>JAWNNQ010002073.1:0-1358256 GCA_035044765.1 Leucophenga montana
TAAGCTTGTACAAAACTAGCTCTATGGGTGGTTCTTATACTATAAAACTGCACCCTACCCTAATCAAGTACATGCCAGCACAGTTCTAGCCTTCTCGTATATAAATTCTATTTAAATAATAATTATGCAAATTTCGTATGTCGAGTGTCCTCTCTGCGTGTCAAGTGTTGAAGGTCGACAAGGCGCTGCTTGTCAGCTGTAGTTATGTAGCTAGTTATTTTTATTCTGGTTGTTTGCAATGATGTGTCCTACTCTCAAAAAAAAAAAAAAAAAATTATGTAATTAGAGCTTTCACTCAGACGTCTGGGACATGTTTTTGAAATTTTATTCACACACATACTCTTAACCTTTCTAACAGTTTTGTGTACTATATTTTGAAATATAGTTATGAAAATATAGTTTTTAAAGTGTGAGAAGCTAAATAAAACGTTTTTTTGATGTAACTAAATGGAATTTCATTAAAAATGTATTTATATTTATGTGAAAATGTTGCTTTTAGCAATATTTCATAAACAGCTGATATATCAAAACCAACGAGTAAGATGAAATTTACAAGTAAAACTAAATTACGAAATTTCCGAAAGCAACGAGCAAGAGGAAAGCGCGTTAAACATGTAACTAACGAGTGAGATTAAACATAAACCAGCTAGCAATTATAGCGAGTAACGGACCGTCGCAATGTACACAGTTATGAGTAAGACGATAAACCTCAAAGTAACGTGTAGGACGAAACAACAAAGCGAAAATAAAAACTAATATCGATAGATAGATATGAGGGAAAAGGGCAGTATGAAGGAAAAATTAAACAAAACTCTGCGAAAGACATTGTCAATGAGTAAGACGAAATGACGATGCACATAAAACTAACGTATAAGACGTAAGAGCTAGACGGACCAAACCAATGAGAAAGCCAGTCGTGATGGTGATAGATAGATAGATAGATAGATAGATAGATAGATAGATAGATAGATAGATAGATAGATAGATAGATAGATAGATAGATAGATAGATAGATAGATAGATAGATAGATAGATAGATAGATAGATAGATAGATAGATAGATAGATAGATAGATAGATAGATAGATAGATAGATAGATAGATAGATAGATAGATAGATAGATAGATAGATAGATAGATAGATAGATAGATAGATAGATAGATAGATAGATAGATAGATAGATAGATAGATAGATAGATAGATAGATAGATAGATAGATAGATAGATAGATAGATAGATAGATAGATAGATAGATAGATAGATAGATAGATAGATAGATAGATAGATAGATAGATAGATAGATAGATAGATAGATAGATAGATAGATAGATAGATAGATAGATAGATAGATAGATAGATAGATAGATAGATAGATAGATAGATAGATAGATAGATAGATAGATAGATAGATAGATAGATAGATAGATAGATAGATAGAGTAGATAGATAGATAGATAGATAGATAGATAGATAGATAGATAGATAGATAGATAGATAGATAGATAGATAGATAGATAAATACGTGAGGACTGAAAGACAAATTAGACAGAACTACAAGAAAGATAGAACGATCTAATATTATCAAACGACGATAAACATGAAACTAACGAGTAAGACGAATTGACAAAAAAAATGAAAGTAAAAGAAATTGAAACGAATGTTTGGCAGCTGAGTTATCTATAGATACACACATGTGGCTGCAGGCAGGTTTAAGGAACTCATTAAAACTACAACCAAGATTCCAGCTAAAGGTTTATTTGAAAGAGTCGCATTTTAATGCAATATCTGGAGACTATTAACCAGAAATGATACGACAAAAGTTCACAGCGAAGCAAAGAAAATGATTTTCATAAGGTTCAAGACGACAGGTGTAAAACTTCTAGCAGAGATACTCGTAAAGTTAATAGATAATGTTCACGGAAGTTTGACATCATCTTGACTCATGAAGTTAATATTACCAGCGTAATACAATAACTGAAGTTCGTTGGAAAGCACTAATTGTAAAAATTCTACAAAGTTTCTTTCTCCTAAACACTAACATAGCTACTTGGTCTACTGCTCGGCAAGAATCATGTAAATTCGCATGCTTTAAAACTGAACTCTTCGAGAGACGTATCTACATTTTATTGGCTTGATAATGATTTCTATGCTGTTACTAGTTATTCCCGTATCCATATTGAAGAAGTTTTCGGCTATATTTAAGTTATCCATTATACTAGAAGATTTAGTGTGTAAACAGCGAGTAAACAATAGACTCAGTTTTCGAGAACAGCTTATGCAACTCTGCCTTAAGTATCCCATGGTATCAAAGGGAACGATTAGATGCTGTTTTACTTAATCCACATCAGCATATCGAGAAATCTGTGATGTGTGTTCCGTTGCTCCTAGAATTCTAGCAATTTTTCAACTAAAGCATATCGGAACTTCATTCCCAATTTAATTCAACCGCATGTTAACAAAGTGTAATCAAATAAATTTATACAATTTATTATACGAATTGGCACATAAAGCAAGATGTCCATACTACATTTTCACTTTTCTTAGCTGTTATAAAATACATTCACAAAATTTATCACTCTAACAATGCCAATGTCGAAATATTTTGCACCTATATATATATATATATATATTTTTTTTTTTTATATATATATATATATATATATATATATATATATATATATATATATATATATATATATATATATATATATATATATATATATATATATATATATATATATATATATATATATATATATATATATATATATATATATATATATATATATATATATATATATAAATATACTAGGAGTATATGATATATAAAGTATCTATAGAATCAAATTGAAATAAATTATGGGAATTAAAGTTAATGCGGATAATAAACAAAAATCAACAAAGAGCGCAGAGTAACAGACAGACGGACAGCATTTACAATGGTAAAACGCCCGCAAGTAGGCAATGATTTTTATTAATTGATAAACATTTGCACAGCAGCAGCAAGGATACACAGGAAATGAAAGAGATGGCATTAGCACAGCAGCAGCTTTTTGGGTTACACAACTAAGTAAAATAAATATGTGCAACCAGTTGAAATAACAAAAATAAATACCATAATATTTGATGTTGAGCTTAAGTAGCAAGAAAGAAGGACTTGCAGGACATATGCGATGTATAGGGTGTTGTTTTAAGAGGTGCCATTTTTCAACAGGGATTGAACTATCATAAATTGATCAGATCTGAAAACGCTAATGTCATTTGTGCTTAGTTTGGTTTGCCATTTTATCATAACTAGAGTTCTGCCAGTGGTCGAAACTCGAACTTTTGTCTTAAAAGTAGTGTCACCCAAAACTCTTTCGCCTCTAAATTAACGCTCCAGCCTTAGCCTCAGGGGGACGAACGTCATCGCTGTTTTTTTTTTTTAGAAAATCCAGAGAGCTGATTGAGCATATTTTACTTAAATTCAAAGTTCTACGCTTCTAAAAACACACAAAAAACAATCTATATACACATACAGTATGGTTGAGATTTATAAAGACATCAGCTTAGATTTATGTGCTAGTATGGGAAAATATGCTGAACTGCAACTAATTAACTAAAATCTAGCACAAATATACATTAGTAGCTTGATAGTACGTAGCATGCTAGTAATACTCAAAGCGCTTAAATGAAGCTTAAAATATGCTAAATTTCCTCCTATTTATTTTTTTTTTTCTCACTATTTTCTATGCAAATTCTATGCGCTGCAGTGCCTCCTTTGAGTTTACTGCTGCAAGGATTAAATCATGCGCTAGTTGCTGGCACACGAACTCATGTAACCTGTACCGCGGTTGGAGCACGTCCGCCGCCGCATATTGTCTGGTCCAAGGGCGGACAGATTATCAAGGGAGCAACGCAATCGGTATGTATACATTTATATATATACATATATGTATAGTATATATTTTAGCCTAATTTTCCATCTCTTTTTCACTTTTGCAGACTTCGTCCGATGGCAATACCACCATTTCAGAGTTGATGCTTATTCCGGTGCCGGAGGATAACGAACGTCAAGTTGTCTGCTCCATATCATTGAATGCGGGCATCACGTCGCAACAGCTACAAGAGGGTCACACCACTGTGATGACCGCCCTGGGTAATGGCAATTCGGGCTTGTATCTTAAGGATTCGCGTGTGCTGAATGTGACACGTATGTATCTAGCAACATCATTCTACCAACTTCTACTTGCTAACAATGCTTGTTGCCCTCTTTTTTTTTGTTTCATTTACAGACGCTCCTATTGTCAATTTGAATCTCGGTGCACCGTTGGATCCCAACAATTTGATGAAGGGTTCCGATGTCTATCTAGAATGTGATGTACGCGCAAATCCGGGCATCACGCGCGTGGAATGGTATCACAATGTGAGTCGAGTTGAGAGTTATATTATATATTTATTTGTCTACCTTGTTTATATTGTTGTTGACTACTTGACTGCTGCCTGTACTCAACAAAAAAAAAGCTTCACTTGAGACACAAAGCATGCCTGAGGCTGTGTTTAATATGCACTCGACAATGATGACAATGACGAGGTTGTTCTCTAAAAATAAAGAGTACTCTTTGCACAGCAAATAAGTTTCAAGACAAAGAAATTCAAGTGACTTTTGGTTGAATATATGAAACTTTCTTAAAAATGTCATCTTGTTGTACTCAGATTTCGTATTTCGTATAAAGATATTTCGCTTTCGTTCGTTCGTGTCATTAGCCTTTAAAATGGTTTTGTTGATGAAATTGGAATTTCGTTGAATTCAGCGCTCTTTCAGTTTCACTTAAGGCAGCATTTAAACTTCAAGGATCAAGAGTTGTTTCACCCGAATCAAATTGAATGCGTTGGCTTTATTATTATTGATTAACGTAATAAACTTCGGCTTATATAGGTTTTTATATCTCTTTAATTAACTCCAAAAAGAATTCAAAAATTTATTTTTACCGCAGATTTATATTAGATATTAGGCCTAGCTAGTAAAAGTTTCTCCTTTGCAAGTCACTAGCAATAAAACATGAGTCTAATTAGTCTGCGTTTATATCAAAGATGCAATTCGATTGAATTGATTCTAATTATTTCATCAATTGCCATATTAAGGGTACTCACGATCTCAAAGAAAAAGTAAAGAAATGTAGAAAGTTAAGCTTAATTTTTATCACTCACAACAAATTATGCAGAGTAAAACAGGATATATGTAGTTATATTAAGGGTAGTCACCGCTTCACATATGTATAAGTAAACAGACTTTGGAATTTGAATTTTTTCCAACACAATTAATTAAGCAGAACAAATATACAGAGCGGTGCCAGAGAAAACGATTTTATGAATAAAATATGAACATTTTGAGGCGAACGATTTTGTGCCGAATAGTGACAACTTCAGTGAAAAATAAAGCAAAATTAAGAGCAAAGATGGTACGATGAAATGGGCTCACCCGTACATCTCTTAAATGACTAGTGAGCCCATTTCATAGTACTAAGACTCCATAAAGAAGTTCACGAAGCTAGCCCATGCAATACGAGGTTAAAAATTAGTTTTCAAGGTTATTTAATCTGCGACTTGAGAGTTGAAATTGAAATATAAAAGGAACAGTGTGGAATTGATTCAATATGTCAATAGGGGGGAGTATACCATGCAATATAATCCTTTTGACTCAAGTTTCGCTTACGTTTTAGCATAAATGTGACTCCACGCGGATTTAGCCAGTGGAAGTCTATGTTTTGGTATTTTTTTGTGGCAACACTGACTCTGAACAGCTGATAAGAAGGAAAAGTAACACAGTTCGAAATAAAAAAAACAAACCAATGTCTCAAACAGCTGACTCACAACACCATTTTTGCACTTTTGCACCATTACAAGAACTTGTGAACTCACTAATTATTTCATAACATTTTTTAGTTTAATATTTGTACTACACCTTGAAAGTGTCTAGCCAATTCCTTCAAAACCATCATCGCTTCAAACCATCAAACTAACACAAAAAATGAATTGAATCTACGTTAGATACATTATACCATAAATTCAACGCATTCTTGACGCATGCCAAGTCTGCAAAAACAAATTAATTAAAACAAGAATTTCTTGTTATTGTAATATAATAAAAAACAAATGAATAATATTGTGCAGCAATTACTTAGCTACAACATTTAAAGAGTTTGAAACTAGTTTGTAATACGCAAAATGAATGGTTCCAAACCATGCTGCCGCTTCTACACCGAAATGCATTTCAATTCCATGAATATCAAAACCAATTCAATGCATTTCATTGCATTGCTGCTGGATGGAAGGATGGATGACGGAAACGCTGGATTGCACTAACTCATTAAAAATTCCATTTTCATGCGCCAACATCCATTTTGATTTGCCAGCTGAGTGGACACACGCCACAGTTTTACTGTGCGTAGATTTTGCTTACGGCGTGACACGCTGCTGCATCCAGATGCTGCTATATCCTCCGTGCTGAGTTTGTTTTTAAGCGCATTTGTCTTGGCATTTGTTTTATAGTCCTTTTCTTTTTCTTTTTGCATTTTCCTGTTTTGTTTTGGAACTCACCCATTTTTCTTTATTCTTTCTACTCGTTTGCAGGACAAGCAACTGCACTCATCGCGTGGCATCATTATATCCAATCAGACGCTAGTGCTGCAAGGCATTTCCAAGAGTTCGCATGGACAGTATTTCTGTCGTGCCACAAATTTGCAGGGCAGTGTTTCCAGCAATGAAGTCTATCTGGATGTAAAATGTAAGTATGCTGCAACGATACGAAATTTATTTCTATAGGAAAAAAGAAATCAATTTATAACACTATAAACCATACTCTACACACTCTCCACTTCAACTTCCGCAGATCCACCGGTATGCAAATCGGACTCCACCATTATACGCGCTGCATTGAAGCAAACCATCAATATAACCTGTGAAGTTGATGCGAATCCTTTGGATAATCTAAATTACAAATGGCACTTTAACAACTCGCTTGAGAGTCTCATTGAATTGCCAGGCGGTGCAACGCCCGTGACACTGCCACTACTCGCTGCAACGTCCAGTTCCGGCGGATATTATCAGCGCAACAAACGGAAACACACGCACTCCAATCAGCCGCAACAGCATCTTTTACTGCACGGACGCCATGGACGCTTGGCAGCTGCTGCAACATCAAATATCGGTGGCAGCTGGTCAAATATACACTTTGAAGATGAGGATGAATACGAACGAGATGCCATATATGCTGATGAACTAGCAGAGGATGAGCTGTCTGAGTTGACGCCATATACACAAATGGTTTATTCAAATATGGTGCATAAGAATCATGTTGAGGCAAATAAACAACCAGGACGCAAACAACAGCATCAGACTCAAGGAGCAGCAGCAGCCGCAGCGGGTGGTGCTGCAGCGCTTGAGACTGGCAGTGTGACACATTCGCAGTATCAGCTCTCGGAACGCAAACGTTTGGCTGCATTGCACAAGCAGCAACATCATCGCGGAGCTGTAGTGCTGCAAGCGACTACTACGACTACAGCAATGCCACCACTGCATAATGTCTATAGCTATCACATCGATTCGTACGATAGTTTTGGAGCAATATCATGCGTCGCTAGCAGTCCAATGGGCCAAAGTCAACCGTGCTGGTATCATATACAACCTGCGGGTGAGTTATTTCGAAGTATTATTTATTTTGGAGAACATTTTTGTAAGAATTATGTAAAATCCGCGAACATGGCGAACTATGGCAAAACACAAACTTCGAAAAATGACAGCGTTGCCAGCTGAAACGACAGTGCAAGAAACTATCAAAGTTTGAACATATCTATTGAAAAACGCTTTACTAGAGAGTGAAAGAGAGATGTACAAAACATGTATGTGTATGTATGTATTTCATGTACATCATGTGCGTGAGTGCTTGTTAATATTGATAAATATATATATATATGTATAATGTGCACATCTGCAAATATTCATCTTTTTCAAATACCCTACTCAATATTGAACTTGCATCAATTATGTGCAGTTCACCTTTCTAACTCAAAGAAACACTCTTAATGTGCCTGCCAGTCATCATAAATATCATCAGTTGTTGAAAACATTGTGGCCGTAGGGGGGCGTCAAGTGCGTTGTTGACCTTAAATCCTTCTACGTACATATATCAGCAGCAACAACAAAAACAAAAACAACAACAACACTTGCAACCTTCAACATTTGGTAGCAAACAACTTTGAGTACTTTCATTTTGCACTTTGCGCGTGTTTATTTGTTAGTTTAGCTCCGTACAGTTCAGTTCAGTTCAGGTGGTGGTGTGTATGTTTTTTCATATATAAAATATTATTTTATTTTTTTATTCACCATCATTTTTTTCGCACTCTTTACTAAGTGCAACAACATTCAGCAACAGTCGTAGTCGTCGACTGCCGCCATCCCACTTGACGCAATTTGTTGCAACGTGTTGGAATTGTTTGTAATGGAGCCCCATTGAGGAATACACATGTCACGCTTCAAGTGCGAACGGAAACTGTAAAGTGTTTGAGGTGTTTGTGTCGGCAAAAGTGGCTTAAATGCTGCGAATTGTTAGGGGGAGGAGTGGCCTAGTGTATGTGTGTGTGTGGTTATAAGTTCTCTGATTGTAAAATAGTTGGCCTTAAATAGTGTTATAGAACTTTTATATCAAGTATCAAGTGGTTTTAGTAACATTTTATAGAGTTTATGACATTCATAAGTAATTTAAGCTTGAAAATTGAAGAATAAATAAAATTTTCTTATTGATTGTTGTGAATTTAGATTGTTCGCGTAGTTTATGCAATTTGATTTAAAGAATATCGAAGAAAAAAAAATGCAATTGAAGGAGAGCGTAGAAACAGAAGTATATATTCAAAAGTATATAATGCGGGGCGGATCCAGAACGCTCTCTTGAAGGTTGAACTCTACTAGTCTTCGGTGGAAACTTTACTAAAAAACGTTCACCATTTCCTTCCTCCGTTATCCGCCAATGATATAGTCTATGGTGTATATGACAACTGTTTATATAACGGTAGTTCACATCACCTTCTCAGCATCTCAGTTGCCTAAATTAATATAGCTACGAAACGGTGTTAATTTTATAAATTTTAGACGGCTTGAAAAAATTAAGTGCTGAAATAGTGAGGAAAACGCCGAAATAAGAGAAACCTACAAATTTTCAAACTGATTTGGACTGTGATTCGTTTACAAATCCAGTACGGCTGAACATTGGTTCATTCGATACTGGCCCGGTTTTACCTTGGTGTAGTTGATACTATTTCGATACAAAACTGGCCAACTCGAAACTGATTCGATTGCTTTTTGTAGGTGATGTAAACCGAGCTTTAAATAGAAACGTGAATCAAAGCAAAAATATTAAAAATAAGAGAAAAAGTATCTTCGATAGAACCAAATCTTTAAGTGTATTACTTTTCACATGTACCTAAAATGGGAGGTGGTTCTCTGCAGTGGACATGTCGGACACATTGCTCGAAAGTCCGAAGGGTCTATGCTTCTATTAATGTGTCCTGTATTTCACAATTTTTCGCATAATTATGATTATTTGTTTGTTTTCATTTCTTATCGGCTTCGTCAGTTTATGGTTCGGTTTAAAAACCTGTTTGCAACCCTGCATTTTTCTAACCGAGTAAAGTATGTTTATGGTTCGATTGAAACTTTTGGATTAATGTTTCTGTTAAAGTAAACTTTATATCGGTTTACAATTGCTTTGGATCTATTCACTACTTTATAGAGACTATGAAAACTGCATCACGTTCTTCCGATTTTGCATTATAACTCTCGATATTTTTTTTTGAGACATAACATAACCATTAAAATTTCTGCAGTTCCAGAGATGCAGTTGTACAAAAATTGAAAAAGAACACATTTTATGGAATTACAGGTATCATGCGTTTTAGATGCTCTAAATGTCAGAAACAAAGTCCAGGAAACATTTTTAATATATTGTTAATATTTTGTTCTTAAAACCGTTAGTAATAGTTCAAAAAATGTATGAGATAAATGCGTACACCTTAACTAGTTTAAATTACTTGGACGGCGTTCCTATACTTCAGTCTAGCCAGTTTCATAATATTGATATGTGTATCTAATAATTAAAATGATTTCATATTCTTTTACTGCTTTAACTTTTATTGCTGCCAAGTCTAAAGACCAGTTGCTGATATGTATATTACAACTCCTCCTCCTCCTCCTCCCGTCTTACATTCAAGCCATAAAATTTCGTTAAACTTTAAGTGCTTTATCTGAACCATAAATTCATTTAATTAATTACCGCACACACACACACACACACACAAAATAAAGAATATCAAAAAGTGTCGCTGCATATAATGAGAATTTGTTATTTGCGTATGAGCAGCTTTAACAAAGAAGTGAAGCCAAAAAGTTCAATATATCATTAAATCGGGAACAAGGACAATACAGACACAGCCACAGATGCAGATACAGATAGGTAGGCATATAGCAGCGCATCTTTGCATAAACAAATACATATATGGTACGCGTATGTATGTATATAGAGAGATACTCATTCGGACAGACGGACAGACTTATAGACAAACAAATGGCGATGTCACGTAGAATTGCCACATTGATTCGTGCATACCGAAATAAATTGCCACAGAGATAAGCGCTTGAAACAGCACTACTGTGCAATACTGGTCACTGTACGAGCTCCAAACAACGTTGTCACCATCATCACATCTCGCAATACATATATCACGTGCGCGGCAAACTAGTTGGCAATAATTAACTACTGAACGGCGGATTGGGTGGCAACAAAATGTGGCAACTTTGGCTTTGACAGCACAGGACGACGTGCCTTGGCTTCTCTTCGGGCGGCTTGATGGCAAAAAATTGCGAAAACATGTTGCACATTGTGCGTGAATATATGAGCTCGGTATTGATGTTTATATATTGCATACGATATAGGCGAGTATAGGCGAAAAATTGATTAAATATAGTCAAGTGTTTTATTAATTTCACAAGCTCCAAAGAAAACAAAAACAAAATGAAGACAGGCTTTATTAACAGAAACTTGAATTACTGTTTCCATTTTGTATACATATTTTTAAAGCGCACTCAGACTTAAGTAGTGAATGTTGTTTCTGATGTTCTCATTGCTAAAAAAAAAATTAGATTTTCTTACACAACTGAGTGTCCCACAATCGCCTATTCATGTTAACTTTATCATAAAATACTCAAAATCAACTTGAAAAATTACAAAAGTTTCATATGCCAAAGAGTGTCCCACATTAGCCAATATGTTTACATTTCAAACATGAGTCGGGAAATTTAGCTTCGGGTATCAGTATTTATTCACTTGCTTATATAATATATCAAATCGATTCAAAACAAAAAAAAATTGCTCCGGACTTCTAATCTGAAATGAATTAAAGAGTTAATTAAAATGTCATTTTGTAACCCGAGCAGCGCAAACAATATTTGCTAGTTTCTTATAAAATCTGTCACATTTTAAAATCCCATTTTACAAAATAATTCCATACTCTATTTTACAGATCTGCCGGAGCCAGTTAAAAACTGCACCGCCTACAATGCGACCGCAAATTCGCTGCAGATTCAATGCATACCCGGCTATGATGGCGGCATACCGCAGCATTTTCATGTGCAGGTCTACGATGAGCTGAATCGACAAATATTGTACAATGCCAGCTACAAATATGCGGAATTTACGGTGAAACGGTTGCCCAGCGATTCGGTATTTGTGATACGGGTGACAGCCGTCAATGCGCAAGGACCCAGCAAGGTGGCCTATCGCCTGCGGGGCAGAACGCTCTCCGCGCCGCTATTGCGCACAGGTAACAAATGACAGTAAAATTATTTTTTTAGAGTTTTTAGATATAAAATGCAATTTTTGCATACTCGCGTATTTCTGCTGTCACAAATTTGTACCTGATATTCTTTTTGTTTTTCGCTCTATTTACAGCCTCATCCACCGCTGTGCTGGTGCAACTGACACCGCTGCTTGGCGCACTAGTCGGCGTTATAGCAACCCTCGTGCTGGTTGCCATTTGCATTGTGATCTTTGTTAAATTTCGTACGAAGCGTACACGGCGTCATGCCAATGGCGATACAACCACAACCGAGGCGGATAAGGGCAGCGCTGAGCCGCTGTCGCGCAACATGGGCAGCCATTCAAGCTTAGAGGATAAAAATCCGGATGTTGTGCCGCAGGAAACGAATAGCGAGGATGAATTTCATTTGGAGGAAAAGGCATTCGATCGTTTGAATATGGAATCTCAGCGTATACTTTATACGCCACCGACACGCCTCAATACCGCCTCACCGCCACCGCCACCCTCGCTATCGCCCACATTTGGCAAACAGGTGTGTATGAGCATGTCCTTTCTTGTTCGATAGTTTTACTACTTGCTGCATAAATTATATATCTGCATTGAAGCGATAAGTTTTGTAAACGCAGTGAAGCATTGAAATTGAATTTTCATTTTATTTTTTATTAAAGTATTTTTTTTTTTTTTTTTTTAATTTCTTATGCTCCTTGTTCAACTGACCTCAATTCAACTGGCGACTGCCAACGCTAAATAATAATCCAGCTGTCAAAATGTCTACACAATTAAATCAATTAATGAATTAGTTTAGCATTTGTCGCATTATCTAATTAGTTTAATCGATTTGTTGTGGACAGCTTAAGAGATATTTGCATTGTGTCACCTTCACTAATTGCTAATTAATTAAGTTTACAAATTGTTTGCCCGATATTAAATCTTGTTAGACAAAATTAATATTCCTTCGGTTTCCATTTTTATTTTTTAGAGTTTGTCTATAGCAAAGCCATCGAAGTTTTTAGGTGCTTAGTTACACGTATACCAAAGTATCTCACTAATGATCATACTATTGTGGCCTCTTTCAAGGGGTCAGCCGGCATAACTTATACTAAAGTATAAAAATATTAAGATTTTAAAGGTATTTCTAAAGACCAGCGTGAAGTTAGCCAATTTAAGAAGAATGCTTAGAAGTAGTTTGATTAAATTGTTGAGAATATTCTTAGACCATGACATTTTATTTATCCATAAAATCTTGTTTCTGGTACTTTTCTTGGAGCGCTCCTTGTCCTGCTATTGATAAATACAGTATTCAGATTATCAGTTCCTTACTTTAGTTCTAATGCAAACACGAGTATACCTATTCTAAACTAGAAGCTCTATTCATTTATAGCAATCGAAACTCCCTTTACAAAATTTTTCCTTACTAGTATGCAATATGAATTTAAACTGTCCCAATAAAACTTGTTAAAGACTTGAAAATCGTGGGGCAAATCTTCACTGTTTGATCTGCAAGAACTACTTTCCTTGGTTGAGTAGTTAGATGTCATTTTGGAGTCAACTTTCGGACTTACTCTCGCAAGGTAGGTGTTTAAATATCAGCAGTATTCTGCACAAAGTTGTGTAAGTGTTCCTTGATAGTTGCACTCTTGAGCTACAGAAGAGAAATGGTTGAGCTCCTAGAGCGATGTTCTTACATACGCGTAAGTTCTGTATGGCAGAGACAACAGTTTCATTGTGAATGACAGCACTGGCACTCTTTATGTCTTCGAATGATAATTTAACCGCTCCAGCTTGTTGTACTATGCAGCTGAATTTGATACGAATATAATTCCTTTATGCAGTGCCATCTTTAGTTAGAACTTCCTTAGCGTCCTTATTATTGTACAATGATCTAAGCGAAGGGCTCAGTAAAGATGGCACTTGAGAGCGAGCACTCTCGTATTTCACAGGGCGAACGTTACTGCGCTTTGAATGCTTTTGCTGAACAGTTCGGTTCGCTGACGAATTTTTTCTATGTTGATTCAGCACTTAGGTCGCTACCTTATTATTGTACCATGAGAACAGTACCAGAAAACACTTGCTCACTTTTAACTTTTAACTTTCGCATTCAGCCTGCAACAACTCATGGTGCTTCAGTTGATGGTTTCTACACTGTATATTACTGATATTAGGTGATCATGATATACCATCATAAACGCCTTTATTGTGTAACGATTGTCAACTATCTAGCGCGTGTAGCATCCCTTTAAAGACTTCTTAGCAAACATAGTAAGTAGAGCAATAGTTTTAAACAAAGTTCTTAGCACATGGCTTTAGATCAGTGCAGCACAGCCCTAGGCTCTTTCATATAATAAGGAATAACATTGTTTTGTTGTTGTTTTCATACGCCGTTTCATTTTTCTTCTATGATTCGCTATCATTACATGCACGCAGCCATATGCATGTATAAAATGTGCAAATGGTCGTGCGCTATACGAAAGAGACTAGGGCTGTGCTGCACTGATTTAGATATAATGCAGTGTCTCGTTTCCCAAGAGTTTTGAAAAGCATTTGTATACTGATTACTACATAATCATTGTAAATCTGCCGTCAAGATGTCGACTCTCTTTGCTAAGTCGGCTCTCATTTCAATTGCTAAAATATTCAGCTAACTCTATAGATATACACACTCTCGTAGAACTACTAAGTATATAGATACACGGAGGTGAAACAGAAATGGCTTTCATCTCAAAATCGCCAAATTTCAATCATTAAATTTAGTTTTTAAATTAATTTGAATTGGAAGATTGCTGTGTCACTCCTGAAAAGGTTTTCTTTATGATGTTTCATCAACGATGGATGGCAACTGATTGACAGTCGTCAAATATAGTGTTGTACGTATCGTAGCATCGGTCTAGTTCTTCAATGAAGACCTTTACTGATAAGAAACTTAAGTAATTTTTATGACCGCCTTATATACAGTTCAACTAAGTTTGGAATATAGAGCTGTTCGGGAAGTAAAGCAATCAATGCATTTGTCACAGGCCAAACATTTATTCGCTTTATTTCAGCACCTGTAAAAGGTGTTCTGCAGTGAGTGCTACTGGACACTTATCCGAGTCTTTTACAATAAGGCTTAGAATAGTCAACTTCGTTGTGTGCAAGTTAACAGTATACAATATATACTTTTGAACTTAGAGCTATAATTTTCACTTAAAGCGCAGTTTTCTCTTCCAAAAGTGTTGACAACTACTGCTGAAGCTTCAATTCATACGAAACTAAGTTTTCTGCTGCAAATAAGTATCGTATTTCCCTACTTACTATGTTTCAATTTAAAGAAATTCCAATTGCGCTATGTGCTAATATTTTATTGTGTTTTATTTGGTATATTTATTTATAAAAGTCACAACATGTTGGCAATGAGAGAGAGTGTGGAGCTCTAGAAGTGTGCTGAAATAAAAGAAACAAGTCAAAGGTTTTATATTTTGCTTTTTCTATTTAACGACTTGTCGCCAACATATTGTGGCATATTTATAAGGATTTTTTGTACAAAACGCTCGTCAATTTTGCAAACGAATTCCGTTTGAACGTGCTCGACATGCAAAGCAAGGCGCAAATGCAGCCGAAGTGCCTATATTCATGTACATAGATATAAATGTATGATATATGTTGAGGTATTGCAATACTTTGCCAGCAGCTGAGTGGCGTGAGTGTAAAACATTTACTAAATAAGCATATTGGAGAATGTGGCGTGTCAATTTATTTGTAGAAGTGAAGCGAAAAAAAAAATTGACGAAACAAAGCCAGAGAGTAAGGACAACAACAGAAAAGGATGTATAGATTTTTGCATAAATTGTAGTCGTGCTTATTATTTGAATATGAAGTTCGAGACAATCGATATATACAAATTTATGACAAACAGCGACAGCCAACAATTAATAACACGTTTCCAACTTGGAGCCATAAATAATTTACATACATATAAAAGCAAGAACGTTGAAGTCAAGTGTGCTAAACTGTGAGATACTCTTCAGTCTGTAAGATTTGTAAGGCTAAAAAGCAGTAAGCCATGAAAATATACTCTCTCTAATCAGCGCTTCTGGCACGCTGCTTTTGTAAACGTAAATGCATAACTATACACTAACGACTATCGAATAGTATCTTATTACAAGAAAGAGATATAATTTCACGATTCACAAAGATAAAATTTCAACAAGAACTAATGAAAAAATAATGTATAAAAGCTTCTCATGCTTTTAAACTACTCTAATTTACGTTAAAACAATGCTGCAATAAGTATTTTTCAATGCAGGTCAATGCTTCATTGGGTCTGGAATGCTTCGAATGTTTACACATAATTGCCATCTTTTTTGCTTCTAGACGTAAGATTCTAGACGTAAACTTGACTTGGTGTTGACTTGTAAGTGCGAGATTGATGGCAACTATGTATGTACATATAGTTTGTTTCACTCTCACTTTTTCTCTCTCTCTCTCTCGCTCTCTCTCTCTCATACAACGTTGTCGTACCCGAAAACGAAAGAGCAGTATAACGGATGGCGCATAAATTAATGTGATAAAGCACCGTAAGAATTTTTGTGCTTACTACTTTATCAGCTATACACATATTGCTTAGCGTTCAGTCTTCAACAGAACTATTTGTATTGGCGCGTTTCGATTTTTTTCTTGCTCAACATGTACATTTCATGCTGCTAAACATTTTTTTTTTTTTATAAACTAAATTACACAAACTTTTATTTATCTCTTAATATCAATAGATTAAGTCGATTGGTTACCTTACACTAGTATGCATTAATCATAGCGCTGAAGCTTTCTTAAGTTGCACTGTAATTTGAAGGTTTTCGTTTTAATTTTTTTCAAAGTAACAAAGTCTACGTGAGTGATTCAAAAACGATGCCAGCCTTTAAACGGAACATATCAACGGTTATTAGGTACATTCCGGTTACAATTCTCTAAAATGTCATCGGAAATATGAGCAAAATAGTCGAGTTCCAACGGCATAGTTGGGAAAAAAATTCGTAGCCATTTGTGTTTTATATTGTATAAAAAGAATGTATCACGCGTCTAAATGAAACACGCCTTATTAAACAAAATAAAGATATAGACAATTTTATGAGAATGACATGGACGGATATGATCTTTTAATGTTTATGTTTTTAGCTGTTATATATCTCTGTACAAACTTAATAACCTTTAACTCTACAGAAGATTTCTAAAATGCCATTTTCAAAACATACATAACGTGTGTCTATCTTTTCTTTTGTATTTTTATTATACTTACAGTACGGTGAACTCTCGCTGACAACCAATCCAGCCTTCAGTCTCTACAATACACCACAACGTGCGCCTGCAGCACAACGTCCTGTCTACACAGCACCACCGCCGCTACTGTCGACGCGTACACCGCCCAACATCTATACACGCATACCAGGGCGTACCGCTGCCGCCTATTTGCCCGCCTACGAGACACGCACCTCACCGACATCGCCCTACGGCTCAACGACAACGTGCACCATGCCACTGCTCGGCGAACGGCAATCGAATGGTTCGCTGCAGACAAATGGCAGCGGTAGCAATACCGGCAGCATCGGCGGTGTTGGTATACTTGCCTGCAATACGCTGCCACATTCCGGCAGTGCAACGCATACGAATGGCATCTCTGCGGCGCTAACATCCTCAATAACCTCCGGCAATATAACAATCGGTGCAGCACAATCATTGCTGACTTCACCACGTACACAGACCGCTGCTGCATACAATAGCATGGGCTTAGGTCTAACAACGACAACGGGTTTGGGTACAGCACAATCGCCGCTGTTGGCTGCCACAAGTACATTACTCGCAAGCGTCGGCGGCGGCGGCGGCAGCGGCATCATCGGTGGCAACTATGAAACTGTAGCCTCCTGAGAGTTACCCAAAGAGGACATTAAATGTCAGATTGTCTGCATCGGTGGCAGCAGTACATGCAGCACCACTGGCGCCGGCGCCGAACGCACTACAATTGTCTAGTGGAACGGCATATTAGTTGTCGTAGCAGTAGTAGACATGACAGCGGATTATAAAGTTGAAATTTATTGTATTATAGTTAAAATGATAGTAATTTATAATATTATGCATATTATTAGTTCTTAAATTGCAAAGTGTAACTATTTTGAATGTGCAGTTCGCGAAATTTGTTGAAACTTCTAAAGAAAATTTCGGTAACGTACTTTTAATGTTTCCTATAATTTTCTTAATAATAAAGCAAAACAAAAAAAAAAAAAAAAATATTGAACAAATTTATAAGACTTCCAAGTAGTGAAAACAACAAATACTATATTAAATGTGTAAATGTGTGTTAAAAACAAAACAAACAAACAAAAAACCACTTTATAAAAATATATAACTAAAAAAAAAAAACGTTAACTTCGGTACAACCGAAGCTTTAATACTCTTCATACTTGATCTTTTTGCTTGGCAACGCTGGTGTTTTACTTCAGTTAATGTTTTTAATATGTATATACGTAGATATACTGCCGTACATATACCACAGCGCACTTAAGAAAGCATATTGAAAAACCATTTGTGTATTATAAGTGCTATTAAGTTTTAAATGTATGTCGGCTATACTATACATACTCTTTGTTAAATCACGTTTATTACTGCGTTTGATACTGAAGTTGCTTATGGTTATAAAATGTCTACGTGCCAACTTTCAAACCAATATTTAAAAAACCAGACAGTCAGACCGACAGACAGACGGACGTACATACATTGCTAAAACGACTGCTCTTTGTCGTGCTAATAACGTATATGTATATATTTTACGCTTTCTCCGTTGCATGCTTTGAGGCGTTGCAAACATTGTGACTACATTATAATACAATACACACTATGTATGAAGAGTATAAAAAACTAAAACTAATTAAAAATAAATTCATTGATTGACTACAGTAAATGTAAACCACAAAGAACAAAGCATTTATAGTTTATTGTATTAAAATCTAAACCTACGATAAAAAATGCATTACCTAAAATTAAAATCTATTAAAAGTAAAAACTACTTAACTGAAAATAATGAGCTATGCTTGTTGTGAAACCATAAAATTAGTTTTCAATAAAACAAAACAAAAATATATGAAAAAAAAGTATGATAATTATAAACATTAAAAACAACAGCTAAAAATATAAATTAAATATAGTAAAAAAAAAAAGATTTCCTAGTTTTAGCGCCAATTGTAAATATATACATATTAAAAAAGAAAAAAAAAATATATATATATATATATATATATAAAAAATATAATATAATAATATAAGCAAAAAAAAAAAGAAATCAGAAAAAATCAACTAGTTTAAAAGTAAAACAAAAACAAACAAATTTAGTTAGTCACAATGAATATACGAAAAGACTTTTACTCCCCCAACTCATGTCCACTCTAAACGCTAGTGTTGGCAAACTAACGATAGTTACGATTAGTGATAGTTTTTGAAACTATCGATAGTCACATTACTTCCAAGAAAAGTAGCAAAAAACTTTTTACACACATTTTGTCCACAATTATATTAAGAAACTATAAATATAATTGAAGTTTTATGCGAAAATACTAGAGAGAAACACATACTCTTTTAGCTATAGCCAATTGTTTTTTATTTTAGAAACATATGTTGACAATCGGTGAAATCTCTTACTGCGGAAAATCTGCAAATTTCATTTAGTTTTGTGTATGAAATTTGAAGATTTTGAAGCGGAGGACATCACTGTGTCAATTTCGAATATTTTTCGACTGCAGTTGTCACCTTTTTTCCATACAGAAATGCAAACAAATATGTGCTCCACTTATCTGTTTTTCGGTAGAATGGAAATATGGTTGCAACACTTGCGTATATTGCAACAAACTTGTCAACTCATTTTCAAGTAAGTTTCGTTAGCATTGTTGTCAGCTATGAACGCTTACACGACATATGCGTTCTAAAAAATTATCGATAGTGTCACAAATTTAAAACTATCGATAGTATGAATAGTGCCATCATTAGTTTGCCAGCACTAATACTAATCTCCACCCTTACTAACCTTTCCAAAACATAACGAAATATATTTCAAAAATATATTTCAATAGCACAAAAAATCGAAACTCAGAATTGTATATTAAAACCACATTATATATATATATATATATATATATATATATATATATATATATATATATATATATATATATATATATATATATATATATATATATATATATATATATATATATATATATATATATATATATATATATATATATATATATATATATATATATATATTACGATAATTTTGTTATATGTGTAAAAGAATTTTAAAGCATCTGTTGTCAAATATTTTAACAAAAACTTTTAAAAAAAATTATATTTAAAGTGAAATGTAAAATTCAATTAAATGTTTCGCCCGCCCAAAATTAAACAAAATAATAAATAAATAAATAAATATTTATGTAAAAATCCCAAAACAAAAAAAAAAAAAATCTAAATAACCATTGCGAACAACAACAACTAAAGTGCTTTTCTTATGACAAAATCAAATTTAATTGTGACTAAAAAGTATAAACAAATTTAACACAAATCATGTAAAAATTGCATTCAAAATTTTTTCTAGTTTAAAAGTTTAGTTTTAAAATAATTTTATTTTTTATAGTAACTACTAAAGAGTCTATGAACAAGTGTGCGTTAATTTTGAAGTTGAAGTTGAAAAGTTTATTGAAAAAATCTAAATTTAAATGAACTGAACTGAAAAAGGCTTCCTTTGTATTGGTGACCCCGACGTTTATTCTTGCTTTTTATAAACTTGCGTTGTTTAAGCTGAAATGTCATTCGATATATACATACATAACTGTGCTTACTTTGGTGACCCCAGCGCGTCGGGGTCACCAACTGTCCGATTTTTCGATTTCTGAACCACTGTGCGACGTACAGTTTTGATTCACTTTCTTGAAAAGATTTCGACATATCCAAATAATTTTTATATACCAATTTAGTAGGTACATGACAATGGTGACCCCGACGTTTATTCTTGCTTTTTATTAACTTGCGTAGTTTAAGCTGAAACGTCATTCGATATATACATAAATAACTGTGCTTACTTTGGTGACCCCTACGTACAGTTTTGATTCACTTTCTTGAAAAGATTTCGATTAATTTTTATACAGAAATTTACTAGGTACATGACACTGGTGACCACGATGTTTATTCTCGGTTGATTTACTTGAGTAATACATAGGTTGGATAGTCATTCGTTATATTATATATATTTTATTAACACATAAAAGTATCTACACACAAATTAACTACATGATTGCACTTGATTTGGTGACCACGACGTGCAGTTTGGTTAAACTTACTTGATTAATTTGGGCTTTCAATATATCAAAAGAATCTGTATACACATATTAACTAGGTACATAACTTCCATTGCAGTAGTGACACGGACGTTTAATTTTGTTTGACTTATTTCAGTAGTTTTCGCAGCAAAACCATCCGATATAGTTATAAAACATTACCACAATTTCTATATACAAAATACCTACATTACTAACTCTGCATTGGTGAACACGATAGCTTATTCGTATTGATTTTCCAAAAGAAAGTCCACTCGACAACATGGTATTATAAAAATGTATAAATTGGAATGAGCTACATGACTTACAGTGCATTGGTGACCCCGACGCAAAATTTCTGTTGATTTTCTTGAGATGTTTAGACTATTCAATATAATAATATTCTTACCGCTTAATAGTTTTTATACAGCTATGAATTACATGCATGAATTTGCATTGGTAAGCTTGTAATTTAATACAGTTTTATATATTTTTGTGAGTATGTAATCCTAAAGACCACACCCCCCCCCCACACACATTTTGTTAAACTTTCTGGAGCAGGCTCAGGTAGAAAGGTAATTCGAAGTAATTTTAATATGCGAACATTAGCAATATATTGAAATGAACTCCATGACTGTTGCTGCTTTGTTGACCCCGACATTTAGTGTTGGTTTTACTAATTTTCTTTGATTGTCTTAAGAAATTTAAACTAAATGGAGCCTGTGGCTGTGTTTTTGTTTTTTTCCAGCAAAGTTATTTCACAAAGTTCGCAAGTTCTTCTGAGTCTTCAATAAAAATACTTCATAAACACTTTTCGCATAACAGTTGCTAGACTCATTCACAATGATTTGTATATATGTAGGTACCCTCTTCGTTTTGCCGTGTTGTACACTGCACAAAAACTTAGTTTCTAATTTAAAGTTGAATTTTTACATTCGAAGTTCTTTTCTTAATCAAAATTATAGATTTAATCAACATTTTGATTATAATTTTAGCATAGTTATTTATTAAATTAGTTTTGTTTCACTTTGTATAGAGACAGAAAGAAAAAAAAAATACAAGAAAAATAAACGTTTTAAAATTTGTATGAAACACGAAGAAAGTAATTAATATACTATAAATAACTATAAAACTAATAAGGAAATTTGCAAAACAAAAAAATTATATAAAAATAATATTAAAAATAAAAAGAATTGACAAATATAAAATGTACCAAAAAAAAAAAAAAAAAAATATATATATATATATATATATATATATATATATATATATATATATATATATATATATATATATATATATATATATATATATATATATATATATATATATATATATATATATATATATATATATATATTGTTTTATTTTTTAATCGAAGTAAATGAAAAATACTCAGAGTGCTGGAGTTGTAAACTTTCTCAACTATCTAAATTTTAGTCTTGGAATGCTTGCACTACCATTAATCGCAGCCATAACTTGATTTTTTGATTCTGGATCCTTAAAAATCATACATGGATAATCACACATAACATGCTTAGAGCAAACAAAGAACAACTGATTGGCTTTTCAGTGCTCTATGTTTCACTTTTGCGTTGTTGGAGTGAACTGAGTTCTTCGTTTTTGATTAGCTGATAACAGAATCTACAATACAGCAGAACAATGTGTAAGTAACAGCAAACCAGGCAATATGAAAATAAAATAAAAATAGTTCCTAACTTAAGCCTACACAAGGAAATCTTTTAATATGAACAGTATGCTCTTGAATATATAATAATGTAGAAAAATAAACGAGAGCAAATAATATTAGCAGAATTTATAGTGTTAATTTCAATTTCAGATTTTTTCTACTCATATAAATTTTGAACAGTTTTTTTTGTTTTTTTTTTTAATTGCAGCAAAATTGAAATTTTCTAGAGGCTATATTTCACGTAGTTTATAATATTTGCTTTATATCTAAACAAACATAGTTAGCTAAACTAATTTTATTTTAAACAATACGAAGTTCAAATAATACTTATGGAATACTTTTCGAGATATAAAGCATTTTGCAACTTTCTCTTTTTTTCCAAAGATTTATATAGCTTGCAGCCAAAAAGTATGCTACGGAAACGGTTTTTAAGTATGTATCTTCATTAAATTGTTTGCCTTACCCTTTTTCTTTCATTTTTCGTTCATTTAACTACTCATTTGAATAAATACATTGTTATGCACAAATCCGTTATTTACCTCTCACTTTGCGTAGTTGATTGTGACGTCACAATTGTCTTATTGCAAACGAAAATTTGTGACGACATGCACAGAGAGAGAGAGAGAGAGAAAGAGAGAGAGCGCGCGAAAGTTACACTTCTTTGCAAAACCTTGTTTGTATTTAAACTGGTGTTACTTTACACTCAAATTTTTTTCTTACTATTTCATTCTCTCTTTCCTTCTCTTAATTGTGACGTCATATTGGGTCTAACCCACTCTATTTGTATCTGTCCGTGGGGGTACAAATCAACTAAGGTTCAAGAGCCCAAATAACTTTCATGGAGTGCTTTCTGTAAGTATGGCTTATTCTATTGTAAGTATCACATCCAAAAAATCTGCTACAAACCATATTTTTGAAAGTATCTTTTCCAATCTCTTCTTAAATATCTAATCCAGAGCATCTCATTTAAAGTTTCTTCCCCAAAGAATCTCTTCTACAGTAACTTCTCCAAAGTATCTCTTAGAAAATATTTTCTACAAGGTATCTATTCTAAAGCGTCTTTTCCAAAGTATCTTTTGTAAAGTATCTACTCCAAAGTATCTCTTTTAAAATATCTACTCTAAAGTAGCTTCCCCAAAGAATCTCTTCTACAGTATCTTCTCCAAAGTATCTCTTATAAAATATCTTCTACAAAATAGCTATTCTAAAGCGTCTTTTCGAAAGTATCTTTTGTAAAGTATCTACTCTAAAGTATCTCTTTTAAAATATTTTGTAAAAAGTATGTCTTCTAAAGTATCTACTCTAAAGTATCTCATCTAAAGTATCTTCCCCAAATAATCTCTTCTAAAGTATCTTCTCCAAAGTATCTCTTATAAAATATCTTCTACAAAATAGCTATTCTAAAGCGTCTTTTCCAAAGTATCTCTTGTAAAGTATGTACTCCAAACTATCTCTTGTTACGTATCTACTCGAAAGTATCACTTTTAAAGTATCTTCTGCAAAGTATCTCCTACAAATTATCTTCACAAAGTTATCTCTTTCCACTTATTAAACAAATGTGTAACTCATTTGTACAAAAATCCAATCACAAAGCAAGAAATGACATTGAAGCGTTCAAGTGTCATGTTGTCCAATTTTTAACACAGTTTTACAAATGAACTTCATTTATTTCAATTCAAATACAAAGACGCCAAATTAGTTTGTAACAAAAGGACTCATGACATGCGCTGCAGCATAATATACAAGAATATTTAAGTATCTCATATGTTCTTTTACGCAGTTCGTTATACACTCGTACTCTGCCACAGACGCCCACTTGACTATACGAATACGAATACGAGTATGTCCTTTTATTTTGTCTTTAATTAATATGAAGCATATAAATGAATGCCGTTCGAGTAGTAGTTGGTACTATGTTGTATATATTTATATTCGCGTCGGTTGCCATTTGCTGTGTCCTGTCCGCAGGACAAATATGTCTATAACACGAATGTCAGAATTCATTTGTGCAATTTTTTATACAACTTTATTTACCCGACCGCAAAAATACCCATTTGACATTGTATTTCATTTCATTTGGTTGCGTTGCGTTGCGTTGCGTTTCATTTTGTTTTATACAAAAACAATAATAATATGCTTATGTCCTTTATTTTTTTTTATGTCTGTACTGCTCGGACATGTGTCCGTTGTCATATTTATATTTATTTACCACAGCATGCCTCAAACTCAGACTCAGAATCATTTTGCCACATCAATTTTTTTGCAAGCATCTACTATTTTATCGTATTTTTGTTTTTTTTTTTTTGTTTTGTCTTTTCGAGAATGTTTCCAGTATTTATTTGTTTACGAGCCATGTAATTTTAATATTCTGTTTGAATGCGTATATTGGCCAAAGGCTAATTGCGAGTGTACTCAAACGCAGACCGCTGCGTATGCAAACATTTATTATGAAAAGGCTTAAAAATAAAATTGAGTTACAATATTTAATAACATTTTTATAATATTCGGTTAGGTTATAGAAAAGTGCCTGAGGTCATAAATAATATTTATCGATGTATCGTAAGTAAATAGATATGTAAGTATCTATGTACGAGTATGTGGCTGTGGGAAGCACAACATTTAAAAGTTCAACTAAAAACTTATAGCCAAAGGCATGTGGACAGTAAAATTGTAAATATTTGTTACAATATATTTATTATGGAAAAGTAATTGAAATAATTTGATTTATTGCAAAATTTATGACATGAGTTTAGAATTTATTTGATAAATAATACACCGAAGAGTATGATCTGATATTAAATGAATGTGTAGAAGAACTATCAAATAAATATATTATTTTCAGCGCAGACCTTATTAAAGTACCAGTATTACAGTTACTTTAGAAATAGTGTATGTAAAACAATGATTTTGTTACAATGAAGCCCAACGGTCATTTTAAAAAACCATTTAGAGTAGACTTTTTGGAATATACAATAGTGTATGAAGTTTGAAGAAAAAGTAGACTTTAAATTTTTCTGTCGGTCTGCTTACGGTGAACTTGTGCTGCAACTAGTTTCTGTTACTATCAACGGACTGGAATGCCTGAAAGTGTAGATCTCTTAGGAGGCGGAACGTGTTTTGAATCTACACCAACGGATCGAAGACGAATGATGGTAAAGATGCTGACGTTTCTTCGAAGGAACTGACTGTGTGGCTCTCATACCGCCTACCTGACTGGTGCAGTGTATTTCCAGACAGAGTTCTATGCAGGCTGACAGTTGGCTAAACTGATTGGCAGCCTTGTGAAAACTCTAAGGAACATAGAAATCTACATTGACAGTCAGGTTGCAATTAAGGCACTGTTTTAGCACAACACAGACAGTAAACTCAAACAGAGCACCGAGACAGCCCTAAGCCAAGTCTAACAGCATACAATCGAACTCATCTGCGTCCCTGGCCAGTCTGGCAGTCCAAGTAACGAGATGGCGGACGATTACAGTAACGAATGCTCAAAGAACTTTTCTAAAGATTCTCTCAGGATTAACTAGGACCACCATAGAATTAAAGACTAGATATTCGAAGACTAGATAATCGGACTGTCATATGTCAAAGGTATTCTGTCCTTGATAGCAATCAAAGCTAGCATCTGACTTTAGAGAGAACAGTATCAGAGTTTTGACATGCATCCTAACAGAGATCTGTATCATTGGCCAAATGGCTCAACGGAAGCATGTTCCCTATCAAAAATTCTAACGAAGTCAATGGTTAGAGGAAGTGCATAGGGAAGGTATTCAACATCTGCTATGTGACTGCCCTGAACTTTTTAGAAAACGCAGTCGATTTATGATGAAACCATTTTTTGAAAACCTGAAAAGTCTGACAAATTTGCCGCTGGAGAATCTTCATTGATGCTACGGAATGGTTTCTAAACGAGACAAACTAAGACCTTCCGCCGAAATATAAATCAAGACAACAGGCATCCTAGTGGGCGGACTGAGCTTTTGGCTTTGTGAGCTGATTAAGCTAAACTAATCTAAACTAACGGCCTTACAGCTCCTATTCTAGCTAGCACTGAGTTACGACCTATTGTGTTAATCAGGTTTATGCAGGATTTCTAGAACCTCCTACACAAATTTAGATTTGTATACACCATCGAACAGAACTTTGCGTTTCTAAGTTTCATCTATGAACTATGGCAGATTATTATGTTATTATAGAACACAATATTTAAACTGAAGCTCTGCTATAAGCCGCCTACTAAAACACCGCCTATGAAAATAAAATGAAACAAATTCGATCAATGTTAAATATTTGCACCGTAAGTAAACTTCGTTTAAAATATCTTACTTAAATAAATCACCAAAAATGGCAGTTTGCTTAAACTTTTGTGACGCTTTTACTTCTCGTTGCATCTTCTTACAGCTACTAATATAAATAGATACATTTTTGGTATATTTTTGTTTGCCATAGTCGACCTTCGTCATGCACAAAACCATTTAAATATATTGTATTCTGTTTTTTTTGTTCCTTGGAGTTTTTTCCTAATGTTCTGTGAAGTGTTTAACTTTCTGTTTCTTCCTTTTTTTCTTTCGTATTTTGAAGCTATTATTGCAACTGCTGAAAAAGCACAACGAGAAACCAAAAATAAAATTAAAAAAAAAAAACTTGTAAATGATTTCTGTTTGCTTGACCTCATTTGAGCAGCGCAAAAACGCAACAAAATTGGACAAAACTTGCACAAAAAAAAAAAAAAAAAAACTTCGAAAAAGTTAAATAGAGAAGATACACGACTTTAAGCTACACTGCACAGTTCTATGGTGAATAATGTATTTAAATAAAAATCAAGATTGTAACTAAAGGAGTAAAGAAGTAAAAAAGTAAACTGTATGCAAATAGTACAAACTGACAGAATATAATGGAGTTGAATTAAATGCTGTCTCTATTCTCCTATTCCTATTCTCTGAAGTTGTCCCAGCTAATACGTATCTAGTATCTTAAATGCTCGGATTGAATGTTTAATTATGAAAAAACTTCTTTAAATCGGAAAAAAAAACTTCAATGTCAACTTTTAATCACATAAGATAGTATTTTCTATGAAAGCAGTGTACACAAAATAGGCTGCATCTAAAGACACAAACAGCAAAACACCACTTCAAGCAGAGAAAACCTAGAGAACTATACTATAACAAAAAGCATAAAAAACGATTTCAACTAAAGGAGAAAGTCAACGAAAGCGAGAAATCATTACAAATTTATTTACAAAGTTGTAATGAATTTATTTTCCCAAAGCAGAAAAGTCAACAAAATGCATTAAGACTAACAACGGTAGGGAAAATGGAAGGAAAACGAAGAAGTGTAGAAACTTTTTAGGTACATGCAAAATTACAAAATTCAAAGAAGAACTCTAACTCTGTACGTGTAACTTCAAATGGGTCAATGCAATGTTCAAAGAAATTTATTTCAAAAAGTGCAATGCAAATTCGAATATACTTGTGTACATGTAGCTGTAGATGAAAATTAACTATCAGATATGGATTGGAAACAAAGGCGATGCATAGAAAAAGAGTAAAATCAATTAGAAGAACAAAACAAATTGCAAATCTATATTTGTACATTGATTGCTGTGCAAAAGAAAGATTTGATAAATCATTGTCGTTCCTTAGAGTACATATTCACTATACATCATTAAGAGAATGCTGTATGGAGCAAATATCCATTGGCGTAAGTACTTTTTGAACTGTATGATAAAGAAGATATCAAAATATTTCAGCCAAAGTTACTCAGAGTTCAGCGAGTCACTCTGTTTTGCGATTTCTGTATTAAAAGAAAAACACCGGTTTTCTTTTGAGCAACTCCAGTTAGCAGCACATAATGCTGGTGTTCGTCAGCAACCAACCAACATTTTCTTCATCTCAGGCTCGGCTTTGTAGATGTTTGAAGGACTTGGAAGTAAACTTTGCAATTGCATTCGGTTGTTATTGGCTTCAATTATTAATATATTCATAGATTATTTTGTGTTTTAATGCTGCCAAGAACTGTTCCAAAACTACTAGACTCAATAGCTGAAGATAATGTATCCATAACAACTTCTTGGAGGAACTCTATTTAAAAAAAAAACATTTATTTGATGCAAAAGAATATAAAAACCAACCTAAATAACTATTTACATATCCTGTGAATCCACCACTGTTGTAACTATATAAAAAAAATAGAGAAGTTTAATTTTTGAGAAAAAAAAGTGTGGAAGTGTACACAAAAGAGTGCGACGAATAGAATTATCTGAAGTATAATTATTGCTTACAGCTTTTTAAAGTCTTTTGCAGAGTGAAAAGCATCTTTGGCAGAAAAATTGACAGAACTGCAACGAGGGAACAATCTTTTAACCGTCAATTTTGAGAATATATTTTAACCATCACTTGCTGTATCTCTCATTCGACGAAACACCTTAAGTTTCTCGTGTTTATTTACCAGATTTTTATAGCATAACTATTTATGAGAGTCCTGAGGAGTAAACATAGCTAAACGTTATCAAACGACAAATCAGTAATAAAGTAGTGGAAAAATATGTAAAAACTATTTGGGAATTATAAGTGCATTATAAGTTTTAAGTGAAAGCTTATAATTTCCAGCATTTGAAACAAGAATATATACGTAGTTTATTTAAATGAAAGCTTTCAAAAACGATGATGAGTAGAGAAAGAAAAAGAGAGGGTATATCACATCAGATATAACATCAAACCACAAAAGCATACACAAGCGTGGGACGTTTGCTTAATACGCTATGTCTGTCTCTATTTTTTCATGCATTGAAGAGACATCGCGTAGTAAGCAGCATGTGGCGTTGTTAGATTAGTGCGTGGTTAGATCGATGTTGAGGAGAGAAAGCGAATGAGAGCATAGCAGCATACATAGCTGCTTGATTAGTTCATAGTATATATGTACGAGTATATCAACTGTGATGATACTATTTTTAGAAAAAATATATAATTTAAAAGTGCTTAATTTTAGACCATTTATGTAAAGAGACTTTGTATACTCTGCAAATTTGTAGACTTTGAAAAAGCAGCTCAACTTTTTATCAGACTGCATGACAACTCAACTTTTTATCAGATGTCGGAGATAATATTAATTAACACAATCATTTTACTGTATCTGCACAGTTGTGACTGCATCAGCTTCACTTAATTTCTATGGAAGACGCAAAAATGAAAACCAAAATGTGTGTGTGTGCAAAATGTATAAGATTTTGAATATACAAATGCGGCTTTGTTTCTAGGAAAAGCACTAGCTATTTCCATGCGCGAATACTTTGTTTCTAAAACGTCGCAATGCATAAATTTAATTCAATAGAATTAGACTTCTCCACATTCAAGTGCCATTTAAATCAAAAAACCACCACGATATATGCAATTCATACAAACCATTAGCCACTTCAAATTGCTGAACTTCAACATCAGTGCTTCAAGTTCAAGTGCGAAGAAAAAAAGATTGAAACACTTCGGCAAAAGTATCACCACAGCATATATCATTAGTGTGTAATGTTAACAACGTATACAAAGTGCGAGATTTATCTACAATTACGAAGGCATACAGCAAATTTTTGTGACATATTTACTTTACACAACGCGCAAAATGTATCCTGGCGTCATATGTATGCATGTATCTGTGTCTCTGTGTGTATCTGTGTTTTGTGAAGTATTTCGTTTGCTTGTTAAACGATTTCAATATACAATTTGCTTATGTGCGCTTGTCTATCTGTCTATCTGTCTAGCTGTCCGTCCGTCTGTCTGAATGGCTGAATGTTTGTATATACACTTTGGTATATTTGCCCAATCATGGAGAAAATACTCAACGATATTTGTAGCAGATATATCTGCTATATATATATATATATATATATATATATATATATATATATATATATAGTACTATATAGCAGAGAACACGTTTGAATTATTTGCATAAGAAGCATGTAAACACAAAACTGAAGCATACTTTTGGGTGCGCTTATTACGGATGTGGCTGTGCGTATTTGCATCTGTGTGAGTGTGTATCTGTGTATAACATCCGCTCTGCCTATTTGCTGTTGTATGTGTGTATTGGTGTTTGTAAGCGTATCATTTACTCAATTTTACTCGATTGCCTGTTTGCATTTTAAGTGTTTGAACGTGAGTTGTTCGAGAAAATGTTCTCTCCATTCTTTCTCTCTATTTGTAGTTGAAAACTTTTCAAACAACTCTCGTATGCGTATCTATCTGAAAGGTGTTTTTTTTTAATTAGAGGTGTAGAACATTTAAATTCTTAGATTACATAATTTGAAACTGAAAATTGGCTTTATAAGAAAGATAGTTTTATGCCATTAGTATTTAAACATGATTTAGGGCTTAAGATATCGAATTAGTCGCACGGATGGGACGTTTATATCAACCGTAGAATGAACATAGCGCACGGTAACATTCCCGAAGTGAACCACGTTTATTGAAATGAATTTCCACAATGTGTAAGTCTATTCATGATAAAACAGCAAACCAAACTGCATACAAATGTCGATAGCATTGCCAGATCTATCCAATTTACTACCTATCGGAAAATGGAACCTTTGAAAAAAAAAAACACGCTGTATTTGTCACCTGTTTGAACGTGCAGCAGCTACGTTCTACAAACTGTGTTCATGCAGCTGTATAAACTGTACTCAACTCGGTTTCAAGTATTTGTTCAATTTCGAATTTGCTGCGCTGCATTAAATTAAACTGATGTGACTGGAATTGCATTGCCAAAAATTTTGCAATTTTGGAAATACATTTTCTGCGCGGAAATCATTAACATTGCAACAAAAAAACTCAGATATTTATTGCCAAAAATTACACAAAAACTTGCATTTGTTCCATGAAATCGTCACGAATTTCGCACACGTCGACCTATGAAAATGTGTGAATCAAAAAAAAAAAAAAAAAAAAAAAAAATTCAAATTTGTTGTTTACTTTTTTCCTATAATTTTTGTTGAGCGTGTCCTTTGCTCATGCTGCGGCATACTCGTATAAATGCAAATATAAATTCGGTAAATACTTGGATTACGCATTGCAATTGTCGTTAAAAACTATTTATAGTTGATTTGAATGTGCATTTGAATAAACTGCTTTCATTAAAATTTAAAAGGATTTAAGTAAAATTTAAATAGAGAAGCTGCTCTTGAGTTGCATGCCAGAACATTTAGTAGATACATTTAGTATGTTCACATGGTCTTGTAAAGGTGCAAAAGTGTAAAAATAAAGCACAAATAAGTGTTGCAACCTTGCACAGTCAGCTGTTTGAGACTTTGATATTTTTGATTCGAACTGTTCACTTTGCATTTAGTGAATTATCAGCTATTCAGCCGCAGTGTCACCAAAAAACCAAAAAGCAGAGTTGGCCAAAAAGAGAACAATGTGCACGGAATGCAATAAAACCGAACACACATAATTCAATTTTCTAGCTTCAAAGTTGTGACTTTGAGGTTACTTTAGCGTAACCTAAATTTGATGGTCTGCAAATTATTATTCGGAGAATCCAGTTTGAAGAGACTATTTCTACCCAACTTTAGAGTCTATTAACTTAGAGTCAAACTCAACTTTTCAGCAGCAATTCGTTCCTTATCATAGAGAATGCTCTGTGAGTTACACCATTAATACTTAAAACTTCAATAACCAGTTTGAGTTTGGTGATCCATTGTTTCAAGATATATTTCATAATTTAAATTGATTAAGCAACAACGCAGACTAATCAGCTCCGTCGAGAAGGTGAAGGGGCGTTAATTACCTCGGGCTTTTGCTTTTTTAGGTTCGCAGTATAAATGGGATCACATTCGTTTATTAAATGATACAATAACGGAAGAAACGACGGAAGTCTAATACTCTTGAGTAGGATATATACCAATTTTATATACTAAGTTGTTAGTACTGCTTTTATTTTGACTACTGTTTTAAGAAAATGAAACGAACGGTAAACGTGCCCCAGTTCCATCTTCCTGTATACACCAATGGAAATATAGAATAGTACGTATAAATTTGCACAGTTTTGTATTTTTTGCGTAAAGAACGAAATTTTATGAAAAAATGAGATACATACGAAGAAAATATATTAAAATATTATGTTTTAAAATTTTATCTTATACAAAGGATATACCTAAGTGCCTCCTTAATTTTTATCATTACAATTAACTGAATTATAAATCGATAAGAACGTTTTTGAAATGGATCCCTATCCATGATTCCTATCCACGATTCCTACCGTAGAGGGATGAGAGTTTGCATAAAACGAAGTAATAGCTCAGCTCTATGAACTTCATTTTCTGGTGAAACCACTCACTATGTTTGAAACTCAAGGCATCGAGATTCTCTAGCAAAAAGTGGCATTTCAAGAAATGCATCTTGAGAGAAGAGTGTTGATATTTTTATTTATCCGATTATGTATGGAATAAAATATACGGTGTATGGTCCCCACAGCTCTGCACACAAACCCTTGCTCTTTTTTTAATTTATAAACTCTGATTTCGTATCATTATCAGCGATCCCAAGAACTCATAAATAGCGAGTTACAAAGAAATTGAATGACTATTTTTAAATTGTGAACGTGAACAGCATTTTGGTTCCGCCATTTGGTTTTCGGAAATCAGATTCATAATCGGCGAACTCAAATCCCATTGTTTGCCAAAAATCGTTTCGAATGAATTAATTTTTGGTTTTCGAAAATTTTGACAGTAAATTCGAAATCAGCGACTTCAAAAACTGATGACTCATGACAGTTTGAATTTTTTGCCAGTTTTTTGCATTTGATCGGATCGGTTTAAAAAAGATTTTTGAATTAAAATTTTAATAGAAAAGAACAAACTTGAGCATGCTTACTCTACAAGTCCATTTTAAATGCATAAGGTGCGAGAACATAGGCCTATTAATACAAATTATGACAAAGTTTACAGGTTAATAAATCTATTTAAAACCAAAGCAAATCCAAATCTCAAATATTTTAACAAAATTGAATTGTGTGAGTGATTAGTAGTAGTAGGATTATTGTAATCGAAACTTTGTTCTAATTGTCCACACATCGATAGTAGCCGCTATTAATAGTAAGCATTAGTAATTTGCGCACTACACTCTCATATCTTGACGACTCGATGAAATTGATGGATTAAAATTGATATCTGATGTTCCCTCCGATGATTCGGCCGTACTTTCAGCAAATGGTGATGAGGAACATGAACGCCAACAGGCTGAAGCAGAACGGCGACGTGAAATTCGACGCTTGGAGCGTTGTGTGTATTGAACAGGTTCCGAATTTGTATTAGGATTGCGCAACGTCTGTGCTGGATACGGTGTTAGAAATGCAGAACTAACCGAAGTCGAAGATTCATAGCTATGTGAATCTGGTTCAAAATAACTCGAATCAGAATTAGTCGTATGCACCAGAAACGGCGGTGGCGGCATTAGAAAAGCAGCCAACTTGGAATCAGAACGTCGTGTTGTGGGCACACGGGAACAAAATGTGGTTTGTGTTGGCGTTTCAGGACGCTTTAAAGTTTCAATTTCTTTGAGTAGTTTTAGAATTTTAGATCTGTAATTAATATTTGAAATATTTTGAACTTATTATTGTTGTACTTTATAAATAAATTAGCGAGAAATTACTGCAATTTTTTAATGTCATCGGTTTGTTGTAGACAAAAAACTTCTTGAGTAACTAGTTCTCTAAAATATATAAAATTGGTTAACGATATTTAATTATGATGATTAAAGGTGATGACATAATAAATATTACTTTTGAAAATGTGTTTCCTTTTCTTGAAAAAGCTTTAACAGTACATCGAAACGTGTCTGTTCTTCACTTCTTTGTTTATTTATATCCATATTAGTCGACTTGAGTGACACAATTTCTATTGCGGCTTGCTGCAACTTTTGATTCAAATCGGCACTTGCTGCCAATTCTAGCTGCAAATTATTTTGTAGCTTCTTATTGGCATTTTGTTGCACCAGCAGCTCACCGCGTACGTGAGCAGTATTTATGAGATCTGGTATTCTCATGTCTGAATTTAACTTAAGTGATTTGATGGTAGTCTCTAAGATCTAAAAATAAAATTTGAAAAATTAAGTATTACAAAAAAATAAGGGTACTCACGAGAGATGCACGAGAGCATGCGGAAAGTCACTCAGAAAAGACACAACAGAAAAAAATAACAGAAAAAACTGCGACTTAAAACTAAAGCACAGCATGAAAACTGTTGCCAACGTTTGCTGTCGGCAAACGAACAAACGAACGGAACAGCAACTTTTTCAAACCGACTACTGACTAATTAGTCAATCGCTCGCCTAGCTTGTTCTGTTCAATCGTTTCTTTACTGACTAATTTTGAGCACGACGTAATTATTTCGTTAATGTACACAAAAGTGAGCTGTGAGCTAGTATGAAGGCTACACTTAAAATTGGCGCCCAACGTGGGGACTCTGAACGAATGCTGGTTCTAGTGAGTTTCTATATAACATTTTATTTTTTACAATGATTCAATGAATATTAAGAAACTAGTTGCAGTATGAATACCTAAGAGACATATAGTTAGACCATAGCTAAAGCTGATCAAGCGTATATATATATGGTATCTTTGCTGCATGCTTTGTTTTCTTTTCACTATACACATGCCACATTCGTCGTGCGTACTATTTACATTCAAAAACAATACTAACCTCAATCTTTGCTGCACTTATACACAATTCGTTATGCTCCATTTCCAACTTGCTGTTGGTCTCAAACAGTTGCTCTCTGAGTTCTTCGATTAAACTATTATTTTGCTTTACACGCTTCTCATATTCGCTTTTCAGTTCATCAATACGATTTTGAAAACTATTTTTACCCGCCTTAAATTCAAGCTTCATCTGTTGTATAACCGCAAGATCTGAGCTGAGAGTTTGTAGTTGAGTGCCAAGTTGTTGTGTTAAATTATGTTGCTTTTCTGTTTTAATCAGCAAATGTGAATGTATCTCATGCAGCATTTCTGAAAAAATAAACGTTGAAATAAATAATTTCCATCTTTTATGCCAAAGCAAGTTCTTACGATACTGTGATCTACAGCCGCCCTGTAGCTCCTTAAATCCACTCAAGTGCTTCTGTTCGGAATGTTTGTGTAACAAAAGCTGTGAAACATGTTTATGCAACTCTAAACCAGATTCCGTAGCAATAATTAGATCCTATGCAGAAAGTTGCATTTTGTACTTCAATTTGAATAATTCCCCAGAGTCAAGCTTACCTTCTCCAATGCTTCATTTTGTTGCTGCAATTTGCGCCGATCGTTTGATTCCTGCTGGAACTTTTGTTCCAGCGTTTCAATCATTTCCCTACCAGTTTTCAAATTCTGCTGCTCAATTTTCAAAGCCTCACGAGTCGTATGCAACTGATATTTCAAAATTTTGTATTCATGTTGCCTCGCCAACAAACGGCGCTCGATTATATTCAATTTGGCTATGAGCAAACCTTGCTTCCGGTTATTGTAGCAGATGATGAGAAATAAAATGGAGCTAATCGCTGCAAAGCCAACACACAAAAACGTATTCTTATTGGCGAAGAGCGCAGAAAACATCTCTTCGAGTAGTATATCTATAAACGATTTTTTAAAGGTTCCATTTTTTGCTGAACAGAAAATATGTTCATAAGAAACTTCTGCGGAAAATAATTTCATGCTCATCATACTCACATTCGTCAAACGATTTATAATCGGCTTTAGCAGCAGCAACATCAAAATTTGGTTGCAGTATCAAATAGGCCAGACCAATGATTACACTTTTGGGGAAACACATTTTATGTACAGAAGAATTTTTGCTTTAAATTTATTAAAAGAAAATTTTAATTATGAAAGTAAACGTTAGACATGTATTGAGATTGTAGACAACTTTGGCAGATTTGACAGAAGTATCAAAGTAGAACACGGAAAGAGAAATGTGATGATATACGATATAGGTATAAGGGGTAATATGGAGGTAATAAAGTGGTTTAAAGACAGCTCTTTAATGAAAAAAAAAAAAAATTGGTGTTTGTTTGTTTGTTTGATTTCGTATAAGTACTGCCAACTAGCACCAGGAACACACAGAGTGTTAGAGCAAAATGAAGATAACACTACGAGGAATGTGTTTTAGAAAGACTGCAAGGATTTAAGACATATAAAAAAGCTTGTGTGACCTTTAGCAATAAAATGTCTACGTTCTGCAAAAAGAATACATTTAGAATGCTATTGAAATTTCTGATTGAACATTGCAGAGTTAAAAGAAATATACAAAAAATTGTCATTGGAGGTGACAGCAGCACTAGATTCCTTTTAAAGGACAAAGAAAGTTCGAAATATCCACGCTGCTGTAGCAATCAAACGGCTAATGACAGCGCTCTCTTCTTTTGTCAAGCGTCAGTCTGTTATGTTGTTCGCACTCCAAAGGAAGCATATAATTTAACATTGCAGTTAAAAAATAGTTATAAAAATGGAATTCAAACGCAACAGTGTTAATGCTTTGTATTTGGCTGGAAAATCTAAACCAGCCATTGCTAATGAGCTACGTCATTTATGTGTGATACTGGTAGCATCAAAAAACGCCCTGGAGGTGGACATCCAAATACAGCAACATCAGCAAAAATGATTAAGGCCAGGTGAAGGCCAGGGTTCAACGTAATCCACGACAAAGCGCAGTTCAATTGGCGAATAAACTCAATGTTTCTGCTCGTAGCATGGGGCACATATTAAAAAATTAACTACGATTGAAGCGCTACAAAATACAAAAAGTGCAAGATTTAACTTCTCCACAATAGGTAGTTCGCCTAGCAAGAAACAAATTTGTTAAAACACTTGAACGTTAGTGGCAAGCTTGGTATTATCTGATGAAAAATTGTTTACGGTTCAGCAATATGTAAAAAAAGAGAACGATCGTGTATGCTTAAAGTGAAAAATCAAAGGACAAGTTAGACCAGCAAATTGCTCTGCGAAAGCAATTGCCTGCATCAGTGACGGTTTGGGCCGCGGTAGCTCTCACAGAACGCTCACCACTCGTTTTCATTGAACAGGGCGTACAGGTAAATCAACAAATCCACCGTGAAAAGATTTTAAACGTTGCTTTGTTACCTTGGGCACTGAAACAATTGGGTATAAATCATTGGATGTTTCAACTCCATCCCATAAAGCCAGAGAAACCAAACGTTTTTTACAAGATAACGTTCCCAGCTTCATTTCTTCACAGAAATGGCCACTGTAATCTCCAAACTTATACCAGATGGATTTTTGCATATGGTCCATTCTGGAGGCCAGAGTATGAACTAAAAAATATGGAACGTTCAACGCCTTAAAGTTTGTGATCGCCGAGGAGAATGGGACAGAATACCAAAGTACCAAATTCATGCACCGTGTGAAGCCTTGCTGACAAACTTAATGCTATTATCCGCGCTAAAGGAGGCTATATGCAACAATAACATATTTTTCATAAAAATTAATTAATCAAAGTAAATTACAAATGAGTTGTGTACGAACGCTAGACATCGGAGATGTAAACAAATAGGCTAGACATACATATGAGCTATTGACAAAACGTAAAAATGGGAGTTCGTATTGGGGCTACACATAAAATTGTGCGAAAAACCTTCCTTGATATTTATTTAATAATTTTATAAAGGTGCTCTACACTCTAGTCAAATTTAATTTTTCGGTTTTGCTTTTGCATGATCGTGAGTACCCTAAAAGTTAGTTACAAATACTTAAGCAAAATAGTATGACAGGTATTAAGATTTAGATTTATAAATGAAATTTGAAGATTTTGTGACGCAAGAGATTTCTGTGTCTCCTCGTATTATATAAGAATAACCATTAGAGACCTATTTTTCAAAATGTGATCAATAGCTTCATTTTCAGTGGTATATATAAAAAATTAATTGAAATTGAATTGTATAATACAAAAAATGGAACGACACTTTTACGATTTATTATTGACGAAACTAAAAAGTTTAAGTTTTATGCAACATTCACAATTGAAAAACAACATAGTTTCATCGTTTTAAACTATTCTACATAGTTAGTAAAGCTCAAACTAAGCAGATTATAAACTTCGAAAATAGAATAAAACCATAAAACCTCCAACAGCAAATAATAATGATTTAGTTGAATCGCACAGAAAGCAGTTGAATTTGAAAACTTTTTGGAAAATAATCCAACAAATTGCAAAGAGCTTAAGCAAAAATCTGCAACGAAACTAAAATCTAAATCTATATCAAATGACAACAAAAATGCAATTCAATGCAAAATTTTAATGATTTTAATTTGGTAGAAGTTTAATTTTACTAAAAATTCATTTGTAGCGCAAGTATAAGAGTATTAACACACACACACACACACACACACACACACACACACACACACACAATTCAGTTTGTTTATAGACGACAAAGTTAAGTTGTAGTGTGAAAATAATAATTTCGTAGGCGATTCCTATAAACATCTTGTTATTAAGCCATAAATGAACCACAACGGGTCATTAAACGGGTCTCCTTACGTATTAATTACAGTGCAGAATGTTTCTCAATGTGCAAATGGACGGACGGACATGAACGAACATGAGCATTGACTATACAAAAACTGACTAGTTTAGTCTACAAAGGAATAGGAGCTGTAATTACCTACAGTCACACAGACACACACACACACAGGCACACACACACACACAGTCAGATAATTAAGTTAATGATGAGCACAATGAGCTCTTCGTTGTACTCATCGTAGTACTTCTTGTCTTCTTATCCTCATTGTAGTATACGTGTATGTACAGAGATGGCGTTGAGCACCGGATATAGTCGTTGCGCCATGTTTGGCTTGCATGAGATAATGACTTCCGGTTTGCCTGTAAAATGACAACGACAGTGAATGCGGTGGCCGCGGTCGTCTTAATTATTACCGAAAATTAGTAATTGCTTGTAAAGTTGTACAATCCCATTCACATTCGAGACGTGTCCTGTCGTTTTAGGCAACTGTGAATGATTCAATATAGTTGTATGCTGTTGTCTGTTGTAATTTACAAAATGAAGACAGATCTACTATTTGTAATTGGATGTGCAATTTGGCGTCTAATGTGCTAAGTGCACGATGGCATTTACGTAGGTCTAACAAGGTTGACAGAGATTAAATGGCACTAAAAGCATTGCATTCTTGCAAAATTGCACATTCTTAGCGATTTCTAAGCGGTGAGTTACATTTTTAGTTTCTAATATGTGTACAATCCGTTTAGAGTATCTCCCAAAAATTCTTGAACTTAATACGACAAAAAAAAAAAAAAAAATAGACATCACCATGAGTATTAAATGTTTGTATTGTATTGTTTTACTTATTATTGCAATTTATTGGACTTTTAAATATGTATTATTCTGAAGACCAATATTAGTGATGAGTCGATTTAGCACTCTCTAGTTGTCCGTCTGTCTGCGATCTGTATGCGCGACTGGTTCTCAGTGACTGTAAGACTTACAGATATAAAATTCCTTATGCCAAAAATAAAGTTACAAACTTATAATAAACATGGTGTTTATGTGTAAATTGCTTTAAAATGCAATATTAAGTATCGATGTATCAGTAAAATTAATTCATATTAAGACTTCATTGAACTCAGCGTAATACTCATTATTTTTGTTCATTTTTTTGCTTACAAAATTATCAATCATTTACATAGTATTCTGTCTTAATATACGTAATATCTGCTTAATCATGGCAGCATTTTTTTTCTCTCTCTACTCCAACTACTTCTGGTAAAATAATGTTTCGTAATTATCGAAATAACGATGGTTTAATGATACTTCCTTCCCGATAGCAACCAGTCAGAATCTGTGAAAATGCGCAACCAAATTAACTTTGAATGCGAATAATAAAAAAAAAGGAAAAATGGGAAAAGCTGTGGGAAAACAAAAAACCAAAGAGGCAATACCAAAAGAAAAGCAAACAGATTATATTGTATGTAGATACATATATATAAAAAAAAATGAATAAGATGCGCCGACGCTTTAATGCGCTTTTGCTGTAATATAATCCAATCTTTTCTAATTTAGAATACAATATGTTCTTACAAAAGCATTAATATACATATTAATGGGCTCGAGGAGAGCATGGAAAGGGGGCAGGGAGAAGTTGGCGTCAAAGAAAGATAGGTAGGGGGAAGAAGTGTTATGAGACGCGATGGTGGTTGGGGAAGAGGTGGTAGGGGAAGAGGTGGTAGGCTGGTAGGGCATGGTGGTAGGAGAGGCAGGGGGAATGGCAGCCACGAGCTGGATACCATTTAAAATAGAGGGATTTAAGACAATGTAATCGAAGGGGCAGGGGAAAAGAAATGGAAAAGTAAGGAGAGGTAGGGGAAGAGGAATGGTGGAGCCTAAGGGGTGGTTGGAGAAAGGGTAGAAGGGACAGGAGAAGAGGGGTGGAAGAATTGGAAGTAGAGTAAAAGGGCATGGGGATGCTGGGGCAGGGGGAAGGAGTGACAGAGGGAAGGCGAGGCAGCAACGCGCCGGGTACCAGCTAGTTAAAAAATATTCACTTGTGTAAAATATGTTCATAGATAGATTCTCGTATTAAGGGGGGTATTCACGAAAAATTCACCTCAATTCGAAAAGCAACATTCTATTTTATTTTTAATTAAACATTTTATTTGCAAGTGAGACACGTGTTTCAAACTTCACAACAAGCTCATCATCAGTTACCGAGGGAGAGAGAAGAAATTGTTTTTGCTACTTATGTACATACATACATCGCAATATTTACGAAATGCCATACTTTCATCAAACCTGATATACCTAGTTTGGTTAAAGCTATTTATTCATAAAAATTTAACATTTCTTGAACGATTTTCGGCCAGGTGGTCAGCTCTGCGTCAGATATATGTCAGATGTAGGGTTCGTTCTGTTGGAGCTAGTATATGTTATTCACATCCATATCATTCAATTTGAGCCACAAGAATCGGTAGTGCTCTCCATTGATGGTGATGGGAATACCATCGTTGTTTTCCAAAGAATTAGGGAACAATAATGCAGCCGGTCCACAATCCACACAAAACAGTGACTTTCTGCTTATGCATTACCACTTGGTGGACCTCGTGTGGATTAGCATACTCCCACATACGGAAATTTTGCTTGATTTTTTTGTTAAAATAGGAATCGCTTTCAACTGCGAAAACTGTGGCGCGACGTTGTAACTTGATTCGGTGATTTATCATTAGTACCTGAAAAATGTAAAACAGTTAAACTAACAACAGATAAAAATACATGCCCGCCATGAACTGTAACACGTCCCAATTGGAAAACGCTGTACATAAGTTTCTCACGCCAAAACATATAAATAGGCTGAAACTTTGTACGTGAATATCTGCTTTTAATAAGCGTAGTACAAAGTGTCATTTATCTTGAACACTGAGAAACTATTATACCATTCGAAGATAATCATTTGCAGTTGATCACAATCTACATTTTAACAAAATCGATTAAGCAGTTTGGGCGTAAGCAATCGTCACTCAAACAACCAATCAAACATACATAGATGTTGCATGAAAGACAAACGCACACATACATACATATATGAAACGATAGCATGCGAGCAGCCACTTACAAAAGAGTTAGTATATTGCGTATTTGACTTTGTATGCGTTTCGCTATTATTTTGGTGTCTGTCTTTCTGTTTGTTTTTAGTTGTTGTGTGCGACGTGTGGTGTAATAGCAATAACAACATGCGCATAAACGCAATGATATACAAAATTATTTCTACTTTGCGGTCGATTGAGTCGGTCACTGGTTACATACAAGTAGGCTAGCGACTAGCTTCATTGTGCGCACCACAACATATCTCTTCAGAATGTTACCAACGTTGTAGTGCAATACAAAATACTATATAAACTGTGTGCAGCGTAGGGTAAAATATCACTTAAGCAGTACAAAAGTATGAGCGAAAAAAATCTCTAGAGTGCTTTATAGGAAAAAAAAAAATATATACAGACACAAAAATTGCTAAAGAAAAGCACGACCAAACGGAAATCAGCAAAACAGAAGCAATTTCCTATTATTTCAGCTTTCCTTTCGCTTGTTTTCCTTGCGCTTTTTCATTTCTAACTTATCGTTAAGCTTAAATGAACTTGTTGCTAGTAGTAGTAGTAGTAGCTGTGTCTTGAGATACAAGATACAATATCTATACAATTTCTTTATAGAATATATTGATGAGTTTTTATGCAAAAAGCAAAAAAAAAGAACAAAAATAAAAAAAAAATATAGAATAACTTAGCTAAAAATAGCCAGTACAAATATATTAAGCAGCAAAGATGCCAATTTTAACCTTTATTTTTATTTATTGTTAGCTGGAAAATGTGAAACATGCACTAGCTGTCAATTGTGTCAAACCTTTTTGTTTGAATCCGGGACATTGCATACCATACAATATTATTTATGATTTTCTAGAACGATTAATTTAACATAAATCTTGGCATTGACCCTTTTTCCGGTTGGTCGCACTTTGCACCTTTTGAACCAATGAACTTGTAATCATTTTGCAGCTGTTAAAGTTTAATCGTTGAAGTACACGACTCTACATACCTTCTGATCAAAGAATATACGGAATTTTGCATTTAAACTAAACTCGCTTGAGATATTATGAAAATTTTAAAGAAGGAGTCGACAAAAACTGAGCTATAGCAGTGCTACAAAGATTTTACATCGGGCCGTAGTGTGGTTGATGATATGCTTTATTCTGGGCGTATGTTAACCTCATCGATTGACCAAAGAGCGCTATGTATGAAATTTCGGGCATAAAGCTTTAACGATAATACCGTGCTATATTGCGCTGCATACCACTGCTTTTATTTTTTTATGTGATCGCTCAAAAGCTGTCAAAGTGCGAAACCGACAGTAAGTGCAAGCGATAAAGCGAGAGCAAAGCGGGAACGCAGCGAGAAAGCTGTTTCGAAACTATTTTTTCGCTTCGCATTGGTTTCTGCTTTGTTTTTATCGTTTCGCATTTACTTATAGCACGAAATATTATGACTTCATGTAACGTATCGCTTCTCTCTCGCGCGCACTCTAAACTCAACCTAAGACGCATTTCAAAGCGACATGTGACGAGATTGCTTAATTTTTGCAGATGTCCTCATCTTGTACGCGACTATTTAACCAAAAACAACGTTGATGTCATTCCGCAAGCATGAGTCTCGTATGCTAACACGACTCAAGTTAACTCTCCGGGAAAAGCGTTTTGACCCGATAAAAAAAAAGTTATCGGCCTTTGAACAGTGTTTCGAAGTTTGGAATATGTGCATTTCATCTAATGGGAATTACATTTATTGAAAATTTCCTGATATTTTTCGATCAAAAGGTTTGTTTTAATGCAAAGCATCCTTTATCTTTTTCCTGCAAAATGCGCAAATTAAACGACACCCAATCGCAAACTAACTTTTGGTTACATATTTACTATGGAAATTTCTGCTACTCTGGTTTCTAGTTTTCAGCACAATATTCACGACTTAACAACTTGGTACTAGTATGTAGCGAAAATATATATTTATGTTTGCCTGCGTCTGAAATTAGAACAATTATTGCTCATACGGGTGCCATGTCATAAATTTTATGTTTGTGTGTTAACTTGGTGCTTAGAGTTGCTAAAATAAATATCAACATAGTAATGGCTACTAATAAAAGCGAAAATAGCATATGGAATATTGTCAGTTGTAGGTAGCAAAATGGTTGCCATTTGGTTTCGAGCAACAAAGGTTTACCTTAAAAATTAGCACAGTTGCAGCTGTAGTTTTGCGATTCCAAAGTCAGAATAAAAATTCGCTACAAATATTTAAAGCGAGTTATCGTGTGAAGTACATTAAAGTTTTACCACATGATGCTTTCCATGCGCCAAGCAGAAAACACACTAAGTGTGCCTCATGCTAAGTACTGTTATGGTTGAGTAATGTATTCTTCTTAAAGTAGAGTCTTCTGTTACGTTTCTTTGCAAAGAGAAATAAAAGCTATGTTCAGTTGATCGTATATATATATATATATATATCTGATTTCTTCATTGCACTGCATTGAAAATAGTGTCACATAGCTACAAATTTCAACTAAAATTGAAAGCAAACTCAATGAAAACTGATGTGCAACATCCCTGCAAGCAGTGTACTTTTGAAGAGATTAGTAAAATAGTTTGGCCATTTATAAAAAACAAAATACATTGATTTTCACTTAAAACTTAGTAGCACTTACAATTCACAAATAGTTTGTACATATTCGCTGTGTACTAACGCGGCACAATTGTCAATTAAATAGGCAAATGCGAAAAGTTCACAGCCATTCTAAACCGCTTAAACACAACATATTCCCTTCATTTTTTTTATTGTAATAGTTGTGAAGAGGAGCGGGGACGAATGTAAGTATTTTCAAAACCACTGCGTCTACGAAAGATAAAAACCAGGTATCGCGCTGGACCAATCACAAAGCCCACAGCTCTCTGCCTCTCTCAGTTCTCTCATATTAAAACAACCAAAAAAAATATTTATTTCTGTCGTGCTCTTAAGGGCAATTCACACTGTAGAGCATGTCGGTCGAGCAGCTCGACGTTAAGCTGGAAACTGTTGTGTGCGCACTTGCCAACATGTTGGAACCCCCATGGCAAAGTAACTAATTCAAATTTGTATTTCTCTTTAGCATCAAACTGCCGTTTTTTGGTATAGGTGTGCAAACACGTTAGTCGTTAGTCCGCTTGGTGCTTAGGCTGGGCAGGGTAGATATACAGTTGATCGTCTGATCTGGTATAATTTACACTAACTCATTATTTTATACTCTGCACGCAGAGTCTGAGAAACGTTACTTTCGAAAAAAAAAAAACATATATTGGTTTTGCATATTCTTATATCGGCATCCACTATCGGCAGCTAAATCAGCGGCTTTGCTCTTCCCCACATGGACCTCCAACGTGAATAGAGCATAAACTTCAGTTTTAGTCACTCACCTTAAAATTTTAAGCGTAATTTTTGAGAATCTCTCCCAGTATTTCTACAGCTAGAAATCATTATGAACTACTAATCAAACATACAAATAATCACCTGCTCTTCACGCTTGAGCGCCTACCAAGAAACATCCGATCTGATCTGAGTACACATACAACCATACTGCCTTCAATTACTTCCGTTACTTACTCTGCTGCGAGAGAAACTATTCAAAAAGATGCAATCACAAGCAACTTTACAAAACTTAGATGTAAATTAGTGCTCGTAGGTAGTGCTTGTTCCACAGAATTCTGACGTAATAAACAATTTCGAGCAGACTTCTATATACGATTTCGAAACCTCGTAAGAAAATGTCTGTGACACCATGAATTCCAAATCTGTGGCACGAAACTAAAACGAGTGCAATTTCTGCGAAACGCTGCATATATTTTTAAGTTAAGAACATAAAAGAAAATTGTTTCGCCAAGTTTTTTTTTTTATTTTTAGTGTATTCTTAAGTATGTTTATAGTTATAACTAAAACGGAAATGAAATCAAATTTAAATTTTAAACTCTTTAAAATTTCGTACAATCTGTTTCGTTGTACAAACTGCAAAATTTGCGCGCATTTGCCCTAAAGGTTAATTACATTTATTATGTTGGAATTTCGGTCTGACCCCAGAGGACATAGACTTAATTTCCCAAGCGGATTTCAAATGTCACTTTTTTTCGAATGCGTTCACAGCACCCTGAGGCAAAACAGCTGGAGGTGACTTTTGACTACCATAATACAACTTCTACCGACTGACTTTATGCGCATTTTAATTTTTAAATGTTGAATTCGTTTCTGCTTTTTAAGATGAGGTTTTGTTTTCTGTGCTGGCATTCATTTTTTTTTTCTTCTATTTATCCCCTATTTTTTATTTTTATTTTTTATTTGTTGAATTGCTAAAAACAGCTTGGGGCATTTTGCGCGCGCCATTCAAGCGCCTAAATGGTAATTAAAATTTGTTGAGTTCAACTTTTTTTTCTTTTTTTTTTTTTTCATTTTGTGCGTTTTTTATGTTAGAACATTTGCTTTTTTGACTTTCAACGCTTTTTGTGTCGGAATCAGTTTTTTCTCTGAATATTTTTTGTTGTTGGCTAGACTGGCAGTATAATTTGTTTTGCGAGGCTTAATGAAATGGAAAGCGAGTGTTGGATTTAAGAATTAGGCTAGCATATTGTTGAGATTTAAATTAGTAGTATTGCGAATTTTGTAGTGGAAATGAGTAGCAATCATTTTTACAATTTAAGAGAGCTTTAAAGTTATAAAGTATAAAAGTATAAGTCCTGGAATATCCAAGTCACGTGCCAGTATATGTATATGCAGTTTGGTGTTCAGGCAGTGGTTAAGATAAGTCTGAAGTTTTGTGTATATAGTATCTTCAAACTTGATCTTATGCTTGACAACATCATTTTAACATTAGAATTAAAAGTTCTGAGTTTTTTAATTGTTTTTGTTCAAGTTAAGCATTTTAAAGTTTGCCTTTTTATGGTTACCAGCCCAGTGCAGAGAGCCCAAATAGTATGCGTTCGTCAACTAGAAACTACCATATCCAGTATTAAGTTTAAATTGGCTACAATAAAAAAGTTTTTCATACAAAGTCGGCGGTGGGTTTTGCATGGATGTTACCCCAAAGATTTTGATACTCTATAAAACTGCAATAAAAAGAAGTATATATGCCAATTTTAAACTGGGTAGCATAAAAATTGGTAACCAAAAAATGCCCAACAACATACAGACGGGCAAACGGACAGACAGACAGACAGACAAACAAGGCTAGATCGACTCGTTTGGCCGTGCTGAAATCGACCCGGCCTGGTGGATTTAAACCGAACCGAATCGGTTCGGTTCTTCTCCTTAAGTTGGCTATCACTTTCATTGAAATGTATGCCAAGTTTGAGCGGGATGCAATAATAAGTCTAAGTTTTGAGAACTCTAGTCTATCGAGAACGCAAGTATTTGAGTGACATAAAGCATTCAGTGAGGGTCGTGAAATCGTAGAAATCTTGCGTCATTCCAGCCTGATTGTGACAAGGTTTCTGGTTAAACTTGAAACAAAAGTCATTGCACAATCACCGTATTCACCAGATTTGGCACCCTGTGACTTTTTTCTGTTTTCGAAACTTAAATATCTGCTAAAGGCTATCCCGGCCGAGGCGTATAACAAGTGTATGGAAAATTGGATAACCGGTTGGCATGCTTGTATTGATTCAAAAGGAGCCTATTTTGAAGGCAATAATAAAGATTTGTATATATACTTTATGGGGTTTGCGATGCCTTCTTTAAATGTGTTACAAACTTTCAGACAAACTGATAATATCATATGTGCGAATGGTATAAAAAATTGTATACATTAAAAAAAAAGAAATAATAAAATAAAAATCAATATGTGTTCACAACAGACAGTCCTTGTGGTGTTTATTGTACTCCTCTATGAAGTGTTCTGTCTCACGGCAACCAAAGATTGTTACCCAATTTTCAAAAATTTCGACAGCTAGGTTACGTATCAAACTCGCTCTCCACAAAACATTAATTTCTTGGAAATCGTTTAATTTCCCAGCTTCCAAATCAGCAAAATATTCTCGATAATTGTATATTGATTGAACACAATATGCATTCCGCATCAATATTAACTTGTTAATTTGCATTTCTTTCACCTTTAAAAGAATATCAATGCAGCCCCAAGTATTTGGATTATCTAGGCCCATACATTGACGCGATGCATACACGAGCTCCTTAAACTCCTGCTCCTTAAGGAGTGTATCATTATCTCGTGTAGCTATATCATATATGAGCTGGGCTTCTTCGTCTACTGGAAAATTATCGACTACAGGATTCTCACAGATACGTTCACGTAAACCATCAACATTTGCTTCGCCTGCTTCCAGTTTCTTTTTCAATTCCAAAGCTTCCTTGATTGCACTCTCGCGCCATATTTTTTCCGCTTCAACGGTATCGAATGCTTCCGGCTTGTTGTGATCAAGTTTGATGCCGATGCACTTGGTAACCGGCAAGTGAACCAGTAGTAAATCGTTGTTAGTTATCTGTATGCGTAATGCTTATTAATTATGAAATTTAGTACATCATTGCATTTTACTTACGGTAGTAAGTGTCGATTCCTTGGTGTAAGTAATGGTGGTGTTGTTGTTATTGTTGTTGTTTTTTTCAAGGTCTGCATTAAATATTTTGTTAAAAAGATTTGCAATCATTTTTAGTTTAATATATATTTAAATTACCTTGCTGTGGCAAGTTACGCATTTGAGAAGGTTTGCGACTCATGCGTTCTCTCTCCAATCGCATATTCTCCATCTTCACTGCAGCGTCACTGTCTTGTGATAATACTTCACTCGAAATTGTCGGCCTCGTGTGAACGGAATAAACGTTATTTTCAGCAGCGTCCTCAATTTGCGCAATGGCCCTACGGAAATGTGGATGCTTCATATTCTTTTCGGTACGAAATTCTTTATTTCTCTCATCACTGTACAAAATCAGATCTTCGTTTGGTACATTTGCAGTTCGACCGTCGCCAAAGAAAATCACATCGCACATCTTGGATTTACAATTCAAAATCTGCAAATATGTTTTGCTTAGGCATATTATTTGCTTAGGCATAATATGTTTTGCTTAGGCATATTACTTAACAATTTTTATGCTTTTCTAAACAAAATGTCAAACACCTTCGAAAAGCGTAACCGGAAACGGCAGTACTGCGTGTTCTTGCAGTGTTAACAATGTACTAATATTTTTTTAATTTTTCAGCACTGTTAACAAACATATTCTGTAAACATATGGTTGTGCTGAAAACATATACACACACATCCATCATAATTTACAATAATAATAATCCAAAAGTAGTTGTGATCTCATACCTCATACTTAATTTTTACCACATCATGCTTTAAGCTTCACCTTCTTTCTTTATATATATAGTTTTTAGTTTCATTATTTGCTATTTAAAAAGGCTTAAATTACCATTCAACAATAATATATTTTCAATTTAATAAATATTTAATAAAAAAATATGCCTAAGTTTACACACACACACACACACACACACACTCACGCTTATCATGTTTGTTTTCATTGCACTGTACTGTTCGAGTTTAGATTCGAGTCAATATTTAAGTTAAAATTTGTATTCGGATCTAGAATCGAGTTAAAATTTGTATTCGAAACTGGATTACAGTCTAGATCCGTATCTGCGGATTCGTAGATTTCGATTCGTGCATTTGGATCCGTTTTGCTTATTTTGAATTCGTCCGTAACAAATCCTAGCTTAAAAAGTGATAGAACATCAACTTGCCTGTAACCATACTTGGTGTCAATATGCTCGGAGAGTTTCTTTCCAACTCTGACGACGCTTTGCGTGTGTGACAGCGTCCGTATATGTCAAACATTTGAATCTTTCTTCTATACATAGTTCTAATCAGAATTGGGATATCAACTGTTAAACCTCTTAACGACATCTTTTCCCTTACCAGGGATACATACTTGTATGAGCAGAGATGTGAAGATGATCTGTAGCACATTTTGCATGAAAGGTAACCTGGCTATCACAGCTATCAGCAGTTTCCAAAATATCTACAATAGAATCACAGCACGCTAAGTTTTGGGTAGATAATAAACATTTCAGTACGGTTTGCTTCATACTCCATTTCTGCTGCGACACCACTAGCCATCCAAAGGTATACACGCGGCAGTTCCAGTCATCCATTTAAAAGCCTCTTCGCTATACGGTTTTAGTTGATAGTGAAACTTCATATGAAGTGCTAAAAGTAAGAGTAATAGAAACATGCATAAAACTTTAATTAATTTCAACAAAAACACCCATAAGGTAATCATAATGCATATGGAAAACTTTATGAAAACAAACAATTATATAAGTTTTTGATATAAAATTTAAGAGCATTAAAATTTTACGCAAATATGCTTAAGGCCACAAAACTTCAGTTGGAATAGTCGTATTCAAAATGAAAGTAAAGCAAACTACTCTTGAAAAGTGTTTCACAAAAACAGAAGAAAAAAAAAACAAAAATTAAATCTGAGATTGCACATTTGGTTATTCCAGGGACTGGGTCAAGGTTTTCAGTACGCAGCCCGTTGGCGCTTGGACGTCATATACACATTATATATTCAAACTTGACTGCTGTTGCAGCAGGCTGCAACTTCCGCATGCCACAATAATAACAACAACAGACCAAACCAGCAAAATCTGCGCCTACCGCAAACATCATCCAATGTATTCCATCATTGTTAACTTGATTATGGCAAAATGGCGTCAAGGGCGCCATAATTGTGTGTGTGTGTGTGCGGAGGTTTTTATACTACATTCTACTCGATGTGGCATCCAAACTCATTTTAACCATTTGTTTGCGGTTCATTTGCTACAAATAATGAGTTGAGAACAAAAAAAAAAAAAAATAGAACTAGGTTATGTTGCATGTTTTTGTTTTCCACGAATTTTAGCACAACGTGAAATTGTTCGGAAAATGCGCAGAAAATTGCAGATCCTTGAAGTGCGTCGAGTAAAGAGGGCAGTAAAAGCTTTCGAGATGACACATTGACGTTTGGATATTTAAATGGTAAATCTTGTCTGACAGCTGTACAATAAAGTGAGATAAATAGTACTGGAAATTATTATCTGTAAAAATTTTACAATACGAAATCTACTTTGTTTAAATTAAACATCTACGTCGATAGGCTTATACGAGTATCATTGTACAGTACTCGATGTGTTTAGGGATATGCATAGTGCTACTAGCTGCAGTGCTTTGGAACAGGACGAACATTTTAACTTATACATGACTTTTAGTCTCCCATGTAAGAATTTAGTACAATAGCACATCACTAGAAGAAGGACCGAATTTAGGTTTGTTGGGGTCTCGGGCCAAAGGTGACGGTGTAGCTCTGTTAAGCGACAAGTGTAAACAGTCTGACGCTGGGTGCACTGGGTTACTCTAGTATTCTTAAACTTAAGGCTGACATCAAAATCTGCAATGTATCAGATTGTTTGACCACTGAATTACATTTGGACAAATGCTTCACAGTTCTCTTTTCCAGTCGCTAAGACTTAAATGGTTTAATAATTGTTCACTTACGGATACGGGTACAGGTGCGAGTGTCTTCAGACTCAACACCAGGAACTCTATTGCCGTGGGTACTTGGCCCAAGGTTTTTCTATCTGAGTTCCACGCCATTGAGCTCCACGCCTGAAATCTTTTGAATCAAAGTCCTAAGAGGGCCAACATAACCATCCGTTCAGATAACCAAGCAGCTATTAAAGCACTAGTCTATTAAAGTTTTTCCTCAAGGCTAGTTCTTCGTTGCTACGGTACACTCCAACAACTTGCCATCGGCTGCAAATTCGTGATCTGTTGGGTAAAAAGCGATAAAAAGATATCACGAACTTATACAAATGCATTTTTTTTTTCTTCAAAATCATTACTTTAACCGCTGTAACTGGAATTTTAACAAATTTTTCAACGTTTCTGGTAGTGGCCCGGTATCCTGCCCCTATAAATTACGGTGAGGTCTAAACGTAAGAACGAAGTGAGACTAAGAGAGCCAACCAGCTGGTCCATCTGACATGGACTTAGTAAATAATATTCCAAACATTCGAGGCATAATGGTTCATTCCTAAATTATCCAAGTCCCGAACTCACGACATCAGATTCCTTTTCTTTAAGTTCAAAAAGTTTTTATGTTGACAGAATTAATACAAAATTTGTTGCGCATTAATTATTTATTTAATTACTTTTAATCATTTCGTAAAATATGATACAAAATGAAGTATTTCATTATAAATCAAGATTATTATTATTAAGAAAAGTAAAATTGTTACTCCTTAGCTTTCATTTGCTTTACGGCATTACGTACACCTTCAATTACTGCTCTCATCTGCACACGTTTGCCCGTTGTATCAACTTCATCTTCAAACTTTATTTTTTCACTGAGTCCTACTTTAAATTTATCGCTTGAGGGTATTTTTTCATAGTTCAAATATTTTATAAATGGTGTGCCCAAGTGAGAAGCTTTGAATGGAGTTGTAGTAGAGTTCTCTACTGGTGGTGATGGTGGTGCTGGTGCTCGTGGTGGTGGCGATGGCGGTGATGATGATGGTGCTGGTTTATGTTTCTTGCCTTTAGAAGGTTTAATCATACCCATCACGCGTTTTATGTTGCGATCATAGCTAGGAGTATTATTCCTTTCAGATTTACTGCTTGCCTTCGTATCCACGTAAAATACCGTTGATGCGTAATGATTTGGTATATCTTCATTGCCGGCTTTAACAAAACTCAACTTTTCATCGAAAGAAGTATCAGCTGGCGAAAGTGTAGATTCATCGTTTTTTTCGTTCATATTGACAATGTTCTTCGCCGGAGTAATTTTTACGGAATATACTCGTATCTATTTACTTTTACGAAGTATCAAGTATAATTGTAGTTCATACAAATTCCGTTTTATATAGTACATGTAAATCCTTAAAAAAATTAAATTAAAACAATTAAACAACTTTTCACCAAAAAGAAAAGAAAAAACCAACTTGCAACAAAATACTTTCACAATTTTCCAAATGAGTAAGCGGCAAATTCCATTCGTCAGTTGTCAGGCGCGGTGGTGTTTGTGGAATCGCGTCGTCGGATGAAATTTCGATCTGGTTGCAGCTCTGTATTTAATTATTACTAACCCATTCGCGTGGCTTCCAATGTGATAAATGAGAAACTTTTCGCTGACGGCGGCGACTTTGTAAATGCAGCGTTTTGTGGCATGAAATTTTTGGCTTAAGCTGCGCAGCACACTTGCTGCAGTAACTTAATGCGTTGAAGTTTGCAGATTTTAAATCAATAAACTGCTTAAAGTAAGCATACAATTAAACGATGTACTTTTAAGAATGCAATGTCAGTTTTCAGCAGCGAGAAAAATATAAAACGTAGAAACTCGTGGTACCATTTATATTTTCGCTAGCAATCGTTTGAAACACTTTTCAACACTGCATCAAAATTCCTCTCATTACTCTTCTTTCCCTTGCTTGACATTTTTTTTTGCGGCGACTTTCTTCAATACTATATTTACGACTTATATACAACTTACAAGTATCTCGAGTGTTTTGCCTTTCATGTATTTCGAATTAAACTGATGTATTCGGAGCAGATACTTGTCTGTACTCTTCGATGTATGTACAATGCCACGCTCTGCAGCCACTGGCTTTACTGTAGGCAGACTTGTAGTCCTCTGCGGTTTTAAGGCAGACCGGAATACTTTTAGTTTGTATCTTTTTTCACAAGTAGCGGGATTTGTGAGCCGGCCAGTTATCCACAGTATCCACAAGCGGTGGCTAATTTCATCAACTCTGTATGAAAATGTATTCTTAAGTAAATTATTCACTAAGTGTGGTCTAGTGGTGCAAAGAAAATTCTTTTTGAGTTCATTATTGTAAAAACAAAACAAAAAAAACAACTCTGGTTATTAGTCTGTACAGAAACAACTGTACATACTTGATATCCAACGCTGTTGTCTATTCAGTATAGTGTTGGAAAATGTCCAAAACAAATAACACTTTCTTCAGCTGTACAAATCGGTTTGTACAGGCGACTAATTAGCAGCTACTTACATTGTTCATGACGAGTTTTCTTAAAGGGCCAAATACACCTCCACAGATTTGATCAAATGCGTGATGTGACGGAAAATCGACGAGTGTATTTGGCGATTTGACTGCTTGATAGTGAAGAAAATTAAAAAGTTTTGTTTGCTTCTTCTTCCTCGATGTGATTTTTATTTTTTCGTTCTGAACAGACAGACGTATGTGATTTGGGCGAGAAATTTCAAATCCAGATTTGACGAAATGGATTTGAAAGGTGTGTGGGCACGCATCACATTACAACGTCACACATTCAATTGAATATGTAAATGGTGTATTTGGACCTTGACAAAAAAAAAAATCAACTTCAAGCAAATACTTTGCTTTAAAAATTCTTGAGGGTTTCTTTCTTCATACAGAGTTGTATACAAATTTTCAATATTAAAGACTCTAGTATAACAAGTTTACTGCTTTAATATTTAACTCTAATACAAAACGTAGAAAATAAATATGCTACTGTTTTATTAGTTTTCCATTTAAGTCATTTACAAATCTGTATTTGCGCATTAGTTTTCGTCCGTTACAACAAATTAGAAAACTTCCACATAATCCGCATTCATTTTTCAACGTTACCTTGAAGAACAAACAAAACAAAAAAAAATGCTAAAACAAAGAAAGCTTAACCCATAGGGCACAATTACGAATATTTGTTCCATTTTGCTTGCTTGCTTGCTTGTAATGCGAAGAGTAAAAGTTTTCTATTCTAACGACTTGTCGCCAACATATTGTGGCATATTTATTTCTTTTTGTATTTTGTGTTTTTTTTTTCTCCTTTGGCTGCCAAAGCCTGTCAATTTTGGTAAACGAATTCCTTTCGTACGTGCGGAACATGCGAAGCAATAAACCTCCTCCACTGCCCTGCATCACACATCACTTGCCAGCCAGCGAATCTCCTACACAACGTAAAAGCGACGATATCATGCACCATTGGAATGTGTCGTGTCAATTTATTTGTCAAAAAGAAAAATTGACGTAAAGAAAAACCGGAAGCGTGTTGGATAAGCGCACAAAACAATGACAAGTTTAGGTGGGCTTATGTTTAGAATATTCTTCTTATTTTTGTTGATTTTTTTTTTTATTTTTGTTATCGTCTTAAGTGTGATCTAACTTAGAATGCATGCAAAATTGTTAATCGATAAATTCTGACTTGTGTAAGCGTATGTAACTTCGTCATAAGCAGTTGAGCGCTTTAACTCTAACAATATAAAACACTAACTACTTAATACTTTTATATCAAATGCCTTTTAAAATCTAAAAAAAAAAAATCTTCAAACGCATTTCCTCCATTTCAAAAGCTTTTACATAAACTTTTTGGTTTGAATAGTTTTTAATCTGCTTAACTCAAAATTCGTTTTTTTTTTCTGAATTTGTGTACGGATTTGGATTTAAAAGTTTTGACGAAAAAGGAAAAAAATTGAAACGTTAAAACGAGAGAACGTTTATTTATTTCTTTCTTGTTGTTGCAAATTTGAAGCTTTCATAAGCTTTGAAAACATAATAGTTTATATGGAATCTATTATATGTATATATTTTATTTATTATTTAGTTCGAACATTTTTAGTAATTAAGCAAATTGTATTATATGAATTTTGATATCTATAAGGATTATTAATATAAAGATACAATGCGGTTAACTTTACACTCCAATTATTAAATTTCTGTCGCACACGAACATTATACAATCTCCAGTCTAATCTAGCTTGTGACGTCATTATATCTACATGCATGTGTGCGTTTGTAATTCATGTAAGCCTATGTGTGTTTGATTAGATGTGTGAGTGCCAACTTTTACATTTTAATTGATATGATTAGTTTTAATTACAATTTTCATTAGATATTTTTGTACAATTTAATAAACCCTACACTAAAACAAACAATAGTAATTTGTTTGTTTGCCTCTTGGAAACTGTCCTTTGAATTCTACACATATATTAAAATCTACAGTTTTCTCCAGACGCTTCAATGTTATGCTGCCCTTAATAACTTCATCTTTTTTGGCAACAAAATACGGCTTCAAATAGAACAACGACGGCATCCAATGTGTACGTTCGCTGTACGGCGAAGTGCTAAAACGCACCGGAACGACGCTGCGCGAAAAGTCTACATTGAAATAGATGAGCAACGCATGCACATAGCATTGACGTGTTATAATCAATGTGAAATTTGAAGTAAACGCAAAGTCCTGCTTCTGTGCGGTATACAAATCAATTTCTTTGATAAGAAATTGCGTTGAGACCACATCTTCCAACTTGACATAGTCACATTGCGCTTCTTCGCGTGCCAATTTACTGAGACAACTAAAATCGAAACCAAAACAATTATTCAGATTTTCAATATGTTCAACTTGGTAGATATAATCCTGTACAGCGGTAACGAAGAGTGTTGCACGATCGGGAAACATTAAACCATTTGGCTTGAGATATTTATCACGTGCATAGAGTACATCGTCCAAGTGGCCACCATAGAAGAGACAGTGACTGCAAAATTAAAAAAAATCGAATAGTTTTCTTAAATTTCAATTTCACTTTTAACGCACCCCATCCACTGTGATATGATGACATCCACTTTTTCTATATTCGCTGGTAATTTTATCTCCGATGCTTTACCCTTCAGCACCTGCACCACCTTGGACATGCCATTATCTTTTATTATACGCTTAGTAAATGCAACCGTTTCACGCCAATCGATGGCAATGACACGCGCTGCGCCAGCTTGGCTGCATACATCGAGAGTATGCCCAAGCCACAACCGATATCGAGCACAATTTTACCATTAAATAATTCAGCATTTTCACGTATCGCTGTGCGGTAGGCACGTATAACAACCTCATCCAGCAAATCCTCGCGTATATCGCTTGTTGATTTTCGCATTAACAAATCTGAAGACATCACTGCATGCTGTGAAACATAAAATGAGAATGATTTACGAGTATGTATGCCAAATTCTGCTTCATACAAATTTGCATTACAATAGAAAACCGTTTGCAAAATATAACAATTACGATAAAAAATTAAAAAAATATATTTACACTTGAAAAAATTAACTTAATTTAATTTGTATTTAAATATATCATTGTTTAAAAAGTATCTCTCCGTGCGGTCATTTAGTGACCAAGTAGTAGATGAAACAGCGGTCCGATCGTCGCTGCAACCTTCTAATTTTTGTCTTTCTGTCTTACTACAAATACAAACTAAATGACGCAATCGCTGAAGACTTTTACTGTGGTCTATTAACAGATGATAATTGACAGAAAGTTTTCTCAGTGTATTTTTAATATGCACTTATACGTTTACGGAAGTTTTCTCAGTGTACTTATAATATGTACATATACGAAAGTTTTACCGTTTTATAATATTGTACATAGGTGTACTAGTGGGGACAGCAAACTCAACGACACCTTGTCTAGTTATAGAAGCTTATGTTTGATTGAACTATGACGCGTCATTAGAATAATTTGCCGTTGGTCCACTCCGATCTACAAACTCTCAGGCAGTATATTTATTAAACAGTGGCAATGGTATTACCAGTTCAGCTTCACTACCCCACCTAAACTAAGCCTATGTGTTGTATTAATCTTTGAAAAATAGTATTCGAACGGTAAATAAAACCAAATCAAAACAAAGAAGAAAAAACGTAAGCTTCGAGTCAAAGCGAATTTTGTATACTCTTCATCTAAAAATTGGCTGTTAAGTTTTTAAAAGATACAGTAAATTTTTTAATTGTTTAAATTAGTTAGCACTGGCGGATTCATTTTTTCTATATATTTTTTCAGTACGGATCAGATCAAATTCTCTTCAGAGAAGCGAAACAGTTTACGTAAATACTTAGTTCAACAATATCTTAAAGGCCATTGCATAGCAATAAACGATTTTTTATAATTATAAAATAAATTATATTAATAAATTTTTTATTTAAACTATCAATTTTGATTACAGGTACAATATCCCGCCGGAATGCCTGCATCCTTACAATTGCGCGTTTTTGGTATGGGCAGAAAGAGGCTAATTCCACGTGAATTTTTCTGCATCATTTTCATTTCAACTGTGCGTTGAACAATAAAATCCGAGTTCAAATTCTGCAGATTGATAACATCGTTAAGTGTCTCATACAAATCGAAATTGGTAACTAAACTTCTTGCGTTATATTTAAGATTACCAATGGCAATTGGATACAACTGTTCCAGCCATTCAGGATACAACATAAATAATAATGGTTGCGTATATTCAAATTGATCTGCATAAGAAGTTCCACTTGAATTTCGCTGTTCAGCAAAACCATGATTCGACATAAATAAGACGAATGTATTATTCAAAAGATTTGTGCTCTTAAAACTTTCGATCAACCGCTGAAATGGTGCATCCAATATATGCGAGTATGTATATGATTTACGTAGGCCTTCCAACCACCAGAAATACGAGAAAAACGGCTTGGCTTGCATGTGTGGCAACAACATGTCAACATAATCGAACAAAACCTGTGAGTAGGTACGTGCACCAGAACAGCTTACATTGTAGCCAAAATTCAGCGCATAGCTGGTGACATCCGACATTTTTGATATGATTGCATGCGCATTAAAGTGCAATGTAGCGGTGGCATCCAAGCGTCTTAAGATCGGATGATTCAAGATGCCGTCGATATCGCTGTCCTCACCGCAGGCAGTCGCATAGCCGGCAGCATAAAAATTTCGCCATAGAAATGGACAAGTTTTGTAATTGCTTCGATGCTTTAAACATTTCTGCATAAAATCTGTACGATTGAGACCACTGAGTAGTGTTAATTGATTGTAGAATTCGTAGTTGTCATCGTTATTACCACCACCCATGGTATTGTAGCCCCAGTACTCGAGAATGTGATGCTTACGCAGATAACTTGCTGTCAGCAACATTTCTTGCAGAAAATGAAAATGCGATACCGAATCTATGCCCACAATCATAACCGATAAACGCGGAACTTCAAGTTGCAACGGCAATTCTGCACGTTCACTTCTATTATATGTATGTGGCATTTCCGGTTGTGGTATATTGAAAATTATATCCTCGTAAAGTGGCACTCTGTATGTAGTCGATGTAAAGCAAATTACACGCACCACATGTACACGTAATGGCCAACGTATCGCCATATGTGCAATGGTTAAATTAAACTTTATCCAATCGCCAAACATTTTCAGTGTATTTTGGAAATGTTTCAGCTCGGCAAATTTGCACGGCAAGACAGATGTATTTATCAATCTATTATTTAGATGTTCCACAATATCAGTTCTATATGTATTCAATTCCAAATAGAAACCATTTGCATCACTGTTTGACAGCAATAAAGGTAACTGCTTGCAGCGTATACGACTCCGTTGATCTTGTATAATGCTTTTATTCATAGATGAAACACTTTGCGGTTGTGGTATCCAATATGCCCATTTGCGACAGCCGCTTCTGTTCAAAAAGTATATTTTTTCTGACTCAGCACGCCATTTTGTTAAATAGAATGTTGCAATGTAGTAATAAATCAACAAAGAGATCAGTATACCAAGAAGCAACAATTTGCGATAGCATTTTTCACGTTTTATTTTATTATGCGAACAATATTGACATAATTTCATTTTTGCTACACGATTTCCGATTCAAATTTGAAAAGAAAAAAAAAAATATGTCAATAGTATAAATATTTCAAGGCAAACTATGATTTGAAGTTACATATACAAATCAAACGTGATAAGTAGTTGCTCTTGGCAATAAAGAGCTATAGCTAATTTTGCTATTTTAAAAATCATTTTGTAGATGTGTACAATATAAATCGGTTGAATAAACGAAAAAAACACACGCTTTACATGAAACACAACACACACATATATTTTGCTGCTATCTCATTCTTGCATACAATGTATTCGTGGCGAATGAAACCGCAGAACTAACAACGATAAAGAAATTAATTCTTGCTCTCGCTCTCGCCACGTACGGAGGGCCAAATAACCGGGAGAGCCACAAGAAAAATATGAGATGCTCGGAAACTATTGGAGATATCGACAAAATGTACATGTAACAGAATTTTTATATTTATAAAGAAACTTTATTGCTTTCTATTACGCAATGTTTTGGGCCTACATGTCTGATTTAGGTTTTAGAAACTTAGTATTCATTGATGAGAACATGAACAAAAATACGAGTATGTACTTAAACCTCCTAAAGGATAATTTGCTTTTGCTTTAGGCTTGCGAGAGCATATTTGGTTTTACCAGGACAACAACCTTAAGCAAAAATCGGTGATTGTGCAGTCGTGGTCGCCGGAACAGTTATTGGACTTGACCTTAAAGTTGCCCTACTAAAAAGTTAGTCACTTGGATAAAATATATTTTGAAAGAGGCATATCTCCAAGTTTCCGAGTTATTATATTGTATTATATTATATTGCATCTGCTCGATATAAGCTGTGAGCCACTGTATGCATGTAAAATAAACATTATGTTGTATAAATGCTTAAATGTTCGATATACAAGAGATTTGTTTGTATTGGCGCGTGCCGAATTTTCTCACGCTCAAGAAGCACATTTTACAGTGCTAAATATAAAGTATTGTATTATAAAAACAACGGTTCTTTCATTTTTCACTAGATTACCTCATTCGTCTCACCTCATTCGTCATATTCTCCTAATTTGACTTCTTAGGACTCTTTAACCCGGTGTTCAAAATTGAAAAAAATGTTTTGTATAAAAAAATTTGAGTTGAATGAAAAGTTCATTGCAGAGACAGATGCCCATTTATACTATAAATTAACTGCCAAATATTTCGTGGTCCATTTGAAACTAAAATTTTTTTTTTATAAACCCATATGTAAAGTTAAAAACACTCGCCACAAAACTATCGCGAAACTATTCAACAACTTACACAAAAAATATCAACGTAAACAACAGGTGCAATGTATGTATATTCTGAGTTGTGAAAATATAGCCATACAGCATAGCGTATAGTTGAATTTACACACGAACCGCCATAAATCTTTCCGCTTGGAACTGTTGCTAAATAAATAAAATCTCTGACAAAAATATTATATATGTAAAATAGAAAATTTTAACATTTTTGTAGTCGAAATTCTTATACCCTATAAAGTTAAACGCCGCTGACTCAATTTAAGACGCGGGGTGTTACAAGCCGAATTGAAAGGTATAGTGTTGTCATATGCAGAAGCTTTAAATAGTCTACCCTGCACTAATAAATATTGGTTTAAGGTATATGTGAAGACCCGTCGAGAAGAGAAGGAGCTAAATTAGCGCAGGCCCGGGCTTTTTATCAACGAGATCGCATTTTATACAAATGCAAAGCCGTTGCTATGATATGAAAAAATTGGGGAAAGTAATTTTTTAGTACCGGTCCCGGATTTTGGCTTGGCAGTCTTGGGTATGTTGTATATCAGATGCATACGATCATAGTCCACGCAAGCCGTACAATATTAGGGTGGTCGCAATTAGTGGCTGCTGCAATTAGTGGCTGTGAAAGGAGAATTGTCACGTCTTTTAAAGCATAATATTTCTGTATACTAATACAGTGTCGCGATTCAGCACAACGAGAATCTAACGAATTTAAGCGTACTTTTTTCTTTAAGAGTTGTCTCTTATGCAGAGTTGATTTAGATTTTCATGTTCTGCGATTTTAGAATAGTTATATCTGTACTCAAGTAAAACATTACTTGGCAGGGAGTATGCTTTACCACGACTATATGTACATCTGTTTCGGTATGTGTAGCTACATTGTACAAAACGTTTAGAACTACATACTCCATCCTTGAGCATGCTTCTAAAACCATTTACAATGCGCGGTTCAAAAAGTAGAAATGTTTCGCTACTCTAATAAAATGACGTTACAAACTTTTCAACAAACTAACATTCATTTTTTTACAACGCATATGAAGCGTACATGTAAAAACAACGACCTTATATACAAAATTAAGCTAAAAGCGTGGCTTTAAGATAAGTAAATACATACATTTGAAGTTTATAGTAAGAGTTATAAACTGTATATGTTATAAAATGTATTATACAGATAAAAAGTCTGCAAAATATCGCTGATAAATTGTTTTCAAATGGATTCGGGGAGTTTTCAATAGAAATACAAAAAATTCTATGTATGAAAAAAATATTAGAATATTAGAAAGCTGATTGTAGAACACATCAACTAGTTCATCTATAACATATAAATATATATATTGTTTTTTTCTTTTAAATGAACTAAGTATGTGTTCTTAAGTTATTCCTTTTTTTAGGCTCCAACCAATTACTTATATATATTTACTAGTTCAACAAAATTTATCGCTCAATATTTACTAAGACAAACAAAAATTGCAGGCACCAAAAAAAAAAAAAAAAAAAACACAAATTTCACTTCAACTTCCAAAAATATAAAAGAAAATACTCAAATCATTGTAAAACTATCAATCTCTCAAAAGGATATGCATCAAATAGCGCAACCAGCAGCAAAGAAAAGGACACCTTATTTGTCGCTAAGTACTACTAAATAAGATAGAGATTTATCAGCAACCATCAATCAATTCAACTATCTTCAATAAGATGAAAAAAAAAAACAAAATGAATTCCAAGAAGGAATTTTATAAATTAGAACAAAGTTTGACAAATTATTGTGGCAGGAGTTTAGATGAAGTGTTTTGAAGAATAAAAAAGAGTTGACATAAAATGAACGATTATAATACATAAAATTATTATATTAGAATACTTACTTTGTTTACCCTAATGTGTTTCAGCGCCGAATCCTTACTTCGTCACTTGTCCTTAAGTCTGCATAGAAATGGAAAAAAAATCAATCAATATGTTTTCATGACTTTGGTGAATTTAGCAAAGTTCGTTTTGTTTGTTCATTTGTTACATAAACTACTTCATTGATATGAAAAATATCTTTCGAATTTAATAAATGCGTATCTATAAATTGTGCGGGCAGCAGAAGAATAGTCGTTACCACAGAACAATGCTATTAAAATTAATGTATTATAATAAAAACGAATTTTGACAAAGAAACAATCCACATGTATTGTAGAAAGATAGACATATGAACGATTGATTCTGAATTATGGCTTATGACCGAAACGAACACGAACCATTTAGAACAGGCGAGCGATTTAGTTTTGATGTAATAAAGTACATTAATGTTCTTCAAATGTGTTGGACAGGTATAAAATACAATATAATAAATTATATACAAAAGCGTTTAGCAGAATATTTGCTTTATGAACATTTTTATGCTATTTGATTTCATAGTGGAATATAAAAAAGAACATAGTTCAAAACAACAGCTCTGGAGAAAGTTTTGAAAAGAATAAGGTAGAAAAAAATGGATCTAGTGAGAACTTAACAAACTGTATTAGTCCTTTTTACTTGGCCACTTATTACATCTACATATGTACATCTCACAGCAGTTTATGAGTGTTTATACAATATACGATATGTTATTTACTAAACCATCTAGCTTCCTGTTGAAGCTTCAAAGGAGCTGGTACAAGAACAATGTCAACAAAATCGCTAAAGGTTAGTTGATCTCAGTTAAGACTATGCTGACTTGAGATTCGAAAAGCTGTTTGAGGATAGGTACAGCATGGTTTCAGATGGCGCACGAAAATTATTTGCATGCATAAACGAAGTTGGGTACTGTGCAAACAAAACTCAGAACCAGTGGCGTAGTTGAAACATTTTGCGCGCGGAGCGAAAAATAATTTGTCGACCCTAAACTAAAAAAAAAAATACAAAGACAACTTCGGTTGAACGGAAGCTCTAATACCATTCAATCAAAATTCCAAATAGTCTTGTAAAACATAAACATGGGTGGCGGGTTTTTATGGGAGCTATCTCACGCCTCACAGCAGTTCATGAGTATATATGTATATGTGAAGTGAGCATCTATAAGTAACCAGCATATCGAATTTCAAGTTGATATTGGCTTCAATAAATAAGTTTTTCATCAGCACAAATGTAGTCGTTTAATTTATGTGGGGACTATCCCAAAAAGTGGGCGGGACAGCACCATTAGTATATTTATGTGAAGTGGCTGGTCATAAGACGCCAATATATTAAATTTCAAGCCGATACTAACTTAAATAAAGATGTTTTTCATACAGAAAGTCAAAATTAGGGGCTACCCAAAGGGGATCACACAGAGTGAACGTTCGTCCATAAGTGGCGGGTAGTTTCTATTGGGCTACAGTAAAAAATAGGCGTGGCACGTCAATATTAATACTCTAGTTGACTGTAACAAAAATAAATATAGGTACCGGTTATAGCTGGATATATTAAAAATGTACATCTTAAAAAATGTGAAACTACTACCAGTCAGACAGACAGACGGACTTGTCTCGTTGTCTCGGTGATCAAGAAAATACGTTCCTTCTAATAATTATGCACTCAATTTGCCAGTGTTTAAGCAGGTTACGTTAACGTCCGAATAATTAACTTTTTTTTTGGAACTCTTCCCTTTTTTCTCCACTCTTACTCACAGTGAGGACGATCAAAAACACAACTCATCATCACTGTTCAAAGGCATTTTAAGAAGCGATGGAGTACAGAAACTGAATCTGTAAATGGAAATATCTACGCGTTTTACTAATAAATGGCTATCTGTTTTGTGTTTTCAAACCCTTACGACTATTAGCCGTAATCTGGTAAACATATATGTCCTTCCAAGCTTCAACTCGCAGATTTGATTGATAGACGAGAAATTTAACTCGCTGACTTCCATAGAGAAAACGCAGGCCAGCGATGGTTTTCTCTTACAAAACTGAGATTTTGCACAAGTTCTATGACGTAAGTGACGTAACGGTAGAAATATTTGATTTTCGATTCATATTACTTAAACCAGCGTCTAGAGTGAACACAAGACCGATCAAAATAAATGTTATATTGAATGAAAAATGGCTTTTATACAGCTGAGAGAAGTTAAAAATTCGAAATAATTTATTAACGATTTTCAGTAATTTTTTCCAAGAATAAATTACCTAAATATATACTAATCATAATTTCAATGCGTTACAAACTTTTGAGACAAACTGTTAATACCATTTCACACTATGTGTGAATTGTATAAAAAGAAAATAAACTTTTTACCGTCTATGTGGCCTTGAAAAGTGTGCATATGCGGGTCAAATGGACATGTGTGCATGGTCAAGTAGAATCTGAATGTACAAGTTTAAACTATCTAGGTGGTATAGATCCTGTCTCACACATTCTGATGGACGGTCATAGCTAAATCAACTGTGTCCGATGCTGATCAAGTATATACATATGTATATATTTCACGGGGTCTAACACGCCTTCTTCTGCCTGTTACTTATATTCTTTTGAGTACAGGGTATAATAAACGTTTTCACTTGTAGCATCTATGCAACGGCAACAACAACATTTGCAAACGCCGGCCGGAGCGTCTTCGGCGAAGCATGCTGGCAATTTACACATGCAGCTGTTTTAAACTGCTCCTAACTCAAGCAGACTGCTGTGCATTAAAGCAACAGCACAAAAAATAATAATAGTAAAAAATAAGACAATATATTGCATATTTTAACTCAAATTACCATTTTTTGAGCAATAAACAAATTTAAAGTAAAATTGCTGCACACAATAATTAAGCTCATAAATGCTCTCAATACACGTTCACTTTTAGTTAATATATGTAATAACAACACAAATGCACAGAATTGATGTATATTGCACTATGTTTACCAAGCATTAAATTAAATTTTCACATTTCATTTATTTACAATAAAAAAATTGGCACTAAAGAATCAGCTGATCTGCTCCATGCGCTTATTATTCTTGTTGTTGTTGTGCGCCATTTTAATCTGCAACACTATAATTGACCATAAACAGTGTTATACAATGCCAAATAGTGAAAAAAATTGCAAAACGAACGATAAAATACCAAAGAAAAAATTAGCTCCGCTTAAACTAAAGTGCCGTGGTCTGTTTGCGTTGCAGATTCTTCCTCAAAATCGGTTTGATTACTTTGTTCTATACGATTTTTAGGATCCGTTTCAACTTGTGACTCCGTTTCGGCTTCTGTTACATAAGGATCTGTCAGTTTACACAGCTTTGAGACGAGCTGCGATGTTCTGACGTTTTGTGTTGCTATTGATGTTGCAGTCGTCGCCGTTGCCGCCGTAAACGTTGTCGTTCCCGAAGCAGCTGTCATCGTAGCCGCCCCAACTTGTTGCATTGTCGTCTCTGCCTCCTTTGTCGTATCCACCGCAACGGTTGTTGTCACCGGCGCAACTGGTGCAATCTTTGTCGTAGCCGCCGCCGGCGCAACCTTTGTTGTTGGCTCCGGCACAACCTTGGCTGTATCCGCCACCGGTACAACCTTTATCGTGGCCGCCGCCGATGCATCCTTCGGCGTAGCCGAAACAACGGTTGTCAATGCCGTCGCAGCAGCCTTTGTCGTAGCTGCAGCAACTGTTGTTGCTGCTACTGCCGTCGCAAGTGTTGTCACTACCGTCGCCGCAGCCTTTGTCGTTGCCCTTTGCGAAACTAGTGTTGTTGCCAACGGCGCAACCGGTGTTCTTGCCATCGGCGCAACCATTGTCGTAGCCGCTGGCGGAAACCTTCTCGCTGTAGTCGCAGCCGCTAGTACTCGTGGATTCCGTGCAACAGGTTCCAGCCGTTTAACTCTCACTTTCTGCGGTGCAGGCATGGAGCTTGCTCTTGGTGATCTTGAACGACGCCTGATGGGCTTCGTTTCAAAATTTATTGGCATTGATAATGCAAGAATACTAATCGGTTTATTTTGCTGAGTGCCACGACTCTCAAATTCTTCAACATCAAAATGTTTATCGGCCACTGGATGCGCCATAACAGCACTCCGCTTATAGAGCCTTACTTCATCTTCCGTCATATTCTTCGTTTTAATCATTTCGGAAAATGCAATTTTAGCTTTCAATTGTTTTGCCTGCGAACGCTTCAAACGATAGAAATCTTCACGTTCGAATTCTTCCAATTCGTCACGTATATAGTTGCCAGTATTCTGTAAACGCGGCACCACTACATGATCCAGTGCATTCACGCGCATATTATTTTGTCGCGAAGCAACCGACAGCATATGCACGGCAAAGTTTAACGATGCATAGGCTATGAGATTCCTTAGAGTTTCCTGGAATTTTTCACGCACTATTGCTACTTGTGTACCGCCGCGTGCCAGTCCGGCCAGTGGAAACGCCGTTTCCGAGCGTATTATCAATTCGAGCATTGGCAACGTTATGCCAACAATTTTCTGAGTACGTCTGACGACAAACGCCTCCGCGTGGTCACCATTCTCGACACGCATCGGATTAAAGTCGGTATTCAGAAAACTTGCCTTGGCCATGGAGAATATAGCCTCGCGTAACATTTCATCGGCAATATCCTTGCGATCGACCATGTCACGTTTCAGTTCGCGCAGCTTCATATCAATGGCATCGCGTTTACGCTTCAGAAGATTAGCGCCACGTAGCGCAGCCAGTGTGCGTTGCTTGATCAGCACGTGGTTGGCGCGTGAGGGAAATACTGCGATACGATCTTTGGCCATTTTAGTACTTTTGGATTTTGTGAGAATTTTACCGAAAAACTTTTAAAAAAATTTACTGTAAGTGTTTGAAAACATTTTTCACAAATGAATTTAAATTCATTTTAACTTAAATTTTTTTTTTTTAATTTTTGACACTTGCTAAGTTTGACAATACTTAAACAGAAGAAAAATGTAGTTACACTTTTTATAGTAGGGCCATTTACCTAGATAACGGTATATTTTTGTGTTTTGTTGTACGATTTTACTTAAACCAGCGTGCGGAGTACACGGCAAACTCGATCGGATTGATTGATTAAATTACACGTCTTACGTTACCAATGTCGTTTCGATCTAATGAAAAATGACTGAGTTGCGGCTGATGAAAGTTCATATTTATGCATTTTTTGACGAATTTTATCTCATCACCTATGTTTCGTCGTAGAGCCAGAAATCTTTTGCTAAACGATAGTAACACACCTTATGAAGATATTGTGTAAGTTTAACTTCCAAAATGTTTGTATAGCGAAACAGAAAACAACGATCCCATAAAGTAATTATATACAATATATACTCGTGATAAGTTCGACGAAACAAGTCGATCTAGCCATGTCCGTCTGTTTGTGAACTACTACAAGTTTAACTTAACCTTTTACACAACGATAAATGATCCCCAACTCCTATAGTATTAAAAATATGGTGAACCAACTTGATAGTTTTCATTTGTTCATTTGTACAAACAAATAATAAAATACATTTCATTTAATCGTTTATATGCGAAAATCTTTTTATTAAATGTTCCTACACACAAACAATTTTGGTTCACAAATCTGCTTAAGTACATAGTTTTGGACGCACGCACGCACTCTAGGCAATTCTTTATTCCACAAGAAATTTAAAACCAGATAAATACACTTCTATCTGAATATTGCCAGAAAAACGTCCACTGAAAATTTATTTATAAATAATTAAATCGAATCATGGCAACACGTAAATTAATTAACTTACCGACTATATTGCCAAAGAATCGAAAAAGCACCACAAAGAAACCATCGCCAGCGGTACTGAGAGATTTTTCGGGCATATCATCTGTAAAGTTTTTGAAATTTAGATTAGTTACATGCGAAAAAACGATTTTTTCTGTAACTGTCTGTCCGTCTAACTGTAGTTCTTGTTTATTACTTGATACAAAGGAAACTTTAACCAGTCACTAGATAACTACAAAGAAAGACGTAGAAACACCAAACTTTGTAAGACGAAACCCCTTATGTCAGTCAAGTTCAACTATACCGTGCTCACTTGTTGTCCTTGAAGTATATACCATTAATTCCTTTGCAATTGAGCAAACCCTCTTCAATACATCGTTCACCATATAAATACCCTTATACACCCCTTAGCACCAATTTATACCACCCAGTCTTACCAATATGCTCGCAATCCAAACGTTCATTTTCCAAATTATATGGATGATCTGGACCAAGTTCAATTAGCGGCTCAATGTTTTCCGGTGGACCAATAATATCTGGATCTGGTGGCAAAGATGGTGTATCGTTGGACATTTTTGAATTTTATTTATTTTTATTTTTTTTTTTTTTACTGCACAATTTTGTTTTGACTACAACAATTTTTTGAACGAAAAACAAATTTTAAATAATGAAACTAAAAAGAAATTCTTGGGTAAAGTGATGTAATAATACGAAACAATTTTTTTTTTGTTTTAGGGTTGTCAAAACGATGAAGAGCAGAATGTTTGATGATTGGACTTTACAATATTCACAGAAATGGACTTCATCACTGCAAATATTGTTGACCGAAAAAATTGTTGACAAAGTGGTTGAACATAATGATGCTCATGGTGCCGTTGAAGAGGTAATAACATTAGCTTTCGATATACATGGCAATTCTGCTCCGTCGATGTTAAATTTGTTCCACCAAAATTAAAATCAAATCGTAGACGAAGAACAGTGAAAAGTGTCATCTTGACATCGTCACAAAAACGAACTAAATTGCAACAGAACTAAGAAATCTGCTGTTAGGTAAGGCAAGACAAAGGCTAATGCCACGGCTCTAGACATATCAACACTGCGGAAGAAGCAAATAGGCAACGACTTTTTCAAGATCTGAGAATGAGGACAGAGATTTTTGCTTGATTTGTGGGGAGCTGTTGCCGAAACAAATGAACAAACAAAATTCCATCAGATCTTGGAGGCTATAAGACATATACACTACTAGTTTGGATATTTAGGCTCTTCTTTTTCCTCTTCAGATAACTAGTATTAAATGAATAGGTAAAACCAAATATAAAGGGTAGCCCCCATACAAATCTGTCCCCATTTTTAAGTTTTTTTTTTTTATTGCTTATTTCGCTAGTAACACCAAATGTTTTCCGGAATTAGCATTATACATGTACATAAATGTAATATAGAACTATTTTCAAGAACAATTCTTAGCCATATATAATTTTAACTGGGAAAAAAAACTTCAGTCTACTTATGAAATTTCAAAAATCATTCTATGTAAAACATGTGTTCTAAAAAATGTCTTCGCTCATTTTAAATCGCTACGTTGCATCACTTAAATGATATAATTACGGCAAAGTAGAGCCACTAACTATCTGAAAAATACGTGCGTACATTTAACTTGCACTCATTTTGTTCCCGTTGAATTAAATTAACACTTATATCCTCTACTACGATAACTCACTCACTCTCGTTGTGCTCTTATACACCTTTGAAGTTTTTTTTGCAATGCCAGAAGCATAAAAATTCCAGAGAGCAGCTAGCTTAGTTGGCATAGTTTATGCCTGCAATCCCCGCCAAACCCAAACAGCAATTTACTTCAAAATACGCCCAAAGCATTTAAACGTTGAGTTTAGCGTGCCATGCTGTGATCTGACATGAAAATAGAGCACGTCAGTGTAGCTTTCAACGTTCCTGCTGCCGCCAACTTCTGGTAAATACTTTACTATCATATACATTTTTGTACAAAACTAAATAACTTAAATTCTTTTTATAGCGCTAGAAACGAAAAAAGCAGCTTTAATGTTTTATTTTTTTTTTCAGCAACTTGAATTTTTGGAAAAAATTTTGCAAAACAATTTTAACTAGCAACTATTTGCACTGAAAAAAAAACTATGTGTGGGATTAGCAAAAGTACGGTAAGTTGTGTGAAAATAGTAATATTAAAAAAAAAAAAAAAGCTTTCATACATTTCTCAAACGAGCTATATATTTAGAAGTTATTATATGTATTTATACGCCAGATAAAGTGATTAAGATATACATATAAGATATAGCTCGGTTGCGAAAAAACTGCACTTAATCTTCACAGCTTTTTTAATGCTTCAACATAACTTCTATTATTGATCAGATCCTATTTACATTGACGTGTTCTGTACTTTGCTTGTCTATTCACGTGTCTCCCCGTTTTTATGAAGATTTCCTGTTCTTTTTTTTTAAACCAAATTACTGTTTCATTAAAGTGCATGTTATAATTTGCAAGCAGTTTATGCTTTTAAGTTTTGTAAATGAAATTTGGACATATAGTGTTGGGCCAGACATCTGCGCATGCCCAAGATGAGCATTCCGATACACCGACACAAAAAACGTAAGAAGTGCAGCCGTACACAGCGCAAAGCAAACAATGACACAGCACACCGATACATGCTCACTTATTGCCGCTGTCTTTCTCGGCGGCCGTGACTTAGAGGTAAAAGCGTTTTCCGTGACACTCCTGTATTATTGTTGTTCTTATTATTAGGTACTTTTAAGACAAAAGGTCGAAATTCGACCACTGTGAGAAATGTAGTTTGCTTACAATCTTTCTGATTTCATAATAATCATTTTCGCTGCAATTTATATAAAAAATGTTTATTTTATGGTAAAAAAATGTCTTAATTTTTATACTATTCCTGGTTTTCCAATGGCCGAATTTCCGGCAAAATGTTTCATACAGTTATTTCTCCATTGATTTCACTCTTAGCTTTTTGCAAAAGAAGGAAATTCTTTTTGATGACAACAACATCTTCGATTAAATTATCATATTGGCGATAACTAGTTTGTGCGAAATCCTGTAACGATAAAATGTGTGGCTTCTTCGCGGCCAATATAACAATCGTTACGTGTATTCGGAGATCTTGTCTTGAAATTGCGCAACATTTATGTCATTCCGGGTTGCAATATGCAAATTGTGAGGAAATATTTTCTCTTCAAGTTTCAGAAGACTGATGACAAAATTGGAAATGGAGCAGTAGATTCGAACGCATTGTTATCCTACTACTATAGCTTTAGATACAAAATAACTGTATAACAACTGTATACAAACAAAATTGCATGATTTATGCCCTTGAAAATCTTCAAGAAATTAACGAGAAACAGCTTCACAGAATTTGTACTTATCTCACCCTGGCAATATAAAGTTATTGTGTGCGATTGTATTTATATACCAAAAACTACTACAGAAGACGGTTGAGGTTATCAATTAACTCCCAATATTAAAATTTTTTGCATTTACGACTTATAGTAAAATTCATTTCAAAATCATCGCTTTGAAGTTTATTCATTTCAACATTTATTATAACCCCATGACGACTTTTCCCATAAATCTTTAATTTTCGAATTATGCGATCCTTGTGTGTTATACGTGGGACTTGTAATGCTGCGTTAATATCTTAAATGCCAGAAACTGCAATAAAATGTAACACCAACTTATCATATTTTCGTTAACTGTTTTTTATGTTTATGTTTAAAAATATTTTTGTCTGTTTTTTCTAAGCAACTAACCGAGCTTTTGTTAGTCCCACCCGTATATAACCATAGCTTAAGTATAGGCTTCTTTTTTAGAGGTGTAGAACTTTGAATTGAATTAAAATACTGAATTTACATAATTTCAAACTGAAAATTGGCTATATTAGAAAGATCATTTTAGGCCATTAGTGTTCGAATATGATTTCAGGCATGTGGAGTCGGTTGTAGCGCATTCTGTAAGTTCAATTTTCGTCCATTTTTATTTAGAGTATACGTGGTATAAAAACGATTCATGGCTAATTGAATTAGTCGCACGGTTGGACGATTATGTCGACCGTAAAATGTATATTTCCGAACTGAACCACGATTTTTGAAAACCTATTCATGATAAAAATCTATTCATGATAAAATAAAAATGCTAATATCGTTGCCAAAAAAAAAGAAAAAAAGAAAAAACACCCTACATATTAGAGAAATATTAGATTAAATTTTCTAGTTCTATAGTTCTGCTTAAGTTCTCTATCTACTTAAAATAATAGTTGTTTGTTTTTCCGGATAATTCTTCTTGTTGTTTTCTCCCATAATTCTCCAGTAAACTCATTAAAAATTCCATTTGAATTCGTTGTTCAAACAGCTTTCATTTTGATTTTATAGCTAAGTGCGCGCGTACATCCTTTCGCTGCATAAATAGTTTTCATCGTCGTCAATTCATTTCAAGCATTTTTCTACGCTGTTGTAATACTGCCGTATTTCTTCCGTTCTCAAGTAGAACCTTTACTATTTCTTTGCTGCATTCGTCGTAATTATGCATATTGAATCAGTCAGAGTCGTCTACGACTTTGTGTACTTCAACAACAAAAGATTTAGCTGTCAGGTAGCTATTAAAAAAATATATCTATATATATATAAAAAAGTAGTAGGTTGTGTAAGCATATTATGCCAGTCGCTTTGAAAGTTTGTTTTTAGTTTTAATTGGTTTAGATAGTTCGCATTTATGCAGCAAGATGCAATCTATCTAAGCAAATATTATAATGATTTGAGTGACTTGTAATCATCGAGTGCATATATATAGTTAGATAGCATTTATTTTCTGGAGAAATTACTTAGACTCTTGAGTAATATCTTTTGTATTAGTTATTGTATATCATCATAAAATTCACTTACAATTTAATAGCGCTTATAATTCACAGTTAGTTTTTACATATTATTTATTAAGTGTACGACACAGGAGAGTATAGCAAATAAATGAGCATATTATTCGTGTATAATACAGGCTTTAGTAATGAAAATAAAAAGTCAGTCAGTGTAGATGCCAATACTAAAACCATTAAAACGCTTAAATCAAAAAAAAAAGATAGTTAAGATGCCTTAAAGTATGCAGTGTTTTTATTCTATTCGCTGGCAATAATCGCTTTAACTACTTACTACTTAGATCACAAAAGATTTAATAATAATTGCTAATAATATGCCGCATAACTCATCGTCATTAAATAATTTTGCGCATTATTGGCATTCTATTTTACCAAATTGATTTAATACACATTCATGGCTGCTGCGTCACCAAACGATTTTAGCTTTAGACAGCATTAAGTTGGACGTATAGATAGTCAGTAGCTAGGATGTGCTAGCCGGATATGCAGCGTTGATGTTGGCTGCCATAAGTGTGGGTGTAACGTAGGTGGCAGTGCGAAGGCGGCGGCTTAGCGCCGCTGTCTTGTTGCGTTTTACTTTTCTAGAGCACTTGAGGCATCCTTGAGTGGTCGTCGTGATAAATGTTTTTTTCGTTGCTGTCTTAAGTGGCTTTTTGTGCTCTTTAGTAATTTTTTGCTGTTGTTTTTCTACTTGTATACCCTACAAACATATAGTCTTAGATTTAGTTAATTTTGTTTTGTTAAAAAAAATTTGTTTAAAGATTGAAGATAGTTTAAGAGTATTGGTTTTTATTGTTTATATTAAATCGCTATTATAGTACCTTGAAACATTAATTAATTAAAATATGTTCGAATAGTGTTAATTTTAACTGTTCAAGGGTCCAAGATACAAGATTCCCTGCTCGGGCTCCAATAAAATTTGCTCTGTTGTAAGCAGTATCGAACCAGTAGACAGTTGAGTGATGGTAGTGTGAGTCAAATTCAACCATTTCACAATCGTTTTAAATGCTAAACGATTCACAATTAGTGCACAAGATCTCAGATTTTATATACATTTTCATCGTTCTTTGAAGATGTATTCCCTCCGTTGCAAGCTTCGTCTTCAATTTTAGTTCAATCATTCTGTTTCACACACCAAATTGTACTTTATCAAATCAATACATCAAAGAGTTTCTATAGAACCCATCAAAATATCTGCCATACCACACAATGCTTGATCTCTTGACATTAGTTTCAAAGCTTATAATGAATTTTCCTTTGTATAAGTTTTGCGCTTCGTTTGAAACTATGTTTCAATATTTATAAAGCTTTGTTTCCTTATTATCTGCCTACTCAAAAAGTTAAAAATACTCATGAAATGAGAATGAACTCACCCAGTTCTGCATTTCATTCAATTAGCAACTGTTTTAATAATTCAAATTCTACTTTATATATACAAAAGTTCAACATAAAATAAAAACAAATAATTCGAAATGCGGTTCATAGTTTGTGTAGTATTTAAAGTGTTTCAGACTTTTTGTTGAACTAGACGTCGATACTTCATTTTGCGTTTAAATATTTGCATTTTATTTCAGTCGATTTTTTTCAACATGCTTCACATTTTAATAAATTTTTACCATGCTTAAAATGTTTACCACTCAAATGCATAGACCGAAACTCATTCATATAAAATAATAGCGCTACTATGTACTACTATTTTAGTGGGAAAAAAGGAAATTTAAAAATTGTTGAACAAACTAATTAAGTCTTTGCGTAGCAAAAACTAGAAGAAAAAAAGTACAGCCTTTTTATTTTGTGACTCTTATTTTGGTCGAGCAAGTGGAAAATCTAAAGCTGAATTTTCAAACTAATTTTGACAGAGAGTTTCAAATTGCCATTAAAAGTTTCATTTGTTTGTTGCTGCACCACTAAAATGAAAGTTGTAAACCGGAAAAGTCAAAATTTTTATTTGCAATTAGACACAATTGAGGAAACTTTGCTGTAGTTTTACATTTTTGAGCTAGAACAGTGCTGGTGCGAGTATGACAGAAAGTTTAAAATGTGCGAAATGGACAGTGCTAATAGAAAATTAGTTACAAACTGACCTTTAAAACTACTCAAATATAAATTATAAAGTCTTAACATTTGAATAAGCAGCTGATTTTTAGCAGTTAGCGGACAGCGGAGTTGAGTTGAACTAAGTGAAGCTTAAGTTACCCGCTTCAAAATGATAAGCTAAACTAAGCTATCAATGCACCGCATACAGAGTGTCTGTTGTAAGCGTAGAGCTGTTCAAATGATGTTTAATATTGCAAAGACTTACTAATACTAGATGCAGTTGTTCAAGAAGAATTGTGTGAGAGCAATAGTGAAAGAGAAAGAAAATAGAGTTGTATGAGAGCGAATTAGTAAGCACATATAAACACATACGTATGTATGCATGAGAGAGACTAAACTATTCTCAGCTAATAAGCAAGCAGTGTGCGGCCTCTCATTGCTTTCTGTGCGTTTAAATTTTCAACGCTGTAAAACTCAACTAAGCTAAGCTGAACTCCGCTGTCTGTGTGTGGTGGCGCATAAGACGTAAACAGCTGTTTATTATGAAACAAGGTAAGTGTTTTACAATTACTAACTAAAGTATTACAAACAATAAAAAAAAAAGAATAATTAAAATTTATTAGCTTTAAATAATATTTCTATTTGTATTTTGTCTTTCTCTTTTAGCACTACTACAATTACTGGAACTCCCCAACTAGATACCTAGTCAACGTACAACAAACTACACTGCACCATGGCTATTGACCGTAGCATTGCTCTCGTGTGTATCAAATGAAAATGTACATATTAATTTCATGGATTTTCCCATTGGGCGTTTTGCTTGTTTGTTCATTTGTGATAATCATAGCCAAAGTTGTATCGAACGACATTTATAGCTGCTGCTCACCTACGCATTATAATGATAAGTATATGTGTACCTTTAACTATGCCCTAAGTTAGTTAAGTTAATACAAAAGTCACTGTACTATTTTCTATTATAATTAACGCAATTTCGGTTTGGTTTCTCGACCTGACAAATGTTCTTCTTTCTGTTTTAATAATACAGACAGTTTACAAATCAGCCTTACTTTAGTTTACAAAGTTTGCCTAGTACAACGTAAATTTTGTTAATTAATATTTGGTTAATTAATTTGAAAAGTTGTTTGCGTGTCTGAAGAGTTGAACAAATATGTTTGCTTCCCACACAATATACATAAATATTCTTGTGCATGTAATTAGTTCCATTTCTTTCTTTTTTTTCTGTTTAATTACTTTTAATAATTGTTGAGTTTATTTGGAGGTTATTTTCTAAAAGCCTAATTGATTGTTTTTGTTGCATAAATATGGCTCTTAAGCTTAAGTTTATATGGTCTGCGTGGTGATGTGAACATCAGCCGCCTACGCACAATCTTTCACAGTACATAAGCTGTCACTTTAATAATAAAACTATGGGCATGTAAAAAGCTATTACGTTTTTTTTTTCCAAGAAATATATAAATACTATACTCGTATATAATACATTTGGCGCTGTTACTGTGACGCATGATATAAGTAGCAAAATTTGCAATGTCACAGACAGTGGAATATTGAGTGCTCGTAGTGGAACACGAAACAATTGTCTTCATAGCTTAACACTCTCTGTAAACAATAAGTTGTTGTGTTATTACTCTCTCTTATTTAACATTTTTTTATTTATTTTATTTTATTTAAATCTAATTACTACATACTTTGTGCTCCGAATGGCAGCTTTTCAATAACAGTGGCCCTAAAATATATCACTGGGCTGTCAGCAGCCGTTTTCCTGAGTCTTGTGCTGTGGCTTTGTTGTATGAGAGCTAATGAGTTATAAAAGAGGACCTTGAAGTCCATGTATAAGCATGAGCGTAAATTAATAAGCTCACGATGATATTGTGAGTCTGTTGGTATATCTAAAATGTATAGATCGTATTATATCGAACCGATAACGCTGCGTTAAGCTACATCAGTTTTGATTTCTAACTTTACCTTGTGCTTATTTTGGAAAAGCAGCAAATTGATTTTGTACTTAAATCCATACAGCCTTAGTTAAGCAAATGCTTGAGCAAGATCGAAAACCATTGTTCACGATATTTAAGCGTGGTTCGAATTTCTGAGGTGGTTCGATTGACTTGCGCGACAGTTCTATGCTTTTCGCCAAATCCAAACTGATCAGAGTTTATGACATCTTGTGTGTATAAACTGATTTTGAGAAGTAATATCATTTCAAACAGCTTGGATAGACAAGCAAGTTTGCTCATGCGTCTATATGACGCCGCCTTTGTTTTATCCTTAATATGCTTTGGGATCATTACTATAATCGATTTCTTTCACTGACAGAGTGCAAGAAATCGAAGTTGAAGGAAGTATTTCTTCGGTGATTTTGGCTCTCTCTTTAGCACAAGAAGTTGTTTTGCCAGCAGAAATCAACTCACAACTTAATGTATTGGAGATTTTGAAATTGTACAACAACAGTTTATGATCAAGTAGCCTATGTTGAACATCATTTTACAACAGTTAGCAGCTTCATAATTGAGCAAACAAGTTTCTCATAGCTGATATATGCGCCACTACATTGAAGAAATTAACCTCTTTAGAGTCTCACACGCAAAACACATCATTCGGTGTAGTTTTATGCGCGCCGGCGCCAGTCTCTGGCAATCCAGAGCTTCTTCAGATCTTTATAGACCTGAAAAAGTTAAATTCTTAACTGTAACGTTTGTACACGGTTAATTTTCGTCACGCTGCACAATAATGAGCGCAGTCTATAAATTTGTCTTCGACAAAATTAGTTCCGCTTAAAAAATTATCCGAAACTTTGGTTTCAATTATATTGAAGTTTGTATACGCTTCTAGAAGGAGTGCCGTAAAGATATTTAACACAATATTTATCTATGTATTTAAGAGGTTTCGTATAAATGTAGTTTGATAACAAAATTTTTTAGAACATAGTTTATTAGTATTATAAATTCAAAATTTCAGAATGCTGTAGTAATTTAAAATAATATAGTGTACAATTTACAGCATGTATCAGACCAAAACTACGCGTAGTATAAATATTCAACCTTAAATTCATGTTTAAACCGAACAAATGTTTTAGTTCAACTCATCAAAAACTATTTTTCAATGTCTAGTTATGCATTTCGTTAGTTGTTCTGGTCACAGTTTAAGCTACGTTAAAAAAAAAAAAAAAAAAAACCCTTGAACGAATTTAGTAACGCAATGTTTCGGTTTACATTTATGACTATTTTTGTATTATTTTTTGCTAAAATTGCGTGCAGTACGAAATTTTGGTATGGAAAAGAAAGAATTCCTGAAACTTGCACTGGAAATCGAACCTTTGGTGCATGTAATGGGAGCTGTACTTCATCGTGTCGCGATATAGCTACAATCTGTGCACGTATTTGTATACCAGGCTGTAAATGCAAGGAGGGATATGTCAATGTGAATTCAGAACGTTGTATACTAATAGCAGATTGTTCCAAAGAAGTTATAAAAGAGAAGAAGTTATGAAGAGGGGTAAATACAAAAGCCTTGCACGAGTGAGTTTGAAGTATGCAACGAATGTATTCGAATGTATACGTGCAATGCGCACTAATAAATTACGCATAAGACATTCTCATTGCAGTATATTATTGGTGCTAGCGAAATTTTATTCAATTCGTTTTATTTTTGGTCAAATTTATGAATTCAAAATGTATTAATTCAATACCTGAATGATTCACAGTTTCATTCAAAAATGAATCATTCGTATAGAGCTCTGATACATATTTTAACTTTGCATGATTGCATTTGGTTTAAGAAACGAATGCATTTGTGCAAGGCTTTTAGTAAATACAAACCAGCAAACAAACAAAAAAAAAAACAAAACCAAAAAGAAATGCCTTCAGTTGTAAATAATTCAAAGAAAAATTGTATATATATATATATATATATATATATATATATATATATATATATATATATATATATATATATATATATATATATATATATATATATATATATATATATATATATATATATATATATATATATATATATATGTATATATATATATATGTCCACCTAAATACTGGCAATTAAAACTCAAGCACACGAGTATTTTTTTGTTTTTTTGTTTTATAAATATTGTAAAGAAAACTCTTGCAAAAGTGAAACTAATTAATTGCCACTGAATAATAAATTATTAAAATGGTTGATAGTAAACTAAGCCAACAATTTGAAAGTACATATTATATGTTATATATTTAAATCATTAAATTGTTGTAACATCCATGCTGAAGTTAAGTTTCCTTTTAATTTCGATTGTGTACTTTTGATACTATTTTGTTTTTTTTTTTTAAATCTATCTCCACAAATGTGACATTTTAGACTGTTTTGTGTAATGCTCTGTAAAAGGCATTGCCGTAATATACAAGAGTAGCCCGGATTTGTTTTGAATTATTTAAAGAGAACAGAAAGCAAACACTAAAAACAGTAGTAGAAAAGTTGGAAAGAACGGAAAAAGGTGCTTTGGCTTTAGTCGGCATTAATCTGCCGGAAGCGGAAGTGCATGCCATGTTGCTGCCAACCATGTCGGTTTTGTGTTGCTGTGTGTGTGTGTGTTTGTGTGTGTATGAATGTGTGTGTGTGGTTGCGTAGCAAAAATAAAGTTTTGTTTTACTTGTTATTGTTATTGTTGTTGTTGTTTTTTTTTTGTTTTTGTTAGCTTTTATTTGAACTTTGACTGACAAGAAATGTGTATTACCGTGCACTCTTTTTGATCTCTATTAGAGTGCAGTTGGATGTACTTATATACTTCATGCATTATATTATATACAATGTTTTTGGTTCGATAAAATGCATATAATTTTAAAACTTAATGTAGTTTCTAAACAACAAGATTACATTTAAACTATTTATGCTTTAATTTGTTTTATTGTACTTATTTATAAACAATGTATAACAAATAATTGTAACAGCGTATAATTGTATTTATTGAACTTTCAAAATGTATATATAGCAAAGCGAGGGATGCATCGGAGACCTCAAAAATATATATTCCTAGTCAGACGAGTCGAGCTAGCCATGTCCGTCGGTACGTATACCTTTTGTAGCGATAAGTTCGCTGACTCGAGAAGAATTTGAGCATAAAATTACGCGCTATATACTCTCTCGGTGCTGCACCATTACAAATGTTACTTAAAATTTTATAATTCGCAATATCCTGTCAACTTTTTCAGTCAGTAATGCAGATAGTAATACAGGCACTAGCACTGCTCAGTCACAATGAAATTTGTGCATAGATAAGAGTATTGTGAGCGCTGTGGATTTGACAGCATCTAAACTTGATCTGCGTATTTATAATTAGAATCAAAATATTCAAGTTTGGTGACTACCTTTTAAAGTCCCCGAGATATTGGTGTTCATACATACGATAGACAGACGGGCAAACGAACATTGCTTTATCGATCGCCATTTGATGCTGATCAAGAATATATATATTTCATGCCATCTGGCACGTCTTCTACTGCCTGTTACATATAATTACAGAAACTTAGTATACCCTTGACACTTTATGGTAAAAATCTAAGTGACCATAGATTATAGGTCTCGCTGAGTACAGCTCTTCTGCATTTTTCAATAATTTATAACACCTGTAAAGTTTAAAGTTGTTGGTCAAAAATACTGTCTATTTTTGGTCTGTCATACAAAACAAAAACTCAATTTTAATGTTTAGAAATGCTCGCTTGATGTCTTAAATTTATATGTCAAATCGTCAGTGTGTCTCGTAAGTGGCCAGCAGTAATCAGCTGTCGTTCCGACTTGGCTTATTCCCATGAAGTGCTTTTCTTTTGCCGATATTTCTAAGTGTTCGTCACGTGCCGAGATTTTTTGAGAAGAATCCCAAGCTACGGTTTTGTATGTACATATACACGAGTAGATAGAAGTGCGCTATGCGTACGTCACTTTGTTGTGGTTTTTTGTTGCTTTGTCTGATGCTTCCTCTCTTTCCCTTTCTCTCCTCACCATTGTTCTTGCTAATCTGTTGTTGGACAACATTTTTCTACGTTTACTTCTAGAGGCACACATAAAAAAGTGCTAACAGTTAAACTTATTTCTCACTTTCTGCAAATATATTTCTAAAGCTTGTTTTCGCTACTTCTTATGAGCATAGCTCACGATAGATCACGAAAATACTCAACTCATCAGCAACAATTACTCTATTCTATATCCATCTACATCATCATACTACAACTATCTTTTCTCAAGTTGCATTACTATCTCATAAGGTTAAACTTTATTAAATTGCATTTCGCAAATATTTTCATTTGATGCACTTTTATGCAAATTAAACTTTTATATATCCGTTTCCTTTGGGTGGTCGCTCATACGTTCAAGTACATTTCTATACTGTTGACACTAATCAAGCACTTCAAGGTCTGCAAACTGAATAATTGAAGAAAATAATTGAATATGCATATTAACTGTACACTTCACAAATAGTGTGTCATAAGGTATTTTGAATTATTCGTAATGTTTGTAATGCATTATAGCATAAATAGTAACTGGTAGAGCTCTAGACTTCTTTTTTTACATATATATATATATATATATATATATATATATATATATATATATATATATATATATATATATATATATATATATATATATATATATATATATAGAGATATAGATATATAGATAGAGAGATATATATAGTATATATATATATATATATATATATATATATATATATATATATATATATATATATATATATATATATATATATATATATATATATATTTATTTATTTATTTATATAGCTGCCTATTAATCCAAATTTGTGTGGATTTTTTATTTTTTTATACGACTATATTACGAGCAGATACATATATCAAAATATGGATAAATAGCAATTCAGACTGCTTAATAATCAGGCTGCTTTGAGTTTGTTCTGGGTCTTTGTATAGACAACTGTTTTGTTAGCTACAATAATTATCATACAAAAATATTGTATTCTGCTCCGAATCTGATAACTTTAACTTATAGTGATCCTTGTAGAGAAATTTGCCACAAGAAATTCAATATTTTACATGGTTGCTTTTTTATGTATACGTATAAAAACGAAAACTATTGAGAATTTACGTAGTTTTTTTTTTTCTTTAATTTGCTTGTTTCAGTTATAGCTCGATCTAAAATCGTAAAACTTGTTCTTTTAGTTAGTTAGTTAGTTAGTCGCTTCATCTTACTCGTAGGTTTTGTCTTTCTCGTTGAGTTCGTTTTCGGTTTGATTACGTCTTACTCGTTAGATTCGTTTGATTAGCTGTATCTGAAATGTGAACAGAATCATTGATACAAACAACAAATCACCATTAGTCCTGTACTTTCTATTTAATATAAAATACCGAATTTCTAAAAATTGCTAAACTTAGTGAAGCATATGAAAATTTCGATGTAACTCGTTTCGTTTCTTTTTCTGTTACGCTTGACAGTGCACAATGAAAGCACTTGTCTATGTATGTATAAAAGATGTGTTATTTCAAGGACAATTTATACACAAACACACATGCATACACAGACATCAATGAAGGAAAATCAATGAAAAATGTCAACCGATTTCTCTCCCATTTTATTATGCGAAGCAAATAAAGCTTTACCAAAGCATGAGAAGAAGAAGAAATAGATGATGATGACGCCGTGCGACAAAAGTGGTTTTGATATCCTTGAATGCTATTTGAATTTTAATTGCAATTTTGTTACTTTAGCACGCCTTACCGCCTTAGAACACCTTGAACTGTGCGCCTAAAATTTACTGTGGCAAAGATATTGCGGTCTGTTAGAAGTAGATTACAACTGTGCAACTGCATTTTGTGCCATAATTTACACCACTTCAGTTGGAAGACCACCACGGTCGTGCATCCTTTCGCTGCTACAACTTGTTGGCAGCAAGTTATGCGAACAATAGATCATTGCAGTATTCCCACAACCCATACTTATACCCATCTTCATCATCATCATCATCTGGAAGCAGTATACGTAACCAGGCTGCACGCTGCGCCACTTTTCTGCACAATTACAATAGAACGAACGGCTTGGATGGCATCATCCAATCCAACTTGTTTTGCTCGCAACTTATGCAAATGACTTGTGCAACGTTTAACTTTTCCTAAGTTTCAACTTTGATGGAGTGGTCATTTGTGTTTTTCACTCTCATTCGTTCTACTACATCACATTTCCATGCTGTTTTACTTTGCTTTGGCTTTTGCTGCTGTGTGATTTTTTTGATCTTCTTCCTACTTTAGAATATTTTTTTCCGTGCTTTAGTTTTTTCTTTTTTATTATTATTTTTTTTTTTCGCCGTAAAGTTCATGGCGAAAATTTTTGAATTTTCTTTTGTATTCTTTTGCAATTTTGTTCGAAAAAGTTTTCATTTGCAGCTGAAATAATATTTTACGTTTTTGCATTCTTGCGTTTATTTTTTCTTAACTCTTTTTTAAATACATTTTATTTTTTATTTTTTTTTTTTTTCGTTTTGCAAATCATTTGCATATTTCGAGTTTAAAAATTGAAAGAAAGGCGTATTTAACAGCAAGACAAATTGTTGTTTTCGCTGATTTAATGAATGAGTAGAATTTCGTAAGATATGCAATATTTTTAATATAGCTTGAAGCTGGTTATTCTTTTGAACTTTTTAGTATACTTCTTTTGGAAACAATGTTTATGTCTGGTGTCAATATGAATTAAATTAAATTTAGATTTCCGGTGAATTTTTAAAGTAATATTAATAATTGTATTTAAAATAGTCTCTAATTGTCTACTTAAAATACTAAAGAACTCACTTATACGTATGTAGAGTATTTTAAACTGTAAAAATTTAAGGTTGGAAGATATAGAAAGTAAAGGAATTAGCTTTAACAGCTTAACTGCAGAATAATCTGCAAGGTTAACGCGTATACAATACGTATCGATACTTTCTTGCGTTAAATGAGTACTTTTTGAATCGATACTTATGGATATCGAATTAAAGCATCAATATTTTCAACATTTAGCAGGAACGAGTAATGATTCAAGAAGTACTCATTTAATGTTAGAAAGTATAAACATCGGAGCTTAACTATACGCATACGGTTAGCCTTTAAGGCACTATTGTACTATTATGTAAGATTATGAATGGTATGTTAAATCTTCCTTAACCATTTTAAGTTTTTTTCGCATATTTGTGTACCACTTTCCGTTCCCTTATTGTTATGACAGATAAAAATTTTGCTTTTCAAAAAAGTTTTGTGAGTAGAAATATCGATAACTTCATGTATCAATGCATCCCTAGACGTCAGCACCCAGTTTGTAGTGAGCAGCTTTTCAGTTTTTTTGTCTACATTGATCGTCAAAAACAAATTTTGTAAATGTTTTCAACGTTGGCTGATTTACATACAATATCTGCAGATACACTTTTCTGACGTTTGCAAAGTTTGAGGCTGCAGAACCTACATAAGTATATACGAATTTTTGTTGTGGAATATCTGCAGATACACCGATACGAAACCTCAGAAAAGTTGACATTTAATGCTTTAGTATGTTGATTGATCGAACGTAGTGTATTAAAGCTTCGGTTCCATCGAAATGAACGTTTTGCTTTGTATTAATACGAAATAATTAAATTAGTCTACTAAACTGTACTATACGAGTCTGTTCAAATATATTTGTTTATGAAATACGCTGTAAGCAAATCTTAAAATTGCAAATAAATTTATTTCTAATTTACATACTCGTACATAAGTACTTCTATAAAATATATATTTTCATAGATATAGCACACATATGTATGTCTAAACGAATATGCATATGTATATTTTCACAACATTTCATTAACACAATTATAAAATGAATATACATACTCAGATACATAGATTGAAATTCGATTAACACGCCGAAAGGAAAATTACATTTTTCTATAAACGCCATTCAGAGTATATAAGCATATTCAAGTACAACGGAAATCCAAGACGGATACGTTTGAAGTCAATGAAGCGTTAATATTGAAATTTTATAATTGAATTTGCGCATTAGTTTGTAAACTGTGATAAGAATATATCGAAGATACATTTGAATCGTACGTACATACATACATATATACAATAAATATGTAGATGGAAATACACAAATAGAATGCAATGTAGTTAATATAATAAATATTGGATTAAAATATTGTGCATGAATTGTTTAAATTTGTTCGTTTTATTAGAACCCAGAATTATTTTTCTCTTATATAGAGCCTTGGCACCGCCTATTTTTCTAGTAGATACTTTTTTCTCCATGTGATTTACATATGTACCAAATCTCATACATTTACATCATATATTTGCTGAGTTATAACTAATATAGTTCTCTTATCTGAGAGCATGACACTGCACTGCACTTTTCTATTGAAACTTATTACTACCTTTGGTTTATTACGAATTTGGTTTTTTTCTTAAATAGAAGGCGTGTCACCGTCCACTTTTTCAATGGATCATATGCCTAACGGTGCTCAAATCTCATTAAACTGCGTCAAAAAGTTGCTGAGATACGACATATTTGGATTATTTCTTATGGATATGCTTGGCGTCACCCCTTTGTTCCAAATGGTTTATAACCAGAAATCTATTCTTCATTGCTAGTAACATACTATACGTCATCCAAACGATTGTTAAAATGGATGCTGAGATAGTATGACGTGCCTGTTTTTGTCTTGTTTGGGGCTTGGCATCGCCCGCTTTTTACAAATTATATCAAACCTACGTCTATCTGGATTAATGTGCCCTTTAAATATTTAAAAAAATTTTTCAAATAGGTGCAGTGGTGCCGGAGTTTACCCTCCACATATAAACAAACTTACAAAATCTGATCTCTCTTTCTCTCTCTCTCTCTCTCTCTCTCCTCTCTTTATTATATTATTAGTACAGATTCTTAAATTTTGTCTAACTTTTCTGAATCTTAAGAACATAAAGGGTATATATAAAGCATAATTACAACTCTATTAAACTGAAGCATATACCTTTACAAACTCACCATATTCGAGTTTATGTATTAAGCCATGTTTACAAGATGGTCAAAGTATAAGCGCCAATTTATTAGAATCGGTTTGATTTTTCCGTTTGTGTTTGTTTGTTTGTTTAGCACATAATTTGAAACTTAATTTTGATACACTTCAACCGAACGAATTGAGCTGAAGTTGCATAAAATTAGAAAACCTTTGAAAATAGCGCAGCCAATGTGGTGGTTAGGATCGAACATAATGTCAAAGTTTAGATTAAACTTATTATATGGAGGTTTTCGTTACTGCTCATATTGACTTATGTATTCTAGCTACATATAAAAAAGTATGCTACAAAATACATATATGCATACAATGCATACAAATCGTAGCATATTTTTAGTCTGTGAATTTGTTTTATTTTCTTTTCAGTTAAATCTTTTTGTTGCAATCGAACTAATATTATCTTATAAATTAATGCAATAGTATTTTAATTTGTTGTCTGACATTCAAATAGCTCGAAACTGTCTAATCAAACTATGACGAAATTTCGCACGAAATTTAATACACATTTACCTTCAACATTTATATACCTACTTACAATACAATGTAGAAATAAATTGTATACAAATTTCAGCTAACCTACGCAATCAAATATTGTATGACGCAGGACGAAATATATACCAGGCGCTTTGTTCCTAAAGCTATTCTTTATCATTCTCATTAGCAAGCAAACAGCTTCATGTAACAAACCGCTTGAGTATTTAGACAATACTAAAACTTAGGAGAGTTATCTAAGCACAAAGCTGTTGCTCAGCAGAAATATTCTTGCAAAGGATATTTTTTTTTTGTGGAACGTATTTAACATTTGCTTTACAGTGCATGTGGTGCGAATAAAGCGATTTAACATGCTGCGAAACGAAATTTTGTATCTTACAATAAACGTATAGTATAAAAAATGTCAGAAATTACAAAAATGTTGAGCTGAAATTTATGCTTATTTCTAAGCACTTTAAGCTATATTTAGCTATGTGTACGAGTATATGTATATCGGGTTACTAAATTTTAAACAAACAAAAGCTACAAATTTTCTTCATTTATCTATTTTGGGTACCACATATTTTTTTATTTCTTGCTAGCTAGCTAACAATATGAAAATGTTTTCAAAGTCGTATCAAGTAATTCATTCCATTTCTAAATTCCTCCACACGCCATACCTCCTCCCCAATTTAACTGTCTGTTTGTACATTTATACGCCTCACTTATTTGCACATTTTAGCGAAATTGAAGAAGTATCTAGAAGGTCTTATCAATTTCAAATTGAAATATTTACACTTGAGTGACTCTACTTGCTGTTGCGTATACATTACTCAAATTGATTCTAATTTTTGGCATCAAGCTTGAAGCATTTCACAAGCAAACAGTTCAAAGAAAATCGATAGCATATTTTATTTTACTCGTAGGTACTTTGAATAGCAGCTGCTAATATTAATATCTACTTATTGCTGCTATTTATAGCGTATTTATATATTTGCATACTACACATATATCATGCATAGGCTATATTAAGTTTGCATAAGTGTATGCAACTAGAGATGCGCTGATAACTAAAGGTATCCATATTTGTACTCATTATGAAATTTGAGATATTTTATGTGTGTATGAGTTCTTTTAGCATTTTCATAGCTCTGCCTATACATCTTTTTTTTTTTTTATAGATGAGTAATGTATATAAATATCGTAATATTCGATATTTATCAATGATGTGTATAGATCCGAGTGAGTGAGTGTACTTATTGTAGCAAAGTATCGAGATGTATCGAATACATACTTGCATCGATGTATCCCTATATGTTAAAGAAAAGTAAGAAAAATGAGGAGTGACACAACCCATAAGGCATAATTATGTCCGTCTGTCTCCATGCACAGAGATTTCAGATACTATATGATGATATAGCCACAAAACTTAGTTATATAGACTCTTCTAAGACCTAGTCTTGAAATGTGTACATTAAACACAATATAATCACCAGCCAACATACAAACTAAATATGCTTTTTAAGATTTCCTATTGGTTTCCATCTTGTTTCAGAGAATTGAATATAAAGTTGTAGAATATTTCATATAGTTTCCAATTGGACTTTAATAGAATCTATGTTTCAAATGGTGACTCTTAGATTTTTTACTACGTATTTCCTTTTTGAGCACTCTCAACTGCATCCTACTTTCTTGTTTTTTGTTTTTTAGGTTTCGTTTCATGCCAAAGAAATTCTATAAAAAAATGTGCGCTAAAAAACCCCGACTGAAACAATTGCGAAAAAATATTGCAGAAAATATAAACAGAATAATTCTTTTGATGAATTTCTTCTTGTGTGTGAAATATGCCAAAGAAAAGTTGAGAAGAGAAAGTAAGGTGTATGAAACATTTTTGCGAAACGCAAAAACTATTTAATTAGATCGAGTTTATGCCGCTGCGGCAGTGTAAAACTTGCTTTTTTAATTAAAAATTCGCTTCTAGTAACTAGCTTTACTGCGTTTCTTTTAAAGCGTTTTGTGTGGCAGCTTTTCTTACGTAAAAGTTATTAAAATGTTTAAACAATATGCAAACGTAACCTAGCGTAGCGTATATGAAGGATAATGAATGAGAAGGGTAATGAGTGTGACGTGCAGGATCTTCTAATAACATTGACGTCATCGGTACGAATGATCGTCGAGGGAGCAGGGCATTCGCAGATATTGAGAGATAGTCACGTCTTAAGAGAACGGCGATAAACGAGTACAAGATGAAGTACTTGGTGTTCACTCGCAAACCAGCGTCGCGTCTCGGACCCATAGAAAAAAGAGATAGCACCAACATTTTTTTTTGAATCACTCTCAGTATTGATCTAATTTTGACTGAGTTTCAAAAGTGCAAATTCGGATTTAGATTGGCTTGCTCTAATTAAATTGCTTCACTTATTTTAATGCTGATTTAACGATTCGACATCAACAGGGTTCTTATATGGTCAAAGACATATCCATTTCTATATATTGACTGTTTACATGTTGTGCAGTTATCTTTAAAATAACGATCTTTATTGATGTCTATTGCCCATTGCATTGATCACACTTTTATATGCAGATACAGCCACAGAACTTCAACAGCAGTTTTGTTTGATACCTTTTTCACTTCTTTTGATTTGCTTCTCATTGCAGTTTGTTATGAACAAATTGTGTAATTTGTTTGATACCTTTTTCACTTTTGATTTGTTTCTCTTTGTAGTTTGTTATGAACAAATTGTGTATCATAACGGACAGCAATGAAAATTGCTTAGATACAATGTATTTGCAATATTTTATTACACTCAATCATCATTTCAAGCTTTATTTAAGAACTTAATATTTATATATTCCAATCAAAAACCTAATGATTTAATTTTCTACAAACCCGTCTTACAAAAGCACTAAATTCGACGATTTGTAAACAATTCGTGCACGTCACGGCATAGTTTGCTATAATTATGTAATACATTTCAACTAATTTATTTGCCAAGCATACGATAGCATTTTTTCCTATTTGTTCTTTCAACAAACTAAAAGCTTAAAGAGCAACACTTAACTTAAAGCCGTAAATTTGTGAAGCCCTTCATTATTTTTGCATGCTTTAAAATTGCAATGGATAGTAATAATGCACACATTACTCAAAGGCGAAGCACTCAAAACGCCCACATACAGATACACTGAAACAAAACCAACAAAAAATAAGGATACGTGTGCCTTAACACGCTACACACACAGAGAGTATGCACACACACAAGCTGTCACAAAAATTTAGTACAAAAATATTTAAAGTCTATTTACATCAAACCCAAACAAAATGTGGCGAAAAACTAAGCTGGGAAATTGTGAACTGTGAGAAAAAAACAAAGCAAATATTTTCGAGGGAAAGCGGTTTGCGCGAAATGAAAAATAAACGCGAAAGAACAACGAATGAACAGCAAATAAAAAAAAAATTCCAGGAAGTGTGATAGTGAAAATGTAGCAACCTGTTTACTGCAATAAAAACAATAAGTAACATAAGTAAAGTATTGCGTAGACGAGCTGTACGACTTTTTGATACGCTACATAGTGACAAGTGAAGAAAATAATTAAATGAAAAACATTATATAAAGAATATGTAAAAAGTAATTGTGAATTATAAGTACTATTAAGTTTTAATGGAAACTTTTTATAAATAACAGCATTTGAAACAAATAAATACGTGAAGTGATGCTAAATAGAAGCTTTGAAGAACGATGTTGTGGGGAGAAAGGAAAAGTGAGGGCACATCAGACATAGCAACAAACATATGCAAAAGTCGAGTAAAAGACGCGCAGGCAGCAGCGGACTCCCTTGTTAATTAGAACAAGGCATGATCGACGGTGAAGAGAGAAAGGAAGTGAGTGTTCTGTAGCACTCATTGCTAAACATTTAAATTCTAAAACATGGCATAGATCAAGCTCGAGGTCAACGTTAACTGCGACCTATGATAGGCTATTTGTGCCTAATAGAAAATATGAATCTACCAGGCTTTTTCAGTCAAGCTGTACTCTTAGCTCTTAATAATGCCGGCTGAACATTTTCGATTTCTGATGCGCATGCTAAATTATAGTTGTGTTAAATGTGTGTGTGTGTGTGTGCGTGTGTGTCGAAAAAAGCACTTCAAATGTGGCAGTGTTGTGATGAAATGAGCTATAAGTATGAATTCACTTTTAAGCAAGTATAAACAAACGTTAGTGTTGAAAGACCATAAACACAAATACTTCAGTTTGCATCATTTTCTTTACTTTACTTAAAACTTACAAAACACATGTACAACATGAAGGGTATTATAACCACTGCACTAACAACAACAACAACAATGCGTGCAACATAAACTGACTCAACTCAATTCAACTAGAGGCGACTCGACTACATGGTGGTGGCTTGCTTTCATTTCGTTTCGTTTGTTGCATGCATGTTAACCTCAGAATTGCCGCCAACAAATTTAACAACAGAAGTTGTGTGAAAAATATGGCGAAAAAAAGAAAGGATATTTTTATATATACAAAATTATATGTTAGAGGAAAAGAAAGGCAAAGCAAAAACAATGAATGCACACTTCCTTTCTCCTACTTATGAACTACATATAATAAAAAATTGTTTTAACACACACACACACACAGCAAGCTAGTGCACAGACATGAGGCCATATAAACAGTGAAACTGAGGCAAACACATCCATAGTCAAATTACCAACATAAAAAGTGGCTAGCAAAACATATGTGCGCCACGTTTTGAATTATGTATGCTGCCATGAATACAACAAACGCACAGATACACAGAGACTAAACACAAAGATACATACACAGTAAAAGATACAGATACTTTCAGCCACTATAAACACTACTACAGCTTAAACTATATACATACCGTGTGCTGAAAAGCTTAAAAACTGAATAGATTATGGTGCACAAAATAGAGTTTAATATAAAAACTTAAGTCAAACTAAGTCTCCAAGTCTAAGTCTTTGTTAATTTCCGATTCTTAAGTTTGTAGTAAATAGAAGTTATAAGTTCCCAATGGTTCACCAGCACCGGTGTTACACTAGTGGTTTTATCCAACACCGGCAGTGATACTAACTCTTGGCATAACTAGCAACCATTGACAGGAACCGAACAGTGCATTACATTTCGCTAGTTAATCGCTAGGGAAAACGTGTTAATCACTCACTAGGACTAGGATTAAGAAATTCGTTCGTGAAATGTGGTTCGCATAATAAATCCAGAAAAAATTTACTTTTTATGTTTTTATTTATTATGTATTTTTATTTTATTTTTTAGCTCGTATTTGAACTAAGGAGGGTTTTTATTAAAATCGAATATAATTTTTTGTTGTATTTACTCACTTCAACCAGCATTTTAGCTACTGTAGCTAACAGGCACCCAACTCAACGAATAACAGACAGTTTGCTCTTCTACTTGACTGACGCTGTAAAGACAAAAATACATATTTTTTCCTCTTCTATTTTTAAACCGGGAACTATTTTTGGTGTTGCGACACTGCAATCCTTTTTGCTAGCTAGTAGTGCGCTAGCCGGTAGTTAGTGTAGTTATCGCTAGTCCATTGACACCTCCAGTCACTGGCCGAACAACGGGATTACTATTGAGATATCTAAATAGAGATTTGAATCTTAAGGTGTTAATTTCTGGGGAACTGCAAATAAATTTGGAACGCTTTTGTGATGAGATTCAATGCTGCATTCAATTGTATCAATATCACTTAGCCGGAGCCAAATTTTAATTTTTTTTGGAGCACTATAATTTTCATTCAACCTTCTCCAAATCTATCCTATAGATATCATATTAGTTGACCATCCTTCACCATGTAATCTGGGTATTTCTCCGGTTCATTTTTGATCTCTGTTAGCCTTTTTCTGATCCATTCACGCTTTTCTATCACTTTGCCCTCCTAGGCTCGTCTGACCTCCTCTAATGGCTGACGTGCCTGAACATCTGCCACTACATTTTGATTCCCTTGGCGATACTGCACCTCGAATGAATATTTCAGCAGTTCTAGCGCCCAGCGCGCTTTGCGTCCTGACATACTCTGAATGATATTTAACCACGACTTTGTCTTTCAAATTTTATTTCGATGAGTAGCACTTTTTAGATATATGTACTCGTAGTTCAAGATCATTTAATGATTTTGTAATTCTCATAAAGTATCTTTTAAATATTTTTGGTTGATTTTATTAGGTGGAAAATACTTTTTTTGATCCAAAACTCCTACGTATAATTCATTAAATAAACTAAATAGCTAGTTATTATAAAAACCTGGTCAACAGCATTGTAATCACATCTTTCAAGACCTGAGTAAGAGTTAAAAACTAAGAAAAAACCTGTACGGTAAATGTCAGAGTTTTCCCATTATTTTGAAGTTGGGTTTTCACATATTTCTATATTTGTTGAACGAGATTATCGACTGCAGTGCTCATGATCATATTGAAAATGATCAAATATTTAGTTTAACTAAAGGCTTTAATCAATCAATAACTTAAATAAATCAATTATAAATTAGATATGAATTTTTTGCTAGCTCAAGCTCAACAATAATAACAACTTTTGCTCACAAAGGATGTTAAACAACGAAGACAATTGTTTGGCGTACAGCTACGTGTGCTCATCAGTTGGCTGGCTGTGACATTTAGCGTACTTGTGGCCACAGAAAGTGGAGGTGACACATTTAGAAGGTATTTCAGTATAATTTAAAGAAGAAATATTAACTTTTACATATTTTACTATTTCAGCACACTGTACGCAACGAACTACCCGCAGTGCGAAAGAGAAGACAACAACGAAAAGTAATGCAAATAAAATACCTGACAACAAATAAGCTATTGTACTCGTAAGAGTAAAAGAGAACGAAAATGTAAAGGAACACGCAAGTTTGCACTTAGCCAGAAAATTTTTCATGTCGGGATTTTGTACGCTGCCGCAAAAATAGCAACACGTTTACGCATATACCATAAATGTATAAGGATATGCAGTAAGGTGAATCGTGACGACGTCAACGACATGAACGAGGATGTTTGTATGCTCTTGTAATGACTAAATTCGCTGCAGCGACAAAAATCACAGCACAGCGTCGCACTTCATCCATCTCGAGCAGACAAGTAGCCCATTCATTTTACGTCGGATCTTCCTTACTCATCATAATCACCATCATCATCATCGCCGCCATATATTCATGCGCAGATGTTGGACAAATTTAATGGTCGCTTTTTTCGCGTATATTTTTTTTGTGTGCAAGTATTCTTCATATTTTCTTTTCTTTTTTCAACATTCTATTTTTTTTTTTTGTTTGTTTTTTTTCAGCTTTGCTGAATTTGTTTATTGTCCTTTTTCTGAATGTTCATTTTTCGTCTGTTGAGCCTTAAGTTTTTCTATATTTTTGGCTGTCATATATCAAAACATCACACGTGCTTGAGTGTAATAAGCTCACTGAATATTTTTTTTAAAGCTTATAGTTATAAAATATCTTTAGGAAAGAGCGTTAATTTTCACACATGCTAGGCTTTCTTTTTTCTTAGATTAAGTGGTTTGCAGTCTTAATATTAATAAGACATCAGCTGTTGTTAAGAAGATTTTTGTTTTTGGTTAAAGTATCAGAAAGAAACTTTAGCTCTGTCGGAAGCAATAAAAAAATTTCGGACAAACTAGGCGATGTTCCCTAGGTGATGTTCCCTGTAGAAAATTTTATTAAATTTACTAATATAAAATACAAAATGAAGGCCTTAAGGCTTGAGTAACCAATTTTTATACAAGAACCAAGATCGAATCTTTGAGCACATAAACTCATATACTATAGGGTGTCTCTGGATTTGCGCCGGATTTGATTTTTAAATAAAAAACTGTTGTTTTTTTTTTTTAAATTTATGAAACTTTTATTGAAACATAAAGTAGACATCATGAGGTTATGTATGGAATAACACAACGGGTAAATAGCTCATCGGGCATTGTTTAAAAACAACAACAAGAAAATGCCGATTTTGAAGACCAAATCATCTTTAGTGACGAGGCTCATTTTCATCTCGATGGTTTCGTTAACATGCAAAATTGTCGCATTTGGGCCTCCGAAAATCCACGAGTGTTTTATAAGAAACAAATGCATCCACAACATGTAACTGTTTGGTGTGGATTTGTGGATTTTGGGCTGGAGGCATCATCGATCCATTTTTCTTCAAAACTGAGGCAGGTCAAACACAAACCGTGAATGGTGTTCGTTATCGTGAAATGCGAACCAGTTTTTTTTTTGCGGGAAATTTGAAGTCGGTGCCACATGCCACATGACAGCACGAGAAACAGTTCAATTACTGCATCAATCATTTCCCGGTCGTGTCCTCTCGCTTTTTGTTGACCAGAATTGGGGTTTTTTGAAGTCACAGGTTTATGTGAACAAGCCCACGACACGTCAAGCATTGAAAGAAGAAATTACACGCTGCATCAATGAAATACCGCAACATTTATGCAAAACATTTATGAAAAATTTCACGAAAAGACCGCGTATATGCCAGCAAAGCCAAGAAACTTGAAGATATTTACCCGATGTGTTATTCCATACATAACCTCATGATGCCTACTTTATGTTTCCATAAAAGTTTCACAAATTTTCAAAAAACAACAGTTTTTTATTTAAAATCAAATCCGGCGTAATTTCTGAGACACCCTGTACATTAAAGCTTCAAAAGTATACACTGTAAGTATTTTGTTAATAGTTTCTTCAAGGTCTCGCCAAACAATGTCAAAACACGTTTTACTTGTTAAATGTTTAATTTAATAATGTCACGCAAAAGCTTAGAAAAAATTGCCACGAACGACGTTAAAGTCACGAAAGAACTTTACAATTAGGATTGGAGAAATTTGCCGTTTAAATATTTTACTTAAAGTTTTATCAATTTATCATAATAATGTACAATATATCTGCTAAATATATTTTGTGTTCTCAAAATTAAATTAAAATGTTACTGTCAGTTAATTCTAACTGTTTCTTTTCATACAGGTTAACATTGAACCTAACAATGAATTTTTTTGTATACATGTAAAAATAATTAAAATTCTTTCCATTAATTATTAAAATTACAATAAACTCATCCATTTAATCCATTGTTTTATTTTTTCAGCAAATGTATTCGCATTCTATTTATTTGTATATGTACTTTACTATCATTATTTTGATGTTTTAATCAGCTGACTGCTGCATAATTTTGCCTTTCACACATTTATCACCCAATTAGCTTATCGGACGTATGTGAAAGCAAAACTGTTGACTGACAACTTAATAATAAATTAATTATTTGATAAGCTAACTGAGACATTAACTAGACATTAAGTGAGAAGCTTGTTCTAAGCTTTAAAAGTAAAGTTTTATAAAATGTCATTACGTATACGTACAGTTGAAAACTGAAAATGCGTTGATTTCTAGATAAACTTATTGTCACAAGTATCTGCTAGCAACTAAACCTATTTTCAATAATATCCGTGTCTTTCTCCCAGATCACTACTTCTGGTTCTATGTTCTAAAATGGAATCCTCAAGGTCAACGCAATTGGGGTCGACCACGTAGTACGAATACGAATATAATGGACTCTTATGGAGTCAGATCAAATTCAAGGCAAGGAATCGTAAACAGTGGAGGCAATTCGTTCGTGCTATACATTTGTATTGGCGCGTTCCACGCTCAACAAGTACATTTTAGGGTGCCAAACATTAAGTTAAGGAAAAGATAAAACGCTAACTTCGGTTTAGGCGCAGCAATAACATTCTTCACACTTTTCATATTAGTTACATTTTCTAATAAACACATCACAGCCATTTTAATTAGTACGGGTATGTTACTTATAATTATAAAAAGTCTTCACACACCGATTTAAAAGTCAATATTTGAAATTTTAAGGGAATAGAACGGACACAGACAGACGGATATGGTTAGAACGACTCGTCTCGTCATGCTGATCTCGAATATATGTACATTATGGGGTATACGATGCTTCCTTTAGGGCTTTGCAAACATTGTGACTGAATTTTAAAACTATTCACAGTCTGTGTGAAGAGTATAAGTAAGAAAGCTGAAATCGTCGTTCACTACTTGGAAATAACCTGCAAACATTTTCATTTTTTAATCTTTAAAATTGTATTTAAATACTAACTAGGTGGTGATTCATAGAGCTAGATGGCATTGCCTGCGTCTTCTAACGGGCAAATAAGGCAACGCCATGTTGCAGTTGATTGTATGATTTACTTTCTTCTCTTGTAAATGAGTTGAAACATGTAAAGAATGGTTCTCTATTGCGGCGTCTACAGTCTTAATTTTCAAAGATGTTTTCATTGTCAATACGGTGTATCCCTTAATATGTTATCAAAACCAATGACTGAACCAGTGTTTGAAGAATACGTTCAAAACTAATGACGAAAAATATTGAAACAATTTAAAAGTGAGCGGAATTCGTTACATCTTAGTGGGCCATGTCTCACCCCAAATTGAAAACGTCATCTGTAAATGTACCGAAAATAAATCGATCCACTGAAAAAATGGCCTCCATACAAGAGAAACCAAAAGTGCACGTTGCAGCGCACGTCTGCTAATGAAGTTGAATATGATTGACCATATCGTTGGCCGTGCTCAGAAGAACAAATCAGGTAAAACTATTCAAGCAGATGGCATTTCAGGTGAATCAAGTCAAACAATAATATAGCGTCCATTAAAAATTGTCAATGCAAATCGGTAATCAGTCAACAACAGTCCCTGCTGAATGTATCTATTGATAAATTCTAGACAAGCCAAATATATATTTTACATGTTTATTAAAATCTGTAAAACTGAAATTTGCAAAAACGGCTCCTGTGTTCTGTATATAATCCGTATAACACTGGCTTAAACTGTTTAATCACGCGGGTCGGATTTTGAAAAGTATTTCTCTGATTGCTCCACTGCTTTTAATTCTTTATTAATTTGTAGAAATTTTTTATTTTAAAACTTTACTTTTATAATTAAGCAGTTCTCCTCACGGCAAATCTGCACAAATTATTGATTATACATTCCAATTTACATTAACTGCCAGAAATTAAAAAAAAAAAAAAAAACCAAAGTCAAAACTAAAAAAAAAGTGGCACAATTTAGCCATTCTCTGCGGGTTTAAAACGACAGCATAAATGATTTCATATTTTGTATGCGTACCACACAAACAAAGCGTAAATTTTGTTTTTGCATTCGGACAAGGTTAATTACATTTAAGTGCTCGGTTGTTGCTACAGCTCTTGACTGCCTGCCCATGGTATCCTGCACCGGTTTTTGAGTTTGCTGTTGACCCCCATTTAAAGTTCGTTTACTTAGTGGCTGGCGGTACGATGTGGCGGTCTGGCAAATATTCTGCCTTCCTTGCTTTGTCCGTTGAGTGACTTAATTTCCCAAGCGTTTTTTCAATTGCAAATGTGCTTTAAAAATGTTTTTGTTTGCTCGAAATCCTGCGGCAATAAAAAGCAAAGCTTTAAACGCCTTTGTCTATATGGTTTTTGTGTTTTCGAAGTTTTTTTTTCTTTTATTATCAGTGTCGTTCAAAAAAAAAAAATAACTAAAGAATTAGGTAAAAGCAAAGCTCAAACGCAAAGTCCTTCAGCAAAAAAAAAAGAAACCATACGCCTCGTTGGAAATTTTTTTAATAATTCACAAGTGGTGTGCATAGTATATTAAGTTTGTCACAAAGTTTGTTGTATTTAGAATAGAGCTATGCACGAAAGCGCGCATTCATCTTAATGAATGTTTGTAAGAAATTCGAATTCATTCGAAGTCAGTGACTTTTCAATGTTCGAACTAATGCCATGTATGAATGAATGAATGCTTTTGAAGTTGAATGCAATACATTCGAATTGCTAGCTAGCATCCGAACATCAGTTTAGCAGCAGAAAGTCTTTGTTTTGATGTCGAAGCAGACTTACAACTGAATTATTTTGAACATTCGAATGAATGAATGCATAAATGTTTCGATTATACGTGCATTCATTATGAAATAAATTAATATGCCATTCATTCATTCAAAGTGAATGCCAGTGAAGTTGATTTCATTCTACATTGAATGAAATGAATATTGACATTATAGAATATATTGCATACATGAACTAAATGTGAATGAATGTACATTAATAAAGCAACTGAAGTGAATTAATTCATGCAGCACTCAAATTCAGAAACATACGTTAAAGACCACATATAGTATATCCGGATGGAGCGTTATGCTCGAGTGCTACAGGGAAAGAATTGGGTTAAGTAATACAAATTGCTGCCCTGATTGCGGTGAATCACCGCATGACACTTTTCACCTGTTCAGCTGCCCGTCCCATCCTACACAATTGAGCCCTTTAGACCTCTGGTTACGACCAGTGGATGTTGCCTGTTTCCTAGACCTTGACACTTGAGGTTTGCGTTTCGGTTTTTCTTCCTCCTTCACAAGCATTGCTTGCACTATATTTGTTCTATATATAATGAATTATACACATATGATTTTTCTGATATAGTTCACAAGAAGAAGGAGCTGCTACAACAACAACAACAACAACATATAGTATATAGTACATATAATCTTGTTCAGTTCAACACTACGAGAATTCAACAAAAATCAACGAATCGTTCTAAAAATCGGTATGGAGTGTCATTTGTCAGTGTGTTGAAACTTCTATACTGCATAAATTAAATACGATCAGATTCCAAGCAATACAGGAATCAAATTAGATGATACATAAACTCGTATATATATTAAAGTGCACACTAGTTGACATCGATAGGTTTAGGCGGCATAGGCCCTAGGCTACACCAGCGATATACTTTGGGCAGTACGTACCAGTATATTTCAAGCAGAACTGTGAACGCTATAATTAGGTGTAATATAGATAGAGGCTAAGCAACTGATGTATCAAAATGATTCCGTTTCAACAAATAGTAGCTATGGCTTCCATACGCTTAAAACTTAAAATCACTTATAATTCACAAATAGGTTTTATATATACATCATATACATCGTTAAGTGCGCATTAAAACAAACAGCGTTGCCGAGCAAAAAGTGCACGTATAAAGTATTTTAAAGCTTCAGTACCACCGAGGTTAACATTCTTTCTCGTTTTTGTATTTATTTATATCGTTACACTTACTTTTCTTTATATAATTTGTGCTACTTTTCTTTGGCAAGGGAGCATTTATTTATGTATCTTTTTTTTTTTTTTGCTCCAACTCAAATAACGACACAAAAAACCTCGAAAAGCTATAAAGCAAAATTGGCTATTTGACTTTAAATTAAAGCAGCTTGACTTGACTAGACGACTTGAACCAGAGGCATAATGTACTTAAATCAGTCTGCCACAAATACGTTTACCTTTTTTTTTTCACTTTATTTTTTCACTACGAGTATCTATAGACGCTTAAATCTTTATTGCAATTTAAAACTGAAAATCGAAATTGTTCTCCAAATGATGAGCAAACTAAAAGCATAGTTGGTCGGCCACATTGCGTTCTTGGATGAGTAAGTGGGTGGTTGGTTGGACTGTTGTTGCACTTCATACTATTTGAAGAACGTTTAAAGCCCCGTAGCACATTTGCAGCATGAGAGAAGTAGTATTCCTACTCGTACTTCATGCAGCAAAAGCAGCAATGGCAAACTGTGCCAAGTGAGCTATTTACTTGATGATAGCATTTTTTCTTTTTTTTCTTTGTCTGCCTCTTCTTCTCTGTTGACTATTTTTCCAAGCATTTTTCTTTTCAGTCTCCTGCTGAACACAGCAAATTTTCCTAATGGCAAAGGACACAACGAGACACCTTCTTGCATGGGCGCCCATTTTTGCCAGTTTAACCAACCTTCATTCCATCATCTACAACAGCTGGCGCACCTTTATTTTTGTTATTTTTTTTTTTTTTTCATATAGTATGCAACAAAATGAGGTCGTTTGGTAGTTAGGCAGAGCTACAATTTTATAGGCTTTTTCGTTTCGAAAATGAACTTAGCCTCTGGCAACTACAGACAAAATGCAGGCAGCGGTGATGTATTTTGAGCACTTCTGTTCTGTGCCATATGAAGTTTTTTCCTGCTTTTTTTTTTGCATTTAATCTGATTGCAACACAAGATTCGAAAATTTATTGGCTTGCTACTATTGCCTGCAATAATTTCCATTTTTTCTTGTTTTTTCTTGTTCTTTTACAGATTTTATTGTCATTCGAAGTCAGACAAGTTTGTCTATGCAAATAGTTTGGAATAGCTAGTGGTCTGCATGGCTTTAGCAGTTTTGTTTATTTGAAAATCGTTGTTTAATGTAATTTGACCATTTTGTAAAGTCGAAAAGTATCGAAATACATTTAAGCTGTATTGATGTGTTGCAGCATTGTTTGGTTTAATGATAAATACAGGCATTTAGTTTGAGTTCTTGCAGTAAAGTGAGCCATTTAGTTTCTGTGAGAAGACTTATGCCTATTTTAAAGTAGAAAATTTAAATATAAAACTAACTTACTCATTTCATGGGTATTGTAGATATGCATAAGGTTTGGCAACACTAGCGTTTGTTTAGATTGAAGCTGCAAACCGTGTTTTTAAGCGCATCAGAACACCTGAACTAACTTTTAGCATAGATATAATATCTTCAATTGTAACCGTGTTGGTATTTGGTACTCATCGCATTCATCTATACATATGTTTGTTCGAACACTTATTAACCGACAACGCACCGCATTTAAGTATGCATATAAAATGTCAAAAACAATGAAAGTCAAGTAAAATCGCTATAGTCGAGCTTGAGTAAAATTTCATTAACCGATACCAATTCATACAATCGCTCTCCCAATTGATCTTGTCGCGTACCGGTGTCTGATTGCACTGACAAGTGTATGTTTGTACGTGTGTATAAGCCACATAGAGAAAAAAAGAGAGAGAGAGAGAGCATGAAAATTATAATACTATTTGTATATTTCACCACGCCATGGTGAAATTATATATATGGTAAACATGTACCATATATGTATGAAAACTTGTAACTAAATTCCACAGTAGACGAATATGTAAGAAAATTTTGTGCTCATCTGTAGCATCTTTTTAATTCTAGGAATAGTTAAAAAGTGTACACAGATTACGTTTACCAAAGTGATACCTTGAAAAATATGCATTTTAATAAGAAAAAACGAATTGTGCGACCATGGAAGTGGCATAGAAAAAAATTGATTTGAGTATGGAGACTATAGAAGCTGCGAAGTGATCTGTGAGCCCTCTCTGAGTTACTATAAAACCCTAGAGACCTATATTTTCTTCTTTAGTTCGAGAGCTCAGTTCAGAGCTACTCACACTGAGTTCTTAGTAGAGCTCTCAGATCATACAATGAGAGCTCACAGCTGATGAGCCGACTGATAATACATAGCTCTATTAGTTAATCTATGATCAATCTTTCAATAAACTTCTTTCTACAGGCCTTTTAAGAGTAATATATCAAAAAATGCACTTAAATATGTATGTAGTACATATATGCCATATTTTATGTGAGAACATTTTCTACTTCCTATTGTAATTTTTTTTCTTTTTAATTTAACAAACTGTCTTTAGTAAATCTCTATACTCGTATATATCTGATTATACTAAACATATCTGTCTGTCTGTTTGTCTGTCGTCGTTCTGCATATTTCAACGTTAAACTCGTCGTCATAAAAACCCACAATACACCCATGAGAATAAATCAAATAAAGGCACAGGATATGCTGTTAAAAAGGACGTTATAACTTATGAAAATCAAACATTCATACAGACACAGACACACACACACACACACACACACACACACACACACATGAAGCCAAAAATTCAAATACTCAGACACACACATGTCAAATGGTCTTTTGACACTTGTCGTACAAAAACAACAACAAGGATATTTTTATACAACAACAGCAAAATGGAGTACTACAAATATCTTTATTTTGCAGCCTTTGGCAAACATTTTTCGCATAAATAAAAAATAAACTTGATTTCCTCGAATTGAATTTTATTGACTACATCATACTCCAGACTTTATTTGCTTTTGTTTTTTTTGTTTTTTTTTTTTTTTTTGAATCAATTACTGTGAAAAAGCAACACAAATATTTTATTATTGATTTATTCGTTTTTTTTATGTATAAAAGTATCTTAAACGCTATAAAATTTGTTTAAAAGTTTAAAGTTAAATTTACTTTTTAAAAATATTTCAAATATTTTGAAGTTTTATCGATTTAACTGCTAAAAGTTTGTTGCTAATCTGTCTAGTTGTATATATGTATCTGTATCTGTATCTATGAGATACAAACGCTGCAGGCAATTACACTGTAACGTTGCATAGAAAGTATTGCATACGTTGTGGCGCAGTAACCTTTTATAACAAAGTACTGACAGATACACAGTCTACACACAGCTACAAATCCTTTAACTCTTATTATGCTTTATTGGTTCTACATTCCCTCATTCCCTGCCGCCCACTCGTTATGTTATTTGTCGGTTTTATATATAAATATACGATACGTATTGACTATATAGTATGTAGCAGCCAGCAGATATTTTTTGTCGAATCAATAAAATATATTTTGTTCATATTATGCCTTGAGGCAGGACAGCAAAGCTAAATTTCATTTAGTCATGCAAATATTGTTTTTCCATATCGATTTAGCGGTTTGTGCTTCATATTTTTTCAATGTATTCGTTATGGCTGTAAGGATCTGGAGATTAGACATTATCATTTATGTATTTTTTCTTCTTTTTTTTTCAGTCAGATAGTATAAGCTGCAACATATGCTGCCCGTTCGCGTTATCTGTTGCGGAGTTTTGAATATGTTACTTAAATAAGTACAAACAATTTTAGCGGTTAAGCGAGTATTCAAATATGCTGAGAGATTTTCTTTCTTGTGATTTTAAATTTCTGTTGCTATAAAAGAGTTTCAGCTTAAATTTTTGTGAAATATTAAAGTTCTGAAGGTATATAAAGTAGCAGCAAAGCACTGAGCTTAAACTACCTTCTATACCTAATTATAGTGGAGTTCAATAGTATTCTAAACGATTATGTTCGAAAACTGTTGTTGGTTTTAGAAGCTGTTTTCACTTAGCCACAGTAAGCTTGTTTAAGTAAATCTACTCCGGATAAGAAGCTCTTATGTGTAATTTATTAGTGCGGCTTGCACGAATGCATTCAAGGTAATAATTTTATACTTTGAAACTATTTGTGCAAGACTCTAATCTGAGTCAAATTGCTCAGCTGCTCTAATAAAACCCAGATATTTATGTATCCTGTGAAGTTTCGTGGCGATTGGAAAATTTTTTCGATTTTTTAGATTTTCCTTCCATTATTTTTTGTTTCAATAAGAAGGAGCATGTTGAAGGTGGGGAAGGGGAAGGAGTGACAGGGGAAGGAGTAAGGCTGGCTGGGGAAAGGGGTGGGCCGCGTACAACGTCGCGGGGACCTACTAGTATGTATATAAAAGAAACTTTTTTATACATGTAAAAGTTATAATTTGGTTTTTTAAACTATACAAATGTGTATACTATGTGTAAGGTAAATGAAACGCCGAAGACTCAATAAAGAATAAACAAGTATAAGTATAGATCTAGTTATGTTTGTCCTCAATACTTAGATCTCAAAGACTATTTACTTCTTTCGCAAGTACGACTCGCGAGAGAGCATCGTGTATCTCATTAAACGTACGAGTTATGCGGCGTCCATCGCTGCTATACTATATTCTTTTTTTAAGTTTTAACGTCCGGTTGCTATATACAGAGATATAGAAGTCTCGCCCCTAGCTTTAGTTACTTGTCGTTACCATTTTCTCAGCAAATAGATAAATAATTTGATGAAATAGAAAAGAATATTGCAGTCTTTAAAGTACCCTGCCAACTTTCCCATGTAGCCATATGTATGTATAATTGAATCAGATGGCGTTTGTTACGCCCTCTAACGGAAATAACATTCCAATAGATGTCGCCGCTTTACAAAATATGTATATTCGTAAACTTGACAATCGAATCGACAATCGAATTCGAATTTGAGGGCTCCATCTTTTATAATCTCTAAGCACTCCGTGTTCACACAAATGAAGGACAGTCGGACGGGCGAACAGTGGTACGTAGCTATATCGACTCGACCTTTAACAATGATTAAGAAGTCTGCCACAACTCCCTCTGCATTTTATAAATATATTTATTTATATAGCTTAGTTGCTGAAAAATGAGAAAAATAATAGTTTTCAACAGCAAAATGTTCTGTGCAAAAATAGGCAAACTCATCGACCTCTACTCTTGTTTACAAAATTCGTTAGAGATAATGACTTCGAATTATTCTGAAAGACTTACTATTTTTGAACTAAACTCGACTATCAGTTTTATTATTTAATACAATGAAACAATGGAGTCGGAACTAAAGCCACAGTCTAACGTGCAAAATAGGCGTGTTCACAGGGCTATGTAATTGCTTTAAAAATCTCGTTTTTAATGGCCGTATGACACACGAATACAATCATAAAATTTTTTCCCATTTAAATAAGTTTAATGCATCTTTCGATAAATTTAAACTTTGCCCTTTTCATAACGTTCCATTTAAAGGCCGATAGAAAACGGAGCAACTAAAGGGTGTGTCGGAAAATCAATTTTCCAAACCAGCCTTTAATTAGCAAACACTGAAAACAGTGTGTACACTATTGCACACTTTAGTTTTTACCAACACCGTTAACGCAGTGTGCACATTTTTCGCTTGAAAAGGTTTCTCTGCGCAGCAGATTTTATTTAATTTAATTTAAGAAAAAGGAGAAAATTATGTTGCAAAACTTTTTAAACATGGGTCTATACTTTGCAAAAATATTCTTCGCTCCGATGCGCGCGATACGCTCAATGACTTGGTTTCAACAGCTCAATTTCCGAATTTATGCACTTTGGATAGTAATATGGGGTGAGCCAGACTTTTCGGATGCTATCATATTCAATGAGCTGCCATATACCTGTAAGGGAGAACACCGATCCACATATTGTACTAAGAAATATTGTGAGTTTTGCACCATTGACCGTCTAGTCGCGTACATCGATGGCGCCAAATATAGTATGGACTTGGCACTGTTGACCTTCTCGTCGCAAATAATGTTCGACGCTGTAGTGCGTGCACATAAACGCGGCGTTGTGGTGCGTTTCATTACGGATCGTGAAATGATTTTTGTACGTGGCTCAGTCGCATTTACATTGGCTAAAATTGGTAAGTTTTGATAAAGCATACATAAGGAGATCTCGTGCAATTTGTAATTTATTTTTCACAGGCATAGAGGTGCGCGTTTGCCTGGTTGAAATGATGATGCATCACAAATTTTGTATTATCGATAGCGAATTACGTCTCATGCAGCTAAATAGATCAAGCGGTGGTGCCTATAATTTAAGTTTTTGGAAATCTAAAGGTTATGTTTTGACCGGTTCGCTTAATTGGACCAGACAGGTAAATATTAAAAGTATATTATTGAATTTTTGTTAGTGTTTTAAGCTAATTTAAATTTCCTTTGGACAGGGCACATTTTGCAATTACGAGAACGTTATCATCTGCTCAAATCGCAGCTTATTAGCAGCCTATCAGCCTATATATGATGATATGTGGGAAACTTTTCTACCAATTGATCTTGCTAGAAGACCGCACAATAACGATACCAGTTTGTATAATTAATCAAATGCGAAGAGGCATTATTTAAACGTATGTTTTGAATGGCGCAAATTCATTTATACCAAATATTTTAAAGCGTTACAATTTCTTTGAAATAATAATGTCAAAAACAGCGAATTGCATTTTATGCGAGATAAATAACATTTCAAATAATGATTTGTGTAATGACCAACAACGCAGCTGGACTTCATTTAAATAATTTCAAATTTTAAATAATGAGCAAATATTTAAATGATGCAAAGAAACTCATGGTTTTAGTTGTCTAAATTTAATACTTTAAGTTGTGAAAATTGCTTAAATGAACTTTGTCTGTAACGCAGAGCGTTATCATCGTATTATAACCTAACTTTTGTTGGAGTGGAATTGAAGATTTTGACTGGGATGTATAAGTCAAATGGCCAACGAGATTTTGCAATTTGACGTGGTTGGAGTTTTTTTTTTTTTTTTGTGGCTATGCGAAAGACCGTGCTTAAGTGAATAATCCTGAAAACAATCATACGTCAAATTATTTCAATTATCAAATATTAAGTCCGGGCTTTGAGTATGCCCAATCCAACGTATCGAGTTTATTAGTTCTGACAATTTTTTTTAATTAATTTACTCCCGTGGTATAATGTGTTGTCCTCTTGAAGGGCATGCGTAATCATTTAAAGTGTGCAAATATTGATTCACCATTGTGGCAAACTGTAACTTTTTTTGTCTTTGAGATTGTGGAAGTCTTACACAAAGCTTCTTTTTCGTTTGAATTGCATTCAAATGAGCTTTCATCGATCCAAGGAACGTTTCGCCAAAACAGTACTGGCTTGTGGATATGCGCCTTATGGAAACCTAATCGTTTTACGTAGTTTTGCTTTGATATGTACGGAGTCTATCTTGCTAGATTCTGCTGGATCCTTCCCTTCACCGTGACAATGCGAGCTATTATAGATTGTGCCTTACAGTCATGATTTGGCACCAAAATGTAATAAGTATGTACAAAAACCAAGACAGAGCTTGAACAATGATTGCTATTAAATTTGTTACTTTTTTAAATTTTGCAGCATGTTTTTATAACCAACTTTAATCAATAGTTCTATTAAGTTTGTTTATGTGTAATGTGTGCAGGAAGAAGTTTCCAAAAGAAAAACAAAAATGTAGTAATCTTCTTCAGCTCGATATGTTGTCCGTCCGTTTGCACGCGTATCTAATACTCGTAAGTTCAATCCGTTTATAACCCATATAAACTTTCGATTTCATGTTTTGTCTACAAAATGTACTCAAAGAAAGCCGCGCCGTGCTAACAATTCAACCGATTTGTAACTTAATGCTTGCTTAAATATTTACACACAACCCACAGACACGCACAATACACAGCCAGAATTTTTGGGCAATTTAGAAAACAAGATATGAACTTGTTAATCAGGTTACTACTATTGCTTCACTATGTTATGCGGAGGGGGGTTCTATTTTAGCTGAGCGCCGCGTTACTATTTACATAGCTGCTGAGGCACGTTTCACATAGTTCAGATACAAAATTTATGTTAGTCTTAGATACATTTCATTGTATTTGCTATTATTTCCTGCTAGTAGTCGTAGTATGTACCGTAGTAAAAAGGAAGAACAACATAATTTCCAAAGTACAATAAAATGCAAACAAAATCAACTCATCTCTCGTTTTGCCGGAAGTCGTTTCGGAAGTCACTGGTTTGGTTATGTTGAAGCATTGTTTTTTGTGGCCAAAGAAAATGAGTGCGGAATGCAACACATCTGCCGTGCTTAAGAAGCATACAAAAAAAAAGGACGAAATACGAAATACGCTGAAGGGAAAACTTTTTGGTTTGTTTGTCAAAAAGTAATAAAGTGCAAAAAGCAACAAAAATAATGTACACACATATAAATAAAAATGCGTATATGGAGAAAAAATAAACACCCTCCCCCCCTCCCCCCGAAAAAGAAGTTAGCTGCTTTTACATGGCCTTAAACGAAGATTTTTGTTATATATAATATTTGATACTGAGTTTTTGCCAAGTTTTTGGATGGCTTCAAATAAGTTACAACTTTCATCTCAAATTGTTGAAAGTTGGCAAAAGACAGAACGACAGATGGACAAACCGAAAGGCTGAGGAATGAAGCGTGTCTGACAGCTTCAAGTGTCGCATGAAATTGTTGAAATGTAATGAAATTTGTTGTTTTATTTTGCTTATTTTTATGAATTTTATATTGAGGCAAACACAAATTAAATGAACTGTCAGCGGTGTGAAGTAATTTGGTATACTTTACAGAGATGTAAAAGAAAAACGCTGATGTTTTTCGAATGTTATACTTCAAAACGACGGAATTGCAAGCTTTTCAATAGATACTTTGAAGTTTTTCCATTCATTGCACGAACTACATATAAAGATGACCTATAATTATATCCAAGATCTGTCTTCACTTTAATTAGACATAAGAATGAAACCAGTCTAACGAAACCTGTTGAGCTATTGCAAGTTTCTCGATAGTTTTTGAGGAAACTGCCTTTGAGTGAAGCCAAACCTGGTCTCGTCGCACTTTATGCTGAGAAACCCATTTTATTTAGGTAGTTTCTTAATCACGTGCTATGAATCAATGCAAGCGAACTTATCGGCATTCTCGTTGAACTCAATACATCTATGGTCAGCAACCCAACAGATCAAGAACGCAGTCGATCGATTGCTGTTGTAGAGTATCGAATAATTGTTTAACCTTTTTAAAAATGATGTTATCGATTTAATAGCCGCTTGGCGAACTCAAAAATTATACTTTATTTCGCTTGTACACTTTAATGGAGTTAGTACGCTATTTAGACAATTAAGACTGCATACCAGAGTAAGTTTCAATGACAATGCCTTTATAGAAATCAATAAAATGCATGGAGAGTTGCTACACTGGTTGTTTTCGATTGGACATTGAAGATCATTTGTTTAACGAAGTGCTGAAGCTCTCAGTTCATCAGATCAGCACTATTATAAGTAGTCATACGAACCGTAGCCTACCTCCTCACGAGTGTTGCTCTCATTATCTCGAAAATATTTCGAATATACACCATAAGTTCGAACTCCACATGAACATTAAGCTACAATGGAATGGGTAAGCTATAAGCTATTGAAGTGTTATTCAACAATCGTGTGTTGTTTGCTTTCACGTGTAAGTGAGCAGTCAACCCACCTCTTCAACTAACTGTTTCAGCATATGCATTACAATCCTATTGATTTGTGGAGACACTCCATGGAAGTAGAATTGTTTCAACCAAATGACACCAAGATATACTCCCAGTCTCCCACTATAATAAGCTGCTACAAGAACAACCACTACGGTTTATGGGTTTTACATCATCGCAATCCAACTAGAGCCTTCTGATATTGTGAACCCTAATGTAGATAAATGGTATTACCGCAAATGACTCCAAGACTAGTAAAAAAGTGCAGTTTACTTCTGACAAGAGCCGGTAGAAGACACTGCGTCTCTATAGTTTGTGTTCCAGTACATAGTGGCATACGAGGAAGCGAAATAGCAGCAAAAGAATCGGCGATGCAATTAAATACAGAAGAGCATGCACACACATTGTAGGGGGCGGCTCATATACAGTAACATTCAGTTCCATTAACCTCACACGTTTTCATTACTATGGTTCAGACTACAAAAGTAGAGGCATACAACACTAAGACTCACTTGAACAAGCTACAACAATTAGAGAACGAAAAGCCTACGGAGATGTACAGACTGAGAGCAGCCATAACAAGTCACTGAACAGTGAACGCACTCAATGCTTATCAATAATTATATTTAAAAATTAAACACCAAATATTTATTTTTTTATTTTAGAACTCTATTCAATTTTGAAAACAAAAATAAAAACTATATATAGATTAAACAAATTTTGTCTGGTTTGTCTTTTTTTTTTTAAATTGCTTACATGTAGAGAGAGTATTGTAGTCTGGTTGTTCTATTTTTTTTTGTTTTTTTTTTTTTTTTGGTTAACATATACCATAACATATGAAAATCTGTTTTGCTTAATTTTAAACATATTCGATTTGTTTGTATTGAAACTTGAAAGAACTCATGAAATTTGTGTATAATTGATAATTGTGATGTGTAATTTTTCTTTCGTTTGAGTAGTTTTCGTTTCATTCGGACATTTGTCTTATTTGCGGAAGTTTTTAGTAGTTGTGTTTAGGTTTTTAATTTTCAGGCTCTTCAGTATCTGTGACATTATGTGCACCCGAAAGCGTCTCCTCAGTTTCTAGTGCGGCACGAAATTCAGTCATCATTTCCTGACTTTGTGCAGCAATCGCAGCCAAACAATTGAAGATCTCACGCGCACGTGCTATATTCAAATGATTGTCAAAGCCGGCCTTGCGTAAGACTTTAAACTCTTTTACAAATTTACTAAGCAACTCATTGGCTTCGTGATGTTTATCGGTTGTATTATCTTCTAGCTTATTAACAGCATCAATGGCTAATAAATGCTGTACGACAGACTCATCGGACATTTCATCATCACTACAGGACATGGGCGAATTGAAATCTGTTGGATTATCTAGCAGCGTAGCATCGTTTGATCTGGCTTTGTTCCTTTGAGGTGGTGACTTGTCAATGTAATGTGCAGTATCAGGATCACTATCCGATTCTTCCTGCTCCTGCTCCTCCTCCTCCTCCTCCCCATCCAGCTCACAATTTTTGCCACTGTTCGAAATAACGCCGTCTCCAGTCATGCATGTTGGTGGTAAAAGCTGTACTTCATTTTCGTCTGCTTTATGTTCCAATGATTCAACGGAATTATCTTTATTATCATTTACAACCAATTCCTTGACACGATCTGCATAGCGCAGCGTATTCAACGTATGCTCACACGAATTCAAGCCCGGAGAGATCATGGCTATCATGCATGTCTTATTATTACCGATGAAGGAATCACGCAGCACTTGCGTCAATTTTGAAACACGGAACGGCAAGTGCGACGATTGACGTCCCATGGCGCGTATGCATTCCTTGAGCGCCAGCAGCGATTTATTGATCTCCGCACCCTCCATGCGAGTCTGACGCGTTGCGCAGGATGTGTCCGCGCCGCGCTCATTGCCAGCCAAATCAATGAACGAAAACTTACCGTGCACGTTCTGTGCATTACATGTGCGTAACAAAATCTGAAAAATTGCATGCGAACGCGATGACTTCACATTGGCCGCCGTCTGTCCCGACGTGCGCTCATTGTTGCCCTGCTCAATTAGTTTCAGCACATCAGCCACCGACTCGACTACTTTCTCAATCAGTCCGACAATTTGTACCTGCTGACGTCCATCTTCGAGCACGCGCAACAAAGTCTTCTTATCGGTTAGCAAATCGAAAACTTTACCGCCATAAATCTCAAAGAAACTACACGAGACGGTAAAAGCCCGCCGTGCATGCTCCGGTTGACGTAGACGCGCAAAGACATCTCTTGCTGCCATGGCATAGATGCCGTTCTCACAGTGCTGAAACTTACCGCTAAACTCACCGCCCATGGTGTGCGTCTTACCGGCACCGGTTTGTCCATAGGCAAAGCATGTCGCCTTACCGCCGTCGAATATGGTCTTCACCAACGGTTTGGCAGTGTACTCATATACCACATCGTTGCCGCATTCCTCATCGAAGGCGTAATCAAAGCGAAAATTGTGATGTTCCAGAAATTTGGTCAGATCGACTTTGTTCCGTGGCTCGTGCACGATGAGTGTATGCTTGCGCGGTACCGATATAACATCGACTTCCTTGCGTTGACGTTCCTTGCGACTGAGCGGACGCTTGCGTACGCATACCGAAATCTGCGCAGTCTCCGCATTTGTTGAGTCAATCTTACGCAACGGATAGTATTGCAGTGTGTTACGATATTCACGTATCATGTGCGCAATCTCCCAGTTGGGATTGCCGGGATCACGATTCTTGAGCTCCTCCTTCTGTTTGCGCATTTCGGCAAGATGTGCACGCAGTTTTTCACGATTATCCTTCATGTCCTCCATTTGGCGTACGACATGCGACTTGCCGCCGGCCACATTGCTAGACCTCTCGGGTGAGCTAGCTGTCGCGGTAGGTGGTGTCTTCAATGTAGCTTTTCGTGCGGTCACTTTGCTAACTGGTGTACGTTTTTGTGCTGGCGTTGGAGATGGTGTAGAACGTGGTGTTCTAGCGCCGTTAGCAGCGACGGTGCCTGCACGAGTTGTTATACCACCGGCAGCACCATAACGCCCAGTATTCAAACCCACACCACGTGCACTTGTTGGCAAATTACTACGTCCAAGATTGGCAAGGGCACCGGCACAGAGACGCATATCTTCAACTGCTAACGAAGTTCCGGGTTGTATGCGTGCCAATTTCTGAGCTGTTATTTGATCATGTAAGGTGTATAGTTTATTATTGACTTCGGGTTTTAATTTGGCTACTCGAAAGCTGTTTGCCTGCACATAGGCCACATTAGTAGGCAATCGAAATTTGATGGCATTACCTACGGTTGTAAATGAAACACGTCTATTCAGTTGCTGTAGTTTTTCATCATCCTCCCGTTTTTGGTGGTATGAAGATTTCAACGGTTTTTGCATGTGCTCTGTTGTCACCAACAATTTTTCCATTGTGTCCTTTGGAAAAATCTCGGGATTAAGCGGTACTATTGACTGCAACGTTACCTCCTTGCCCTTGACATCCTTCGCTTCTGTCCATTCCACAGCTATGGAGTTGGGACCACGTTCTAAATTAGCTATCATCACAGTCTTTATACGTCCATCTGTACGTTTAATATCCACTTTTTGACCGATGCTTAGAAATTCCATAGTGTCAGTTGGTTTAAACGATCTGCAAAAAAAAAAAAAGATAATCGAAAAAATTCCGAAAAATAATACCGAAAAACTATGCTTACCTTATAGCAATCGTACCCAGTGGTTGTGCGTATATCCGTAAGGTTAACAACTTTTTTTTTTTGGGTTTCCGACCCGTACAAAATATTTGAAATTTTCTAATAAATGTCGAAAAAAGAAAATGAATAACAGATGTCATGTAAGGTAAGTTTTTTTTTTGACATTTAAAACAAAAGTAAAAAAAAATATAAATACAACTTACGTCGGCAGCGGAGAATCGTTGTATTGTGCTATAATGAGAAGTTTTTTGAAATGGCCACTTTTGTTGAGAAATTTTTTGGAAAATTGCTTTATACAATTCCTTAACTCATTTATATATATTGAATAAAATAAAATTTATGTGCTTTTAAATATTTTTTTTTTATATTTTAGGTGCCTATTTGTTTTATACCGGATTTTCGCTCGACGTCCTTGTATGTTTAACTAACAGTAGAACTATATGCAACTTTACTTCTTTACAGAACTTTTTTAAAAGCCTTTATGAGCTGCAGAGATATATAAAAAAAAACGCTTTGTGTTTCAAATTCAGACAACAAAAATAACCACATTTCAAGGCTCTCCGCTTAATAACACTTGTTCCAGAAGGCGCAAGACGCTATAAATGCATAATACCACTGTTGTAGTCGGCTTGCTAGGATACTATCGTGAGATAGTTCTATTGAACATAAATTGTGTACGTGTACGCAAAGATACGCAAAATGTAGCCATATACAAAATTAAAGTAAATTCAATTGGTCAATGTCATCGAAGGTTTGAAGCATTTTATCGAGCAAAATTCGACATCCTACCTCTCGATTAATACCCAGGACACTATTAATAACGTCTTTCAATTGGTTACATGCAATTGTCAAATTGCAAACAATAGCACGAAGGCAGCCGGTGAATCTTCAATGGACTAGCTGAAGTTATCTCCAGTCATTAGTACTGAATAGTAAAGGCACAGAACGCGCCAACTAAATAATGCTTATTAGCTTAGTGCTCATACCGAAGTTAGTGCCTTCATACTGCTTACCCGAAGTCGACATAAAGGCATTGCCTTCTATTTTCTTCTCTAGCGAGAGTGCCGCCATATGACTAATTTCAGTGGAAATTCCATTTGCAATGCTGATGCTGCAATGAGATGAACTGACAATATATTGAGCACTGTAAACAAACTACATGACAGATCGCGTTCTAACTCAGCGTCAGTATAGAAGACAGTTGTGCCAGCTTAGCGACAAAAACAATTTTGACAATCCCTTTAAGTGGTCTTTTTAAATGATCAATTCCCGGTACTTTTTTGACATAGTAGTATATTTACTACGCACTACTCTGCTCTGTATCTAAGCACACTATCACACTATCGCCGGATTTGGAAAATGCTTCTTTAATTATCTTTCCCTTAAGCCAAGATTGTCGTGTGACCCATGCCGATTTGGCTTAAAGGTTTCCCATTGAGACATAAAGCTAGCTGTGTTTCTAACGAGCCCTCAAAGAGCCAGGTAACCATGGGTCGTAGCAGTGCTTTGCCTTGATTGAGTAACACTACTATGATGAACATTTAACGTGGCTGTTCTTTTTTCACTTACTTTTGCGTCTTACTTCAAAACTAAACTAATTTCCACTGAAAGTCACAACAAACTCAATGAAATTTAAAAAATCTGATTGAATCTTTACTGAAAAGTGGAAATGGGAGCACTTCCGTATGAGAATACCTTTTACTCCAGTCTTGGAACTACATGCAGCTAAGGAAAACTAACGCACCAGAGTGCGACACGAATGAACTGCTCGCCTACAACTGGAGACGTCAGTTCCGGCTGCATGCATAGGGCATGACAGCCAACCAACTAGGTGCCATAAAAATTGCATACGTTATGAAAATGGTCAGAACAATCCGCTTCGGTGACAAGAAAAGTGGAAACAAAAATATGCTGTGTACATTAAGAAATAGCCATAACCACTTAATTCTGTGTAATCGCAGATTGTAAAACTAAAATTTGAATTGATGGAACACCCGAAGATCTCATATATGAACACTACTGAAAAATCATAACGCAGTCGTTCGCAGTAGTAGGACAATAACGTTGCAAAGATACCAAAATACACCTTAGGAACACCACTTCGCACATAAAATATTTTAGCAAGTTAATAAAGTACCACCCGGCGATGGCTTTGACACAAGCATCAAGACTCTGTTATCGGGTAAGTGGATTAAAATTTAGATATAGCTATTCTACTTGGGTTCTGAGCCGTCTGGATGTTCAAATGAACACTTTCAACTGCTCAAACAGCAAAAAACTGTGCTTAGAAATGTGAGCTCGATAAATACTATTTTGGCGAAGTGCAACGACTTCTTATATGTATATAGTACTCGGTATGACGTAAACAGCGACACTGTGTTCGAAGTTTTAACAGATACAATTACCCGTGAGCATGCGTCGCTAGTCCAGCTGAAGGTGTCCCTCATTATTAACAATGTATGCAGAAGACTCAAGGCACTGTAATTGGGTGAGCTTTACAATTAGCATGAGGTCTTAAGTATAGCAGAGGTTAAGTGAGCTGCTTTCCAGCCATTTCGAGTGCACTTCCGGAGTACGTCAATGGTATTTTGAAATTAATAGTTGGAATGTTGGCGTTAGAGAATACTGATGCGTGTAGAGTGTGTTGCGATTACGGAATGCTGATGCTGTACGGTTTGAATCTCTGAAAAATACAAAATGTTTTGGATTGCTTACTAATTGGTAGAATATTAATGAATTATATACTTACACATATGCATTAAGACGTACTCCATTAAATACTAAATAACAATTGCAGAGTTCTTTGCATTACTTTACTTCATTTAAGAGAGACACATAACACGATACACTCGATTTTTTAATATAGTCAAATATAGTATAACTACAATCACTATTTGGCACTTAAAATGTGCGACCTTTATACGCCCAATTAGTAAAATAAATGGCTACGTTTGAACCTTCGCTCAGTGCTCACTGACAGAGTATATTTGGTAGCCATTCGTTCTACGTAACTCCGGGCCTATGCTCTCCCGGTGCTGGTTAATGTAGTCAGCTACTTACCTAACGGCACAAAGTTAAAAAAAAAAAACAAAAAAAAAACAGTTAGATAGTGGAAACTATTCTGTGGAACTTGAACTCAACATGACGTTTCGTTTTATGTTTTTAGGAACGTCAGTGATAGACGTCAGATAGAACGTCAGACAGTTTATATATATTTCTATATATGTAAGTATATTCTGATCCTTATCCAGCAGCATGCTGACGAACTCACGAGGCAAGAAGAAAGAATTAAAGAATTTAATACACATACATACAAGTACATGATGGTTTAAAAAAATGCCTCTATTTCATTTTTTTGCGTAACAATGCATTTTTTCTTTAATTTTAAAGCAATTCAGTAATGTCATCCAAGATACTCATACACTAAAAAATAGAAAGAATCATAAAAACAAATGCATCAAATTCAGTAAAACACATCCAAACTCAGAGCCAAAAAGTTTACTTACTGCAGATAAACGCTCATTTGGATTATCAGGCAAATTGTTCATCACGCGGCGTACTGTATCGTGCCAGGGAAAAGCGCCCTGCGACAAAAGTGGTGAAACTTTCGGTTTCTCTTCAGATTCAGCTTTACCTTGATTATGTTTTGGTGGTTGCTGCTGCTGCTGCAGCTGATGTTGCTGTTGCTTTTGCAGCTTCGGTGGTGTTAGGACATCTACAACATTTATGAACTCTTCATCGTCGCTGTCCATATCAGCAATTGGACGCTGGACGCCCATTGTAGTAACTATTTTTGGCTGTGGATCAATGCATTGTGGGGCAGCTTCGGTGTTGTTTGTCTTCTTAGAAATTTGATCTGACTTTATTTTGCGTGGTGGCATTTTGAAATTCGGCTTAAAATTGACTAATTTCTTTACAGCGAAAAAAAAGATGCAAGAAAAAAATTAACCGTGTACTCCTTTCACGTTTGTGTAGCGAAAGAAAGGCGGAAAAGAAAATGAAGTCTACCAAGCAGTGTTGGAAAACACCTTTAAATCATACACCTCTAAAAATACGTTGGACAAACAACAAAACTAGGCGCTGTATGTTCTATTAAGTGTTTTCTGCATTAAAAGTAACGATTTAAACAAAAATTGATATAAAATATAAATCGCAAGTGTCATGACATCATTCACAATACGTATTGAGATCAGCTGACTTGATAAAAAAAAGACTGTTGCGTTTAAATATTCATGGAACTTAATTTTTTATTTAAGCCAGAGTTAGCTATTAATATCTATCGAAGCTTCGTCTGGAGTAAAACGAATTATATGTCCAACACGCTAGTTGATATGGGCCAAGGTGCGTAGAAACTGTTATGTATACTACAAACATCTGTTTGCAGAAATAATACCATTTCTTAAAGGACTTTTATTGATATCTAAGAAGTTACTTAAGGTAAAGTGTTTTAGCTGCCAACTTTTTGTGAATATTGGCGGCACAACCATCTACGTATGTAACGTATTGTTACATCTAGAACTGGTTCAAGCATATAACAGCTAATACATCTATGTTGAACTAATTTTCAAAGAGCTCAGAATGATCAATCACGGGACACCGTTAGCAATGCTGGAAAGAGTGATTGAAAATTTGATTATCCGAATGGACCACCACTTAGTTTGAAATATATACAAGTATTTCTATTAATTTTTTAAGAAGTAAAGCAAAACTACTTCTTTAAAATTAATAAATACTTTTTTTTATGAACAGCAGCTTCAAGTGCTAAGCATAGCTTTAAGTTTAATATGAGCTATTTGTTTTTTAAGTATACAGAAAACATTTGTTTTATTATCTTTTTGTTTTTTAAATGCTTAGAATAAAACTAAATAAGAATGCTCTGCAACAGAAGGATAAAAAGGATACTTACCACAATGAAGCGCTAAGATACTACATGAAGCTGAGCAAAGCGTTGTTGCTCAAAGCAAAACACTTAAGTTATTTGAAACCGAAGTTGTTGCCAAGAAAGCGGTTTTCTCTTGCATTCTTTTAAAAATAATATCTAAGAAAATATGTTGCCAGCAAACACCCACACAGAACACTAAGATGCAAGATACAAATGCTAGCGTAGCATAGTATATCCTTGAGCAAATCTATTGATATACAGCACAGGAATAAGAAGTATAGTAGCTTCAACTGGAAAGCACTTCTAATGAATTCAGGATACTGTAGTACTTAGATACACTTTAAACTAAAATGAAATAAACTGAAAGTGTGTATTCGAATATGTTTGAAATAACTTTAATAAGAGTGATTTATTTATTGTATTTAGAACATATTTTCGTATTAAATGATCTAAGCTTGTTGTAGGAGAAAATATCTGAAAGTTAGAAGATGACAACTCTAAATTGCTTAAGTTTGTAACGTTTACATTTTCAAAACATAATTTGACAGTCAGCAATAGTTTAATTTACTCTTTCTATGTCGAAGTTATAAAACTGAACTGTGAACAGAAACTTCTTATTCTAAAGAGGTTTCCCAGCACGAAGATTATCGAATTTCTTTTTGGAAACTTACTCATTCGTTTAACACGATTTTAAATATACCAATCAATTTCACCGATCTTAGGCTTTATTTTTCAGTTTTATTTATAAGTTTCTATCTTAAAATGCATATTGTAGAATTTTAAGCGTCTTCAGTAAGTAAATTCTATGAAGTTTTGGTGCATTGTTTCTTTATCAAAAGTAATTATCAAAATGAAGGATATTTAATATACGATTCGTTAACATACAAAATACCGCTGAGAATATTATTTAAAAATAGTTTAAAACATTTATATATGTAATTTATAAAGGATTTAACAGATGACAGATTTCAGTTGGTACAATATTTATTTCTCGGCTAACAAGTCTGTTTGCATAAAATTCTTTTTCGATTCCCCATAGCATATTTCATATTAACTGAATTTCGATTTACACAATTTATAAGTAAGAATTATTTCGTGTCTCTCACTCTTTCAACTTTTGTGATATTTCACAAAAACATCAAACTGACATGTAAATGCTGTAGGTATTTCGGCAACGTGTTTAATCCATTTGGTTTATTATCATTGCAAGTCTTGTAGCAGCAACAGCAGCAGCGCCAGCTCCAGAAGCACCTTAGAAAAGCACTAACCCAAGAATACATTCACATTCATTCAATTTTTCGTTTGCGCATTTCAACCTGGGCGCATTATCCAAAAGTTTTCTGCTTTTTATATTTATACCTTTCACACATATTGTGAAAAGTGTTTCAACAGTTTGTTAGAAAGTTTGTAACGAATTGAAACAGGCTTTGGGAACAAACCTCAAGGCCAACAAACCTCAATGAGTGCAACTATCCATGCCCGTCTGTAGATCTGTCAGATTTATGCTAGCCAAAACTTGGTATGGCGGGAGACTTCGTAGTATATAAATATATTCTTAATAAGCACAACGAGACGAATCGATTTGGTCGTGTCGTACCTTTATCTATCTGAGTTTTTCTATGCGTTTTATTCGCTCAATATGCAAAATTTAAGGTTAAACTTGGTATGAAGACTTCTTTTTTTGCAAGTCTTGCCACTTTTGAGCTTCATTATGCGATAAATACACAATATTAGAATAGAAGCTTATAAAGTTCACCTTGAAACGTATGGTCCTGATTGGGTTTCTGGTAAAAACATCATAATATGCCACCTAGATACATAACATTTGGTGTGGATGTTATAAATATAAATGCAAGAAAATTAACTAACATTGGTGAAAATTGAGTTACTGAATCATATAGACCCTATACACAGACCCTTGGATTGGGCTGTGAGAGGAATGCCTGCGGACTTAAACTTCTCATAAGGGCCAGAAAATATATGCATTATATTATACTAAAAGTTCTCGGAGTTGCTCGGGGTAAACAAATTTTTCACCCTTTAAAATTTTACCACTCCGAATTTTTCATAATGGTAGTGACACATGTATCGATATCGGGTGAAAAAAATTATTTACTCCATACAACAACATTTGATTTCCTTTTCAACTCCTAATAAGGGAGCGAAGTTTCATACACACTTACACCAGGGCTGTCCAAATTAGAAAAAAAAAAGCCTTGCATCTAGAGTTACTCAGATATAAGAAATTCGAGTTTTCTCTTAAATGGTGAGGTGTGGTTCTACCTAATACATACTTGTATATATCTATACCTAAACCATCCTCAAAATCTTGTCTATTTATTTGTGAAAACTAATTGATAATCCCCGCAGTAGTTTCTGAGATTGAAATGATAGTTCGTAGCTGAACCTGAAACAATTGTCTGCGTAGCTTCACATTTTTTGTAAACAAAAGTAGTTATTGTTGGTTTTTATTTGGATTATATAAAATTTGACGATGGATCGATCTCTGCTTTGTAGGTTATTAAAGCATCGGCTCAACCGAAATTAACATGCTTACTTGTTTGTCATTTCGTTGAGAGACATAAAGTGGTACAAAATCTAAATCCCAACATAAAATTGCTCAAACGTTGTAAAATGCAACATTTGGGTCACTTTCTGTTTTATTTTATAACCCAAGCCAGGCGAGTTTCAAAGTTCTTACTCATTTCAGAAGTTGTGAATGGTAAACGACATTGGAACGCAAGGATAAACTGATGCGTTGCTGGATGCGGGTGTTTGCGCTGCAGTATTTTGACAAGGATGCAAGTTGCTGCCGCTGCTGCTGCTGCTGCTGCTGTTAAAATTGCTTTTATTGAAGTTATACACGTCGTAGGTAGGTAGTATGAGGCTGTCTGTGGGCTGTGTGCAGCGCTTAAGTTGTAGCGAAATAAATGGTAGCACTTTCATTTTTGTGTACACAAGCTGCCACAACCACATTCCAGCAGGTAATTTGAAAGGTAAAAACCCGTAACGAAACGTTGCGACTTCGCCAACGACACCTCAATATATCAAAAGTGGCAGGCAGTAGAAGTACCATAGGAAAAAGGACGACAGTACGACAGGCACATAAAGTTTGAAGTAAAGCTCAGCACGTGAGCGGGTACAAATAAGCTAAGACTCTGCCTCTACTGGCAAAGGAGTTGTGTGCTTGGTTGGTCGAATGAAAGAACGAACGAACGAACGAACATTTGACAGCAAATATTTGTGGTATATAAAAATATTTTACTTGGCCACTGAGTGGATTACTGCGGTGTCCCGTCTTGAGTCATAGTATAGAGTATAGAGTGTAGTGGTTCTGTGGTAATAACTCGTCATTTAGCGTATGTGTTTGTATGTGTAAATCCTGTGTTACAGATTCAAAGCCGCTTGACAGACACTTTAGATTAATGCTGTCACACACAATGCTGCCGCCAAAATAAAGGCCAGCGAACCTTTGACGTTTCAAAATGCTACGCTTTTCGGAATTTCATTTTATTGCAACAGTAAACTGACTGGGAAAACATCCACAAACCACCACATTGCGACGCAATGGCAAAAGCAATTTTTGTAAAGGATTACACAAAAGCTTTAAACCAGATTCCGGCAGTGACACTCGTGATGTGATGTGATGTGATGCTTTTCGCTGCACCGTATATTGTATCTAGAAGTATATATGTTTTGTCTGTGAAAAATGAATTGTGCAGAAATATTGTATTTTAAAAATGCGGCACACATTCCACATCATCCCATAGGATCCATTCAAATATTCATTTACTTCTCGAATTCGCTGCAAATAATACACGGCGGCGGAATGATGCTTTTGTCGATTCGACGTTGTTGGTGATGCGCGGCGTAGAAATGTGTGAAAAATGAACGGAAATGCCGCAACGCTGAGGCGGAAATGAAAAATGCATATAGTGGCAGAACGGAAATGCCAGCTATGATGGCTGTCTGCCTGCCTGTCAGTATAGCTTAGCTGAAAGGTGGATGTGGTGCTATGGTATGGTGTGGTGTGGTGTGGTGTGATAGTTGGTTCTAGCGAAAAGTCTGATAGCTTTTAAGCTAAATAAATGACAAAGCACTAAAATTACACATGGAAAATCAAATATCGCGTCTAATGCGATGTGCTATGCGCAATGGAGTATGAGTTTGTTAATGAATTGGTGAGTATTCCCAAATTATGCGGTTCACCAAAGCTGTAAACTTAGGTAACGCTTAGAGTTGCAATGGTTTAAAAATTTAGAGAAGTCTCTCTTCATACAAAATGCAACGAAGTTTTAGTTTTAATAGTTTTCAGTGGAAGTATATTTCTAGTATGTGAAAAACTGCTTCCAAAGCTAAAGGAGAGTAAGAAAAGTACATACTCTAAAAAGATTTCTTAAGAAGAAAGCTATATCAGCAGAACAATGTGAAGATTTTGGATTGATTTTGTTAGAAAGAACCGTAGCGGAACTAAAACAGTTGTACCGGTATATGTAGTTTCGGTACTCATCGCCCTTTCAACAAAATGCCATTTCACACAACTCACATGACACTATCTGCTTGCTGAGTTCTAGGTTGGCTAAAGATGGCTTAGAATAAATGGTCAACAACTTTAATTACTGTCTGCTTAACTTCAATGAACTTTAGTTCAATGATAATGTCTTTAAGAATCAGACGATGTCGAAAACTACTTTCCATGCTGCTGAGTTGTGGAACTCATAGTCGTTTGGACAAACATTGAATCAATACTTGAATTGAATTTCTTGGCATATTTTATTGATTTGTTAGAGTGGTTAACCTAAACTTCTGTAGAATTTCTATATGATGCCATGTCTTTTAAGAGTCTCTATCTTTTATTTACTTAAGTTTGCTAGATCTAAGAATACTGTAGTATCCAGCAGCTAGTTATCTCCATACATAGCATGTGAAGATTTATTCTCCATTTGCATAGAATTGCAAGTTCGGTGAGGTAGCGGCTGCTGTGGCATGCTATGTCTATAAGGCTTCAATTAAATTATGTCTGTCTATCTGTCTACTCGCTATCTTTCAAATATTACGAGCGAAAACTCAGTATGAAGACTTATTTTTATTGAAAACAGATGGAGTTTAAAGATTTAGTACCCGAACACATAAAATATACATATTCTTGATTAGCATAGGAGGCTGAATCAATACAGTGATATGATCCATTCGTCCGCCGCCTGTCTGATAGCATGAAACAAAAGATTTCGCAGAATCAAAAGCAAGTGACACCAAATTTGCAGATGCCACGCCTACTAAAGGCATTTTGGCAGTGGTTAATTTTACGATTTTTAAAAAAGCAAACAATTAGAATCGTTCAAAGACCAATTGTGCAGTAGCTCAAGTCGTTTGCTACTATGTCTGCTGTGCCCTCTTTTCCCTTTCTTCCCTCACCAAACTATTACTTGCAGATTTGTCTTTTAATATAGATTTTCTACGTTTACTGCTCAAGCGAATGATATAATTAAAGTTCTTCTTCGAGTTTTTTTTTTATTTTATGGAGATTTTATCTTGTTTAGTGAAGTTTAGTGTTATTAAAGGCATTAACAAAAAATAAAAAAATTACAACTTCACTCGTGATATTCGAAAATTAGGCTCATTATTTTCGATATAAGAAAAATCATTCCTAATGGGATTTTAAGCTAGATGAGAGATAAAAATAAAACAATGATAAACTCAGCTTATTATAATTAATTTCCGGCTAAAATGCACAGGAAATTCCTATCACATTGCGTGCTTACTTCATCTTCGAGTATTTGTGGTGGATTCTTAATTTTATGAGAGTCATGGTAAGCAATTAGTTATGAACTCATTAACCGAAATGTGATAAAGATATTTTGAATTTCGCATGTTTTAGTTACAAAATTAATTGAAATCTTTATGAATACAACAAGCTCTTCTAGGCTTAAGATGTAAGAAATGAAATCAGCAAACAGCTTCACTTTGCACTGCCATAAAAATAAAAATAACTAAAATGGCTTCGAATGCATGTAATGGTTTTCAAACATTCCGCAATTCTCAGCAATCGTTTCTTTTGTGTCATCTGGAGCACAGAGTGGCACTTGGCAGCAGACTGTGCGTTCTGTAATGGCAGCAATGTTCTTTACGGTAGACACCCAAACCATTCGCTTCCGTTTGCGCAGCCACTTGAAATCCTTTTTTATGTTGGGCCATTAAAAAAAATCAACCATGGAATTTTTCCGTAGAAGTGTTTTTGTGGTCGTTCATAGGAATACTGCCTTTCATTGTTGTTGGTCGGACGGTTGGTTGGTTGGTTGGTTGGTCAACTTTGCTGTAAATTAGTTTTAACACCTGAATGAATTTTTGAATGTTCCGTTCGAGTGTGTGCACAAGCGGAAGCGGAAACGTGGCATTAAGCAGAGCATTCTTTGTGTGCGCGCGTGCGCGTGTGTGTGTGTGGGGAAGCTACTTATGTACCACAATCTATGCTACCCTTGACTCTAAGCTGTTGCCTGCGTTTCATCTGCTCTAGGTTATTTTAATGTAGTTATATGTGTATGTATTATTGCTGACGCCATTGTTGTTGTGCTTGTTGTTGTCCTTCTCGTCCTCGTCTTCGTCATCGTCATCGTCCTCATCATCATTGTCGTTGCTGTTGACTTACCGTATTTGTCGTTTGTCTCCTCTGGTGTGTAAAATTAATTTAATCGGATTTTAAACATAAACTATGAACATCATTTTCCAATTAAGTGGGCTGCCATCACATTCTGCATTTCAAGTTTAGTGGGTGTGTCATGAGTTTTGGAAATTAAAGCTGTTTGTTAACATATGTTCACATGCCACATTTTTTTGGACAATGTGTCTCTCAATCAAATGAAAATATTTGCGGTGTTTCCACTTGTGTAGAATGATTTTTCAATTAGAAATTGTACTTATTTGAAATATTTGAATTGAAGTGTTTTAACAAAATTTTTGGTAAAAATGAAATATATTGCAGTTGTAGAAATCATTTAATATAACTTACTATGATTTTCCTATGCGTTTTGCTGCACTAAACGCGAAAATCGCATTTAAAAAGTTTTTCATTGAAGCAATTTTGAGATATGGATTGTCGAAATTTATTTTTCTTAAAATTTTCGTGTTCTTTCGAATAGTTTGGGTATAGTACGTACATTTTGCATATGAAATTATAGTGAGATATGTTGGGTAGACAAATTTTTCGATTTTGACAACTGTTGTTACAGCAAGATTTCGGAAGCTATTCTCGAGCCAGCCTATCGTACAAAAAACCAACACTGGACAGAAAGCAGACGGATACATACATGCGCTTTATTAGATGCGCACTTCCCGGACTGCACGGAAGTCTCCGAGCCAAGCACGGCTCAACACCTACCACAGATCGAACAGTATTCCTACCTAAAGCGGTAAAATGCAATTACATGCAGCCAAAGTTATACAGTTCCATTAGCCTTATCCCATTCCTGCTGAAGATAATGAAAAAAATTATGTATCTTCTCCTAACCATGGAACCTCATTAACACGACTATACGAAAGGAAAATCGTTGGTAGCTACCATTCAGAAAGCACTGTACCACAAAGAGTATTCCTAGACATCTCAGACGCATTTCATAATGTATCAACGGAAACGATAATGCTACGACAATGAATACACGAGCTGCTAAGCTGCAGAACAGTCAAGGCCGAGTAGGGAACCATAGCTAAGACGAAAAAGGCACGCACTGGCGTAGTTTTATCACCTCTATTATGGAACCTAGTGGTAAACGCAATTCTAAGGAAAATTTCCAAGATAACTGACGACATAAGCACGACATATCACACGGACTAATGTCAATCGACTCTCAGCTCAATCAAGAACCACACGTTAAAAGAGCTCACTTGTGCATCATGCATGCTTTAAGTCAAAGCAAAAATAAGTGTTTAAGGGTTGTCACTTTTGTACTATTTTCTATATATTTTTTGCCTGCATACATTTTTTAAGTACTTTTAGTTTAATACACTCCAAACCAAACAAGCAATTCAGCTGTATAAGTCTTTATGTTAATGAACACTTTTGCAAACAACTAACGACTTAGACATTTTGACACCTTTATGGCTCAATGGGTTTAACTTGAGAGACACTTTAATAGCATATAATGATGTATACAGCATATAGGGTACATAGTAAACTATGTTTTTTATGTATAGTTGATCATAAAGACTTTGGTTTCGCTTTTAATTACGCACTCTTTGGTTTAGTTTAAGACGCCTCACATGTTTATGACAAACATAATCAACGTCATCATCCTCCAAGAAATAATAGCAGAAGTCGCTGTAATAATAAATATGTATGGAATATAAGCATTTCACATGTACCTATAGTACAGACATATGTATATGAAATTATGCAATTAAAAGCTTTGTGAGTTGTCAGAGAATGGCTTCAACAACATTTGCCATAACTGCCACAAAATCGACGCAAATGTTCTAAGAAATATTGCCATTAGTCCTGAGTCCTTCAAGTGCTGTGCGGCAACAGTCGCTAATGACGACAACAGCAACGGCAACGACAAAGTCAACTCGACTGCTTATGAAAAATGTTTTAATTTCAGCCTTGCATTGCAGGTCCTTAAACGGGTGCTGGTTTTTTTGTTTTTTTTTGTTTGTTTTTTTTTTTTTTTGTAATACTGCCTGTTGGTATATATACTCCAAGGATTTAGTAATAGTAATAGTTGTAGCACGCAATGCTTGCATGCTAAGTGCATATGATTCCATTCATGTATGTAAAAGTTAAATTAATATGCGAAAATTATGGGTTCTAATTCAAGAGGCGAACTACTTTTAATGACATACTCGACGTATTAGACGAAGGTGCGATAGGAAACTTAAATTAATTTCAGTATTTCAAGCGATTGAATCGTATATGTATCTAGAAATAGCATATGAGTAGGCATATTTTTGTAAAGCTATTTGATATATTAATTAATAATAAAAATTGTATTGGGTGTTTGAATTATTTCCTAGCATTTGCTACGAGGTGACGTGATGGCATAAGTTTCAATGCAAGACTGCACCTGTCAACTACAATCTACATCGTTAAGTATGTGTCTGACGTCATTGAAAGCAATTATGAAAGACAGACAGACGGACGGACCAAAGAAAACCACTGTTACATCAACTGCTTGGCACCGGCCTGCTATCTGCCCGTCTGTCTGCCTATCATGTCTGTTTTCAATGGCTGTCAAACACAAACTTTATGATGCAGTTATGGCAATAGATAAGGCACAATTATTTTCCTCCAGGATAATGCTCGTCCACACGTTGAGAAACCTGTCAAATACAACAACGAAACGGCCAATTTGGAAGTGCTACCGCATACGCCGTATACTCCAGACATTGCTACATCTGATTACTAACTGTTTCGATCGGTGACACATGGCCTGTCTGAGGAACGCTTCACTTGTTATGAAGATTGCAAGAATATAAGTGTATTCTTGGATTGCTTTTAAAGACGAGTCGTTCTTGCGACGTGCAATCCGTAAGCTGCCAGAAAGATTGGAAAAAGTACTGAGTAACTATGGCCAATAATCTATTTGTAAGCCATTTTTGCGCTATAAAGCCTCAATTTTCGAAGGAAAAAAACCTACGAATTTATTAAAACACCCAATAAAAATAAAGAAAATTCACGAGAGCATGCAGTTTTCAAGATTTATCTTAATTGATTGCCTTTGTATATCAGTAAAATTTTGTTTTTCGAGTATATATACGCATATAAGCAAGCTAGCACTTAAAACCATGCTATTGCGCCAAAAAGTAGGTAACGATTTCTTTAAAAAAAAAAACATGCGCCGCATCAAAAGCAGGTCTAAATAAATACTAAACTAAGCCAAGTCATATCTTATGTTAACAATCGGAATGTTTAACTTAAGATTTAGAGAGATAAGCGCTGCAAATACTGCAAAAAGTATGAATATATTGCATACTCTTAGGCGCCATAGCCTTTTTTCATATACATATATAGACAAGCACATCAAAGCTTATTTATTCAAGCAACGCATAGAAATTAAAAGTTTTTTTTTTTACATAAAAATAGATTGCAGTATACTTTTTGTAAGTTAAGGCCAACAGACAAAGCCAAGAAATAGCACAAAAAAAATGATAATAATTTGCCTCAGTGACAGACAATCTTTTATCTATAAAAAAAGAAACGAAAAAATTATTTACAATAAATATTTTATTAAATCTGCAAAATGTTGGCTATTTCTCAAACAATTACATTGCAAATGCCAATAGAACACAATATAAAACTGCAGCTCTATTCAAAAATTCATGATTTTCTATGCCCGAACGCCTAAATGCATACAATGCGCGCCTTCTGTCCTATTATATTCTGACAGTTGAAGTGACGCCGTGTAATTGCATGTGCACGTTGTCAAATATTTTTGTTATTTTTTGTTTGTTTTTTTTTTTACTATATGTACTCGTATGTGTATGCGTAACACTCAAATATTTGAATGATTTTATGGCAAAACGTGAGCGGCAAACGAAGAACACACACACACACATCGAAACGTTTATTTGTGGTTTATGCATTTATATAGGTAGTAGCGTACACGATGTGCGTTGCTACGGCCCCTCTTTTGGCGCCACATCAGCATCAAATAGCTGCTGAGTTATAACGAATTTGGTGTTTCTCTCATATTTTGACTACGGTGCACCATCGAAGTTTCGTGTGGAACTTATATCTGTCGGTATACTTTAGATAGTATGTATCAAGCTGCATTTGGCTGAGTTCAATAGTTACCCTTTTAGGGTAAAAGGGTATATTAAATATGTAACCGGCAGAAAAAGGCGTGGCAGTCTCTATAAAGTATATATATTCTTAATCAGCATTGAAATAGACGAGTTGTTATAGACATGTCGCACACTATATTTGAATCGAGACCAAATGAGCGTAAACCAGCGATATGCTTGAGTATACCGTTTCGCATGTCTCTCTCCCTCTTGTTCGCTTTTCTTAATCCAAAAATAATAATGAAGAAATTAATGGTTTGTGCTCTAGTATGTATGAATAACGCAGTTTCATATGAATCGTAAGACTGCGTGTGTATGTTTTACTCATTTGCTTTGTCTTTTCATTCGGTTTGTTCGTTTCTTGTATCGAATCACTTTCAACACAACTTACAATACTATCTTCAATGTATTACAAATTTTTCGTATTTTGCGGCGTATTTACCAAAATAGTATATTTTACATTAAGTTTCCGTACAATGCCGCTTATTTCTACTAGTATGGAAATAAAAATTGCAACACTTGTCAGTTAGCAACATTTGAAAATAGAAAGAAAAACAAAAAATCACCAAAAATTTTATGTCAAAAGTTTTTGCATTGGAAACGTTTCACATTTCAAATAATTTAAATCTACTATATACGAGTATATTGTAGAATATGGAAAATATTTACAGAAATAGAGACATGCGAGTGCGAACGACAGATAGTGAAGTGTACCTAAGCGGATTAAAGCCATATTGTATTAAAATTTTTTAGTTAAAAAAATGATTTTGTTTTACTAAGGAGAGGAATATCCTTTGCTTTTGTTTCTAAGTTTAAATATTGGTAGTTAGTTTTATGAAAATGTTTAAAGAAACTAGTGAAAATCTGTGAACAGTGCATAGTTTTTTAAAGACAATCTCCATAAACTTGCACTTACAAGCACTGTTGCCATTGGACTGTTTTTGTATCGCTCGCACACACGAGTCACGCTCGAAAGAAGTATTCGAAATGCTATAATATAGCAATTAATACAAGAAATCTACCAAGAAATGGGTTTACATTTTTGAAAAATGTTGCATCTTATATCCCTCTTTAAGCTTTAAGCTTTTGTCTTCTACTATATTACTTTTGTTAATGGGTTACATTTTTAAAGCAATCTCCATGAAGATTACCTATTTTCAGCTGAGGTCACCAAACTCACGTAAATGTCACAAGTTCCCAAAGGAATTAGAACTAGTTCAACTTACTTGTTCGACATTCAATGTATGCATTTACACCTCAATTAGTATAAGAAAATTTTCGCAGTCACCATAGACGCAGACTGCCATAGGTTCCACTCTGTCAACAATGTCTAAATACACATAGTAAGTGTTAACTACTTTCCATTCATGTGGGGTCTACTATGTTGAATGACAAACATGGCCTTATTCTTGCACTACTATCTACGATGGAATATTCTATATGCATTTATGAAATGTTTGTTCAACACTTATTTAAAAGCATAAGAAAAGAAAGCACAGCCAATGCTGCCGTGCCACACCCACTCTTTCTATATGTATATGTATATATATAAATATACATATACATATAGAGACTCATAAATTGTGCAGCAAAATATGCAACGCGTTTTTACACCAAAAACCAAACTATGAAAATCAGCGAAAATTTAAGCAGCATTCAAAAGGATGTGCCTGTGGCTGTGGTTGAGGTTGAGGCTGACAGGATGTGGAGAGCCTTCGCAAAAGTTTGACTTTGTTACTCAAGTGCATATTAAACACAGCCAACGGCATTTGTGCGTCTCAAGTAGGTAAAAAGGAAGTTGATCATTGAAAACATTTTGCTCATAATCAACATTAATATCAATCTATGAGTATGAGCAGTCAACGCTCACAAAAGCACTCAAGTGCGTTCGTTCGTTTGTTGTACCCTAAGGAGTGAGTAGTTTAAGGTTGGCGAAACATTATTTGTTACAATGTACAAAATTGTTGGGAGTTATTAGCAAATTATTGGTAGCAAAATCTGAAAATGAAAATTTCGCTATTCTGAACTTAAGTTAATATACAACAACTTCTTTCTTAGGTAACAATGCCTTTCCAAAGGTCTGAAGAACTCTCTGATAGATTTTTGAAGCATATCCACTAGGCGCTCCAATAGACTTCTTACGACTATGTACGTGCTGAGATATGACGAATTTAATTTTATATGGGAACATGGCTCCGCCTAATTTTAAAGTTTAAGAATATCTCTTTGAAACTACTCTAGCCGCCAATGACAAACGTCAAGAGAATGCTACCGTCGGGACTACTTTAAAAAAATGTATATTTTCAATATACATTGGCAATTTTATAAGTCAGTAACTTTAAATGGTACACTGCTCCTGTCAACAACCATCCATTAATAGACTAAGGTCAAATTTTAAGCAATTTGCATTATTTAGTTTGTTTTTGATAGCCATTGAAAGCATATATGAAAGACAGACAGACGGACAGATATCAATAGGTTGTCACGCCTATCGGACCACAGTTTCATCTACTGTTTTGTCGCAATTTATACACTTGATCTGCGTGCGAATTCGTTAAGTGATTTTTAAATCCAAGTTTGGAATTTCTATCTTTTATAGTCTCTAAGATTTCGTTGTAGAAACATACGAAGCACGGCTGGTCCGACGGACAAAGCTATATCGTCTAGAATTTTGATGCTGATCAAGATTATATATACACTTTATGAGGTTTGCCATACCTTTTACTGTCTGTTACATACATTTGCACAAACTTAGTATACCATTGTCCCTCCAGGGCAGGGTATGTAAAACGTTTGATTCGAAATCACAGACAGACACGCAAGTTTAATTTATTTGTATAGATAGATATAGTTTATGTTCACATAACTTCACATATACCTTCACATTAATGCAACCAGACGTAAATGGAACGCACCAAGAAAAAATGGGAGACCGAATGAAAAAATTGGTGCAAGGTATTTACTAAAACTGGACTGTAGCTCTCTTGTTTGTTTTGTTATGAAATATAGGCAAGATAGTTTACTATTCGTATGTCTTTATGGGGCGTAAAATAAACTTGATTTATGCTTGCTACACATAGAGAGTCTATATCCCTAGTTGGATGTCTCCAATTCTTATAGTTTCTTTAGAAACAATCACTCGAACAGATCATGTATATATTGGGGAACTAACAAAAGTAGACTCAGTGGTAGACGCTTTTCAATAGTTTCAGGAAGATCGATCTACATAAAGACGAGCAAACGTCGAATGACGTTCAAAATAAGCGTCGATTTCGTTTTGCACAATATTTGCTAAGAAAATTCCAAAATGGAACTTCTAACTACTTTAATAAAATCTTAATATGTGATAAAGTTTGGTTTTAGAAGTACGACTCGGAACCAAACAGCAAACCGTGGTGTGGAACAGAAAAAGTGCAAAGTCACAAATTAAAGCAAGACAATAAAAGTCAGCCACAAAAGTGATACTGTCTATTTACATCACCAGATCAAAAAATGTATATGTTATTCCCATGACTACTGGTCAGACAGTAACTGCAAAGTGGTATATTGAAAACAGCTTAGCAAACGTTTTCTAAAATTTCTAAAAAAAGGGGAACTGCATTGCTACTTTTTGTATCTCGATAATGCGCCAGCTCACCCTGCTGAAATAGCTTATAACTTCATGGCGGTCTCTGGTAGCGAAGATATTCGGACAGCAGCATATTCTCGGGATCTGGCGCCTTGTGGTTAAAAAAAAAAAAAAAAACATTTAAGGGAAAAGTCTTCAGTAGCAATGCGGAGATAATACAATAGAATGACATGGTGATCTACAGACTAAACAAATGTATTGAAATTAATGGTAATTATGTAGAGATCACGACACATCATTCAATGAAAACTAGACGTGGGAAAGCTACAGACCGCCGAAAACTTTTCAGCCAAACTCACTCAATTTTCTGGGAATCTACTCTGGCTACTGATGACATATGTGAGCAGTGGAGATATATCTCTCACTCCATGAATACCGCTGCCAGGGATGTAATGGGTTACAGCAGACCTTTGACGCATTCTTGGTATGACGAGTTCGCCAAGATACTGCAGAGCAAAACTGAAGAACTCTGCAGTCAGAAACAACAGAGAACGATATTGCAAAAGACGGAGAAAGGAAAAATGCCTTTACAGACGCAACAAAACGAAAGGAGCAAGATATTCGTGAGCTTGACCATGTTGAGTTGTTTCAAAGGAAGCTTCAAAATTATAACAAAAGATGGAGTGGTGCATAATGTGGTGAAAATTAAGAATTAGGTAGGTTTTCTCTTTCAAAAATAGTGTATTCGCACATCACGACTACTTTTGGATTATTATTATTGTAAATTATTATGAATGTATACACACACACATATGTTTTAAGAACAACCATATGTTTACAGAAGTTGTGTTGTTAACAGTGCTGAAAAATTATAAAAATATTATTACATTAATAACACTGCAAGAACACGCAATACTGCCACTTCCGGTTAAGCTTTTCGAACGAACGGTGCGTGTTTATCATTTTGTTAATAAAATCATAAGAAAAAATATGCCAAAGAAAATGAATTGCGGCAAATTTGAAGTAGGTGATTTAGTATTCGCCATGATTAAAGGCTATCCAGCTTGGCCATCGAAGATTTTGAAATGTAAATCCAATAAATGCAATGTGCTTTTCTTTGGCGACGGTCGAACTGCAAATGTAGCAAACAAGCATCTGATTTTGTACAGTGATGAGTTAAATAAGGAATTTCGTACCGAAAAGAATATGAAGCGTCCAAATTTCCGTAGGGCTATTGCGCAAATTGAGGAGGCTGCTGAAAATTGCGTAGATGTTTCATCCGTTCACTCGTGGCAGACAATTTCAAGTGAAGTATTGCCACAAGACAGTGACGCTGCAGTGAAGCTGGAGAATATGCGATTGGAGAGAGAACGCATGAGTCGCAAACCTTCTCAAATGCGTAACTTGCCACAGCAAGGTAATTTAAATATATATTAAACAAAAATGAAGCAAATCTTTATAACAAAATATTTATTGCAGACCTTGAAACAAACAACAACAATAACAATAACAAAAACAACACCACCATTACTTACACCAAGGAATCGACACTTACTACCGTAAGTAAAATGCAATGATGTACTAAATTTCATAATTAATAAGCATTACGCATAGAGATAACTAACAATGATTTACTATTGTTTCACTTGCCGGTTATCGGCATTAAACTTGATCACAACAAGCCGGAAGCATTCGATACCGTTGAAGCGGAAAAAATATGGCGCGAGAGTGCAATCAAGGAAGCTTTGGAATTGAAAAAGAAACTGGAAGCAGGTGAAGCAAATGTTGATGGTTTACGTGAACGTATCTGCGAAAATCCAGTAGTCGATAATTTTCCAGTAGACGAAGAAGCCCAGCTCATATATGATATAGCTACACGAGATAATGATACACTCTTTAAGGAGCAGGAGTTTAAGGAGCTCGTGTATGCATCGCGCCAATGTATGGGCCTAGATAATCCAAATCCTCAGCGCTGCATTGAGATTCTTGTAATGGTGAAAAAGTTGCAACTGAACAAGTTAATGTTGCTGCGGAATCCGTTATGCGTGAAAGCAATTTACCTTTATCGACGATATTTTGGAAATATAATCCATTGGCAATTGTCCGTTATCGAAGAAATGGACTTTTCGTGGAAGGCGAGTGTGATACGTGTCCTAGCTGTCGAAATTTTTGAAAATTTTGTTAAAATTTTTGGTTGTCGGAATGCAGAACACTTCATAGACGAGTACAATAAGCACCACAAAGACTGTCTGTTGTGAACACATTTTTACTTGCTGGTTCAAGGTCTACAATTATGTTATTGAAATACACACTATAGAGGCTAGTTTGTGCGATTTGTTTGGTTAAGATCGTATAACCAGTAAGATATTTGATAGTTTAAAGAACGTAGTCAAGTGTTTTTTTAAGAAGTTTTTTTTGTTTATTTTTAAGTTTTTTTTTACGATTTTTTTAAATATTTTTTTTTTCTCTTAAGTTTTTATTTTATTTATTTTTTTTTTTAATTAATTTTGTTATTTAATGCATTTTTTTAAATTTATTTTAATACAAATTTTTTTTTTTTTTGCGAATAACTGAAATAAAAATGCATACATTTAATATTTGTATACTTCTTTCATTGTAATATTCACTTAATAATGAATAATTGCATCTATTACCGCTCTCCCGCAATAAACTTCGAAACATCAAATACTTCGAAAGGCGATTTGACGATGCGAGTTGTTGAAAACGTGTCATAAGTAAAGCCTGACTCTAAATTCAATTTCATACTTTTTTCAGAAAACGCTTTGGTGTTTGGTCAGCATTGTAAACTCACTTGGCATCGAAGTCGCGGATCCCAAGCGAAATAATGTCGTTCTGCACAGAGTTCATCGGCTTGAGTTTCGGTCTGTCACGACTACTTTTCGCTACTAGGTGGTTAAATATGCGTAAAATAAAACTTCCATTCTATAAAAATGGCATATTTACACACCAACAGGGTTGTCGAACGAAAATCATGGCCAATGGGCCACTATTTTTAATTGGAAATAGGTAGGGCGTTTCATACCTTGCCTCTGAAGAAAGCCGGAGTAAGCTACCCCCGCTACCCTCCCGATTGAATAATAATGGAACTTTTGTTACATATGCAAAGGAATCACTGAGACTATGGAGAAGTCACTTTGTTAACCTACTTAGGGGCGATAGAGAATCAACTCTAGAAACACAAATTGATGATGGATTTCTTGTAGAGCCACCGGATTAAAGCAATGTCAGCGCAGTAATTAAAAAGCTGAAGAATAACAAAGCGGCGGGCTTCTATGAGCTGCCAGCTGCGTTGTTCAAGACCGGTGGCGAAGAGTAGGTAAGGCGTATGCACCAACTCTTATGCAAAGTATGGTCCGAAGAATGCATGCCGAACGATTGGAATCTAAACGGCTGGAGCCATACACGGATGCGCTGGTAGGCCAGTATCAGTGTGGCTGCAGACCAAAGAGGTCGACCAGTGACCAAATTTTCACTCTACGACAAATCCTGGTTCAATCCACTGAGTATAGCAAAGACACACCCCACCTATTTGTCGATTATATAGAGGATTAGAAAGCAGAAACAGTGACAAACGAAGCTGTGAACGAGGACAAGACGAAGTACTTGGTGTCCAAAGCTTCTGAATGCCAGTGACTTGCGCTAACGCTCACTAAACTACACCGTATGGTGCGCTTTCCTTCGTGCGGCGTTGTATGGCCACCAGTATCAATGCGCCGTCGTTTAACACGATTCATCTTTTCAACAGTCTGTGCCGCCTAATGCAATTGAGTCGGGTGTGTACAGCACACAAACTATTTAAACAACAACCAAATTAAAAGAATTTAAACAAAAAAAAAACATTATTTTCAGTCACTGCAATATATGTCAATATATACCGGCGCTGCTAACATTGAACAGATTGGCAGCCCTGCGCTCTATACGCCATAATTCACTTCGAATGTTGTGTGAGACGCCAGCTATGTAAGATTTATTATAAATTTCTTAAAAGCGAAGGCAAATTGGTTTTAATTTATAATAATAAAAAAGAAAAAATGACAAACTCACTGAGCACCATCGAAGTTTTCTTAGTCGCGATGATTTGTGTTGCAGCGCAGACACATGAAGTGCGCATTGTGGTAAGTTTTGAATCTCATGAATTGTTTATAATAATTATGTACATATATCCTCCCATGCCGCCGCAGCGTTTTCTGCAGCGCTATTATTATCTAGTATTGCCGCTCTTCTTGGCCAGCCATATACTATGTTTGATGCTCTTGAGTTATGCATATTATCGTAAACAGCAATTCTATACGATGCTGGTGTTCCTGACGCGTTGTTCCTTCGCCGCGGCGACTTTTAAGATACACATGCTGCTTTTTATGCTCGTTGTGGCAAAGTATCTGGTAAAATTATATCTGGGAAAATTGCGTAGCGGCGAATATGATAGTCTGGTGGGACACATGGTACGCGATATGATTGAGATGGGTCTGAAGTTTGCCTTCTTTTATGACATCAAACTGAAGGACGAACTGTTGCTGCCGTTTGCGTCTATATTTGTGATCAAATGTTTTCACTGGTTGGCTGCTAAACGCGTGGATATTGTAAGTAACTAAGTCTGTTACTAGACAGCGTGCTCCTGTTTTCGAAGCCGCATAAATTGTATGGAAGTAAAGTATGGTTGGCGTTTACCAGCGCTTGAATTCCAAGTGATTCTGCTGAACGTGTTCCTCAATTGCGTACAATTTATACGACTATGAAAACCATCCTGCACCTGTGGTATATGCTCTTCTCTAATTTGGCTTAATTTCAGCTGCGTCGCGGCGTCGCTAATTTACCAAGATATCCACATTTTCGCATTGCAGCGCTGTGGGCGCAACTACTTTGCACCGATTACTGGTTGGCTTTGTATATCTATAATATAATCGAAACCAGCGGCATCAACGAGCGTCACATTGCCTATGCAGCACAATGCAATTTCCTGGCAGCATCCATACTACGCACAGTCTATCATCATCTTATGCTGCTATCCGAACTACGGCTAGGCTTTGAGTTACGTCACAAGGCATTTATAGAACTTTCCGTACTTTTATTAATCAATGCAGCGAAATTAGGTTTGGACTTCTTCGTTGTTGGTACCGCTGTTATCGACCTGCAGACTGTACCATTATTTATTATATATCCGATGATCTTTACACTACAAGAAGTAATCGATGGCTTTAAGCATCTGAGGGATTCGTACCGTTTGCTGCGCATGCTCTACAATGTCTATCCGAATGCCAGCGTTGAGGATATGGAACGTGCCGGCAGTGATGTTTGTGTTATATGTTTTGAGACCATGGGAATACGCAGCACTAAGGTGCTGCCTTGCAATCATATATTTCACAAGCATTGCTTGCATAGTTGGATTATAATGCATCGCAATTGTCCTGTTTGTCGTTATGATTTGATACAATGTCCGCATCCAAATGATGCAATTACAGTAATGCCTGCTATAGAGCGCAATCGTCAAAATGCCAGCGGAGTGCATGATGCGGCCGTTGGAGCACAACAAGATCGTAGACAACTGTGTTTCAATTGCATGTCGCACAATATGATGCCAGCACCAATGCTGCAGCCTTCTCCGGCGTATATACCAATGGAGGCGGAACCGATCGACTTGAAACGCTACAGTACGGAAGCACTTGTAGCCATGGAAAACGAATTGAGAGCGGGTGTGGCAATGCGTTTGAAAGTAAGTTACCTTTTTTTTTTGTTTTTATTACGATTTTTGCTTAATTTGGTTTGATCTATATGGTAAAAATGTATATTAAGTTTGTATGCAACAGCCTTAAGATGAGTCGATATAGACATGTCCGTCCGAACGACCGACTGACCGTCTGTTTGAGCGAATATATCTCGTAGACTATAAGAGATAGTGACTTCGAATTTGAATATTTAGACTCTCCTTTTCCCTCTTCAGATTGCTAGTATTAAATGAACATGCCAACCCGACTTTCAGGTTACGAAAACCCTAATAAAATATACCGCATAGGTCCAGATGGGGCCACTATATGATTATGATTATTAAAATTTGCATCCATATATATATGTATATTAGGTAGATTAGATATATGTAGAGATTGTAGTGACATAAATTTTTGCAATTAAATACAAAACACTTGACAAAGTTTAACTTTAAAGACCAAGATTCGCTTAGCATCCTACGAGCATCAGAAACCTCAAATAATACTCTTCCAATTGTTTTGAAAGTATCAGCAGGCTCCAGAACAACATAGCAGCATGGGTTTAATGCTTATCATCTTGTTTCCGTCGATAGAGTGATAACAGGAACACAAAGCCTTAACATGCAGTAGTTGAGGTTGCCGGTTGAAAAGAGCACACTTTATGTACCCAGGGAACACGTAAAGGACAAATGTTTGTGAGCTGGTTGAAACGTTTGCAAAAGCGTCGTTTTTACTCACTCCAAAGTGAGTGGCGCTGGAAAACTTTGTTCACTTTAGTAAACTTTTCTATTCCCCCTGCCATTAAGATATCTAGAAATTGTGCTATTGATATCGTATAAATGTCCTTTATTACCATTACGAACATAAAAATGTAACGGTCATATTGTGCTTAAGGGGGGAGACTATAATTTCGGTTCAGAACAAACGATTGGTGTTGTATGCGAGAGGCAGAACTTTTGGGACCAAGGCATTTCTAGAGCGTCAAGCGCCTGAGCTGAGTTTGGAGACAAAAACCGCTACTTTTACTTCTCTTTGCTGATTTGACGTACATAAGCATGGTGAAGTACCTCAATCTTGATATAGTAGATGCTGGACACTTTTGAGTTCTTCGCTGGTAATCCAGCCACCATGGAAATGAGGCACCTATTAATATCGCTATATCTGTTTTAATCGTTCACAGTTGTGCTAGAGTTCTTCAACGGCCGTGTGTGACTTTTCTTGTTGCCTCATCTTCGTCGACAGTAAGAGCCTTTGTGTGCTCGAGAATCATGCTTTGAAGGTGTCACTGTTTTTAATTTGCAGCTTGCAGTTCGACAGTGAAACCACAACCGAATGCTAATTCTGAAGTATATGGGTTGTTAGTTCTAATCTTGCAAATTTACTTGCCTTTATATGGTTTTACACACTTACTTACATACGTTATATCGTTTTACATATACACATTAATTGATTAATTGTTTTTTTTTTTTATTCACAGCCACTCCGTATCATTCGTGATCAAATCAATGTAGTCGAACAAATGATGGTAATCTACAACAATTCATTTCCAACTAACGAAAATTCCACAGAAAGTAGTAGCCATGATGGTATCAGCGGTTAATTTCCAACAGAATGACAGCATCTCGAAATTTTTAAATGTTTTTTATTGAAATAACTTTCTTATTTTGTTGATGTTTTGTGCTGTATCCTGTAAAATCAAAATAATTTTGTCGCTAAATTTATGATGAGTTTTAAATACAATAGTGGTTTACTGCAGTATATAAATGAATAAAACGAGCGTCTATTTTCAAGTTTACAACATATGTACTCCTATAAAGAAAAAGTGTGTATGGTACTTAACAGCTTTTATATAACTTACATTAGTAATTACGATTTGATAAAAATGTTGCTTAAATTTCAAATAGTAGGTAAAGAACTATAGAATGTGCACAAGTACTCGTATAGATAGATTCTTTCCCTCTACTGCAAACAGTTACTACACACAACCTCCCCCTTCGTCACGAGATACTAGCCAGTCTATCGGTCGCGGGACTAGTGATTTCATCGTCCACTAGAGGCGTGTACCACTCCCTTGTCTATTCATCGGCAACGCATTTTTCTGTCGAATTTCACTTGTATCTTTTAGCACGTTTATTATATCGATGTTATGTAAAATTGGATTGATTGAAATATTTAATTCTAAACCCTACTAAGATGGAGCACCATCCCAAGAAATAGCGACTATCGTCGTCCTATTCCCTGTTTCAAAGCTCAGAAATGCGTGATTATATTACTTCCGTTTAGCAGGATCTGACTTTGATTACCCATGATACATTTTGCATACTAATAAAATGGTGTTTAGCGTCTATTGTATGGTCAAAATTATAGTATATGCGAAGTCTGCAGTGCTCCAAAGTAGATATACTCTGATACTGTTATTATTGAATTTCCTACGAAGACCGACTTCTCCATACTACTTAATCTTACACCATAACCTGTGATTTTGTTGAATTGATCTCTATATTCCCAGTTCTGCAATTGCATTCGAGGCGATTTATGATTTGCTGAAAAACGGACTCCTCGTCCGCTAAAAGGACTATATCATAGTAGGACTCGTATCATAAATGACAGCAAAATTGGAGGAATGGGCAGCGGGAATAATAAAATCAACTGGCCACCGCCACGCCATAGAGGCGTAGCAAAACACGCCGGGTACGCTTGTTATGTAGACTCCAACCTTAACCTAAGCTTCAAATAAACTGCTTTACACTGTGTAGTGTACATTGTAGTCGTGAATACGAATAATGCTATTTAAAATAAATCACTTTATCCGGAATTTCAATTACTACATATTTGTATATCTACACATAATACTCCCTTTTATTTATATACATATATATAACAAGTAGTGATCACAGAGTATAACAATTTTTTGCTCGTTTTTATACTATAATCAAAGTTTATCTAAGTCCTAAGTCACTGCCATACAAAACAATAATAAAAATCCACTGCACACTGTGCGCAAATTCAATATATACAAAATACTTTAGCGTACAAAACTAAATGTATTCTTTTTCTAGCTTTTCTATGCACCTCTGCACCCATATCCGCAGCTACGAATGTAACCGACAAAGTAAAGTCAAACCCGGCCAAACTAGAATAGGGCAAATTATTCTTTAAGCCAACACAAGTGACAGGATAAACAATATCCTTTCTATTAAGCAGCTCTCCGAGCGGCAACGCCAACTTCCTACAATGCTGTTTGGTATGGTAAATGCATTGAAATATCCTGCGACACCGTGCTGCTGCATATACTGCACATCGACAACGTCAAAGTCGCCGGGGATTGCTCATGCGTTTACTTGGTAGACGTATATACATACATACGAGGGCAATTTGAGAAGTCAGTGACTTTTTGAGTAGCCTGTGTAGTAACTTTCAATGTAACACTGCGCTTGTCAACTACCATCTGTTAAAATAGAGTATGCTCAAATTTTAAGCAATCTGCATCATTAAGTTTGTGTATTATGACAGCCATTAAGCGAAGACATGAAAGGCAGACGGACGGACAGAAATCGGAAGATTGCCCGATTGCGCCGATCTGACCAAGGAAAACCACTGTTTTACCTATTGCATAGTCGATTACTTGACAATATTACGATTAAACAAGCTCAACACAACTACGAAGTTAACATACGCTGACGTTTGTGGTCAATTTGGCCATCGAGCTGTTATCTGTCCGTCCATCTCTCTGCCTTAACAGTCTGCTTTCAATAGCTATCAAACAAACTTAATGATGCAGATTGTGTACCTTCGGGTACTATCCTAAAATTAATATACATATATCGAAAAGTCAGTGTCTAATCAAATCGCCCTCGTCTATATACGTAAATATGCAAACCAAGATGGAAACGACGACGTTGCCAGCACTCGAAGAAGTAGGGTGTCTTGTTTGTCGTTGTTGTGCTGAAATACTTGCATACATATTTTATGCTAAAATGTCATTGTATACTTATTGGCGTTGCAACTCATTGTCCTCATTGCTTGGAGTTCTTGTTGCGTCCTTACTGCAGTTGTGTTGTTGTTATTGCTGGCTGGCTGACTGAATGAAACTCCCCCTTACTGCTCTATACGCATAATACAATGGATTAAACTGGGACTTATGTTAAGCAGCTGTACTACTGAATGAGGAAAACGTCGAATAAAGTCCTTCTCCATTTACTTGCTCCTGCTGCAGTTAGTGATCCACAAATAGGATATACTATTGTTGTGAGTGTCTTGGTAATGTGAGGAAATTAAATGGAAACTCATTTATTTTGGCCAAACGTAAAAGGATGTCATCGGAAACGCAACGTTGAGTTTACCTCTGCTACTTCTGCTATTTCTGTTGGTTTTCAGCTTAAGAAGTCATTGTGGCATTTTGAAAAGTGAGGCAAGTCAGTGTTGACGATGGTGATGATAGTAGTATAAGAAGAGTGCTTGTTGCACAATTAATTTTGGAGAAAATATTTGTAATATAACTTAAATTTTTACAATAAAATGCGCGATGCTGGCATACGAACTACTTCAGTAGAACTGCATGCCTAAGGTGAACGATAAAACAACATGCATCCATTCAAGCGCAAAATAAAACTAGTATACAATTTCTGAAGTCTTGTGAAGTATCACAGCTTAAATGCCTTACAACAGCCGTGCTATTTTATCCAAAGCATCATTGTACTAGAAATGAAGAAGTTGTACTAAATTTTATATACAAACAAAAATAAAAGTAAAATATACAAATTATAGAGGTAAGCAACTCTTTCCAATATCTTGCTGGTGTAAAACAGTTTTGTATGTTGCATACGACACTGCCATAGCAACGAAAGCTCTGAACGGTATTCGAATCGATGGTATCTTATGATTATCTAAGGACGCACGGCTTTGTCGACATTGTCAAACTAAAAAGTTTAGAGGTAAACGCATTTTAGGTCACACTTCATCTCAATATCGTGCAAACAAAGAAATGAAGGAGTATGTGAACGTCTGCATCAACAAGACTAGAGTCGCACTCCCGGAACTTGTAGTTCAATAGTGATCTTCAAAACAAAGCTGTACATTTTTAACAGTTACATATGTGAAATCCGAGCTGATAAAGCTCGTCAATTCGGTGTCTACCATTCCGACAACAAAAAAGTTGCAGGTCTTCGTCAAGCGCAATTTTCCAAACAGCATCAAAACAGATGATTTGTACGTCCGGCATATTGCACTGGCATCAACATTCCGTGCGTTCTTCGAACAAGTGTTTGATATCGCCAAATCAGCGCTCAGCTGGAATCCAACGATGGCGAGGATGTTCTAACGGGAAGGAGACTGTCGATGAGTTGAGACCCCAACATGAGTATTCAGCCAACAATGATAATTGTTCGCAATAGAGAAACTTTCTAGGTGTATACACTAAACTCTTGAACATTATATCATTGTAGACTTTTCATACTTTAGAGAGATACGTAGCCTTCATAGATTGAGCAGAGCTCGGCTTACTACTTTGCTTACCAGCTAACAGAACGCTCACCAACTAGAAGATACACAACGACCGAGTTGACTGCATGTCCTACAATAGAACCACAGAAATAACGTTTTCCAACTCAAATAGAGGAAACATACACGGACTATGGGGCAGAGTCGTCTTACTGCTATGTCGTCGAGCTAACGAGCGCCACTTAACAGGAAGCCACATACTGCGCGAGTAAGCTTCTTGTGCCATACTGGAACTACAGAAATTAGCTGCTCAGTCATATTACATACGAATTGACCCTTTGTCCGACACTAGAACCACAGAAAAAGACGTACATAACAAGATAATAAACACAAATATAAGATTGTAATTTAACAAATATAATTCTCTTTTAAAATTAGATACATGCACAACCGTTTCATGCGTGTACATTTCCAGTCGCAGTGTGTTTCTTCAAATTTTAAACGAATTCTGTTATGAAAAGAAATATGTACATATGTTAATATATAACAATTAAATATCTTACATAACGTTTGTATATTACCTGTTTCAATTATTACTTTTGTGCTGAATTGTGCAAACTAATTATTAATATTCCATGGATCAGCCCATGAGGCCCCCAACAACTGCACTGGAATATCACTGGAGCGAAACGGCGTCGGTGCTGGAAATGGTACTGGCATGTCGACGAGTTGCTCTTTGGTTATATTATCCAAAAAATCAATGAGTTTATTTTGGAAATAATGTTCATCAATTGTAGGCGATTGAAGCAACTGATATTGTTTCAACAGTTCGGGTTCCGGCTGCGGCACCGGTTCCGGTTCTAGAGTATAGCGTAAAATGGCATTAAAAGATTATTATACATAAATACAAAAATACATATATATTTAGGTTAGGCTCACTTACCCATAATCATACCAATCTTTGAAGGCTGCACCTCAGTCAAAATTGTTTGTGGTTTTTGTAATTTTAGCTCGGAGAGCTTTGGTTTTTGTACTGGTATTGGTCTCGGTTTAATTGGTGTATAGCAAAAATGCGAAAATATTAATTTCTTTGAAATTGAACGACTGACATGTGGAAATTTATACTTATTATTCGCCACGTTATTGCAACACTTAGAATTGCTTGTCATTGCATTCATATGTATGTACATATATGTATGTATGTATAAATATATAGGTCTGTATAACAACTAAAATAGCAAGGCACCTATGGTTTATTGTGTTCAGCGTGTTCTCGAATTGTGAAGTATCGGTTTATCTTCCAGCGTGAAGAGCGCAATTAGTTTAGTTTATTAATTATATGCAAACATTAAACAAACAAACAAAAAAATTTAAAAACAGAAACAAAAATAAGTCAATTACAACAAATGCGCTGCATGCAAATAAGTCGCCAGTGTTGAACAATACCAACTTGAAAAATGTACTAAATTTTACTCCAAACACAACAAGGAGAAATTTCCGTGAGATACGTAATTATGTATACAGCAACAGCTGTTTGCAAGAAGGAGCACCAATTTCTGTGAGATACGCAATTATGTATACAGCAACAGCTGTTTGCAAGAAGGAGCACCAGTATACACAAAGAAATACACACAGCCGATACAGAAAGAAATGTTCGCTAAAGCAACACTTTTCAAATAATTATCGAATAAATATAATTAACAGAAAGTACTTAAATTGTTTACTTTTAGTAAAATCGAAAACAAATTCACTGTCAAGATGCTGGATTCATATTTTACATTATTTATGCTATGAAAAGCTAATTTAGAATTATATATTTAAATATGTACATTAATAATAATTTTCATTAAATACAGAAAGGAAAACCAAATTATATACCTGGAACAAAATGGAAATGGAAATGGACACACAAAATAATAATGCACAATATATCATTATAGATATCTTTATCCAACAATCTAGAACGAAAGTTCGACTGCCACATAGAGCACGACTAGTGGTGGGGAAATGGTAAATTAATTCAAGTGTGACTTTGGAGCGAACTAAAAATCGTTTCGCTGCGGCTCCACGAATCCGCCTAAGTTGTGCCATTGAGAGAGTCGCGTGCAGGAATTAGAGGAGTGAATACAGAACGTAATGAAAGAAGCTAGATATTTGAAACAACATTTTGCTTGAAGGAAAAAGAACAATCTGAAGATCTTTATATTCATTGCAGCAGAAATACCATGTGTGGATCCAGAACGTAATGGGAGAACTTAAATAATTCAAAATTATTGTATGTTAAATAAAACCAACCGTAGATGTTTAAATTCACTACATACACTCATCAAATTTACCACAAACTCAAAAGCTTAAATGGAGTCTAATTTTTCATATAACGGGTGAATAATTTAGTTTTTTTTTTTTAATTTTAAATAAAACACTTAAAATAGAATTTGATGTCGGAATCTTTATTAAGACCCGAAAGAATATTCTCTCGCCTTTACTTTTTAAAGATAATATAATTTAAATGTTGGCCGCTACTACACTGTAGGTGGTCCATGCGGAAGGTCCAATTTTCGATCACCCTTTCCAGCAGTACTACCGATATCTCGCGAATTACGCGAGAATCGTAGCTGGCTTATCAACGAAGACTTTTAATTTCACATAACCATCAAAAAAAAAATCTAGAGATTTGATATCGCACGATCTAGGCGGCTAGTTGAAACACTAAATTAGATGCTCACCAAAATGATTTCTCAATAAAGCCATTGTTTGTACGTGCCGTAGCACCGTCTTGCTGAAACCAAATGTCACCAAATGACATCACAGGCTTCAATTTCAGGCAACGAAAAGTCCGTTATCATGGTGCGGCGGTTATGTTCTGTCCGGCCTTACTTTTAAAGAAATACGGACCACTGATGCCGCTGATGGATGTAACGGAAGTTCGAGAATCTCTTCAGGTTGCTCTTCAGCCCAACTTGAGCCAGAATAGTGCCTCATCACTGGATGTGCTTTTTCAACTGTCAACACTGTCAAGAAAATGTTCATGTAGTCAGCAAACTGCATTCATTTTAAGGAAAGCTGAAAAGACCCCTCCACCTCTTTTCATAATTTTTTACAAAATAACGTGTAGAGCCAATTTCCACCGCAGAACTTTCCACCGTGAGAAGAGCAACAGGTGAGTAAACCTCTGTAGCACACTTTCTTCTGGAGCATCCAATTAAAGCATGAGTATAGATTATCTAGTAGGTAATTAACTAAAAACTGTAGTTTATGAATTTGTAGTGTTTTTAAATACTCAACTCTCTTTACACACACACACACACACACTCCACTATAATCTTTCATAAGACTGTTTTATATGACTTCCACAGTAAATAATGCCATAATGATGCCGTTTGCAATACGTTTACAAAACTTTTGAATTAGTTAAGTTGTACTTTACAGAATTTTGGCTAAAGGATAATATACATATGTATATGCAGACCACATAGTTTTACTTAGTTGTTTTCTTGCCGCAATTCAGGCTTTGATGTGGTGCATTTTCCTTTTTAGATATGCACACACATAGTTGTGTATGCAAAAGTTTAAAGCAAAACTTGAAACTTGTTGAAAATGAAAAAACTTTTCCGAAGATTTCGAATTAAACTTAAATGTGATGTATGAATGTATTTATTGTATATATAATACAATATAATGCTTTGCAACTGCAGGAAATTAAGTCTGAAATTAGTAGAATAACCACAGACAAGTGGAATTGATACGATTTAATTATTTTACACAAAATCGGCTTGACTCTGTTTGATGTGGTTGAATTTATAGCACATACTTGTGTACGTACTTACTTTGGTTCGTTTCTTCTGCGATTGTTTGTATTTTTGGGTTAAAATAATGCATCTTAATAAGTTATATCATTAGTTAAGCTGTTGGCTAATTGATTTTTGATCAATGTAAATATAGATATATATATATTTTTATCTATAATGATTTATCTACAACAACAGTGGCGGTAAGCGCAAGAAAGCAGCCATACGTGGTTGGGGCAGACGCCAACATAAATCACATCGTGTGGGGTAGTCCGGATATAAACTTCATATTACTATCTTGTTTGAGCATAGCCAACGTTGGGCAAGAACCTACATATTTGCTTTGGAGAATATTAAACAAGTGTCAGAATGGAGAGACCTTGAGAAACTCTCCTTCTCAGATCACAAGTGCATACCATTTAAGATTCAAATCGATTTTATCCCATCTCATAGTATCTTTAGGAACTCCCGGAACACGGACTATGTTAATTTCACAAGGGAAATAGAGGAAAAGTTACAAACATTAACAAATATCTCTTCGGTGGAAGAAGAAGACACTCGCACCTAACCGAAGCCTACCACAACTCATGTAAACCTTCAGTTAGAATGCTTCCTTGGTGGACGCCAGATCTAAAAAAAAAAAACAAAGGCGAGTTGTCCAAGAAATCTTTCGAAATAGGTAAAACGAGAGGGCGAAGAGTAACACATGGAGACACTTCTGCTCCGGCATAGTAAAGGTCTGCGACACATCGAGACTTCGAAAGCTACTCTCGATCCAGCCTTCCATATAAAGTCAGCTAAAAACCAACACTGGACAGAAAGCAGGGAGGCAGCAACACGCACGGAAGTCTCTGAGCCAAGCACGGCTCAAGACCTACTACAGGAAAGCAACAAAAGTACCACAACAGATGCACACTCATGCGTAAAATCCCGACATAGACGAACAGAGTCCTGGAAACATTGGAATACCACATCAGAGCTGCCCAACAATCGCATTATCAAGATAAAATATTTTGACACCATCGGAATCGCGTCGCTGGAAGAGGTAAAGGACTCCTGAACGGACTCAATTAGGCTCAGTTTGGTCTATGTGCTACCGTAATTAAGAGGTCAGCCAGCGTAATCAAACCAATTCTGCTTGCCTTAAAGTGCTGTCCACTTGCTAAAAGTTATTTTTTGAGTGCAACACTGCTTTGTCATACACAGTCTTACCGGATTTAATGAAATGATTGCGTAATTCACAAAGTACGTTAACAAATTTTAAAAACTAACGTTTAAAATTAATAAAAAACAAAAGTTTATAAAAAAAGAAACAAAAATTAATAAAACAGAAGAGCTAAACTAATATAATTTCCTAAACTAAGCAAAAATTAAACTTTAACTCATCATCAACACAAACAGGCGTAAGGCAAACAGCCGAAAAGTGTGCTTTAACTTTTTGTCTACACATACGCGCATAAATTTCTAAGCTCACACACACACACACAGACAGACAGACACACTAAGACAGGATAAAAAGGAAGCAAATGCTCCCCAAAGTAGAGTCAGCAACAACAACAATAATAAGCAGCAATGTAGCAAACGAGTCAAATTCAAGAGAGAAACAACAACCATAACATTTATCATGGACCACTTAAGGATCCTTAAAGTGTACACGCACACACACACAGACATACATATATATACAAACAATGAAAGTAAAATAAAGCATAGTATACTCACAGGCGTTGGCACATAATGAAAAGACTGTCGGATGTTAGCTTTGGAATGTTAAGAGTGTGGAATGACGTACAGCAGACCAAAGGACTTCAATAGCAACAACAACAACAACGACGACAACTTATCCTCCTTTTGTTAAATCAATTTGATAAACTGTCAATAATACGCTATAATTTAATGTTGCAAACTTGGATGAGAAACGAACATGGACAGATTTTTCTTTATACGAGTAGAACTGCTTCTGTTGTCCCGAGGCTCTGTCTACATTTGGGTTCTTTGTTGCTGTGACTTCATCGTTGCTGTTGTTGTTTTTGTTGTAGCTGTTAGCAATTATGATGAACCCCCAGATAGTTATTAGCACTTCGTAAAGCAGACAAATTCGACACAAAATAGCAAAATACGAGCACACTTTTTGACTGTCTGACTGACGTGGAACCGTGGTTAGATGTTGCTAAAATTTGAAACGAGTTTATGCATTGCTACTCGACCTAATAGGAGGGGAAAATATCACAATAACGACCATTATGCTTAGAGTTTGTAGATTATTGAAAGAACGGGACAACCGGGCACTTAACAATCCTGAATGGAGTAAGAGACCTACCCGGAAGTACAGATTATTGTATCTCTATAATAGGATTCAATAAGAATTTCGATGATCGCAGCGCTTCGCTAGTATGCTGGCATGTACAGCAACAGAGAATAGAAAAATTATTGAGGATCTTCACAGACGGCTCGAAACTGGAAAACAGATTACTGAAGAGTTTAGCAAGCGAAAGGTCTACCTTCCGGGAGGCAATGTTTTACCTACAATCATCTAGGATAAGAGGGAAACAAGTCCACTTATTCTCAGAAAGCCAAACAATTATAAAAGCAATTATATCTTACTTAAACTGAGACCTTTCTACACAAAATGTAGCGGCATTGTACATCGAGGGAGTGTTCTACTTCTAATTTGCTTGCTGAGCCTAAAGCATTGATTAGAAAGCGTGATTCTTTGTCTGATCTCCAGGCTGACATTGTTGTTGCTGGTTGTATCTGTTCCTAGGTGGCAAAGTTTTCTACAACACTGAAGTTGAAATTCTCCATACACATAGACCGTCCAAGACGTGACTTTCAATTACTTTGTCTTATACTCGTTCATCGCTAGACACATGGGCGGTCACCGTTTCTCAAACTCTGAGAACGCCTTGCTAACTCGATGAATTATGTCAATTTCATCAGCAGTGCTCGAGATTTCTACGTATGCGCATTGCCGCATGATGTACTCCATCAGAAGATTAAAAAAGTTGCACAATTATCCAACGGCTTGGAGCGATTCTTTTCTACTCTGACGATGCTTTATGTGTGATACAGCTTCATCATGCAAAAACGAACGATCTTCTCTGGGATTCCAAGTTCACATAGAACGTTGAAAAACTATGTGCTGAACAGCGTTTCCAAAAAGCGACCTTATAATCGACTGAGTCTTTGTTCTACTTAGGGATCTTCTCCAAGATAAGTTGTAGATCAAAAAATGGAATCTACCATTCGTTGAGTATTGGGACATGCGGCACGCATCACGCTCAGCCTTGTGCGTACCTTGGCTGCTGTACGATAGTGATCCGAGTTGATGAAATGTTTTCGTATCGTTCGCACATACAACATGTTCGAAAATTGGAGGATATACTCTTTTAAATGTTCCGTTTGTTTGGATAATTGACTTGCACCGCAGCTGGATCTGAATACAAAGGCAAATTATATATTCTCAACGGTGTCAAACTATCTAAAGGTTTTTTTGCACAAAAATTACACAAATCTCATCGACCAACATGCTCGCTATATATGTTTTTTTATTTTCTTTTGCCGAAACTAAATTTGGTACTTACTGGAGATGTTTCGAAGTTTTTGAGCACTTATTTTAATTTTGTGTAGTTTATTTAACCAGTCGTAGTATTTTTTATACAGCGCGCACTAAGAACTAACACATCTACATACGTACATGACCAATTGTGTGTAGTTTTGAACAAGAGAAATGCTGACTGGGCGTAGTAAAAAAGTATCCACATGCAACTTTATTTTCCAACACTTAAAATGTGCAGTGCTGCCAAGCTCTTTCGTGTTGCATGGACGTTTGTCGTACTTTTTCACTTCCAACCTCATCTGTGGCGACATATTACAGGTTCACGTTTAGTTTTTGTGCGTATATAAATAAAATATTTCAGCGACCATGAAGTTTTCAGCCTTATTGAAATTGATAAAAGCTGTGCAAAACTATCCATGCATTTGGAATTCGCGTGACGATGAAGACAAAAAGCAGGATGAAATCAATGCCATATGGCTGAAAATTTCGCAAGAAGTTAAACGCAACCGTAAGTACATACATACATACATACGTATGTGCAAATATTTCCCCGTCAACGCCGTCGCCTCTAGTCGTTTCATATACATACATACATATGTATAGTATTACTGAAATTATACACTTTCAAGTATTTTTACTAGTTTTTATAGCGCTTAATGAAAAGGTGTGTTGAGACGTTTGTATGTACATAAGTATATATACATATGTATGTAGCAATCTATTCTATAGGCGATGACAAATTAACGCGTACGAAAGACAATAATACAAAGTGAGGTTATGTTATACACGCTGACCTGACATTGCATTTACACAACATTTTTGTTGTTTGTTTCAGCTGATGTATGTCGCCGTACATGGCGAAGCACCGTGGCCGATTATTGTAGAAAGGATGAAGATGAGTGTGATGCTGTTTTTCGTCAGCAGCTGCATGAACATTTGAAGTTTTTGGAGCCGCCGGTGTATGAAACTTCAAGCGATGAGCCTGACGAAGCATTGGCGGTTGTGGTACAGAAAAAAGCTAAAACTATTGAAGTCAACAGCAATTCCGAGTTAAGCGATTATGATGATATTTTTGAAAACGGCAAATTGAAAAAAAAGCTGCCAGCTCGTCGCAATAAGCACATCAGAAATGACCAAGTAGCTTCGCTTGATCCTCTCGAAGGGGAAGATTGGATGCAATTTTTCACCAGCAATTTGATAGATATTCAAATGCTTTCAGCGAGCCAGAAAATTAATTTTAAATGTAATATTCTTACCATGCTTAAAGCGTATCATAATGAGAATGAGAAGAGCAAGGCTGAGAAAAACGATACTACAGGAGGGGAGCAGCAAATAAAAGCAAAGAAGCGTCGCCTTACAATGATTTAAGATGGCGACTTTTTCAAACGAAACTACAACTAACAAACGAAACGTTGCAAAACCATCATGTGAAACGAAAAATGTTTTAAAACGTTCTAAAAAAATCAATCAAAAAAAAAAAAAGGAAGTGCATCAAGGGGTGCACTATTCAACTTAAATTATGCTTTGCTTTCAAATACTTTAAAAAGAAAATTTAGTTTAATTGTGAATTACTTAAAAGCAGTTCTAATATAAACATCAATACTTTATTGTCATGTTGCAGTGTTGCATAATACGCAAATTTTGCATATCCAATAAATTTAAAGGTTAATTCAAAAAATAAAAATTTAAATTTGCATTTATTTAAACACAGTTATATAGTTTTAGCGCTCTGTAGCGTATATTTTCTGCAGTCTTATGCTTCACATGGCGTGCAGGATGGCAGTAGAATAGTATACATATACTATTTACTCAAATGCATTGTACTTCTTTAGTATCTAGCTAATATAGTATGTCACTAGACTGGGATGTCATTTTTGCTATGTCGTGTACGTTTACTAGGTGACAGTACTTCCGATTAGTCTGAATAGATCGATAGATTAAAGTTTTAAAGTGTTATAGGCTGTGTGTAGTACAAACCTGATATTATTTAGTTGATTATTGAGTTAGTCCCAAATTTGGTAAGGTCTGATAATGAGATGCTTGAGAAAATCAGCCAAGTGTTCGACCTACAGGCGATTTCGTAGTCGGCTTTTCTTCGATTGCGATTTCAAAAAAAAAGTACGAAGCACTACATTCGTCGGAATCCTTTTTATGTGTGTTCGGCGAAAATTCTGTGTTCCGAATTGGATGATTCTTTTTTTTTTAATTAGAAAAGGGGTACTTGTAATGAATGAAAATTCTTAAACTATCTTGAATCATTATTTTCTAAGCAACAGCACACTGTACAACAACATAAGCTATATGTTCCCTCTTTTTGCAAGCTAGCAATAGTATTGACTGGAAAAGTACAACAAAAACAGTAAAGAACACCCTGTATATGCTTTACTTCTGCATCATACATCTTATTTAGTCTAAAAAGACATTGTCATAAGGCCAAAAAAGCACAAGGAAGCGGATGTGCTTGCCTGTTACTTCAAAAAAAAAAGAAAGCAGCATGAAATCCTTTTGAACGAGAAACAATTGAGCAAAACTGTCTTCCTTCTTTTGCTACCATTTGAAGTGTGGCAAGGAATTGATGTCGCTGCCTGGTGCGGTGCGTAGTTTAGCTTTGACATCAATTGGGATGGTAGTACATGGTTGCGTAGTTCCATGGTATAGTGTTGTATTCCATTCGGTATGCGAGTCAGCGTAGCTGTTAAAAACGACCCTCATAAAATAAACACGATAATGAGTAAAAGCACTTATGAACAGTTCATGAATGTCATGCGGTAGCAAATATCCACGTATATATATATATATATATATATATATATATATATATATATATATATATATATATATATATATATATATATATATATATATATATATATATATATATATATATATATATATATATATATATATATATATATATATATATATATATAGAGAGAGAGAGAGAGAGAGAGAGAGAGAGAGAGAGAGCTATATATATATATATATATATATATATATATATATATATATATCGATCGATCGATCGATCGATCGATCGATCGATCGATATATATATATATATATATATATATATATATATATATATATATATATATATATATATATATATATATATATATATATATATATATATATATATATATATATATATATATATATATATATATATATATATGTATAACTGATGAAATAAGACAGACAGTAGTAGGGCAGAGCATCGTATAGGAGATTTGTTGTGGTAGTGTGGAGCCTGACACCAAATTTAACTTGTACAATAAAAATTTTTGTACACCATAATTTGTGTTACAATTTGTTATTGCTTTTTATTCATGTTGAGCTGTAGCTTAAAGTGTGCTTTGGTTAAGATTTAATTTGATGTTCTAATGGGGGTGCAGAGAGTGATTTTGATATGGTTTTGATTTTTTTTTTTAGTCGTTTCCAATATAAATACATGCGCGGTAAAAAGTTATGTATAACATTTCTTTTGCTTACTTATGTTTAAGCGAGGGTCCATTTGAAGTGTTGCGGAGTGTATAGTAGCTATTTCACATCGGATATTGGTCTTGAGCTTAGAGCGAGTTACGCCCACTATGGGGTAGACTCCAAACTTACATCCCAGTGTAAATGATTTACTGATATAAACTTTCGACTTCAAAAACCTCACACGAAACATATGCACCTGCCAAAACGGTTGATTGCGATGGGCAGTCGAAATCACCATTTTTCGAAACTAGCCGACCGGCGTATAATGTGTGTTGTGAGCTGTGCCGCCGCCCTGTTGAAACCAAAACTTATACATGCCATTATCCGCCAGAAATGGCACCAAATAAATACTTCATTATGATCAATTTATTATTAGTATACGAAATACTTTATTATGTTATTATGATAATGATTGCCGGTCGCAGCAGCATCATCTTCGAAGAAGAACTTCTCGATGAATCTTTCCGCACAAATTGTGACTCTTTGCTCGTGAAGAGATCTCTTGTGGTTCTCTCCCATGTATCCAAAACTGTATGCTAAAACAAGTTCTATGTCAGTTTAGTTATGTTTTGTTGTTTTGAAAAAAGGGCTCTGCAGTTTCAACCATTGCACAGTGTGATGTAATCATAAACGACAACTTGAAATTCTATATGGTTATAGATGGTCTTTTGGGGTATCCACCCCCTGCCCGGATTTACAATTTCGTGTGAATGGTATTAGAGCTTCATGGTATTAATGGTATTAGAGCTTCAACCGAAGTTAAATTTTTTTCTTGTTTCATTTTCGTTCTGGCTTACTTAACAAACGAACAAGTTGATTGGCTAAACAAGAACTCGAATGCTTTTTTAACCGCTAACGATACACTGTAGCAACGTGTAACTTTAAATTTCCTAATACTATTTAGGTTATCTTGAATACAGAAATAAGTTAAAACTACTTGTATTTAAAATGTTAACCGCAAAATGTCTACTCTGCAAAATGTCAGCCACAAATATGATTCAAGGTGAATTTTCAGCAGAAAATAAACCGACTTCTGCATAAATTCCAATAGCCTAATTCCTGGTGTCTTTTACGCTTTTATTTTTTTGAACTTACTACGACGTCTTGTGCATATAAAAGCCATATTATACGCCAACGTATTTTTTCTTTTGTGGCATTGAATAATGATTATCATACATTATAGCACTTTTTGCTTTATTTTTGCACAGCTATGCTATGCTGTCAAACTATGCAATAAATAATTTTCGATAAGACCGCACGAAATGTGCCCAGAAACATTACCTTTGCTTATCTGTACATAGTACAACCCGTGCTATTATAAAACATATTATATTATACGATATAGCATAGCTGACACACAAATTTCATAGCGAGATACAATACATTTATCGATCGATCGATTGCCTATTTTTAAGATTTTATATATATGGTGTTTAAATAGGTATGGGGGGGGGGGTTCTGCAAGTTATTGGGATAAATGAATGTAGCCTTGCAGGCAAGGTGGTGTGTATAGCTAGGTAAACTAGACATACACACACGAGTATAATGTGTGGCAAGTTTTACACTGAAATAGCTCAACTTAAGATTGTCATTGTTCCTTTTTTCAATACCCTACATAGAAATCGGTATCAATAGTTTTTGGAAATGCTTGTAACCGATTGTTTGAGCGGAGATGCATTATAATCTACTTCAGCTTGCTCTTCTCCGTCTGTCTGTCTGTCTGTCTTATTGCACCGAAACTTGGTATGGAGATTTCTTTTGCATTGCAAACAGTTAGAGCATAAAATTGGTCGTGCCACGCCCACTTCTAAGCATAGTTACCTATACGGCTTTTTTTTTTTGTACTTTTTCTTGTATGCTAAACAAAACTGTACTGTATTGAATGCAACTTATGTTGGAGATATATACATACAATGCGATACCTAATCATATGCAGCATATTAAAGCTTCGGTTCCATCTTAGTTACCGATTTTTTTTTTGTTTTTTTTTTTTGTTTTTAGAAAGTTTTATCGTTTACTTGTATCTTGTTGGGTGATTTTTCTTTTTGGAGGTTTGTTCTTATTGGATTTCGTTTCGTTTTCTTCACTCTTGACAAATAAATTGACATGCCACTTTTCAAAAACGACAGCACCAAGCTAAAAAAAAGGTCGCAGGACGCAAAAATTATATTGCACACAGACACAAAGCTGCTATTTAAGTTGTACCTGCGGAGTATGTGAAGTTTTTTTGTTTTTTTTTCTCCTTCTATGGCAGAATTGAACCTCCTGTTCAACTGTCGTTTGTATATACATAGATACATTGCTTGCAGTGTTGTATAAGGACGAAGTCTTCGACGACGTTTGTCGAAACAATGAAATGTCGTGGCACGTCACTGTGCAAACAACGCCTCGCTGGCTTGCCTTGCTGGCAGTTATATGAAAGTGAGCAAGGAGAACATTTGTTGTTAGCATTATATTCACACTCTGGCAGCAACATTTTGCTAAAATGACACAAGTTAGGTGCAAAGAAATAAATATGCCACAATATGTTGGCGACAAGTCGTTAAATAAAGAAACAATAATAAAGACAACCTCCGAATGAAGAAATTGACTGAAACAAAATAAAACAAGAACAAAAAATAAAAATTAAAAAAAGTGTCGCAAAACTTTTACCTTTTTATATGTTAAATAAATATTATTTCAAGTGACATGGTCATCACAAGCGAAAAAATACCTATGTATATATGTATATAGTATAATATTTTGTATATAAGTTAGCAAATTGCTGTAGATAAAAAAAAGAAAAAAAAAACTTTTATATCTTTAAATTATTTCTGTAAATATATTTAGCAATTTAGCAAGAAATCTGCCAAGTTTTTAGAGTAGTTTGTTTTGTATATCAAAAGGACTTATTAAAATTATAAGTTTCTATTTAAAACTATAAAAAGCATTTATAATTCGCAGCTAGTTTTAACATGCCGCAGTAGTACAAAACATTGCTATCTCAACTGAGCCTCACAGACAGTAAAAGTCATGCAACAGTAAACTATTTTCAATTGATGAATCGATTTTAGTCGGAGTCGAAATCCACTGTGCGTGGAGGAACCCAGCCGAAATTAACATTTTTCAAAATCAATCGATTAAGGAACATCCACTTCATTATGTCAATTGTTGCACAAGCAATGTGACATGTTGCAAAATCCTACTTAAACCAGAAATTCTCCATGTCATTTGCATCGATATCAATTGCCAAAAAATCGTGTATCATCCAGACAATAAATTTTTATTGAATCTAAAGGCACCTCAGAAAGTAGTTGTAGATTTTAAGTGCATCAATAACCAACATTCTACGTATAAAAACTTCCACACACTGTATAATGTGCTTCGTTGCGTTAGCGTAACCGAGCACTGATTTTGAATACACGCTGGTCAAAGTAGTACTAGTTATATTCAAATTCGATTAACACAAGAAAAACCCACTGTAGTATAAGGAATGTACACAGAAAAAAGCGTTGCCCAATATAGTTTCGATATCCTCATCTTTTTATCCGAAAGCGTACTTTATAAAAAGTACTAAACTGGATCGATTTATAAATCAAGCGCAGAAATACTTAGAATCAGTCTCAATCAATTCTTGAAAGAAGTATAAAAATCTAAATCTGTACTCAAGTCAAGTACAAAAGTATCAGAATGTCTAATCAACCCGTCTTGGCCTAAATAAGTAGAAAATTCTTAAATCAAACTCTGAGGGGAGAAAAAACTCATGAGAGCAGAATCAAATTTACTCTTTCAGCTGCTCCAATTTCTTCGCTTCATACTTACTAATTGAACAAATATTTTCTGTTATTGATGAACTTAATTTTGCATTTATTAAATTTATTTGTGACAAATTTTATTAATTACTCCATAAAGCAACCAACAAGCAAACTATCAATTGTCAAGGATTTGCCACTTTAGGAAGTCTTTCATCTGTTAGGATTCCTTCAACCAAAGCGATTAGTACAGTAAGAGTAAAATCTGCAAATGTAGTTTATAGTGTAGTTTATTCAAACTCAATTTTTTTATAGTTTTTACTCGCTTCACATGTAGTAGCGAATAGTATACTAGTATCATGGAGTATGTAACTCGATGAGTCTAATCGAACTAGCCATGTACAAGTATTGTACTATGTCTGTCTGTCTGTCTGTCTGTCTGTCTGTCTGTCTGTCTGTCTGTCTGTCTATCTGTTCCCTGTCTGTATGAATCAAAAGTAGTTGCTCAATTTTTTGATAATGGTAGCCTCTAATGCACAGAAGCTTCAATATAATTAAGAGCTAACCAGCTTTAAAATATAGGGTATTGAAGCTTCAGTTCTACCGAAGTGAAGGTTTTTCCTTTTTATGCTCATTACATTCTACTCGTTATGGCAAATCATTCGTTAATATGCATTTTCTTCTTCTTTTTCGTCCGACACCCATTTATCTCATGGTCCATTTACTATTTGTGGTAATATTTTATCGTCGTATTGTAATTTTACTGAATTTAAAATAATGATGATGCCAACAGTCAAAGATGCACAGAATGCAAGTAAAACCAACAGCAGAAATGTGTAGTGATGTTTTTACATACCACACCAAGTAACTATTGTATATACTCATAGATACAATATTTAGTATATAAGTAAATACATAAATGAAAAAGCTGCCATTGACTTTCAATGGTTTGGGTGGCAAAAATGTGCCAAAGTGCACTTGAGAAACTCATTTGCATATTCACTTGAGTGGAAGCGCAATAAATGCATTGAAAGCGAAATACTTTAAATGCAACCGACAATGTTTCAATTGAATGAATAGAGCATCCAATGCATATTGGAAGATAGTTTATGAGGTGTTCATTTAAATGTGAAGTAGTGTGTGTGAGTACGTACAAAACGAATATACATCATGGATGCATCATCATTATTTATGCTACAATATAATTGTTTAAATATGTAAATGAATTTGCTGGTGTTGTTATTAGTTCCTTCTGGATATGATAAGATGTAGAGTGTATGACACTAGGTCGTTGTAGCTACTGCAGACGCTTTAGGTGCTTCATTTTTCATGTTTCACCAAACAGTTTTTTTTTCTTTAAAGGTTCTGTAAAATACATCAGGTGTAATCATGTATTTTGAACTGAATTCTTTCTTTGCTAATTCGTTCGCCATCTCACAACCATCAATAACTGAATCACCAGCTTACACATACTCTTTAAAGTGCTTAGAGCATCATAAGCTTGCTGGCCGCCTTGAAGTATTGGAACTTCATAACACAGTTTCAGTATAGAATGTAGGCTCATTTTTTCTAAGTAATAAAGCCTTACAACATCAAGTAGTATACGAACGGATCACTGACGGAAGACGACACAACTAGAAGCGGCAATGCCAATCATAAGACCAGAGCCATTCTGTGTCATTGGATGGCACACTATCCCAAAAATCCGCAAGGAAACGAATGTGGTGAAAGAACAACAGTGGACCATGAGTCAAGGACTAAGACAAAGACAATCATGAGATTGCAACCTCTGCTGGCCAAAAATCATGCTGCTGGTCAAAAATCATGCTCCAACTAAGTAGGAACAAACTAAGCATACAGGCCACTGTAGACAGGCCATTGTAGACAAAACTCCTCCGTATGCAGATTCTGTGAGTGAGCAGGTCTTCTAAACTTTGTAGGACAAACAATAGATCGTTCAGGTCGCTGGTTTAAATGCCCAAAGCCCCATCACTAACCACCCTGCCTCTTGAGTAATAACGATTCTCAGCAAAGTATATGACAATCTATAACTCCACTTTTCATTGCTGAGTCGTCTTTAAAGAAGAAGTTGTTGCCTTTTTAAACAGCTTCTAAGTCTTGAAATTAGTTCTTTAGTCTCATTCACATGCGTAACTTTGAATGTTTTATCTGTAAACAGCGGCTTTTTAGTCGCAATTTTGAAATTTTTCAAAAGATGTGCACGAAGAATTCCCGCAATGAAGGTATTCGGAAAGAATTCGCCTCAATGAACAGTCGGCGAGTTCAAGGGAAGATGCATTTTTGCGCGGGGACTGCAACATTGAAGCTCTCCCTGCCTCTTGTCACGCTAGTTCCTAACTATTTCAACGCATGATGCCGACAGACCTGGAATGAAATAAAACGCCTGCCGATTGTTATTACTATCGCCACGCTACGAGCTCCATAGACTGATAAGTGTGCATATCAAAAAAGGAACACAGTACTCTCAAAGCACAAGTTCGGTTGGGCACGTGGATCTCTTTAAATAAGCAAATCTTCTCGGAAAATCGCGCCATTGTTTATAAAAATGCACAAGCTTTGACAACATTAACTATTTGCAGATACATTCAAATAGGATCCTGCTTCATAACTTTCGACGTCTTTTTCTTCAATTTCGCAAAGCTGTAAGCGATCTTTGAAGTTCACTTGGTTTGTTTTTCACAACTAGAAAATCTTCTTAAACAACAGCTTGCAAACTATTACAACTGTTAAGTTCAAAAATGCATGTTTTAGTATACTTAAATCTTTAGCTCGATGGTTTTACTAATGCCGTCGCCTAGTGGGAATACCAAAAACTCCGGAAGCTGAACATCAATCACATGACTGCAATTAAACCACACTAGAGTAGTAGCGCATAAAATTTTAATTGACATGCACAACATCCAAAAATAGCAACAGCGACTAAAATCAAAATTTTCGGCAGTAAATTCCCCCAGCAGATCCATACAAGTAAATCAATGAAAGAACGAATGAATTAATGAATGATTGATTGATTGATCGATGTCTGCTGTAAAATTGTAGCGCAATAAAATTGAAATAGAACAAGGCGCAGAGTTGCAGCGCAAAATGGCTGCAATGTATCTATAAGATACATGCGAGTATATGCGAGTATATGTAGTGTACATATGCAAGTAGATGCGTTGATTACATTTATAGCTGCGCAGATACATACCTACATAGCGTTTGAATATTGTAGCGTATCTCAGAGAAGTTTTTAACATCACGTGCGCGACATTTGCCATTTGCTGAATTGAATTGCAAAGCGCAGCAGCGCGTGATGAGCTAGCTAGCTTGCTTGGCAGCCAAATGATTATCAATTCGCTAAATGTAATCATGAGTGTTATCAATTTTGTGTTGCCATGAAATGCGTACATCATAAATAAAAACATACATAGATACATTTCGTGCGACGTCGTCGTACGTTTGTACTCGTATAAAATGTGAAAATCAAATATTTATGATACGTTTCAATAAATTTTCTTAGCCGCCAGCAAAAGTAAACTACAAATTTTTTGAACACATATATATCGTATATATGTATATAGATTTTCGATTTACGAATTTATATATGCTGCATGACTTGCTGCGTGTGATCCTTGTGATTCATCATTCCATAGATTTTCTCGTTCGTTTGCGCAGCGCAGCGGAAAATTCAATTTAATTTTCATTTCGTGTCTCAACTTTGAAATCTTTACGTGAATTTCATTTTTTTTTCTTTTTTTTTTTGGCTTGCAAAAAGTTGCGCGCACTTAAATTAAGTTAAAAAATATATATATATATATATATATATATATATATATATATATATATATATATATATATATATATATATATATATATATATATATATATATATATATATATATATATATACAATATATACATATATATCGAAAAAAGACAACGAATCTTAAGCTCAACTTTGACTGCCAACTCAATTCATTTCATTTCAAATGCTTGCCAAACAATTTTAAGTGCATTTTTCTTCTAAAGCAAAGCTTTTGCTATAGTTTTCATTAATTTGAAGCAAATAACTTACACACGGTTGACTTTTGCAGCGCACAGATACATTTGTATCTAGATACATTTTCACATTTGTAGCTGCTTTACGTTATGCAAGCACAAGCGCGCGCATCATCTCATCTTACATCACATGAAAATATTTTGTCATATGAAATTGTTATATGCACATTAATTCATTTTCATTTCAATGCGCCTTAATTCTGCTTGTTTGTGTGTGTGTGTGTGTGTGTGAATGTATCTATAAAGGATTTGCATAGCATTATTTAATAATGCGTTGTAATTTAGCTGCTCATATATACTTATTTGATTGCATGCTGCAGTTGCCTTTTACAAATGTGCACAGCAGTTGCAGAGGTAAACCCTATGAAATGATTTAAAGCTCAGCAAATTGAAGTTAAGTTTATTGTTATGTTTTCCCTAAAGATTGAGTTGCAACTCGAAAATTTTAGTGTAAAAGATAGGAGAATTGAGAGTAGTAAAAGTAAATGATAGAGAGTTTTGCAGAGAGAGAGAGAGAGAGAGAGAGATAGGAAGTGAGTGGCAAAGAGAGAAAAAGGAAGAGTGCAATCTGGAGTACATCTACACGTATTAATATCAATTGTTACAAGCACATTCGTTTAGCCACTTGTCGTAATGTCGAAGTCGTGTATTTGTAATGTGAAGTGGCGCCCGAGCATGGATAATATAAAAAGGTGTGCAATGTACAAACTTTTACTGCTCTGGGTAAAGTTGTAACTCGCAGTTACAGTTACAGCATAAACTTCCATTAAAAATTTTAATTACAACTGTTTTTATAAGTAAAAAGTAAGCTTAGCCTAGATTTTCAACCACAAACCGTACGACACCACCTTAGGTATTGCATCGTTCGGACATGGTACCGACTCCTGAGCCGGCTTCTTGTTCTCTATTTCGTCTGCGCTCAAAGACAGTTGCTGCCAGGCTGCTAAATGCATTCTAATTCTTTAGGTTATCGAGTTTGCATTCTTTTGGCATTTCACTCAGTATTAAATTGAAATGCTGCCTATCACACCTATATCACTGCCAATAGCAAATGTACTGCGTCACCCACTATTTCCTCTCCACAAAAAGTGCACCATAGAAGTTAAAAGAGCCATGCACGCTAAAAAGTTGGTTGAAGTGGAAACTGACCTCCTAATAACTCTTCTAAGTTGAGGATGAGACAATGTGTCCATCGTCCCTTGTTTGAAATATGCAAATCTGAAATATATATTTTTGCCAGTATTAGTTCGTACAATCGTTTCTTCAGCTAGAAAGACAATAGAAACCAACTGCCGCCTGACTATCGCCACATCCAAAGACACCGTTTGGATGGCTCTCAGTCAGTACGTCGTTTCGAGTACTCTTTTATAAATCTTTGTTCTCAAGACACTTGAACAGATTGGCGCCCTGTACAGTATTATTGATGTTGCTACTTTATGCAGATGTAGGGCTTTGTTGTCTGCCTCTTTTATGCAATGCCCTACTAGCCTTCGCGGCTCTTTTTTGTTTTTCTTATAACAGAGTCGCGTTTCGTGCTGCATACGTAACAAATATGTAAATCGGTAATATGTATTGGCGCCCGAGCAGGGACAATTGAAAAAGTGGAGTTATAGACCAATGCTGATTACCCTACAAACACCTAACTTGCTGTAAAATCTTAAATAAGTTTAAATAAATTATGCTGAATTATGCTGATCGGTTTTGCTGGTTTTCAACCAAACTGGAAATGTGTGTTATTCATAAAATTCTTACTAGTCTCAATATACCATTCATACATTTAGAACATTATTAAATTAAGTAAAAGCAACTTAGCTAACAACAGAAATATTTCTTAAAGAAATCTTCATAACTCTTCGCTCTACTTACACTTGCCCAATTTGATTATTTGTGCCAACTAATAATTTCATTATACTTTTGCAACACTTTTTTAATTTCCTCTACAAACTAAACTTTTCCTACAACATTGTTTATAAAGCAGAAAAAAAAAACTTCGTCTTATGTACTAAGTATGCATGAAATGTATTTCAATATGCCTTTGAAGTTCATGTTGTTTGTCAAGAAAATGAATTTCTCTTGACGGCGATTATGTTCAAGTAAACTTCCTTGAAAGTTTTGTAAAACATTTCCGATGTTTCAAATATTTAGCAAGCAGGCAGGCAGTCAGGCAGTCAGGAAGCACCATGCACCAGGCACACGCGCCCAAAAGTCACTCAATATTTTTTGGGAGATGTACCAAGTAGTAGTGGAGAAGAGAAAGTCACTTGTTTATATATATATATATATATATATATATATATATATATATATATATATATATATATATATATATATATATATATATATATATATATATATATATATACTTGTATACAAACGAAGGGTGAAAACTTTTGCCTAAATCACTTAACAAAAACAAGTGTTGGCATGTTGAAGAATCACGCAAAAATATCACATAAACTTTTTTCAATGAAAGCTTTGAACACATTTTTTTCTTCTTCCTATTGGATTGGTTGGGGTGAAGATTTTGAATGCTTTGTTGGTAAAACTGGGTGCTAACAACAAGAGCAACAGCAGCAGAAAAACAAAAACAACAACAATAAAATACAATCTACAAAATAATAATAAAATGGTATAAAAAATCTGCCACAAATCAAGAACAAAATGCCAATGGGGAGAAATAAAACTAACTAATATCAATTGTTTCTCTTTTGCAAAAAGTTATTTAATTTAGGCATAACTTTAGATATTTTTCTTGTTTTCACTCAACTCGTAGATATAAAGTTGACTTTGATAGTGAAATGTACTTAAGCTATTAACATATGCAGAAAGCTTAGTTTGACTTGTCCCAGAAGTACAAAAACCATCACTAGAAATGTAAAATGCGAGATACTTTTGAGTGCATAGCTAAAAAAGCTGCTGCTGTTGCTGCTGCTGCTGCTGCTGCTGCTCTGTCCCATGTCAGCAACAATCCAAAAGTAAAGTGAGGATTAACTTTGAGTAGGGTCACTTACAATCCGTTCAACTTGTAGAAGCCGATGATGGAGAAGAAGAAGTATAGCCACTTAAAAGAGAACAGACTAGTCCAATCAATTCGATTCGATGTGACTCTCTTTGCACGTTCAAGCATAACGAATGAATCGAATGTAGCCTGACTCTCTTGGGTTCATCTCAAAGGACACGGCGTCTTTTTGGCTCGTAACTTTCGATTTTAAAGCCTATTGCATAATTTATGAGGTATGGCACAAATTTGAATCGTTGAACTAAGACCGCTAGTACTGATTTGTATTGAACTGAGTTGAATTGAGTATTCTATGGTGTACACACAGAGCAGCAGGCCACTTTCTTTTTTTTGTAGTCATTCAATATTTATCTATTTGATTCGTTGTGATTTTTATTACTTTTTATACACTTCATATACGAAGTGTTATAGTATTACAATTTTGGCATGAAATTGGTAACGCATTGAAGGTAGCAACGGTAGCAAAGCCAAGTATATATATTCTTGATCAGCTTGACGAGACAAATCGAATTTAACCATCTCCGCTCCGTCTGTCTCTCTGTCCCCTTTCTATACTAATCAAAACTAGTCGCTCATACCAAGTCAAGTATGTATAATTAGGAATGTGCAGTGGCGCCCGAGCAGGGACTATTTAATAAATGAATAATAAATTACTAATTAATAAATGAATAAGAACAATGCTGACTATACTAAGTCACCAAACTAGCAAATTTGAATAATCGAGTGCTGCCCGAGCAGTCACTATTTAATAAATGAATCAATGCTGACTACCTTAAGTCACATAGTTCGGAGCTAAGTTTGGTTTTAGTTAATAGACCGTTTGAAGCAGGTCGAGTTCGCCTAGGAGCCAGTCGGCCTAGAGACCAGTCTGTTATCGCCTTTGAAACCATTCCTTAGAGCCTATGAAACATGCTTGAACCTTCATTGGTACATATTTGCCAGACTTTCCAGGTTCACAAAGAATGTAGAGCAGTCACATATAATGTGTTAAATACTTTTCATCTCCTCCTCATTGCCGCAGCTACGACAGAAGCTCTGATAAAGAGCATCCATCTGTTGGGCCATTTGGCCAATGGTACAGTGCACTGTTAGGACTACCGCCAAGCTTCCTGATACTATTCTTGTTATAGTATAGGAGCTCAAATGAACGCTTCGGTTGACATTCAGCACAGAGTGCTTTCGCAGTATGAAAGCCCGACGTAGTCGCCCACTGTCTACACGCTGATTCTTTAGTAGTTCTAGTTAATGCTGGGAGAATCTCTTGAAAATATTTATGAATATCCATCAAGAGTCGATAGTGATTCAGTTGTGGTACACTTGTCTGCCATATCGTTTCCTGCTATGCCAGAACCCAGATGAGTTCTACCATTTACTGTTGAACTTTTGAACATAGTTTAGACTTGCCATCGAGCTTCGTATGAGTTGGAGTGAAGGCGTGTGAAGTGTATAGAAGCTTTGGTTCCACTGAAGTTAACATTCTTTCTTGTTACTTTTTCGAATTCTTGGAAATTCATGAAAATTCGAGTGCACGATTTGACCGAAATTGAAAATGTAACATTTTATGATATGAATTTTTATGTAAATCATTATTACGCACAATTCAGCACAACTTTTACTCGTCTCTTACATCTGTCTGAAGTGGCTTAAGCAGCTTTAAGCGATATTTTTCCTCTACTTCAACTTACTTTTCATCACTCACTCACACAAAAAGAGGAGAATTTTATGTTGATTTTCCTTTTCCACTTTTGTATGACGGCAATTCTTTAAATAAGCAAAGCATTTACTCATACATAACGAATTTTTGCATTCATTTATTCATTCCATTCATACATATGACAAGTGGTTTTTCCTTGCTGTCTTCTGTGCGGTTTAAATATGTTTTAAAAGTCAGCTTAAGCATTTCTGCTGGAGCATGTACACTTAATTGGTTGCATATCATTTGCTTTGAGTAATGATACTTGGTATGTATTTAATTTAAATAATTATGCCTTTTTAGTTCTAAACTTTGGTCCTATTATATTTCAAGAGTTATCTTGTGATGTATGGCACGAAGTTTCATTGAAATGTTATTGAAGCTAATTGCATGCTTTCAGTTATAAATAGAAGATTTTCTGTGAAATTAGCAAGAGAAAATAAATTATATTTAGCAGTTTACACTGGTCAATGCATTTTCTGAGCACTTAAAGTGCAACAACTTAATTTAAACTTCAATTGCATGCATAAGGGTACTCACGCTTATTTAGAAGAGTATAAGTTGTTTCATAGCACGGGAAGACTTTCGTAACTAAGATAAATGTTCTTAAATGTGCCAGCGTTTTAGTAAAAGAACTATAATAAGAACTCTGTCTATGGTGGCATTGTGGATTTCACATCAAACTTTTGATGTGAATATAAAAAATACCATATAAAAAAAAACCATATCATGGCATGATTAGTTCCTTCGAGAATAAATCAATGCCGGGAGGTAAATAAAAACTAGAAAGAACGATAGTTTTAGATACTTCCAAACTTTTAAATACTCTTCAAACTTATACCGAAAGTAGTCAATCTATTGTACAACTGTATATACACAGACTGGATAACTTCAATTGTTATCCAATATTCGTGGCGTCAGAAGTTTATTGATGTCGACACTTAAAGCCTAGTTGCCTAGCTAGTTCCTTTTTTTTATAAAATAAATAACAATTAAATTTCAATGCAATAATATCTTTATTTCAATAGCCTAAATGGGTATTCGGAACTATCTGGGTGGAAGATTACCGAACGGTGCTGCCTAATTGGGTTGGATGAATTGGAAGAAGCCCCGCCACCATAGTGCCTGACACTGTTTGAATAAACTTCACAGCACCTGGCTAGGCGAAAAGAGCTATTCTGCCTCATTTTTAAAGAAATACGGACCGAAGATTCCCCCAGCCCATATATAAAAACACCAAACAGTGCATTTTTGTGGATGTAACGGTAGATCGAGAATCTCTTCGGTTTGCTCATCAGCCCAAATGAGGTAATTTTGTTTATTGACGTATCCATTGAAAGCCCGCTGCTTTTCTTCATTGAGCTGTTGCAGAGCACATTGACTGAAATTAAAGCGTAAATTCGAGTCAGACGGTTTTAGTTCTTAAGAGAGTTGGATTTTGTAAGCCTTTAAACCAAGATGCTGACGTAAAATTCGCTAAGTTTTTCCATACGAGAGGCCAAGATGCTGCGCACGGGCATCGAGTCAATTGTTCATGGTCTACAGCCACACACTCCGCTACAGCCACAATGTTCTCCTCACTACGAGCTGGATGTGGTCTATTCGGTCGCGTATCATTCAATAACGTACACTGAGGCTTCAATCTGCAGATGGTATTTGGCAATAGTGTACTCGAAAGGTCGATGATGCACACCGTTTCTTGAATCAAAGTTGTAGGTTTTAGATTCTTATTCAACTGAAATTATAAAAAAAAAATTATTGCCAAAAAGCCAAACTATGTTCTACGTACAGCACTCTTCTCTCGTAGTGGAGCACCTAGAGAGTCTATGCTGCAACTTTAGTTAGTTTTTTAGACAAAAAAAAAAAAAAAAAATTGGCTCTATGGAGTCATCAGCCATTTCTTTATTTTAATTTTAATCTAAAAAATTGCTTCATACCATTGGTGACTGGTGATGGACTGTTGTGGAGACCGAAACATGCTGTCTTACCTGCATTGTTTCTTTTCGCAATTTAATAATTTAGTAAGAGTACTAGTGAAGGCTCTACACTTTCGCATTTCACTACATTACTTATTTAGAGCAGATATTTAAGTCAAGTTTCTATTCATTGCTTATTTTAGAACTGCGCCATCATTATCCGTTGTCGAAAGGTCAAGGCCTCTGTTAGAAAAGATGCCTGTGTTTGCCAGTTCTTTTCATTCACGATTCCTAAACATTTCTGCGTTGTTAGATACATTTTGTTACAGTGAAGTATTCGCAAGTTCTTGGGCAAAATATGCATTTATATTTTTACGACTAGTGCTTCATTTAATCTATGACATGAACTCAGGTTCCAGGAGTACCTTCCGCGACTATTTGCCTCCAAAAACTGTTTTCTTCATAAATTTCATATCTAAATGATGTTTTCCAATCGCTCCAATGCAATTAATTTTGCTTTTTTATTAAAATAAAACGCTTTAATGAATTCCATGTAATATTTATCTTTTTCTATCATTCACTATCCGCTGAGCACTTCATGATACAACCAACTTCCATTAAATCAATTTACGTCACGCAGACTTTTACAAAATACATATTTGTTTAACTCTGTCGGAAAAAACCGCTGAAAAATCAGCAAACAAAAACAAAAACAAAAACAAAAAAAAAATAAGTAAATCATTCAACAACCAATTTTGCAACACGTCAGCAGCATTTAAATGTTAAATAAAATGACAAACGTCGAATTTTTGGTTGCACAAGTGAAAAATCAACGCGGGAACAAACAGAATGAACACAAATCCAATGATGAACTGATGCATCCAGCGCAATTGCAATTAGAGCGTGAAGTGCGTATTAAGTTCATTGATAAAAAAACTGAACACAAAAAAAAATCTTCCTCGATTTTTGTTTTTTAAGAGTAAATCAGCACATTCAAGTCAAACAAAACCTTTACACAATGTCTCTGAATTGGCGTTGATGTTTTAATCAGTGAAAAAATCAAATGAAAAGCGAACATTTCTGTTTGAACAATAGAAGTATGATAAGATGAAAATCTGCTTCAATTTATATATGACATACGAGAGATGTCTTCTATATGTTGACTTCGCAGTGATTATTGCTGTACGGGAACAAAAATTGGGTGCCAAATCAGAGCTACTATAAGACGAATGATCCATCAATTCGGTACTATGTGTGCTGAAAAACTCTCTTGTGTGAACCATTGCGTGAGAGCTCGCATTGTCGTGATGGAGGACGATCCGTCTTCTCCGAAAACTTCTGGCAAACAAATGTTCGTTTACCATTCGGAATTGAGCTTCATACGTTGCTCTAATAGAACAGTTTCGAACAGTTAGAACAGTTTCGCTAACTGTTACGTTGACATATACCTCTTTGGAACCACCACAGCTGTAGGTATTTCTTAAATATATCTTTGCATCAAACAATACAAATCGATGGGTTAGTGTCAAACTATGCGGTCTCCAACGTGTGTAAATCTTCTTGACGAACAAATGTACATGTAATTAATATGCTGGTTCCACTAACGCCGAAGGATGCCTTAATCACACAGTCTTGTCTTATCAGTTCAAGCCAGCATTGATGTTTTCTAGGTAACTGCTGTTTTTGTACGATCTTCTTTAGATTCGCCTTTAAGCACACGGTGACTACGTTTGTCAGCTAGCAGCTAATAACACTTAGCGTTGCCAAGGCGCACAATATACAATGGGACACTCGTACTATATGATTCTCCATCAGTACTCCCTTAAAAGGCGCACAACATTTTCATTCATTAAGGATAAACTACTTTCGCTACTTTAATTATACTAATGCATTTTGTGAAGATTAATACGATGACCCATTTTGTTTTTTATTTTGTTCCATAGAAGTCTACATTATATCTATAGAAGCAAAAGAAATTGCGTATCAAATAATTTATACGATGCAACGCAAAATTAATTTGTTATAAAAATGGAGTCACGAGGCCTTCGAACTTCATATTTATAGCATAAAATTTCTACGTGTTTCATTTTTAAACTTCAACGGCTTTAAAAACACAGAAATACATGTTGGTCCCCTGCCATAATAAATTTTAATTAGCATTTTACCGCAGGTTAACACGTTGCATGTTTATAGCACAAAAAAGGGGTGAGGTAAGGATGTACTATATAAAGGTATTTACAATATTCATATACCACACGCATACACACAGCAAGAAAGAAACATGAACATATACTAACCTAACCTAACTTAAATACAATTTGCACACACCCATATAGTGTACCTACACAAAAGTATCTGTGTGTATTTGTATCTGTGTGTTGTGGAAAAAACCGCAAAACGCGAAAAATACCGCAATGTGGTTTTCCTTTGAATATGTTTATGCCTAATGGCAAATTTATGAAAGTGTTGTTAGCACATATTCTACTAAGTGAGAATATAGGAAAACAGTACCAGTATAAACCCATATTCTAATAGATACATGTACTATTTAAACACTATGTGGGGCAAAAGTACTTGCAATATGAAAGCAGTTTTTTTAAATTATTGTATTGCATTAATATTTGAATTCAAATTAAACATTAATTATGGAGCAGTGTGCAGTGTGCAGCAGCAGTGTAATGTTGTACTGCAAATGATGTGTGGCATGTGTTTCATGCTTGGTTTGCATAAATTTAAAATAAAGAACATGGGACTAAATCGAGGAGCGGGCTGGCCACTCCGTTAATGCCTCACATGCGTTCTTCCGAGAATCGAGAAAGTCGTATTCGGAGAGTTCGGAAACTTGTATGGATGAAGTATTTACCACACTGAACGGTCGGAGAGTCCAAAGGCACAGAACGCAGCGTACAAATACAAAGTTCTTTTGTATGGGAGCAACACCTTCTACTGTATAAATCGAGGTCATGTTCGAACTTGAGTTGCTTCTAGTTATAAAAAGTCTCCATACTCCAATTTTCAAACCAATATTTCAAAGATTGAAAACTTAGGGTTGGGAGTACAGTATATCTGTGCATTCCTCCCACGATGGCGATGTCTAGAAAGACTTGTCTTGTCGCATTGATCGCGAATATGTATACTTAATGGAGTCTCCAATGCTTTCTTTAAGGCGTTACAAACATTGTCACTAAATTATAATACTATACACACTCTGTGTGCAGAGTATAATAAAAAATGTTTTGGTAATATTCTTACTTTCTTAGTATGTCTATTGTGATTATAGCCTAGAACAACATTTCTAATTGCAGTTTCATAATCAGCAGCCAAAACTAAATGAGAAAAACTCATCAATTTTGTATACAATAATTTTTATGCAAAGATACTTAAAGTATATACATTTTTGTATCTTTTATACAAGTATCTTTTGTAGGCATATTCACAATAAATGTTTTTAAATTAAAGCCTAAAAGTATGCTTACGTTTTGTTTTAGATGCAATACTTTTGTATCTCAGAACATAAAGTATAAGAGTTTTTCGAAAGATATATCTTATATATACACCGTATCATTTGCGTGCATTTTCTATTAAATGTGAGATACATTTATTTAGGGAAATGTCTTTCACAATACTCACACCACTCTAAAGAAATGCATATGCTGCAATATTTAACTTAACTTTTCCGCATGAAACGAAATATACTAAACAAACGGAAAACCTATTTAAACTTTAGGTACATAAATAATGAATGTATCTACAAACAGTATTGTACATAAACTAAATTGAATTTAGATCAAGTGCACATTAGTTTTACTATAGATTAATCCAGCATATTACATACTGAATTGTATAGCTCGACATGCTGCTGACTCAGTAGAAGAGTATCTGACGTATGCTTAATAACATTTAATACGATTTGACTGTGTTATTAACAGCGATTCTAGAGTGTACAACAAACATCTTGGAAGATGACGACGAAGGCATATAGATAAGTAGATACATACATATATTGTGCATATCCATCTATACGGCTATATAATTAGTATTAGATATATGCACGCATTGTGCCATGGCTTATGCACCTAAAATGCTACTCTGCACGTTTAGATACAATATATACTTTTACTCGTATTTAAAGTGTTTGGCTAATATTTGTCGTTCACCGACCCGACTTAAGTAAGCATTATGTGCATACACCAACTGATGTGTTTAAGTTTGCCTTGGCATAGTTTCCTTTTCTTCTAGTCTTTTTTTTTTTTTTTTCTTATATGCTGCCAAGTTGTTCTTTGCAGTAGCGAAGATACTTAGGTATATAGAAAATATCCTTAGGGTCTGTTGAAGATGACTGCGGTGCCACCACAGTGCCAAGTAATCACTTTTACTTGGCACTTTTCCAAATTGAAAAGCGAATCTCTGCACAAAGCTCGAGAGTAAAATGTGAAAAGTGAAAGTCAAAGCTGCGATGTGACATTTGGTTTGGCAATTTGATGAGTTTATTGGCATTACTTGAGTAGAGCATAAGAAAATAATAAAATTAGAAGAAGAAATTGCGTTTCAGTTTTTAAAAAAAAAAAAAAAACATATAAATTTGAAAAAAAAAAACGATGCAATAAAGGTAAAAGTTTCTTTGGAAATTTAAATGAACTTTATAAAAACTCAATGAAAATTGATAAGTGATGTGCTGCTTTGTGTGAGAATTATTGGTAATGAATTAGGAACAAATCTTCAAAGTTCGTTTAAAATCGCAGGTTAGATAAATGCTAAGATGCTGACCATGAATCAACTCAGTTTTTGCACTCATCGTATTTTCCGAAGTGCTGATCAACCAGGCCATGAGTCATCGCTCAGCATTGTTGGTAATCAGTAGAAGTATAACTGGAGAATACAGCGTTTAGATTAGTATCATATCTCTGCTTGAAAAGTGGGTCATTAAAGTTCAATGGGGAATCGACTCGTACTAAAAATGAAAGTCGTAAGATGAAGCTTACAGATGAATATAGTGACATGGTATGGCCGAAGCGAATTAGCTTTAAAAGTTACAAATTTTGATTAATTTAAAATCTTAAAAATCCAAGTCCCTTCACGAGCTGAGTGGAGACGAAGTTGATTTTAAGGCCGGCATTGTGGGCGTGTTTTTGGAGCGACAACCAAATGGAGGCATGCCAGAGTGAGTAATGCCAGAGAAAGTACGAGTATATAAAATCTTCATGAGCTTTATAAGGTGTGTCGATTTAGCCATTTTCGTCTTACTCTCTCTTTCTCTCTGTATGAAAGCCGAGATCTCAAAGACTATAATAGATAGCGCTCCCAAACTAGAATATTTAGACACTCCTATTTCAATTTCACATGGAGTTAGTGTATGAAATAAACGAACCATTTCCGCTATAAGCTTTAGCCCCTTTATAAAATCAATATTCAATTTGGAGATATCATATTAACATGTAGGTAGAAGAGGGATTTATGTTTTCTTTTGCATCTGAAAGCATCTATGCAGATAAAAGCAAGAGTTGTACACTTTCTCAAATTTGTTCGCCCTTCTTTATTAGTAGAATTATTTTCTTCAAATATTGACTGACGTGTTTTTTTGAAAGTCAGCAGTTGTTTTCATTCTAAACTAATTATAAACTAAACTAAACTGCAATTATTTTTATACGGCAAAATTCAACCATGTCTTAAACTAATCAACTATTATAAATTGCGAAAATATTGAAATCATTGAAATTCTAAGAATTGTTCTTAATTTAGCAGAAAACTGTAGTACACAGTTAATTTTAGGGTGACCAAATCCATCAGACCAAAAATTGTGTATCATTTAAAATGACTTTATTGTTTTTCAAAATATTCTCCATGACGATTAATACACTTTTGCATGCGTTTGGACCAATTTTCGAAGCACTATTGTCACTCAGAAGTGGATCCGGCAAAACGTTCTGTTTAAATGCTTCAACAGCTTCGGCATGCGTCAAGAAATGTTAACCTCGCAATTTATTTTTGATGTGCGGGAACAAATAGAAGTTGGAGCTCTCTTGTGCAAAGCGATGTGCTTGCATTGTCGTGTTGGTGGATAATCCGTCTTCGGCGGTTAGTTTTGCTTAATTCTCCGAAAACTTCTGGTAAAAAAAAAAATGGTTGTGAACCCTTCAGAATTCTACGTTGCTTTAATAGAATAGTTACGACATGAGGTTTGTCGACAGAGTTGAAAAAATATTTCAAGGTCGTGAATAGACAACCAACATGTTTTGTATTTTTTTATCGACATCGTTCGAGGACCAAATCGCTACAGACCATGCTGTCTAGAGTTCTGGAGAATGTGCACCGAGTCCATAAAGTGCACTAGATAAAATCATTACGTATATACGGGCGAGCCGCGGTCCAAACACCTTTCGCATTATCTTGCGCTTATTTTGAACTAATTAATCAGAAGCAAGAACTTCACCTGCACGCTTTCGCAAACTATTCGAAAACGTTTTATACCATTTTCGATAGATTTCCGAAATACAGTATAGCCACCATGCTGTAATCGTAGCTTATTTTTAATGTTACATGCTGATCACAAAAGGGAACATTTTACATGTGTTTCGTGGAAAATGGAACGCGGCGACAAGTAAGCAAAAAATAGAACATCTTCCCGTCTGGTCACCCTAGCTAATTTTCAACGCTTTATTATATTATATAAACCATTTAAAATCTTTTAAAACATTTAAGCGTGCTAATTAGAAACGTTTAATGCAATTAAGGATGCTTTTTTACTTATAAAAGTGCTGAAGTTTTCTGCTGTCTAACAGTTTACATAAATTCTCTGTGGCAAAAGGAAGTAAGAATTCTCAAAATGAATTATCGTGCATTTTTTGCGCTGACTTTACTGTTGGCTTTGGTTGGAGGAATAACTGCTGGTAGACTTCTTCCAGATGCAACATCGTGGTGGGGACGTTGCCTTTAATGAAATTTAACTACAACTATCAACCAAAATAATTGGTAATGATAAAAATGGGCCTTAAAACAGTTGGGTTTTTGGCATATAAAGTAATTTGTCAGAAATAAATATATTAAATGCAATTATTTTATTGCAATTTCTGGGATTCCCGAATGATGCCTACAATGTTTTATAACACGCTTTATGCGAAATTCTTTAATTTTGAAATCTAGCTTGGAACAATAGAGCATTAAACTCGAAAAAGTAGTTTAAGCTGTAAGGATTCATGGTGTAATATAGGCTATGCCAAGCTGCGTATCCATTCTGAAAAATTGAGACTGAATACTTTAGGGTAACTTTTTGAAAGTCCAGTTAAAAATTAACTATCAGTTAATGCACAGAAAATTATTGATTAACCGATAGAGAATAACAGACAGTTAAATTTTTACAGACATTGAAGAATTTGCACTTACTTGGTCCAAACGTGGTCAGACTTTCCAGTGGAAATGTAAGCTGATGCCCAACACTTATTGTTGCCAAGGCTCTTAATATGATTCATAACCCGCGTATCAGTCTGCCTAAAAGTTTATAACATTGAAGAAACTATCGGTGACACCAAAACGAGTCCATTAAGAACATAAATATATTCCAAAGTATTTTTATCTGCTCTCTTTACAGCACTCTTCCGGTTTTCACCTCCAAAGAAACTGTTTCAAAGTGAATTCATTAAAATGGTTCGACTTTTTTTTCACTTCAAACAGAATATAACGCTATGAATTCATTTGGTATTTCGCATTTGAATTACATAATTCTAAATATCTAGCCTGTATACTTAACTTATAAAGGAACTAATTTAACATTTATTCGCTTATGAAACCATTTAAGCGACTCACGCTGAGCGCAATGAACTTGTAATCAAATTTTATTGGGATTCTATCTTAAAATCTCGAAAGTTTCTCCATACTCGATATAAATACTGAGCTGGGAGCTATTGCAGTCTGGTTCAAACGCATGTTGGACAGTAAATCGTTTGCCGCTGTCCATACGCTGCATCCTTTGCACATAACTCATCTCTAGAAGTACTTCAAGTGATTTATTGTGATTAAGCAGCCACAACACACTTGTTGTAAGCGTAGAACTTAGACAACATTAAATTAAAAGTTTTTTATGGTAGTATATTAAGAAACATATTTGATATATGTATTTAAAGCCATAAATTTTTTAAATAGCTTTCGGAAATCATATTTCAGTCTTCTTTCTGTCCGCAGCACTTATAGCGGAAATATATGATTTGGATGATAGCTGTCAATGAGAATTATAAATGTTAAATTTTTCCAATACAATTTTCAGTTACTAACATATCTTCCTGTGCATAGCGTAACGTCTCTACCAATGAAGTCAATGGTGCAGCTCCCATGCAAATTTTGTGCACAATTGTAAATAAATGGAATCTAAAAGTATATCTCTACATTAATTGTTATTAAAAACCAAGTAACCTACTTATCCTCTAGACCCTTATTGACTAGCATGCTATTAATCATTTCAGCGGTAACTGGACCCAATGGTTCATGTCCGGCAACTATTATATAATCCAATTCGCATAAAGGTTTACCAGATTTAACAAAAGCCTCGGCAAGTTTGCGATTGCGATTGGCTTTAAATGAAATAAAAGTATATAAAAATTATAAGTTGCATGCATTAATAACAAACTTCATACCATAACAACATGTTATAAGATCCGATAAACCAGATGGTTGAAAGAATGTTGACATGCGACTGCCCGGAAAGAAGACATCCACAAAATGTATCATCTCTAGAAAACCACGACGTATAATGCCCGCCTTTGTATTCTCATTCAATTGCAAACCATCTGCTAGACCAGCAGTGAAGGCTAAGACATTCTAAGTAGGTTGAGTTGATATATATAATAATTATAGTATATACTGGTCGATTCCGAATCACAGATTCGGAAAGATTTGGCGAAAGTGCATAACAACAAAATGATACATTTTCAACGTTTAGGTGGATTTTGAGATCAGATGCATTTAGTAATATTAAATAAATGTAATCTCAAATGAATTATTATAGCGAAATTATACGAATTTAACCATTTTGTCTATTTCACTTTCGCAAAATCTTTCTCCTAACTCACTCTTAGTGTTGCACAAATTTCGACACAATCTGCATCATCGGTGACATCCACACGAAATGTTTCCGACTTAAAGATGGTTTGCAGTAAACGTGAGAAGCTTTGATCACGACAACCAATGGTGCCCTCACAAAAACGATTCTTGGCTATTTCATGCGCCAGATTGCAACCGGAAAGTACAGAGCAGGAAATCTTTTAAGTAGTATAAAATAGATAGATAACTACAAATTACATTAAAAAAAAAATGCCACGCTTACCTTCAAATTACGCTGTATTAGCTGTGATATGAGCACCACCTGTCCATCTTCGCCACGTTCGAAACCTTTGATCAGTGATACAGCCAATGCCGTGGGTTTAATTTTACCAAGCAAGGACTTACAAACATTTATAACAAAACTTGCCGGTATGGCAAACACAATAATATCTGCATTTTTAGCTGCTTCTAGAACATCCGGCATGGCAATCTGTAATTGTTGTGACAATGTTTAAGTACCTACTTAGTAGTACTAAGTGAAGTACTTACAATATTTTTCGGCAACTTATAACCGGGCATATATTTAACATTCTCATGCAATTGATTAATGATATCGGTCAGCTTGCGCCCATCTACAATCTCTTCATATACGTACATATTAACCTCATCCTCTAGTATATCCGATTTCATTGCGTTCTCGCCTATATTACGTGCTATGGTTGTAGCCCTGCGCGAAAATGCAAAGAAAATAGTATATGATGTAAAGAATTTTTACTACATAATCTAGATAGTGGTTTATTCTTCAGCTTACCAGTTTCCGGAACCAATTATTGCAACGCTATATTTTTCAGTCATATTTAAACTGAAAATTTAATATGAAAATTTCATCTATAATAATTTATCTTTCCAAAAACAGCAAACGATCAAATTTTTGAAAAGAAATATCAAGAACTCTTAGATTGTACAATAAAATCTAGACTAAGTGTAACAAGAAAGAACACTGCTCGATGTCGAGATGCGCTGTACCTTGTATAATGCTCCTTATATGAACCATAGATTAAATAATTTAGTAGTCCGATTTGGACATAATGGGATATTTTATTAGAATTGTTGAAATATTAGAATCAAAATTAAGCGAAAAAGTGTTCATATGCATTACAAAAACTCAAAAAATAGAAAACTGGTTAGCAAAGGACTACCACCTGAAGTCATCCGTTCTGGACCTTTAGGGAATATTTTGTAAGAATTGACATAATATACGCCAAATTTAGTAATGCTGGCTTAATTAAGAACTAAAACAAAAAATTTTCATACAAGAACTTAAAACTGGAGGTCAAGTTTGTATAGGGCCTGATCTGATCTGTCCTGTAGTCTGATCTGGTGACGTTAGATACACAAAAATTTGGCATTCCCCTCGAATAAACAACAATACAAAAATAAATGTTCATACAAAAACATAAAAATGAGAGCAGTTTTATAAGGGACCTACGCCTAATACTAGTGTTCCGAGTGTGGATCTGTGCGTTTTCTTTTTAAGGATTTACGTTAGAAATTTGGCGTTTCTATCGAATATCACAAAAGTAAAAATATTTTCATACAAAATCTCAAAAAATGGGTGCACATTTGTATGGGGCCTACCCCTAACAGTGATTCGATCTGAACCTATGCGTTATATTTTATTAGGATTTATGTTAGATATATCAAGTTTGGTGTTTATATCGAATAAATAACTAAACTAACAAAATGTTCCTACAAAAACTTAAAAATGGGTGCTGATTTCTATGGCGACTACCCTTTAAATTGGGGTGCATTTAATACACTTTATCTAAAGAGAGAATTGGAAAGTTTAAATATGCAAATTTGAAGTCTGCATCTCTTATATTCTCTGAGAGCTCTCCGTTCAAACAGCCGGTCAGACGGATGGACGGACAGAAGGACTTGTCTATATCGACTCTTCTTCTAAACAAATATATACAAGTATATAAATACTTTATAGGAACTTCCCTGCTTCCTGCTGCCTATTACATACATTTTCCCAAAACTAATATAAAATTTAAATCTATGGGTACAGTGTATAATAATGTCATTCCTTTCATTTTAGTCGAATCAGAGCTATGTAGCCAGACTCCACCAAGGCATTTATTACATTTAGAGCATTTTCTATTTGTTTTTGGAAACAAGCTCAAGCATTGATAAAAAAAAAGGGTTATACAAGTTGCAGGCTAGCTTATCTGCTGCACGTAGATTTTTACATGGTCCGTCGAGCCGGATCAATGTGCAGCAGAGTAGCTAACAAAGTAGAGTATCGGTGGGAACGGGCTTGAAGGGAAAAAAGTGTGAAAAAGAATAAATTTTTTATATTTATTCAAAATTTCTTCATTAAACTTCATTTAAAGAAGATCTTGCGCTTCTCTTTATTTTTAATTTAACTTCAACTGAATTTTTGGCAGCAAAATGCCTTAAAAAAGTGCTACTTCAACTACGCACATATTTCAAACAGCAGACTGAGCTGTCACAAAAAGTTTATGCCAACTATTTGATAGACAACTTTATGATGCTGCCGTATGGATTATTCACATACATTACTCGTTTCTGGGACGCTGAAATATCTTGCAGTCTTAAATTATCTCACGTTTTTAGCGTATGCAAACTATTTTGAAGTATGCGCTTCAGTGAATGTGCGTCTTTTTGATATATTACGAGTACATATATATATATAATGTATATAACTTAATTTGATTTTGCTTCAAATTACTTTTAAGACTATTTGTGTGTAGTGCAACTTATACTTTTCTAACTCTAAGACCCTTTTATTTGGTTATGTATTATTGCGTAAGTCTTGTCTTGCGTAAGTACTATGCTGCTAATTAATTGGGTTTTTCTTAATTTAAAAATAAACCTATGGTTCTGTAGGTGTGTCAAGCCCACTTTGCTAGCTCGTCTGGTGCACGTAGATCCGGCTCGATGGACGGTGCATTTTTATATACATTCTTCATTAATGCTACAATTGTTCGGCTTGTATCAACAACAAAATAGCATTTATGGCATTGTATCTTCATAAAAAATGCAATTAATGTCTTGGTGAAGTCTGGCTACATATAACACTGATTCGACTAAACCGATCGGAATGACATTATTATAACCTGAAAATGAAAAATAAGACTGGGAGGAGACTACATAAAGTAGTTACGTATACTCTTGATTTCCAACAAAATTCGTTTCAATATAGCCATATCTGTATATTTGTATTAATGCCTCTACATATGGAGTATATAGCCCAACTCAATCTTCAAAATTGTTTTAATTGATGTTTAGAGCGTAGCTATTTGTTTCTGACATGCGGCTAAATGAACAAAACGGTTATTAAAACGACAAATCAGCAATAACGATGTTGAAGAGAGAAAAGAAGAAAGAGTGAGCATCGGACGTTACAGAAACTGAATAAGAGCAGAAAGTTGTAACTCTTATGTGTAGTAGATAATTAATTTTCAATATTTAATATTTAATATTTTTAAGCGTTCTAATTTAAAACGTTTAATATACATAGTTTATGTTTGCTTCTTCGACCTATAAAAGTGCTGAAGTTTTTGACTGTTAACATTTCTGTTTAAAAAAATGAAGTAAAAACTCACAAAACGAATTGAAGTGCATTTTTTGCGCTGACTCTACTGATGGCTTTACTTGGAGGAATAACCGCTGGTAGACTTCTGCCCAATGCAGCACCTTGGTGGGGCAAATGCTTTAAGAGACCAAAATAACTGATAATGGTGAAAAAGGACTTTAACGACATTCATTATTTGGCATATAAATTGTCAGAAATAAATATAATAAATAAATTTTGTTCGCCATCTACTGCCTCACCAGTTCTGAAGTAGAATGGCTCTATGAAGGTTTTCGAGTATGTAATTATTTTATTGGTTGACGGCGTATGGCGTTAGTGTGAAATGATCGTTGTCGCTCATTAGTATTCGCTCCCAATAAGTCAGATTAGCTTCAACGAATCGAATGATGCGCTTCGTGTAAGCTAAGCGATGAATTTTGGTGTCGAGGCTTATTTTGGTCCTAAGGAGATAAAGTATACATATCAAGATGACATACCCATATAATCCCAACGCCCAGTTTTGGGTTTTTTGTTAGAAAAACTTATTTATTACAGTGGATAGAAATTAGCTATGGTGTCATCTAAAGAACGGATGCTTTATATACAAGTATAAATCAATAGACGTGCCCCGCCCAGTTTTAGTACTCATACAAACCAACCGTTCACTTTTGGTTTTTTGTTTGAAAACTTATTTACAACTTGAAATTGTAAGTGATATATTAATGGACGTATCCCACACAGTTTTACGGGTAGCCCACATAAAGACCCACCATTCTCGTTTAGGTTCTTCAAACATTTTTTTATGTATAGCTGCTAACTATACAATTTTAAAGTATATAGTACAAGTGAATGGCAGAGTATCTCACTTACAATTTTTAAATATGTATGTAAATCGAGTTTCGAGTTGCTATCATTAAAAATTATGCCAAATATGTATAGGTATGAAATTTGTTATACAGAAAAAGTTTCTTTTGTACATCAACTTAAAAAAAAAACCGAACCTCCCATGAAAAACCATTGGTCAAATTTAAATAACATAAAGTAAATTCATATATTGTATGTAGGTGCAATATATTTAGATACAAGTGCAATTTATGCGAAACATAAAACTTTAATTTGAATTTCATGCATTGAAGCGCATGGAGAAAGTGCCTTCTGTCCCTTCCATACATGTACACAAGGATGCCACTGTATGGCGAGAGTTGAAAAGTCAAAGTAAAAGTTGATTATGCAGCTAACCAAGTATTTTATTATTATAATTAGTTTATTACATAAAACATAAACCGAAATGCAAACAAATACATAAACAAAGTTAGATAAACACAGAGTATATAAACATAGGGTATATATGTATATATACATATACCAACATATTGTATAAAAGGACATAATTAAACAAATATGCAAGCTAAGTAGACAAACAAAATATCCTCTGCTCTGTTTCATTTTAACACTCTATCTCCTTCATGCTTACGTTATTCAACAGGATAATACATCAACATTTGACGTCACATACTCAAATAGAGTTACGCCCATTTAATTTTACCACGTGTTTTGTAGTTATTGTTATAGTACACTGCAATCTGTACGGTATATTAAATTTATGTAAATGTATGTAACAGATAGAATGAAGTATGGGAGGTACTAGTATATATTCTAGATCAGCAACAGAAGTTGCACCATTATACACATGTTCGTCCGTCTGTCAGTATGAACGCTCAGCACATAAAAACTTCGAAAAAACTTCAACAAGCTTGACTGAAAAGTCTAACTTTTGTAAGACCTAGTCACATAGAGTATATGAAATGGGCGTGTCAGCCCTACTACAAATATAAGGTTAAGTTGAGTAGCCGGTGCCAAGAAAACCACCATCACTTAGACAAAGAGTTCCATTGTGGTACCACAAATCTCTCATTATGAATCTTCTATAAACGATTGGGACGTTTTCATGAATTTTACTATTTTACAGAGCTCAATTTTGTATATTTCTGAAAGGTATCGTAATTTAAAAAGTAATCTCTTCGATGTTTTGACAGCTTCTGCTTAAATTAAGTTGATTAACTGCTTGCTTGCTAGCATGTCTGTCTATGCCCGGTTAAGATACGTATTCGAAACGATATATCAGTACTGTTTAAACTCAAAGTTGAACGGGTTTTTCTTTTGTCCTATCCTTTCCAATTTGTTTAAAAATATTCTATGGGGATACGCTTAACCACCGCGCATTTGCAGTCTAATTTTCTCTTTGATAAGCATCTTGCATATTGAAACGAGCAACCCGACTGAGCTGAGTCATTACTAATAAGGAACTGGTCGGGTACAATCGCTCGTCTACTCTGAGGAGTATACTATATTGCTGAGCCATCTCATTAAGAGATATGCAGCATTCAGTCTAGTGCTTTTAGCGCATCTTGACTATCTGAGTATAGGAATAAACTGCTTTGATACATCAAGTGCAAGCTTATGACGTGCTTTACTTACTGGATACAGTAGATTGGCGATCTGAAAGAGTTTTCTACCTCTATTTCTGGAGCGTATACGCCTCCTCTGTATCTTTAGCTTCATGAAGTCTGTATACACGCTTATGGTTTTTTAGTTTTGGAACACAATAGTCAGTGTGTTGTGGTAGATCCCTATAGAAGTTTAGGATCGTTTCTCCATGAGTTGCTTTCTCCAAACCTTAAAGCGGCAATAGAGGCAATATCTAGTTGGGAAAAAGTAGAATTGTGTTTAGTGATTCCGTCAGTGTGATGCGTAACTCTTCATTGACGCATAATTCCTCACTTTTTAGCAACTTGCTAAGTTGGTTTCACTTCCAAACCACATGAGTTTACCCACCTACAAAGTTATTTGAGCGTTGTCTCCATTAGATCGCAGAAAGCCAACAGAAACATGTAGCTTATTGCTATGGCAACATGGTCCGCACACGCATTAACTAATTAGCACTACTCTTTCAAGCGTCTTCGTCCTCTTGTTGATAGCCAATACACATAGAATAGGAGAGTAAACAGCCAATCTATTGAAGTTAAGCAATTGACTATTAATGCCTATGCCTAGAGGGCCATCCGCCTCCATATTCGTCAACTCTTCGGTGTTTGTAGCTACAAGGGTTAGGCTGCTTAAAAATTGGAACAGATAAAACCATTAAAATTTATATAGCTGCATAATACGCATCTGTAGTTCATATAACTACACCTTATTTTTAAGTGCAGAGTATTGCATAGTCGAGCATACCACACTGGCCGCACTCTTTCTTGTTGTTGTTGTATTGTTTTTGTTGCTGTGGCTATGGAAATTAGTTTGCAAAGGACAATAAACAAGCAGCTATGAAGAGTGTGAGATACTTACTCACAGATACATGGCAAGGCAGAGAAAGATAGATTGCGTTTAAGGATTTATTTTCGTACAGGAAAAGCAAATATGCTGCAGACACAGATAAACAACAACATGTGTTGACATATTCAAGTAGCATAGAGAGAGATAGTTAGACAGCAGGAATAGCGCCAGGACATCTTAATTGGTATTTATGACTACTTAAATGTTCTGCATCTTGTTAGAATTTTGCACCTCATATTTCAATTCGAATATCACTTCTGCTTCTTTTTTTCTTACAGTGTAGCTACTTGAAATGTTAACGCCTTAAAAATGTCGGCTATACACAAAATGATCTTCACAACGTTCCACCAATCGGCAGCGTGTAGCTAATTATAGCATAAAGTATCTTAAAGATACGCGAGCGCGAGAGAGAGAGAGCGATTGTATGCGTATGTGACACATTGACTGCTACAAGATCATTCTCTTCTTTAAATTTATATATGAATGGATTTTCAAACATTTTCTATCTTAAATATAATTTCAGTAGTCAGACGACTTTGGCATAGTTTAGTATCTCGACAACAATTATCGTAATTAACTCGTTTATGTGTTCTATGCGCTAATTAAATTACCGCTGCGCAGGATTGCCAATAAATAAAAACAGATACAAATACAGCGAAAAAAAAAACAGAACCAAATCAAAGAAATGCGAATTTAATTCAATCAGTGTCAGCTACAAAAGTACGACGACGCGCGTTGTTAATTTAAATTTAAATTCAATTGCGCCAAAATAACTCGTTTAATTAGTGAATAACAAAAAAAAAAAAAAACAACAAAGAAAAGTGAAAACTATTTCGTTGAAATATGCTAAACTATCAGCAACAGTTGCATTCATTGCCCGTCGGCAGTTTAAGCAGCAATGCGGCAAATTTTTATTATGCCACAGCAGCGGCAGCAGCAAGCGCAGCGTCGCCGTCGCATGCAACATCACCGGCGGCGGCGGCGGCGGCGGCTGCATCGTCGTCAGGACATCAATCCAATCCTTTGCATACACATCCTGCTTCTAGTTTACACAATTTAAATCTGGCTTATGCCAATACAGAGCTTGAGTGTAAAACGCTTGCTGCGCAATATGCAAAGGACAAACTGGAATTTAAACATGCCGATAAATCCTTGAATCGTTTTTCAGTGAATAATTTAATTGAATTAAAACAGGATGTGTATGTGAAGCACAAAATGCTGGAGTTGAATAATAATTTTGGTTAGTATTCAAACAAAATAAATTGAATTTTATGCAGTTTGTTCTGAAATTATGGAGCAATCTGAGAAGTGTCTTGGAGCTTTAAAAAGATTTATTTACTTCGCTAATTAGATAAAGGATAGCATGCTGATATTATATTATCTCTCCTTGCACTTCTACTGGATTGAAAATATCCGAAAAAATCTTCTATATCAAGAGCTGAAGAAAGGCATAGTAGTTCAAATAATAAGAAGGTTCAATAGCTTCTAACGAAGTGTTCGATTTCTACATCGTGCGTTTTCCAGCCGTTGAGGTAGTTGCATATCGACGGTGTCTTCTTCAAAATTGCCATCAGCATCAAAAGTTAAGTGACTTGCATATTTCCAGAAGTTTTTCAAATTATATTCATTGGGGTTACTTTAAATCGCTTGTTTAGAGCAACGGTCCCAAAACTTTGCATAACATAACCTCGAAGCCAACATCGGAGCAGCCGAGGCTAGCATATTAGCCGAAATCTGTCACAGGAAAATTGAGCTAAAGAGAAGACGTGCGGCCATTTGTATGATTTCTTGTTTAAATCTTAAATGACATAGAATTATCCGTCACATAATGGATGCCGATTGAATTTTGATTCAATACTTTTTGTTTTATTTTATTTTAAAGTTCGGACGTTCTTAGTGGTAAGCCCGATACAAAGAAACAGTATATTATTCCGAGTATTATGAATTATTTTGGGCAATGCTTTTGAATAGTTATATTTCACTAACAAAGCTACTACATACTCCGGGTTCCATAACAATTTTCTGTCTCCAAATTCGAGAAAAAGATGCCTACTCTGAATCGTGTGTGAGGTTATTATATTGTTGACAATCTACTTGGGTTGTTATATATCACTTTGCCTAATGTATTTCCTCTCAAACTTCGTAGCTGTATGCCTACCGTTCAACATTTTGAATGGCAGGAGTTTGAGTATATTCGTTTGAATAAAGGAATCACCGTGTCACGCAGTGTTCTCCCACAGTCTAAGTTTGCTGTTAAGTTCTTCCGTTCATTTTCCGCACAATCTAAATATACAAATCCTTGGCTTTTCTTGGCTGAGCAACCTACTACTATATTGCAAAAAATTTACTTAAACTCCAAAAATGTTAAAAATGGTCTTAAGTAACTTAAACTCTACTATTAAAAATATTATAGAGAATTTTTTATTCAGAGCACCTGCAAATTATCGAAATGTACCGAAGATTCTTAAAGTGTTCTATACAAGTTTATGACATCGTCATAAGAAAAGATGAGAGTCTTATCTCCAAACCATTGGAAGCTCAGCTCGGCGCTCTGAGATTCCAATAGTGCATCTTTAGTAAATCCAAAGCAAAGGCGTTTTTGAGACTACTTTATCGAAATCAAAGACTGAGCCATCATTTTTAAAGTTTATATTCACCTTTAATGTGCCGAAAAATAAACAAACAATTAAAAAGTGAGCGGTGTCACGCACTTATACAAGATATAAACTGAATTCGTCATGTCTCAGCAACTATTTGACCGATCTTTATTAAATTCATAGAGTGTTTTAGATTTATTATTCAATTCATTTCAATAAAATGTCAATGTTCTAAGTTAGACGAATTGCTTCATCTACGTATGTCCGTCTGTTCCTCTCTCTTACATCTCCAACAAAATAAATATATATCTACAAGTATATATGCAATACATTGAATTCAATGGGCTACAAGCGGCTAATAAAGCCAATCTTGCATTACCCATTATTCCTCCACAAGCAACTAAAATTGCGCAAGTTTGTTTTCGCTACAAGTTCAACATAAACAACAGACAGACATACCCTGCTTCATGCCACGCCCAGCTACTCATTCGTATATATTGCACTTTACATATCCTTACACAAGATTACATACTATCCAAATTTAAATCCGTGCTGCTTGGCGCTGCTTCCACGGATGCGTTGCAATATGCGTTGCTATTGCGGTTATGTAAATTAGTTTCAAAGATGACAATGGTGCCTAAGATTTATTTTCATCTCGAACATGTCCTGCACGAATGAAGCGCTTACAATCCAAACACATGTTGCCAGCGTTGACAGTTCCTGCCGTGGCATAATACTGCTCGCTTGGCGCAGAGCAGGATACATGCGGTTGACATTGGGCGGATCCTACAGTAATTGGTATTTATTGCTACTTAAATGCTTGAATGCTGTTAGATATTTTCACCTCATATTTCAACAATTTAAGTGGGTACTTAAAGTGCAACAAGGAACTATTCATAGGAATTTGTTGCATGAATATAATAATTTCAAAGCATTTGTCATTTTCCTTATGGGAATATTTAGATACTATTCCTAAAGTCTCCAGCAATTGTGAATTACTTGTTACAGTAGCAAATTCTTAAACAGTGTAAAAAATAGCCAAAAATAAAGTCCTGAATCTTTTCAGTGTAATATCTCAGGCATGTTTCATATTTAAAACAAAATTGTTAGGATTTTTTTAAATTGAAATTAAATGATATGTAGAGACATGAGACTATACAAGCTTTTCTTCAAAACTTAGAAAATTAATAGATAGAATTCGAGAAAATAGCTAAAAACGTAATACTTATTATTTCTCCAAGAAGATTTTACAGCATTAGTTAAGAGTTTGCTGAAGTTTTTATATACACACATAAGACTTCTTATACAATTAGATATTGTTTTAACTACATAAACTCATAGATAAATAACATAAATAAATATTTTCCAGCACAGTAAAAAAAAAAAAAAAAAAATACCGAAAAAAAAAACTAAAAACATTTCCGACACACTTGCAAGACAACTTCAACATTGTCAACATGACAAAACCTAATCAGATCTGACAGCAGACCGCTTCAAGGCGCACAGAATGAAAAAGATACTCGTACTAGTAAATATAAGCATTAAAACCGAGTAGGACGACTCGACTATGTCATCTCTTACTGACGAAGTTTTCGCTAGCATATTTTCCAAGTGATGCAGAACCGAAACAGCAACGGAAAAGCGCATCTCATGAATTTACTTCTTTTTTTTTGTTTTTTTTTTTTTTGAATACCCTACATACATAGTGTAAGCAGAGTATTAAGACTTTATTGCAGAGTTTGTTTTTGCATTGAAAAAGGCTGCAGTGACTTCACATAAGGTTAATACTCCTTTATTCATGTTCATCTTTTCCAGATGAGAGTCGTGCTAGTTGTGTACGTTTGAAGACTTTTTTTTTATTTGAAAATTCAAAATAAATCTATGATCTAGAGAGAGTTTATGGCATGTATATAATTTATGTTATACGAAAGTATACAAAATGTAACAATGCTTTAGACCCTAAACAATTAGATGCTCAGCAACAAGTTTTACACTTTAGTTATTTCACCTCTGTGGTGAATTAATTTGAATGAATGAAAATATGCATACAATAGCTCACCTCTGATAAAGTTTCATCGTGTGAAGCGTATTAAAACTTCGGTTCCTTGATTTTATACATTTCTTGTTCCTTTTTTTATATGCCACACTAGAACATCCCGCGAGAATTGTGGCGCTGCATTTATTTTAGTTTGACTATCGCATTCAATTGCAGTTGAGTTGAGTTGAACGGATTGTAACATGTGCCGCATATCGCACGCTGTATTTTTTTCTTCGTTCTTTAGTTTAAAAACTTTCGTTTTTTATGCAACTGTTTGGTTTTTTATGCTGTACTTAAATTAAAGAGTTTTTTTCTTCCATTTACTCCTGGGAATTTCTGATTTCTGTGTGTTCCAGCGGTGTTGATCTATGTGCTGGTTGACTGCTTTGACAACTTCATTGACAAATTGAGACAAATGTGGTTTTATTGATGTAATTAATTCAGAAGAAGAAACGCTGCAGTTTCCTAAAAAAAAGTAAAATAAAAACATTTTATTAGGTACTGATTTTTGTTCGTATAGTTTTTCTGATATAGTCGTGATATAGTTTTATATACTCGCCAAAAAAAAAAGAAATCACTACAATGACATTGATATGCAGCATGGTATGCGCATGTCATAATATTTGCCAAGGAAATCTGTTCGCGCGCTTGTTCGTTAAACATTTCGTCTCCTCTCCTGCAACGGATGTAATGACGGCGGCAACGTTCACGTTCAGTTCATGTCACCGGAGACGACATGTCGCCTCGCCGACCGTCGACCGCCGGCGCTGATTGCCTTTAATGTTGACAGCCGCCAACGAGTAGAAAAAATTATATGAATATGAGACTGTCATATTTTTAGTGCATGTAATAATTGCCGCTTCCAATGAGTGAATGAATGAATGAATCCTATGAAGGATGGCATGTTGCTTCTGCACCACCTTCATATGACTGTATTCTTGAAATAACTGAAAAGTAGTAAATTAACACTCAATTATAAATCATTTGTACTTTGAAGTTGTTGAAACTATTCAATTTACATTTAGTTGTTATAATACGGCAAAGATTCACGACTATTGTTTAGCCAATCAAGTTTAAATTAAGAAAATCAACGGAGTTCACTTACACGCTTTTCCAATCTTATTCGAAAACACTTAAAAAGTATCTTTTAGGAAAATGTTTCCAAGAAAGGTAGAACTACCATAGAACAAGGGAGTGCTTTATGCAAAGTAAGCTCAACTAACCTGCAGTTTTGCCCACGTTTTGGGCTAGCCCCCATACAAACCCACCGCTCATTTTTGACTTTTTTGTATGAAAAACTTTTTTATTGTAGTCAATATTAACTTAAAAATTGGTATGGTAACTTCTAGTGGACGGATGCTTGATATATATATTAATGGGTGGGACCCGCCCACTGTTTGGAGTAGCCCCATACAAACCTTTTGACTTTTTATATGAAAAACTTTATTATAGTCAATATTAGGTTGAAATGCATGTGGTGGGTTTTTATGTGCGGCTGGGTCCTTATTTGCGAAGTTCCGACCGACAAAAATAAATATATATATAAGTTCAAGTCGAAGTTCATCCATCAGATTCTTTAAATGAACGAAAAATTTATTTAAAAGCTTATTTTTCTATTTTGATCTACAAATTTACCATTTTTGTCCGAGTTTGATCCGTTAGAGCTTGAAATTTTCAAAGTTGATATAGCTATTGTTTCAATATTTGAATCCTGGCTTATTGGTTTTATTCAATACTGAAAAAAATGTACTCAAATGAGAAAATTCTAAGAAATTTATTAAAAGTTGCATGGAATTTGAACTGCTGTAACGCCATTTTCATTCGGTCGACCGAATTGGATACCTTTCCACGTTACAGTGGCGCCCGAACAGTGATTCCAGCTTCCAGAGCAACTTTAAGGACGCAATTTGATCTAAAAAAGCAGTAACTAAAAACAAAAAACCTATAGATAAAAATCTTTGAAAGTGTATGTTAAATCTTCTGAAACAAACTTCATAACGAATAAAATATTATTTATTAAATTAAAAACAAGTTGTATAACCCTTTAAAAACAAAAAACCCACTTCATAACTGAACAACAGCATGACTGAGAGCATGATTATATGCTAAAATTCAAAATAATTCATTAATCAAATTTATTGCTAATTAGTGTTACTAAAACATTAATAATAATGTCGCACTTTCGATTTAATTATGCGATTTTAATTTGTTTGCATGACATATATACTATCTATAAATGCATATACTTATATATAGGCTAGACGCCTACACACAGCACACAGCACATGCTAAAGCCATCAACAATTAAAGATATTTTATGTTCAATACGAATATAAACGTATACTCTAAATACAACACAAACATTTTTCGGTATACAAAATAAGAAATGCAAAATTTAATGACACCTCGAGTGAAATTTCTTACAACATAAATTGATGTTCCACATAAAATTCGACTAATCGATAATTTACGACACACTCAACGCTGACCGTAAAAAGCCTGGCGTCTTTATTGATTCCAAGAAATTTACTTGCAGCATTATATGAAAATTTTATGGCGCTATAATTGCTTTTAGTTGCTGCTGACTCTGTGCTTCCTACTTTTCTTTGCATTCACAATTTCTATTATTTTTCATTAAAAATTTTCCAGGAGCTGCAGCAAACGAATTCCCAACGAGCTCCTCCAGTGGTGGTGGCCACAACAGCAGCAACAACAACAACAACAACTGCACTTCAACGTCACATGCACGAAAACCACGACGCAATCGCACCACATTCAGCTCCGTACAGTTGACAGCGCTGGAAAAAGTTTTCGAACGTACTCATTATCCGGATGCATTTGTACGCGAGGAACTTGCATCGAAGGTGCATCTCAGTGAGGCGCGAGTGCAGGTGAGTTGTCGCAGCAGAGGCAGTTGAAGTTTCTCGACCAGCAGCAAGAAACCAACCAAAGTCATTTATAATCATTTTCACTTACCATTATTTCTTTGCAGGTCTGGTTTCAGAATCGTCGCGCTAAGTTTCGACGTAACGAACGTAGCATCTCCACTGGACGTCCGCTGTTGGATAGCGCACCGCAACTTGTGCCACCCATTACCACTGCACACACCAAGTATACAAATCTCAGTCATGCGGCTGCAAGTGGCGCATATACATTGAATTTTCCACCACTTGACATACGTTCATGTCATCAGAATTACACAAATTGCTATGGAGGATTTGGTGCTGCGCCAACTGCTACGACGGCTGCTGCTGCGGCTGCTAGTGGCGTCTGTTCGTTTTTTGGACCGCCACCGAATTATTGCATGGCAACGACAGCGAACTATAAGAGTGGCTATCCAACGCTTTAGTATTGTAGCTTGAAGGGAAGATTTTTATACAAAATGCGAGTATGTACTTTTATTAGTCAAATTAGTTATATTTATTGAATGCTTATACATATATAGTTAATAAATGAATTTTTTAAAGTTAATAGATCATAGACCTATTGACTTTACTATCTACAGCAGAGTGTGCAAAAGTTTAAAATGGAAGAGCACTCAAAAATATAAGCAAAATTGTTTTTGATTTTTTGCAGAAAGATAACGAAGTGCAAGGAAATAGTTTATATGATTTTAGCTGGTTAGTCAAAGAACTACGGTGTGTGTGTGTGTGTGTGTGTGTGTGTGTGTGTGTGTGTGTGTGTGTGTGTGCGTGTGCTTTCAGCAAACGATAAAACCATTGATTTGCACTTTGGCACTGGTGCTTTCCTATAAGAACACAGATAACAAAGTACGATAAATGTGTAATTACACCGTTTAATGCAAAGAGCTAGGTGAGTGTACGACAACGCTTACCATGCATTACAAAAACCAATGTGCAGTAAGAGCATACTTAATGGCCTGGTCATTCCTTAAGCTCTTAATGTTCTTCACAAACTTATCCAAAATTAGGAATAACAACTTTGATCAATCACTAATATATCGGGTACGTAAGTTCATTACAATGAGTACTCTATAATTAATTAGTATCCTTTATAAAGAGCATGGAACGTCTGGGTCAGAATACAGTCTTGTAGGAAAACGATTTGCCTGGCCTAACGATAACAGTGTAACAGTGAAAAATGATAATAACACCACCATAATAATAACACCATGATAAGAAAAACACACATACATGCTTACAAGAATTGACACTTGTACACTATTTGTTCTGCACACACAATTGGTAAGGAACTATCGTAGAAGTAAAAGTGTACAGAGACGAACAGAAAAAGAAACTTCAGTTGAGCCGAAGCTGTACTATCATTCGCACGAAATTTTAAATCGTATAGTAAAACATAAACGTAGGGTGTTTAAATAGGGGCTACCCCAAAAGTGGGCGGTACATGTCCACTAGAATAAGTGTATGAGGAGACCACCATTATCGAATTACATGTTGATGTTGACGCCTTTCATACAAATGCATAAAAATGATTGGTGGGTATGTTTGGGACTACCTCAAAAAGTTGGCGAACACGCCCATTGGTATATGTATATGAAGCGACTGTCCACTAAAATCCACCAAATCGAATTTCAAGCTAGTATTGAATTAAATAAAGATTTTTGTCATATAAAAACACAAAAGTAAGCGATGGGTTTGCATGGAGGCTACCTCAAAAATAAACGGGACACGCCCATTAGTATATGCATGTGTATTCAGCGGCTGTCCATAGAAAGGCACTACATCGCATTTTAACCTAATTTTGACCTTAAAAAAAAAATCTACCCCAAAAAGTGCGCGTGGTAGGTCAATCTTGATACTCTATTAGAAGTGTATGTGCCAATTTTCAACTGAATATCATGTCAGGCCAAACGATAACTTCGTTGGACCGAAGCTTCAAAACTCTTTACACGCATTAAAGAAAATACTGTCAAGCTTTTTAAAGCATTCATTTCATTTTTAAGGTGGTTAACTCAAAAAGTAAGAAAGTCTTACCTACTACGAGGGAAGAGTATAAAAAACTGTACTATTAAACAAAATAAGGATGGTTGTTGGGGTATATAAAAATATATGCAATTAGAGTGTAAGCGACCGAACTTAAATCCGTACCCTATTTCCACTCAGCTCTGAAGCCCTGTTATCATAAGCAAATCTAGGTTTATGTTGATCCAATGTAGCAACTAAATCTGATGTGGGCTCAAAAAGAAAAACCAAAGTGTAACAAACAAAGGTGGGAGCTGATTTCAACTTTTCAATCTTGAAGTTGATTTTTTTTTTTTTTTAGCCGACTTCGGCAAACAGAAATTCGTATACATGTGAGTACCCAAAGCGTGTCTTGCCACGGTGGGCAACCGAGCCCATCTCTGATCGAAATAGACAAGTAGATTTTCTTGCTAACTCCATTCCGATTCAGAGATTTCATTTTACTTTACAAAATCTCAATAATTTTCAACCAAAAACCTTATATACCGATAAAAACTTTTCCATATTAGCTTTCTAAAACTTTTATCAAACTGTCGCATGCAATTTTGTATGTTTCTGACTGATTAACTTATTTAGTTAGAATTTAAGATATTTGATACATTATATACCAACACCAAACCAGACATGTACTATATTATAAATATTGTAATCTAATACAATACAATTTAGTTTTACAAGTTCTTACGACATTTTGTTGTACTAGAAAAAACTTAATTAAAGTTGAAATAAAGTTTTTCAAGTTACATATGTATGACAAAAACTATAACACCAGCAGGAGATATAGAAAAATGTGGCAAAAATAAGTTTGACGCTGTAATTAAAATCATTTGCAGTGCAAAAATTAATGTTACGAGTATGCAGCATTTAAAGCAAACTTTCTTTTATTTTATAAGCTTTGCAAATGAACTTTTCTTTTATGAATAAAGTTTTTTTTTTTTTTTGCTGCACAGACAAAAATTATAGCTAGCAACGAAGTTACATAATATAATGCTATCCGGCTTAAATTTCACGTTAAAACTTAATAACTTATAAGTAGGTATGTTTTATTATTAAACTTAATTAACCGACCTACGTGTCAGCCACGTGCGCCATATATGCGATTCCATTCAACATATTGTTTTAGATCATCTTTTGAAACGCTTGGACGCACATTTCGAAGTGCTGCATGAAAATCCTGTATGACAACAGGACGCAACTGTTTGTAGAAACAAAGGGCGGATAATAAAATTACACCTAATATAAAAAAAATTCGTATAGAAACTTACATTATTCGAATCCATTAATTCGATTTGTGACATTGTTATGGTGCGTATGGGACCCATGGCTGCTTCGCGACACAGACTATCAATATCTGCACCGGAGTAGCCGTCCGATGCTTCTGCTATCTCTTGAACATCATCTGTACTTAAACTGTTATCCACATTTTTCAGTAGTTTTTTTAAGATTTCAATGCGTGCCTCTAGCTCTGGCAGTGGAATGTATAACCGACGCACAAAGCGACGTCTTGCTGCATCATCTAATTCCTGTGGACGATTTGTGGCGCCTATAAATAATAGTCGTTCTTCTTGTGCTGTTGCAGCGCCATCAAAGTGCATAAGGAATTCATTCTGTAAAAATTAATTATAGCGTGGTAAGCGAAAAAGTGATTTGTTGCAATTTATTTAATATTTCGATTTTTGTTCCAAAGAATGTTCTAGCTAGGGAGACACGTCATTCGAACTCTGCTACAAGTTCTCATCAGTCCGCTGGTATGACACAAATTGCGTTCCAAAATAAACAGAACGTTTCAAATAGAGAATTTACTGGTTACACCGCTTATATGTGATTTCGCAATCTGCAATCTGCGACTGATAGACTGATGAGAACTCGTAGCTTAGTTCAAAACACATGGCTTCGTGGTTGAAACATTCATTGTAACAAAAAGTATTATTGTTCTCTCTTCACATTGAGCAACAAAAAATATCAATTATTTTTCAATGTAAAAATTACCTTGAGCCAATAAATTCATATTTAATTTAATAAAATATATACCTTCAAACGTCGCGAACTTTCATGCTCCGATTCGGAGCGCTGTGATAACAATGAATCAATTTCATCCATGAATATCACCTAGAAGTATCATAATAAAATAAGTAATGTGACTGTGTAGAGTGTAAGCAATTCAACTGAGTCTAAATTGTCTGGTGTACAGCTTTCGACAGTTGCAGATCATAAGGAATGATGGGTGAGTGGGGCTTAAAGTTGATTTTGGTCGTAATAAAAAAGTTTTTCAAGTAAAAACTAAAAATGAGCGGTGATTTTGTTAGAGGGGTTTCCCCTTAAAGTCTGCATATTAACACTATTAATTCACACACATACGAACGGACGGGTCCAAATCGACTTTGTCGTTTCAATAAAACCAGGTTTTGGTACCAATAGGGTGTTGACTCTTATTAATTATAACATATCAGCACGATCAGTGCATGAAATCTTATATGTAGAAGAAATTTTAACTCTTAAATCACATTGTATGCGACTATAAATTCTACAACGGTTTTAAACCATTCAATGCATTTTCCCTTTTCATCTACACTTTATTGGACAATCAAGGATAAAAGTCAAATACCTGTGATTCAGCCAATCGTCAAGTTGGCCGACTCTCTATATCTCAAGTAGCTATAGTAATGAAACTTTGCACTCATCGGCGTTGGTCATCACGACCAGTTTTTAACTGCTTTAATATAGTAAAATATAACAATAAAAGAGGTAACAAAAAATATTGTTTTTCATTTAGCACTAGCTAAATCTTTAACCCTTTTTCACTAGTGATGTAGCTAGTCAGTCATAACTAGTGCATGGTAATGCAGAGGCTGGTAATTAACCCCTTGCTATTACATCTTCATCTTTTTGTTAAACCAAGCTGTGGTCAAAAAATTTTTGCAAGAAACTAATGGTTCTATTGCATATATCTATTTAGTTCTTCATTGCCAGTTTCAGAATGAATATTCTTAAAGATATTGTTATTTAACACAAATTGAAGCTGCAAATGTATTACTTGCACCACAACGCAAAGCTAGTCTACAGCATAGGATGAGCGAGGAACGTTGGATTTGCTGTTTAGTGTAACTTTGATTACTTAACTAAAAATCACCTTTAGTATTTACACTACAAATAATTCTCTAAACTTACAGCAGGTTGATGTTCAGCAGCCACAGCAAATAAAGCCTTTACAAGTTTCTCACCATCTCCCACCCATTTCGATGTCAGCGTAGACGGACTAATATTAAAGAATGTCGATTTTGATTGTGATGCAATACATTTGCCAATCAGTGTTTTGCCAGTACCAGGTGGACCAAATAGCAAAATGCCGCGCGGTGGACGACGCAAACCAGTAAAGATATCAGGACGTAACAGCGGATACACAACAGCTTCCATAATAGTTGTCTTGGCATACTCCAACCCAGCGATATCACTCCAGGCTAAAATTAAGTAATTGCTAGTTTATTTAGTATAGTATTGTTTAAATTATCCTACCAATTGGTGCATATTTATGCATGATTTCACTTCTGATGACTTCCATCAATTTGGCTTCAATATTTGTGGCGCTTGCACTGGAATTTGTTGCATTGTCAACTGCGTTTGGCTTTGCGGTGCACGCGTTTGTGTTCGTGGCGGGTCTACTAAAATATAGTATAAAGATTAATATAGCTTCTTAAAAATTTTATTTATTTAAGCATACTTTTCTGTTTGCGGCATCGGCGAAACATAATTACAACGTACGCCCAGTGTTTTCTTGCGTGGCGCTTTATCCGGCGGTTGGAATATGGGCGCTAAGCCGTTAATACTTGGTTGTTTCTGCTGCAAAAGAAATATGTGTTACTTTTTTTGTTTAAAGCATAATAATACCAAATTATGTTATATTTACCTTGGATTTCTGCAATAAAAGCATTTCACGTCCTGTACGAAATTCGCCAAAGTTTGCGACAGCATTTTGTTTAGCTGGCGGCGCACAAATTTCAAGCGTACTGTTTACAGGTGTCGACTGCATAACTTCCAATTTCTGAAAAGAATTCAATAAAAATATTCTCATATTCTCATATTCGAGATGACATCATAATTAACAAAACGACAATGTTGTGCTTGGTGACAGGCCCCCGTAACACCATAACTAAATTAGCACAAGTAAGATTCGGATGAGGCAACAAGCTCTTCAATTACATGGAACAAATTGGAATGAGCTCCAATCAATAATCTATAGATGCGTCCAATTGAGGTAGCTGCGTAAGTGGGCTCGTATCTTGGTACAGCACAAAAAGCTGGTACAACTTACCTTGGACTGCTGCTCCAGCCATTTCGCCGGTTTAAAATTATAGCCTCGTTTAGCAGCAGCTTGTGGATTTCTTGGAACAAAGGGCGCCGACGCCGGCGTTGATAGCTTGACCGCTGCACCACCAGCTATGCCTGGCGCTGCTTCACATAATTTTCTTTCGTAAAAACGCTTTAATTCATGCAGCTGCCCCGCGCGTACTTCATTTTGTTGACAAGATTCATATAAACCGGCACAATCTGGTTCAAACTTGGCATTTAACTCAGCGGCTGCCTTAGTGCACATTGCCTGCGGCTGCCGGCAGCGGCCTTCTAAGATTTTTCGCACATCTGCTGCGCGCTGTTCAACACATTTGTCATCAATGCTTTGTAATTTTTTGTAATGTTCTTCTAGAACACCGGCGCGCAGAGAAGCATTGGAATCGCTAGAAAATAAATACAAATTAATTAAATATAAACATCAACGGCAGAGTTTCACCTACGCATGCATTTGTTGCAGCATTATTAACTGTTCTCGCCATGCTTGTTGTCGCATAATATTGCTACTCTCTTGCGCATTCCATAAATGCTCTGCGGCGGCATAGTTTTCCAAATATTCCTTTATATTTTCCATAATTAAATGAAGGAAATTAAAAACAACAACAAAAATTCTCATTCACTTGAAATGCGCGGCGCGGCGCGATCGTTTACAGTGTTACCGTTTTTGTAATATGTTGAAATGCGCCAATAAATACCAGAAAGTAGAAAACTGCGCGCGATATTTGAAATTGGAAAATGTAAATAAGGAAAATAGTTCGCAACTAAACGCGAAAGGTTTTTTATTTTAGAACATAGTAATAAAAATCAAAAATCAGTTGTAATAGTAAAACATTAAAAGAAGAGTTATGAATTTATTCTAAAACTTTTTAAAAAATTCTTTAAAAACATAAAGTGATACAGTGGTGCAATTTTGCTAATATTTGTTTTAAATATTTTTAACCTGTACCAATAGGGTATAAAATTATATTAAGTTTGTGTAAATGTATGTACTAATAGGCAGAAGGAGAGCTGGCAGATCCTATAAAGTACATAAATTCTTGATCAGCATCGGATGACGAGTCGATGCAGACATGTCCATCTGTCCGACTGTCCGTCCGACCGTCTATTTGAACGCACATAACTCGGAGACTATAAAAGATGAAGACCTTAAGTTATGATATTTAGATGCTCCTTTTCCCTTTTCAGATAAAAAGTATTGAGTCCACATGTCAACTCCACTTTCCAAGGAGTAGCCCAATACAAACCTATTCCGGTTTTTTTATGTTTATATGAATAATTTTTTTGGTTTTGTTTTTTATTAACACTATAAACGCCAAATTTTGATGTATCTTATGTATATCTCATTAAAATAAACCGCATAACTCCCATTTTTAAGTTATGTATAATTTTTTTTTTGTTTTTGTTCTTAATTAAACTAAAATTGCCAATTGCAGCGTTTCTTACATTTATCCTTACAAAATGTTCCATATAGGCCTAGATCAGATCACTTTAAGTGGTAGCCCCATGCAAACCTGCGCCATATTTTAGAATTCTTTCATAAACATTTTATTTTTTTTCAATTAATGCTAGTTTTTCATAATATTCCAGATAGGACCATTAGCGAATATAATCTATTGTTCATATAAGGATGCTTAAACAAAATATAGTGCAACATTCATAACTTCGTCATTTTGGTTTTTTAGGTGAAAGTAACAGCCTTATGTAAAACTATTTTAATTGGAGTTATCCCTGCGATTGTCCAGAAAAATTGGTGAATTTCATGTTTAGTGGATAAGAAAATCAAAGAAAGATGGAAAAATTTTTCGATTTAGTAAGCTGATGTAATTTATTAACTAAACTGTGGGAACACTTCTTTCATTTACACCATGGTCTAATAATGTGAAGAACAACAAATCAACAGCAGGTAGTATGGGACTATTATACTGTCAGTTACACATGTGCCGAAGTACAATATGCCTAACAGCACAAACAATTTAATGCATATAAAAATTCCATTCGCAAAAATGCAAAAAATATTTCGAAGGAAAAAGAATTCCAGAATAAAACAGTGGAAAAAAATAAAATAAAATAAAATGCAAATTAACTGGCAAACATTCCGAAAACATTGCATGAAGGAAACTAGACAACAGAGCAGTTTGATGTTTGCCGGGTCCGTGTCCCCGGGTCTGACTCTATTTGCATAAAGTGTACGCGTTGTGAAAGAGCTCACACACGCGCAAGGAATGCCAGGATATTTGCGCGTATATACATATTTTTTTACATATGTATGTATGGCATCTATGTATGTGTTTTGTGTTGCTAAAACATTTTTTTAAATATCTATGCACAAAATGGCAATAAAACCGCCGGAGAAATGCGTATTGTCCTTTTTTTATTTTAAATGTATGCCGAAAGGAATGTGACACTCGTCGACGTGCAACATGTTGCGACAATTTACATAGAAAATATATATCTGCCATTATACAAATACTTTAGAAGAGTACATGGAAAAGGATTAACCGACTTAGATCATAGCAAATATTTTATTTAGAAATTTCAAACAAACAAAAAACACACACACACAACAATTCTGTTCTATTTAAAACGCCTTCAGGTTTTTTCGTTCGTTTTTTTTATTTTTATTTCTTTTGTTCTTAATTGTTCCACTTAAAAATTACTTTTGGCATAGTTCTGCACATCCTTGCCTAACCTCCCTTTGCTTCGGGCCCAACACTTACTTTGTCTCAAATTGCAATTTTTTTGTTAGAAAAGTTTGCTTTTGACCAACATTTGACAGTTGCCTGAAGCAGAAATGAAAGAGAGAAAACTTGTACAAAATCTTCTTTTGTCTTTGTTGCAAATAGTTCGAGAGAAATGGAGAAAAATGAGATACAAAATACAGAAATGTGGAGAGACGTCCGTCCGAATTACTTCATGTAGGCCACATTTGTCAGTGAAAGTTTTCCAGTTGCAAGTTTTCTGAATGAGTTTTTCTGTTTTAATTTATATTGATAAAATATTTTTTCACGCATGAATTTCATTTTTAGTTTCATTTTTCGAGCAAATAGTTGTGCCAATTTAGAAAACTTTGTATAAAGTATTTCAATGGAAGTAGACTTTTTTTTCGAAATATCACTGTTTCGTATGTAGGCAAAATCTGACTGCTAGTTCCGCAGATGGTATCCAAAAAAATTTTTGGATACTGTTACAAGGGAGTGGAGGTGTCTAAGATGCATATGTGAACGGCCTTTATAGGATAAATTTAGAGAAAGTCGAACATTTTCATACAAAATCTCAAAAATATATCAGTTCGACTTTTGATGCTAATCTAAAATACATATAAATAGTAAAAGAAGGGAAGTGGCCCAACAACAACTTATTTTAAGATTTTGTGGACTACTTCGGTCTAATTTAAAAACTGAACGAAAGGTAAAACATGTAAGACCAAACGTATTTCTTTTTAGAATGCAATATTGAGTTTATTGATGTTTCATTTAAGGGTGTATTGCAGTAGTTGTATTTTTTGAAAGCACACAAATTGATTCACTTTGAAATTATACAAATATTGCAAAATATTGTTCAAATACATTTAATATAATTGAATTGATGCATTCATGGCATGATAATTGCATTTATATTCAAATATCTAACACCAATTGCAATAGGACGACAAGGAAAATGCTGAGAATTTAACGATTGAGTTGAGTTGAGTTGATTGAGCTGCTTAAAGTTTAATTTCAATAAGTGCATTTATTGACACACATTGGCATTTAACCCTTGACTGGGCACAAGCAATAACAATAACAATAACAAGATACATACTTCAAATGCAAATTAATCAAAGCGAAATCGCTTGCTTAAATTAAATTGAATTGCTTTTAACTAAGCAAATATAGAACAAAGTTAGATGAAACGATTACAACTAAACTGAGAAAATCCATCATCGCCGCCAATCCGATACCGAATACCAAAATCAAAAGCGCCTTCGAATGCAATCATGCGAAAACTTTGAATTATTTAGATACAAATATCCGGAATGTGATAAAACTGACACGCCCACAATTCGCTCCATGTTTGAATATATAAAATATTTTTGCAGAATTTTGAATTAGCTGCGCACGAATGCATTTTGTGGTCAAGCGAGAAGTGCTGGAAAGCAATTTTATAAATTAATTGCTATCTAATATTCAAAATAAGAGAAACAAATATAAAATAACATTTTTAAATTAAAAACTTTCCGAAAATAAAAGTTTAAAAAACTAGCAGCAGTTGCTGTTGCTGTTGCTGTTGCTGTTGCTGTATGTAAAACATGCTTGAGAACTTAAAAAACTTTCACCGCATAAAGTTGCAATAGCAACCAACAACTTTGAATTTTGTTATAAAATATCATAATCACGTCTGAGCCAACACCATTTTATGGCATTAAAAATGCATGAAGGACGTGGTGGAGAAGGACCAATTCTTCAACTAGTGCTTTGGGCGTGTGAAGCAGCTCATCCCTTAGCGGAAGCACTGGATAATTTGCAGAACACTTTGCGACAAAAGTGCGGAAAATATTCCAACTCAACTTTTTAGTTTAAAATGCGTGCTACTACTTGAACCTTACTTTACCTAGTGGTTTTTCTGCTTCTTCTTACGCTTTTCAATTTTTTACTCCAGAGATTTTTCTTAGTTTTCTGCGAATTCTGATAAGTAGTAAGTATTCTGCTTGTTTTTGTTGTTGTTATTGTTGTTGGCAAAAGTCCATTTTATGCTTTGTCGTGCATACCTTCGCTTAATTATGCAGTTTCATAATTCAGCATTAGATTCAGCTAGCTAATCCTATGGAAAATCATAATCCTTATGGTTTTAATGTATTTACACAAGTCGGTTAACTAACGGGAAGCAAAGTGAGCACAACAAATTTCTACAAAGTACGAAAACTTAGACTTTTTCTAAAACAGAGTTTGCAGTAAATAAATGCTATGATAACAATCTGAGGAAGTTATTCAATGCTGTACTCAAAAGAAAAGTATACAAAAAATATCCTAGTTCACTTTAAATAAGTATCTTTTATGAAGAAAACAAGCTACTTTTGAAGGAAATCCATGCAGAGATAACGAAGGTTTGGACAATTGGCACAAAATTTCAAAATTAAATTGAACAGTACGAGAGCAAATTGATTTTCGAATATTCCGTATTTTTGCGTAAAAAAAACCATCGCCGAAACCAAGGAAATGCTTGATAAATACTATGAGGACTCTGCACTTTCAAATTTCAATGGTTAAGAAGTGTTCTACTGAATCCCGTTGTAGTTGTATCAGCACAAGTGACGCCGAACGTACAGGTCGCCCAAAAGAGGTCGTTACGCCGTAAATCATCGATAAAATTATTTTGAACGATCGGAGAATGAAAGAGCATGAGGTGGCATCTCAACGTCTCACATTTTACATGAATAGTTCGACATTAAATTGGTATCTGCGTGATGAGTGCCGCAATTGCTTCATTTCTTAACCGTGGACAAAATATGGATTCATCACAATACTTTTTTTCCCGAAGAAAATATCTTTTATTTAAATTGCCGTCGTATTTTTGTTGTTCCATTTTATTGCTATTAATTCCATTGTAATCCATCTGAAGTTAAATTTTTCCAAGTATTTTGATAAGAAAAATATAATTTTTTTGTCATTTTGATTTAATTTTTTTGTCACTGACGACGCCAACTTTCGGAGGGATAAATCCCACTTGGATTGGAAAGATGCAAGAAGTGCATCTTTCAAGAAATATTTTCTCTTGCGATATAAATGGCAAATATGAGAGGTGTGCATTAGAAAAGATACTAAAATTTAAAGAATTTTGACTATGGCGAATCAATTTTTGCATAATGGATCACGTCATAGTCGCCTGAAAATACCCCCCGCCATTTCACAAAGCTTCACACAATTGCCCATAACTTCGTTATCTTTCCATAGATTTCCTTCAACAATAGCTTGTTTTCTTCATGAAAGGTCTTTCTTTACGTAAGTAATGATAACATGAGCATTTTCTTTCTTGCTGACTATATAAAGAGTCTATAGTAAATTGAACATATCGTGCAACTATATCAAAATAAAACTATACGTCCAACAAAATTTGTTCTACTGTGTATACCCATGCGTGTTATTAACAAACGTTATATCGAATTGATTCCAACAAAATTTTCGAGCAATAAATGCACAACCATGGACAACATGCCCCATTAGTATCCATTAACCAAGCCAAATTATTGAGACAAATTGAATGCAGCAGGTGCGTTCGAAGTAAATTTTGCATATATGAGCAATTCATGTGCCAAAAGACAGATGCAACCAGTTAAATAGCCAAAACAAGCCAACGGATAAACCGAAATCACCAGCCTAAATGCTTCAATGAAAAGACAAAAAGCCAAAATGTACGGGTATACATGCATAATTTCGATATGGATATCGTTTGCATTATTTAGACTAGAGAGAATCGAAGAGTGTAAGCTGAAAAGTCTTCAATTTTATTTTGTTAATAGAAGTGGAACATTTTCACATAGTATTAGAAAAAAGAAAATACGATTTTAGACAGAATTAAACGTATTCTACGTTTATGAGACAGTTCCATAAACGTAGAATTTTTTTAAATCTAGAAAATTTCTTAAATTTTGAATCGGTAATTTTGGACTTAAGTTTTGCTCAGTTTTTGAAATCACTTGCCTGCACTGCCATCTAATACGTTAAAAAGCTTCGGTTCCGCCGAAGTAAGTCTTTTTTACTCGTTGATTTTTCACCATTTAACTAAATATTCAAAAATTGTGCCCATTTTCACCAAAATTTAATGACTACAAACAATACATACATACATATATACACTATATAGAGACTTAAAAAAAACTGTATAAATTTTTTCTACATACATATATAAACTGAGAGCATCTTTGGAGCATACCTTTGACGTAATATATCAAGTGCTAAATGTTGCATAAAATTTACCCATCAACATTTTACTCTTGCCTGACATATTTTGACATAAGAGTACAGACGACTGACATAGAAATGCAGCGAACTGAAGGCAAGTCATCCGACAGATAGGAATCAAGTAGGGTGTATTAGTAAATTGCTCGATTACAATATTATATATACGTGTAGCAAGGCACATAGTACTCAGAAAGCACTCATTGTCGTCGTCAACAGTCTTCAGCCCCCGACGTTTTATTTCGCTTTGACTTCTGAAGATGCGCCCTGGCGTTGAATACTTCTCCACATACATTGTATCTTTCATGTGACAGCCGCCGCATTCTCATCAACAGCACAATCTCTCATGCAATGTCATCGAATCGCACAGCGACCCTTGTTCTCTGTAAGAATTCTGCTTAGAAACCGCCTAAGAGATACGCGGGCCACATAGTCATAGTCATTCATTAACACACATAAACCACGAGGCGCATACAAATGAATAATTGCATTTTAAAGAACCTGCAAAATTATCACCCAATTATGAAGTGTGTTGCCAGTATATGTTTAAATATAACAAAGAGGCTGCGTTATAGAGCGGCATGCAATAATTTTAGTGTGGAAGGCTTAATTTAAGAAATTATAATATTCCTGTAAGTAATTGTCACAGCAAATATTCCTGGAAATAATTAAATGTGAAGGAAGGATATTATGCAAGTAGGTAGTACGATGTTTTAGAGTAAGAAATTCCATAGCCGCTACCTAGCTCCCATCTATATCGAGTGTAATCAGTTGAAGTTAAGCTATCAACGAAGAAGTGAACCATCGCATCAACATCAACGTCTACATTTGCTCAAAAGTCTCATAACTGGTGACAAAACATGGCTATATGGTTATGACGTCGAAACCGAAGCCCAATCATCCCAATGGAGATCCCAGAAGATCCAACACAGAAAAAAGCACACCCAGTTCGGTCAAATTTGTAGGTGTTGCTCACTATTTTCTTCTATTAAAATAGCGTAGTGCATCGTTAGTTCTTGCCAGATGGACATACGGTCAATAAGGAATATCAATATATTCGCTCAAAAACCATAGACTTCCTTAGGGAATTCAGATAAAATCCAATATTTTAAAATATAAATATTTACTAAAGAGCAAACATTGAATCTATGTGATTTTACATATTGACATTACACATTTTATATACTACTAAATAATTTTATATATTTTCTATAAGTAAATTTTACTGCGTTCCATCCACATTAAAAGAAAATCATCTTAAAAGAATAAACCTGTGAAAAATGTCGCTCTGCGAGGATGTACGCAATTTTCCAACACGTCGTCGAAATCTACTCCATCTGATGCAGCGTTATCTCTTCGACAATGGTTACTTTGCTGCAGCCGAGGCGCTTAAGAATGAGGCACGTATCAGTGAAGATTATGAACTTTGCGATAATATTGATCTGGATGCCATGTATCTGGAATTTGCAAATTATTATAATTTAAAATTTGGTAAATATCCAAAGATTTTAAAGAAGTCTAAGCCGGTGGCAAAAGTCGAGGTGACAAATGGTGGCACTTCTGCAACAAATGCAGCGACAACAACAACGAACAATGCAGGACTCAATACAGTCAGCGCTACAGCGAAATCCAGTACACCAACAAGTGCAGCTGAAACAACCAAGCGTAAATTCCAAAGACCAGAATCACCCAAATTGGCTGAGCTACAAATTACAGTCAAGAAGTTGAATACCGATTGCGGCGGCGATGGTGATGCAACACGTGCACGTCTGCTGACCGAAATCGAACATGGACAACACGCAACGCTCGTCGATGATGCACCCTGTGGCACGACGGATTGGCAACTGCTCGTGGAGCAGGTAAGAACCACAATTATGCGTAATCGTCTCAATTTGCGCTGGTGTGATATCTTTGGCAATAATGCAGCCATTGAGCTCATCAAAGAAGCCGTAGTAACACCGCTGCAGCATCCGGAACTCTTTACGCAGGGTTTAAAACCATGGCGCTCCGTATTGCTGCATGGACCACCGGGTAGTGGTAAAACACTGCTCGCCAAGACGCTTTACGCTGAGACACATACACATGGTGTCACCTTCTTCAATGTAACATCGAGTGTTTTGATTTCAAAATGGCGTGGTGAATCGGAGAAACTGCTGCGCGTGCTCTTTCGCATGGCCGAACAACGTGCCCCATCGGTGATATTTCTCGATGAGATTGAGGGTCTGACATCGAAACGTGATCGTCCAACGGATCATGAATCATCGAAACGTTTCAAAAATGAGCTGCTACAGCTGCTCGATGGCATGGAATATCCGCTGCAAGGTGTCTTCGTTTTGGCCACCACCAATCTGCCATGGGAAATTGATGAGGCATTTTTGAGACGCTTCGAAAAAAAATTATTGGTGGAGTTGCCCAATGGCGCTGCACGTGCTAAGTTAATAAGTAAATTACTGTCCGCAAGTCATATTATGCCAACGGATGCACAACTGGAATGTTTAGTAGCGCTTTCGTCGAATTTTACCGGCGATGAGATACGTCTCGGTTGCAAGGAGATTGCCATGCAGCATATGCGTCAAATTATACAGCATTCAAATGATGCTGCTTTGAAGCCCAGGGCTGAGCAAACTACTACATATGAATTTGCATTTCAGCAAATCAAACCGCTTGGCATAAAATTGATGTCACGCCATCAGAGTTGGCAGTTGGAACATGGCATTTGAGAGTTACTGAACTCTGGACTTAGTTACGCTTTTAATGTAAAATTTAAGCTTATTTATTTTAAGCACACAAATTCAACGAAAATGTTTATACGCATTAGTTTTTCTTTAACGTCTTCTTTGTTTTGTTATTACGCTTTGAAATTTTATTAAATCACCATCTTCTTGTGGAACTTGTTCTGTTTCATCTTCTCTAGTTCTGGCAGACAAACTTGGAATTGAATTGTTGTCTGTCTTCGAATTTTGCGCAACAAGCTGATGAAAGTGGGGCTTAGGTAAATCCGTTTCCGCCTGAAAAGTTGCAAAAACAAGTAAGAACGATTACTACAAGTGCCTCAAGTTCATTTCAGAATACTATGCTATGATGTGTAAGTTTATACCATTAAATTCCTGAATACACACACACACACACACAGATAACATATGTATGTAAAACTTATGCTCTTTTTTAAATGCGAAGGGCTATCCCATTATCCATGGTTGGAAATTACAAGATAAGAAACGCACAATATGCGCCTATATAAAACTTGATCGAAGAATAATTTTCTGCAGTAAACTTTGCGACTTTGAAGTGTAATATGGAACTTAAAAATGGCAAATATTTTAAGAAATAATGCTTTTAATATAATATATCCACTGGTACCGCTTCTTTTCACAATAATAGTCCACAGTTTAGCACAATAGTCCACAGGCTAGCAGTTTAATACCAAAGAAGTAGAACCAGAGACATACTCCCATACACACTCCGCACATAAACGCATCACTAGACATGTAGTGAGAAGTGATGCACGTAAATAGCCACATGGCATTATTCCATTTCGATTTTCGAATACAATAAGTAAGTAGTAAATACTTTTTATATAGTAATTAAAATAGATGTGTCTTACAGCTAAATATCAACGGCAATTAATCTATGAAAGTCATCAAAATCGTATCGATAGTTTTCGAGTCCTTAAGCAACTTACGAACAAAATCACATTTTTAATATGCATCATTTTTCTGTGCAACTTAAAATAAATTATGATTTTTTTGTCAGCTAAAATGTAATATTTCAAAATAGCAGTGAAAAGTGCCACATTTATGTGTCAAAATTTTAGTTATGCTTCAAGCGTAAGAAGCTGTATATATATAGAAGGTAACGACAGATATGATATGTACATATATATATATATATATATATATATATATATATATATATATATATATATATATATATATATATATATATATATATATATATATATATGTATATACAGGGTTTGATTTAAAAATAACCGAACTTTTCATTTAAATCATAGAACACGTATCGCCATGTTGGCAGTGTTCGAAAGGTACTTTTTTCTTCCTTCGAAACAGGTTATAAAATGACACACGTTTTAATAACAGCATTTTTTGTAGTTATGTCGTAAAAACATAATGAAACAAATTCTTAATCTGTTTTGGTTTTAAACTTGGTAAACAATTTACTGAGACTTACGAATTGCTAACTAAACTAGTTTATGATGATGATTATATGAGTCGTACTCAAGTTTACAAGTGATTTACACGATTTAGTCGTAATGATTTTAATGATGATTCAAGACCATGACAACCCGAAGCATCTAACATCGTGCTGAGTTAATGGAAAAAGTAAGTGAAATAATCGCTATATCGATGCAAAATTCAATGTAAGATGGCTGGCAAAAGAACTAAATTCATCTTACTGTACAATCTACAAAATATTAACTGAAGATTTGGGTAAAAGAAAGGTGTGTGCACGTTTTTGTTCACATCAATTAAATGATAATCAAAAAAATCGCTCGTGTAGAGCATTGCAAAGACATCAATTAAACAGCTGAAAACGAGCCATTAAATAAGATCCTTAAACTAAGCGATAATTTGCAGAATTAAAGTCAAAAGACGAAAAAAATTTTTTTTTTCAGAAGTCCAGAATCAAGACAATGTTGATAACTTTCTATGATTCCAAGCGTATTGTTCATATGGAATTTTTTCCAGAAGATCAAATTGTCTATGGAGAATATTATTTACAAGTTTTACATCGTTTGTGGTCGAGCGGTCTACGTGTTAGGCTCGAATATTCCAAAGAAAAGCAGTGGTTTTTATTTCATGATAATGCAACACCTCACAACACCAAAAAACTCAATGAATTTTTAATAACAAAACAGATTTGTCTCATCGAACACTCTCCCTATTCGGCCGATCTAATACCGTGCGATTATTTTCTCTTTCCAAAAATGAAAACTGCAATGAAAGGAGCTTTTTGCGTTGAAATTCCAGCCATGCAAGCAGCCGTGACACAGATGCTACAGAACATTCCAAAAGGCGAGTTTAAAAAATCTATGTTTAAATTGGTTGTGCGTTCCATAAATATTAACTTTGAAACATAGTGCCATGCTTGTTTCATTTTATAACTAAGAAGTTCGGCTATTTTTAGATCAAACCGTGTATATATATGTAAGTGCGTGTTTGTGCCTGAGATTTTGCTTTTTACTTATATGTAAGTTTGCACAATTTTCACACATGAATGTACAAATCTGTTACGTTCCCAAACCAGATCAAATATGTATGTATATGTATTGTACAAATGATAAATGTCACTAAGCCAAACACACACGATATACCATATATGTATGTATATATATAAAGCAGCATATATATATATATGTATATTCTTATAACTGAATGTATGTGATTCAAGCCAAATGCCTAAGCCAACATTTCGTGTATTGACACAAAGCCTTGCGTAATACGTGTTCTTATAATAATCTCCGATTTGTTGGCAGCTGTCACAAACTTTATGAGAAATCTTTACTAAAACTTTTCGTTTTGTGTAACACAGAGGGGGGCAACATTGAAAAATACGTGGCATTTTTTTTTTCTTGTAGCTCTCTAATGCTTGTTTAATGAGACCAATAAATGTGAAATAGTTTGAACGAACGAAATTTTGTTTTTTATTACAATAAATTCTTCTTTGGTTTATAATATTGACCCAAAAAAAAATTAGAAATCCTCATTTCTTTTTCGTTGTAAAACAAAGACTTTTGCACTCATAGCTATCGAATATGCATATCCTTATACATAGCAATCACTTTATTGAGCTGTATTGCATTCTTTTATGCAGTTTTCTTAACCAACATCATTGTTCAACCGAACTAAGGGGAAGTGCACAAAAAAAAAAGAATAAAAAAAAAACCAAATAGAAGAACTTAAACTAAAAAAACACAAAGGAATATATTTGAATATTGAATGTATGAATGGAAGTTTGAAAATATACACATATGTATGTGCTCGTACAAGAATACACCATGAGGTACACGTATGTCTATGCAACTCTTCAATTCAACAAATATTGAATATGCAAATAGTACAAAAGCATTTATACAATGCAATAACATAGCTCGATGTACTTCTATATACTACTTGTACTTCCATTGAGAGGTTCTTATGCAGCAACCAACTGGAGCAATTGTTCTGACAATGTGGGTTAAGAATTTTTTTGTACAACATAAATTTTAATGCATAATCTTAAAGTCTGCAATTTTTTTATTTTTATTTTTTTTTTTTGTGTGCAATCTGTCAAAATTTAAATGTTTCTTTGTGGTTTTAAACGTAGATTGTAAAGGCAAAATGCTCTTGTATTTATGAGCCTTGCACGAGTGCATTCAATTTATGATACGAATATGCTTTTCCTATAGATATTTGCGGTATTTTTAACAGTTATTAATTTTTTTCACAATTCACAGTGATTGTTTTTTACGCAAAACCGTAATTGCTATTCACGGTTTTGTGAAGAACCTGTTTGCTGCTCATAGTTTTGCGTGCAACTCAATGTATTTTATTATTAATTTCATGTCAAAATGTCGCTTAACCATACACTGATAAACAAAAATTTGGTATTCCGTACTTTAATTTATTCATATTAATTCATAGCGTTAGCAGAAGTATAATCAGTACGGAGTTTCTTAAAAGAAGTACAAAATTCTTTGTTCAAAAACGGTTGTTTCAATACAGAAAATCATAATTTTAGCCCTCTTTAAGCTCGAGAATATAATTTTAAGCCAAAATGGAATAGAATTGAGAACAAAAAAATTAATGGCTGTTTTAAGGGAACACTTCCTGGAGCACCTATTTTCAATAAAGAGCGATTGTGAATGGGTAGTCCCTACCCAGCTTTAGGCGCCGTGCCATTTTTTGTTGTTGTTTTGTTTTTGTTTGAGCCATTTTTTGAAATTCCACATTGATGTCAACTGCCCAAGAAACCTACAAGACCTGAAGATCAACTTCCGGGCACTTCTTCAGTGTATGGACAATGGGAGGCATTGCCTACCTTATATGATTTTCAAAACTGTGTAAAAAAAAACACAACCAGTTGCTTTTCATATTGATTGTTGGCGCAAAGAAATTAGAGCAGCTGAGAGAGTTAATTTGAGTTTGCTCTCATATATTGATATACGAATTTTCCACTTGTTTCAAGTCAAGTAGGTTTTATTTTATAGTCTGAGACTTTTGTAGTTGACTTAAGTAGATTTTTGTTCTTGAAAATTAGATTATACTTACAAGTATTTAAAGAATTTGAATCTTATTCTACGGATTTCTGCGCTTGATTTTTAAATCGATACCATTTTTACTTGATCTAAAATCAATTGAGTACGCATTGTACTTAAATTTTTAGAGTAGGCTTTCGTTCAAAAACAATAATTTTAAACCTATATTTTGCTGTACTACATTAACCCTGCACACACAAAGTTTGGCTACTTCAATAAATTTTATTCTCCACATCTCAGTATTTAAAGCCTTCTTTTTGATATAGTTGGTAGAAAACAAAAGTTGACTTAAATCAAAATTTCTAACTCTGTGCAAAATAAGTCTAACAAAATCTATAGCGGGTTTATATGTTTTCTTAAAACTATATTAGACAGACATAGAGACGAATCAAACATGGATATATCAGCTCGTATGTATGTACATATGTATATGGGGTCTCACTTTTCTCCTTCATTCTGTTATTAAAAACCCCAATTAACTATGTAGGGTATATACAAATCTTATTACATAGCTTAAATTCATTATTTTTGTTACGAATACTTACTAGTTGGTACCCGGCACGTTTCTGCCTCTTCACCAGCCAGCCATGTCCTTCCTTCCTCATGCCCCCTTACCATCAGCCCGTCTTCCCCTTCTTCACCAACACTCCCCTTTCCCATTCCACTATGATCCCATATACAACATTTCATCCCTCTATTTTACATTTTTAGGGCCAGGAACACCGCGGGCATTCACAGTGGAACGAATTGTGAATCTAAAAAAACATTCTCGAATCCCCCCATGAACACACACAAAAATTGTCATCAAAATTGATCCAGCCGTTTAGTAGGAATTCAGTCACGAAACGTGTGAAGAAGATTTTTATATATAAAAATGTATACGATGACTATTATAAAAACTTCGAATTTTTTTTATTTGTATTTAAAAAATTTTTAAAAATTAGTTCCCTCCCTAAGCAATTGAAGAACTATTTAATCATCGTATACTTCTCCCAACAAATTCAACTACCAACATTATTGTTTCATTCATTTTATATAAAATTTTGCACCACTCAGAAATCGTTCTATTTGTTGTAAACCGAGCGATCATCGAAGAACAAACATCTTTACAAAACTCTCCGAAGAAAATTCCAACAAAAGACAAGCTGTTCAAAACCTCACGCTGCCAAATAAAACGACTTCACTCATCATCGCGGGTGCGATTAATCTTGTTTTGCATGAAAACAAGTGAAGACTGACTACAGAAATGATCCTGTGAAGTATAGTCTTAAATTTCTCACAGCTGCACAAGCCTACCTAAGCAAAAAGCAGCATAAACTGATAAGGAATTATAAGCAATACTTGTGACAACGAATGAAAAAGATACGCAACGGTGACGCAGTAGATGTTAGATGCTGTTGTTGTTGTTGTTGTTGTTTATGTTAAATGCCTGTACACATTAAGCAATATACGAATAACATTGAAAATAATTTTAATCGTACATCTTAGCATGAAAGTGTTTTATTATAAACGCTTGATGACTAACATCGACACATAATCTTTCATATTTAAATTGTTTTTATCATAAAAATTATTGTTTGCACATTATAAACCATTGAAAGTATGCTAAAAACTATTCTAAAATTATTTTTTTGATGCTGGTAGTTTTTTTAAAGTATTATAGTTTTTAAACATACACAACTCTTGGAATACGCTGCAGCCGATATTGCTGTTTTTTGTTGGTAGTCTGTTCTGTATGATGCCATCCAACTGCTGTTAGACACCGTCCTAGTGTAACAGATGACTTTGTTTGGGGCACTGCTGCTGTCTCCATACAATTATAATTCTTAAACAAATTGCACAAAAATATTAAAGTTTCACTAAAGTTTAGGGCTTTTCTAGTTTATTTAGTTTTTAGTTTTGAATAAAAAAAAAAAAAAAAAATTACTCGTTACATAGAAGACTTTATAACAAATAAGTTTTTCGCATATGTTAGACTGTGTCGCGCGAGTGTAAAACTTTGTACAAAACTTCGTTAAGAAAAATGGCAACACTTCATAAAAACGAAGTATGAAAGTTTTCTTTATTTTGTTTTTTCTTGAATTTTTACTTCACCGAAAGTTTTTCTTTTGCTTTTGTTTTCAAAGTCAGACAAATAATAACATCAAAGTTATGTTAGTTTTTAGAAGCTGTTGTAGCAAAACAATAAAAATAACTTAAGATTTTCTTTACGTTGTCTTGGTTTATTTTAACAGCTACTTATTTTATATATATAGTTATTATAATAAATTATATGCCATTTAGAACTCAGTTAATTAGCCATAAAATCCGCCCCCGAAACCACCTGTCGAAGCGCTTGCACTGGCCGAAGCGCTTGCGGAACCACCGCCAAAACCACCTGGATAGAAACCACCGCCGCCGCCATAGCCGGGATAGAAACCACCACCACCACCACCGTAGCCAGGATAGCCGCCACCATAACCGAAATCGGGATAACCGCCACCATAACCGCCATAGCCACCATAGCCATCGCCGCCGAAACCACCTCTAAATCTATGCGGTGCTGCCTCAATTACGGAGAGTAGCCCAATGATGGTCAGTGCTAGCTTAATTATGAGTTTCATTTTGTTGAAACGTTTGTCTTTGTTGTTAAATTTGTACTGATTCTTGTTGTTCCATATAGAGATGCTTTTATACAAAACTTACAGAGTTGCGCATCTTGTTTGCCGACAAGACAAAACATCAACTTTTGAAACGAATTAATTTTTCTCGTAGTTTTTTTTTTTTCAAATACAGGAAATTAGCATCGGCTTTTTGGTTAAGTACAAAAGTTGTTGAACTACAAAAATACGCAAAATAAAAAAACAAATCTTTCCTAATATTATTTTGTGTTCTATGCTAGAAAACTGGTTCTGTGCGCACACTTCTTGAGCTGTCAACTTGAACTCGTTGAATTAACAAAACAAACATGCCACTCCAAAAATAATAAATAAATAAATTATTTAACACTTTCGTTTAACGGATTTTGGGATTCACCTTCTTTTATAGTTAAAAACACTTCTAATTTATGCGCTATATTTACACTGCCGCTCAACTGAATAGGTTCATGATCACCGAGGTAGGAATTGGTCTGTAATTTCTAAACCAATATTCCGATTTACATGAACATTTTTTTCTATAATTCTCAAATCTTATATTAATTAGATGCCAAAGTATGATTTTCATAAACGTATTATTTATTTTTTCTTCTCAAAAAGAGTAACAAAATTAATGAGTTTTCACTTATTGTTTAGTATATTTTTAAAGAAATTTCAATTGAATTTAATAATGTGTGAATGCTCCCTTGTTTGAAATAACTTCAAACACACGATTGGGTAAGGAGCTGTACAAATTTTCCAGTATTTGCAATGAAATTGTTGTATTTGCACTGAAATTGTTGTCCAGGCCGCTTTAAATGCCGCAACTAAAGTTTCTTTGCAGTCAAATTGTCTGCCTCCTTCAAGTACCTTGCGCGATAACAACGCCCCATACATTTTCCATTATATTAAGGACAGGCGAATATGGAGGCCATTCAAGCAAGTCCATCTTTTGAGCCTTAATCTATTCTTTTACCACCCAAGCAGTATGAATGGGAGCGTTATCGTGCTTGTGAGTCCATTGAATAAAGTGAAAAATATTTGTATAGTGAGGAAACGCCTTCTGTATTATGGATTTATAGGTTTCCACGTTCATTTTGGAAGTTACAAATTCAAGTTTGCAAGTGCCATAAAATGATGCCGATCCCCACACCATTACGCCACCTTCACACGTGTGGCGACAGCTCAGGGAATGCTCTTCTTTTCGAAGATCATGGTAGTAACCGTCTAAATTAAATTTCTTTTCGTCGGAAAAGACAACGTTCTTCGTCCAGCTCATGTGCTTGTGCGCAAATTGCAGTCGTGAAGCTTTACGTGCATCTTTTAAAGGTGGTTTGTTTTTTAAGTTTCAATCGCTTTAGATGATCAGTCGACAAAATCACACGTTTTACAGTAGACACACTTGCTTTTACACCACAAATTTCTTTAATTTTGGATGCTGAGTGATGGGAATTGGAAGCAGTTCGTGCAATATGCCTTCTATCTGCCGCAGTGATTTGACTCCGCCTTTCATATTTTTGCCATATTCGGCTCTGTTTCTTAAAACACCGATTGGCAAAATATAACGTTGCAATGAATCACAAAAAACATTCAATATGTATTAAAAATAATCATGAAAATGCAAGCGAAATTATGTGAACCTATTCAGTTGAGCGGCATTGTATATAGATTATGATTATGTCGCATTAATGGAATTTCAACATATTTGAAAATAGAAAATTTATCAATTTAAATTGTGTAATTTGAAATTTAGTAAATTTTTTAAAAAATTTTGTTTTTTTATGCTTGGGTTTTTTTTTCAGCAGCTTTAAACATATCCATTAAATATTTTAGAACATCGCTGGTTTTTTATGTTTCATGTAGTTTTTCGTTTATAGTTGCTCATCTAACTATTGTTTTTATAAATACATTTCCATAACTTGTTCGAGCTAACTTAGGCATATAATATTTACAGATATTTTTATTCTACTATTTACTGGTTTTCTAAGCAAAAAAAAAAACAAGAAAAATTTTGCGAAATTCCAAATGATGTTTCATCTGAAGATTAGCTTATAAAATAAATGTGCTAGTGAATTTAGATGTAGGAAGATTTTTACTTGAAAGTAACTTACAACACTTCAGAAATATTTTTCTTTATAGTTTCAATAGAAATAAAATAAAAATTTACTTTTCTGTACTTTTAAGAACTTATATTGTACACAAGAACAACAAATTGTTATTCTGCAGAAATGATAAAGTCGATGAATCTTAGGATTAATCTTAGGACAAAAAATAAAAGGAAGATAACATTAATAATTGATAATGAGTGCACTAAAAGAAAAAGTTATACTGTTGAAATGTGCGGTGACACGCCCATGTTGCATTAAAATATCATAACTTATTTGAAATAAAAGAAACGGTGTATCCGAAACTTCAATAGTCTTCACGCTTGCCCTTGGTTTTTCATTTCAGTTTTTAAACTTTTGATTGTACTATGCTTAGGTTGAAATATTATATGTATACATATGTACACGGTTTGGTCTAAAAAGAACCGAACTTTTTAGTTATAAAATAAAACAAGCATGGCATTATGTTTCAAAACTACTATTTGTTCAAAATACGATCCATTTAACTCAATACAACGTTTGAAACGCTCAACCAATTTAAACATAGACTTTTGAAACTCGCGTTTTGGAATGTTCTTTAGCACCTGTGTCTGCGTCTGTTTGTATGGCTGGAATTTCAACGCAAAAAGCTCCTTTCATGGCAGTTTTCATTTTTAGAAAGAGAAAATAATCGCACGGTATTAGATCGGCCGAATAGGGAGAGTGTTCGATGAGACAAATCTGTTTTGTCATTAAAAATTCATTGAGTTTTTTGGTGTTGTGAGGTGTTGCATTATCATGTAATAAAAACCACTGCTTTTCTTTGGAATATTCGAGCCTAACACGTAGACTGCTCGACCACAAACGATGTAAAACTTGTAAATAATATTCTCCATTGACAGTTTGACCTGACCTTCTGAAACAAATTCCTTCTTAACAATATGCGTGAAATTATAGAAAGCTATCAACATTGTCTTGATTCTGGACTTCTGAAAACGCAATTTTTCTAGGTTTTGGCTCGTCTTTTAACTTCCACTCTGCAGATTGTCGCTTAGTTTCCGGATCTTATTTAAATCAGCATGTTTCATCACCGGCTATGATCGAGTCCAGAAAATCTGGATCGTTATCAGCTGTTGAAATGATGTCTTTGCAATGCGAGCGATTTTTTTGAACATCATTTAATTGATGTGAACAAAAACGTGCACACACCTTTCTTTTACCAAAATCTTCAGTTTATATTTTGTAGATTGTACAGTAAGATGAATTTTATTCTTCTGCCAGCATTCTCACAGTGAAGTTTGCATCGATATAGCATATTATTTCACTTACTTCTTCCACTAACTCAGCACGATGTTAGATGCTTCGGGTCGTCCAGGTCTTGGATCATCATTTAAATCATTACGAACGTTTTTAAATCGTGTAAATCACTCACTAAAGTTGAGTACGACTCATAGAATCATCATCATAAACTTCTTTTAACAATTCGTAAGTCTCAGAAAATTTTTTACCAAGTTTAAAACAAAATATTTATTAATTTGTTTTTACAACATAACTGCAAAAACTGCTGTTATTAAAGCGTGTGTCATTTTGTAACATGTCAAACGATTAGCATGCATGAACTTAGGCTGCTTTCGAAAGACGAAAAAAGTACCCTTCTAGTACTGCCAACATTTAATAGATGGCGCTAAGTGTTCTATGATTTAAGTTAAAAGTTCGGTTAATTTTTAGTTCATACCTTACCACTTGAATAGGACACCCTCTTAAACCTGTTTTCTATCGCCCACTGCTCCCAAACCAAGTACGCTAGAAACTTATTTTTATTTTAAATTAAAGTTTTTTTAAAAGTTCCTCAATAGAACCTGCATTTAGTTTGATCGTAAAACGGCCCTTCACTAAGACGGAAAAGTTACAAATCAAAGCTTACAAGAACGCTGGTGCCGACACGTTATATACATATTTTTAAGTAATGAGTCTAAAGCACCATACTTGCTAACATCTAACAATCAGTTCATCCAGTTTTGGCAATACCCAATATCTCAAAGATACGAAGCGAAGAAAGTGAATCAAACCAGAAGAAGAACACGTGCTATATATTTTTTTACTAAAGTAATCTAGTAAACTACATTTATTTTTTCTTTGCCTTTGAAACTATCAATAAGATTCAATCAATGAGCCAGCCAGATGCCGAAAAACTTTATTCAAACGTATTACAAAAAAAAAAAATTCGCTTCGATAAACTTTAATCAAATGGAAATCAATAAAATGCATCAAATGCAGCCTTAAGAAGTTCAGTGCAATGCAATCGGGGCTTTAGCTCAAAGTAAATCATGCTCGAATAACTTTGTAAAAATATTGATACAAAAAATGAAGAAATCTGATCTTCTTCTTGAAATATATATTTGTTTTTATACCATGCACACACAGAATGTCAAATGGTATTATCAATTTGTCAGAAAGTTTGTAACGCCTTAAAGCAGACAACCCATAAAGTTTATATATACATTCTTGATCAGCTCGAGGAGACTTGTCGATCCAGATATGTTCGTCCACTCACTGCGAAGCAGGCTTAGGCAGCTAGTTAGGTTTAACGAAGACTCAGTGTCAGAGTTAGAACGTTCGGAGCCATGATGCCGTCTTTTGTACCCTAGCTCTAATGTGGTTAGGTTAATTTAATTAAAATCTTCTCCGTCTTTTTATAAAACGAAGAATAAACTTAGACGAGGTCTTTCTGAGCTTGTCAGATGGAGTGGGGAGCTGTGCAGCTGCTCAATTCTGATCAATTCTGGTCAAGGCCGAACAATCGCATAGCAGATGTAAACTAGTTTGGTTACTTAGATGGTATCTCATTTAATGATGTTCGGTAAGTTAGCCCATAAGCAGTCTCAGCTCAGATCTACAGAGATGTGCGTTGGTTTTAGGGTATATAAGAGTTGCTAGTTGCTTAGCTTGCCGTAGTCCAGCATATTGTACTGAGAATCAGTTTTTCTAAAGAAATTTACAATAATGAATTTAGACTTAGTCCAGCAAGCTCCACAAAAAGATTACGAACCTATAGTTTGAGATATAGCCCCGTATATGAACCTTTCAATTTATTGCAGTGCTGCGAATGTACATAAAATTGAAGTACTAAGAACCCGTGAACCCTTCCGCAACATTATTTTTTTTTTTGTTTTTTACTCTAATGGTGCGGTTTCTGGTTAAAAACCACTGGCTCAGTCACTGTTCAAAGTAAATACACAAGAAATGTCCTGGTTCAATTTTAAATTGGTTCGGTTCAAAACCAGTTTACATTCCTAGACCTAAGTTTACGTTAGTTACGTTAGTTACAATGTGCGTAAAATATTGTAAGCTCTTGTAATAAAGGGTTATACACATAAATCAATGTCAAACGAATATAGATACATTTTATTCAAACTAATTTACAATAAATTTTTAAGTTCAAATTAAAATATAAGGAAGATTATTATTCCGAAAGCAAATGTTTTCTGGTAAACCCCTAGTAACCTACTTCCTACTTCGAATCAATTTCGTCACCGACAACTACGATTTTGTTCTTACAATCGCCTCAGCAGACATTTGCTTTAATAGCATCATTTTCTCTCGAAGATGTCTCGCATTTAGAACTTTTATTCTGTTGGTTCACCTTGCAGCTCTGCACTAAAGTCCACCAAACGTTGCGTATATTGGGTCATACGTACGAGACAATATGAATTGACTATCTGACTAGTGCAAACGGTACAAATTTTAGTCGATAGGCCATCTTCGCCGGTAATCTTAAAGAAATGACAATAGTCCATAGCATAAGTAGTGAGCTGAAATTGGTCCTACCAACTTACCACTTTACCTGTCGCTTTTCAGAGCATCACAGCAAGCGATTGTATTGTGCGGTTCCAGTCTAGCGTAACATCCATATTAATGTCATTGAAGGTGCCGTTGTTCTTCTACATGCATATACGACAATGGTTATCAACTTGAGAACGCTCCATATACGTATTCATAACTGAGTCAGCTTCGTCGGTACTATTAGAACTAACGATTTTAGGTAAAGCAATTTTTTTGTAAAATTTTGAATGAAAAAAAGTGTTGTTTCGTACGTTTCTAAATTCTACATACATGATTTAGAAACTTTTTAACATGAGTACTGTCCCTAGCCAATAAAGTTGTAAATTAGAGTATAAAACAGAAGAGAAACTTCTTCGCTAACAGTTAGAAAAGTGTATGCCTGTATAAACTTTGGAACGCTCTGTAGCCTAAACGGCTTTGCGGAATTTAACATAAGTTTTACCGTTAGATTCGTTTATATAGCGTCTGCGCATACTTTTTTTAAATATTACTTTAGTCTACATGAATGACGCTATATAAGAATAATATATCAAATAACACTATATGTCAAAATTCATGAAGCCGTATAGGCTACAGCCCAAATGCCTCAACATTGTATATTCTGCTAAATAGACAAAGCGCTCCAAGAAGATAATCAAGTGTTGGATTCGACTTAACCCATCAGAAATCGAGCATTTATTATTTCAACCGCAACAAACTACTAATGGTAAACAAATATAAGAAGCACTAAGAGCAAAAAAAGACGTTGTCACTTTTGAGATTTTATATAAAAAACTTATTTATTACAGTTTAACTTAACCTAAAATTTGATATGGAGTCCTTCTAAGAATGAATGTATTGTGAATGTCAACTTGAAATAAGCTGCATATGGTGGCTGCCTTTGGACAGAAGCTTAACAACTATGACAAGTCACACCATTCACGTTTAGGTTTTATAACGAAAAAAAAAATTTTTTTTTATACACACACAATTTGAAACTTCGTGTGGAGTGTATTAAAGCTTCGCTTCCACCGAAGTTAACTATTTTTCTTGTTTCTATTTTATAGTAGTAGTAGTAGTAGTAGTAGTAATAGTAAAAAAGCAGTCAGGCAGCCAAACCAGCATCTGTTTGAAATCATTAAACTTGCAATTGATAAAAAGCAGTAAAGAAAGGACCAAGTTGAAGTTGAAGTACGAGTACGAGTACATGGACATGGTGCTCTGTGGGAGCTGAGAAGAGCTGCATTAAAGTTGGATCAATGACACTGCGGCATCATTAAAAGTTTTGCCAAGTGCGCATAGTATAGAGAGCGAGTCCTTGTTGTCTGTCAACCACGGTTTCTGTAAAAGTCCTTTTCTTTCGTTTTTTTTTTTCTTTTTATTTTTTTAACAAGCTATTGGTTTGACTTTCGTCAAGTTATTTGAAATAAATTCAATATTGCAGCATAACGAAAACATAAAAATGCTTTATGACAGCAGCGCAAAAGATTTAAAATGCGCATAGAAGACGACTATATGAAAGGATATTCAAAGGTTTTGCAAAGCGTGTTGAATAGATAAGCATTGCATTCAGTTTTGCATTGAAATTAGCTTGGATTTCTCTTGCTTTTTAGGCATAAAACATGCTGCACTTGATTTAGAACCGCACAAAAGATACCAAATGCCACAAAAGGACATTCATAAATGGAAAGCGCTGGCAGGAGAAGTCAGGTAAGCCAGTTTGCAAAAAACATATTGTAAACCAAATTTATACGAAAGCACATGATGCGAGTCCAATCACGTAGCACTATATATGTATCAAATAAATAAACCGCTTGACGAGGTAAAAACCATGTGACGAACACCTACTTGTAAGCTGCAATACTTCTTATATCAATTTTTTAACGAAAGATTTATATTTTTCATTTGTATTGATTGGGATTGATTGTAATATGTAATTGATAATTAGATTGATTCTTTTGAACCAATTTTCCAAAACATATCGGATGGAATATTGGCCACCCTAATACCCTAAAAAGAATTCAACGACGTTAAAATCCATGAGAGAGGTGGTTATTCAACCAGGTTATTTTTCGAGTTATTCAATGTATGCATCATCATGTTGGAACCATATATCACTGATGTAAATTTCATCCAATTCTATGATATAATGAGTATAAAAGTTATAACAGCCATTATTATGACGCACTATGACAAACAGTCTGATAAATTTTATTTGGGCTCGTTGAACTCCTCTCGATGCAAAAGAAATTAATAAAAAAAAAAATGTGTGCCGATAGATTCCAAACCGGCTTCAAGCGCATATTACGGACTGAGATGATCCACTTTTGTACATTTTAAGATTTTCTACACTTTAGTTTCAAAATCAAGATTAAACACATCTTGAACGGACTAATAAGTAATAATACCTATAGTGTTCGTGCATCAGTCACACGGCGGTGTGTTTTCGTCACTTGCATGGACAACCGTGCACAGTGATATGTAGAGAACAAACTAACTATTCATTCATGCTGCTCCTTGGAGCCTTGCAAACTTTCTCTCTATCTGTCTATCTCACTTGCTCAACTTCATTACGCGCAAACAAAGCACACTGTTGTCCTGCCGCCGACTTCCGGGCGCGCACACTTTCCGCGAGTACACTGCTGCCATTGTGTGCATTTTGTCCTTTATGTCCTTAACGCTGCTGCGACCTCTCTCTCACTCTCTCTGTCTCTCTCTGTCTCTCTCTGTCTCTCTCTTTCTCCCTCTCTCTCGCTCTGACCAACATTTGACATCTCTGAATGCCTGTCACACTTTGATGTATTGAAGTGTGCTGTGTCCTGTTCTTGCACACTTCGTTCTCACTTTTTTTTTTCTCTCAGTCTTCTTCTTTTATTTCGACCCGTTTCGCTGTATTTCGCTTTCAATGGCATATCATATCATATTGCATCGCGCTTTCGTCCTTGCTATTGTCATTGTCCTGTTCGGACCGCATTTGTTATGCCTTCACAGCATTTTTATGCTAGTATATAATAATTTTCTTGTAGTTTCAACTATATTTTTATTTTTCTCTTCAGATTTTTTTTTCCCTTGCATTATTCTTTAATAATAGTATGAGTAATAGTTCAGCATACAATGCCAGATTTACGTTTTCAATTTGTGTCCGAAATGTACACCGTCAATGTATTATTAATGTAGTATTTGAAGGATATGCTTTATATAGTATGAAAGCCTCAATTTGTGAACTTATTTAAGGAATATGGTAACAAAATACAAAAAAAGTATGTATACAAATGAATTGCATTTAGATACTCAAGCTACGATGGTGAAGCGTAGAGACTTGATAGAAACGTGGAAGATGCGTACAGTTGGGACATCTCCTTTTGGAAATTCGGTGTGTTGCTGTTTAAAAGATTTTTGATAACATTTTTTCATTTGAACGGGTGCGTCTAATGGCCGAATGACACACGTATACAATGAGCACATTTTTTCCTCTTCATTGCTGTTTGAGCAGATCAGAAAATAGACAAAGTTAAAATTCTACAGGTGCGAGAGGTTGAAATATAGTTTCATCAAAAAGTGAAACGAAACCACAGAGGACAATAATCAGTTAAATTACCATATTAACATGAGAAGCTATGCGAAAGATGTGACAACTCTGGACTCAAAAATGTCAAAGTACCAATAGTTCGGCATAAATAGTGTATTTATCTTTATTTTTATTTCTTCATTCGGTCACTCTTTACACAAAAAGTTTACTAGAGCACAATAAAACAAGAAAAAATAGCAATGAATGAATAATGCAAAGACAATTACTTTAGCATGTCATGCGCAAGTGGTGAATATACACAATGCATGCATTTTTAAAATGCTTTTCTCTATTGATTCTGTATATTTTAATAGAAACATAAACAAAAGTCAAGTGTGACCTATACGAGTCGATGTGAAAAATGTTGCCATATGTATATAGCTGTCCCTTTCACAAGCTCTCTGTAGTGTTTAAAATCCCAGAGCAATGAAGGGGAAAATAATTTGCTGATTGTATTCGTATGCCATACGACCATTAACGAACTGAACCAATTAAAACTTTTCGTTCTATTTCACAGTCCGTCTAATTCGTTCGTTTGTTGTAATTCAGTCGCTAGTTGTGCTATATGTAGCCATGGTGCACTAAAAAATACCAGAAGTATAATATTTTACAACACTGGTTGCAATTATGACATTTATAGTTTTAGCTGGCTGTGGAGTGCTTCTTCGATGTTCATCGGTAAAATCACAGCAGTCATAGTTTCGAATAGTTCTAAAAATTCGAAACAATAATAATATGTCAAGAAAACGCCACTTCTCATCTATATTTAACTGTGATGAAAGAGAGGATGAAAAGGACGAGTGCAGCGCAGCTTTAAAACCGTCTGCGAATAAGAAATTACGCCGTATTGTCGGCGATAATACAACAAGAAATGTGACTAGTGGTGCGTGAAAATCAGTGAACTAATTTTTGTTATAGATCCAATTTTGTTTTTACAACAGGTTTCAACGCGAGCGCTACAAAAGCAGAATCCTTTCATTCGGGACTACCAGATGCGAGCATAGGCGAAGGTGTCGACATTGCAACACAGAGTAAGCTTACGGTTGATTGAAAAAGTAGTAATTATATCTATAGTTTCACATATATTTCACTTAATTTACACAACAGGATTCAATGCAATCCCAGGAAGGTTTTTTACGGAGGTACCAGCTGCGAGCAAAGCATGTGATGTCGACGTTGCTACACAGAATGTGATTAGCGGATTGACTGGTGATTGGAAAAGTACTTAATATAACTATTACTTTATATTTAACTTAATTTTCACAACAGGATCTTTTCTTTCGGCACCATCCATCGAAGCTGCTGCAACTACAGCAAAGTCGTTTGAGTTGCGGAACAGTGTCAAGGACGACGAAAACCCAACTACATCCAAAGCAGCCTTGGCTTCGCTCTCTTCTTTGAAAAGCTCTCAGCTTTTTTTGTCAAAAAATTCATCTGAAACGACTTCAATTGGTGACAATGTAAGCTCAACTGATGCCAAAGCAAAAAATTCCGCGGTATTTTGCGCAAAACTGAAGTGTCTCAATGAGCAATTCTCTGATTGGGTTGGTAAAATGGTTAAAAAACATCAAGTATGTCTTCTTACACCTATATTGCACGAATATTATAAATATATACAGGAGCTTGATGATGAGGAAATAGAAAGAAAGAAGAAAAATGAGGATCTTCAATTTCACAATATTGCTAATCCGGATACTGCAAACAAATCACCACGCACAGCACAGTACGCCAATGAATTCAAACTTAGACCACAGTCTACACCTTTAAAAGTTAAACAACCATTTGAAGCACCATAATACTTCTAATGTAATGGAAATGTTCAATTCATATTTCAATAAAAATAACAATTCATTAATAAATATGGAAAGCTTATATAACAAATAATTAATACAACTCGCTGCCAAGAAGGTAGAAATCTGCGTCTGAAGCCAGTTTTTGTAAATACCAGGTTTGGAGATATCCTCCTAGAATTGCTACTTCCAAGGCATTCCAGCGCCTCGTTGTTTTGACTTTCGTCATCAAAGCGGAATCGTATCTGGTATAAGTTTTGATATTGAGACAGCTAAAAATCATATATGTTTTGTGTTGAATTAAGTGTGTTTGCCATCTCCGAATTGGCGCACTTCGGAACGGTTGTTTAGCGTCTAAACAGGGAATACGCACATTTATAAGCTGCTTGAGACGTTTGCAAAAGAATCGTTTTTGGACATTCTCAAGTGTATGTCAAAGAATATCTTTTCTCATTAATGTGAACTTCTGAAAACGACTCCATCCCCAACCGTTGCATAATAAAATTGAAAAACATAGTTTAGCTAAGTAACTTAGTTAAGAAGTAAGTATTATAAATGGTTAGTTTTTGTTTTATACGGTTGGTGGTGCTACCCCACTTGTAGTACAGAAACAGGCTTCCAAAGAAATGAGTAAAAGGATAATTTTTTTATTTTATATAAAGAATTAAACATAGGACGGAATAGAAGTAGAGCCACCCTCTCTCGTTGATAATCACAGTTCTTGGGAGTTTCTTCGAACGATTTTTGGGTCAATTAGAGTTTGAGCTCATTGGAGTTTCAGATAGGTAAAATTTCAGCGGCGGCACGTGTCATCATATCTTATCAGGGTGTACAGCGGAACATCAGCATGGAGTGTTTGCAAGGAAAACTTAAATTGAATTGTTGGACAACGTCCGAGTGCTCGAAGATCGTCGAAAATTTGGTATTAACAACAGTTAATTGTCTGTTGCGCCTTCCTACATGACCGATGAACAGTTGTAGCGCAACATAAGTAAGTTAATTTATGTTTCAATAGGCAAGCCGATTTTTTGTGACGCTCACGGTATGAAACTGATTTTGTTAACAAAGCATACCAATTAAAAGGATTTCATTTCCAGATGTGCACATTATATATTTCAGCAAAATCAATTGAATATTTTGTGCGTAAAAAGCTTAAACAATCATCACACACACAACGAATTAAACACACATAGGCTTTACATGAAATACAAATGCACAAACAAATTTATTACACAATAGCATGCGAGCAGCCAGTTACAAGTCTATATGACGAGCGCGAATGAAATATACTTTATATGCGCTTCACTATTATTTTGGTGACTGTTTCGGTGTTTATGATTGTTGCTTTGTGATAGTCACGTGGTGAAATAGCAATAATTACTAACGTAATAATCTACAAAATTATTCCCAGGTTGCAGTCGATATAGTCGATTGCTAGCTATACATACTAGTGTAGATAATATTGCAGTTGCAATAAGTTTCACCAAATTTTCTCTAACTTTACAATTGACAATAGATGCAAATTTTAACACTCCGGGCATTCTCAAACATTGCGTATTCAATGATGTCAAAATATAACTGCACCTTGGAGCTTTTTGATATAGCGTTTGGGCTGATGGCAGAACAGATTCTTCTATGCAAATCGTTAATGGTTGAAAACCCAATTATCTCGTTGTTTTACTCTTTCACTGCACATATCTTCGCTTTTTTTCAATATTTCGTTGTTAAACTTTTACAGAAAGTTATCAGCTCATGCCATTTGATGTCGTTCACTTCATCTATAGCATACAAATTAGTTCACCTCTTAACATCTACATATAAATAACTAATGACTACACATTCAAAACTATTTATTAAATACATATATTAAATTTAAGTACAACATTTCAAGAGACTATTTGAATGTACACAAAAACTTTTGGACAATTTTACACATACTCCTTACACACACCTATAATCACTGAATAGAATGTGATTGCATGGCATGATGTAAAATGGGTTGAGTTAGGATTGGTAAACTGTGTAGTAAGCTTCCGGCTGCAATCAATGTTTGGCAATTGTTGAAAATTACTGGTAATAACTCACGTGTGTTGTCATCACCAACAGTTCGCATTCATTCAATTGAAATGCTCAAAATGCAAATTACTCAATGATTTACAATTCAATTGACATATTTTAGAATGAAAATGTACACATCTTGCAGCTACTCTGGATATATGCAACGACGTATTGTATTTATTTATAGATGAGGAGAAACTAAGTTTTCGACAGTATACTTACATGTATGGTGTAAATGTGATTGAATTAGTTTGTCAGTGCGTAGGATTGTCTCCACCTTTTTCATGTTTTGCAATTGCTTCATCAGTTGACATTTATTTGTTTGTTTGTTTGTTTGTTTGTTTTTTTCGCAGTCATTTTGACAATTTTAAAATCGAAGTTATAAAATTACAAATAAATAATTCGAGTTTAAAGGCTATCAGGGATGTGATGGATTTCGAATAAAAAGTTCCGACTATCGAAATGTTTCATACAAATTCTTTCAATTGGAATTCAGAACAAACAAAAAATATGGAATCCCATCGTAATTGGATCGAAATCAAAATACATCACATGCCTGTACATGTTCATTTAGACCATATTTCCACTGACGCAGTAACTCGCAATAGATTTGAATTAGAGCGACTAGAGAGCTAGAGCGACTCATTCAACCAAACTCTGCTTTGATAAATGTTTAAATATTCTGTAAACTCTACCTAAATAAAACTTAAAAAAAATCTTTATTCAATTTATAAGTAGCCACTCATAAAATCTCAAAATTGAATCATTTCTCTTGACTAATTGGGAAAATGTCAAATTAATTAATTGTCGTCATCATCAGTTATGGCAAATAATTTTTATTGGCAAAAGTGTTTACGGGTGAATGAGTTTAGTGTAAAAATTTGCTGTACAAACTCGATAAAAAAAAAAACAAATAAAAATAAAAATTAAACCGAAAACTGCAAAGAAATAATAAATTCACTGCGCAAATTTACAAAGTTTCGCGGGTGCGGCACACTTGGAGTGCGGAAAAAATTTTTAACGATGAGAAAAACTTTCGGCAAGAAGTGCACAAAAATACGCCAAAGAAAAATATAAAGGAAAAATGCAAAAGAATGGAAAAGTTTTCTAGGAAAAGTAAGTACAGAACGGCGAAGTAACAAAAGTGCACTCGTCAGCTAGAATAAAAAACAAAAACAAGAAGAAAAAATTAAGGAAGAACAGGATCTGCCAACTGGCGAATAGATCAACAGAAGAAGCTACTCTAGAAAACACACATACAGGCTACAGAAATTATTGTTAACAAGAAGGAAATACTCATTTTGGTGGAAACTAAAGTTTAATACCCTTCTACTACCTAGTGGTCCAATATAATGTAATGTTGGAATTCATATCGTAAGTTGTGGAATTGAATTCATAAAATATGAAATTGAAATCGATAATTGTAGAATTGAAATCGTAAGATGTAAAATTGAAAACGTAAAATCTGGAATTGATCTGGTAAGTTGTGGAATTGAAATCGTAATATCTGAAATTGAAATCGTAAGTTGTGAAATTGAAAACGTACAATCTGGAATTGAGACTATAAAGTGTGGAATGGAAATTGTAAGATCTCGAATCGAAATCGTGAGATGTGGAATAGAAATTGTAAGATTTGCAATTGAAATTTTAAGATATGGAATTGAAATCGTGAGATGTGGAATATAAAGCATAAGATTTGAATTGAAGTTTTAAGATGTGGAATTGAAGTCGGTTGTCATGGTATTGAAATCATAAGATATGTGAAATGATATCGTTAATTACGGAATTGAAATCGTGAGATATGTAATTAAAAGCAAAAATGTGGAAATGAAATCGTAAATTGTGGAATTGAAATCGTAAGATGTGGAATTTAAATCGTAAGATGTCGAATTCAAATCGTAAATTGTGGAATTGAAATCGTAAGATGTGGAAGTGAAATCATAAGATTTATAAATAATCTCGACTCATCAAGGAAGAATATATTTATACAATTGGCATTTGCCTCTATCACACGTTGCAAACCTTTCGATAAACTATAAATACATATGTCATACTATGTATGAAGGGTACACAAGAAGAAAAAAAAGAAAATCCACCGCCAATTCACCAAGTTTCTTTCTCAAAGCGTAATTGATAAAAGGCAAACGTAGAAAGGAATTCAGTTAACCGTCAATAGTAACGCCATCGTTAAAAGTCTTACTCTGCAAGTGCATTTTTTTGATTTCGTACAATATATATTTCGCAGAACCACCCCACACCTCCCCCCACGTCATTTCATTCACAATACAGCGTTGCATGCAGAATTTTGTAATATGTATGTAAGGATATACATAATAAGCATAATATCCTTATTTCATTTATTCCATTATATTGTGCAAGCTTCTATTTCTTCGTTTACAGACTAAGTACGAGACATATTCTGTTGGATGCATTATATTTATTCTTGAAATTGTCATTTCGTAGAAGTTTCAATACGCATAAAGAGAACTTGTCCAACTAAAACCTCAAATCGATATAGTAAGCCATAAAAATGAAGTGTAGCATCTGAAACGACAATGTGGGAAATATATGTTACAATGTGTTTGCTGAGTTGATACTAGAATATGTAAAGATGACGGATGACTATTTGAAATAGCATCTGTCCACCTCGATTCCTTTGATTTTTGTAAGCAATGCTTTTTCTGTACTTCTGTTCTGGGAGTCCAATGGTTAAGGCTATATCCAACTCTCGCCTATGGTTTTTTATACCATTTTAAGCCAAACCTGCAGAAAGCACCGTTAGAAAGAGTTTTGATGACACATCCAACTATCACCAATGGTTACAAAGATAGCATTTAAAGCCATCATATGGGATTGTTTCAAAATATTTGCTTTATAATGCCATTGTCTGCAGAGGATTGGCAACAAGAAACAATCGAACAGATACGGCGATAGTCGCAATTAAGGACGATAGTCGCAGAAGAAGTGTTTCTTACAAAAATCTTGGGATTTGAGGCGGAAAGTTGGTATTTCAGAAAGTCATCAGTTTTGAATTCAATTTTCCGAGGATACCACTAATATTTTATTTATAGATTAACATTGGAAATATGCCAAAAAATATATTAACACTTTTTCGCACACACGTTTTTGACGTTTGCACTTCTTCTTTCATATTGTACAAGTATATATTATATTATATTATATTATCATAATAGAACTTTTGTATGCCAGCACGCCAGGCCAATAATTTCCTGTTCGATAATTTCCAAATGAATGCATTCAGCAAATAAATTTGTATGCTTTGACAGCAAACAAAAAAAAAACAAAATAAAAAAGTTAAAAATTTCAAACGAAATCACGTATTTCATGTTGCTTCATACTTTTTGGTCGTATAAGCACATTTGCTTTACAAAATACGTGATGAAAGTTGTGCCATAAATATTGCAAACATATACAGATTTATATATAGGGATATATGGATATATTGGATTCATATATATATATATATATATAGATACACAGGTGTGGGCGGCCAACTGTAAAGGCATAATTTTTATCTAATTTAATTTATTTTCTTTTATTTATGCAGAATTTTGAGCACACATGTGTATCCTTTTTTTTATTTTTTATTATTGTTGAAAGTTGTATCCTTGAGTTAGACTAGGCGAAATGTAATTTTAATTTAAGTAATCTCAGCATTGCCAAAAATCCAAATCTTCTTCTTTTTTTTTCTTTATAGCTCTTGACTTAATGCGGTTGTAAATTAGGAATTATCTAAAAAATGAAGCTTTAGCTCCTATAAAGACTCAATAAAAAATGTTAATTTCGAGAATATTTTTGTTTAAAAGCAGAAAAACTTAAGCCATAAACAGAATGAGGCGTTGAGCTTAGACTGATGACCAAACTATTGTGAATGCTATTGTATAACAGTATTGGGTTTGATTTGAATGATCTTATGATACCAAATATGAATCTTCTTTGAGACTTCGAACTCTATCCGTTTACAACCAATGGGAAGATTTTATATACTTCAATACATTTTAGACCTCTAACCTGAAAGTTTCAGATATGTCATTTAGAAAGGTATATCCTAGGTGCCTGAATCTTCTCCTGGACAGTTCGGCGCAATGGCATTGAGAGTGGTGAATGGTTTCCGGTTCCTCGCAGTTATCACAGCTTCTAGAGAAATCTTGCGAGAAGGCTCCCTGACTCCTGGCATGCTGGTCTATGAGACAGTGTGCTGTTATGCATTCGTTCTACTCATTTTAAGTATGGATTGAATTCATATCCGGTCACACTTGGGCCACCCAAGTGCTACACGTTGTAAGTCTAGAACACCAATGGTTTTGATTTGCAGCATACAAGTTGACATCGGTATGCCAATCGACTTCTTATCCTGTCGAGTACGTCTCGTTGTACTTCGTCTTGCAAGTTATCTGATGTACAGTTACCCTCAATATTGCTGTGCCCTGGCACCCAAGCGATGCGGATACTGTTCTGCTCAGCCATCTCATTAAGAGGCAGTCAGTGATGGTTCTTGATTGATTTAGACAGGAGTCCAGCGCCTTTAAAGCTGCTTGTTACAGGTGGACTTGTTTTACTCTAATCCTAGACTTTTCAATAATCATGTAGTCTAAAAGAGGCATTGATACCCATTTCTGGTATGTATACCCCAACACCGGCTCTGTTTTCCAGTTTTAAGCCATCGGAGAAGATTCTCAACGATTTTTCTGTTGCTGTCCCTACCAATCTTGTCCGGAAGGGATGCGAACATCGGAGTTCTTATTGCTGTCCAGTGTACGGATACAATAATCTGTACTTCTGAGTAGATATCTATCTTCTTTTAGGATTGTTGAGTGCCGCGTTTTCCCATTCCTCCACTAGCCACATTCTCTAAGCCATGAGTTCTAATATGGATATCTAGCGTGTTTCTAGCGTTTTTAGGTGGAAGATAAGAGACTTAAATATTAGGTATAACAGTGTTACAGTGCTCACGAAGTTGTTTGTACAGGTTTGCAATTATTTATTGTTGTTTTTGTGTTTCTAAACCCTATCATGGCATTCCTCAACGCCGGACCTTAACGCCTCATTAAGAGTTGGAAAATTGAAGATTATCTTTAGAAGCAATCTAAGAATTCAACCATTTTTTGCAAACTTCATCGATCGAAACAGCAGTTAATTAGATTTCGCGATGTCTGGAGAATATAGCGGGTGGGGTAGAACCACCCATTTGGCAGTTTTGGTCGTTTTTCGTTTGATGGTTGGGCTTAACCGACTAACCGACGAGCTTAAATGACTTTTTGCATTTGGGATTGTCATAGCGAATTCACGAATTCACAACTGTTCACAGGTGCAAAAATACCATTCCACGTCTTTGGGTATCAATTCCCAGTTTCCCTGATTTTAGAACATTCTCATTGCTTTGAGAGGCTTGCTGACAAGTTAACTTCCAATGATACAGCTAGTTCTTTAAGCGTTTGACATGGATCTTCATCGAACAATAACTTCAATTCTTTGTCTTCCAACGTTTTTGGCTGCCCAGCATTCACAATATTTTGATCATCAGTCTAACCTCAACGTTAGATCTCCACCTCTCATTGTTTTTAAGGCTTTAATGTCCAAAAGAGGTTTAGCAAAATGCTCATCTTAAAACAAATACAAGCGAAGAAGATTTTCAGTGGACAAGAAGCTAAAATATAATCAATGGCATTTTCCAAATCAAAATGGTGAACGGGAAATGAACAGAACGAGGGTGATGCAGCTCGGACTATTGCTGCTAAAACACTTCAGAATGAAAAATATAGTTCTGAATGAAAGCTTTAGATTATACCAGTGTTGAACTTCTGTTCTTGTCAAATAGGTTGCGAAGGGCGGTGGGCGTATTTGGAGCATTTTAGTGTTGGGCACGTAAGACTAAAAAATATAAAACTTCACAAATTTTAAAACTTAAACACAGATTAATCACTTTCATAAAAGATTTCTTCATTCTTTGTGAAGTGTTCATATACAATTCAGTTAGATAATGCACCACATGACTTTGCCAGTGAGGTAGATTCTTTGGTAACAAGCCAAAATGTGTACTTTCTGTTTTCAGAGCAAAACAAACTTTAATTGAAAACAAGTTTCAAGTCTCCTCATTCGTTTTGGAGATTTGCAACTTTAAAAAGGTATATTGAGATTGGGTTTTTCAAGTGATTATACTCGTTTTCTTGTTCAGCTACACTCAATCACTGTGAAACTTGAAATACAAACCGCAGCACACTTTTATCTGCAAATGCAGCGCAGTCAATTGTTCAAAGTTCATTAAACGATCTATCAATTTAATTGCTTTACTTTAATATTAATACATAATGCGTAATGTGTAATTCTATTCCAAGAATTTTAATCGGAAGAATGCATTTTAAAAAAAAAAATCTTGAATTACTTAATACAAAGAAACATGCATATGTATGTGTGTAAAGCTTCTGGCAAAGGCACGCTTATAAAAAATGTGTCAGTTGATATTTATACCCTGTACCCAATTGGACAAGGGTATAATAAGTTTGTGCGAATGTAAATAACAGGCAGAAGACCCCATTCATGATCAACATCGGAAACTGAGTCAATTGAGCCATGTCCGTCCGTGCCTTTGGATGTATGAGACAACAGATCTCAGGAACTATATTAGCTAGAGACTTTAAACTTGAAAATTTATATGTCCTTTGACCATATGCAGTTACTTTTTTTGAATGCCACGCCCACAGGCTTTGCAATTCCTTAAAAATAAAGACAATATCAGGAATACCTCGCACATTGTGGTTTATTGTAAAGCGCTTTATTCACTCTATTCCTACAATGATAGAGAGCCAAACTGAACAGGAGAGTAATTGCACTGCTCTCAATGCCATCCGTCTACACGGAGCCATAGAAAAAAGTTTCATTCCCTTTTTCCCACGCCTTTTGACACTTCGTATTAATTCACTACGTGAATTCATTTATTTTTCTTTTATTATAAGCAAAATTATTTTGCGGAACATGGAGACGCATCTTTTAAAATTTAGGGTTATCTCAAATCGTCTCACAGGTCACCGAAAAATAGATGGTGTTCCCTGGGTACCGATTTAACTTATCTACCATAAATCGGAAGCAAATTCGAGCGGCGTAGTTTGGTTTGTTTAAGTGCTACAGCGTATTTAACTGTCGGATAAGTTTGACTGTAGCGTTCTTACTTGTTTTAAATTAAAACTGTTTCAAGATTACAAGTTCGAAGAAACGCCTATATATATACCCGCATTGAAGCATATTTTGCTGCAGTAAACTTTGCGTCTTTGAAGTGTAACGGAGCGCTTGAAAATGGCAAATATTTTAAGAAATAATATTTTAAACATAATCTATCTACTGGTACCGCTTCTTCTCACAATAAGATTGAACAGTTTACCACTGCAAGGCGAGCAGTTAAATTTTAAAGGCGAAGCACTTGAACCAGCGAAATTCTCCAATACGCACAACGCGCACAAAAGAATCACTAGAAATGTGGTGAGGAGTTATGCACTTAAATGGCCAAATGGCAAGGTGTATTTTTACTTTGCAAACACATTAAGTAAGTAATTAAGCTACCACATAACTAAGTTAAATTTCTAAAAATCTATTTAAACTTTCAGCTCAAATAGAACGCGATAAAATCAATGATGCCATGAAACAAATAGAATATATCTCCTGCATAAATTTTACCGAAATTAAGTTACCTGTCTATCTACATTATTTTAAACGTTATATTAATATTACTAATAATGGGAATAGTTGTTACTCCGCAATCGGATTTGTAGATGAATCGCAGTTAAATTTGAGTCCAAAGTGCAGTACTAAGAGGACAGTCACGCATGAACTGCTGCACACCTTGGGCTTCGGACATCAACATAATGCGCCAAACCGTGATGAATATATTACTATAAACCATAGCAATTTTTCACCGGAATTTTCGCATGATTTCGAGAAAGCATCAAATAAGGAATTTACCGATTTTGATCTACCCTATGATTTCGATAGTATTATGCATTATACAGCTAAAGCTTTTACGCCTGGTAAGCTTTTAAATTCAATGATAGCACATGATACAAAAATGCAAAATAAAATGGGCAAGGCACAGATTATGAGTATTACGGATATAAAAAAATTAAACATAATGTATAAATGTAAGCGAATACATTAAAAAATTTGTTGTCGACTGGTTTACCTTGAATAAACGTGTTTTTAAGGATATATAGAAACCTATTGTGGTAGTAATGATCGTGGCATCCAACATTTTGTATGCACTTGATCGGCGTACATATGAGATGAATCGAAAAATTCAAGTTTTGAGCTTTTATCTTCATTACTAGTCTCCGTGATCTTGTTCGACTTAGCTTTCGATACGGATTAGAAAAAATATATATAATTTATGGATCTGGATCTGGATCTGAACTCAAAAGCATACGTAAACACCTGTGAAGCATGTTTACTGCATCGAGTTCGAGACTAATGGCATTGTTACCGTATTAGCAGCAGCAGCAGCAGCAGCAATATTAACGGTTACAGAAACCAGATTTTCCAGATTTCTTCCAGAAAGCATCACCGATAGCGACTCATTTAATAGCATTGGCTATTTTTGAAAGGCCTGGAAAGTAAACGTACAAAATCCTTATCAAATGGTAGACCAGCAGTAACGATGGTTCCAAGAGAAAACGTTTAAACTAGCTGAGAATTATATATCCATGTGTTTGCAATTCATAACTAGTTTTAACATAACTCATACTAAGTTAAATCTGATCTAACGCTGAAAATACGTTATACTGAGAGCAAAAATATAGATACATTAAGGAAACGAAATGGATTATTTAGGCACTTTTTTATATGAAGTATTTCTGTACTTGCTCATTTTTGTCAGCTTCGTACTTAGCTGTAAAAATAAAAGTGCAAGAGGAAAGCATTTGCCTTACAACTATCTGCCATTGAAAAGTAAACTTTAAACATAATCAATTCCAGAAACTTTCAAGCTCGTAGTTGTATTATCGGACGGGCAGACAGACAGTGATGTCTTTAAAATGTATACGTATTTCATTTTCAGAAGAATTTTGCGATTTGAGTTCACTGCAAATTGGTACTATGCAATTCATATTCTTAAGCAATGTTAAATTCAAATCGCAATGTTCTTCTGTAAGTGAAATGCGTATACATTTTAACGAAATCGCTGCCGAACAATTTATTCGTATGCGAAAACCATATCAAATCAATTGTTCCCAACAAAAGTTCTCTTCTCTCTATTTTCCGAAGTTTTTTTTTTTTCATATATATTCATTTCTATTGCACTTCCATGCCAAAATATTATGGGAAGTCAGCAAAATGAAGTATTTGGAAATAGTAAAGTAGAAAATATAAAAAAAAAATTCGAATAAAACTAAAAAAAAAAAATGGAAGTCAATAGTGGAGTGCACTTTCAATATAAGAAACACAAGCAATGTGGAGTACAGTTGAGTAGCAAAGTAAATGCAAATAACAAAAGCCAATAAAAATGAAAGAAAAAAAAAAAAATTAAAACAAAAAGAAGCATAAAGTACTGCTTCAATATAGCACTTGAAATACTGAAGCCAACCACTCGGGTTTGAGTACTTTTAAGTGCTGACATTATTTTCTTTTTTAACGAAAACAACAAACAAAAAAATTCTGAAAAATCAAAGCAAATGTTACATTTTATAGATTTAAATAAAGAAAACATTTTGTTTTAAGTTCAAAAACGTCAAAACATATTTTTAAAGTCTACAAAGTTGGCAGCCATTTCAAGCTAATACGGCTTTTGAACAATGTTGGTGACCTCGACGTTGTCATTTTTAGGTTATAAAGCACTTTGTTTAACTGCATTAATATTTTATTTACTTAAATGATAATACTAATATACATATTATTTATATTCTATTCTATTTCTATTCATATTCATCGGAATTATCATTATCATTTTTTATTTCATTATAGCTTTCAAATATAGCTGAAAGAAATGGTAAAATCGAATATGTAAATGAACAATCGTACATTTCATTTAATTTTAATTTATCCATATCGCTCATTTCTACTCGCCCATTCTATGTGTTTTTGTGGCATCATGTGATACAATTATCTTTCCGCCTTCATGTTTGGTAAATGCATATGGACTAAAATGCATAATACTATCAAAATCATAGGGCGCATCCATATCGGTGAATTCTTCTGCAGAAAGTTCCTCGATTTTGTCTGCTTTGCCGTCTGCTATAAACTTGTCTAGTATCTCAACATATTTATTGCGATTTGGTGTATTTTGTTAATAACCAAAACCCCAAGGCATGTAAGAGATTTTGTAAGATTTTTGTACTTCGTTTAAGAAATTCTGTTGATAACGCTATGGATCAATTCAGGTCCAGAAATTCCGATTTTTTTTTATCGGTGTAATTTCACAGATTTCACCATTAACAGTTTTCAGGAACAAGTTTTATTTATTGTCCAGTAACCTGCATCTATGGTCGCACTAATGGTCGCCGTTTTTAAGGATCTGGTATGTACGAAACACTATGAAGCAAGAATATCAAAGAATATCCAATGGTTCCGTAGAACTGGCGTTATTATAGAGTATTATTAATCTATGGTTGTTTTTCCAAATATTTAATATTTCCAGATTATCCATGGTTTTTTTTACGCTATTTTAGAGTATCAAAACCAATGATTTTCAAGGAAAAGTAACGTTTTATTAGTAACATTCTTTCTTTCAGAGTGAAAGTCAGTATGATAGTCTAACGAAGAATGATCTTCACTTAAAGATTACTACCCAAAGCGAAACATTCTGCATCACGAATCTGTGCTAGAGTGTGTTGATGACGAATTGCAACAAAAACTTCTCCAATATCGTAACATAAAATTAATATGCTTCTCCTATACCTTTAGTAATTTCTATAGAATAGTTAAAAAACTTCATTTACTTTGACAAAATCTTTATTTTCATAAGTCGTTAGTTTAAATTATTTAATTTTCTTATATTTAATGGTAATACTAGTTCCAAACTTTTTATTCAAATTGCAGCACCAGTTGGCGTCGCACATTTGCAAAGCGTTTACTTCTTAAATAAACTTTTCCCGAGTATCTTCTGGTTTTGCGTAGTTGTTGCACATGGGAGTAATGATGAAGTGGTGTCTCATCCATCAGCTTCAATTCAGGCTTCGAGTTTTCAGCGTTCAAAAACTCTTCGGCGATGGTGCGTTCAAAATTCTGCAATGTTTTTACCAACGTAATAAGTCCGACGAAGAAGACAAGCACAAAGATTGGCTCTATATGAAAAAATGCGAAAAATGATTCCATTATATAGCAGATTGGAGATATCAAGTTTAAATGTGTACTGCTTTAAGTTGAAATTGTGAATGATAGCTTCTTGAATTTTGTTTGGCTATTTATAACAAAATTTCACAATCGGTTTCAGGTACTTGGTAAAAAAAAGGGATCGCTTTTTGAATGACTGAGTTTGTGGGGGCGCTACAGGTAGTTGAGTTACCGTACCCTTTTGTGTGTTATTTAATCAAAACAAGTCGTAAAACCTGTGCTGACAAGAATGAACATGATTTTTATTCGATTTTATTCAGCAGTGATGCAATTTTGTTGACAATAGCTTTAAAGCTATTATATGATCAATCCAATCGAAACTTCATACTGAGCAAATGTTTCAATATTTATTTTTAAATAGATTGCTTACACTTATTGACTATGGGAAAATTGAATTGGAGAACAAACTCAAATTTTGAGCCATCTCTTGCATGTGCAATATCTTCAAAACTACTCCATATATAAAAAGTATAAATAGTTTCGAGCAGCTGAACTATTTCCTTTTACAAGAATTTCTTTATTAAATTGTATTTTGGTTTTTCTTTATTTCTAAAACGCTTCAAATGCTCAAAGAGCAATTGGTTTTCAGCAAATATTTCCCCCTATTTCATGCTAAAACCAAACTTCGCATGAAATTGCCTAAAAGTAAAAAATGAAACAAATTTCAGTCAACTTTTGTTACGTTGTCTTGTATACGCCTTTTCTAAGCCAACGGGCTAAACGTATGTGTTCCTATAAATAGCCCTCAGCAGTATGAAGCCGAGACCGAAGTTTTTTTATTTTAAAGGTTTTCGTTTTTCGCGGTTTTCAATCTCGCGGTGAACAAAAAAAAAAGAATTGAAACGTGTAATATACAATCCCGGGAGCAGCAATTTTACGTTGTTTCGCTATGTGCTGCTATAGCCGGATTCTAGATATTTTTTCCCACAACTACGAATAAATGAAAGCACTTTTCCCGGTATCGTAAAGTGCGGCCAACTTTGGTTTTATGGCAATTCGAATTTTATTGCTTTGGAATTAAACTGAAAAACGAAAAAAAATATAATTTTTTTTAGCTAGTATGCGTACGTATAGAAAATAGCTGATGCAGCTTTGTAGGTTGAAGCAAACAAGTTGATGTGTTGGAGTTGAAATTAGAAAGTAGAAAGTATATAGGACAATATGCTATTTCATCCATGAAGATTTAAAAATAAAAACAAATCATCCTTTTTTATAATGGTTCATAAAACTTCAAATCAAAACAAACAGCTTAATATTATATTTGGATCAAATCAAATCAAAACAAACAAACAGTCACCCAAACAAGTCAGGTGGTAAGGCACCCCAAATGGGGTTAGCAGGTACCTGCTACTCCCTAGATTTTCAAATTTCGAATCAAGACAAACAATAATATTATATTTGGACTAAAACAAACATCCAAACATCCATCAGGTAGCAAGGCACCCCAATTGGGGTTATCAGGTACCTGCTATATCCATTACAGATTTTCTATATAAATAGCCCAGCTTTAATTCGTACAAGCATCAAACGCACTTTGACTGTTCAACTGCAATCATCTTAATAAGACAGCTACTAAAAAATGAATAATATGGAACAAGTTTTTATTGGCATTCAATTTAAACCCATCTATTTATATTTATTCGCTTTGGCTGTTATATTTTTAGAGTTTGCAATTAAAAAATGGCATAAGCTAAAAATGAACTTGGAATTTAAGGACTCTGTACGAAACACTACGAAACAAGCATATGAAGATGGTTCCAAAATTCTTTATCAATGTCAACAGCTTCAAGAGACAACAAAGCATCATCATGTTCACTGGTCCAATGGACGTCCGAAGAACTGGCGCTATTCCAGAGTACAACTACGCAGAACACGCCTATCAAATGTAAGACGTCGTCTAGATCTATATTATTAATAAAAATAATATTAAATTTATACTTTATAATAGCAATACCCATTTAATAATTGTAATTTGTTTTAATTTTAAGAATTTACATTGTATAAAATAACATTTTGAAACTAAAATTTTTAAATATCTATTTTATTTTCGAACAAATTGGGTCCAGTCTAAAATCCACACAGTGGCTCGATCAGTATGCATGAGCTTATCTATGACGACTTGTGTATTTTCAGTTCCACAAATCGTACAGTTTTACTTTCTGACATAACAATTAACTCAAGGTAAGTTTATCAGTTCGCTTTCCCAGTCGCTCGCACTGGGATGAGGGCAGCACTCGCATTGGTCTGATCTACAATCAATTACTTACCGATGTGTTTGGACTCAACACCAGGATCTCTATTTCCATAGGCGCATAATGCAAGGTTTTTCAATGTGAGGTCTGCGCCCGACATTTCTTTGGATAAAAGTCCTAAAGGGGCCAACAAAACCATCCTTTCAGATATCCAAGTGGTGCATTGAAAATGCAAGGCAAAAAGAAAACATTATTTTTGGTAGCTTTCTATAGACTTTGCATACTTTGTACGCTATGTGAACATACCCAACTCCATGCCATCGTACAGGAATAGCCCTTGGACATTTGTCTTCACACACAAAACGAACGTTTGCTGAAGTCTTTTGCGCTCTCTTTGCGAGTAACAAAAATTCGAATTAATTACGTTGCTTTGCCACCAATTATGACTCTCCTGTCGCTAAACGCAATGCAACTCTGCTCTCATTCATTTACGCACACTTTAGTCTGTTATCCTTTTGACAGGCCCAGCTGTATTTTAAGCTTAGAAAAAAAAAACATATACAACAACAAATTCCTTTTACGAAGCCATTTTTAATGCCAATAAGTATTAAATTCTTTCAATGAAAGCAGCCAAATGTACATGAATAATAATTAATGATCTATAAATTGTTGACATTTAGCTCCTTACTTAGTCCAACACACTCATTCGATTGTATGTTTTTCAATAAGTTTTAATATCTCACACTTCAGCTGGAACTGTTTGTTCTTGTTCATTTTCAATATAGTGGATAGGTGACACTCAAAGAACAGCGAAAGTTCTCTTTTAGCACGTTCGAATGCTATGCCGTCCTCAGGCAGAAACTCCTCGTCCTCATTTGGCTGATTTGCAAAAACAACAAGTTTCTTATTTGCACCGGAGGACGATGTTGTCAGCTTGGCTACAGTACTTATCTGCTCCTCTACGCCGACGCCATCACTTCCATTAGCCAGCAAATCGGTGCTTTCGTTTGCATTGGATACGATTTTTGCAATGTTTTTGAATTCGTCAGCAATATTATTCATTGTCTTCATGCTGAACTTTTATAAATTTCTTCTATACAACTTTCGTTAGAAAAAAAAAAAAAACAAGCGCTGCGAAGATAAGGTCTTGCTGTGTTGACGACTCGTCGAGAAAAAAGTCATGTGCGTCAGTGCTGCAAAGTACTGTGAATAGTGTTGGTGAAACGAAGTAAACAGTTTACAACACTGATTGGCATAACGGGTGTTAGGCTCTGTTATCTTTGACTCTGCTCTCCACTATCTAAATTGCATCTGGTAAATTAGAATTGCTAGGTAAATTTGCCAATATCTTTGAAAATCTTTATAGAATAGTTAAACACTTCATTTATAAAGTTCAAAACCTATATTTTTATACATTTTTTGTCTAAATATTATCTAATTTGCTTATATTTAATTTTAATACTAGTTTCAAAATAAATTATTCAAATTGCAGCAGCAATTGTCGTCGCACATTTGCAAAGCGTTTACTTCTTAAATAAACTTTTCCTGAGTATCTTCTGGTTTTGCGTAGTGGTTTTGCTTTGGAGTAATGATGCAGTGGTGTCTCATTCATTTCAGGCATGGAAAATTCAACGTTCAATACCTCTGGTTGCGCCTCGTAGTAATGATGTAGTGTAGTCTCATTCTTCAGCTTCAATTCAAGCTTCGAGTTTTCAGCGTTCAAATATTCTTCGTCTATGGTGCGTTTAAATTCTAGCCATGTTTTTGCCAATGTAATAAGTCCGACGAAAAAAACAAGCACAAAGATTGGATCCATATTATAAATGTAAAAAGTAATATGGGAGAGTTTCAATTTTGTTGGATACAACTTGAAGTTAAGATCGTGAATGATAGTTTCATAAAATATGCTTCGCTATTTATTCGGATGAAGTCCTGATCGAAAACAGGTACGCAGTAAAAAAGGGTTATGTTCGCCTTTAGTATCTACAGTTCTCGTGCTACAGGTAGTCGGATTACCGCCCCTTTATTGAGTGACATTTGACCAAAACAAGCCATAAATGTGCGAGGATTTTATATGTGATAAATCGACCTGTTTTGATATATATTAAAAATTGATCGAACCCTTATTTAATCAAAACAAGTCATAAATGGACAAGATTATGTGATAAAACTACCTGAGTTGTTATTTATGTCAACAATATTTATGATTTTTTAAAGTACTAGTAATAAAAAACTAGTATTAAAATTAAATATAAGCAAATTAGATAATATTTAAACTAAAAATGTATAAAAATATACATTTTGAACTTTATATATGAAGTGTTTAACTATTCTATAAATATTTTCAAAGATATATTCACTAGATGACAATTAATGTGGAGAGCAGAGTCAAAGATAAGAAGCCTAACACCCGTTTTGCCAATCAGTGTTGTAAATTGTTTACTTCGTTTCACCAACACTATTCAAATCACTTTGCAGCACTAACGCACTAGACTCTTTTTTTTTCTCGACGAGTCGACAACGCAGCAAGATCTTATTTTCGCAGCGCTTGTTTTTTTTCTAACGAAAGTTATACTTTTATAAATTTATAAAAGTTCATCATGAAGACAATGACTAATATTGCTGACGAACCCAAAAAGAAGTCGAAAATCGTATCCAATGCCAATGAAATCACCGATTTGCTGGCTAATGGAAGTGATGGCGTCGGCGTAGAGGAGCAGATAACTACTGTAGCCAAGCTGACAACATCGTCCTCCGGTGCAAATAAGAAACTTGTTGTTTTTGCAAATCAGCCAAACGAGGACGAGGAGTTTCTGCCTGAGGACGGCATAGCATTCGAACGTGCCAAAAAAGAACTTTCGCTGTTCTTTGAGTGTCACCTATCCACTATATTGAAAATGAACAAGAACAAACAGTTCCAGCTGAAGTGTGAGATATTAAAACTTATTGAAAAACATACAATCGAATGAGTGTGATGGACTACGTACGGAGCCAAATGTCCAACAATATTATTCATGTACATTTGGCTACTTTTCATTGAAAGAATTTAATACTTATTGGAATTTAATACTATTGGCATTAAAAATGGCTTCGTAAAAGGAATTTGTTTTTTGTGTTTTTTTTTTCTAACCTTAAAATACAGCTGGCCCTGTCAAAAGGAGAATGGACTAGAGTGTGCGTAAATGAATGAGAGCAGAGTTGCATTGCGCTTAACAATAGGGGAGTCATAATTGGTGGCAAAACATCGTAATTAATTCGAATTTTTGTTTCTCGCAAGCAGAGAGCAGTAGACTTCAGCACATATTAGTTTTATGTGTGTGAAAGCCGGAAGATATTCAATGAGCAAGGTCTATTGTTGTACGATGGGCTGGAGGTGGGTTGTCCTAACATATAAAAAACTTTATATATCCTGTACACAAAGAGTAAAACATTAACAAAGTCTTTAGAAATCGACGATCCTATCAAAATTAATGTTTTTCTTGTTAATTTTTTTGTTTGCCTTATGGTAAATTTAATGCAGAGTTGCTTAGCTTCAGTATAAGAATTTTAGTACAGACGGAAATCTGGTATATGGAAATTAAATGATAGAATAATTTTATTGTATTTATGTAATATGAAAACTAGTTAAATTTCTAATGAATTGTATGAAATATAATTAACAAAGCTCAGCAAACACAATACTTTTTCACCCATGAAGATTTAAAAACAAAAACAAATCATTTATCATAAAACTTTAAAACTTTAACAAACATCTTAATATTATATTTAGATCAAAACAAACAAACGGACACCCAAACAAGTCAGGTAGCAAGGCACCCCAAGTGAAATTAGCAGGTACCTAGATTTTTTTATATAAATAGTCAAGCTATACTTCATACAAGCATTAAACGAACTTTGACTGTTCAACTGTTCACTTCGTAATCACGCAACTACAAAAATGAACAATTTGGATCAAGTTTTTATTGGCCTTCTATTTGCTCCCATTCATTTATATTTATTCACTTTGGCTGTTATATTTTTGAAGTTAGCGATTAAAAACTGGCATAAGCTGCAAATCAACTTGGAAGTTAAGGACGGTATACAAAACACTACGAAGCAAGCATGTGAAGATGGTTCAAAAATTCGTTATCAATGTGAACAGCTTCAAGAGACTACAAAGCATCATCATGTTAACTGGTCCAATGGACGTCCGAAGAACTGGCGCTATTCCAGAGTACAACTACGCAGAACACGCCTATCAAATGTAAGACGTCGTCTGGATCTGGAATTTTAATATAAGTAATATTAAACTTACAATTTATAGTAACAATACATATATGTATAATAATTTAGCTTCTAATTTTTTTAGTTCTTACGAATTAATATTATATAAAATAATTAATTTAAAACTAAAATTCAAAACTCTCTGTTTTTTGTGTACAGTCGGTACTAATGAGGACTTCGAAACAGGTGAGTCAAAATATGGTTTCCTAATCTTAGAACGCATCACTATCAATGCATCGCTAAAATTTGAAGCCGAATCTTTACATCAGTAAACCCGAGCTCTGGTGTTGAAGGTATATACTGGTATAAGGTATCTTACTTTTTAATTAGTAGGGGTGTGTGTGAATGTACCGATCAAGCTACATAGTAGGCCTGGTTTGACTTGATCTTATGCTGGTACCCATCGAAGTCTGGTTTTGGGCTAGCTATATCCTGTCAAAAGGTAGTCAAAAAGTAATTTTTTCTAACGACGATTTTGTCAAAAAAATGTCCATTTGCATACTTAAACAATTATCAGTCACACAACGAAAAAAACAAGTATAGTCTTTACTTTAAATACAAACGACTGTCTTCACATCCGAATTCATCAGAATTGGAGTCCATATGGATATGTCCGCTCGTCCCTTCCACGGTCTATTTGAACGAACAGATCTCGGAGACGTAAAAATATAGAGTTTGATCATTTTGAATCTCCTTTTCCCTACACCATTCATTACACTTGAAACAACAAATTTTATGTATTTCACGTATATCGGTCCACTATAAAGTATAACCCCATACAACATCGGCACTCCATTTTTAAGTTCTTGTATGAAAATTTGGGTGTTTGTTCTTAATTAAGCTAGAAACGCCAAATTCTTACGTCGATCCTTACAACATTTTTGATACGAACTTTTGAAGGAGCAGCTCCATGCAAACCTTCCCCCCCCCCCATATTAAGTTCGGAAAATGTATGTTATTTTAAATTATTTCTAATTTTTCATCAAGTTATAATAATCTCCCGTCGCTGTATTTGCAAATTATTGTATTTTATTGTAATGCAATGTACTCTAAATTCTTTTGATGTGTTACATTATTTATAGCAGCAGAATATTTTTAATACAGCAAAAAAAAAAATTTTTCTTCTTCGTGCACAATTTTAAGACAAACGCCACACTTGCGGTTGGCTGTGCTTCCGGTTGACTGCTAACAATTTTCGCAACACTGTTTCTGCAACAACTGTTGCACCTCACGCATTTTACAACACTAAACACCTGTTTCATTTGCATTGCACGCGGTGCTGGCGCGAATTTCTAACGGGAATTTGCAAATTAATGAAATTTTTACGCATTTTCGGCCATTTACAACAAACACGTGCACGCAGCATGAGCACATTTACACAAATACTTAATCCGCTGAACGGCCAGAGTGACTGGATCGAACGTGACGACAATTACGATTATCATCAAGAAGTCGCGAATGCCGGCTTCGGTGATATGCTAATGGATTGGGAACGTAATCAGAAATATTATGCAGCGCTGCGTAAAACTATTAAAGAAATGCATGCAGCAGGACGTGAAGCACATGTGCTTGATATTGGCACCGGTACCGGCATACTCTCGATGATGGCACTGCAGGCCGGCGCAGATACAGTGACCGCCTGCGAAGCATTCCGGCCGATGGCAGACTGCGCGGAGCGTATTTTTGCCGCAAATGGTGTAGCGCAGCGTGTAAGACTAATCAAAAAACGGTCTACGGATATTAATATTGGTGTGGATATGCCACAGCGTGCCAATCTACTGGTAACCGAAGTGCTGGACACTGAATTGATTGGTGAAGGTGCTATTGGCATATATAATCATGCGCATGCAGCGCTGCTGACGGTAAGTAGTGGATTTTTTTACTTATATTAACTTAATAACTGTTTATTTCTTTGTTATATACCAGCATGATGTCATTTGTATACCAGCGCGTGCTACGTGCTATGCACAGGTCGTACAAACGCCGCTGGCCACGCAATGGAATAGCTTAAAGTTATTAGCCAATCTTGATGGAGATGTCTTGCTGCGTCCAACGAAGGCTGCACTTGCCTGCAAAGGTGATGCAGCGCTGCATGATGTACAATTATCACAGCTAAAACCAATGCAGGACTTTCAGGCATTGACTGACGCCGTTGAGATATTTGAATTCGATTTCAATAGCAAGCAGCCAATTGAAACGCAACGTCAGCATAATATACGCATGCAGCTAACACAACCAGCAGGTGCTACAGAGCTCATATTTTATTGGTGGGATATAAAAATGGATGTAGCCGGTGAGATTGTTGTCAGCTGTGCGCCATATTGGGCGCATCCCGAAATAAAACAATTAGCGAAGAAACAAAATGCGCTGCTGCCTGTAGCGAATGTTATACCATGGCGTGATCATTGGATGCAGGCAATATACTATATACCACGTCCCTTGCAGCTAACAACGCCAGGCGCTGAATTTATACTCAGCTGTAATCACGATGCATATTCGTTGTGGTTCGATGTGCTGGAAACGTCTGCACAATTAGACAAACAAAAGACAGACAGACACGCCTGCAGTTGTGGTCTACACATGACCTATGCACGCAGTCGCATAGCACAACTAAATCAGAGCACACGCACAAAACGTTATCTACGCGTACTGGAGCAGACGCTAGATAACAAGGTGTCTAATAATAATTTGCTTGTGCTTGGCAATGGCTGCGTATTGGGTTTAGCTGCTGCTAAAATGGGTGCAACAAGCGTACTAATGCATGAGTCAAATGGCTATTCACGTCGCTTTCTCGAAACATTGGCGCAGGAGAATGCTTTGGAAAATGTACAATTTGTTGAACATTTGGCCACAATTGATGCAGCACAGCTAGCAGCTGTAACACACATCTTTGCCGAGCCTTATTTCCTCAGTGCCATACTACCATGGGATAATTTCTATTTCGGTAGTCTCATACTGCAGCTGCGTGAGAAATTAGCCAGCGATATTAATATAACACCACATGCTGCACGTATTTATGCGCTACCAGTGGAATTTCTTGATCTGCACAAGATACGCACACCAATTGGACAATGTGAAGGTTTTGATTTGACGCTGTTCGATGAAATGGTTGCGGTATGTTTTAATTTAAACTTAATTTTATGTAGATTATTATTATTATTGAGTAGTTGCAATCGATGTGGATCTATTGTGCCCTTGGCGTAGTATACATCACTCAGCCACGTCTTCCCGTTTTAAAAAGGATACAAGGTGCTTAGCACATTCCTCCCTGTAAGCTGGTACTGCCACAGGTATTCAGACAGTACGAATACGAGTTTATTTTAACTATTGGATAATATTGCAATGAATATATTCTCTGCTTTAATATGAGTAGTATAATTGAGATTTAAGTTCCATCATTTTTAACCTCTCTTTAGAGAATTTTATTAACACACCATCTACTCACAGATTTATTATTGTTATATTATCTTAAATCTATTGTATTAATGTTTGTAGACATCCATGGAATTGGCGCAAGCCAAAGTTGAGGCACAACCGCTGTGGGAATATCCATGCCGCGCGCTGGCAGCAACAGCCACTGAAATACTTGCAGTTGAATTTCAAAACTATGCTGTGGCAAAAACTAACGCAGGTGTTATAGATTTAATAAGGTACGTTTAATTTAAAAAATAAAAATTATTAGCTATAATATTAAGACCTCTCCTTACCCTACAGCAATGGCTGCTGCAATGGCATAGCGCTTTGGGTCGACTGGCAGCTAGATCAAAGCAGAAGCGCTAAATCTATAGTTACTACCGGTCCCATAGCACCCATAGAGCCTGGTAGCTTTGTTAAATGGGATATGTTTGTGCGTCAGGGTGTGCATTTCCTGCCACAACAATCAACAACTACAGACAACTCTGGCAGCAGCAGCATACATTGGAGTATAAGCTTACAACCGGAGGCGGGACAGCTAACATTCAATTTTCAACTGCAGCACACATAAACATAACAAAAAACCACCAAAACAGACAAATGCATACGCTTCTATGCCAAATTTATTCACAAACAACACAAAGAATTTTCTTCTCGAAATAGCTAAAATTATTCAAAATTGTTTAAAAGAAAAACTTTTATAATTAGGCATCACATCAGCAGCAGTTGGCAGTAGCATCATAATCAGTCATCATATATCTTCATTAATTACATCATTAATCCTTTGGTATCTCCTTCTCCATACGGGTAAGTACAATATTACGATCGGTCTGTGCAGCTGGATTGGCTACCTTAATGCCGAATTCACCGCCACGCAAACGTTGACGTAAATCCAACGCACGTATATCCGTCATGAGCGCATGCTGTTTATTCTCCAGATCAACATCAATCTTTTGTGCATGCTCTTCGAGCAGATTGTAATTAGCCTTGGCATCTTCGATCTTTGCGTCTAGACGTCGGCGTATTTCACGCAGTTTTTCCACCTCCAAGCAGAGCATATCATGCGCTTGATCCAAACACAGTTCCATGCCGGAACGTTGTGCACGATTCTCCAAGCGTGTTTCGGCCAGTTTCAAGGCATCGGTCTTATCGCGCAGCGCCTGTTCAAGTGTTTTGATCTCGCAGACTGCCTTCTCCATTTCTTCTTTCATCTGTAAAATTTGAGGCTTTGTTAGTATAGTTCTTATGTAGAAAATAATAATAGATATAATAATACTATATATAAAAATTATCCACTTTGACGACCTTTGAAAAATAAAGACTAACTCCAAAATATTATAGAACGTGACCAAATGTAAAGCACCACCACCGAAGTACGAAGGAAATCGGTTGGCGTGGTTTAGAATTATTCATCCATTCCATGCTCATGGATCTCATCATCAACACTTGACCAAATATCCTTTCTAATAAATAGGTATCATCGTTCTAATAAAAAATAATTATCGAAATCGGTGCAGAAAACATTCCGACGAATTCAGAACCTCCACCTTTTTTAAAGTTGGTAAAAATAAAGAAATATCCTAATAAAAATTTCTGAAACTGACACTTGTACACACTTGAGAATGCATTAATTCTAATAAAAGTTTCCAAAAAGGGTTCAAAAGGAAGAATTGGCAAATCAATTTCGAGTATGTATATTAAAACGACCTAATAAATGGGCGAACTTGACTAATCGGTTTCATACCCAACCATGGAGCTTCATCAGAAGATTTCTTTACACACTTTTAATTTGGTTAGATTGGAGCAAACTGTATCTCCAAATTTTCATTACCTTCAATTGCTGCCATTCAAGCTCATTGCGTGCACGCTGAGTCTCAAAGATCCGCTTCCTAATGGTATGCTCAGCGCGATCCTGTTGTGCCTGTAGCATATTACGTGATTTCTCGCGGCAAACAAAGAGCGCCTCACGTATAGCATACGTATCAGCCAATTCATTTTCGGCCAATTGTTTCATATTCTTTACATGATCCAACCAGGTTTGATAAGAGCAAGAGCTAATTAAAAAAAAAAAAAGAAGAAAACTCAAATTGTGCGCAAAACCATAAATTTTCAAAACATACTTTCTTGGATAACGCGTTGGATCCGGTTTATAGGTAATATTAGCCGAAAACTTATCCAATGCCAATTGTGAATTATCCAAATCCACAGCCTCCAGCTTATTCTCAATTTCAAGACCAATTTTAAAGCGTACCTCCTCCAGACGCACCAATTTCTCCCATGCTTTCTGACAGCGATCGGCCAAAAGTTGCTGATTATTTTCGAGCACTGCCAATTCATTCTTAATCTCTGTATCCGCTTCATCGTATGTCATCTCGGAGCCCAGACGACAATCGCGCATGGTCAGCACTTCGGCTATAACAGAAATCGGTCCTTGCAGCGCTTCCAGCTCACGTTCTGTGGCATCTTTCTCCTCCTGCAGCAGATGTATTTCACGCTGTATGCGTTCGAAAGTCTTTTCGATGGTTTCACGCCAACGGTTTAGCTCGGAGATGCTATATTTTTGTGCGTGTGTGTTGAGGTGTAGAAAAATTGCAATTATATAGATACAAGGGACTTACCGATCCGCAAGCGTCTCATTTGTCTCATAGTTGGCCCAATCGCTTTCAATGCGCGTCTCATTGCGCAGCGTACGCGATGCATGACGTATGGCGTAGGCATCATTGCGTCTAGCATCGGCCACAGTACGCAAAAGATTCACACGCGAATGCCAGTCGGCTAGCGAAATATGCTGCAAGGGCTTCTCCATGGTCACAACCGAATGAAACGCCATTTTATATTAACTTTTTCACTTTAACTTAACTAAATTTTTAGCAATGCGCAAAATATAAATGTGTACGTTCGTTACTTTTTTTTTTTTAAGCTGAAAAATATACAGTGAAAAATTTATGCAAAATTTATTATTTTCACTCCCGAGTATCTACATACGTTGCTACTACTACGGCTGTGTTTGTCTTTATAGATTTAACTGACAGACTTCGGAATTCTGAAGTAAAATAAACTGTTTAGCTTGTTTCCTAGTTTTTTGTAATTTCCATTGGCAACGTTTAGTTCTGTATGAAGTGTTTGTATGTACATAATATACACGCCCCGCCTTTAATAAGTGCTATTTCCACATGAGCATATTTGCTCACCATCTATAACTTTTGTTTGATATTAACTAATTGAGCAACGCAGAAAGTTTCTTGCTAAATATTTGAAATATGTCATACAAATTGATTTATACGCAACTGACAGATTTATAACTAAGTAATCGGCTGCGAAATTTCATAAAACTTTCTCGAAAAGGTTAGCGAGCCTTTTCTCAGAATTTTTGTGTTAATTAAAACTAAATGTTTATGGAAAAATAAGAGAAACGAAAAATGATTTTTGTGGAATCGCTTTTTTAGTAATACTAGACTTCAGCTAGCGTTCGAAATTTGACCTTTTGTCTTAAAATTATCCTATCGTTTCATGAAACCCACTTGCAGTACATGTCATTAAAAATTAACAATTGAATCAAAAGCTGCAAGTCGTGTTTCTTAACTCTGTAAAAGCATAAACTGCTTGCAAATTATAACATGCGTTTTACTATAAATCGTAAGATATTAAATGTCGCCATTTTGAATGCAGAGCTATAATCAAATCGTAAAATTTAAGAAAACACATCGATATATTGGCGAAGAACCAAATGTCCGGCCATTGTGCTGATGATGGCTCGTAGCTGAGCACGGATCAATTGTCTCCGTGGCTAAATAATCTTTATGTAACGAAAAATTTTTTATTTTTTTCTTTATTTGTTTTTATAAATTTTATGAAGCAAGTTACAATGTAAAAGGACACATTCAGTGCACTATTTCAATATCAAGAACATGATTACCGAACAGATTTTGCGATTGATCATAAACGTCAATCTGCAACGAGCTTCAGAACAGCTTCCGCTTTCCACGAACATTATCTGAAACAGCTATCTGGTTCGCAACCTAGTATTGAGGAAGTTAAAGGCGCCATAAGTAAGCTTAAGAACAAAGTCTGACCAAGTCACATCGGAACTCTTTAAATCGTCGTCTAATTTAATACTACAGCGGAGTGCTTCGATACTGGAGTTATCTTTGCGCCGGCAACAAGCCGATTTCAGACCAAATCGTAGCTGAATAAATATAATTAACACCTTAAGAGTGAACGCTGAACAGTCATTTGACTTTAACACGCGTATTTAACCAGCGGAAAACCTGCGACACCATATTCAGAAGCCTGTAAGTCTTTATCAACAATGTATCCGTCAAATAAAGGGTATATTTTGGCCACAAAGGGCGACTGTGGCATATAATATAATTTAATATAAGACATCTGCGCATGATCAAGGAGAATGTAAATGTGAAAGGTTGATGCCTCTAGCTGTTGTAGTTTCTGAGATGTATCCAGACGGTCAGACGTACTTAGCTAAATCGACGCAGTTTCCGATGCTGATCAAGAATAGATATACTTTATGGAGTCTACCACGCCACTTACTGCCTGTTGCATACATTAGCACAAACTTATTATATCCTTGCCCTTTAGGTGCACGGCTTAAAGAAAAAAAGAAAAGTCTTCTGAAAATGGGGTCAAGCCATCTTACATGGCAGGATAAGGTTATGCGTAAAATAGTTCACTTAAAATTGAACCACATAGCCACTACCTTATCAAGACCGTTGGTGCGTGGTGTTTTATAGCCACACCCTACAAGAGGTGACCCTGTATAATGTAGTACAAAAATAAAACCGAACACCACGGATCTAGACTGAAAGGTCAATAAATATCCCCTAATCCACGGTGTCATGCGAACTGTGCCGCTGGATGTGATTTGCAGTCAGGGTATTCGAACGGAGCCTCACTGATTTAACTGGTCGCCTCAGTGAGTTGCAATACAAAAGGCCTTATCATGTTAGCGGGGGCTATGACATGACGGACATATAAAACCCCTACACTCGTGGGAACCAAAATGAATAACAAAGAAACTTTAAATACAAAATCAAATACGCAAAATGGCAATAAACAAGCAGGCCATTTAAATCCATTCAAAGTACAAATGAATGAACTAGCAATCACATTAGACAGTAAAAAACCAGACACTGCAATTATGGATAACAAGCCAGTACAAGCAGCTACTAGAGGTAATAACTTTATAAATATTGTACTCAATTAAAACGTACATAATACATTTCGCATTTGTTACAGCAGAAACAAACAATTTAAAGCCGGAGACGACTGTTGTTCCAGCAGTGCAAAAAAGACGACATGAACAAACTGTTTTGAGTCCGGCGCATTCTGCGGAGAAACGTAAAATGCTCTCCAGCGAAAGCAATACCACAGTTCATATAACAGCTGATATGCGTCGATTTTATGGACGACAATGTAGAAAGCTAATCGAGCAGAGTAACAGTCCCGAGCAAGCGGCTCAAATTGCTGGGAAAGCAGTGGGTACTGAACGCGTGAAGGATTTTCCGGTATTTCATTCAAGAGGAAACATTTTAATACCGGGAAAAAAAACTACAATAGTCCTGTATATTATCAGGTAACAGTACAAAGCTAAGCGTTAACTGCAAAACTAAAACAAAATCATATTTTTATTACACAGCAAAATACTTCGCGTACAGCTGAACAAACAATCCAAGCAAAACCAATTACTGTAACGACGCAAACGAGTACAAAAATTCAGAATAATTCCAGCAGATCATCTAGCGTCGTAACACCACAACAGCCAACAACTTCCAGTAAAGTCACAGCCATACCGAAGACTACCAAGCCAAGCACTGCTAAATCCAACTTCAATTCGAAACTGCCTCAAAATAATACAACAGAGCAAAAAATAGTAGTACTGTCAAAGGATTATCCATGTCAAATACTTACGCAAATGCAACTGGAACAAATTGAAGATGCTTTAGTGCTGAAAATGTCTGAAGGCTGGTCTGCTAAACTAAAATTCAATGGAATTAGCTATCAACCAGGACTGCTAATAATCTGCAGTGTCGGTGATGCAACTGTCTCTTGGCTATATGATGTAGTAACGAAGCTCGACGTGCTCAAATATATAAAATTGATTGCTTGCCGTGAGCATCAAGCACATTAAACATTGGCATTGTTACGAAACCAAAACGTTTGAAACAAACAAACATTTAATTTTTGGTATTGACAAGGAGTCATTGAATGCCATCAAAGTGCAGAAACTACAATTGAATTTTCGTTTTGGCCAAATACCAGTGACGATACTACGCGGACCAACGTGTACTGCTGTTTCTTCAGCAGACGAAGAAAGTGATTCATCTGTAACTATTATAGAAACTCCAAATATAATTATTGATTTGATAACTGACAGTGAAGATGACGAGGAGAATACGCACGATATTTTAGTTGATAGTAATATAAAATGCTCTACTACTACAACAACTCCAAAGCAGGCTAAAATTTCAAGTACAAACATTGAGCCTAGCACTACAGCAGTTGAAACTATAGGCAATAATGTTATAAAGCCTATTCCAGCTAAACAATATTAGTTGCCAAACAATGAGCCTATTTCCTTATCAGCTGCTACCAACAACGGTGAAGTTTCCAACGCCAAACAGCTAAAACTAATCAAAGAAAATAGAGCAGTTGAAAATGTTTCCAACAATGTTATAGAGTCTAAAACTTTAGCAAACCTTGACAAAGAATGTGAGTCGAATGCGAATGCTATAGAAACAGACAAACAGCCAAGCAATGATCCGCTGAAAATAATTCAAATAAAAATATAACCGCTGATGAAGCGATGGAAAGCCTTGTTTTCAACTACCTAAATCAAGCATATCAACGTTGTGCAAAAACTTTTTAAATTAATAATAATAACAGCACTGAAACTGAAGCACCATGCCTCATACCAACCGACAATACTACTGAAGCAACTGATACTGATGAGAAGCCTACTCTTGAGGTTTCACCTAATATTGACACTGCAAATCTTGCAAGCGTTGACAAAAATGATGTGATAACTTCAGCAGAAATTAAAACAAAAACACCAGTTATGACTATTGCTTCTGAAGATTTGACAACTACTGCAACTGAAGTAGCACTTAATACGCACAGAACAGACTAAGTTCAAAGGAAACTCATGTAGAATTTTATAGATTCTAATGTTTTATTTGAAATACGTATACACACAATTTTATACGTTTCTTACAGCTTTATTAATTTTAAATATAAGAACAGTATTAGACGTCAAACGATAAAAAAATACAATGATCCACTATGTTAAACAGTTTAGACTTAGCGTAAGATTGATGCTTTATTTGCAGTTTATAACAAATATAAAAATATAAAGAAGTTGCAACAAAAAAACCGACTTTTATTTGCTGTAGAAATCTTAATGTTTTCATCTTGGATAATGTATATTTTAAGATCATTAAAGATTGTTAAATTATTATTAATTAAAACTTCGAACTATAAAAAGAATTCAAAATAACAACTATAAATCATATTAAAGCTATTGTGGAACCTATAGCCGAGCCAAATCCAACGACACCATTATCAAGCAAGACCAACTATACTATCGAAAGTTATAAATTTTGATATTTTCAAGTGGTCAATGAAGAAGTATGTGTGCTATAAATACAGAGTGTGTCGCAAAAGAAACAGTACTTTTTAAAAATAGCTGTTTCTGGTAGCGCCACCAATTGGTAGGTATATGCGTTGGAAAGGTACATCCTTCACTGACATCTTGTAAACATTTTATTACAATCGGACCACTACAAGCGAAGTTATCGCGCTTTAAAAAGCCCTATTTCTTTTGCGAAAGACCTTGTATATTACACCAACGAAGAAGTATATTCTATATATTATATAGAGAAACAAGGAAACTAAACAGCACAGCCACGGAACCTCATCAGCAGTTTTTCTTTGCTAAGTTTTCTCAGTTTTGTTATGCTTTACATTACAGTGCACTCTGAACTGTCAGCAAATTTTTTAATTATAATAATATAGCACTGACAAAATTGGGTGGTGTTACAACCCCCAAAGTGAAAAATCTACTTACAGAAATTATATGTATCAGATTGATGAGGCTTGGTACATATGTAAAAGGTACCCGAACAACACAATACTCTGGAAACATGACCAGTGCTAATCTAAACTTTAAATATAGGTTAAATTTTAGACTTCAAACGTTTCGTAGTACCAACTTCCGGTGTACTTGCAATAATTTGCCATTCGCCGCATTGCATTACGCTGTTTAGCACTGCAACGCAAAACAAACAGCTGTTGGCACTTTGCCGAAACAGCTGTTAGCGCAATTATCTACAAAGCAACGACAAGACATATAAAAGAATTGTTTACAAACAAAAGCATTGAGTATTTTGCGATTTGCGCAGTTGCTGTCTACGCTCTTTATCGCGCATTCCATTCTCCGCCAACTGATAAAATAAACTTAAAAACAAAACAACAAAAATATACATACGTAAAAAGCAACCCTCGCACGCAAGGGATTGCATTATGGCCAACATACTAACAAAAAAAAAGTAAAGAGACCCGAGTTAGTTGATTTCTATGCTGCTCTACTAAATGAAACGACGAGTGCATGAATTGAGTTGCTTCGTTACGTTCAAACCGTCGCGTTGTTACAATTTTATACGCAATAAAAACCGACAGACAGGCGGACATACATATGTGTATATGCAAAAGTAATGCCAAAATAATCAATTAAATTGAATATTTAAAACCTAAATCGGCCAATATGCAGCTAAATGTGGCGCAAGCAGAGTTTATAAAAATTTCTGCAACATAAAATACATCATCAGCGTCGTCGTCGTCGTCTGCAGCTTCAACGTCATCCATCATCAATGTGACCTGCTGGTGTGGTGATTCCCCCAAAAGTTGAAGATTCATCAGCAACTCACAGTCGTCATCATCATCTATTACGAAATTAATTTTTCGCTAGCACTTTACACTTTAAACTAAATTAAATCCAACATAAAAAAGATGTCCTTGGCCAGCGCCGCAGGAAATTTACTAAAACCACAGACACCTCTACAGCAATTACTGGAGGATATTAATTTTCAGCGCACCAAGGAAATGCGTCAACTGCTCAAGGATGGTATGTAAAACTTGAGAATAAAAATCTATTCAATTGAAATTTATTGTATTTAAGCAGAAAATTGTCTACAATTGTACATTATCGATTTCTCAAAGTCGTCGTCATCACCGTTGCTTTTATATGCCACCACTTTGAACTCATTGTGTGTGTGTGTGTGTGTGTGTGTGTGTATATGTGTGCCAGTTTCAGCCTATTTTATTTTGTTTTGTGGTTTTTTTTTTTTGGGTTGCTTTATATAAGCGGCTTTTTAAAGCGTTTTCGCTTGGGGAACATCTTTTATTGCAGCATATTTTTTTTCCAAAACAGCTGTTTTTAATGACACAATTGTTGAATTTTCTTTAATTCCAAATTGTAATTTCAATTAATAAATGCTTTTATTTATTATTTTTGATAAGATCGTAGCTATGAGTCATATGGCATGTGCAAATTTTAGTTATCAGCGTCGAACCCAACGGGTTGCGAAATGCTTTGCTTTATCGCTTTCTGGTTAGCATAAGCTTATTTTAATTGAAATAAATTATGGTTTTGAAGGGTGTGAGGTACTTAATACTTCTTAAATTAGTTGTATTAAACAAAATTTAGTCCCGCATTATCCATATAGGCAATGTAGATCTATGGACCCCCGGTCCGTTGAGCTTCTCAATATTAGTGTGACCAGACGTACCCGTTTACAGAAAACCCTTTCTGTTTCATATTTGCATGTTCCCATATTCACGTTTTAACGGAAAAACAAATAACACGTTTAACATTTTTTTTGATTAAAATTCCAATGAAAAATTTAATTTTTTTACCATGAGCAAGAAGAACGTTTCAAAGTATCATTAAAGCTCAACAAAATGTTTCTCAGTCGATAAAAACAACTTAAACTCTTAAGTATGCTATGAGAGTTAAGTTAACTTAACTCTCATAGATCACATTATCAGAACTTTTTTTTTTCAACTATTTAAGCTACTCTCTGCCTTTCTAATAAAAAATTTACCATTGAAAGAAACATAGTAAATTCAATTGCCTAATGGTCCGATCTTAATCTATATTTGATATTTTATTAGGGTTAACGTATGTTTTTCGTTTCGGTCTCATTTACATTTTCATTGTTGTTGCTTTTTCATTCGTTTGACACGTTACAGCTTATAATTCGTAAGCAGTTGATGCGCAAATTGAGTCTAGTTACGTCTGTTTACTTTTTGTAGTTATCGCTTCTCGGCCTTATGGCTAAGATCAAAGTGTAGTATCTGTTCTTATCAGCTTAACATCTGATAGTTCCTTCATTGAAGGACAACAAATGTTAAACTGATTTTTGGAAATAGACGGAGTGTTTAGGAGCTTGCTCCACCTCTGTCAAGGGTTGGCCCGGTATTGCAGTACCGCCGGGATTTCAGCCCAAATTATAAATACATGTGTACATATATGAAGTTGAAGAAGTTTATTATTAAATACCATAAAAGTTTTATCGAGAAACAATTCATCATTACTCGTTAAATTATGTTTTATCGAATATATATTCTAAAGATGTAAAGTGCTTTCGATGTGCGGTTTGTAATAGTTATTAAGTAATAGTATTAATTTCTTTTATACCCTTTACATAAAATATTCTTTGAGCTGTCAAAATGTATGTAACTAACACTAAAGTGTTACGAGTATATATTCGTAATCAGCGTGAGTCGTTAAAACCATGTTCGTGTTCGTTCATCCATATGTCTGTCTGCAAGAAAATATCTCCGTCTAAAGATCACTTAGACAACCCGTGCACAAGGTACAGGGTCTCTAGGTACCGCACTGCCGTTTTACCACAGTGGTAAAAAACAAATTCAGTTGTCAATTTTTTTTTTCGCTAAATATTTGTTATAATTTAAAGTATGCCTGATCTGTCTTAATAATTTATTAGCCTACTTTGTAAAATAGTTTCTAGAAAGAAGAATTTGGAAGTCAATATGCAGATCAAATTTAAAACAAATTTTGGATGCCACGCGCACAATACGTTTATATCCATAAAATTAATAATGTTTTTCAAGTTAAACCAGTTTAAAAACTTTACATACTACTCTATGGTTGCTATACACTCGTGACTTCTTCAAATTTAATGTTTTCTTAAGTAACTTATAATAGCCATTGTTCTACATTAAGTGAAGGCTATTTAAAAGAAACGCGCGAAAACAAAAACAATTTAACAAACACTTGGAACAAATTCACGATTTACAGTACTATAGATACTGCTAACACTTACAGCGTTTTGCAACACTTTAAAATAAAAACACTGCACGTGCATTTGTTTTGAAAGAGCTGGACAGCGAAATATTTGTTTAGCTTTTGTTTTTATTGAATATTTATTTTATAAAATATTGTATTTTATAAATACATACAATGGAAGTGCTACCAGCAGAACATCACAAAAAGCGTCACCTCGAAGATAACGAGGAATTATTCAGTGAAATACGTGCGCATGGCGACAAATCGATAACCATCGGCGACTTTTATCGCATCAACGAAGAAGACGATGAAATTTGGTTGCTGCAATGTCCCAAGGGTACCGAACTAAAGGCCCAACTGGAGGGTCAAAAGCTCAAATTGCCGGGCCGTACACATACCGAAGCCGATTTGGAAGCCATTGCGGTGGAGCACAACATCGAAGATGACGAACAGCAGCCACGGCAAGCCTTTGGCTTTTGCAATCGCAAGGGCAAATATGCAATACGTTTGCTGCCCGTGCGTGGCAATATAATTGTACGGCAACGTCTGAAAGCAAATGCAAGTCTGACGGAGGAGCGCATTGCCGAAATATGTCCCGAGGCGACACGTGTAGAAATGCCGGAGAAGATTAAAGTGCGGCATCCATTGTTGGGTTCAAACTTTGAGCGTAGATTAACGCTGTCCAAGAAACTAACGACACGTCTACAACAGGCCGATGAGCAGTGTAAGGAAGTAACGCGTGAGGCACGGGAAACTGCTATGCTGCCGCTTAAAAATAAGCCTGTTGCAGTGGTGCAGAAGGAAGCTGAAGCTGTCACCATTGTTGTAACGGATGATGACGAGGAAGACGTTGAAGCAACTGTTAAGACGAAAAAATCGAAGAAGCGTAAACATAATGAAACTGATGCAGTAGCAGCAATAGAAACAAGCACGCTGTCTCCCAAAAAGAAATCAAAGAAGTCCAAGCCAAGTGATGAGGCTGCTGATTTAATTTGGCTGGAGTAGTGCTTTAATTAGTTTTAAATAAATTTTATTAAATAAAACTATTTATATATATATAACTAAACTTAAACTACCTGGCTATTAAGTTTGTGCAAGTGTATGTAATAGGCAGAAGGAGGCGTGGCAATGCCTATAATGTATATATATTCCTGATCAGCTCAAAGTGATGAATCGAACTAGCCCATGTCCGCCTGTCTGCTCCCTGTTAGTGTGATTTAAAATTACTTCCTCAGTTTTTAAGTTATCGATCTGAAATCGGGTATGGAGAATTCTTATGTTCCTAGGCTATACATAAGTCACTATGATCATGCCACGCCCACTTTTATTGGTAGCCCCATACAAACCCACCTGCCACTTTTCGGTTTTGTATGAAAAACTTAATTTACCATACCAACTTATGAACTGAATGACATTGGCCCCACACAAACCCACCGCCAACTTTTTGGATTAGGTATGAAAAACTTTTTTATTACAGTTAATATGAACTTAAAATTCGATATGGTGGCTTCTATTGGACATAAGCTTAACTTATATATTAGCTTAACTTATATATTTAGACGAATTCCCTCAACCGCTTAATTTGTGATTTTTGTAGGTAAACAGTTTTTACATTTTATGACTGTGAAGAGTATTGAAGCTTCGGTTCTCCCGTTTATGCAAATATTTTAATATAAATTTCATTTAATACATTTTACAGATGGTGGTTTCGTAGTACTGCAGGGCACCACCTATTGGACGGATCTATTTGTGCGTCATTTTCTGTTTCAGTCGGAACCGGTGCATAGCATAGATTCCGATGATTTGCTTTTCTTTGTGCGCAAAAAGCATGTAAAAAGTTCTTCCAGACACATGCCAAAATATGAGGTAAGCTGCACAAAAAATAGCTTATGAATAATATATAAATTGCCATAATTTCTGCACAGACTGAAGTGGAAGTGTTTCGCAAGGATTCGCGTAAACTGCCCATTGGTGATCCTGATGTTGACTGGGAGGAGACTGTCTATCTGAATATGGTTATACATCAATTCGATTACACGCTCACGCTGGCCATCTGCACACGCACATCACCCAAAGAGCTGCAAGTGCTGCGACGACATTCGCAACGTGTCTATGCCAGTCCCAGTCGCCGAAAGATGGATACCAAAGGCGAGGGCGAAGAGATTACGTATCCACACATCTGCTTCATGGTTGACAATTTCGATGAGGTTTTCAGTGATATTTTAGTGCGTGACGGTGAAATGGTTTGTGTTGAGCTAGTAGCTAATGATAAGGATGGTGCTGTGCAAGGCGTTATATTTTTGGGTTCAATACGTTATGATGCGCTCAAGAAGGTCTATGATGCGCGGGTAAGTGCTTGTGCAATAAATATGTATAGAGAATTTTTTTTTATCTGAAAAAAAAAAAACACCATATTTCACAGCAATCCAGTCTCAGTTCTAAGGTCGCACAACGCATGTCCTTTGGCCTATTCAGCAGTGGTGCAGGTGTACAAACGCGTTGCGAATTTGTACGCATGAAGGGACCACAAGGCAAAGGGCATGCAGAAATGGCTGTAACAAAGCCAAAGGGTTCTGGTGTCGAGACGCCGACCAGTGAACCGGGGTATGTGCTTCTCTATATATATATGTTATAAATTTCTTAAATTATTATTTAATTTTTGTATTTTAGTTTCTGTGCCACCGACATGTGGGACGAATGGGATGAGGAGAACGACGACTATTGCACGTATCGACATCAACGTCGTCTGAGCGATCCTAGCGCCAATTTAAATAATTTTACGCGTTACAGCTGGCGCACAAAAAACGCACAGGATGTCACCGGTTCAACTGCAGGCGCAAAGGCGCGTTCCGAGAACGAGGGTCTTGATTCGTTGGCCAGCGAAGTTTCGGAAATTGAGGCCGGTGATCTTAGAGATGGTGAGCATTGTTTTTTGCTACTATATTTTTTTTTCTTTCTTTAATAATTTTTTACTAATTTGCGCAGTTGAATTATTTCTTTATTACAATGTTCTCACACAATAACTTGATATTATTGCATGTTTTTAATATTAAAACAAGGGAACCAATATTTTTATTGCATTTAAATTATTTTTTACTTGCTTGAAATATCAGCTTTTGGCTAAATATCTTTATATCGAATATTTTTCTATCAGTTTGACCCATAATAATGCATAGTTTTAATCAATACAAGCGTTATTTTCGAGTTTTAACACAAAAACTTAAATTATTAAATTGGGAACTCTAAAACAGTGAAGTTTTTTTTTATAATTTGAGCCTTTTGGAGTCGAATCGAATCAAATAATTTTGTTTTATAGGTTGTACAGTGGGATCTAATCAAATAAGTCAAATAATAGTTCTTTTAAAGATTATCTAATCGAATTGATTCAAATCTTTTTTAAATGCAGATTCTTTCTTCGTACTAAAATAAAATTTTGTTTTGAACAAAATGTTCTTTGTTCTTTTCGCATTGAGAAACAATTTCCAACAATTTCATAAAATTAGTTATACAAAGAAAAAAAAAAAAAAAAAATTGTTCGGTTTGCGCTGACGTTGAACCTGATTATAAAAAGATCACGACAATATTAGTTGATGCCTTTTACTAATTGTTGTGTTATAAATGGCAAAAAATTGCTTTATACCATTGGTAACTGTTCATAAACTTGTTGCAAAGTTCGAAACACGTGTCTTACTTGTAAAAATTAAATTATGACGAACAAAATGCCAGTCAGAATAACTGATATATTCATAAATAGTGACTTTAAACATATTCTTTTTTAAACAAATTAACCCCTTAAACTTGTAGCACTTGTAACACTTTTCACTTATTTGCTTGTAATTTTCTTAAATATTATCTACTATAAATATTTATTTCAAAAATTTGTTGTTGTTCCTTCATTTATTATTTACTCTTGAAAAAATCTACCTACATTAACTTACTTAAATTACAAAATTTATAACTATTATTAAAAAAAAAAAAAAAAATAGTAAAAAATAAACATTCCCCCCGCAATAAAATATATAAAAATATTTTTGCCGAGAAAGCAGGACATTACACAACAACGTTTCCAAATGTAAATTATAACTATAATTGTTTTCAAATTATTTAAAGAATTTTTATTTAAATTTTTAACGTATTAGAAATCAAATTAGTTGAAATCCCACACATTAGACTTAAACAAAGAAAGCTAAGAAAAACGCTGTATAAATTCATGCCAAATCAATCATGCAACATAATTATACTTAAAAAAAGAAGCAATTTTTGTAAATACAGAAGAAGTAATCATTATCATTATTGTTAATACATATTTCAATTAATCGATTTATTAAATCGATTTTTCAAGCCTGCTTTTTCACAGCAAAGAACACTTAATGAAGACACATCACTAACTAACTGCTCACAAGCTTAACTTTAGCTGAAACGCTTATTTTTCTTTACAAAAGAAGTTTAGTTTTTAAAATTATGTTTTTATGTTTAAAGTTTATGCCACGTGTTTCGGTTTTCGAATTCGGTTTCTTTAAAATGGCACGTATTTCACTTTTAGAAGAATTTCGCGATTTGAATTTAACAGATCTTAGGAATATTAATTTCATAGAGTCGATTTGAAGTGAATTCAAATCGCGAAATTATGCTGAAAGTGAAATTCGAATCAATTTAACAATTTATTGGGATACGAAAACCGTAGCACGGAGTAAATTTTTATTTTTATTTTACGCTTTCTTTTTTTTAGTTTTTAAGCTTCTTTATAGTTGCAAGAATTTAAAGTATAATTTATATGATTTATTTATTTATAATTAAAACGCAAACGATCTATATTTATTTGTAGATCTACGTCCTGCTTTCTCGGCATCTGCGGCAAAACTGCACCAAAATCCCGAATGTGAAGCGTTGCTAAATAAAGCTGAGCATAGTAATGCGGAAATAATGCCAACACAGCAAGCGCAGCTTAATAGTAGTAAAGTAAAAAGTAGCGTACAAACTGATTGCATAGACTCCAGCAGCAGTAGTAGCAGCACCAGCAACAATACAGTGGCGGATAAAGCTGTAGAGGTAACGGTCGAAGCCAATGAATTGCAGCAAAAGGATAATAAGAAGACTAAGTCCGGCAACCGCAACAACAGCCTCAAGGACAGAAAACAAAGTGAATTGAGCATTAATAGCAACAACACCAACATTACCACTGGTTGTGGCAATTGTTTTGGTGGCAAGAAATGTAAACGTTGGGTTTCCACTGGCGCTGGCGCCAACAGCGATACGCCCGAAATGTCTGAGATCTATTGTCCCAGCTGTGATGATACGGCAAATGCAACGCCTGCATGTCTTAATAAAATGCCAGATCGTCAAGCCAAAATGAAGCATAAAAACATATTGAGTGTGGACAGTGAACTGGTGGTCAGTAAACGTAATAGTTTAAAGCTAAATGATAAGAAAAACAACAGCAGTGTTAGAGGTTTAACACGTAGTTCCTCGCTAAGTGCAGCCGATCGTCGTTTGGTAAAACGTGGAGGAGAGCTTAATAATAAAAAAGACAAACCGAAGACGACGACAACGATGTCGATGTCGACGTCGACAGTGACGCCAAAATCTAAAGATAAATTAAAAGAGCAGCATGATAAGAAACCTGCTATAACAAAGTCTACAGCTAGTAATCTATTATCCAAGGTTTCACCGAAGCGTTTACGCGCTAAAGCAACAAATGATAAAACAAAATTTAATGAAAAACAAACCAAATTGAAAAGCAATGCACCAAATAATAATACAACAGCTTTAAATACTGCTACAACAGTAGCCGCTTCCAAGCAAACTACGTCTACTGCTACGTCAAAAGCTACCGCTGCTACAGCAAATGCTGCAGCAAAACCAACTGAGGAATATGAAATCGCTGATGATGCCACATCGCTTAATGGCACTGAACTATTGTCCAGCAGCGGTGAGGATAATGCCAAATTTGCTGTGCTCAGCGAAAGCGAATGCAAACTTATGATTAGCGTGCGTGGCAAGGAGGAATTGCCAGCGCCACATTCTGCAGAGGCAGTGCTAGCGCATACCAAAACGAATCCATATTGTTTTGAGAAATGTTTACGTGTACCTGTAAAATCAGAAAGCCATCCATTGCAGCTATTAACAGCTGCAAACGACGAAATAATTGATAATAAAATAGCGCTTTCGGCAACTGGAATTGATAGTAAAAATGATTGCAATGGTAATCATGATGCAACAGTAGCAGCAGCAGCATTAACTGCCGCTACACCCACTGCTAACATGCAATCCATAGCCGATGTGTGTGAGGTTGATGGTGTCGCTGATGCCGATCCCGAAACCGCGCCGGATGCTGGTAATTGCAATGCTACGCATGCCACACTACCGCGTACAGCTAAGCGTAGCGCTGCGCAACAGGCATATTACAATCGAGCGCTGCAGCTGCTGCCCAAACGACGTACGCCGGATGGCACCAATATTTACTATTGGTGTGATTTGCCCAAGAAGACACTTAAAGGTCTGCATTGGAAGTTGTTTATCAGTAGTTTTTTTTATGGATTTTGTTAAATTAACTTAATACTTTTAGAAGCTATTATGTTTTGTAATTAGAATTTAATTTTTTATTTATGTTCAATTTACAGAGCTCGATGATGGTGCCTATAATCCGCTCTGGGCTAGTCGCGGTTTTACGCAATCTTTTCATTTCTGGAAGGAGAATCGTCGCCAGCAATCGACACCTTTGAATGCATTTCTAACCTATGTTACACTGCCGTGGTGGAGCATTGCTAAAGGTGAATATTGTATATGGTTTTTTTTTTTATATATTTAGTACATAGTGTGAAAGGAGGCATCGATGACCCTATGAGTATACAAATTGTTATATTCTTAAACAGCTCATTAAAATGTGTCGTTCTAGCTACGTCCATTTGTCTGTCCCTGTTTTAATGTATAAACTAGTCAATTTATTTTTATTGAATCGTTCTAGAAATCGGTATGAAGACTATCCGACTTACGTTAAAAACTCATACCAACTTTTTGGATAGTCTCTGGCAGATATTGGTGTTTACGCCTTGCTCGTTCAACTTCGCACCACATTTTGCTTACCAACAAGGTCGCGACTTAAACATCTGCAAGAAGATTTGTTCGTAGAGTGACCCCTCAAGGGAGAACGTTCTCTCCGCATAGCCACAGAAGGCCACTAGGCGATAGTGTAAGCAAACGTCGTTGCAAAACGCACTGATGCTACTTTCAGAGTGAGCTTCGGCGTAGGCGCAAAACCAACAAAGAATGAGCTAGTACTCGTTTCGAGAAAATACAATATCTCAGTTTCCATACCTCCGAAATTAAACAATATAAGTGCAAAGTAGTTATGTGTGATACTAGACAGATAGTGGAATTTAATCGAAAATACTAAAAGGCCTATGAAGAGAAGATAGGCATTCACCACACCAAAGTTTATGGGCTGTACGCAGCCGTAGTCAGACCAAAGCTGCTCTATAGAGTGTCTGTATGGTGACTGGCACTAGATAGGTTTTTTTACCCTTAAACAACTACATAGGGTACAACGACGAGTACCTTCGCGTAATCAAGTATACTTCAACTTCAAGAGTTGTGCTCAGCAGGTACGAATTTCGAATAACGATTACGCACTTCGTTTCCAAGCAGAACTGCTGGCGATTTGGCAGGCTACACTCGAGCAACCAAACGCAGGCGGATACCAGTTCTCAAGGAATCATTTCGCAGTAATACAAAAAACGAGCACTACGTAATGCACCTTACCTCTGTGCCTGCACATCGAAACATAGAGTGGAAGCTGGCCAGCATGGGTATCACTACCGACATATTTCCCAAGACACGGTAGGAATACCGATAGCTACATGTGCATTATGGATGCCATTAAAAACGAACCGTTTAGCGAACTACAGTTGGACTAACTTAAACACATGTAAACTCTTTAAACTCAACAGGCCGAACTAAAAGAATCAAACAATCGTATTGCTACTCTGGAAAGGGTCACACATCTCTATACTGGTAGATGTCCTTATGGTTCATATGCATCATAGAATGACTCACCACTAGGCTAGAGGTTAACTGCTGTATTTCTACAAAAGTTGAGGGAATACAAATCTGAAGCACTTATGTAGGTAAAGGAACTCTTTGGCTTATACTAGATCATAGGTCTATACCTCGGGTGCCTAAATACATATGAAATTCCTATTCAGTACACATAGAACAAGGAAATTGTTTCTGTACATTTCGCTGGTTAATGTAAAAAGCTGTGTGTGTGTTCGTGTTGTCATTAGATTGCGGTAGCTCTTTGCTATACGCAGAAAAATAACGAACAACGATAAAATTAGTTGTGTAGTTCATATGGTTAATGCAAAGAGTAGCGTGTGTGTGCGGCAATGTTAAGCTTATATAAGGAACTAACAAAAAAATATATATATTACAAAAACAAGTAAGCATTAAGAGCATATGGCATGGGCACCTCTGCTCTAAAAAATACGTGGCTGATATTTGATAGAGAGAGAGAGAGAGGGAGAGACAAAAACGAGGTTAACTGCAGTAAATATTTTTAATATGCGATATAATTTAATAGATTAGATTTAAAGCTTCGGTTCTCGATCGAAGTTATTGATTTCATATTGCAATTTTGCTTTAAAGTTGTTTAAAATAATTAACTTTGTTTTTTCATATTCTACTTGCAGATTTGCTTGATCATCGTGAAACGCCCATATTGACTTTTTAGTATTAATTTATTTAAATTTAAATTTTACTATTTCTATTTGATTTAATCTATTTTTATTTTAAGTCTAGTACGCAGTCCAAGCGTTATTATACTAAAAGCTCAAACGGTTTATTGGATCCAAAAATTGTAGGCGTTGAAATTTCAAAAATTAGCAGTGTTTATGTCAGGAGTTGTTTCTCAAAAATTTTTACATTGTTTTAGTACATTTAGAACATTAAATACTTGTTTAATTTTTATTTTTATTGCAGTGTATCTCATAAACTAGAGATTTTTTACAGCTTTAGTATTAAATTCCCTTACTATAGAACTGCGTACTTATTCCAGCAAAATACTAAAATTTAATCAGCTCACATTTTTAGCTTCATAAACGGCATTTTAAGCATGCTCTCACACAATATACTACAGTAAACTAAAACTAACCTTTATATGTGATTAGCTTATGTGCATAAATTAAACTATTGGTATTATGTCTATTGTATATTTTATAACATATATTTTAATATTTTGTATTTATTTCAATTAGCTACAAAAAAATTTGTTCTTATTTTCTGTTTATTAGCGCCCCTAGCTTAGATTTGTCTCACATTTAGCCAAAATAGTACATCAAGTAACGTTTAAGATAGTCCAACACAACACCAAAGTAATAGTTACGAAATTTTTGCGCAAAAATACAAATTTATAAAGATTTATATAGCAAGATTTTTCAGGCAAATATACCTATGTAGTAAATTGTGGTAGAGAAAAAAAAAATAATACGAAAGATATATTCCGGTATATGAAATATATATATACGAAACAACTTTGTTGTGACTAAAAACGAAAACTTCTTAAAAGGAACAAAATATTTGTAAAGCATATGTAAAATTTATATAATGTATTTATTAGCGTGAAGTGAAAAGATGAACGAATATATCTACATACATATATGTACTATATATTCAAAATGAATATATAAAATAAATATATATAAAATCTGTATATAAATACATACTTATCTTTATTTATAGCAGTATTTCTTCGGCCAGTATTATTGGTATTTGAAAAAGAAAAAGTTAAATCAGTAGTGTACGATTGAAAATTCTTTGCTCTTTCATTGTTTTTTATTTTTTACTCTATATAAATTGCTAAATTTTCTATTTTGATGATAGATCTACGGCATTAAATTAGCTATAAAAAAGTTGCATTACATATTCCCACACATACTCGGAGAGGTAGCTGTGAAAGTTAGCAAGGAGGTTAAATACTTAGGTCTAACTTTAGACAATGCGTTAGAAACATTCCGGTTTATGCAGCAAGTGTACAGCGACGATTTTATGAGTAGATCGAATGTTTTTCTGTGTCGTAAACGTTTTTCGGAAGGCAGAGAGAGAGACTAGATGTTAATCGTGAAGTAAGGTCAATTTGAGCTCGGACAAATGATCGCAATGCTTTTCTGAAAATATTGGAAGAGGCTTTAAACATAAGTAGAAAAACGATCCGAACCATTCTTCATGCGGATTCGGGCAAAACAATGCTTTGTGCAAAATTTGTTCCACACACTTTAACGGATGCCCAAAAATCGGTGCGTATCAATCATTTCAAAGAAATCGTTGCAGCCGCCAAAAATTATCCAGCCTTCTTGAAATCAATTTTTACTGGTGACGAAATATATTGCTTTCAGTACGACCCAAAAACCAAATGTCAAAGTGCGGAATGAAAGTCGAAAAATGCACCAGAAACAAAAAAAAAATAAAATATCCAAAAAGTGCCATCAAGCATCAATACAATGCTTGATAGCATAGGAATTGTCCACAGTGAATTTGTTCCAACTGGACAAACAATTACTGGTGCATATTTTCTTCAAGTTTTAAAGCGTTCGGTAGCCAGAATCGACCCGAATATAGTGATCCAGAAACCACGATAATGCACCGACCCACACCTCACTCACTATTCGTCAGTTTTTGGCACGAAATCAAGCCTGTGTGTTGTATCATTACCACCCCCCCCCCCCCCCCCCGTATTCAACTAATTTGACCCCGCAAAATTGAAACTGAAGTTGAGAGGATGTTTTTTTAATTATATTTCAACCATAAAAACAGCTACAACACAAGCACTAGAGGAAATTCCACAAAATCAGCTAGAACACTCATTTTAATCATTGTTGGATCGCTGTAACAAGTGTATTGAAATTGGAAGGGACTATTTTCAATAATTAAATGGGAAAATATTCAGATTTAAAAGCTTAAAATTTATTCTTGTAACTGGAGAAGAATAGAAAAAAGTACTGTTCGTCGTCGTTTCCCACTTTTTAACCGGATATGTAAGCATCAATTTAAAACATTTGGTACAGAAAAGTGTCAACAATAATAACAACAAAAACAGCCACAAACTGAAGCTCTCACTCGAAAACTACACTTCTGGCAACCACATTGAACATCTAAGTGGACAGTAATCTATTTCTTATGGTTAAATTTCCGCAAAAAAATACTCAATTAATACGCAGACCTCACATCTCTAAGAAAAGAAAACAAACCAACAGAGTTCTAAATACGCTATCGGAAACTGCTTGGGTTAAAGACACAGAATCACCACACGATGGTTTGTGTAGAACAAATGTAAGAATAAACAAGGCGCATTGCTTTATGTTAAGCAGACAGTTTGTCTTCAACTGTTACTAATTCGACCATCCAAACTGTTTGTCAGTCTATCAGACATGTTCAGCTCATGTCATCACACATCGTTAGACGTAACTTAGCTTCAAATCAGCATAAACTAGATCACAACAGCGATATTAAAATCTAAAATTCTGTACATAAAGAAACTACTTACAAAAAAATACAAAATAATCGCACAAATAAAAAGTGTTCTTTTAAAATATATGTATAATGCGCCGAGATTCAACAATAAGAGACACTGCTTATCAATGATTGAATTGAACTCAGAGGTCAAGAGATGCTATATACAATTACATTGTACATACATATATAGAAATCAGAGCAATTAAAACACAAAATGCTGACTTGTACGAGTAAGAAAAAATACTGCAAAAAAATAAAGAACAAAGATATTAAAAACGAAAAATTAAGCCAACAGTAGTTTTAAGGATACAAGTTAACTTTAAGGTTCAAAATTCTATGCTAAACCTAAGTACGTTTAAACGCTATAGTATACTCAGTGCAGTCGAGCACAAAACCGGGCCTCCGGGACTACAAAATTACGTGTCACTATTTTTAAATGCCGTAACAACTGATTTTCCTTATTGTAAAATGCAATCCCATTGATACCGGAACCGTAAAAAAAGGCAACTTAACCACGCCCCCCTCCCCCTTTTTTTACGTGCCCGAGTGTACTATATATGAAATCTTGGAAAAAATGATAGAGCTCATCAGCTGCAATGTATTTAAATCTGTATCGCACGCTTAAAGCTAGCTCAGTTGTTGCGCGTACGTCGCCGGGAGCGTTTCGAGCACAGTTTTAAGAGACACATACACACACATTGTGTGTACAAATCGGTTTTAAGTGCTGATAAACATTGCGTTGATAACCGCAGAGTGCAAGGGGAAATAAACACACACAAAAAAAAAAAATTAAATAAGGAACAAGTCAAACTGCGCATCCGTTTCAGATAGTCTATATAAATAAATATCTGTCAATTCGCATAAAAAACAATAAACTATATATTTATATATATATATATATATACATATATATTCTGTATATAGTATAAAGCAACTGCGCTCAAGATGGGGCATGCAATTCCATTGTTTGCCTGCATCGTTGCTTTTGCTGTCATCTTTGCGTTGACAATTAATCAGGCCTCGGCTTGTCCGCGTGCCCCAACTCATCTGCCGCACGGACGTCGTACACGAGGCGATAATGGATACAAACTAATTGTTGCTGATGGTCCCAATGGTTATGTGCCCGGCAAGACATATAATTGTAAGTTTTTTTTATGCTCTACGCGTGCGACATTGTATATTTGCATATACCTAAAGATATGAATATGTACAGCATATTTCAGTTGAATTTCGAAAATTACTTAATGAAAATTTACTGAACATTTTTTTCGTTCTGAGCAATGAGTTAAGGTTAAGGTCAAATCGAGATAAATGGAACTGTTGCTAGTTTGTATGGAATTTATGTATTTTACATAGAGTTGCAAGATTTTATTGAATAACATAATAATTAATACCTTGACTAACTAGCAAGTAGTCAAAATAAGCAGTTTTTTTTTTTTTTTTTTTTGTTGAATTAAAGCTTTCTATTGAAGTCTATTCTAAGCAAAGCTTCTACAACGATAACACTAGGCAACAGTCAAAATTATTTAGAGCTGAAATTATGCATTGTTTTCTGCTTAGTGTTCTTCTGTCGTCCAAAACTCTTAGTGGAGCGGTACACGCCCACTAGTAGATGTGTATGAAGCGATGTAGTTGATGTATAAAATGACGCCATATCGAATTTCAAGTTGATATTGACGTTTTCCATACAAATGCATAAAAGTGAGCTGTGGGTTTATATGGGACTACCTCAAAAAGTGGGCGGCAAACGCCCATTTGTATATATGTATATGAAGCGGTTGTCCACTAAAATGCACTAAACCAAATTTCAAACTAATATTGAATTAATTATTAATTGAAGAATTTTTTCATAAAAAACACAAAATTCCACGGTGGGTTTTGTATGGGGTTACCCCAAAAAGTGGGCGGGCCACGCCCATTAGGGTATATATGTTAAGCGGCTGTCTATAAAATGGCACCATTTCGCATTTCAACCCAATATTGACTTTAATAAAGAAGTTTTCATACAAAAAGTCAAAAGTGGGCAGTAGGTTTATATGGGGGCTACCCCAAAAAGTGGGCGGGTCCCGCCCATTAATGTATATGTGAAGTTTTATAGTGCAGAACTATAAAAGAAATATAAATAAAATTGCTAAAAATAGAATATTTTATTGAATTATAGTGAAATTTCATACAAACTTTAATTAGTAAATATTCTTATAATGAAAATTTATATTTATAATACACAATATTTATCAAAAGAAGAACTAAAGCATGTACTTGTATAAAGTTGAATATAAAGTTTTGTATCAAATTGAAAGAAATTATTTAAACTTAAAAACTAAACTAGTATTCAATACCAAACAAAATGGTAAATTTTATATAACAAAGAACGAAAAAAAGAGAAATTTCAATACACAATATTTTTGAAATAACTGAAAAGCTAAATTTACAACATTTTTAAGACACTTAAATGCTTATATTACAAATTCCTATACACTAAGGAAAATGTCAAAGCATACTATATGGCATGTGTCAATATATATATAAAAGAAATACTTTTCAAATCACTTGGCCAAATTTGTTTAAGAATTTTCAACTAAACTGAAAAGATAATTCAACGCCTGCGATATATTTACTCACATCTGTTTGTGTACTGTGGTCATGTGTTTAGTAAGCGCATGGTATCGCTTAAACTCTTTACCACAATGTGTACACGGATATGAATTGGCTCCCGTATGCATTAAACGATGTCTCATATATTTGGTTTCCGTATTAAATATTTCCAAGCAGAATTCACAATAATAACGACGACGCGTAGTCTTGGGCATATATGCAAATAACTTAACATAAAATTCATATGCTTTCGGTATACGTTTCTTATCGATCAATTTCGTATTGCATTGTTTCGTATACCAAATTGTTAGAATATTTATGGCGCGTTTCAGCTCATTTATGCTTAATTTTGTCTTAAATGCTTCATAGATGTTTTTCTGTAACCTTTGGAATTCCGTTTCAATTATTTGCGTCGAATTTGTTACTTGTTTATTCTGCCAAATGTACGGACAATTTTCTAGATAATTGGCAAATGTTTTTGCACGTTGATGTAAATCTTCGAATTCTTCCAGTTGAAGATGATTCTCGCATTCCGGTTCGACTATGATCCATAGCTGTGTTTTGAACGCGTAATTAAGAGTTTAATATGTTTTTCCCTTAATAGTTTAAATGTTTATACTTACACCAATGGTAACCAATATCTTATAATCATCTACTAGAGGATCTTCATTTTTAATGCCAACATCATCATCAGCGTTAACGGGTGAATTTGCTTTATCGGCTTCAGTTTTCTAATAAAAGATTATAAGAATTAATTAAAATTTTCTATATTGTAAGTGTTCTTGATATAAAGTACAATAAAATATATTGAATGGTCGAAAAATTTAACAAAAGAAACTATTTTGTAGAAAAATTTTCTAAATGCACTTATTTTAGTTGTCAAATTTGCCAAAGGAATTTGTTTTATTTTTTTTTTTCTTTAAGGAAAAATCTACGATATGACGAGTAACACCAATATTTTCTAACGGAAGTGACGTTTTCGAACGGAAATAAAGAATTGGTCATGCGTTCGTAAATCAACTATTTTGGGGGATGGTTGGCGGGGACGCTTAGATTTTTATTTGGGGTATGTTTAGGGGTATAGTTTGGAGGCATTTAGGCTGGTTGGGAGACATTTGATAAGTTAGTTGGTTTGGACGTTTCGGGTGACATTCAATTGGGGAAAAGGTGATTTTTCACAGGCGGTTGATTAACTGATATGTTGTATCATACAAGTAGTGTTCACACCGCGAATTACAATATCGAGTGGCAACTGATTTGCTTAAAATGTTACAAGAAACGATTTGATGGTGTGGAAGATAGTCGGAATCATTGGGCTCCCCCAGCAGAATATGGGCTCCTTACAAAGATATTGGGAGTTAAGGCGGGAACAGGGTATTTCAAATATTCATATTTAAGAAAACTATGAATTAATAAAAAGGAAGAAAAAAACAGATAAAATGTTGTTCTTTCTTTGCTTTTTATTTTAACAGTGATCGCAGCAGCATTTAAAAATATCGGTGATTTCAAAGTAGCAGTCACGATAAATCACTATGTAAAGGTAGATATAAGTTTCACTGGAAAAATGGACGGCACCCCATTGCAGTGTATTTTCTCTTGTTATAATTATCGTACCTCTTTGGACACTTTAGATTTATGATACATACTTCATTTAGATAGAATTATACTTTTTTAACTTACGACTTGTTTTAGCAGATCATCCAGCATTTTGCCTTCACTATCGCGTTTTGTAGCGGATGTGGTGGTTGCATCTTCACCATCTGTATTTAAGCTATCCAGCTGCTCATTCTTTGTCTTGGTATAATGCTAACAAAAATAGAAATTTAGATTTATTAAAAATTAATCAATAATTTATTAATAGAGAGACAAAACTTACTGGCAACAAATGTTTCACACGCTCTGTATTTGTACCATTCAGATTTGTACCATTCAAAGAATTTTGCTCTGATTTGATTATAGTTGGAGATGTTTTTAGTTTCTTAGACTCTGGAGGCGCCATTCCATTCATAGCTGCGACTGCTGCTGTTGAAGTTGTTGGTGGTGACTTGGCTGGAACTGGTGAACGCTGTCGTTTATTCGACTTGATAGCCTCCTCTTCATCTGGTTTTCTTGGTGAAACTTTGCTGATTTGTAGATCATTAAGTTTTTGCAGTTTGACCATTAGTTTATTAGCTGTAGTCGGAGTAGTCGGTTCCGGTTTTTCAATTCTACAACCGCGTTTTAAATTGTTACGCATAATACTTTTCGAATCTGACACCAATGCGTTACTTGGTGTTATCTTTGTGCTAAGTGGTGGTGAATTACTACGTAAAATGCGTTTCTCCGGTGTTTTTTCATTAATAGCATCATCTGAATTGTTATTAGCGAGAGAAGGTGTTTGTTTTTCCTTTTTAACAGCTGTTGTTGGTGTTAGGTGTGGCATATTTTCTTTATTTGGTGATATTTTAGGCTGTACCTCGGCGCACATGAGTGGCAAAGGAGCTAGAGCTGTCAATGTCAAGTTAGGATTGGCCGCTAATGTAGCTAGTGTAGTTTCTTGGTAGTTTTTAGCATTATTGCATTTTGGAGACAATTTATTTTGTGATTTTAAAACATTTGGTTTCAAATTTGTAAGAAATTGCTTAAGACTCTGCTGCCGTGGACTTAGTTTGGTTTCCAACGGTGTAGTCAATTCAGTTTTTGCGGCATGCTCTAGTTCATTTACAACATTTCGAGTTGTTGGTGTTATTTTTAATTTTGAATTTGAATCGAATGCTTCCTTGCTGCTTGTAGGTGTTTCATGCGTTGCAGTTGCTCTGCGCTTTTTAGTTGACTTTGCGCTGCCAGAGGTTCTGGATGCATTTGTACCTGGTGTAAAATTTGTAGGTGTTTTCTGCGTCACTGCAGCTGGTTCGGCTTTAGTTTCCTCTGCGGCTTTTATTTTCGGACTTATACTTGTACTTGGTGTCATTTTAGGCGTTGAGCGCTTTTGTGCACGCGGTGATTTACGCTTTGTGCACTCTGCTGCATCCATTGTATTCACCAATTGCACTACCGGCTCCGGCTTTGGCAACAATGCTGGGGACTGCACATCTTCTTCATTGATTTTCGGCAATCGCGTTATTAAAGTTTGTACATCAAGTTTTAAATTTGGTAAAATTTCTACACTTTTGATATTTACACGCTCTGTTCGCTGCTGTTGCTTCTTCTGTTCCGCTGTTACTGTGTTATCTTTATTCAACGATTTTATAATGCGTTTCTTGATGCTACTCATGCGGCGCAGCACTTCTTTCTTTTGTGTGGAGCGTTGTATGGCATAGCTTTTGTAGTCGCATTTGTTCGATTTCGTAGATGGTGTCTTTTGTAGCAATTCATTGCTAAGCACATCAATGGATGCTTCACGTTTGCGCTGTAAACGTTTGTGTATGCCACCACTTGTGGCAGCTGTACGACTGGGTGCTGTCGCTGTTGCAACTTCATCCAAGTCGCTTTCGCTGAAATTCATTTGGCAATAACTTGATTTGATGGGTGTTTCAGTCGTAATCGGCATAGCAATCGTATTCTCTGTGCCAGTTGAAATATCTCTAGCAGGCAGTGGTTTATTTGATTTCAGTTCTGCAGCTGGTTTCGGTTTTGGGCCTTGCTGTTCAACTAAAGCAGCAATTGTTTGCTGTGCCTCCTCCTGAAGTGCATCGTTCTCCAATGTGACATCTGCTAAGCAACGATTTCGATCAATTACTGCATGTAAACGTTCCTTAATCACTGCCTTGCGTTGTGCGCGTGCTGCATTAACCTTCAGTTTGGACTCTTTTTTATGTAGCAGTTCGATTTGTGCCTGAGCAAAGAGCTTCTTGGTACGCTTTTGTAGCTGCAGTGAATCTAAATATGCCAAGTTGACCATTACTTCACTCTTTTCAATAAGTTCCTTTTTAACTGTTCTTGGTGTTTTTAGTATAGCTGAGCATTCATCAACTTGAGTCTTAGCTTCATTTGATGCAACTTCTAAACCGCATTCCTGTCGAAAGATATCAGCATCAAGTCCTTCTGCCACAAGTAGCGCTTCAATATTGAATGTTTCAACTTCATCTTGCTGCGCTACATCGTCAGCCATTAACATTGCCTCCACTTCATCTGCCAGTGTACACTTATGTAATGCAGAAGTTTTTTCTAAAGTATGCGCATTTGAGTCATCTACTGCTGGTTCCGTCTCAATTTGTCCTAATAGATCAGTTACATTCAAATCGTTGTCATCATTCCAATCATCTAACAACTTCATTAACTTATCTTCCTGCTGCTTGCTACTTTTAACTGAGATTTCAATGGGTTCCTTCCGGGACTCACCACCCACAGTTAACTTGGCAGCTGCATTGTTTTCTGTTTCGTCATCTTCCAACAAAGGATCACCGCTCATGCCCAATTCATGCATTAATTCAGATAAATCAGGATTGTATATATCTGTAGAATCGTTCGTTTCGGATACTTGAACTTCGTTGCGTATTTCAGGTATTACTTCTTTTACAGGACTTTTAGATGGCATTTCCATTGGAGCAGGCAATTTTGACTCTGCACATTTTGTTGCTATATCAACTAGAGGCGCTTCAAGTGCGGCAGCTTTGGCAGACATTTCATTTATATGCTCCGGCGCTAATTTCTTTGAATCACTCAAATCTGTTACTGTTGCTCTTTTAGCAGACTTTCCTGCTTTACACTTTACCGCAGATTTTGTTGCTTTATGCACTACCGGTGTTTTCAGTGTTGGATCTTTGTTGGAAATTTCTGTTGTATTCTCCGGTGGTAGTTCTGGTGCCGCGGTCAATTCTATTGCTGTGGCTTCTTTAGTTGCTGCTGATGATTTAGCTGCTTTGCACTTTACTGTAGATTTTTCTGCTTTATGCACTACCGGCGTTGTGAGTGATACAACTTTAACTGAACTTCTATCCGGCGGTAGTTCCTCTGCAGCTGCAGGCTCTGCCACTGTTTTCGAAAATAAAGCCTCTGCAGACTCTGGTTTTGCATTCACTTTTGGCGTATGCTGCGCATGTTTTTCTATTGCAACACTTTTAAGCTCACTAGCAGTTCCCTCCACATCAAGTTCAGTATGCCTGACTGTAGTTTCTACTAATGCATCTGCTGCTGACATATCCGACGCTGTTGTTGATAGTTCTATAGCTGTTTTCCGTAATGTTTGCTCTACTGGCGCTTCTAATGCTGCATTATTGACAGGCACTTCAACATGCTTCTCCAAATTTGTCTGCGTTTCTGCAGTTTCTGACGCAGACATTTCCGCATCGTTGGCCGCCATTGTTTCCTCCAATGAAACATGCAGCGTTAAATTCTCTACAGACATTTCCGCATCCAGCTGTACATCATATTCCTCTAAAGCTTTTAGTATATTCTCATTAAAACTATTCTCTTCATTGTCATCTTCATTAGTTGCCGAATCGCCAGCTATACTTGCACTACAAACGCTATTCTCTTCCATGCCGGAATCGGTCTCGTTTTGCTGCTTGCGGATATCTTCTGCCTCTAATTCGTGCTCCTTTCCGGCCGCATTTGCCAACGCGGACGCCATTTCTTCTTTGTTTTCACAATGTCTCTGCATATTCTCTTGCTCATTCTCATGCTGCTCTTTCTTTCGTTCGTTATTAAATACCAATGCATCATTGTGATGCCGCTGTAAGTGCCGCAAAAACTCAGCTAGTTGCATGAAAATATCAGCACAAAATTTGCAATAAAGCGCGCAAGTATTTTGTTTACTTGAATAAATAATATCGCCGCATTTTTCAAAATCGGCAATCTCTTTGCCATCGAACACTACGGTCGAACACATTTTGGCACACTTGGCGTATAAATTTAACAATTAATGTATAATATTAAACGGAAAATATTAATTTTAATAGTGAAAAATTTAATCAAACAATTTTTGCGCGCGTTGCTTTTAAGTAGAGAAATTTTATGTATGTATGCTGTATAAAGTCATCGGCTATATCGATATCGAAAAGCCCGATATACCACAGTTTGTTATCGAACATATTAATACGTTTCCATTGTTTTTTTCGGACCGTCACAAGCCAGCGTTACCTGGCACGGCGAGGGTTACAATGAAAGTTTTTATTGTTTAAATGAAATACTGTAGTTTTAAAATTTTAACACAGTATTAAAAAAAAAAATAAATAAAAATAGAATAACATAATTTCAATGAAGTAGCATAAAAATCAAAGCTCTAAAAGAATGATTCATTTTTAATTTATAAAAATTAATCGATAGCTCAATGTTTCCTTTAAAAAAAAAGGGGAGTTGAATTTTTAATCATTTAAAATGAACTGTATATTTTGAATCATTCTTTTTAAAAAAAAAAAAATTGAATTGAATGTAAATTTAATTTTTTCGTATTTCTTTTTGAGTAGTAACAAAAGCAAAAGTTAAAGCAAATGCTATTTTAGGCAGAATTGCAATGAATGTTTTAAATTTTTATACATTAAATTGTACATTTTGAATCAATTTTTAACACTGTGTTATATAAATTAAAATAATAAAAACTGAATCAATTTTTTTTTTTTTAGAATTATCATTGAATTAAATTTTTGTAACACCCTATATCTAATTATTATTTAGTATAACAAAAAAAAAAAAAAAAATCAACATTTTTAAATAACTTAAACAAAAAATAAACAAAAAATATAAAAACAAAATAGAATTTTAACGAAATGATAAAAAAAATTATTAACAATATTTTACATTAATTGTTTCAATTTACTTGCGTGCCCGCTTCGACTTAGCCACAATTGAGCTGCTCGGCGTGTCCGGCGCCATTCTTTTAGCAGCGGCAGCACCTACGCCGCTGTCACGCTGCGGTGCCCCCGGCGCTGTTACCAATCGTTTAATGGTATTCTCAGGCGTTTGCAGCTGCGCTTTTGAAAGCCTTCGTTTGGGCGCAAATTTGAAGCAGCCGTTTAACCCTTTTCCCGTGACATTGACCAGAGTGCCGGCTTCCATTTTTTGCTTGATCAATCTCTTTATCGGATTGAGTCTCTGTGGATTCATATCAATTTCATACCTTTCGCACAAATATTTCTTTAGTGCATATAAACTAAAGCCGCTTCGCTTATTAAGAGCACCCAAAGCTTCATTGACCATTTTATCCGTGGTTATTTTTGGGTTACGGCGTGCTATGGGCAGTTTAATATGTATTCCCGTGGATGCCATGTTCGGCGTAAAATCAGGCTCACTTAAATTGGATTTGCGTTGTTTTTTGTTGTTGCGTACCTTTACCATCTTTTATTTTTTATTTGCTGCAAATTTTAATTAAACTTTAATGCTTGAAGAAAAAATATGAAACGATATCGATAAATCTTCACTGAAAAAATGTGATTTATTGGAAGTGTGGAAGTTGCAGCGGCGTCATTTCCATTAACAAATATGTCGGCATAACGGTATTAGCATGCGGTAATCAAAAAAAAAAAAAAAAACATCTGTTTTAAACAGAGGTGTATTGATGAAGAGTTCAAAAGAGTGTTTCTTTTAGAGATGTAGAACTTTGGATTTAATTAAATTGACGAAGCGGAAATTGAATTATGGATGTTTTTTTTAATTATGGGCGCCGTAACTCGGCAATGGTTTAAACAATGATGACTTCTAAGCCATACAAAGTTGCTGGTTTGTTTGCATGAACCATATTATTTTCCATATTTATTTAATTTTTTTTCAATATTTTTGCAGTGTTGCTGCTCGGTTCACGCACCCACTCAATGATACAACATTTTACACATTTCACAATAACCGCCGAGGCACAAAATGCTGGTGCTAGGCGCGCACAGCCGGCAAGTCCACGTCGCGTTGGAAGATTTCAGCTATTTAGTGATGCACTAACTAAATTTAATGAACGCTGCGTAAATACTGTTTCCGAGGCTGATGATCTACCCAAAACGGAGGTACAAGTTATGTGGGTTGCGCCAGAGGCTGGTTCCGGTTGTGTTTCGCTCTCTGCCATGGTTTATGAAGGTGCGCGTGCTTGGTATTCGGATGATGGTCAACTAACGCAAGTGATCTGCGAACGTAAACCAGATGCGGAGACAGTGAAGAAGGAGTGCTGTGCCTGCGATGAGGCCAAGTATAGTGTAAGCATGGTTTTTTATGAATATCTTTATGTTTGTGACGTCTGCAGAAAATCAGACCCCATAAAGTATAATATATGTATGTATATTCTTGATCAATATTGGATGCTTAATTGGTATAGCCATGTCGGTCCGATATTATAAGAACTAGAGCCACCCAACTTGGATCTACCGATTTTATTTATCCATACGTAGATCGAGTTTATGAAATCAATATGTCAAGACTACTTTTTGGGCCCACTTTTGTGTTTTTAATGAAAAGTTTAATCGAAAAGTTTTTTATTATTAGGTAGATCAACTATAAAATAAATATGGTGTCTTATTATGAATAGTTACTTCACATCATAATTAATCGGTGTGTCCTGCCACATTCTTAGAGGTAACCTCCATACAAATACTTCGTACTGTTATTAGAGGTAGCCCCATAGCCTTCACACAAAAGTTTACAGTTACCAGAGTTGTAGTACCTTTAATCTCCATAGAAGTGATGAATCAATCAATATCGTGTGAAGTGCATTAAAAGCTTCGGTTGAACCGAAATAAATGTTTTTTCTTGTTTCAAATTTATTTATTGGTATTACTTTTTTAATTGTTCTCTTTTTCAATTTCAGTTTATCTTCGAAGGCATTTGGTCCAATGAAACACATCCAAAGGATTATCCATTTGCCATTTGGTTAACACATTTCTCCGATGTTATTGGTGCTTCGCATGAGGCAAACTTCTCCTTCTGGGGTGAGAATCACATAGCCACAGATGGTTTTCGTTCCCTGGCCGAATGGGGTTCACCCGCAGCGCTGGAAACTGAGTTACGTGCTCACGGGCCCAAGTTGCGTACACTAATTAAAGCCGCTGGTCTTTGGTATCCCAATGTGAATACGAATACATCTTCCAAATTTCGTGTAGATCGTAAACATCCAAAGGTTTCATTGGCTTCTATGTTCGGTGCGTAAATGTAATACCTATTAGTAAAAACAATACGTAATTAATTTTATTAAAAACAATAGGTCCTTCACCCGATTGGGTTGTTGGCATTAGTGGCGTAGATCTTTGCACTGCAGATTGCAGCTGGAAGGAATCGCTAGATTTTGACTTACATGCCTGGGATGCAGGCACCGATAGTGGCATTACTTATATGGTATAAGCTCTTTATACAAAATTCTTTACATATATTTTACTTACGTACTTGATTTATTTAGTCGCCCAATGCTGAGACAATACCGCGCGAGCGAATGTATCGCATAACCAATATGTATCCCGAAGATCCACGTGCACCATTCTATAATCCAAACAATCCACAAATGACACCGCTAGCCAAGCTGCATATACGGCGTGAGAAGATTATTTCACGTAATTGTGATGATGATTTTCTACAGTCATTACAGCTCGAAGTTTCCGATGATACAGAGGAGCAGGATACGCGCGGTAAACAATTGAAGTTTTGTGAAATATTTTAATTTAATATTTGAAATTTATGTACAGCCGAATGTCGCGTTACGGACTTCAGCGCTTGGTCACCGTGTTCGGTTAGCTGCGGCAAAGGCATACGCAAGCGCACACGTCAATATTTCAATCCGATGCAAGCGCAGAAAGCACAATGCACGCGTCAGCTAATTTCGAAGGAAATGTGCGTCGCTGCTGTGTCGGAATGTAAGGATGGCGAAGATGGACGCGCGGAACGCGATGATGATGAAGGTGAAAATATGACCAACTCACAGTCGTTGGTCGATGATGCTGGCGAAGGTGCTGGCCTATGTAAGACATCAACGTGGAGCGTATGGTCGGATTGTTCTGCTAGTTGCGGCATTGGTATTTCAATGCGTACACGTACATTTGTTAATCATCAGGGACGTAAACGCTGTCCACACATTACAATTGTTGAGAAACAGAAATGTATGCGTCCGGACTGCAAATTCGAAGAGGTCGAACTGCCCGATCCTATGTGTCCGACAACGTTGTGGAGTGATTGGAGTCCCTGTACATCGACATGTGGTCGTGGTGTTACAATACGTACGCGTCTGCTGCTCTTGGAGGATGGTGAGGAGAAACAGAAGTGCATAAAACGTATGGAGCTGCATCAGCAGAAGGAGTGCAAAAATCCGCAGGATTGTAGCATCAATATGGAAATGGCGAAGGGTATGTTTTGTTTTTTGTTATAGTAAATAGTCCCTGGCCCGGAAATCCGGGTCCGGGACTAAAAAATTATGGGCCTCAATACATGCAATAGCATAGGTATTTTTAAAACCACCCCCCCCCCCTCTTTAAACCGCTCCACCACCTCTCGACGTACTTACTCTTCGCTTATATACTATTATATATATGACCTTTTTAGATATTTGCGTGCAACGTTATGACTCCGGTCCCTGTCGTGGCAGCTACATGCGTTTCGCCTACAATCAGCAACTTGCGCGCTGTGAGCCTTTTAACTATGGCGGATGTCGTGGCAATCGTAATAACTTCCTTACCGATCACGAATGTATGCACACCTGCAGCATGATCCAGTGTAAGTTTTGTGCTAGATCCTAGCTATACGCTTGATTTTTTATATTACTTACTTGCATTTCAGCTGCCAGCGTTTCAGCTCCATCACCACCGCAGCCAACTGTAGAACAGTCGCCCAACGCTAATGAGGAACAATTGCCCGCCGGTTGTATCATGTCGGAATGGTCTAATTGGTCCGAGTGTAGCGTACGTTGCGGTCTTGGCTATTCGGAGCGTCATCGTTATGTTATTAGTGAGCCCAGAAATGGCTCTTGCTCGAAGCGTACAGTAAAACGTCGTCGCTGCACCATGTCGGAGTGTTAATCAGTGAAGTCTGCACAATAAGTGGGTTTTTCATCAATTTGTTTGTTCTTCTACTTAATTACTTTTTTTGTTCAATAAATAATGATATATGCCAGCGGTGGGCAAGCCCTTGCTCTCGTTGCTCTGAGTGCTCAAACCGTTACTTTTGCATGCTTGCGATTTCCGACGAGACAACAACAACAACATCTTTCGACGCATTCGAAAACGAAACAACAACCACACACGATTTTCGGACCGTCATAAAAGTGTTCATTTTGCTCTGATTTATGACTTCTGCCGCGTTTTGTACACTGAGTAAGAAAGCGAAGTAGGTTTTGATGTGGTACAATTTTTACTAAGTGATTGAATTTAAATGGTTTCAATAATTTTTTTCAGTGTTGAATTTTGTTTACTTTAATAAACCAAACAACAACAATACAGCGAGGACTCGATTTTCTTTGCAACGCATAGAATCATAAAAGTGTTACTTTTGCTTAGATTTAGTGCTTTAAATTTCGTGCCCACCGCTGATATATGCAATCAAAATTTTCAAAACATAAGAGGAAGGAAGGCTTTCCAATAGGTAGCTTGGATCATGCAGAAGGGTATGTTGTAGAGCAGTAGTAGTTACTATTTACATTTAGATCATTAACTGTTAGATGTTATTGTAGTAAAGACTGTACCATTGTAAACATGTTGCATATAAAAATAAAAGTAACACCGAAAGTATAAAGTTCCAGAAACGAGGTTAACTCGACTGTGCGTCCTCAAATCCGCAGAACTCAATTGCGTTTGATGGAACGGGCAGTTGAGTAGAAGGATCGTATCAAGCGGTAGCTGAGCAACAGTTTTTGGGGGTAATACCCGCTACCTATAGCACCCAAATATATTGATTCATTCCGACATCAATTACGTTAGCTTGGTGATAATGCGTGGCATATATTTTTCACTCTCGCTTGCTTATGTACTATATCCTTACCGCTTATGTTAAGCAACTTCTCAATTTACTATTGAGCTGGAGTTTGAGATAAACTTGTTTTGCAACACGGTATCGAAAGATGTACCAAGTTATACTGGATCGGAATACAGGAGATGAATACAGACGTTTCTAATGTAAATTTTGGATAAACTGCATCTCACATCCCTATGAGTAAACAGTATTATGCAGGGTGGTGAAGATAAACGCATCTTGATCAAATGTAGGTTCCATTCAGTAGCTTAGCGACTGATTTGTTGATGGAAGACTTTAGTTGCTAAGTTGATTTTAGCAGATATTAATTAGTTGCTCAGTTGAAATTTTGTATTTAAATTTTAAATGCAAACGTGCACATTATATTAATAGGTTGGCTCGTATTTATCTAATATATAGGCCAAAATTGAAACAACCAATATATAGCTGAGATCAATGGCTTTAAATTGACATATTACACGGTTCCCAAAGGTCTAAACTTTTTACGAAAACGTACAAAATATAAAACTATTTAATTATTTGCGTTAATTTGACATTCACGTTGTGAATTCACACTGTGAGCCACAACTATTCACAATAAAGACTTTTCATCTGGGCGAACTCATCACTATGGAAAGAGGGGGCTACTATTGATACCTTTTTCCATTGCACACCAATTCGAATTTTACTTTAATCTTGTTTTTGTTTTCTTCTTGTTGTTGTTGCCGTTTTAGTTGTTCTTGTGGTCTAACCGCCACTCCTATTTTATAAATTAGTTAGCAGGCAAGGTTTGATACAAAAGTTACAGGAACTGTTAAAATTTTTTTTTAAAAGAAAAGAAAGTTCACATTTAAAAAATCGATAAAAAAAAGTAAGTAGTTTATTGAAAAAATGTTTATTACTTATTAAAATACACACTTTGGGAATTTATTTCTTGAAAATGATATTGTCCAAATGTAAACCGTTGCGTTTACGGCATTCATCTAATCGAGCACTAAAATTTCCTATGACGGCTCGGCAGGTATTCTCCGTGATGGCTGCCATTTCGTGACGGATATTTTCTTTTAATTGTGGCAGGGAAGTCGGTTTGTTGGCGTAAACTTTGGATTTGACGTAACCCCACAGGAAAAAGTCCATAGGGGTTAAATCGGGACTTCGTGGAGGCCAATTTATGTCACCTCTCCTGGAGATCAATTTGCCAGGAAAAAGTTCATGAACTCGTGGTAGAGACCTGTTGGTCATGTGTGAAGTTTCTCCGTCTTGCTGGAACCATGTTCTTTGGTTATAACCAGGAAAGTTTTGCAGTTCAGGCACGAAGAAGTCGTCTAACATCTCCACATAACGCTCTGCATTCACTGTAACTGTGCGTTCCCTTTCATCTTCAAAAAAGTAAGGGCCGATAATTCCTTGCGCCGACATCGCAGCCCATACGGTCACTTTAGGCGAATTTAGGGGTTTCTGATGATTGGTTGCACTCCAGTAGCGCCAATTTTGCTTGTTTACATGTCCATTAAGATGGAAATGAGCTTCATCCGAAAACAAGATGTTGGTAAACGTTGAAAAGCGCTCAACCATCTGGTTTATAAATTCCAATCTCTGCCCAGCATCCTGAGGCTTTAATTCTTGCAACAACTGAATTTTGTAGGGGTGCAGCATTAAATCTCTGTGTAAAATGCGGTACAATGATGATCTATGCATGTTTAAAGCAACAGCACGCTTCCGAATCGAAAGGTCCGGGTTGTCACGAACAGACTGAGTAACACTGTCTACGTTTTCGAACGTTCTTGAAGACCTTGGACGCCCGGATTTTGATTTTTTCAACGTTGAACCGGTCTCTTCAAACTTCTCGATCCATTTTCCAATGAGTCGAGGGCTTGGCGCATCATTTAAATGACGAACATGTCGAATACTGCAGAATTTTCTACGCGCTACAGTTGCTGAATTACCGTTTTTGTAAAACTCACGTACGCACAACTCACGGTCCGCTCCCGAGAAACGCTCCATAGTACTTGTATATATATTTTAAGCGTTTTCAACTGCAAAGAGAGAAAAAAGGAAAAAAATTACTTTTTTTAATTAAGGAATTTAGCAACGCATTTTATTTAAATGCCAATCATTATTAAAACTGACATACATATTACATGTTGTGTGTGTGTGCACACTTTTGAGTATTCTTCGCCAGAAGCCGCTCGAAAACAGAAAAATATCTTTTCAAAAAACAAATAAAATTGTTTAATGCTTTGTTGTTGTTGTTGTTGTTGTTGTTGCTTTGATTATGCCATATTATTTATCAGCTTAAAAGAAAAAAAAAAAAGGACGCCAATACAAAATACAACAATAATGCGAAGCACATTCAAAACGAAACCGGTCGCAAACCCAACAAAAAAAAATCGATTTTGATATGTGCCACTTTTTAGTTGTAAAATGTGTTTTGTTTTTTAAATATAATTTAATTTAAAGCGTTGCACTTTACATTTTATGAAATTGTTTCGCTTGTTTTCGTAACATATTTTCGGTAGACACTATCGCTTACTTTAGTTCGTTTATTTTATACAGCAAATAGTTGCGCACTGGCAGGAATTGAAAGAGCATAAAACGATGTACAAAATAGTCGAGTGCCTGCTTCCATAACCATAATAATCGCTTTTAAAGTGTTGCGGTATTTTTTGGCACATGTGTTTTTTTTTCTGCCATTCTTCATGAGAAGAGTGGCCAGAACTGTTCTTTTCAGCACCAATGATTTTTGAGTATGGTCAGTCGCCACACAACACTATCCAATAAATAATCTGATTTAGCGCTGGCTTCGGTTAACCGCATTAGATTATTTTTATCTCAGTCTAACAGAACTACAAGCCATTATTATATGCACTCCATCAATGACTAGATTGACTGATAACTTTCTACTTCTAATCATCGCCATGGGCGCAATCTTAATAGGGTTAAAATGTAGGCCTAGGTCTTTCCAAACTATATTAAAGTCTTCAAGTTTGCCTTGCCCTTCATAATTGTTTTTGGTTTGAAGTTCTTTATATGTACTCGTACGTATTTAGTAGTTTATGTACATATATATCTCAAATTTAAAAACTACAACTCCCAAAAGGCCAAATATTTTTTTTTAAATAATTTAATAAAACGTTTCCATTTTATGTATTTTTTAATTTTTTTTTTTACATTTTCACGACTTGTTTTTTACAATATTTCTCTGCCAATTTTTTATTGTTGATTAAAGCAGATAAAATTTTTAAATTTTGAACATATTGTTTTTGTTTTGTTAATAATCTAACATATTAATGAGAGAGTGATGATGTATGCCCATAACGATATAATCAAAGGTTTTAATTGTTAATGTTTTAGATGCAACTTATAAATGTCTTCGAGTGGAATTTTTTTTTCCTTTTTTTTTTGTATAATTGATCAGATCAATACTTAGCAATAATAAAGTTACTGGTCCAAGACAGCCTACTCGCACCATAAACAATATCTTTTGAGCTTCATATTTTTCATCAATGTTAAATTGTCTTCCTGGATTCGAATTTATGCTCAGTTGTCTCTACCAGCAAATCTTCGTCATCGTCGCCGAGAAACACAGTAGAGTCATCAATATTGTCACATGTTTCAATATGCCTCTTTACTAAGTAGGTTAAATTTGCATCATCGGTAGCCTCCGTTTTCGGTTCCAACTCTTTTTGGATTAGGTTGCCAGTTGCATTAGCATCACCACCAGCGCCATTAGATGTTTCGAACACTATATTAGCATCGCAATTGGATTCTGTGAGCACCATACTCGCATCGCCACCAGCGCCATTAAATGCTTCGTACACCATATTAGCATCGTAATTAGATTCTATGAGCACCGTACTCGCATCGCCACCAGCGCCATTAGATGCTTCGAACACTATATTAGCATCGCAATTAGATTCAGCGAGCACCGTACTCGCATCGCCACCAACGTCATTAGATGCTTCGAACACTATATTAGCATCGCAATTAGATTCTGCGAGCACCGTAGTCGGATCGAAACCAGCGTCATTAGATTCATCCAACATTGTATATAGAGCCGGTTGACCCAAAGCGAGCATCACCTGAGGTATTATAATGCGGTTAACCCAAGCCAGCGCTGTATCAGGTAATTTATTTCGCTTCTCCAGTATTTCTACACCGACAAGCTGCATAAATCTTTTAATAAGATTTTCATTAGCACACACCAAAGGATGCAGCATATTATCGAAGACCCAAACAGGAGCAATTGGCGGCGAATACATTACCAGTAGAAGTATAATTATACCCAGTTTTATTTCATTATAAAGCGGGAACCAGAAAGCCAATAAGTCTGTGCAGGTCTCAAGTAGAATCATTACACCATAGACAATCCAGTATTTCATCCAGTCAGCGATTTTCGGCTTATCATGGTGCTTCATGGCTTCGTACGTATAAAATGTCGGATGCAATATACCGAAAACCAGCACCAGAAGTCGATTGAATATAACGGGTATCATTTTTATTAAATGATATTGTATTTCGTCACAGTATATATATATGAATTTTTTTAAATGTACGTCTTTATGCAATAAGATATCGTGAATAATGAAATTTTCTCAAAATTTTTTACTGACATAATGCTAAAAAAGACAATGCTTACTATGTTATAATTTTTATATATTGTGTTTACGTTTTTGCAATTGGACTGTCCACCTCTTCAAATATTCTCCAGGGCTACTAAAAATTGATTTATTAATATTATGCCGCCTATAGCATATCTCTCCGTTTCGTATTTTCTTATGTATTGGTAAGTCGTGAGAACGGCCCTTAGAATAAGAAAAACATATTTTACTACCAATTTTGCTTAGTTTGTTTAATGGGCGGAGTATATTGGCATGAGTATCTTATGGACGGAGGGGTGCGATTTTTAAAATTACCTCGCGCTAAAATCTTGATAAAAAGAAATTTAAATTAAAAATATCCTAGATACATTTACATAAATTGTTTACCATAGTTTATAAAATTTTATTCATATTTGTCGTCTTATTTTGGCGTGATCTATAAGAATCCATCTATAAGAATAGACCGTGGCGCCCCGAGAATCGTAACATAACCATTTTTTAAGTCCGATATCGATATATCAATACCACGGTATTATTAAGATCGATATTTTCTTTAAATGTGCAGCCCAAAATACCAACGAACAGCTTGTCTGGCAACACTGGCAATGTAGCAACATTGATTATTTGCCGGTTTTTGTTGTTGTCTTAATGCAACAAGTAAAACAAAAAACAGCTGGTATGGCGTTTTCATGGGCCAAGTAATTCTCCGACCTTTCTTTCTTTTAGAGAGCTAAGGAGTAACAAAAACCAACAAAAAAAAAAAAGTAAACTAAGATGGATCCGGAACAGGAGAAACCACATAAAAAAACTGAAACTAAAGCACTAAATGCGAGCGAAAGCGAAACAACAACAGAAGCCGAAGCAGCAGCAGCGGCAATAACGCCAGACTACGATGCTGAGCTGGATGTGGCCAGCGAACAGTTCAATCCACTGCGTGCGCTTTACATGCCGGAATTCCGTGTAACAAGCAAAACGCCAAAAATTATATACCAAAATATGGCGGCATTTGAAAGTGCGCTAAAAAAATTTGGCATCGGTAATATGAATAAAGCAAATAAACCCGTCGCCGCAGCAGCAGCAACGGACAACAGCAGCGGCAGTCAAGCTAAACCACAAAACTCCGGCAGCGGCACCATCATCGTTACGGCACCGGACGAGTGTGGTGCGCGACGCTTTCAGCCACATCAAATGGCCATCAAAGGCAGCGGCGCCAAAAAGAAACACCAACGCAATATATACACGCATATGAAAGGCGCCGAAGGACCGCTGGCGCACTTGCATAAATGCATCGAGGACAAAAGCGGCAAAAGCAGAGTACGTGTGCTTGTACGGCGTAAAGATGGCATACGCGGCAGCATTGAGGGTGAACTGCTGGCCTTCGATAAAACATGGAATCTATTGCTGCGCAATGTAGTAGAAATTTGGCGCCGGCGTAAGTTCAACTATGGCGCACAGAATATCTGTGATACGCCGCAGAATTGTAGTGCACAGCTGCGGCATTTAGGCATCGAGCTACCTGTTGTGCAGAGCGTAAAGAGCATCAATCGTAAAACTGTGGAGCTGCGCCGGTTTCTGCCACAGCTGCTGGTACGCGGTGAGCAGGTTGTGCTGGTGAATGTGATAGCGAACGAAAGCGTAATTTAAAATAAATTTGATTTATTGTAGTAGTAGTATATTATGGCGGTGCCACGGGGGAGGTGATTAAACATTTTTATATAATACAAAATTTAATTTATTACTAAAAAAAAACAATTTTTCCTGCCTTGATAAGTTTGCATATGTGTCATATACGTATAATGGGCGTGTATTCCACAAAATTTAATATACATAAGTCAGCAGAAGTTTCTAGCTCTAATAGTTCTCAAGATCTGTTGTCTCAAACATCCAGACGGATAGCCAAAGCACTTCGACACATTCCCGATGCATTTCAAACACATATGTATATACTTCGTGGGATGTATCACGCCTCCTGACTGTTACATACATTCGCACAAACTTATACGAGAGCAATTTGCTTAGTCATTGACTTTTTACTTCCGATGCCGCTTGTAGTTTTAAACAATTTTGTTTCTGATAAGTATTATTATTAGACGAATGTCAAATTTTGTGCAATCTGCATCATTAAGCTTGTGTTTTGGCAGCCATTAAGCACAGACAAGAAGTTAGTTAGTTTTTAATACACTACTTTTTAGTTTTTGTAAGTTTTTTATTTTATTTTTGTCAATAACTTGAAATGAACAAAGAGTATAGGTATCCTTTTCTCATGCCCTTTCAGTTTTATTTATTTTTTATAGTAGAATTCTCTCCCCAAGAGAACGTTCTGGCTCCACCCCTGCATACACAAAATGTGTACTTATTATATTACTCCGCATCGGGCAGTCCGAATACACGACGCACTGCCTGAAAATTCTTAATATTATATACAGTACAACGCGGTGGTTTCTCACCGCCAAACGCCAACGTATAGGGATCTTCAGGACACTGTTTCATGCACTGCAAGCGACCCATGTTGAAATCATGCGCATAGACTTGTTTAATTTCGCTTGTATTGAAATTCCAAATCTTCAGCGTACCCTCGGTCGATGTGGAGGTCAGCAAATTCGGCATTTCACTATTAAAACAGACACCGGATATCTCCTCATCGTGTGCCTTGTGCGACCACAGCAGCTTGCTCGGTTCGCGTATATCGGCATAGTGCAACGAGCCATCGTTTAAGCCTACAATAAAGTGATTCGTATTTGTTGGATGCCAAAGCACCTTCTCTACTTCGCCCGGCAGCTGCCATTTCACATACTTTGTATTCACATTATCCACATCGCGACAATCGAACAGACGCACATAGTTATCTGCAGAGCCTGTGAGTATTGTCTGTGCCTCGCTTGGATGAAATTCCAGCGTTTGTACCTTCTCATCGAATGCTGTGATTGTTGTATGCGGCTGCAATTCATCCATGTCCCATAGTATAAGCGTTTGATCAACCGAACCGCTAGCAAGTATATGCTCAAAATGACGATTCCATGAGAGATCTAGCACTGCATCTTTATGTCCGTAACGCTGTTTGCCTGCTTTGCGACTACCTTTCGAGCCCAGCTTAAAAGTCGGTTCTATTGAGTCTTGTATATCAAGATCCCAAACTGTTATCACCGGATCCATAGTACCAATGGCGCACATATTGCCGGCAGTTTCACTGCCCGGATCATGGTTTAACCATTCTATGCACAACGGAAAACTGGGCAACAGAAAGTCATGATGTGTATAGAGCGCCTCCTCTTCCTGATTGAACACCCATACTTCCATCGATGCAGCATCGTCTTGTACATGTCCAACCAACAGCAGATTATCATTCTTTTGTATAAGCTCATCCTCTGCCTCAGAGTCTTCGTCTTCATCCGGCAGCTGCTCCTCGGCATCGACTATGTTGGCTATGTTTGTAACATTTGCATTTGCCTCGTTTTCATAGTTATTGAAATTGAATTCATCGCCGGGATTAAAGTTTTCAGCATCAGCGACTTCATCGTCATCCGATTCGTCATCCACATCCATGTCATTTGCTGCGCCGCGCTGTTGCACCTCTTCATCATCATCATCCTCGTCATCTTCGTCTGCGAGATGCGCCTTGGTGTCCTTTAATTATTATGTTAACTTTTTATAATGAATTTCAACATTTTCTAATAAATCTTTTTTTTTTGATTACCTTTATAACGCGTGCCAGTTCCTCCTGCGTCAGCACAATTTTATCCGGACGTTCTTTGGCTATGCCGCGCGGTACAAAGCAAATTGCGGGCACAAAGTCAATGGTTGCCTCTGGTGGTCCCTCTTCGGTGGTTGCCATTTTTGTGGTGTTACTATTGCTGTTAAATGCACGAAACGCAGTAAAACAAAACCGTGAAATGTTTCGTTTGTAAACACGTGCAACAGCAACGAAAAAGTGTGCGCGCGTTCACTGCGAAAAAATACCAGTAGTTTTAATTAATGTACCGTAAAATACCAGCAACATGTAAAATGCACAAAACTGCATTTGAAATATTGAAGCACTAACCATAGAATCGACTTCATTAAAAATGTGTAAATAAACTCTTAATTATAGAATTTTGAATAAAATAGCTGTTCTCACTGGAGTACAGCTATTTCTGTTATATTATGAACTTTCAGCTAACTTACTTATTGATAGATTGTAAATTAATAATAAAAAAAAAAAATTAAAAATGTATTGGAAATTTCATTCATAAAACTAAATATAACGATATCCCGCAAACGTCCCCCAAATGATTCCCAAAATATTAATAATTTAGTAAATTTACCCAAAATATTTATTATTTTAATATACAATTTATCTAAAAAACTAGAACTGATAGCAAATTTAGCGTAAATTTAGCTTGAAATTGTAAGAAACACTTAAGTCTGCCTCAGTCTAAAAGTTACATTAATTTATATGTGGGTAAATTTTCCGTATCTCTGCTAGTTTCGGAGATAATGGCCAAAATGAGAAAGATCCCGTTTTTGAAAAAAAAAACTTTCAAGCTAAAATTTTGTTTGGAGACATCCGCTACCAAGCGTAAAGGTTATCAATTCTGCATTCAGCGTACCCAAATTAAGTAAAATATACATTACTTGCTAACTCCTAGCAAGTCGACTGCAACAGTGTTATTAACAATAAATAATACTAAAAAAAATAAAATATTCTACTGAAATGTTCTCTACAAATCTATGCTGGAAATAATGAGCAGACTTATTGTCAAGAGCACTAGATTAATAAAATTGTGCCTCATAAATTTTGTATAGTTCTTTATGTTTTAATGTGCGTAACGGTTTGCAGAGAAGGTAATGGAGATATATTCGAGTTGTTTTTTTTTTGCTTATACTCGAATTTTTGTAATTTTCACTTGCTCATTCATTTTAAATATTCATAACCGGTTTTCCGTTACTTTTTACCGGTTTCTGCTCAGCTGTTTACAAAGCTGCTGCAACGCCGCCAAGTGAATACCAAATTTAACAGTCAGCTGCGACATCCGGCATCGACGTCGACTTCGCTGATTAGTCGCATGCGACGCTTGTTCTCTTTCGTACGCGTTTCGCGCAAGCGTTGTTGTTGTTTTTGTGTGTAAAAAAATTTCATTCAAAAAGAATAAAATGAAAAAAATGTTTATAAGAAGTTAATAAATCAATGTAAAATAGAGCAGTAAAAAATAAATATTTAGTGTGTTCCGTATATCTGTGTATCTCTGTGTGCGTGTAACTATTTATTTAAATATTTATATTTATAAATTGTGAATTGATCTCCTTTGAGCTGCAGCAACAAGTTGCAAAAACCATTCGCGTTCTTTCTCTCTCTCTCTCTCTTTCTCTCACTCACGTACAGTTTATGCATTTTGTTCTTTTATTCATCGCTTCCAATTAGAATGAAAAAAAAAAAACAAAATATCTTAAAAAAAAGTGCATTAAACAAAAGTGAAAAAATAATTAATAAATAAATAAAAAAAGTGCATTAAATTCAAACAATAAAAAGTGTGCCGAAAATTATTGATTTTTTTTAGAGTTATTTAAGTTTTAATTAAAAACAAAAGCACAGAATTCAAAATCCATAACACTAAAATAAATAAATAAATAAAATATGTAATTGAATATAAACGATAAAAGTCTTTAATTTGTTTTTGGCCTTTAAACCAGTTTTTGTTGTTGTTGTTGTAGTTCTGTGTTCTTTTGCTTCTTTTTACGTCTTCTTCTTCTTCTTCTTTTGGTTTGCTGCTGATCTTGTTTTTGGGTCTTACCCTTTTTCCTTTGGACTCCAATTCGAATTTTACTTTAATCTTGTTTTTGTTTTCTTCTTGTTGTTGTTGCCGTTTTAGTTGTTCTTGTTGTCTAACCAAGCCACTCGTATTTATTGATTAGTTAGCAAAGCAAGGTTTGATACAATTTATTAGTTTGATTTTAGTGATTTAGTGATTTAGTATTATTAGTTTTCCCCGAATACACATTCCAATTCTTCTGTTCGTGTTATGAAGAATGGATGAAATATCGATAGTATTTTTGCTCTAAACGCTACTGCAACTCGATTTGGTTCAACTTATAGAAATTTCAAGTTATAAAATTCACGTTTTCGCGAGTCGCGGAATATGTGAGCCATGTTTTAGCACGTAGTATGTCTCGAATTCGGTAGACTGATTATTTACTAAACATTGTTAAATCTATTCGTAAGTTGATTTGTTTCTCGAATTGAAATTCTCTAATCGAGTCAAGATAGATGTTTTTCTATTGAATAAACAATTTTCTTGACTAACGTCTTAAATATGAATGGGAGTCAAACTTTGCGTTATGAGTTGAAAATGTCAAATGGTGAAATGTTGATTTACACTATAGTTTCACTATTTGTCAAGTGATTTTTGTTTTTATTATGCATACATCGTCTGTCAATTAAAAATAAAAATGTCAATTTTAAAAGACGTTCCATGATATGCCATGGTACTTGGATAGTTTCAGTTTTCACCAGATTTTATAGTTTTGCAGCTTTTTTTCTAAGTTGTTAATTTTATTTTATGCAGAATTCTAAAAGTGCTAAAAATAGCCGCATACCCTTAATGTGCTCGCAATTATGAAGCAGCTACATAAGGTCAGCTCCTAAATCATCTCGCCTTATATTGATAGAAAACAATGAACTGCATCAATTTCAATATAAATATAAATTCTTAAACTTTTGAATAAAACCTTGTAGTGAAATAAAAGCAACAACAACAAACAACAATGAACTGCAACTCTTTTCCACTTCATTTCTGGCTAACTTCACAATTCACATGGAGCATGTGCTTCTAATAAGATCAGCCGTGTGGAGTCAAGCCGAGTCGACGAAGTAGCGAACGGACGGGCGGGCGGACAGACACAAAGATACTCATGACAACCGCTGGGGATCTCTTTTTGTATGCAGCATTCAATTTCAAGTTGGACTCGGTATGAAATGAAGAGAATGAATGAAGAAGGAAGCAAGGAAATAAAACAAAAACAAAAAACACAAAACACAAAAATAAAAATACGCGCAGAAATAAAGATCAACGACTACAAGAAAAACAACATGAATAGCACCAGTTAAAGATACAACAAAAAGGAGTAAAGAGTGCATGTAATACAGATACACATACACACACACACGTACGTACACACATATAGATACATATTACAACTTGCGACATAAAATAGTGCAGCAGTGTGGGTGTATCTTATGCTGTGCTAGATGGCTATGTAAGTGTTTGTATCTGTGTGTTTTGTATATATATTTTATAAATCTAATTGGTAAGTTTTATATTATATTTTAACTACATAATTTATTATTCAAAATCTTAGATACTTAAATGCTCAGTTAAATTTTGCGTATACTTTGCCATTCTTAAGATACTCTTTCTTCATTTAGTTCATTGAACTTGAGTTAATTGAAAGAAAAAGGTTGTTTTTATTGAGCTAAACGTCGAACAGCGGGAGGTAAAGTTTTATTTTACAACAACATTTCTACGGTGAATGTTCGATAATTGAAATGTGTGTGAAATTGAATTTGTTTTGAGAGATTTTTTGTTTCAAATGTAAATGGACGTCATAGAGAATTATTATTATTTATGTCTATGTATGCAGATATAGAAGTATGGAACTTCAGAAGAAAATAAATAATGAAGTTTAAGCTTGGAATGTTCCAAAAAGTGCTAAAAATTCTGCAGTCAGAAGCAGTTTTTTGTTGTGGCTCTTTTATGAAAAGAATTAAAAAAAGTTGAATGTGAAATCGTCAATAAAGCAAGATTCTCTGATTGATCATTCCCAGAAAAATTGCATGGTAGTTATTTTTAGTTTACATAGAGAGCTGATATATAGTCTGTAGTTAGGAACCATTTTATAACATTGAATAACCACTTTGGAATTTTACGCTTTCTTTTGTAGAAATTTTCTATAATATAAAATTGGAATTCTTGTCATGGTTCTGTTCTGTTGCTAGTTTAGAAAATTGTTAAAGCTATACTCTGAATATAGGAACCATTTAAACACATATAAATTTGGAATTTTAGTCTGCCTTTTGTTCAATATTTTAATACAATAATATAAATTTGGAATTCTTCTCATGGTTCTGTTCTCTTTCTACAATAGTTTAGAAAATTGTTAAAGCAAAAACTAAACTAGTGCAAGCTAAATAGAGTTTTCTGAATCCAGTAAACTTAAGATAACGCGTGGTCTACTTAAATCTTTCGAATGTTTTGTTGATAATAATTAAAAAAAGACAAATTATTAGCTATGAAGTGATTTTTTTTTTGTTGGAAATTGTGCTGATCACTTTTTGAATATGATATCGCGTAAATGGTTGTTTGCCAAATTTACACCTTTTCCATTACATTTCAGCATTTTCCATCACTTTTCGTTGTGTTTCGAGCTGAATAGCGGTCATATTCTGTCGCTATTCAGAAGCCTTAAAGGCTTTAAGGATTCGTGACATGTTGACATAAACTTTGGACTTAAAAATACCCTACAGAAAGAATCCTAGTGCCGTCAAATTGGGCGATGAAATTCAAATTTTTTTTGTCTCAGTCTATGTGAGCTGCGGCGCTGCACTGTTAAAATCGAAGTTTGTCCATGTCATTTTCAGCCAGAAATGGCATAAAAAATCCGTTATCCTGGCTCGATAATGGTCTCCATTGATGGTGATGGTCATCTTCGAACAAGAACGGTTCTTGTTGGTGTCTTTCCGTACAAATTCCTGCCTAAACTGTGACGCATTGGTCGTGAAAAGGTTTCTCGTTAATTTTTTGATGGTTTGCTGTGGTATAAATCCGATAATTGTGTTTGTTTACGTCTTGGTTCAGCGAAAAATGAGCCTCATGTGAAGTTTTCATAATTGAGAATTTATTTTGAACGCAAAGCTGCACGATAATCGCGCGTTGTGAGACGTGTATTATTCTATGTCACAAATTCGCTTGAGCAGAGCTTCGAAAGGGAGCTGTCATACGCCTATCTGATAGTTGTGTCAGTTATATGAATAGTTGTGTCAGTTATAGGATTGTCAGATGTCTAATGTACAATGCTGCAAGTATAGTATTTTACATGGAAAGTTTTAGTATTTCATTGAAATTGAATCTTGAATTGTATCTTTATACAATATCCTGGAACTGCATTATAGCTAAAGTTAATTAGAATTTTTCTGTTTGTTTGTTTTAAAGCTACATATTGTTTAATATATTGCCTCCAAACTGCTGTTTCTAATATAAATTTATATGGAAGACATTTTTACACTATTTATTTAACTTTAAATTAAAAAATTGTGTAACAAAATCATACGAGTATTTAACCAGTTATACTCATTTAGGTAAGTCTAACTTCAAAAACACTTTTTTTTTTTGAATTTATTGGTATTTTACGCGTTTTTATGACTTATTTAATTTGTTTCAATATTTTTTTTAACCAATTTTTAAAAAAATTTATGCAAACTTTAGTTCTGCTTAATAAAAAAATAAAAAAAATGTTTTTTTTTGAAACACATTTTTCGACACATTGCTCCGAAACTACCAAGCCGAATGAAAAATAATATAAAAAGTATTTATATAGTATTCAATTACCTTTAAACTTAAAGCTATTGCAGCCAAATCGTACGAATAATAAGCGAGATATACTCATTTAAGTATGACTACCATGAAAAAAATGTAAGTCATTTCAGTAGGCTTCATTTGTCTTATGTATAAGTAATTCTCTTGATAACATTAACAACACGTGTTGCTGGTGTGCAATCGAAACAATGTTTAATCTTAATATGGCGAGAGTTATAGAAAATTTTAAACAAAAAAACTCATATGACAAATGCGGGTATACAAAAACTTTGTCGATTTTGAAATGACAGCGGCAACAAAATCATAATAATCGATCAAAAGACTTTCTTTCTGACCTGCGGCTATAAAAGCAATTAAAAGTGCAAATTTGCAACAAAATGAATTTCAATTTATATTATTTCGTAAAAAAAGCACACACAAAAGGAAATTTCAAACCGTTTAATTAAAAAACAACACCAAAAAATTCAACATTAAAGCGTGTAAAATATAATTTCAAGCTTTGCTCTCAATATAAATTGAAATTATTGCATTAACCAACACTATAAATAAGTAACGGTAATCAAAACGATCGATTAATTTTTGTATACAATGTAATGAAACTTTGATTTCTATCTTTCAAACGAATTACTGCAAAAACTGCAATTTTCAACACTATAGTCAGTCTACAGTCATCTTGTCTTAAAATGAAAATAATAATAAAGGGGCTTGTCTCTTTTTGCAGAGAAAAAAAAAAAAAAAATGCAAACCTAGCAAAGAAAATTATCAGTGAAAATGTTTAAAATATGTTCTGCAAAAATGAAAAAAACCATAATAAACGATAAACAAGCACAAATGCAGGAAATGAACCCGGCTGCACTTTTAAGTACCTTTCTTTTCTTCATTATAAGTATTTCTTGGTTGATTGTTTTCAGTCTCGAACGAAGCACAGTGGCTTGTTTTCTGAAAAGAGGTTGCAAAAAAGCGTGTTTAAAATGGTAAAACTTCTTGACGAATAAAGATAACGGTACGTTTCTAGCACGCTGAAATTAATGATCAAGTTTCAAAGTTAGTATCCAGAGTTTCAAGTTATTTACAATTCAAAATTGTAGCTTAACATAAAAAAGTTTTTAAATAAGTGTGCTTCATGTTAGAATATATGAACTTGTTAGTAAGATTATATCTCTATCTTTGTAACAAGTTGACAGTTAAAATAAATATTTCAGCACTTGATTTTTAAATCAATTCCGTTTTGTACTAACAATTTTTTAGTACGGCTTTGGATAAAAATAAGAATTTCAAATCTATTTTTAGAATGGTTTTTTTTTTCTGTGTATGTACTCAAAAATTTACGAAACTCAACTGCCAAACATAAATAATTCATAAAAAAATCTTTCTTCTTAATAATAATTTAGGAAAAAAAAGTCAGACTAAAACCAGACTTTTGAATTCAGAATTTGTTAACTTAAGCAAATATAAATTTAAGAAAAATATCATTTTGACCAAACCGAACAATGCGAAATTTGATTTTTGCCAGCTATTTGCGGGGAACGTGCCACTGTGCGAAGTCTGTTCGAGTTCGATTTCTTTGCTTTAAACTGAAATATTTTAAATGAGTTTCTTGCAACGACAAATGACGAAGTTGTCGCACTAAATGCAATACTACTATATAGTATATATGTATATATTTTTGCGATAATGTACACTTAAGTTTTTGTACCCCTATTAACTTTTTTCTTTGCTGTTTTTTGCCTATACTCGTATGTGACAAGTTAAAAACCATTGAACAAACAGGCATTCTTTGCCTTCATTTCTATCCATAGCATACCAAATCCAACCATCAGATGCATGGTATAGTAAGTATTAATGACGTCTACTTTCAGTACTCGACTGTTAGTTAATTTTTTTTTCTATACAGGCGATTCGTTGCGGAAATGTAGCGCTGCAAATTGGCAAAGTCGTTAATGCTGGGCAGCAAACCGCTTGAGAGAGTTGAAAGTAGATATGTTTTTTTAGTTTACTCACCTTAAGCATGGAGACTTCTTGGTAGCCTAAGAAATCGGCTTTTTTTTATTTATTTCCGTGCCACATTCATTTTTCACAAATCTTAAATGAGTCGACATTAGCACATGAAGCATTCAAGTAAATCGTTTAAGCCATAAAATATATCGGAATGGTTGGCCTGGAATGGCCTGATCTACGGAAGTATTTTTTTAATATACTATAAAATATACTAATTGAAGATTTGCTAATATACACCTTAGTTACACACAGAAGAGATACATAGTAAATCTAACTATTTACAGTTTGATTTAACTATTTTTAGTAATTTGTTTGCACCAAAGAGTGAAATGTTTAATTTAAAGTTTTTGCATATGTATTCACCATTAACATAGTTGATTTAAATAGCTTTCATAGTTAAATCAAAGGGTTGCTATTTTTGATTTAAAGTGTGATCATATTAAACGGTAACATGTTCCATAGTAAAAGTGATGTGTTTCCATATTTAATTCACATTTATTCGTATTTAATTTAATTTAATTTAATTTAATTAATATTCATATTTAATTCAACTATTTTAATAGTGAATATCTTCCCGAAAGTGAGAAACCGGAACAGAGCTGTATGAGTCAGTTTGTCTTCTACACACATACAGCGAAAAGTTTCTTGAAGAGACACTAAAGAGGATCAGGATATGGATCAGGGTGGATTCTATATTTTTTAGTTAGGAATTCATACAAAATTGAAAAATCAATGCTAGCATTGCTAGGGCAAGTTATCTTCACCATCACCATTTGCACGTCTTTTTAAAAGAATATTTTACAATCTTTGGTTAAACTTTAATCCAGCCAGATGTATAGCCTTGAAGAATGCCCAATTTAATTTCAGCATTTTGTTTACTATTTTATGTCTCTGCTTGTCTGTTTGGTCCGTTGTTGAGAAGTCCGTATCTGGTAAAAAGAAGTACTGTGACTAAATTATTGGAAAATATATTGTCCACATCAGGGTAAGAGTGTCCAAAAGGTGTTATGTATCGAAAATTGATAAAAAAAAACTATCCGAAAAGTGAATGGTCTCCGCTCAATAGAAGTGTCTGTTGTAAGAAGCTTCATTGTATTTACAACCCACATAAACTTACGTAATAAAATTGAATGGTTTTTGTACAATACGATTGAACATATCTTTGTTTTCCAACTAATTTTAATCAAAATTGAAATATGAACTTTTGAGTCCAATCACAGACTAATCACAAATAAAACGTTCAACATCGCATTAAATACAATTGATATAAACGATATGAGTATCTCACCTGAACTCTGAAAAAACATATCATATTTCATTCTCGTTAAATTGTTATACAATAAAACTGCTGTTACAACTTAGTAGTATATACGATAATATAATAGTAAAAACAATTATTGAGTTATACAGGTCTGTTCCCGTACGAGCTTTCGCGAAGATTTTGCGATAGCGTATTCAATAAAATGTTAAATTTCAAAATCTTGCCGAAAGTGAAAACTGATACACGAAAGAATAATATAAATTATTATTGGTCATTATACTGCGCCTTGTAAGTAGTAACTCTACAGCAACTCTAAAACCATGTAACATTTCAATATTGAACGCTTTGCTTTGTCTTCGTCTGTTAAAGAGTTTTCATTGTTGTTGTTTTTTTTTGTTTTATTCGTTATGCTTCGCAAACAGTTCATGCTTAATTTATTTTGAGTAACACCTGTTTACTGTTGATAGTTATCGCTTCTCGGCCTTATGGCTAAGATCAAAGTGTAGTATCTGTTCTTATCAGCTTAACATCTGATAGTTCCTTCATTGAAGGACAACAAATGTTAAACTAATTTTTGGAAATCGACATAGAGTTTCTCAGGAGCTTGCTCCACCTCTGTCAAGGGTTGGCCCGGTATTGCAGTACCGCCGGGATTTCAGCCCAAATTATTATAAATACATGAAAAAATAATATAGAAAAAGCAACATTTATTATGTTCCATGCATTAAAATCCGACAAAAAAATAATTTGTATGCCAAGTTTTCCTAATCAATAATTTTCTTTATGCGCAAACATTTAACTCTAAGTATCTTATAAAATATTTATACGAGTAGTATGCAAAACTGGAACTTACAAAACCGACAACGTCGAACCATCCCATTCAAACTATTCGTTCCGACTTTAATGAAAAAGTAGCATTGAAAACGAAGCATAGCGGCGCGGCGTACACTTGGTAATTATGTTTGTATTAATGTAATTATGGCAATAAAGTGTCTGAGAATGGCAAACAAGATCGTGGTTTGAGTAAAGTAAAGTAAAGTAAAGTAAAGTGTATCTCAGGCAGCCAGCAGCAGTCATGAAATCGACAAACTGCCACAAACAAAACTCAAAACACATATAAAATCTTGAAAGTCGACATACTATTTCAAAACAAATGTGCGCCCTTCTAGGCATAAACACGCCCATTTGCAACACTTCCATGGCAATGTAGATACTAGTATATACATATAATGTGGCGGACAGACGCCAACCATGATGATGATGATGACGATGACGACTACGATATAAAGTAGCAGGCAGCAATTTGCTGGGAAATTTTAACGTTGCAAATTCGTTTCTATGCAAATTACAGATAAACTTAATTCACTGCAGAGTCATTTTAACCACAAGGCGCTTTAGTGGCTTCTGTGTACAAGTTGTATCTGAAGGTTTTAATTTGGTGCAGTTTAGTTTAATGTGGCAAATGGTGAAAATGCTGTTGCTGGCTGCAATTTGTAGTTGTACGAGTAAGAACATTAAGTGGATCATAGCTAATTTCGTGCAGACGCAGTAGTATATAAGGCTACTGCTCGCAAACTATTGGAGATATAGACAAAAAATGTTAACTTCATTTTGTTTAATAGTCTTTTTTATATTTATAAAGAAACTTCAATGTTTACTCTTAAGTATCATTCGATCCCATATATTTTTTCTTATAGAATTTGATCTACTGAACTTGAAAATAGTTTTTGAAAAATTGGAAAGATTGTCGAGTTTTTACCTTGCTTAAGGCTTCTTATATGAATAATGGATAATACTCGTATTATTAAGTAGTCTGATCTGGACATAAGCGGAATACTTATAAGAATTAATGTGAAATTAGAATTAATTAAAAATAAAAACAACAAAATTTTCATAATAAAAATGTTGAGCTTTAAAGTGGTCCGTTCTTTGCTTATATTGAATATAAGAAATATAAGCATTGACATATAAGATACGTCAAATTTGACATTGTTAGATAAATTACGAAACTTAGAATGAGGATAAAGTTTGGATGAGGCTATCACTTAAAGTGGGGTTGACAAGTTTATTTAATAGTCTCTTATAGTTTCCGAAATCTGTTCGTTCAAACAGACGGTCGGACGGACGGACGGACATGTCTATATCGACACAATTTGGTTTTTTTTTTTATTTATTCAACATGCTTATAATTCGCAAGCGGATCATGCGTAATTTAATTCGAGTAACGCCTGGTTACTGTTGATAGTTATCGCTTCTCCGCCTTATGGCTAAGATCAAAGTGTAGTATCTGTTCTTATCAGCTTAACATCTGATAGTTCCTTCATTGAAGGACGACAAATGTTAAACTAATTTTTGGAAATAGACGGAGTGTTAGGAGCTTGCTCCACCTCTTTCAAGGGTTGGCCCGGTATTCCAGTACCGCCGGGATTTCAGCCCAAAATATAAATACATGAAATAATAATGTAGTTTTGTATAACTAGTAATAAGGGGGGGGGGGACGGAAACTAACGGTAGTAGATGCATTTGATTGTTTTGAAAACGGATAGTCATATCAATATTTTTTATTTTTGAAATTTTTGGGGCATTGTTTATTTTTGGCTTTACATTTTTTAGTAAGTAAATTTGGCTAAATTTTTGTATGTCTGACAGTAGCCTAAGTTGTTTAATCACACTTATGAAAATTCTATTAAGGGCAATGCTGGGTTTAACTTCTAGACATAAGTAAGTCTAGCACTCTCTGTCTAATAGCACTTGCATTCGCGTTTCATAGTTGCTTTTTTATAACCTCTAACACAGAGTTTATTTTTAATTCTTTCTAATTATTTCATGCGCAACAAAACCGCAAACTAGATTGTTACCAAGCAAAAAGGGTATGCGTGAAGCGTATTAAAGCTTCGGTTCCATCGCTGTTAACGTTTGCAATGATATTTTACTTGCAAAATTAAATTTTTATAGAACATATGTGCGACAGATGATTTTAGAAATTGTTTTCGCCAACGTCATACTTGCTGCTTTTGTTAGTAAGACTCATTGTTGTACTATTTCACTTTTAATTAATATTAATTGCTTTTTTTACTTCCACATCGAATATGACAAATTAGTCATCAGATAGACAGACAGACAGACAGACAGACAGACAGACAGACAGACAGACAGACAGGCGGACAATAGCATCGAATTCTGTGGGTAGTAAATACATTTTTATCTAAAAATGGCAAAATCGTTTACTGAAGTCTAATTTACGTGCAATAAAAGCATTTTTGTTTTAGAATTCTATTCCTCAATTGTGAAATAAATGTTTTCAAATAGAATTAAAAGTGCAAAGCAGTTTATAGTATATAAATTTTTGTTTTTGGTTTGATAAATATATTTATAAAATTTATTTGTTATTGTATTTATTTATACTCGTAGTACGTAAAATAGTTGCCAGTGAGTCATTTTCAAACAAATATCTATTATATATGTATTTACTACTAATTAATTTCAAAACTAAAATATTTTTGAATATAGCTCATATTGAAGTGATGTCAGAAATTTTTTGGATTTTATATTTTGCCAGCAGTTGTACATATATTGAATATATTTGATTGAATATATTTGATATTATTGCGCCATAGAATATAAATTGATTTCACTTTGCTTAATAAGTTCATGTTACTTAAGGAAAGTAAACAAAATACTTAGCTTCTCAGATCACAAATCTAATAAAAGATACATTTTAAAAACGTTTTGCGAATGCCTGATTCATATTGAGTTGTGTGAGTTGACATCAAAAAATTTATTTATTGATGGATTTTACTGATTCAAGTTCATCAATATTGCACACAACATTCACATATTTCAACCAAATACATAAATAAAATTGCTTCACATAGTTACAGTATTCAATTCTGAATTTGTTTGGGAGCTATATGTTATTATATTCCAAACTAAACCAAATCGATGTCGTTACATCACGAGATTTCGCAACAATGTTTCAGAATACAATCTTGCCGATATTTTTGGACTTTTTCATTCCATTCCATTCCATTCCAATGATTGTTGTTACTTATTACGTAAAAAAGTAACAAAAAATGAGACTATTTCGGTTAAACCGAAGCTCTAATAACATTTTTAAGAAATTTCAAATCATATTGTAAAACCTAAACCCAAGTACAAAAATACCATCTACTTAGTGTGTTTGTTTAGAGACCACACCAAAAAGTGGACGTGACACGCCCATTAGTGCATGCATCTATATATGAAGCGATCGTTCATAAGAAACTACCATATCAAATTTCAAGCTGATATTGACTTAAATAAATACGCTTTTTTATACAAAATCTATGTAAGTGCTCGTTGGGTTTGTATGCGATATGGGCGTGGCATATCAATATATCACCTCAATATACTTGAGATCAAAATAAGCTTTCATACTGGCTTTCGGACAGATATCTAAAAAATGTATGCGAAAACAAGAAGAGATAACTTCTTTAGAACCTGTTACAAAAAACTTTAAACGTTTTATTTTGTCGTTTTAAGGAAAAAAAAAAACAAAAATTGTAAAACTAACAAACATAAAGGAGTGGTAAGTTTGTATGGGGCCTACTCCAAAAAGTGTTGTTCATGCCAATTCGTATGTATCCATAAGAAACCACCACTCATTCATATCATTTCAAATAGTTGCAGTGATACGACGTTTTTACTTGCAAGTAGTTCTTATTCCTTCCGTTGTTCTTTACTTTTCTATCAAATCTCATCCATCTGCGTCAAATAGTTGCTGAGATATGGCGAATTTATTTTTTCTCTTATACGGAGGGCGTGGCACAACCCAAAATTCAAACTATACAAAGACACTTCTTACGGTGCATGGAATATACACGTATTAGTAAATCGATGCTATAGACCTTGAGTTCATCGAGTACATATTCAACTTCATCTATAGAAAGTAGAAGAATTTCATTCTGTTTGAGCAGGGGTAGATCTAGAACGCTCTCTTAGAGGGGAAACTGCACTACTCTTAAGAGTAGTGCAGTTTCCACTTGAAGAAGTTTAATATAAAAGAAGTTAGGGAATGCAAGATAACGTGCCTTACAGACGAAGTATACTATGTTCGGTATGCTTGTCTGAAAACAATCTCTTCGGCAGAGGCGCTTCTGGAATGGTAAAATGGAATATACTCGTAACTACATTAAATTTACATACTGCTAATTTGGCTTAAAAAGTGAACTAATTTTAGGGCTTTGGCCATTATAAGTTGATAAAACATACATACATAAATTTGTTGAAGAGTATGAGAAAACTGCAAGCTAATTTGTTTGTGTTGGCTGCGATTTGATAAAAGCATAAACAATTTGAAGGGAACTTAGCTTGGATAGCAGTGCGTTATCTATATTTTATCAAAATCGGTTGAATATTTTGCACGTAAATGGCTTAAACAATCGATACTCACACTACGATTCGCACACGCATAGACTTTACATGAAATACAAACGCACACACTCAAATATTAAACGTTAGCATGCGAGTTGCCAGTTAAAAGCTAAACAGACTACGCTAGCGTGAAACAGATGGTAGACTTCGCATAAACGCAATACTATATCAAAGTATACCTAGATTGTCGACCGCTGGTAGTACTTATAATTTCGTGTAAAAGTAGCATCAATTTAATTAAGCATCTATATAAATTAAACGCTTTAGTTAGATAAAAATAATTATGCTTTTTGCTATAAATAAAAGTTATAAGCTATTTTTAACCAAAACTTTTTCTCTCATACGAAAATTAAATAACTCATTTTGTGTTGGCTTGTTAATCTCTAAAAGCTACTGCATATTACAATTATTTACTGCCACACTGAACCAAACTCTGTCTATAGATACATGTATATATGTATGTATGTCAGTAAAGCGCAGCTTGAATTCATTAACACTGCATGCAAGTAGCAGCCAGATTTAAACACAGACAACAATCTTTTCAAAACTGCAGCTGAAAAATTGCTTTAAAACAAAAAAAAACCAACCAAAAAAAAACAACAACATTAGCCACAATTTTATACAACTTCTTCATTTTATTAGCTTTTAAATGCATACTTTAAAAATCCAAAAAAAAAAAAATTATAAAAATAATAATAATAAACATTTTTGCTTCATTATTAATGGTTGCGTTACAATTGGGATTCAGTGCGCGACTAAGTCAGACAGGCAGATACATATATATATATATATATATATATATATATATATATATATATATATATATATATATGAGTACATGTATCTAGATACATCGTTGCAGTTAGTCAGTTACATAGATACAAAGCTGCATACTAAGACTTTGGCTTGGCGCTTCGTTTGCTGTGCGGCATTTTTTCCATTATTTTGAATTATATTTTGCTGAGCAGCAGAAATTAGTTTTTATTTTGATTAATTTTGCAAACTTTGCTGCTTACACATTGAATAAATAACGCTCAAATTGTGAAAGAGAAAAAAATAGTTTTGAAAATTCATTTTAGTGGTTAGTTAGTATGGAGAATGCTTTAGTCACGCTACTTGCAGAAATATGTATCTTACAAAAAAAAAATTACAAAAAAAATTACAAAAAAAAAATGTATATTTATAAAGTAAAAAACATTATAGAAGCTTTTCAAACAAGCAAAAGTCATAAAAATGACTTTGCAAAAATTATGAAATAAAAATATTCGAAAGATTTTTTTATTATTTGTTAAAAGTATTTCGTAGTTAATTTTATTGTTATTTGCACAAGTGTTGCTTGAAAATTTTGAAACACTTTCGCGCTACACTTTTAAACAATAACAAATTTTTGAAATTGAATTTTATTTAAAAGTAGTAAATCTTACTTTGTCTCTTTTACATTTGCCGTTTAAGCAAGCAAACACTACAAAAACTTCATTTGGCCAAAGTGTTTTTTTTTGTAATCTGATGCCTGCACAGTGTAGCTATAACACTTGAACAAGAAATACACATAGTATACAAAGCATAAAAACAAAAGGAAATCCCTCAAAATGCCACAAATGCGGGAGGTTCTTCGGCTTCAATGCTTCAGCTACACATACATATATATAGGGGATACAAGCACTTTGCACACACCGCATACACTCAAGATACAATATTTGTAAAGGATAAATATACAGTGTAGCTGAAACAAAGCAGCCAAAAAACGAAAAATCAAAGGATGTTTGTACAACAATGCAGGATATCAATAAGATAAATAGAAATGAAAGGTAAATTAATACATCAACATGTGTGTAAGCATAGCATAAAAGATATACAGATACATTTTAATGCATTGAAGTTTAATTTAATGCGCTTGAATTTATACATTTTGATTTGGGTAACGCTTTTAAGTTAAATCGAATGAATTAATCGAATGTTTGAGCTTGAAAAGAAAAAGTAAGAAACTTTTGATTTGTAGCTTTGATGTAATGCAGTAGTATTAAGAGATACTTTACACATAGGTCAACTCGTCTAGAAGCTCAACTATTGATTTAATAGTATTTATATATAAATATTTGAGCCGTCCATCCGTCTGTCTGCATGTCTGGCTGAAAAAAGAAAATAAGTTCTCTGACTAGAGAAGACTTAGAAAACTAGAAACTAAACTCTCTTGGTGACAAATATCTTTTTTTTTTTGCGTGTAATAAAGCAGAATTAAGAGACAAAGCATAAGCATAACGAATAAATCCTTGTGTTTTGTTGGTTTAATATTTAATTAGAGAGTTTGTTTCCTTTTTGGTAGTTGATTTTTTCCCTAGTCGTCTTCGTGCACTTTTACTATGGAGGTGCCTTATGCTATGGAGGTGCCTTACCAATTGTATGCTAGCATGTACTTGTGCATGTACATGTGTTTTTTATCGTGGTGTTAGTAACATTTTAAAATACGTTTTTATATGTACTAGAGTTCTTTCAGTGTTCGAATTTTCAACCTTTTTTGTCTTAAAACTACCCAAATATAAAAATATCAATAATACAGAAGTGCCATGGAAAACACTTTCGCCTTAAAATCATTGCTGTGCAGACATAGTCCCAGAGCGAAGAACACCTTCGTGTTTTAGAAGTTGGCTTATTATTGCTAAAAACTAACCAAAATATGAATTAGTTTTATTTTGGGAATTATGACCAATTATGACTCGTAAAGATTCGTATAAAATATCACAAAGTGCTCAGCAGACACATATAAACACACTTTGGGTGCACTCCTTTTGCACAGCCCTGCTCTAAATCAGGATCGCGCAGAAACAAAGCGGCAATAAGTGAGCAATTTATTTGCAGTAACTAATGCACGGTTATAAACGATTTTTTGCTCGTCTTTTATATCTACTCTTTTGCAACTTTGTTCCTCTTTTTCCACTATCAAAACACACTCAACTAATGCTCGCCAACATGTTGGCAACTGTGGACACAACAGTTTCGAGCGTAACGTCGAGCTGCTCGACCGAAAAGCTCTAGTACAATGTGAAATGCCCTTTAGATAGTGATAGAGATATAGAATATTCGTTCTCTTTTCTGCGAAAGGGAAAAAATCTTAGTAGAAAGCATTTTCTGTTTTACAATAAATTAAATCATTATCTATCAGAACAACTTTCAAAGACTAACACAAACACAAACTCAAACTCAATATCACTTCCACGCCAACGCTTATATGCAAATGTATCTAAAATACATAATAAAATTATTCTAACATCTTTAGTATGCAGCTCAAAGAAACATCATACACAACATTGACACACATAAATTCGAATTAAAACTATAAACAAAAAGAAAAGTATCTAGATACAATATACAAATATATCTATCTATGCTGCACAGCTAGTGCATATGAAGAGCAGCAGCACAGAACAGTACAGTAGTAGTCGATCTTGATGTGAGACTAGACTGTGCTGAAGACCAATATGCCAGAAAAGACCTTCATAAAGCTGCCAATACAACACAATTTAACAATAGTAAATGTTAACAAACAAAGCATGAAGACATAAAAAATGACGAGACGTCAACAAAACTTTTGCACGCGTCATTATTTTACAATGTTTTGAGGAAGAAAACAACAAAAACAACAAGAAAAACTATGTATGTATCTACTTGTATGTACATAGAAGAGAATTCACATAAAAAACGTGTTTCGCATATTAAATTGAAGGAACAACTAGCAGACAATGCAGTGTAAAGTGCTTTTTAACTACATTCTTATAAAGTAAATATACGAGTGAGTTTGTGTATTGTAATTTAATTTTAAATTGACAGCTTCTTATTACATATAAGGCGTTGTAGCTGAAATACAAACAATAACGACAATGATATCTCAATGGTACTATAGTGTAGAACAGCTGTGTGTAGGAATCAAGTGACACAAATATGTAATACGCGGGTTTATGGAAAAGTTTCTGGATGTTTGACGTACTAATTTTAAATTGAAGAAAAATTCCTAAAATATAACTGCTTAATATATAACAGAAATAAAGTTTATCAAATATTTTAAGTTGTACTCAAAATATGTAAAAAAAAATAACAATCTAAATAAATAAATAAATTGCTGGTTTCGTACAAGTGTAGCATGTAATTTATTAATTGGCGCCCAACGTGGGGCATGAATTAATTAAGATGAAGTGTACTTTGGTTGAATTGTGTCGTTATTTATTTAAGTTATTAATTTTAAACCGAAAATAAAGTTTTTAAAATAGAAATGCCAGAAATGTTGAATTTTTAGTTGATATTTTGACCTTACCATACTGTATACAATATCTTCGGTTTTATTGTATTGTAAAGGTACAAATTATTTGAGCTACTTACACTTGAACTGTTTGACCTTGCGCTTTATAATTAGTCAGCACTCGCGGGCATGCCACGTCCACTTTTTGTATAATTAAAAAAAAGAAAAACAAACAAAAAAAACCATTTACTGTCAAAAAGCTTTCATATATACAAAAAAAAAAACAAAAAAAAAATATATATATATTTAAATTTACATAAAAAAGAATTAATTGGCGCCCAAAGCGGAACTACAAGATAAACTTTGGCTGCATTAAATCTTTATTTATTTGTATGTGAATTATTAAATCCAATCTGTTAGATTGGTTAACGGTAACATACTTCTAACTTATTGTATCCTACACTCCTATGATGGAGATGGGAAGAGAGTTTGTGCAAAAAGTTACTCAGACAGCACTGCATTACATAATTATATGCCAATAATTCGATATAATTGACAGCAGTAGCATATGATAACTTGTATATAGAGTTAATCAATGTGCATCGTAGTATTATAAACCAACCCTTTGTGAAACAGTTTATTTAAAATAATTACTCGTTTAGCTCATACTCAAATTCCGCGTAGTTTGTTTGTTAATCAGTGTACAGATCACTTAAACATTTTGTTATTTCTCACTATAAATGTATGCATATATCAAGTATCAGAATCAAGTTTTGTTGTAAAGACCATGTCTTAAATCGCTCCACGAGTGGACGATGTTCAATAGATCAAAATAAACTCAAATTGTCCCCACGTTGGGCGCCAATTAAATAAAATGAGATAGACTTTGGTTGCGTTAAATCTTTATTTATTTGTATATGAATTGTTGAGTTCGAAAACTTTGAGACTGCGAAAACCATGATGGGGATGAAGAGAGAGAGAGAGAGAGAGAGAGAGAGAGAGAGAGTCGGTCGTTGTTAAATCAAATATTGAACATTTTGTTATTTATTTTGTCGATCAGTTTCTTTACAATATAGACTCGTTTACCTCATATTCTGCCTATTTTATTTAGTATTCAGTGCACAGAGCGCTTAAACGTTTTTCTATTTCTCACTGTATCTCTATATATCAGTATATGTAGGAAAGAAGTATCTTTCACTCTTCTATCAAGTGTTGTTGCAAAGACAATTAAAATCTTAAACTGCTCTACGAGTGGGCGTAGTTCAATAGATCAAAGTCAAAGCTCTAAAACGGTTTAACTGTTTTTTTTTCACACAAAATAGATACGAATTTTAATTTCAACTTCTTTTGTATATTTTTTACTATAACATCCAAAAACTGCTACTTCGACATTAAAATTGTAAACAAATAGTAATAAAAATTCGACACAATAGTATAAATTATGTGCTTGGTTGGTTGAATCGTTCTTTGAAGTTTTTGTGTTGTCTCTTTCGAATTGTTGTTTTAAACTATTTTTGCTCTTTTTGGTTTTTGTTTTTTTTTTTTTTTTTGGGTTAATGTTAACAACAGCAATATTTGCATCTCTCTTACTCTTTCTTTCTTTCTTTCTTTCTGTATACGTTATTTATCTCGCTCATTTTGTAAACTTTCATTAACCGCCTTTTGTTTGTCTATTTGTCTATTATGTTTATCAAAACGCCCCGTTGTATATCTTTTTTCATCATTTTTACGCTAATCTTTTATCAGTTCTATTCACTCGCTCTACTCCAGATCCTTTAGACATCTATCTCTTTCTATTTTGGTTTTGCTATAAAACATTTTTATAGCAACTAATTTCACTTTTTATACTTTAGAAAAGGTTAAAACTATTAAAGCGTTTATGTTTGCCATTTTAACTTACACTTTAACGTTGCCCTCACCATTTTCTTTATATACCACTATTTTTTTTTTTGTATCTATAATTTGCGCGTTTTTAACGTGATTTTATTTTTTGGGGTCAACATAATTATGCACACACTCTTGTATCTTGTATACAGTATAATTAGGTAGTAGTTTTTGAGCTTGTATAGTTTTACTACGTATAAATATTGCAAAATTTGAGGCACTTAACTTAAAATTTATTGATTGATCAGATTGCTGTTGAAATCATTGAAAAGAAATCAGAAATAAAGGCTTAGAATCACAACGTATCACATGAACGGTGGTACCACTTAACAGATTTGCTTTAATTGCAATTAAAAACAGCTGATATTTACTATTATCTATATAGATAGGTATACGCAACCCTAATGTGGAACCGGACTATAAAACTAATTAGCTATACCTGATAATAGTTTTATATGGAAAAACAGAGGTGTTGGTATTGAGTTTGGCTCTTACCACTTGTGCAGTTTAAATAACATAAAATAGCTTACAAAACATTTTATGAGCAATTTCGAATTCAACTACTACTTCGAGGAAAGAGAACTACAATTTAGAATAAAAAATTGTAGCTAAACAGTTAAAATTAAATGTTTTCAACTAGCTCGAGCACAAAACACTTAATTTTTCAATGTATTTTCGTGTAGTGTTTATTTTCATTATTTTTTTAAGCTTTAACCATTTCTTTGACTGTTAATCTTCAACAAAGAAGCTTGTTTTATGGCATACAAATATATGTAATTTAAATAGTTTAACTGAAAAAAGGTGTATAAAACGCTTCTGAGCCGAATGATTTATTGAACCGGACCGTTGAGCCGGATCATTGAGCCGGACCAATGGACAATTTACTGACTGAATTAGTTTTGTTTCTGGTGCAGTTCAATTCCGAGTTGGTTCAACGGCTTCTATTGAAAATAGTATTTTGGATGCAGTTTCTGGGTGAAGTTTAAATTTTATTAACCTAGTTTAATTTGCTTATAGTTCGATTTAAAGGTTCGCTTTAATGGCTCCATTGAACACCGCATTGATTCAGCACATGTTCGGTTTAGCACTAATAGTATTCCAAATATCTTTCAAATGTATCACACTCCCCCAATTCTAACACCAAAAACAACAGAATTGTATTGAAACTTCAATTAAGTTTGTCAACCTAAGTAAAAGTAGTATTATTGACATTTTTAATCACTTATACTAATTTCTTTTCTTCTCCTTTTACAGCTACACATAGACTAAACTAAGCTTAGGTAAGTAATACCCATATTAATTAAATACAAAATAGTATGCTCTACTTGAAAATGTAACTATAAACCAAAATTTGTATACATTCTTTATAAGAATTTGCCAAAGATATTTTTATAGCATTAATATTTCACAAAACACAAATAATTTCCACATAAAAGCATGTTTAGTCATTTTTATTTCGTTGTAAATTTGCCAAGAAAATTCATACGAAATTATCAGAGACCAATGCAAGAAATATACTCGTATATAGTATAAGCAAAAAATATTTTGTCACAGCACAGAACTCAAAAATGCTGAGCAAAAGTTCAACGTACTCACCCTCCGATGTGCAGTTGACCCATTTTGTGGGATTGCCAAGTCGAACACATTAAAATTATGGTAAAAATGCGCAGAAAATATAAAATAATTTTTTTTATTTTTTTTTGGCGAATTTTTTTCTTCTGGACTTTAGAAAATGTTCGTAATATAGCAAACATAAATATCTTTCTTCTGTTGTTTGCGTGTGTTTGGTATATTAATGCATAGGTATATAATTATGGTAAATTATTAAATGTGTGTGCTGGAACATGCATACAGCGAATGGGTTAGAAACTGTTTTTGAAGTTTTGAAAATAAACTGGAAAATGTTTTAAGTTGAAATCATTTGTGGAAGCCTTAAAATTAGCTTAAAAGTTTGCTTATTTGTGGAATTAGAGTTAACGATTAATTGTTCAAATGCTGAAAAACTATTCGATTATTTACAAGCTATCGATTAGCTGTCATTAATCGATTATTTGCTAAATTGACTAGGATAATAAGAGCTTTATTACAGACAACCAAGTGCTTTTTTACATACGTTGAAAATTATAAATTGATTTAATTGATATTTTTATAATATATAATAAATCAATAATCGATTACTAAGTATTAAAACAATCGATTGGACTTAATATTACTGAATAGCAATTCGATCCATAGTATGCACTATAAAAACACAGAGCCTGAGTCAAAATTTGTTGGTACTTCTTTAAGAGGTAGTCGATTAATCGATTTTATAATAATATTAATAGATTTTATTTTAAAATAGCATAAATCAACTAATCAAGCTTATCACTTGCTATGTTGTCTATATACCTATTGAACATGATCGATCAAGTACAAAAAACGTTTAATGTGTCGAATTGAATATAAAATCTATTAATCGAGTATATCAAACAGAAATATTGAGATTATCCTATGATTATGAATTATTCGGATGAGAGAGAAACTGCGAATAGCTAAAAATAAAACTTTAAGCCTCATTGACAGGTACTACATTAACATATGAACATTGAGTCTATCTTTTTTTTTTAGAGATAACGTATTAATCGATTTAATTATTTATATTATCGATTTTAAAGAAAAATTGATTAAGTTCGATTAATCTAGCATTTTCAATTGGAATATTGTGTCTGTATTCCTATAATTATGGACTCTCTTAACTCGATTAATCTTTCATCTCTAATAGAAATATAAACTCAATAAGTATTCCAAATATATAAATTAGATTTAATAAATTAATTAAACGTTTTTTTCATAACGTAATAACTTTTCAACTCGATTAATCGATCATTTTATTATAAAATAATCATTTAATTAGTCAATTTTTTAATAAAATAATTTAAAACCAATATATCGAGCATCAAATATATTGAGTCGATACTATTATTGGAACCGATTAATCGATTTAATTAATTAAATAAAATTGATTAATCGTGTAATTGGAATATTGTTTCTGTAGTCATATTAGCAATGGACTGTGATCTGGATTACAAATGAAAAAATCAATTATTCCGAAAAGGAATCAATTTCGATACAATTTCGACGACATTACATTTTTTTATGGTGTTTTGGCTTCTATTCTGACAGAATTTGTATGAAATGTTTTGATTAAAATTGAATTATTTATCATCATACCTAAAAATACCTGATAAACTCAAAATTCCAATTAAAAATGGGCGATTAAACGATTTAATAATTTAATTAATCGCTTTTTGCATAAACTTATAACGATTTAAGTAGATTAATCTCACATTTACATAAAAAAATCAATCAATCATATTAAAATCAATAAATTGTGCATTCCCAGTTACATATAATACCAAATTTGCCATTTAAGCTCTCTGATTCAATCTACGTATATGTTCTCTACTTATGATAAACTCAAGATTCCAATTAAAAATGGGCGATTAAACGATTTAATAATTTAATTAATCGATTTTTGTATGAAGTTATAACGATTTAAGTAGACTAATCGCACAATTTCATAAAAAATCGATGAAAATCAATAAGTTGCGCAATCCCAATTATAATGTCAAATTAGCCATTTAAGCTTTCTGATTCAATCTTTGTGTATGTTCCATACTTCAATTTGATATGCTTCCGGCTAGCTTCCTGTTCAAATGGCTTGCTGCTTAATAGCTTTACTACATTTTTAGTCAGTTCTTCTTTTACACAATTGCTGCTTTTAAATGCATTTGTATCTCAGAATTGTTCTCCATTTTAGTGGTTCATCTTTTCTCATTTCCTGCCATTTGTATTTCAAATTTTAGCTAATTTGTAATTGTCATTTGGTATTTCGCTTTAATGTGTGGCACATCTTTTTTAAGTATTATTAATATCCATTTTTTCTCTCATAGATACTTTGCTACTAATGAGTCGCCAAAGTATCTTTGAAGTATGTACCTGCCTACTCATTAGAAATAGGAAATACCAAAATACATTCTTAAATAAATAAAATAAATTAAATGCACATAGAAAGTGTGCACTTTGATAACTTGTTCTCAACATTTTTCATTTAAACAGGAAAGAAATACGTAGATAAAAAATTGTATCTGAAAACTGGTTTTCAATGCTGAAACTTGTTGTTTGTCGCAGTTCTTAATTTCGTTGTTATTATTATTGTAATATACGCTTCAGATATAATTTTTTCTTTTTAATTTATGCTTAAATCAAATTGTGTCCTATTGTATTTGTTTAAATAAAAAAAACTTTTACTTTTTTCTTTTGTTTAGTTTTTTTTATTTTTTTTTTTACGAATGGTTTCTGATAAATCGTAGACAATTAATCGTACTTTATTTAGCTTTGGCTTCATTAAAGTGATGTTTTTTTAGGTACATATCTGCGTTGGTTTTTGCTTTTTTAATGCGTCATTAGATAAACATAAAATTTGTAGTTTATTTTTTCAAGTTTCAAGTGAAAGTTCAGAGTTCGTAGTTTGAGTAAATCAGTGATTTTTTTTTAAGTGTGTTCTTTGTCAGTGGGTCAAATGAGATAGATATGCATAAATTGTATTTGAATTTTATGGCATATATTTGCATATGGTAATTTGGTGAAGATTTTTACTTTACTTTTATTTTAGATTAGATTTTTATTAATTTATAGGTCGGTTTGGCACTGTCATCACAATTTTTAAGTATACAGCATAAAGAAGTGTTGAAAAACTGAACTCTTGTGATACTAAACTTGTGATTGTGAGTATACATCTTGATGTTCTTAGAAAAGCAAGTATTGACAAGTCTTAGAAGAGCCTGAGACTGAGCTGTGTTTTGTGGCTTTTGTTCTTACAGTCTTCAAGTTCTTGGCATTTATACAAATATAGGGGTAGACAGCCATATTGAATCGACTTTCAATCTTGATCAAGAATATTTATAGAGGATATGATTGCAGGTTGCCACCACTCTGATGTCAAAAGAGTATTTATCACTTTTAAACTTTCACTCCGGAGTGAACAGACGCATTAACACACTGATCCTCACAGCATTACCAACATATAAGTGGGCAATTTATTTGTATGTACGGGAATATTCCAAATTGACATCAAAATGCAGGTTGGTACCCTTGTTGGCTTGCAGGTTGCCACCTCTCTCTTTCTTTCTCTCTCTATTTCTCTTGCGTAGACTCATATTATTGCAATTCAGTCTTTTCACTTGTTCGAATTTTGATTCCAATGATGATTTGGTATGATTGCCTAATATTTTGTAAATTTGATTTTCATGCCAATTGGACTAATTTTTTTATGTTCACAGACACTGTTTGCAAATAAAATTCATTAAATGAATTGTTGACATTGTTTGAGTTTTACAACGATGTATTTCCAGCAATTTTTTTTGAAGATGGGCAACCTGCAAGCCAAGTATTCGATTTTAGATACTTTTGAAAATTTGCAGTATAATTTTTATTTTTTTTTTCAAATACAAATTATAGCTAGCTTATGATTATGGCTTTTTACTTAATCTTTCCAATGTATGTTATGTACCAGTAATACGTTGGTCTTATGATTGATCACAAAAAATCTATGGGGTGGCAACCTGCAAGCCAACAAGAGTACCAACCTGCATTTTGACGTCAATTTGGAATTTTTTACGTTTCGTTTTGAGTATTTTTATAAAAAAGATATTAAGATATACAACTTAACCAAATACATATAAACGCGCAAATACCATACGATTTTTATATATGTACATAGGTTTATATGTATCTTATATACAATACATATTAAATTTTCATAGTTCAATATACTGCTACGTTATCTCTTCAAGTTACCGCTTCAAGTGCATTTCAAACGAACTACAAGTATAAAGAAGTGCTGCTTTTCTCATTTTCTCTCTAGGTGCTTGATGTGCAATATGAATAGTTCATATATACATACGTATGTATATAGTAGATACTATATAGTATCAAATCGATAACCAAAGTAAAGCTTAAAAAGACCATTTTGAAATAATCTATTGAATATTCGCTTCAAACTGCTGCTGCTGCTGCTTTAAATATTGTATATACAAGTCTAACTACATTGAGATACTTTATCTGTTTGCCACGCTTTTGCTTTTGCTGCGGCTTTGACTGCGGCTACTTCAGCTCAATAACTGAGCTGTGCTTCATCATGCCTTTGATTGCCGCTACTTGGTTAGCAGTTTTTATTTTAATGCTTTTTTTTCATATGCTGCTGCTGTTTCTTCTTCTGCTGCTATGTTCGCCTTCAAGTACCGCTTGAAGTCAGTCAGTTACTCAGATATATCTGAGCAGCAAAGCTTCGTTCCCCCGTGTTTTATATATACCATAATGCTACACTTTTCTTTGCTACTCGCTTCGCTTTGCAACAGAAATTTACATTTTTCAGTTGATTTCTTTTGCTGCTTCTATTTCATATATATATAAAGTATCTATGTATCTTCGTATATAATACATGATTGTGTATCTCTATATATTGTATTATTTTTTTTCCAAAGAATAAAGCACTCAACTTCGAGCGCGCTTCGCTGACTCCAAACGTTTCTGCTGCTTTTTTTTTTTCATTGAAGAGCAGAAGCAAAAAAAATTTAACTAAAATCTTGAAGTTGAAAAGTGCGGCATATATAGACACATAAATTATTATATGAATTGCCCCACACACATACACACACAGACAGACAGACAGACCAAATAGTAACTTATAAATGTGCATATCATATATACAAAATCTATGTTCTTCGATTGCTCCCTTAGGGGGTCTTCTGTGCTTCCACACGCTTGTAAAAAAGTATAGAACTAGAAAGTATCTGCCAAAGTATCTCCACAATATTTTCTTATTTCATTTCATCTTTTCGGCACTCATGTGTGCAAGATCTTCTTGCTGTATGCTTTTATTCACTAGAATCTTCTCCCTTGAAAACTCGTTTATTTTAATTGCTGCGTTAATTTAATTTTGATGATTTTTTGTTTATTTGTTTCGCGTACAGAAGACTATCTAAAATAATAGCTTGTGGTGTATGCGTTTAAGTGTTGATTTTTTTAAATTTTATTTATGTATAACATCTTGTTAGGTTTTGTTTTTTTTATTTTTTATTTTTTTTTATTATTAGGTAGTGCACACTTTGTAATTGAGTACACGTACTTCAGATTCTTTTCATGTGTGTAAATAATGTGCGCGATTTGTAAGATTTTTGTGAAGTTTTATGGTGAATGGTTTAAAGCTTATACTTATGTAAGTCGATAATTTAGCTACATTGTTCTAACAAAAACTCAGTAAAAAGTCTAGTGATCGTTTAAGTAGCTAAAACTATACGGTGGATGCACTATAAACTTGAATGTTTAAATAAATGTATTAACAAAATGCGCATCAACTATATCAGACGTTTGGATGGACATGGCTTTAGACAAATATGTGTGAATTGTGTGCAAACACTTTTTATTTCAATGTGTTACATTTTAATTTATAGCAATTAATGGGCGAGACTAATTAATTAATATGTTTTCTGGGTGGTATATACAGTGTGGAACTGTCTGGCCAGTCCTTCCAGTTTTCCACCAATTTTTCAAATATTTGAGACCGTATCTCACAAGTAGTGCGCTCGATATTGATGCTGGGTTGTATTATTTTAATATTTCCACATTTATTGTGCACTGATTCCTATAGTTTGCGATTTGCTGAACAAATTTTTTTGTAAATATACAATCGGCTTTTCGATAAACGAGATATATAGTATTACCACATTAAATAACTTAAAAAAACACCTTTATGTAGTTTCTTGCATGCCTATTAGAAATATTTATGTATTCATATATGCATAAATACATAACTACGTATGTATTCACTATGCTATACTATACTATACTATAAAATCAAATTCGTAACATCCACATAACATGGTTATGTAACATAATGTGTATAACAGTTATTACATAAGAAATGTATAATGTGTATAACAGTTATAATAGACAAAAAATTATGTTTGCGACGATCTCTGCCTACATAATTTTTACAGAAATGTACTATAATATATCAAAATTTTCCCAATTTCACAGTGTATAAATACACAAAATACCGGGTGCGGCAGCATAATTACCTTTTTTAAATGCGCGCCATTCAGGCTATAGGAATCGTAGCTTGGCGGGAGTAAAACCAATAGACAGGCGTGGTTCTAAAGTTTTATTTCCTTCCAGGTTAGGTTAGTGTGTAGCGTGCGTTTGTATGTATGAGCACTAAATTTATATCTCGATTCACAGCAAATCACCAAAATTCGGTGACTCGTTGTGGTTGCATTTGTATCTCAAGAATCACACGTGAATTTTCTGAACCTCAGTCCCAAAATCAAGATTAAAATAAGTTAAAGATTGTTCTATAATCCATTTGTGTAGCGCTTCATTGGTTGATTTCTGCAGTTAGTTTTCGACAGAGCTAATGTATTAATTCTACTGCTTAAATTTAATAGATGTTTTGCGAAGCTTAAAATTCAATTTTCAAATTCACGCTTCATTTAAAGTTACACTTACGCATGCCGCCAAGCTTATCACATATGCATTTCATTTAGTGGGTCATACTTCGCAAATGAGATATTTAGTAAACTAAGTCATTACTAATTGAGTCATATTTGTTAAATGATATTAAGTTGATAGGCAAATATACAAATACAAAACATATTACAAACATGAACTCATAATTAACATCATATGTTCCCATAAAATTCTGACATAAACAAATTAAAGCACGCATTCCAACTCCTACAGCATTTAAATACTTAAAAGTATGTGTTGAAGCATTATAAGCAGCAATCATAGAACTCAAGATACTCATACAAAAAATAGTGAACAAAAAAATACAACTTGGTAATTTGAAGCCTCAATGCCATTTGGAGAACACCATATAACTAAAAGTACATAACTACATACGTACATACTCGTATATGAAAACCACAAAACAATACATAAATAAAACCTAAACTAAAGAGTCCGAGACAAGTACAAGTTTTTTTTAGTTGTAGCTAAGAAAACGCAGAAAAAGCAAATAATATAAATAAAAGCTACAAAACCACTTCACAAACAAAAACCACAAAAAAACACAAAACAAAAAAAAAAAGGAAAAAAATACAAAACCTAAACGAAGCCGGCAAACATATTAAAATGGAGCTGAACTGAAAATAATAATAATAATAGTAATCATAAACAAAAACTTAAAAAAAAAAATGGAGAGAAAAAAAAAACTTCAACAAAAGTAAAACAAAAATCAGATACAATTGTGGTTATTTAATATTACATTCTATTCGGTCTGATGCTGAGTAGCGATATATGTACATATAGAATAATATTATTATATATGATAAAGCAAAGAAAATCTCATAACAAAACTTGTCCAACAAGCTCTGCTTCTTTGTTTTTTTTTTTGTACATACACTACACTTAGTGTGAAAAGTGTATTAAATGCTTTGGTAAATACTTTTGTAAAGCAGTAAAGAAGATTTTGCAGATTTCTTGAAGTATCTCCACTTTATAAGCTCAATGATTAGTCATTAATTAAGTCGGATCTTGTGTCTCCCTTTTTGGATTTACAGTAGGTATAGAATTTACACGTGACAAAGCCTTACAAGTTAACAAATGAAACGATAACAGCTGCAACGATAACAAAGGAAACGTTAACAAATGAAACGATAACAGGCAACGACAGACATTTTTACTGTAACAATCTAACGCTTTTTGTAACTAAATAGCGTCTATGTACCAAAACCTGCATTAAACAGCAAATGACACCGATTCTTTCTAAAAACTCTTTCGAAATTAATAAAAAAAAGTGTATAAAAGACTTCGGTTTGACCCTTCTCAACATTTTGTATCACTTTTGCTATACTTTTTTTCTTCTTCTTCTGGGTTTGGGTTATAAATTAATTTCGCTGGGTAATAGCATCGTGGCAAAATCTCATTATAATGTGTTCAAGTAGAAGATTTAAATAGTTCTTAATTAAAGCGTACAAAATTAATTGCATATTTATGAGTAGCTATGTAGCATATCGCTGTGAGAAATCTTAGATTTATGCTCTTCTACTTTGGTTATTTATTGGTTTTGGTATTTGTAGAAGAATAGTTTTTTTTTTTTTTTCATTTTCCAACTAGATGAAGTTTGTTCAGTTGTGTCAGGAAATTTATGTATTTTCTTTAAAGAAATATAATTAGTATGTATGGCATTACTTTGAAAATGCCGAAAGTTCAGTCTTTGCGGAGACTACAGACCACACAATGGGTGGTGGTGGTTGTGGGTGACTGAATTGTATTTACTGATTACTATTTTTTTGCGATTAATATTACAAAATCTTAAGGTAAAACAATTACTATTGCCCTTCAGAAATAAAAACACCAAATAAACAAATAATAGTATAGCGGAGGTTGAAATAGTCATCAGCAATCTGATTTATGTCATTCATGATTTCCTATAATTGATATATGGACAAATCTATCAAGCATTAGCAACAAAAATTTGATGCTGTCAATTGTTCACTATACAAAAAGTCACACAAACAGTTTTTTTTCTAGATACAAAGAAACATCGAATTGAAATGGTAAAATGTGGGGTTTCTCTCCAGCAATTATCAATTGGCTGCATACTGCTGGACTTTAATAAGAACTTCGACGTTTGACAAGATTGGCAGGGACAGTAACATAAAATAGAAATAGAAAAATCATTGAGAATCTTCACAGACGGCTCGAAACTGGAAAACAGAGTCGGTGACATCTCAAAAATGGATATCAATGCCTCTTTTAAACTATCTGCTTACTGTAGCGTTTAGCTAGAGTTGTGTAGCGCTGGAACCCAGTCTAAATCGGTCAAGAACCATCACTGATTGCTGCAAAACTCTTAATGAGATAATGGCTGCGTAGAACAGTATCTACGCCGCTTGGATGCCAGAGTACAGCAATATTGATAGTAACTGTATAGTAGATGAACTTGCATCTATCTATTTTGATAAGAGTGGTAACAGGACACAGTCTCATAGGCCAGCATGCCAGGAGACTGAAGGTCTCCTCACAAGATTTCTGTAGAAGCTGCGATTGCTGCGAGGAACCCGAAACCGTTCATCGATTTCTATGTCATTGGCCCGAACTGTCCAAAAGAAGATTCAGGCACGTGGGGGAGTACTACCGAAATGACATATCTAAAACTTTGAGGCAAAACATTTAGTGAAATCTTCCAAAGTGCTGGGTGTGCGTTTGTAGCCCACCCGACCATACTAAACTAACCTAACTTTGTTCCTGCAAATAGCTGTATTAATGCTGAGGTAGGCTATTTTGAATAAAATAATTGAAGTTTTATCGAAATAATTAGTTTTTGTTCGCATTTTTTCAAAAAGTTTACTTTATTTTGACCATTGGGCAATATTATTAGCGTTATCGTTTTATTTGTTACGAGTATTGTTGCATTTGTTATCGTTTAGTTCGTTATCGTTGCAAATGTTATAGTTGGCTTTGCTATCGCTGAAATGAACTGTCTGTTATGTAGAAACCACTTAAAAGAAAATTTACTATACTTTATCTATTGCCGTATTCATGCGTTATGGTTTGTCACGCTCATACTGTAAGGTAATTAAACAAAAATCAGTGCACACTTAAAACCTTTACCTGAAAACCTATTTACAAGCCAATGTCAAGGCTAGCTGACACGACACACCTTTAGCTTTACCGCTATGTCAACTGATATAGCTACAAGTGTTTATTTGAACTAAACCCAAATAAAAAAAAGGTGCTAAAATCCAACAACAACAATTGCATATACTACCTACATATTCGTAAATAACAAAAGCTGAGATATAACAAAAAAAAGTTGAAATTTTAATGACAACGTCAGTTAAAGTTAAAGCCATAAAAACAAACCGGATTTTTATTAATAGAGTTTTTTGTGTTGTGTGTGTTTGCATGCACATGTCTAAAACTCTATTAAAAGTAAAATTTATTTAAATAATGAGTTAATAATTTAGAGCAAACCGAGTTAAAGTAGACCATTTCCAGACTACCATGAAATGACGCAGCACAAATAAATATGCTTCAAACAAGTTCATCTTAATTGATTCTTTCATGCTGACTATAAACTAACCATGAAATGACTAAACTAACCAAATGACTCATATGATTCATCTGCAGTCATAATATTAACCATTTTATTTCCGCAGTGTTGCATTTCTTTTTTTTTTTTTGGTTCTTTTTTTCATTTTTATGGTCCATGCACGAGAATTTTTTACGTCTCATTGATTTTCTATTGGTTTTGGTTTATTGGTTGCTTTCTCGGTCAATTGTAAGACTATTTGTTTACTCACTGTACTCTGATTTTTTTTATTTTTTTTTATGATCATTTACCATTTTTGGTCATGATTTAGCACAGTGGTTTGCATTTTTACGTTGCTTTAAACTGCATGCATAACCTTTAACTCATCATTAAACAATTTTATATTTCGTGTACCATGAATTTATGGTTGGTTTTGTTCGTTTGGTTTTTCTGTTGAAATGCTTTCGAGGATGACTAATCGTATGCAATATTTTTTTTTGTTGTTGTTGAAATTCAAGGTTTATGCATGACATATGCAAAAATTTAATGCGCTCCCGATTTGTTGTACGAGTAGTTGTGAAGGTTAATTTTTATGTTGTGTGGAGAAATGTCATGAGGAAATATGTACATAGTTTGTTATTGTTGCTTTTTTGACATTTACATAATGTACTCGTTCAATAGATTTATTTATACAGGAATGTAATTAATAATGGTTAGTGTGTGAGAGAGAGGGGGGGGGAGAAAGAGAAGTTCAAGTTAACACACAGCGTTATACAAAATGTCTCCTTAGCTAGAGAGTTATAAATGACAAAGATATGTTCCATACAAAGATTGGTTCGACTTATTTCCTACACAGCGATGGGAAGAAGTGATGTACTTTTATATTGGAATTGAAATAGTCCACTTTATATTTTCGAAAGATATACATGAAGCTTTTTTAATCATCCAATAAATAGTTGAAATTATTGGTAGTTTCTCGCTGTTTTAAAAATTAATCAAATACGAAGTTTCTTATTTAAAAAGATTATTCTTTCTCTAAGTCTCTCGTTCAGTAGAAAAGCAACGTATCTGGGTGAGATTATGGATAGAAAGCTGAATTGAAATGATAACACCAAAGAGCGAAACACACTCTTCGCATGTAAAAAGACCATCGGGAGGAGATGGGAATTCTTTCTATCAATAGTTCATTGGCTATGATTAGGCGAAACCTACTCTACGAAGTATGGGTATGATGGTTGCCACTAGACATGGTTTCTACTCCTAAGCAACTACAGAGAGTAAAAATAAGTGCAGAAGTCTATATTAGTGGAGCTCTATACACCACACCGACGGAAGCACTTAACGTACTAATTCAGTTACTTCCTCTTGATTACATTGCAACAGAGAGAGAGAGAGAGAGAGATCTTTCTCTCTCTCTGTTGCAATGTAATCAAGAGAGAGAGAGAGCTACAATTTTTCCTACTTCAAGAGTACCTCCCATTAGGTACTAGAATATTGTATCCCAATTACGACCTTCGATAAAAAATATATTGCCTCAATCATTTCTATGTTTCAATGGTACACCTGACCACATTGGAAAGAGAATGCCATCATTTTTACTGACGTCTCAAAGATCGACGATTCTCATAATGAGATGACCGAACACTACGTACTGCACCTCATCTGTGTGCCTGGCCACCGACAGACAAATACAGACAAACTGGTTCATCTTAGAGCAGCAAAAGGAGTAGAATATATTATATGGTGTCACAATAGACCTACGATCTTTTCACGTCGGCCATTGCAACCTAACCAATTTTTCTCAGGAGCTAAAAAGTTAGTTTATCCGAGAAACTAAAAACTGTCAAATATGTTGCAGATCCAAGCGTAACTTAAGGTAACTGTAATTGTATACAATGGTCGAAAATCAAAGAACAGCTGAACTGTTCGAAAAATAAAGGGATTTGGTTTATTGCATTGCAACCAAATATGTACATAATTCAATAACAAATTTGAATTAGATTTGCAAGGGGAACTATTTTTAAACCATTCAAAGTTTGGTTACAGTTAAATTCTTTTTTGTAAACAATAGGCTTGTATATATGTATATAAGACCGGTAGTTTTCTAAAGGTAACGGTACATTCTTATTACATGCACACCATTGGATTGCGAAAAAAGAATATTCTTAACCATTTGCTTACATAACGGTATGAAGCATAGATTTGAATCGAGAGTATAGCTGAAATGTTTAAAAAATAACGGGACTTTTTTTTTACATTTTTAAAAATTTTATAAAATTTTTAAAATTCTCAAAACACTATAACGATAAATACCCATAAGTAGATAACTACTCTTATATTTCTTAATTACATTCACCTTGATTTCTCATTCATCAAACAAACACGATGACACCAAATTGCTCCAGATGTTTTTACAGCAATTATTGATCTCATGTTTATATGCAATAAATAACAATGCACAAAATTACCAAAACAACTATAGTAGATACTCGTATAAAGGGGAGCAACCAGAGAAATGCAAACTAAGTACATACAACACATCAAAGTGATTTTATCAACGCCCAAGCAATAATTCAACGATCGATCGTGCCTACAAAGGCATTCAGTGGAGGCACGATACATTTATTTTTATTTTTTATTTTTTTTTTTTAATTGAATGTGTATAGCATTGTTGTTGTTTTGTATATAAAAAGCTTCTCAACTTATAAACTAGTACTGACCACACCCAAAAAACGATATCGTTCAGATAGTACAGAGTGTATTGCACTTTTTACCCATTCCCATTGCTGTGATTTATTTCATCTCAAAATGTCAAAAGTCGCTAAATGTTGTTTTTGTAATTTTCTTTATGGATTTCACGCTTGGTTGGTGAAGCTGAGCTTTGCTGAATCGGTTGAATCGTTTGAATCGTTTGGGATTTTGCATTTATTCCCATATGATGATTAAATAGTCAATTAATTTTAATTCGCTTGATTCGAAGATATTTTGTTGTTTATATTGCTCCCGTAATTAAATTCAATGAACAGATTTTGCTTAAGCACATTTAACTCGTAGATATTCTATTGTTTAGTGTTCAAGTTCGATTTCTATTCAGATATATCGCTTCGTTGAGAACTATTCGAGCGTTGAGGAATTTGTTTGCAGCTGTTTTGGCGTTTTTTTTTTTCATTTTCATTTTCATATAAAGTAGCTTTTTAAAAGGGCAATGAAAATTTGAGCTGTAAACAATTAATTCAAGTGATAGAACTTATTTTGTATATTTAATTTCAATAAATAATTGCTACTGTATTTTGGAATGAACTCAGCTTTTTAGTTCATGTAATTTTTAAGAATTTAAACATTGAATCGTTGACTCAAGAGACTATATAAACACCAATTGTTTTATATAAATAAGGACATGTAAGAATTATGTAAGTTGGTTGTCCAAAAATCAGCAAACGATATAGCAGGCGAACTTCTCTCGATCTGCTGCGTTCGAAACTAACTATATTCACAATGAATATTTACGACTTCAGCATTGAAAGAAATTACCACTTTTATCGCTGATGGACTCAACAAGCCGAGGCCATACGAACGTAAAGTGATGCTGGCTCTAGACTTGAGCAAGGTATTTGATACAGTTGATCATGCAATCTTGTTTCAAGACCTGGACTCTACCACACTATCTGACAAAACAAAAAGCTGGCTATTAAACTATATTAAGGGTAGAAGGGCATATGTTGAATTCAGGGGGGGGGGGCTAAAGTCGGGGTATTGTAAGTTAAAGATGGCTGTTCCGCAGGGTGCAGTTCTCTCTATTCGATCCGTTACTTAGATTTTCGGCTCATGCCACCAAAATGAATAATAAGCTTAAGTCGAGAAATAAAGTAATGAAGGCGCTTGCTGGGTCTTCCTGGGATAAGGACAAATAGACAATAACTACAACTTATAAAGCAATTGGACAATCTGTCCTTAACTATGCTGCTGCTGTCTGGAGTCCTTACCTCAGTAAGCTAGTATTGCTCGGTTTGTACAACATGGTCGAATAGAGGAGTATATTTATACTTCAGGTAGGGCTCAATTGGATAAAGATGCAATTGAACAGACAAACAGCGCTCATAGGGACAATATCGTACTAGGTTTTAGGCCACCACCTATTGACGACAACGAAAAACTTGCACAGTTGAGATCCGGATGGAGCAATATGCTCGAGTGTTACAGCAAATGGATTGGGATCAGCACAAGTGATTGCTGTCCTGAATGTGGTCCATCACCGACCCATCTGTTGCATTGTCCGTCCCATCCGACTCAATTCTGTGCTATAAACTTTTGGTTACGTCACATTGGACAATATTTTGATAATACCTATAATAAATTGTATACATACATATATATTTCCTAATGCAGCCCAAGACAATCTGTTACAACAACACAATAACAACAACACCATCAGCAACACTGATTCTATAAATGAATTTATTGCTGATTGAAGAAGCACTTCCACAATGTTTTAATATACAATTGATGCTTTTTATTTATACAGCTTTAGTGATATTTATGTGTACTTGATTAAACTAAAATCTTTCCATTTGTACGAACAACAATATCATGCTTTAAACAATGCAGTCGACACAATGATAAAAACAAGAAAAACAAATAAAAATAATATTAAAAATATGTCCGGGTTCTTATCGTCTGCAAACTCAAGCGTAAGGGCGCAAATAAACATAATGTTCACAAAGGGAATCTCTCTACTACTTCTAGCAGAGAGATTCTACGTATGGCTTACGTTAAATTATTAACGAGTTATAGAAATGTTATAGCTTCTTAAATAATGAATCATAATTATGCAATTAAACAATCATTTCTAATAGAGAAATAGTAAAACTATGTGATGATCTTTCCTGATTTTTTTATATTCAAGATATTCTTAACACTAAAATATGAAATAAGTAACGGAACAAGCATTCCATCTGACCTGCTACGAATGCAAATTGTAGTGCAGTGAGTTACTACAGAACAGCTTGTGTGGTACACAAAGCTTACGTAACTCAACAACTCGCACACCGTAACGTATTATACGTAGGCATTTTTCTATATCACTTTTTGGCTTAAAAGTTTATAGTAAACTTCACTTAAAACCTACTGGCACTTATAATACACAAATGATTTTTACATATTTGTTAAATGCTATAAATTAGTTTTCGTTTATTTATCATTTGTGTGTAATGCGGGCTTAAGTAACGTAGTTTGCGGTAGAAAGTCGACATAGTTCCTATTAATTGGAAACAAAAAATTAGCAGACAGCATAAACATTGCATTAGAATGAACTGCTTTTTTAAGTTCCTGTCGCCAATTAATAAGATCTTCAAAGTTAAATACTTAACAACATAATTTCAAATACTTTAAACGTTTCAATCTATTTTATTATTCAAATCTTGAGCCTTTCAAGCTAAGTTAGTACATAAAATTTAATATTTAATATAAAGCTTAGATTTATAGTCGTAGCATATACTTTACAAACCAACCATTTGCATGAAAATAATGCTGCAATAAAAATAAAAAAATTAAAACTTTTATAGTAACTGAAGAACGTTTTAAGTTTTTAGTGCTCTAAAAATTTAAAACAACTGCTTAAAATCCTGAAATATTTCTTTATTTTATATTTTTTTTTTAATATGTCAAGCAGCGCTACCAACGACCATACTCAACTTTTCTATGCGTATGAAAGGATATTGCAGAGTGTTAAAAAAAAGGAAAATCCTGAAGTATTATAGATTTTTCCCCCATTCGCTGTTGTGGCCATTGTTATGCAAATCAGTTTAGAACACGCAGACCTAAAAACTTTGTGCTTCCTTTTTTTTATTATTTTATTTTCTGCGTTTTCTAATGAAAACCACAGCGGAATTTACGAGAGCTGATTAAGGAGTTTATTGAGTGAAAATTGTACGAGAGAGTAGCGAGGAACTATTTCCGGACTGATGAATTAACAGTCCCTTGGTTGCCAGCACTAGTTCCACTTATCTCGTTTTTACATGGATTCGACTGGTAGTGTTTATTGCAAAGGGTCAGCCATACTCTACATTACTACTTTCTAACCCCTTTCCTAGTTTTGACTGACCTCACGTTACCTCACTGCTTTAAAAGTGTTGGGAGTTATAAAATTTCAAGTAGCTATTTTCACTTGGAGCAGTGCTGTATATTGAGAGTATATACTGTGGTTTGTCTATGTCTTCTCTCGTAGTCTTAGTGTACTCAAAGTTAAATTTCATGAAGATCATCACAAATTGGTTGTATGAGTGCCAGAACACAACGATGCTGTGCTCGAACTAATGTAGCAAGATATTCTGCAAATGGATCTATTCGATTGGTTGTAACAAACTTCATGGTGAATATTTTGGCAAATATATTTAATGTGCTCTATTATGGAAACTCTCATAGAACCTCTCCTCTTTCTAGTCTCCGCTTCTCCATGATGTTCACAGAAGTTAAGTGTAAATATGAAATTTTTTCAAGTTATTAACACAGTTTTCTATAATCATCTACATAAAGTTTTTGCCAATTTGTCATACTACCCTCCAAATGCAAATCTTCGAAAGGAAATAAAAAAAACAACATCTTTTTTTATATGAAACACTAAATTAAAGGCAAAATAGCGAGTATGCCATAATGCTAACGCCAGCGAAAAGTTGCTGGTGTTCCAGTTTGGCATATATTCTTTCAGTTAAGAATATCCTTCTTTATACTCTTTTTCATGTGGGAGAACGTGACAAAGTGAAGTTTATACGAATTTTTTTTTTTTTTTTGTATTGAAATATATGCTGACATATATACGCATATAATATGCCATGCCAAGTGTGGCAAATACAATATATCTGTGTATGGCATAGTTTGTGGAGTTAGGGAAGACTTGTACGGTCTGCGGTGGCAACATAATTTATAACAAATTTAGGCTGTGTTTATGCGATTTGACTTGGTGACACATGTCGAGAATTATGCTCGGTCATTGAACGCTTAATAGCATCGATTTCTGTTTTATAGGGAAGTTTTTTGTTTTTGTGTGGAGAACTTGATTGTCCTCGATTTATGTTTTATACCAAATATTTTTTCAATTAAATTCAAAGTCACTTCAAATGAACTCTAATTTTATAATTAACTATAATAATTTTATTAACATTGTGAACACTCTTACTTTTCTGGGTCAATTTTAACAACTCTATTAATGGTTTCCTTTTTTTTGTTGTTTTCTAGCTTATTTTTTTTCTAGCGCCATCTAACTTCACACGCGACAATGAAATTCACAAAACGAAACTTTAATATTAAAATCAAGCATCACGAACATTTCGAATTTTCGAGTTAATCAGCTTAAGTTATATACAAAAAAAAAAAAAAAATAAAAATAAAAATACAACAAAAAAAATCTTCACTTTCGACCAATTCAATGCGAAAAGAATTGCGCAAAAAATTAAATCTTCAAAGTGCAGACGAAAAATAATATTGGAGGTAAGTTTGCTCTTAGAAAAAGCGCACAAAAAATCGAATAAATCGCTTTGTTATAATTTTATTTTGATTTTTATTGCAAAAGTGTAATACGCATTTATTCCTTTTGTGTTTGTTCAACAAATAACACAATTGAAAGTTTAGTTTCCTTTCAGCATTTTATTTGTACAACATTACGTAAAATAAGTATTAAGTGCATGCAATACTTTTCGATTTTTATTGGGGTCAATTGTTATTTGTACACAAAGTGTGGTTTTGTTTTCGAAATTTTGGAAAATTAAAATTAATTTGTTTGGTTTCGGAAGCATTTCGAAAACATTTAGAATTGAATAAATTGAAATACATATTACGAAACCTTGTACTCAATATGCGCTTAAATGGTTTTCGGAAATTGAAAATGCTCAATAAACATTTAAAGCAATTTAAAAATTTCTTTATTCAAAAATAAACTAATTACATTGGCAAGATTTCTATGCGGCTTGTCGTATTATAGGGTACCATAGTTGTATATATTTTATTGAATTTTTGTACTAGTATGCATTCAGTTTTATATTATGAAATTAGTTATAAACTCAAACACGTTTATAATTCCCAAACAGTTTTAAAAAATTATTGCTGAAGTGCATCACAGTAAATTTTTTCTTTATTTATTTAATTTCAGTTTTCTATTTGATTTCACATTTTTCAAGTTTCTTTGTAGCTATAAAAAGCCGGTTAATTTCGATTCTAATAAACCAACATCATCCAGTATAATAATAGCACAATAGTAGTTTGGAATGACGTGGGATGCACTTAAGTTAGCTTGACCAATTAGTTTCGACCAGCGCGTCCAAACAAACGCTGCGCAATGACGTTTGTTGAGATGAGTTAAAATCTGAAAAAAAAATATTTAATTCAAAATAGTTTTTAACCATTTAGTTCGGACATTTTCTGAGACCAATCAAATTAAAATTTGGTAAAGAGCCACCACATGTTTAACGACTTAGCTACCAGCATTTAAGGTTTAAGAATTTATGGAAACTAAAAGAAAAATCTAACAAATAAAACTGTTTTCCATAATTTGATTCAGCGCACTCAGTGCCTGCCAACAAGACGTTGGTTAATGTGAGGTAAAATCTTTAAAATATATTAAACTTTTAATTATTTTTAACCAATTAGTTGGATAACTTGCCTAAAGCAGCCAACCGATTTGAAACAGTTCTCATTCGAACCGTTTTTAGGAACGGGTGCCATTTCAGATAATGGTACTGCACTTTTAACCAGCTCGCTTTAAGTTTAATAAGTGGTCGAAACTGAAAGCAATAATAAAAAAACTGTATTACATATTTCTACTAAGCTAAGCCAGTTCCTTGTTTCAGATGGCAACTCATCTCACTATTCGGCAGTAATTTTACAACTATTGTTGAACTGGTCGAAATCGGTTGGTTGGCTAGTCAAGTTGCCAGTTGATTTCAAATCGGAAACTTAATTGCTTTTTTTTTTTAAACATATTTTATTTAAATTCGACCAGTTTTTAGTCCATCTAAATCAGCGTCATTGTTTTCAAATTTGAGCAAAGCTTTCTCCGTCCCCCATTTTGGACTAATCTTTTTGTGTTAACTGTTTGAAATCAATTGCTTTCTGAAACTTTCCGGTCTATATACCTTTTATTAGCACTCGTAAGTTTTAAACCTGGTCGAAAACGATTACTTTGCTGGTTTCGACCAGTTGACAAATTGACAGTTTTATGCAACTTTTAAATCAAGAGATCGCATGACAACCAGCTACGAAGAGTCACTTACTACGGATAACCTTATTAGAATAATACTTTAGTAACAATTGAACATTAGTATACAAGGAGCTACGTCGAGTGGATCAAGCCGAGCGGTTGTACCACAGTTTCTTGGTTCTAGAATATATAGATTAAACCTTGTAGCTCATCATCACGCAACTCTCATCGGCACAGTTCTAAAACTAGTGAACAAATATGGTTTGGCTGGTTTCGGCCAGTTCGACTAGTTTCGACCAGTTGGTAGCTTTCGACCAGTTGAAATTCTATGCAACTTTTATTATTTCTTTAATATACAGTTATGCTTTACAACTGGTCGAAAAAGACTATTAGGCTAGTTTCGATAAATTGTTACAGGAATGCTACTCGTAACTACTGATGTATGTATTTCCATATTTTCACCATCTTTTTAAAATTTGTAAGCAATTTCGTGCTGAATGATTTGGTAATTAAGTTAATTATGTTCTACAAAAATATAACTTGTTTATAATCAAGTAATGAGGTTTTAAGTGAAGATAATTACGAAACTATATGAATTGACTTTCAGATATAATTACTCTAATAATTGGGCTAACAGTACTCGAGTTATGAAACATATTGAAACAACTAAATTTTCTTTAATGTAGATTCTTAATGTAGATTCTTAAGATTTTTTTGTTATACTAGTATAGAAAAATAAACGGTATAAAAGCAGAGAGTATCGATAACAGTAATTATAGAGACTATAACTGTAAAAAATGAGAGTAGTTTAAGGCGGAGACAGAGAGAGAGAGAGAGAGAGAGAGAGAGAGAGAGAAATCTGAAGTACACATCGGTACTTCAGCAATGATGAACTATAGTTCACATGATTTACAATATTCTTTTTTCTTTCGGCATGTATTGATTTGACAGAACTGAAAGAAAGTTTTCCTGAATGCATTTATCTTTAGCTAAATGCAAACATCTGTTGTAACTGATAAATTATCCATTACTCAATTTTTATATCCCCTGACAACACTACAAAATAGTTTTGAGAAAGAAAATCTGATATGAATTAAAGACAAGAACACCAAGCAGAAAAAACATAAATCTTTACACACTTCACTATAAGTCGATGCTTAAAGACATTGCAACTTGTCACCTTAACGCCTGGAGAAAATAAAACTTTTTCATTTACGAGTATATCCAACAACTGTGTAAACAATAACAGAAAGCTTTGAAGAAACACGACATCAACAAGAAAAACAACGAAAAGTATAGATTATATATGTATACTTCAACAGAAGATACGAGTATATATCTGAAATTTATGTTATTAACATAAAATGCGTGTCTGTTTTTCATTTTATATAGTAATCTTCAATGGTAGCAGGTGTTTTTTGTTTAAAGAGTACCTAAATGCCAAAGTTAAGTACTATTTGAATCATAATTTTTCGGTTTTTGTATGAATTTGTTAAGCATTAGCATAATTTTGAGCTGAAATATTTCAACAGTGTGTTTTTTGAAGAGGTGTAGAACTTCACAAATAAATGAGAGTAATAAGCATGTGTCAATTTTATTGCATTCTGGAGTTCTAATTTTCCACCACTTTTTCATTCATTTAAGGCCGTATATCTCGGATACTGCGCACGATATTGGCTTTAAAAGCTGAAATCGATGGGAGCTTGTCCGCATTGACCAACGATTTCAAGTCTCCCCACAGAAAGTAGTGCAGCTGTGTCAGATTACACGATCTTGCGGGCCAGGCAATGTGTTTGTCTCTGGAGATTATGCTGTCGTCAAAGTCTTCGCTTCATAAGTCGATGGTTGCTCCAGAAGTATGAAACCAAAACCGGTTGCAACGAAAGACCTTCCAAACCATATGCACGTATTTTTCGAAACAAAAATTCGTTCAACATGGCATGGCAATGTTACATTTTCTTCGAACTTGAAGAAGTTTGTCCCGATGATGCACCAAACCATGCAATTTTCGAGGTGTGTCGATAGCTGATGTATTACCATTGGATTTACCTCGCGCTTATTTTGCTTATATACAAAGTCACGAGAAAAAAGTGAATCAACTTCCAAAGAGCCCAATCTTTGCATGATGATTTGCCAATCATTTATGTATGTAAATATGAAGTTGGCCTTTCGATAAAACGATAAACTTTTTGAGTTTTGCCACATTAAAAAACTTACCTGCTACAAAAAGCACCCTAAATAATGGCATTTATTTTCGTTCATGGTAAAAAAGTAAACAGATTTGTATAATTTATACGAAGTTTTTCTGTTTTGTAGATTATTGAAATACTGAAAGCATTTTTTCTGTAAATATGCCATGCCATAACCTTGAAAAGTAATAAAGGAAAATTAGTGCAAACAAAAACTATTAAATTCTATTATGTAGCAGAACCCTTGGAGCAGACACAGCACTTCAAATCTCATTAGTAAATCTTATTATAGTTGTTTTTAGTTTACTTTGACCTTAAGCTGATGCTAAACTTTATTAATAAAATAGTACAAGTAGAAGAGTATAGAAAGAAGTGCAAAGTTTGTCTTTTACTTCGAGACTATAATTTTGGGAGCTCTAATTGAAAATGTTTGCGTGGGGTTGAAGGTTTCCAAGGGAAAACTTTACGCAGAGCAGACATAAAAAGAGCCAAAAAATAAAAACCTCGTCAGCAGAACAACTCATCGTAGAAGTTTTTATTTTTTTGGCAAAGTCAACAAAAATTTAAATGGTTTGTTTGAAAAATATATGCAGCATAAATTTTACTTGTACTAACGGTATCTAACGGTACTTTTCAATATATTAAACAAACACTAGTGTTGCAAAACCATTAGGCGTGTCTGAATTTAAAATTGAGTAGAAATAGTTGTGTGTGTGTGTATAATGCCGGAAATCTTTATTGTGCGGATTTCCTTCCAAGGCTTCGTTTGCAGAAATCGGTTAGAGAGGTTTAATTTTGTATGACTCTGTTCTGTTGCATAAGTCGGGCAGGATCGCACCAATGGTTCCAAGCATGTTGTTCTTCAGTTGGTCAATTGTTTTATGTTGGTTTGTTGGCATAGACCAGAGAAAAAGTCTAGGGACTTCTGGAAATAACACATTCTGGGAACACCATACGATGTGTGATATACTGCGTCGTCTTTTTTACATCAGGTTCATGTTTTCCAGGTCCATGTTATTCAATTTAGGTAAAAAAAGTTAGTTATGGCACGGTACCGCTCGCCATTGACAGTAGACAGTAGGAAGATAACGTCACCTGAACAAATTTCAGAACAAACTGTGAGTTTCTCCGAATATCTCTTGATACTGCAATGGATAACTCTCTACTCAAATGTTTGTTCCGAAACCGTTCAACCAAGAAGAATAAGATGATTTTATTGCCAAATTTGGATCTCACATTTGGACCTCAAAAACACAAACGTCGAAGAATGATAGCGTTGTCAGCTAAAACGACAGAGCAATAAGCTATCAAGGTAGTATAGTAGCTTTATTAAGCTTGTAAACAAAAGCTAGTGTTGCAAAACCATAAGCACAAAGTATACAAATAATTTCTAAACACACACAGTCTCAAATACTTATTTCTAAACACACCTCGCTAGTATAGTAGCAACTACTGCCACTAGAAAGTTCAGCAGAGTTTATAGTTTGCCATAGTTTGTGCTGTCAATTCTCAATTCTCAGCTCTTTGCTTTTCAATTTCGCATAAATTTACTTTAAATGACTTTTGTTGTACAATAATAATAGTAGTATTCCGTATCCTTTACTCAGTCTGTATGTCCTTTCTAAACTTTGAACTTAGCTAAAAGTGTAAGGTAGCAACTCACTGCCACCACGCACACTCTCATACAATGAGCTACAAATTCAAGTATGCTACTCTTTGCCTTACTTGGTGATGTCGTCGGCTGTTGTCCGTCTGTTTGGTGTGCTCATGGTGTCATCTTCAACGTTGTCATTGTCGTTTTTGGTGCAAAGTGGTTCTGGCAGTAATTTGAAAATCTAGTTGACTAGGTCAGTCAGGCTGTTGCCGAATTGTGTATTTTGTTTTTGTATACGAAATAAAATGTACTCTGTGCTTTTTTTTTATATGATTTTACTATTTTTGGGAGAGATTTGAGCGATATAGCGCGAGTCTGCGCAGTACTAAATTGAGTACATATATTGAAGAGTGTTTTTGCCTTTAGAAACAATGTTCCAGAACATTTGCTGTAAAGGACTTATCGTAATTACTTCGTTTAGCTGAGAATTTAAGATATATTATTTGGAAAATATAATTTTTATATTGTGCTAAATGCAGCATAACTCCAAAACTGTAAGTTCAAAACATTTTTGTGCAAAGAATATTTGTAAGCATTTAAATTTTGCTTTTAATGTTTTTTTATTTGAAAGATAATTTTCGGAGTATAAGCGAGTTATAGCTTCTTGAAGTTGGTACTTTTTGAACTTTTATAAATTTGGTAAAATTCTGTTATGTCCGGTTTGAATCAGTTGTCAGCACCATCAGGTCCGTAGCATTCATAAGAGGTTTTCTGTAACACAAGTCGCTCTAGTTGTACCAGAAAAGTAGGTACTAAAAATATGTTCCAGCATTTCGTATGTTTCTGCGAATTTGTTTAAGATTCTTGGAGTGTGTATCAGATGCTTTGGCAGCGCTCGAAAGCGTTTCAGATGCATGGAGCAGTGGTTCCAATTGTTCCAAACACTTCTCTACATTATTCAAGAATTGCTCCAAAGTATTTACCATCGTTTCAAATTCTTCCAAAGTGTTTAAGTAGCTGCAAAACTATTCCAAACCCTTCGAAAAATGTTTTACATAATTAGAGAATAGTTGAAAGTGCTTACAGAGCCTGCAAAATCATTACAGATACGACGAGTAGTGGTTCCAGTTGTTTTTTCAAATACTTGAAAATGTTTCTGAATAGTTTAAGTTAATTAACAGATTTCACAATTGGTTTTTATTAAAAAATATACTCATAGTTGAAGGTACAACTCTTCTAAAAAAAAAAAAAACATATTTACTACTTACTTATCAACATGTTGCTGCCACAAATGCCTAATGTATCTGCAGAGATTTACTGCTTTACTGCGCAGTAACCAAATATAAATTCTCCAATCAAAAAGGATGCTGTTCAGCTTAACACTCAGCAAAATGTTCACTCGGATGCCAAATCACTTCGGCTTGTGGCTTTTACTCTCCTTGACCTTGAGTAGCGTATACAAAACTAAAAAAAAAAAAAAAATACAAATCTTGGCACTTTTCGCACCAAATGCGCAATTTTTTGTTAGTAGGAGCGAAGAAGGGCATCAACGGCAACATGTCCTCGCATAGAGTGTAGAGTATCTGTGTATATTGTGAACATATGCGTGCCTCAACATAAAACGCCGAGCGACTTCATTGTGACGCGCTGGATAAACGCATTTTCAGTTACACTGTGCACTGAAACGTGTTCACAGCTTGTAGAGCGGAGATACAAAAACGCGTAAAGAAAATATCTAAAAGCAAAAAGACGTGAAGTGAAGAAAATATACAATAAGAAAAACGCATAAAAATTTAATAAATAAAATTGTAATTATGTGTTACAGCAAAGTGTAGAAGCAGCAACAAAATCAATTCAGTCGTACAAAAAAGTATCTCAAAGATTGCTGAAAGCGTTTTTTTTCCCCATTGCTTCTTGCTTTACGCTAAGTGTGACGACCCCCCAGCGTTGATGTGTTGCAATTATTATTATATGCCATGAGGATGCTGGCTACTTTGTAGCTGATTTTTTTTTTAAATAAATTTCTCGGCGTTTTTGCGCTTTTGAACCGGACGAATCCGTCGTGAGGATTTCAGTGTGTGAACGTTTGTAGAGGTAGGAATGTTTGCCAGATGTTTCTTTTGAAGTTGAATGCGTACAATGTGATTACTATTGTATTATGATGAAGCGAAAATGTTAATATATATTCTTACATGTGGTCAGCGTTTAAATTATTAAAGCTTACAGGCATATTAGCAGATTAAAGATGCTATAAACTGAGAACATAATTTTGGTATTGTATTATTTTAAACTGCACAAAATGATGCAAAATGTTTTCTGTGAATTCTTAAATAAAAGAACTGTGTTTATGGAAATTATGCATAACATTATAGCGACATGTAAACAAACGCTAGTGTTGTAAAACCATACGCACAAGTATTCAAGAAATTTTGTACTTTTATGTTTTTAAGTAAGAAGTAACAAAAAGTTTTTCATACAAAAATTTGTGCAAGTATACAGTAGGGTTCTTATATACATTTTCTACTCCCTATTTGAAGTGGTGTTAGGGGATTTAACATCCAAGTTACGTGGCTCTATATTTTATAGACGCCTCGATTTACGAGAAATGAACAGACAGACATGGTTGTTCGATTCAACTTTAGATGCTGAATAAGAATTTACATGTGCATTTTATGGGGTCTGCCAAGCCTCTCATTCCCTTCCCTTATGCCACTTACCATCGCTTATGCCACTTACTAGTATATTAACGAAACATGTTGGTACCTACGCAACGTCTTTTTTTGTACTATATGCAGTACACTGAATACGCATGTATAATGCAAGGAAAGATGCCGACAAAGAATTATAAAATTTCACTTACAGCTTAGTGGCACTTATAATACACAAATAGGTTTTACACTAATTTATTACTGATCTGTCGTTTGATAGCGACTTTCTATGTTTATATCTCACATAAATTGCTATGCTATTAAAAGCTCTTCTAAGTGATCTATATAGTATAATAGTTTAAGTAATCTATAATGCATTGAGCGTCTAAAGAAAAGCTTTTACACAGTATTGTCAAAATAAGTATGCACGATTCTATGTGAAATATAACTAAAAGCTCTTTTAAAGTATTCTAAATGAGCACATATCTAAAGCTTTAAGAAGTCTATGTTGCGCTAATGCCAGTTAAAAGAAAAATTAGCAACAAGTACTGTCAAAATTAGCAATATTTTATAAAAGCGCTAAAAGCTCTTCCTAAGAACTCTGATTGATCAATATATGTAAGTGCTTGTAAGTAGTCTATAATGCATTCTGTCAAATTCTTTGTACTTAGTAGTTCTATAGAAAGCTATGAAAGCTATGTGCAACAATTATGATTGATCAATATATTCACTTTTTAAATGTCTATGTTGTGTTAATGTTAGATAAAAGAAAAAGGTTTTCAACAATTTATTAACAAAATTATATAAAAAGCTCTAAAAGCTCTTTTTAAAACATCTGTATATTAAGAATTTATTATTTACTATGTACATTTAAGACTTTTATAATGCATTGCGCATAAATAGAAGAGTTTTTACAGAATATTGTCAAAAATAATTTTGATAAATTAATTAGAAGCTCAGAAAGCGCTTTTTAATTATACTGATTGGTCAAGATATACACTTAAGAACTCTATAAAGAGTTAATAGGAACATTTTTACGGAATATTAAGTTAAAAGTTATTTATCTAATTTTATATAAAGCTCTGAAAGCTCTTTTTAATAATTCAAGATATCTATATTTAAGAATTCAGTAATGGTTTGAGCGTTATTGGCAAAGTTTTTACGGCGTTTTGTCAAAATTTTATTAAAAGCTCCGAAAGCTCTTTTTAATAGTTCTGATTGGTCAATTGGTGTATGTTTAAGTAAACTAGCAGCATATACAATGCTAACTATCAAAACTGTTTTATATACAAGCACTATAAAAGAAAACCACTTCCAGATAAAATACAGTTCATTAAATTTTCTTTTTTTTTCTAATGTTTAAAATTCGCTCCATTTCCTTTTATGTGCAGACAACTCAAGCAATTAGAGCAGTAAACACTTTTGCATTTTTCTAATAAAATTTCCCAATCATTCTCCTACACTCTTTGTGCTGAAGAACATTTGCTCCAACCACGAAAAGTCGAATTACACGCGCTTGGGCTGCTGTTGACATTCCGGACAACTGATTGACGGCAATAATTTTCAGGTCAGCAGTTTTATGCTTATGTAGAAGTTTTCGCAACCGCATATAAATACTACTTTTAAATATTCATGTCGAGAAGCATAAATATATCAAAATTTTGATTACATTATTTGCATCCTTTTACGTGCAAATATTTTATTTTGCGCATAATAAATAATTCTGCAATTGATTAAAGCACAATCTATAAAAAATAAATAAAGAACTCAGCGCATATTTGAATAATGTTTATTAAAACAAAAACAAAACAAAAAAAAAGGCTTACGTCGTTTTATGCGAAAAAAATATGCCAAGGACATACTATTGACGTATGACATATTCAAAATTCAACTAGCATATTTTCCGTTCAATGACAGATACATAAAATAAATCAATGAAAGTGTATCTTTTACAATTAGCCAACATAAATGTGTGCCATTAGAGTTGGTTTACAGCGCATTAAAAGTCAGTGATAAAGTTACTTTGCAAAAACTTGTATAAAATTGTAAGTAACTGATAAGTAACTAACTGAAAAGTATCTAAAACTTTGCTAAGAATTGAAGTAAAGCCTTACAACTGCCATAAATATTGTATATATAAGTATTTTTTTAGCATATAAGCATTTCCGCTTTAAAAGATACAATATCTGTTTTTTAGTACTTAATCATTAATTTTTCATATATATATATACAAAATGACAGCAACAGCAACAATAACAACAACAACAATAACGTACAACAAGTATCTTTTCAATGCACAAACAACTAGCTTGAAGTGTGCTTTAATAATGCAAAAGACACATTTAGCTGGCAAGCAAAGATGCACAAAAAAGATACAAGTATCTATAGATGTATCTGCACAATGCAGAGCAATGTATGCATAAACGAAATGACACTGTTAGTGTCAGTAACCTGAATATGCAACAAATATGTGCGCAGATACATTGTTTCTTTTTGCTATGCGGTAAATAGCAGATACATTGAGTTAAGCAAAGAAGCGACAACGACAAATTGCAACGTGAAGCTAAAAATCCGCCTAACAAAAAATAAAAAAAAATAAAAAATAAAAAAGAAGAATGAAAAATGCTTAAACACTTTAAGCCGCTTGTACATAGTTTTAATAAACAACAACAACAACAACAACAAAAGCAAACATGTAAAAAAATACAACAGAGATTTTTTTTCACTTGTTTTCGGCGTTTTTGTTTTAATTTTGTAATTTTTTGTTCAAGAAGCTTAGCTGCTCAGAGTACTTCCTGACAATTGTGTCAACATTTTTTTTGTTTTGTTTTGGATTTTGTTCCCTTTTTTGTAACTTGTTGTTGTTTTTTTTTCTTCTGTCTGCCAGTGTTGCCAACGGCATTGCAGTAATTGCCAACTATTGTTTTAGTATATTTCTATGTACGAGTATAATTAAAATTAGCTACAAGCAAAGTTTCGCATAAAACCAAAATTAAATCAAAAACGTAGCTACAAAATGTAGCTGTTGTTGAAAAGTGCAATAAATCATGCATACATGTGTGCTCAGATACATTTACAAGCTTTGCTATATACTAGTATAGTATTTTGCTACAAATGTTTAGTTTTAAGTTATATTTTCAACTTTAAGTTACTTTGCTGCTAGTTTTTTAACTTAAATAACAAAAAGTATCTGCAGCTAAATACAAAAAAAAAAAAAAAACCACAACAACAATTCAATGGCATGCAAGCTTTGCGTTACATTTCATTTAGATACAATTTCTTTTGCAGTTGCTCCAGCACTAAAATGTTATGCAGCACAATTAAAAACTGTTTGCTCATTTTGCCTGTGTATATTTAAATTTTATTATTTTTATTTTGCTGTTGTAGTTGATTTAGACATGAACCTTTGTACCTTAGTACGTGCGCTTAAGTTAAAAGTAGCCTGTATCTCTCTAACTAAACGTGTATCTTTTACGCAAATCTTGTGCACATCTGGCAATTGTAAATGAAAGCTAGAGTTAATTTGTTAGATTTTCACGCTGCGATACCTTTCATATATGTTTATAGATACATTTGTGCAAGTAATTATGCAGCTACTTACTCAATGTAGATACATGTGTGCGCAGCATTGCTTGACTATCTTGTTGGAAATATTTAAGTGTAAAAGTTCACCGATATTGTTGTGGTTTTTTTTGTTATTCTGTAACAAGTTTACGTTTCGAGTTGCTTTATTTGGTATGAGGTAGCCAAAACGGTGTAACAATGAGATAAAAGATACTTTAGATATTTTATTTTTTTGAAGTGCATACTTTTAGGCTTACTGAAAAAAAAAAACAAAACAAAAAAAATTGAAGATTAAACGTTATCTTCGGTTGTACTTGCAAATAGTATTTTTTGAAAACATAACTGTGGATGGTGAATTTATTAAGATGTGTTCTATTAAACTGCAATACAAAAAAAAAAGAAAAATAAACTTCGATTCTCAATGACGATATCACTTCATCTCGTCGAGCTAATTAAAAATATATAGATCATGGATAAAAAGCTCAAGAATAAAACTAGTGCAGGAAGCACTTATATTATTGTGAACCCTCGGCGAACACAACAAAGTTTACTTACTGTGGTTGCCAGGACACAATAATATAATAGGAAATGAGCTAGCCGATAGGCTCGCCAAGAAAGGTGCGGCAACGCCAATGTTAGGACCAGAGCCTTATTTTGGCATTGGACGACATACTACACTGGAACTAATCCGCAATGAAACAAATAGAGCAAAGAAGCAGCACTGGGCCATGAGCCAAGCACTAAGGCAAGCTAAAATATTTCTAGGAGGTTTCGACCCGTGCAGAGTGGAAGCAATGCTTCAACTAGGTAGAAACCAGCTGAGAACTTTGACAGGAATACTAACAGGACACTGTCGACTGAGGAAACAGCTGTGTGTGATGGGTACATATAATTCCAAAGAATGCAGATTTTGTAATCATAAAGAAGAGACTCCTCTTCATATAGTTGCAGAATGTGTAGCAATAGTCAGAAGTGGACTTCGAATTTTGGGCAATTACTTTGTGTAAGAAGAAGTTATATCTTAGCACAATATTAAGGTTTATTCAACAAGTTGGGCTAGAGCATACTTACATCTAAGTAAGAAGGACAAAACAATAGATCTATCTAGGTCGCGGTTTTAAAATTATGTCCTATAATAACATAAACTGTGCTGTAAAGAACGGGGTTGTAATTTACTGCTTCTCAGATGTTTTTTTTTTTTTTTTTTTTAAAAGAATCTCTTACAACTAATATTTTAATCTTTTTTTTTTGTTTTTGCCAATCAAATGCTACAAAACAAAAAAAAAAAAAAAAATTAAAACAAGAGAAAACGTTGACTCTACGGTAGAACTTCTATACTCTTCACAAGTAACTAACACATTACTTTCACATCATTTTTAAGGTGTTAGCTCGAAAAATAAGAAAATATATTATGGGAAGGGTTACATAAAATTCGGCTTATTAGCCTGCGTCTCTGATGCGCAGTCTTACTTGCATAGCTTTGTGATTAAGGTAGTGATCATTTGCGTTATGGCTGTAAATTGGTTGAACATTTGTTCCATCATGACTTCCAATCGCTTAAACATGACGTTTGATTGACTCGCATCAGTCAATTCTGGTTGGTTACTGGATTGAGAAGGAATTTGACGGCCTTTTAACGTGGACGTGGCATAGCTGATATTTGCATTGACAGCTGAACTTGAAGTTTGTTGTTCTTTAATCAGTTTTATTTTGTCTATCTTTGGTTTTGGTAAGTTTCTTAGCCTTTGTATAATGCAGCATGCTTCCCCTCGCATTCCCCATGCTTTCCATCTGTACGGAAGTCTACAATAACGTTTTATATGTCCAAAGCCCTGGCAACGGTAGCATTGAATGAGATCATCATATTTCTTTGTTGATCTCAACACTAACAATAGAATTGCAGAGATGGTCAATCTTAAAGGCTTCAACATTGTTGCTTGTTGGCTCCAAATTGACAAAGAAAATTGACATTGGACTCTTTGTTGTTTTGCTGACTGCATTTCTAATGTCCCTGGTTATATGAACCAATGCGCGCAGGGCGTCCGAGATTTCAGCTGTAGAGGTTGAGAAATGCAATCTTTCGACTACTATACGATAAGCTCTCTCATCCTTAGGTTGGAATGTGCGGTATTGGCATACGTTAGAGTCAAGATACGCCTTGAACTTGTCGTACGATTCATTGTCATTTAGCATTAATCTGACTTGACCATCACACCCTGCTTTATAGTCAAACTGTTTACCATGACCAATAACTCTAGATATGTCAGCCATCATGTCACATATAATAGTGACCCCCGGGAGGAAGATGGGGGGGGGGGTTTGATGACCATAGGTTTTTTTTACAGTTCGCTGGGTATTCTCAACAGAATCAGGAGCTTCATCATACAAATTGTCTTGCAGCTCAAGGCGATTAGCTCTAGAATTGGAGAACTGATTTCCCTTTGAATGACCAGAGAGATGTTTCTGGGCAGATATCTTTCGGTTGACTACGCCTTCTTCAGAATAGGAAGAACTACTCTCTAGCGGGCTTGAGACCGATCTGACAGCAACACTGGCTTGTACCTTACATGAGGTGTCAGTTTTTTTTTTTTTCATATTAAAACTGACGTTGGTTGGAAGGCTTTTGCTATCTTGCTAATGTTTTTGGTGTATATTCTATACTGGCGTCGTTGTACATCACGGCGATGCCAGCAGCAGCACAAAGCAAGATTTGTTTTTTGATTTTTAATTTTCTCTTTTTAATATACAAAGAAATATAATATAGGCATTGTAGGACATTTTTCCAGATGAGGAAACGAATACCATACCATCGGTCATAATTATCCGATTTGTGAAAATATTTAAATAAATAGAAATTCAATATCAATATTTATCATAAAAATAAATTAATATAAAATTAAATTAACAAATAAACTAGTTTCTGGTGTTTGTTTTTCACAAACAACAACAAAAACTAGTAGCAAATTATAACTTCCACTTACAGTTTAAAAGTACTTTTAATTTGCAAGTTTTTTCATTATGTAATGTAATTCTACGCATTTTTATGACATTCGCACATAGTATAGAATAGTATTATCAGTTTGTCTGACGGTTTAAAGTAGACATCGTAGACCACATGAAGTATATTTATATGTACAATATAAATTTAGCTTTGTCCGTCTGTCTGTCCCTATGGATGTTACTATACATTGTTTGGGGACAAATTTTTATGGTATCCAGTTGTAAATTGGGAGAGTTGGTAAGGTAGCTACGCTCCTGGGTTGCTCTTGACATTTGAAAATAGATTCGACTTGACTAAGTACATATTTAGAGCTTTCATAATTACTAAATTTGTATTGTTTAAATCACTTGTGAACTAAATGTTCAGTAAACGAAAGGATCAGTGAGCTTAATTAACTGAATGACCATTCAACTAAATGAACTAAATGATCAATAAACTAAATGTTCAATGCACTAAATATAAATAATAGATCAGTAAACTAAGGAGCATTGAAGTAAATCACCATTGAACTAATTAATCAGTGAACAAAATAAGCAGTGCATTAATTTAACTAAAAGATAAATGAACATAGTGAACATTGCGTAATGTTTATTGAATTAAATGACTCAGTAACCAGTGAACTAACTGAACTAAACGACCATTGAACTTAATTAACTGAAGGACCATTATACTAAATGAACTAAATAATCAGTAAACTAAATGTACTAAATGAACTAAGAGATCAGTAAACTCAGAAACATTGAACTAAATGAGCATTGAACTAAATATTCAGTTAACTTAATGAACTAACTGACCATTGAGCTAAATGAACAGTAAATTAAACGGAAAACTGACCAGTAAATTGCAGTAATTGAACAAAATAATATAAATCATCATTGAGCCTAATGAACAGTGAACTAATTGAATTAAAGCACCAGTGTTACAAATGAACTAGTTCACTGGTGAAGATGAATTACTAAAGTGGATCTTCGAATGGAACTAATATGTCCAACACTAATAGCATTTTTATACACGTGTCCAACCTTACACAACACATTACATTGCGTCAGAATAGCAACTTATTTTTTGCTAAACTTTTATATAATCAGCTGTTTGTTGTCAAGCGTTTCGATACGCTTTAAAATATTTTAAATTAGCTGTAACAAATATGAGTAATCTCCAACTTAATGAGCAAAAGTTTTTACTTTGAATTTATTTACAAACGGAATACGAAATATGAAATATGTATATCTTGCTCTTCGTGTTATCCTTGATGTTCACTGTTGGAAACTAATTAAGATGAAGATTTTGGGTAGTTTTTGGTGACACTCTTTCTTTTGTAAATCACAGGTGTGGTGCATGGCCATTAAAGTGCAGACATTTGTTAATAGGTTGAAACAGGTTGAACGAGTCGTAGTGATATTTACAGAGATGCTTTTCGATTTACTGCTATATCTAAATCGTTCAATGCTTAGATTGGGCTGATAAATAATCTAATATTGACAGCTAGCCGGCAACTTGAGACGTTACGTTGAAGGTCCATCCGGAGTATGATTTAGATTTTATGAATTCGTTGTTAAGTTTTAATGGAGTTCTGAATGTATATTTTGATATTTGGTTAGTGCAAATGTCTTGAATCAAAGCGAATGTTATGCAACATCTTTAGAGATGATTTCAAGATGGATTTACTGGTGTAGTTGTATCCAGAGTATCCAGAGTATTCCTAATGTATCCAGAGTATTCCTCGCCTTCGTGTAGATTTTGAACTTGTTGACATCTAATTCCTTGGAAATGCTTGCCGTTTAAAAGTATTTAGGAATAATTACACAGACTGCAAGATCCTCAGCATACATTTTTAAGCCAGACATAAATAAAGTGTTTCAATTGCCTTTTTGCAAATCCTCTGTTACAAGTTTATTAAACTATATTTCATATTTTAAATGTTGTTTGGTTGAGTAATAAATAAAAAATGCAGACAAACATAAAAGTAAATTTACTTTTAATATATTTTGCCTTGACATTGCAATACGTCAGCCAGCGACCCGCAGACAACGCAAGCAAAAAAAAAAAAAAAAAAAATGATGCAAACCCCTACAATTTTTGATAGCACCCAGAGCGCATGCTAGCCTTTTAATTAATTATTGCGGAATAAAATTGTTGTTTGAGACAAACTAATTGAAATGGCATGTTGTGAAAATGTATCTACGCGTCTACTGCGCTGCAGGCTATATTAAATCGGTCAGTCATTTTCACTGTCACTGTCACTGTCACCGTCAGAGTCATCTAGAGTCATCATCAGCCATCGAAATTAAAATGCTCCTGTCCGCCTGCCCGCCAGTACTCATGGTACGTTTTATTCGCACAAGTGTCAATTTACGATGGCGTAGTAAAAAAAAAAATACTGCGGTTGCAATTTTAACTCAGCTCAGCTTGTTTCAGTTCAGTTGTGCAAATATTTGCAAATATGTTCTCTCGTTTATATTATGGGTGGCAGTTAAATTTTTTTTGTTTGTTTGTTGGTATTTTGGTAGTGCGCACCCCTTTGCATATGTGTAATGTCGCTGGGGGATCTGTCGCTTGGTTTGCTTCTCGTTCGCGCGAATTACTGCAATTTTGCTAATTAACACATGAGCAAATAAATTCTGCATGTACATTTCAAATATCGTATTTCGTTTTCACTTTGCACAGCATTAGAGTGACCCTATGTAACATTAAATGACAGCAGATTATAAAGCAGCAGTCCGCAGGCTAATGGCATGTCTACGGTTATCGTATAAAGCAAAAGAGCAACAAAAGTGCTTGCTTTCTTATTGCGATAGTATGCGTGTGGCTATTTATGTTGTTAACTGTAAAAACTCTCTCTTTAGTATGCTCGTTTCTCTCTTGTGCTCACAGCTGTGCAATGTACCGTTAGAGCTTGGTTTTACTTTCGTTGCATCGCTTGCTTATTTCTATGCTCTTCCGTGCAGTACTCTCTCACTAATACACATTAAACTATTGCTGATGTGTGAGTGAATCGCTGTAGCTCTTTTTCAATACATTTTTTATTAGGTATGTTTAATTAAACGAATTTTCTTATTTTTTTTTATATTTTATTTGCATCATTGTCTTCGAAAATTCCAAAAACCAAAAAAAAAAAAATAAACACAAAAAGAAAAACAGAACTGTTCCTTTTTGGTTTCGCTTCATGCTGTCATATTGTCTTCTCTATCTTCAATGTCCTTTTTATCCTTTCTTCTTTCTTTTGGCCTTTGCCTTCGCTCGATCAGGTACAGCTGCAACATCGGCTGGGAACAGCATTGCCATGACGAACATCAAGGATACCACGTAGAATAAGAGAAATTTCATTTTTTGTTTTTAAATTTGTTTTTCGACAAAAAACTGAATCAGTTTGAGATTCGTCGATACTCTTTATAGACAAATATTTGTTACAGTTGATTTAACAATTGGAAATGCTTAATTAGTAATTTAGGTTGCTGAACGTAACTAATAGAATTTAGTTAGTAAATTTTTTTAAATGCGAAATTCGATTTGCTTATTACTCTGTATATCTAAAGGGTAGGCGCTTAAATGTACGAGTATAATATTTTATAAACAAACAAATAAAAATAAAACTGTTCTACGAATATGATTCTCGAACGTTTGAGTTCTAGTGTAACACAAATTGGTAGAAAGTGGAAAGCTTGTTACATGTTCAATCTTTCAAAATTGGTGACAAAGCACAATTCTTCTAGAAGCATTTTGAAGATTTAACAAACTTTGCTAAATGGCCGAGCACAATTTCGCATATCGGCGATATGTCGGTAAGCAAATAAGCCCCCAGGTGTGCGGAACTAGTTCTGTACAATCCGGGGTAGTGACATAGTAGAAGTTTTTTACTACTTCGCTATTGTCACAGCTTCTACAGTAGTTCTTTGTGCAGGTCCTCAGTCTCCTAGTGTGTTTGTCTATAAGACAGTGGCCTTTCATGACTCCTATTAAGAACGCTGTCTGCTTTACTTACCCTCAGAATGGTTTTAATTCTTTCAAGGTCATACTTTGGCTACTTCAGTTTTCAATTGTGACACGTGGCTATTCTGGAACACCGCTTGTTCGCAGTGGATATAGTATTGCTTTTGATTTGCAGCTTACAGATCGAAAGAGACACACTAAGGTGCCCCTATGGAGCGTTGTCCATTACATTGCAAGTTCTTTTGCATTACAGTTGCTCTCAATATCGTTGTAACCTACGACCCAGACGAGAATCTACGACATTCTGTAATAGCCTTTGATTTGATAGTATCTGCTTGTCTATCTGAGTACAGATAGATCATGGACGTACTTAGGTATAATATTACAAACTGAGTAGCAGCGTCTTCCGCGTAATAGGCAGTAGTTAGGTAGCCTGAAGAATGGATCGATTTCAAATTCTAAGGCAAGGACATCTTCACCGATTTGACTGTCTAGTTTTGAGGCATACGTAAATATTTTTAGAGTTTTCTATCAACTGTCGTTGACTCTGCCATTCTTGGCCGGAGAGAGTTTGACATCTTCTTATTGTCCATTTTTGGGAGTAATTACAGTAATCTGTGTTAAGTGGTAGAACTTTAATTCCATTGAAGATTGCAGAATTGCCTGTTCTACCGTTTTTCTTACTTTCTTTAACACTATTAGCGGCTATTTGAACCGATTCTTCTTTTAGAGGGAATGATGTATTGTATTCCGTGCTTTTAAGGACATGGCATCTAACACCTTCTTGTAAAGAGTATAAGTTCTATTTTCTTCTAGCTAGAGAGCTCCTTGGCTGCTTTTTCTATTAGATCACAGAGTGTCTGCGGAAACATGCAATTAATTGCTATGGCAACGACATCCGTTAATCTTGATTGGTTATTTGAATTCCTCCCTCTTTCATGCGTCGTAAGCATCTTTTCGTTTGCCAGAACCTATATTAGAGGGGATAGGACGCCTCCTTGTGTCTATTTTGACATATCTGCAAGCGAACGATTCCCACAGCTCAACGTTCACAGTCCTGAAATTGAGCATTCGACTGATGAGGCTTACTAGAACCTTGAGTTGAGTTGAGTTTGTTAAAGGTCTCATCTAAACTCTCTAAAAGCTTCTTCCAATAAAAAAAACCAATTTGAACCAATTTTCGAAGCACTTTTTCCACTCCAAATGAAGTAACTCCAAAACATGCGTTTTGAACGAATCAACCGCTTCCTCTGACGTAGAAAATTGATGCCCGCGTAATTATTGTTTGATGTTCGGGAATAAAAAGAAGACTATACGGCGGAAGACCCATCAATTCGATGTTTTGAGTACACAAAAACTGTTCTGATGCAGAATTATTCTTCTTCGGCGGTTCGTTTTCCTTGTTTCTTCGAAGACTTGTGGCAAGCAAATGGTTGTACATCATATAGAATGGACCTTTTTACGTTGCTCTAACGCCACTGTAGCCACATGAGCATTTTTGTGTCAAAGAAACAGGCATCCATTAGCTTGCCACATTAGGGTCAACATCGATGTTCTATGGCACAACAACTGAATATGGTCGACCTTCTCGGAGAGCGCCGACCACAACTGAACTCGGTGTACTAGTTTTTTTTACGGTACTTAAAGGTGGTATTTGATTGCCGTAAACAGATTTTAGTTTATCAAAGCACTCCAGTCTTGATACACGTACACATCGAAATTTATGAAAAATTATCTCACGAAAATGTTCACGGTTTAATTCCATTTTTGGCACGAGATGATCACACTTTACAAACCAAATATTACTCGTATGTCAAAACGTTCTGTGTACGTTTACGCTAAAAAATGTAAAACTTTTCAATGGAAACGTCAGTTGCATCTGGAAACACTTATTGTTGCCGAAACCTGGTACATAAATAGCGCCTCTCGTATTCTTTGCTATGTATGTAGTGTCGTTTCACTAGAAGTATCTTTACTGTAGCTGTTGTTGATGTAAAGATCTAAAAGTGCTTATGCAAAACATAAAATTTGGAGTTACAATTACCTTCTGTTAAATATCATCTTATTCTTGGTACTCATTTATTGTATTAAACACCCTAAAAACGACAAGAATCGTAAGTATAATACTAAAAGACGACAACACTTTGCATTAACAGCAAAATTAGCGAGCTGAGTGCACTATTTAAACTGCTAACAGTTTGTGCATTCATATGAAAATAAAAAGCACATGTTAAACAAATTATTTTGTATACTATGTCTGAAGTGAAAATGGTCACTTTAAATGCAATACCACCCATTGTGCAGTCCTTTGTATCTATGTACATATGCATCTACAAGTGAGTATTTATATTTGTTTTGGGTGTGTTAAGTGTTAAATGTCATAATGGCTTTTCATATTTATGTGCGCTTAGATAATTACGCTACTAATTACGTGTATGGATTTCATGTGTTGATTTTTTGTTGTTTGTTTTTTTATTTTTTTGTTTAACTGAAATGTTTGTAAAATTATTTGGAGCGTTAAAATTTGTGCAGCTCTTATAAATTATGCTGCAGCCTAAAATTATGCTTTAAAAACACACCGATTTTATATTTCAAATGCCAAAAGGGCTGTTGCCAAAAGCCATAATTAGATGAAATTTTAATTACTCTAAAATGTCAAAGAGCAGCAATAAAAAAGATTATTAAGCGCCTCAAGATACAAGCGTCTAGAGCAACGAAAAAAACTATATATATATATACATATGAATTATACGCCTCGTTGGCTATACAGCAAGGCGCCCAACGCAAATAAAAAGATACATATGTATCTGCTGCTAAGTAACACAAAATACACACTTGAAACTGCAGCCAGCCACATAAAGTACAAAGTTCAGTCATTAAAATAGACGCCGCATGGCTGGCTTCCTTAAAATTCTTGAGCGCTGCATCATATGCTCTTGCTGTTGCTGCATTTCACAGATACAATAATAAAAATGTATCTTATGCCAGCATTTTGCTTATTTATTTGATTTTATTTCAACGAATTGGATTTAATCAACTTTAATTTATAGTTTGTGTACTTCATGCTTTGTTTATTTGTTGTATAAATCGAATTGCAGTGCGAACGATGCATGCGATTGTATGTATTTGCATTGTAACATCCAATAAAACTATTTAAAACAAGCAAGCGCGTCATACTGCTGGTGGAATGTTTGTATGTAATGCTTTGTTAAATAAATAAAAAAGAAAAAATTTCCATATCTATACACTTTGTTGTCTTCTGTCAACTGAGGCTTTGTTGCCGCCTCTGACAGTTTGATGTATTGCTGGATGTTTTTTTTGTTTTTGTTTTTTGATTTGGATCTCTTGTTCAATTTGTTGTCAAAGATTTGTATCAGCATTTGTTATACATATGGTTGAAGTCTCTCTCTTTAATATTTGTATCGAAATAGTTCGACTAAGTTTTTACTGAAGTTTGATTTGCTATACTAACTTTTCAGTATAACAAATTGTTTAAATAATATTAAAGAAAGAAAGAAAGAGATATTGAATTCAGTATACACATTGGAGTACACACATATGCATTTACTAAAGTAGTAATATATTCGCTTAGCGTAGTTTCAGAATTACCCGATCTGTCGTCGATAGCGCTTGTATACAAGTTTTTTTTTTCTGAGTAGTATTATCTATCATTAGCTAACTGTAAAATTTTGCGCAAGGTGCGTCATTAGGTTTATGTTTAACAGTCATTCAGACATGAAAACAAGACAGACGGACAGAAATCAGAATGTTACCCATCTGGCCGGAGAAACATAGCGTTTCATATTACGAAATGAATTCATATTTCATTCACTACTATGAAGTGATTACACAAATGCATTTCAACTCAATTTCGGCACGCACCTGCTTAAGCGCGTCTGTCTGCCTTTTATATTAGCGCTCAATGCCTAAACCAAACCGTTTACCGTTTAATATATTGCACACAAACTATGCTTACAAATTTGATTTATAATTTACTTTTTTAATGATGATTTTGACATGTATGAAAAGTAGTTAGATCCGCAGTGACCTGCTTTCAAGCTTATTTAGAATTGTAGTACGAACATTTACTAATAAAACTATGCAAAAATTTATTGCGCATAGTTGCGCTTTTACGAATTATAAATAGTTTTCCATACCATATTCGCCACTTCAGCTTAGTTGCGACTACTATAATTTTTAATTGAAGTATAGTTTTGATTTGAGATTGTTTACGTATCAAACAAAAAAACGTCTTACTTTAAAATTTCATTTCAATTTACTTATCGTACTATTCATTAACAAATTTCGTCAAATATTTGAGGCTACACCTATATAATTTCGAATATATTGATATTAGATTCATCAATGGTCCGTGTTTCAGCGCTTTTATTTTTATATAACAGTGCATAAATTGACTAGTTGCGTTAAATGAATTTAAATTTGAAATTTCAACACACTTATAATTCACAACTAGTTTTAATATGACAATTTGGGAAAAAAGATATTAAATAAACAAAATTGAGCAGCAACGAGAGCACTATCAAAAAGATAAGATACCCACGATGCAGAGATTAGCATGCTCAAACAACGCAAGTTTCGTTCTAGTATGTACATATGTGAGTGAATTTAGTTACAACATTAATTTGTCTTTCTGTCGTTTTGCATAAGATTTTGCCGTAAGCAGCACAGCTCTCTTGCAATCTTACTTTTTTTTGAGTAGTTAACCACGGAACAAAGATAACCAGAGCAAGAAAATGAGCGGGCATAGTGCAAATGTTAATGAGGTATTGCAACTGTTGATAGTTGTAGCTTTGTGTATTGTGTAAATAATTTTTAAGTATCTTGTTCTACAGCATATCTTTTTCTTTTTAAATTCGAAGAATAAAAATATCTTACCATCAACTTGCCATGCCACTATACAAATTCCATTTTAAAATACTTACAACAGCTCATAATTCCTTTAGTCGAACACACATATTTCTACATAAATCGCTCATCGGTATTTTCAATTATGAACTCGAAAGAAAATTAAGTGCGGAAAAGCTTTTTACAACCAGAGAGACAGACAGACGGACAGACGGACAGACGTACACCGGGAGTAAAATGCCTCTAGATGCCCTGCCACAATTTTCCAATTTATTAAATCTTTAAGGCACATTACATCAACAATTGCTGCAATAGATGAAAATTGATTTATCACCAGGCGAGACGGAAATAAATTACTGCCACCCTACACGAAGGAGCGAGCACAAATGAAGCTCAATGGAGCAACAAGCCAATTCAAATCTTGAGGGCATCAATTACGTACGAAATCTAGCAGTTTAATTCAATACGAATTTTTAATCAAATTATATGCAATTTATAAAATTTTCAACGCAGTAGCTAGCTGGCAGCAGTTGGAAAAGTTGGAAAACTTGGAAAACCAATTTCCGCTCAATCTTTTGCGACACTTTTGGATCCGACGTTGAGTGTCAGTTGATGTCGCAGCATGGAATTGCATTTCATTTAGCAGAGAAGATAGAGAGTGCGAATCGTTCCAAAGTACAATATCTGTCTTTAAAAGCTGTCAAATTTCTGACATGGCAGATTCTACAGCACAATTTCCTTGTTTTTTTTTTTGTCTTTTTGGTCTATGTTGGTTTTTCATTGATTCGTTTTATTGTTGTTGTACTCGTACTATGTATTGGATTATATTTTTAATTGAGCTGCCAGATTACTCTTTATATATTTGAACAAGTTGATTGATGCTTCTATACGTTGGTTGAATGATTCTTAGAGACCATTTCCACTGCATGCAGTAAACATTTTGCAGTAAACTGGTATGCAACAGCGTTTATACTGAAGAAAGTACGCAGTTGCAGCAGTAACCAGCTGATTGACTGTTAGTATTTTGGTGGATCTTACGTCATTACAAAGAATATTATAAATATGTTCCACTGAAATGTGTAATGGATCAAAATCGATTCATCAAGTTTATAGCCTCTGCAGCTTCCTTTACGAACTACTGTTATTTTTCGAGTCGCAGTAGAATTTTGCTGATGTTATTTCCTGCACTAGTGGAAATCCGTTCACACAGATTAAATTAGGTGGTTCCTCAACCATAGAACGATAACCATTTGTCAAAGCGACGAACACCATCGGCAACAAGATTGTGTGTGCGATCATAGTACGTCGTTGTCCGACGGTCAATAGTTTTTTTTCTTTACCGATTTTTAAATCTCAATTCGTCGTTTCGGCGAAGTTTAACATTAGTGTGATTTTTTTGTTTTTGTTTATCGCAAATTGTGTGGTATCTGTAGTTTATTCATTATGATTCCAAACGTTTTCTTGACACATAAACAGAAACTGTGATTCTAACAGTAGTAAAAGTGTGCTATGTCAACAGCAAAATATCTGATATCTCTTAAAGCCATGATAAAAACTTATAACTAAGCGACATCGAATACATAGAATATAGCGAACATGAAGAAGCTCTGCGGAAGTGGTAGATGTGCAATATTAGGAAGATGATAAGCACTTTTCGAATAAAGGAGAGCTAATTAAATATGGTTCATAAACCAAAATTAAGTTTTTATCGAAATAATCGCCACAAGTGACCATCAATCAAACAAACATCTCAACATTGTGGCTTGAGAACTACTACCTAGTTACTTAAATGAAACCTATATGTCGTAGAGAATTTGGGAACAGACTGGTCAAGAATCACTGAACGAAGAGAGTAACTAAATACACGCACAATGAGTAATTTCCTAAGTAACATATTGACTTCTGAGGCTTCACCGGCCGTAAATAATACAGCAAATGTGAAATATAATTATAAAGATAGTATTGTATGCTTTAGTTTCATAAAAAAAAATGTATATATTTGTGTTTCGTCGCTTCGACGAAGTTTAGCATACGAAAGGCAAAACTGAACATTACCGTTCTATGGTTAAATAACGTTTTGAAGCATATATCTAGAGACCTAAAACGATTTAACTTAATGGCTATGAGAACACACACGCTTTATGGATGCCATTTTGAAATTTTACAAGAACAAACTCAATGCAAAACATGCAAACTTAACGGATCTGTTTCGAAAACAGTCATGCAATGTCATCAGCAGTTTAGTTTGTTACCATTACTCATATGTGATTTGTGCTCAATATATATTTAAGTATAAACAATTCATGTATTATAAAGTAAAGTAAATCGTAATAGAATTTGTTTTTGCAAAGTTTTGTTTTTGTTTTTTTAGCTAGAATGAGCGCGAATGCGCTTTCAACTAAATCAACGGTTGATAATTATTTTTGCTAACGGCAGTATGTCTGCTGACATTCGCCCAACTGTTTTTTAAACAGCTGTTAAGACTATCTCCGAATGGAACCTGGCTTCTCATATGCGCCAGTTTGTAAGCTGTTTGTTTAGCTCTATAAAGCAATACTTTCGCAGTTGTCTTTGTTATACTTATTTGCATATGTGAAAAGTTTTTAATTACACTTTAAAACACTATTTAACTTTATTCAATTTCTGCACTTTATTCTAACAGCATGTCTTCCGGTTTAATGTCCTGCGTGCGGGAAAATTCCCCACCGCTGGAATTGGATATGAGTGCAACGGCAGGACCATTATCACTACCGGAAGTAGTCAATAGCAAAACTGGGACTACGTTGATGCCAGGCGCATTGACATCCACACCCATCTCAACAGGAACAATGAACCGAAGTGGCGATGGTGCAAATGCTGTTGATACATCAAATAATGCTACATCAAATAATGCAGGTGAGTTGAATTATACACTTTATTGAGTATGAAAATATATGTAGATAACTGGGAGTTACCTGAGTCAGTTAATATCAGTTTACTATGTGTAAAGATACAATGTACGTGTCAAACGCTACACCGTCTCGCTGTCAATGACATTAGCTGAAGTAGAAAAAAATGTATACAAAAAAAAAAAAAAAAAAAAAAGATACAAGTACCAGAACGACAATGTTTTTTTGGTTTGCAGTCTTTTCCATGAGACGAGGTCATTGTGATTGACAGCGTATTAAAGACCTTCTGCCTTCCACTTCTGTTGTCAGTGAAACCTTAGCAATAATGGCGACAATTTGACGTCTATAACTAATGGCGTCCAATGAGTACGTTACTTAAGTATCTAAACGGAAATGAAAGAACCAAGGGAATTTTCTTTTCTCGATTTTCGATTTTCTGCACGCCTTGTTCATTTATTTCCAATTAATATGAGCTTCATTCAATTCAAGCGTATATCCAGAAATATGCTTGTTTATTTATTTTTTGTCTTCATTTTTTTCTTTACATTTTGTATGCCTCTTAGTGTATGCCTCCCTTAGGCACAAAAGCAACTCACTCAGCCCATTCTATATCAGTTTAGCATTACCCGCTCGGCTTTGCAGCAATAAATGAGCTTATGAAATTCCTTGGAGCCATTTGCGATATTTCATGCATTTGGCTTATCAAAGTCAATAAAGCTCAGCACTTTGTACCATTGGAATTTGATTTTCATTTTGCAGTTGACAACAGTGCGAAACTTTGAGCTTAGTTTGGAATTGTGTAAACTATACATATTTGGATTTGTCTCCGTTGTTTTGGAAAAGCATTAGAAATGTTGGCTTCATTTAGAATTTGAGCCCTCTTCAATAAAATTTGTACTAAAAAGCGAGCAGCAAAGACGATATCGTGGAATGTGAGAGAGCTGGAAGTTGGAAGGAGAAGATCGACTGAGAGATAGAAATAAAATGGAACATTAAGGGACAACTGCAGAAGTGTATAAAACAGGCAGAGAGAGAGAGAGAGAGAGAGAGAGAGAGAGAGAGAGAGAGAAAGAGCGAGAGGGATAAAAAGCAAGAGAGAGAAGGATTGAGAGAGAGAGAGAGTAAGAAGGAGAATATAGGAAGTTTGACAAAAAAAGGTGACAAGTCACGAATTACTCGGATAGAGCTATTTGATCTATTCTATTATTTTTCATTTGACTGTTTTTACTTACACATAGTGTGAATATTATTATAATTTAGTCACGGAGTTTGGAACGCATTGATGAGAGCATCGGAGATCATACAATATACATATAGTATATATTTTAGTATTCTTGACCAGCTTGATGAGACGAATTTAACTATTCATGTCCGTCCGTCTGTCCGTTCCCTAGTCGCTCAGCTTTTAAAAATTCAATCTGAAACCATGTATGGAGACTTCCTACGTTCCTAGACTGAACATATATCATAAATACCACGCCGTGCCAACCCACCATTCACTTTTCGGATTTTGTATCGATATTGTAGATTGTACTGGATGGAAGCTTCATGAGCTAACACCATTAAAAATTGAATAAAGGCGTGTAAAGAGTGAATACTTTTCACTATTCACTATTGAAGTGCGTTAAGCAGCTATCATATAGCACCCTGCTTACCGTCTCTTTCTTTTTATGCAGTTGAGAGTATTCGCGAATGCATGGAAAGATACGTGGTGACAGTGGTAGATTCCGAAAGAGAGATAGGGAGAGGGGAGAGAGATTGGGGAGAGGGGAGAGAGAATGAAAAACTCATGTGCATACCTCAATCGCATATGTTTGTTGTTTTCTATGGTTCTAACTCTGACGTGCCCTCTCTTTTCCTTTCTTCACTCTCTTGCTACATTCACTTCTCAAGTCAGCCATAAAGAACCGAAATATGAAAGAGAATATAAAACTAAAGCGCAGTGTAACAAATTAAAATTAATGAGAGTTAAAGAAATTCAAAGCAATCTTATAAAAGACTCAAATACGAAGAAACCGTTGTCTCAAATGGTCCGCAGACTGGAATCATAAAATATAGTAGAAACAAATTAAAACCTTAAATTTAAAACCAAAATTAGATAGAGTGATCAAAATCATGGAAAAATAATAAGGGAGTGTATTGTGAGCGCCATTCACGGGCGAGACATTAGTGTGCTTTCAATGCTGAAGGGTTATTCACTTTCTACTCTTTCTAACTTATGCATTCATATGGATAATCTTGCTTCCCTTTGTATCATACGTTCATATGGATTGGCCTGAGACAGCGCTCAACACACTACCTTATTATTGTACTATAGTCAAAATCAGGTAGAGGTATTGAGAAATGCGCAGTCTGAAGAAGAAAAGGCTTCAGAAAAACGATATGGAGCGATGGTGAGAGCTTGAAATATGTATAGGAAGATATGGAGTGGAAATGATATCAAGAATAAACAAAAAAAAAAAATGGAAATACATGGAGATACATTTGAAAGCTACATTAAAAATATGCATAGATACTTAGACATTATAAATTGCATCATCGCAGTTCAAAGTAAATTGTTGAAAAGCGAATTGTGCAAAGTATTGTAAATAAAAATTGAAAATAATTTGCTCGGGAAAAATTACAAACCAGAAAAATCACATTGCATAGATGCGGAATAGCAGACAGCAGACAGCGAGTCAGACAGACGGCCGGACGGACGACTAACCGCCGGCAGCGACAAGATGCACAAGTCAGCGATGCGCAAATATGTGAAGAATGGGCGAAATGAGTGGAATGGGCGTGTCAATGCGGTATAGAGTATTGCGGTGTGAGGAGTACGGCGATGTTTGAAAATCAGAGGATCATATGCAGTTTTTTTTTTATTACTACATACAAATGAAATGAAAGCCAACATGACAAGGCGCGATTACATCAAAAACAAAGTTTTGTCGCATTCGTATGCTCATTTTACTCTACTGTGGCATTCATATTGATTTTTAATGGGGTTTTTCTTTCTTTTGCGTTTTACCGACTGAGAATTGACTCTGGTGACGTTGATGGTGGCCAACTCGCTTTCGAATGGATTATTTGTCCTACTCATGATATTTGAACGAGTGATGGAAACCACGCATGAAATTAGCATAAATTTGTAGTTAATGTTTTTCGCAATTTTCCTATGTGCTTTCTTTGTTGTGTACTTTATTGTACACATTACGCTTTGTTGTCTAGTACTAGACATTAAGATACATTTAAAGAAATTTGTAAAGTGTTTCTGGTTTTAAACTTATAATTACGGAAATATAAATGATTTTACTTTAAGTTATTATTGGTTTTTTGCTTAGATGCACTTTTTTTTTGGGTACAAGCTTTGCAAAGCTTAAATGCTAGTGTCTGATTGGTTAAGCATAAAAGTAGCTTAGAGCTTTTAAGTTATATGTTTACTTGTAGCTGCTTTCAGAGCGCAGCTGCGTTTGATTCTAAGTCGTTTTTTAACTAAGCAAACCTTTTTTTTTTTACTTGACCAATTTTCAAATCTCGAAAGAGCTTTAGAAGTTATTTCAAAGTAGTATTTAGTGTTGCGTTAAGTCTAAAGTCGTATGTAAAACCAAATAGAGCTATAGTCGTGGTGTTTGAATATGTTATACCCTAAACAAGTAACACATTTTTTCAGCTGATTCAACTTGAAAAACGACAGCATATAGCCATAGTGTGTGTATGGCATCCAAAATTTATTCTAAACTTGATCTGCGTATCATATTTGTTTTACAAAACATGTTAATAAAGTTTTGAATAGTTCGGTAAACTTTAAAACTGAATTTGCTGTTCTACCACTGTGGTAAAATGGTTGCGAGTTATGCAATTTCAACTTACTCTTGTAGAAGTGCGGTACCTAGAGAGCCTATACCATGAGTTTAGTTTGTCTAAGGCTTCTCTAGAAGAAAAACTTTTCACACAGACAGACGTACGGCCATAAATATATCGACACGTCGCGCTGATCACTTCCTTCGCTATGTTATATACATATTGATAGCTCAGTAAACCTAATATATCCTATTACAAATAATTGTTGTACAGTGTTTAAATGAGCAAAGCTTTTTCTTTTCCGTTGACCAATCAGCGAACCGCAAAAATGCTTTAGAAGCTATTAAAATGTTTGTGTGTGAAACTGTAAACACTGCCGCCAAGCAGCTTTTAGAGCTTTTCAGTGTTATGCAGCATTTCTTACAGTGTAGACAAATAATGTAATAAAACAATTACAACAAATGTAATGAAATATAGTAAATATGTATCGCTGTATCTGTTTGTAGCTTTGTCTTTGTGTGTGTATATTGTATTACATATTACAAACAAAGTACAAACAATATACCTAAGCAGTAAAAAAATCATAGAGCATGTTTTCTATTGTATTACTATTTTTTTTTCTTTCTATTTTTTTCGCGTTATTACGCTGTGTATTATTATATTCGCAATTTTATGGCTATATACAAATATGGTTACAGGTACCAACGCCCTCTAGGTACCATGTATATATCTCACCTGTCTGTTTTAGTAGTTTTTAAGTCTTATATCTTTTATATACGAAACCATAATTGTTTTAGTAATTTGTGTGTCCATATTTGTAGCTTAATTGCAATAAATTTTCCTTTTTCCAAAGTGTTTCAATCGAATTTAAATTTCCAAGAAAATTTATGTGAATTTCTAAAGAAAATTTTGCTAGAAAGACTGCTTGCAAATTATTTGTTTTTATAACTAAACAAAATATACAACATTTTTCACTCTAAAGCAATATTTCCAATAATTTTCGTCGTTTCTTACTAAAAATTTCAAGTAGAACACATTTCCATGCCAACTAAAAACAAATAAACAGAATAAAATTACGCAAAACACACGCAAAATCAATGCAAAGACAAGCAAACGCAATTTGTTTGCTGTTATTTAAAACACTGTTAAACTTTTCATATTAACAGCATTATTCACGAATATACGGTTAGTTTACACTGTTAAAATGGCTTGTGTCACTGTTGTTGTTGCTTATTATCCAATTAGATGTAACTAATAAGAAACGTTAATATTTACTCACAGTGGTGTGCGTAATTGAATAATCTAAAAACGCAAAAAAAAAAACACTTAAGCGCATTTAGTTTAATATAGCTATGTACAGTACGAGCGTGTATCAAAAGATATTTTATATTTAACTAAATTGCATGATGAAAATATGTTTTCCATTATTACAAGTAAATACGAGTATTATAAAGAAGCATATTTTTCTATATTTGTTGTATTTTTGTTCGTACAAAGTTTTATTTAACATCAATTCGTATATTTATTTGTTTCACTTTAAACTTAATAGCACTTACAATTCGCAGGTAGTTTTTACATATGTTTCGTTTGATTAGCAAAATAAGCACTTTCGAGCAGAAAAGCAATCGCTTAAATGCTTCCAATCATCTGTAGGACCAAATTTTGTTTGTACTAATTCATTACTACTTCACCACTATGAATGAAACTTGCATGTACTTTTAAAGTTCATTAAAGCTCATTAATAGATAACATGGAACGTATACTGGAGTCGCTTCGAGCAGCACTTATACTTCTCAAGCAAATTGTGAAAGTGGTGTATCAGCAGCTCAGTACACTAACCACAAGTATAAAGTGTTAAATGCTGTATGCTTATATCAATAAATTGAAAACTATATTTAATAATTTTGTTAACGAAATATACTAGTAATTAATTGAATTCTTTAATTCATGAATTATTTAAAAGGTTTTGTAAAGTGGAAGACGTTTACATAAATATTATAAAGCTATTGCGTTTTATTAACTGTACGTACACTTTTGACGCAGGCATATACCGAAATATTTTGGTACTTCGAGCCGGATGAGACCAACTAGGCGCATTAAGAATTCAAATCGTAGCTTAGCACCTTTTATGTATATATAAAAATAGAAGAAATTTATGCTCGCTTTATTTAATTTCACACAATCAAAATCGTTCTATACGCTTCTTTTCAAGAAATTAAAAACTTACTTCAACATATTTTTATTATACTATACACTCGCAGTTATTCTTTGCGAAACGTAGTTTCCAAAAGTATGTTCTTTTTCAAGCTGATTATTCCAAGGAACAAGTATTTACTTTTTCTTTTAGTATGCTGTAAGATAGAAAATCACGGTGATAAAGAAAGTAAGTTATTTTTTCAATAGGTTGTAAGGCTAAAAATCAGTGCTTCTACCAAACTACTTTCGTAAATATAAATATGTAACTAGACAGAAAAGAATATACTCGTAAACATATTACAAGAGTGAAATTATTAAAATCACGAAAATAGAGAAACGAAATGAAAAACAAACGATTCACAATGTTAAAGTTAGAAAATTAATCCCTGAAAAAATATGTTTCAAATGAAGATTGGTTTGTAGCGGTTATATATGCACAAAAGTGAATGGTTAACTGTACATTTTCTACTTCTTCATGTAAAAAGAAAGCTGCAAGAAGTATGTTTTTGATGCTGTCGTATACGACTGAATGGCTCGACAGCGAAATAATATTCAATACAACAAAATAGTCAGTTTAGGAGAAGTATGCACAACAGCGTTGTTGAAAAACGGTGTCTATTCGAGAGCTCAACATCGAATCATCTCACTCACTGTAGAATCTTTAGAATTGCTTCCGATTGGCTGGTTTAAATCTAGTTGAAATTGTTTAAGCTATTTCGAGTGAAGTATTTTCTAATGCAGTTTGCAAGTTCTAACATTATAAAATTTAATTTAGAGCATGACTTTGCAAAATTTTTGGAAATTACTATACAATAATCTATAATATATACTTTTTAACATATGAACAACAGTTGAGTTTTTATATAAAAAGTGGGCATTGCTAACAATATTTAGGCCACTTTATATGGTAGATATTTTGTATTTATTCGCGAATAAGATTCTGAAAATACTGCATTGAATGTTGCAAATGCTATGTATGAAGTTCTTATTTTTAGAAAAAGAAAATGAATAAAATGATGCAATAAGCTCTATAGCGTAAGGCAAAATTAACATTTTACTTTTGACATTGTATATTCTAGAGCAATAAAACTAATGTGTTATGTGATATTTTAACTGAAAACTATGCAGAAAAAAAAAAATTGAAATTCATAATTTTTAGTGTGTTAACTGCTGCTAGTCCAACTGACACTCAGCTTAACAACTTGCTTCGAGAACACCTATTGTCATTTAGCTGGTGCTGCTTGACAGTCAAGTTATAAGTTTGATCACCCTGTTATAAGTAAGTTCACCCTATCAAGCCATTTTTTCTATCAAAAGTAAAATTTATTATGTTAACACTAACGCTCGACTGAGAAAAAGTTATTGTTTTACTGACTTCAACTTCAACCATGGCATAAATTTATGCTTTACTAAGCTAGCGGAGACTTTATTTTTTTGAGATTCGGCTTCAAAGTAAAACACTTGGGTAATAACATCTCCTAAGGCAGATTTAGATAGTCGTATATTTTTGGCAATAATTTGTGTTTTTTTAACATTATTTTTTGTAAAGTTTGCTGTCACAAATTTTTTAAGTTTTTTTTTTTTTAAATAAAAATGTTACGTACCACCCTAGTACATTAACAGTGCTGTTATGCAGTCAATAGTGCTCTATAGCAGTATGTTTAACAGCTGTAAGCTGCAACAACAGCTGTTAGCGTTACAGTTACAGTTGCTTTTGCTTTGTGTTTGTTTATTAAAAATTGATTTATATCGTTTATTGTTATTTGTTGTTGTACAATATGCTATTGGTGTTGTTGTTGTTATTGTCATCAATCATTAGCACAATTGGCTGTCAGCTCTCTGACTGTTAGTCAACAGCTTTTTTTTTTAACGTTAACATATGTTGTACGCTCTGAGACTCGCTGTCTGTCATTGGCTTTGTGTTTACATATTTTGTTTTTTCTCATTATGCGTTTTGTTTTTGCGTATTGTTTTTGTTGTATTGTATACATCTGTATCTGTGTGTGTGTATGTGTGTGTGTGAGTTATTTTTGTATTTTGTTTGAGCAGCTTTTTTCTTTGCTTTTAACTTTTTGCTTTTTATAAATTTTGTTTTTATTTTCGTATGAGTGCCGCTTAACGTTTTCGTTCATTCACTCTCATTCTGTTTGAATTACTTCACCTGTGCACAGGTGAATTTCGCGCCGCATTGAACCGTACCGAAACGAACGCGTATCTGTAACTGAAATTGTATCTTCGTGTGTGTGTGTGTGTGTGTGTGTGTGTGTGTAAAGTAATTAAATCTCCTAAGAATACCAAAAACTTACTGCATTTGTCAATTGCTATATGTAAATTTCTTTGACAGTGTTACACAAAGAGGGCTTGGGGCTGCATTTCAATTCGTTTACAAAGGTTTTGTACATTTTTCAAATCTATGAACTGCAGAGCTTAAACATTAGTTAGTTCCAACTTATTCTGAACATTTGTTAAAGCTTGAAAAATTACTTTTTCTTTTTAGTTTGGTAGAACCGTCAATTTAACACCACTTTTGCTTTAATCACTCACATTCAGTATAGATACAGTATCTAGATACAGTATCTAGATACATTTTAAACTCATATGCGTTCAACGCTTGCTTAAATTGAAATTTTGCGATTCGTTTGGCATAGTTTAGCTTTTTTTTCAACTGCAATTGCGCGTGTTGTGTATCTGTGTTGAAATAGTTGCATGAAGTTTGTTGCATGCAGCAAAAAATAAAAATATATTGTGAAAAAATAACTTAATAAATTGCAATTCATTCGCAGTATGATACTTTTTTGCAAAAAAAATAAATACGTTTTAGAGCAAATGTGTATAATTTTTTGTACGAAAATGAAAATAAATTGAATTTGGTTTAATACACAAATTGGAAAAATTGGAAAAACGCAAAATATAAATTAGATCTGTGCTGTTTATACAATTTAAAAATATTTGCAAGAAAAACGTTGCATAAACAAATATATTGCTGTGTTTATTTCAACACCAGACTATATAGAAATCTACTGGATTTCTGCGATTCTTAAAAGGTAAAAAGTTTTTTTTATTAATTTCTAAGCGAATTTATATATATATATATATATATATATATATATATATATATATATATATGTATATATATATATATTCGACTTTGATGATTACTTTATCAGTTATTGTTCAATTTCCGTTTGTTTATACCATTTTTTAAACAGCTCTTTGACTGATTAAGTCTCTTTCAAATGCGTCAATTTTCTTATCTCATTGGATTTTTTTTCTCATATTCTTAGTAGCTTTCTATGTAACCTGTCAAATTTTAACTATCAAGTAGCAAACAATTTCGTAGTTTAAACAATTATTTATTAGTTTTTATTTCTATGTAGGTACTTATATTTCAGATTTACGCACAATCTTTGAATACTTTGGTTTAAATCAGAGCATTTCAGAATTTTCCAGTTCTTAATGAAAAGTCCCAAATATTTGATGTCGAAATTCTTATGTATATGAAAAAGAATTGTATCATAAATAAACTTTAAAACAATTAAAATAAATAAATTATGAATTTTAAAATAAATAAATGTATAATTATTTAAAATAAAAGTAAGAGCTTTGGTTTGTAAAGAGAACAACCAGTTGTGAATTATAAAATTCAATTTAAAACTTATAAGTGTTTATAATTCGCAACTAGTTTCAACGTGCCTCATGCTAAACTTTGATAATTACGCATACAACAGAAAAGAAACTGATTTTCAGTTTCTGTTGTACATTTATTCAGTTGCAGCATAAACTGAACTAAAACTAACAAAAAACAACAACAACTCGAAAAACTCGTGTTGCTAATGCGAGTGTTGCAAATAGTGAACGGCAAAACAGCTGATTTTCTGTCATTCAGTAACAGACAGAAGTCAAAAGCACTTCTTTCAGTTTCAGTTGCTGATGTACTGAATTCAGTTTCTCTTGCTGCGGGTGACAGAATTCTAAAATTCTGTTTTAGTTTCAGTTTTCGTTGCTAATGTACTGAATTCAGTTTCAGTTTCTTTTGTATGCGACAACAGACCTTAAGTCAATACTATTATAGTCAATCATCAATGCTGTTAAGTGAATTTTGAAAAGCTTAAAAATGTCGTTTTCGAAAGTTTTCGCAAGCGTTTTGCGTACAAAACTAACGATAACGTCAGTTGATCACATATAATTTTCGCATATATTCGCATATATCGCATATATTTTCGCATAGCGTTTCCCACGACTGATCGTACTGTTTGTGACAGTCAAACTTTTGTTCTCAATAGTTCGTTAAAGAACTTGTAATAAAGTATGTTGTGTGTGATACTATTTTGTGTTTTATTTCCATTTTGTTTCAGGCATACAATTTAGTTTTATTTTTCTTTATTTATTGTGTGAGCCCTTGATAGTAGAGGTCACACATATACCAATATGTGCCCCTTAGTGACGCCTATGATGGAGGTATAAACGTATTATTAAATTAAATTTTTTGGCCCTTTTTGCTTTGGTTTTTTTTAGAAAGCTTTCATAAAGCTCTTTTGCTGCTAATTGATTGTTTATATTTAAAAAAAAACCTACTAATATTATAAACGCGAAAGTTTGTATGGATGTGTGCATGTTTGTTACTCTTTCACGCAAAAACTACTGAATGGATTTTAACGAAACTTTACAATAATATAGCTCATATGTCAGAATAACATATAGGCTGTAATATATGACGATATACACATAAACATAATGAATAAATGTAAATGTAAATGTAAATCAAATGTAATGTAAAGTATGCAGAAATTAGTATGAGCGATATGGCGATAATTAAAACACGATATATATAGCTGAAAGCCACAGTTTCTAGAGCGTTCATGTGTTTGTCTCATATGGTCATGTGTGCGTGATCAAAAAGAAAGAACGAAAGTATACGTACATATATTCGAAGTAAAATGCGGTAAAAGGATTTATCGCATTAGAAATGAACGATTAAAAACCATTGTGTGCATTTAAAAGTTCATGAGATTGCAGTTGATCTGTGGCCAACTCATATGAATGTGTGAAAAAAAATTTGTTTGAATATACATACATACATAGTATGTGTGTACGCTTAGCTACTGACCATTTCTCTCTTCATCATTTTGTGGAACGTTGCGAGGGCCAGCTAGTTGTATATAAAACAGAATATTGTAAAATTGCATAGAAGCTGCTAAAGCTGCTTTGCTAAGATCCGATTTTGAAACTTGCTTAAAAACTTACTTTTAATTTTTGAATGCCTGAATATGGCTTTAGTTACAATTCCATTGAACCGCGCTAATCAATACCAAAATGACTGTCGTCGATTTTAGTAAGTGTAAGTGCTTCGAAACACTACAAAGTAGTTTTCTTAGATGAAATTTGTAAATAAGCATAGACAGGACGTTGAGTTTGCTTGCTTTTTCACAGCTTTTCTCATCAACTAAGCATTTAATCGACTAGGTGTGAATATCTCAAATAAATTTAAATGCGCTTGCTCTTTTTTAACTCATACTCGCACTCTCTCTCTCTCTCTCTCTCTCTCTCTCTCTCTCTCTATCAATCTCCCTCTCTATCTTTTTCTCTCTCCCTCTCTCTATGTATCTCACTTGTTTTACCGCTGTTCAGCGAATTGAAACTATCAATGTTAATTTCAAATCACTGCACCAAAACCAATTTTGTCTATTTTAACTACATACATGTATCTATTATTTTTATGTTAATTTTCAACGCTACACAAAAATTTACATGTATATAAACAACAGTAAAGTGTCGAAAAAGATTTTCTATTTTCTAATTTTCATTTTTTTTAAACGCATTCAAAACAAACCAAACAACTCAAAAAGCGGAAGTGATATAATGTAAAACTGAAAATGAAAAGTTTTTTAACCTAGATTTCAAAAAAAAAAAACGATAAAAGAGCAGCAAATTGGGTGAAACATGGTTTCTAGTACACTTACTTTTGGTTTCATTGCAATGAATTAGTAGCATTTGTAGTTAAGTGTGACAAAACAGACTTAAAAATCTAATAAAAGAAGACTTAACGCCGCCATATAGTGAAAAAAAAATGAATAAAAGTGGCGCCAAATACAACAAAAAAAGCAATTTGTAAAAGTGCTAACTAGCTTTAACTCTTATCGCAGTTATATAGATACATTTATAGCTATTTTTAGATATAGTTTTAATCTAAAAAAAAATTTTAATTGTATAATCAATTTTGTGTGCATTTTTGCTTTAAGCAAAACAAACCTAAACGTAAGTTGTAATTTACGCTCAATTTTGTATTTTGTATCTACTTATTTGCTTTAGATTTTATTTATTTACTTTTTTTTGTGTAAATAGTTTTTATAAATGTTGATAAGCGTTATAAGCTGATTATATGACATACTCCTTTATTGATTCTTAGGTTCATTTGTGTGTATGTTGCGATTTGATTAGAACATATTGGAGAGAGAGAGAGAGAGAGAGAGAGATGAATCCACTTTTCAATTTATTTGTACAATATTATTGATAAATACAATAATGTATCTAGATGTATGTGCCATATATTCAATCTAGTTATATATTTATTTTGTGGTTACATACTTCAAAAATGTATATTCTTGTCGAACATTTCTTAAAAGTGTGAAAATTTTAAGCAGTATTGATGGAATTACACTTATCATGAGTACTTAGACCAGACGTACCAAGCGAGTTTATTAGCTGTTAAAGTGTGCATGTACTTCAGATTGCTCTCTGCCTGTAACACATCTTCCTTTCATGGTATTTATCTCTCTTTTGTAGAAGCTATTCGTTACATTACTCACCACTTTCACACAACCAATTTTCGACTTGAATATTATGTGGCAGATTTGGAAAAACTTGAGGAATAAGCATTGAATATTAATAATTTAATTTAATATTTTACCTTAAAAAATAATCAACTAGCTACTATTTAAATAATTTAATAAAAATTTAAATAAAAATGAAATAACTTGTTGTTAGTGTATCTAACCACAAAAAAATCTTCCAATTAACCAATATCTTCATAAATTATAGCCTATGTGTTATTCTGATATATGAGCTATATTCCTATAAAGTTTCATTATAAATCCAATTAGTAGTTTTTGCGTGAAGGAATAACAAACATCCATACAAATTTTCTCATTTATAATATTTGTAGGATTAAAAAGGAAATATTCTTTTGCATAATATTTAATACTATAATTATACATTTAAATAATTAAAAGCTCATTTCGGAACCGTTTGTTCAGGGGAAGATGTGTTCACACAAAATAATTCTTGACCATGTCCAAGTGAGTGGGAATTAATGGCAACCAGCCACAGTAAAGTGTTTTCGGTTTTTTGTATGAAAAATCTTTTTTTAGTCAAAAACTCGATATTGGTATTTCTTATGTACATACTTATTAATGGGCATGCTCCATTGAGATCAACCGAAAAAATTTCTTATTTTTCGACTTAAACATTTAAAAATGTGGAGTGTATTTGAAGTTTTTATAGGTATCAATTTTTAAGCTATCCAGCTGTAATCTGGCAGTTATTGCAGTTAAATAGAGTGTCATGTCCATACATGACACGCCGACTTTCTAAAGTAGCTCCATGAGAATCTCTCGCTCACTTTTAACTTTTTGTATAAAAAACATGTTTAATGCAGTCAATATCAACTTAATAATTGTTATGGTGGTTTGTTATGGTTTGACGCTTCACAATGGGCGTGATCCCCGCGTTTTTTGGTGTAGTGCCCATACAAACCACTCACTCACTTCTGACATTTTGTATGAAGAACGTCTTCAGTTAAGTTGAAATTCGATATGGTAGTAGCTTCTTATGTATGTATGGTAATTTCACACTCATATACTAATGGGCATGTTCCGCACACTTTTTGGAGTAGCCCTTATATAAATGCATCACCTACATTTATGTTTTACAATAATATTTGATATTTCGTAGAGCTTCGATTTAACCGAAGTTAAAGTTTTTTTTTTGTTTAATTGTTATGCAACTTAAGTTCAGCAATACTTGCTTAGAATACTCGCTATCAAACCCAAAAATGAAAATAATCAGTCCATTTATATATGCGCCTAATATTTATTGTATATTAAAAACTAATTATTGTATAATAGTTAATGCAATTTTAGCAATTAAATAATTAAAAGCTCTCAAGTTGTCAACTAAGAATAGCGTAAAAAAAAGAACTTCAATAATCTGCTAAGATTAAAAACAACCAATCTAATTGGTATATACTGGTATAACCAAAACAACCCACTTACGCAGTCAGTATTGTGCAATTTTGTAGTCGTATGGGTTTATTTAGTATATTTTTGTATATTTTTGCTGCGTTTCTTGTTTGTAGTATTTTTATTTTTATAAATTAATTAAGCACTTGCAAAGCGGATAAGACTTTGTTGTCTTGACTGTTTTTTTTTTTATATTTTAGACAACCTACACCAACAATCCAGCAACAATGTAGTGGGGAAAAAATACTAGAAAACTTGAAAACTTAAATAAATGAAATCATATAAAGAACATATTACAAGAATAACAACTCTATGTATAGCATTCACTTGACCTTCCACAAGCTTGAGTGGAAGTTTTTTTTTTTACTTTTTTGTTAATACAAAAAGACTTTGTAAATAAATAATAACTTTAGAACACAAACTCAAGTTTCTTTTGCTAAGAGTACTTGTAGCTGGTCTACGCAAGTGTTGCCAATTTGGAATTGAATTGGGTACACAAAGAAAAAAAGCGGTAGAGGTACTGCATCCGGTTTTAGATACTTTTTTCTGTTTGAAATGTAAAGCTTAATATAACGTTTTTCTAGCAATGAAGAAGTTTGATTTATGAATTCTGCATAGTTCCAGATCACAGCGCTATATACTTACAAGCTCAACAAGCGATGCAAATTAGAGGAACACTGATTTTACTCTATACAAACATATCCCGTTATAATTAAACACGTCATATTTTCGGCATATTCGTATTATATATGAAGAGCAAGTTAAATTCAAGTCAATATTTGTATTCGGTACTAGTATATTCGTGTTTAAATTTGTATTTCGTTCTGAATACGAGTCTAGATTCGTATCCGTTGAAGCGTAGAGTCGAATTCGTGGAAACGGTATTTGTAGCTTCAGATGCGTTTGCTTATTTTGGATTCGTTACTAATGAATCTTTGTAGAATACGAAATTATGCATCTGTGCATTACAACTAATTACACCGGCTTACATAATCGAAAAATATTACGCGTGTAATATTGGCTTCTAAGTCTTGAATCGCAGCTAGCTTATCGACGCGAATACTTTTGACTTCACATAACCTCAAATAGAAACATCCAGAGGTGTGATATCATACGATCTAGTTGGTCAGTTGCCAGGTCCGTAACACGATATTATTTGCTCTCCAAAATGATCAATAAAGCCATTGATTCGGGCGGTGTGAGTCTCTTGAAACCAAATGTGGCCGACATGACGGGTTTCAATTTCAGGCAACAAAAGCTTCGTTATCATGCTGCCGTAGCGCTCGGCATTGACGGTTATGTTCTGTTCGGCCTCATGTTTAAAGAAATACAGATGGATGATTCCACCAGCCCATAAACCACACCAAACAGTGCATTTTGTTGTGGATGTAACGGTAGTTCGAGAATCTATATCATCAGCCTAAATGCGTATCCATTGAGCCAGAAATGTAGCTCATCACTGAACAAAATTCGGCGCAAAAACAACGGATCTTCATTGAGCTGTTGCCGAGCACATTGACTGAAATTAAAGCGCAAAAACAAAATGCTCCGCTAGCTTAACAAAAAAAGTTAGCGGAGCATTATTGCATAGTTCTTCTACTTAACTTGCGTTGCTAGCTTACATAACTTATATACGAATACATAAAGCTTCTCTACAAAGATTAATTTAGAATCTAATATTTCAATTAAACTTGCCGCATAAATCTTTTAAGCATACTTCTCTAGTTCAAAGACCTTGTAATATAATATTACAACGTTTTAAGCTGCTGTCATAAAATTTGCATACTTTTGCGATTAATATGAATTCAAATGATTAATTAATAAATGCGCCTACTTGTGCAAGTTTCAACTGATTTTCGAATTTGATGAATGTGTTTTGAATATTTTTGTTTTACTCAGATAGACAGACAGACAGACAGACAGCTAGACAACCAGACATTTAGACAAATCGACAGTGGGTTACCAAATGCTCATTGCATAAAAGGTGTGCAAATAGTATAAATATATTGTAGATACTTATTATTATGGCGCGGGGAAGTTGTGTGCATATTGGTGTCAAAGTTTGCAAATGTGGTAAAGAGTTGGGAGGCACGCAGGTAGTCAGTCTGTCAGACAGCCGCCAACAAACTGACTACACCTTCATTTGGCGGTGAAACTACATACAAACATTTCGCCTAATAAATAAATTTTGTAAATTATTTAGCGTTTTCAACAGATTGTCTTATTCAGATCTATGCGAATAATCAGTTGCTTGTTTGATTTTTGGTGCACAGTAGTTGGCATTGTGCCTATGAATTTGTGGTAGGTTACTGGTTTTTTGAAAAGGACAAGCCCATGATTGCATAAAAATAATTCATTTGGTTTTTGTTTATTGTACAATTTTTATTTATAGTTTAATAATTGATGAAGAAAACTAGTCTTGGGCTTAATTAAAACTATATCAGTGCAGAAATCTAAAAGAATAATTTTGTAGTTTTTAGAAATTTTAAAGAAAAAAAGGATTTTACTGTTTAGATTGGTTTAGAGTGGTCTATTTTCTAGAGATTAATGTAGGAAGCATATTGAATCACGATCTTCATACTGATGGAGAATGGACTCCAATTTTATGTTGTCGGCATAATTCAAAACTATTGTAAAATATATACTAATTTTAAGCGAATAGTGGTCCGATGTGAACCTATCTTTGATATTTTAGTAAGGTTGACGTAGGATTCACCAAATTTGGCGTTTGTAGCATAATTAACAACAGAAACAGATATTTTATACAAAAACTGATAAGTGGAAGGCAGCTTTGTATTTGGATTACCCCTTAAAATGGTTCGATCTGAACTATTGTGGTTTGTTTTATAAGGTCTGACGTAAGATTCCCAAAACTTGGTATTTTTAGCTTAGTTATAGTTTAATATTGACTGCTTCTGTTATTTGCTTCACTCTATTTTACATTTTCATTGTTTTTGTTTTTTTTGTTTCATTCGTTTGACATTTAACAACTTATAATTCGTAAGCAGTTAATGCACAATTTAACTTTAGTTACGTCGGTTTGTTGCTAATAGTTATCGCTTCTCGGCCTTATGGCTAAGATCAAAGTGTAGTATCTGTTCTTATCAGCTTAACATCTGATAGTTTCTTCATTGAAGAACAACAAATGTTAAACTGATTTTTGGAAATAGACGGAGCGTTTAGGAGCTTGCTCCAGCTCTGTCAAGGGTTGGCCCGGTATTGCAGTACAGCCGGGATTTCAGCCCAAATTATAAATACATAAAATAAGTAGAAGTAGATTAATTGGAAACTTCTTCGAGTGTTCTATGATTAACTCGTTAAAACGTGTTGGTTTCTGTGCTTAGAGAAAACCGTTGAAGTATTACTCAACGCTATTTTTTACCGCCATTGAATCACTTTTCTTCACCGATTGTAACACTTTATCACAAATCGAGCACCCACTCACTCCCCTCGCTCTTTGTGCGTTATCTAATACTTGAGCCGCCTCCTATATATATAGAGGTTATCATTCGTGCTTTCAAAGCACTTGTCATACGTAATCTATCATTGAACGCATTATTTTGTTGTCTGACATTTGGTGAAGCCTTAATCACCGAAAACAAGTTCTTTAAATTGTCAAAACCTATTAGCATGGTCACTTTTTAAACAAAATTTTCGTCAACGAGATTAGGTTCAATTCTTCTCAATCGATAGATACGTATGTTTTTATAAAAGCAAAATTCTGCATTTGGTGCGCTGAAAATCCTCAAATAATTGGCGCAGTTACATTCAGAAAATCTTACTATGTGACATGGAAATGGCTAAATCGACGTATATATATAGACTTTCTGGAATCTTTGTTGCTTCCTTTGCTATGTTGTACATAGTTTGAAATTTCAACAAATCCAGTAACGCTTTTGAACATTGAATGTGCTTTGTCTCAGTCTATTTTATGATGACCCTAAGTAAACTCGATGATGACAATCACTGCATCTATTTTTAGCAGGTTTCGACATTATCTGAGACGTCTGTGAACGAAGCTAAAGCTTTAAACGAAATTACCGAACCCAAATATTCAGTGACCTAAAAAACTTTGTTATCCGGGAATGCAGAATTTTGGGTAAATTTTAATTAGGGCACATTGTGTGTGTTGTCGGAGCAACTTCGTAAAGTACATTCTACATATAGTATTTATTCTTAATCAGTTCATTGAGTGCCAGTTGTGCGCATTTTTTGTTCCACTATCTTAGGGTTTCACTCTTGTACTTCAATGGGAACTTGTTTCAGTGCAAATGCTGCTATTACATCATTTTATATATATACAAAAAAAAAAAAATTATATTCTTATATTATATTTTAGTATAAAAATATTTATTTATAGCTGCTGATGCCCACAGCAATTTGTTGTAACTCACTCTTCGATCATGCAGTTTGCATCATACGTATATATACAATTTAAAGATCATATTTTATTGATGAGTTTGAATACCATTTTTGGAATAATATATGCAGTAAGAAGCAGCACTTCATTAAGACTTCCTTTGCGAGTATATAAAAAATTTACTTTCAGCGAAATATTCAAGGTGTTTTATAAAAAACACCACAAACAAATTTATCAAGCTTACTTTAATAGTTATTAATACGCTACAATACATTACAATTATAAATTTAAATGCAGTTCTTTAATTATTTACTGGAATTGTTTAACTAGCACTATTAATAAATAGTAGTACTTGTAGTATGTATGATCAGCGTTGGACTAAATCGAATGCAATTTAGAAATAATTTTGTATATTATTTCTATAATGCGGCTGTTGTTCTTGCTACTTCACCGCACGCACATTATAACAGCTGCAAACAGTGAGACAGTCACCAAAATAATAGCGAATCGCATACAAAATAAAACTTGCAAGCTTCTAACACTTTTGCGCTCGCGTATAATTAAATATAGTAAAGAAATTTTAATGAACAAATTGCAAACAACTAACAACTTTGTTTTTACTAAATGTCAAAAAGAATTTCGCAATAAAAACACAATATTAAGTAAAACAGTTTACAAAAAAATAATAATTTTTTGCTTTTTTTTTCAACACTCGACAACATTTATCATTAATATTCATAATGATATTGATAAAAGATTGGCGCATCTGAAAAAAAAACTCATTTATTTTTTCGCTTGTCTTTCGAACAATAAATAAAAAATAAAAAAAAAACAATAATAAACGATGTCAATTTTACATTTCTTAAAATGATTTTCACACATTTCGAGAGTCTTTTGTATTTGAAAACCATATTTCTTTTGATTTTCTTTAAATAAAAAAAAATAAAGGTTTCAAACAAAAGTCGACCCCATTCAACTTTTCTTCTTACATAATATAAGAAATTATTAAATTATTGTGGTCATTTAAATAATAGATAAATGAATGAATGGGATTTGTGCATGATTGAAAGAGAAACCCGACGAAGAAATGTCGAAGTCTGTGAAATGATAATGGTGTAAAAATGTTAATAGTTATTGTATTCATATTGCATTTGTTTTATATTAAATTTTCCAGTACTACAATGCAATAAATGAATGAATGGAATGGTTTTAAATTTGCCATAAATCAATGAGCATTAGTAAAGATAATGATTTGATTGCATGGAATTTTGAAGTACGTGTTTTGTACTTGCAGATACAATACCGAAATAGCACAATAAAGATGTTAGATATAGTCAAACTTAATTTAAACTAAGATAAATGCGTGGATTGTAGCAAAAACAAATTTATTGCATTGTATTCAAGATCTGCATTAATAGTAACGTCAAAAAGATTAATTTTCTATAGTATTCTTTTACAAAAAGCATAAATAAATCAATTAAAAATAAATTTTTATATTAAATAAATTTAAAAGTGTTTTACAAAAAGCGCATTTCATATAACATACTATTACATAATATTGTACACATTTAAAAAAAAAGCTATACTACTTTAATATTGTTGTGTGTCTGCTATTATTTTCCTTGTTCTCTCTGTCTCTTTCTATCTCTCCTTATTACACTTATCATTGTTGTTGTTTTTCATTCATTCGACATGCTGTTGCTTATAATTCGCAAACAGTTATTGCCGTATATTACTCTAGTGTCGTCCGTTTGCTGTTCGAAGTTATCGCTTCTCGGCCTTATGGCTAAGATCAAAGTGTAGTATCTGTTCTTATCAGCTTAACATCTGATAGTTTCTTCATTGAAGAACAACAAATGTTAAACTGATTTTTGGAAATAGACGGAGTGTTTAGGAGCTTGCTCCACCTCTGTCATGGGTTGGCCCGGTATTGCAGTACCGCCGGGATTTCAGCCCAAATTATAAATACATAAAAACGTTATGTGTTGGTTTTTGGTCTTTCTTTCTGTTAAACCAAGGCAAAACTATATAATTACACTGAAATTTATGCATTTTTCTATGCTTTCGTTGTACTATTTGACATTTCAGCACATCCAGTAAACTCTACATTGAAAAGTTTTAGACGTAGTTTATTATAATTATAATATTTAAAAAGAGTTAGTATTTCTAAAAATAGCTTTATTTTTTGTTTAGTTCGTAAATTACGAAGCACCCACAACCACCAGCCAGTCAGACCATTTAAGTTAAATTCTTCTACATGTTCCATGCACTAAATACAATACATATTTAATTTATCATAATTATTCTAATGGTCAGTAGTTCTGTATTAACACTGCTCTGGTCTGCTATCTCAATTACCTAACCTTGACCCACTTATTTACAGCAACAAACTTAAATTATAATCCAAATGTCAACGGCAACAATGACGTCTAAACGAATTATCAAACTAATTATTTCACACACGCACAAAACACTTTACACCAAAAACGCATAATTCCTGAACAAACCGAAGAAAAAGTGACTGAAAATGTTCAAAATATATACGATATTATATTGTAGATATATATATATATATATATATATATATATATATATATATATATATATATATATATATATATATATATATATATATATATATATATATATATATATATAAATATATAGTGGATAACAATTAGGTCAGCTAACGGCCACTTGAACTTCCTACTGAAACATATATAGTATTTACCTCCAACGATTTCAGACACTTGCATTCATTGTACTTGTAGTAGTACGAGTATCTGAGTATCTGCTACTGATATTTTTACTTGTTTAGTTTATATTTGTGTGCGGCACATGTCGTCTTCGTCGTCGTCATTTGCGGTTTCTTTGACCAAAGAACGTGCAGACATTGACCAAAAAAAAAAAAAAAAAATGTGTATAGCCGCATTGGCTGATTAAACAAAGAAATACTACAATCAACAGCAGCAAAAGCAAAAACAACTCACAACTTGGGGGCCGAAAATTGGCTGCCAAAAGGTCTGTTAATAATTAAATTAATCAATGAGAGGAAAATGTGCTAAGCAACTGAGAGGTATCATGCCACATAAAGTGGCAGGCAGCACCAACAACCAACATAGTGCCTCCCTCCACTTATGTGGCAACCGACCATGAGTTTAGCGCAAAAATAAAATGCCATGCAAAAATGGACAGAGGAGTTAAACAAAGGGTCCAAAGAGCACCTAAAAGAAAAAAAAAATGAAGAAAAACGTGACATACATTTCTAATACGGCTCGCTTATGAAGTCGGTCAACGGACGGCAACAGCAATTCTGTCGTCTGCCAATTAATGTGGAGAGTTGAAGTCGGTTTTCTGAGTAACATTAGAAATTCGCGGTATTGAACATTTTTGCAGAACCTAAAGAAGTTGTTTTATATATTTAAAGCTGAATTAGACGACATTTATTTATAAAACTGTAAAATAGACTCAGACAAAGAATATAGCATTTTCAATATTGAAAGGGTTATTGAGTTTATTGAAATGTCAAAATGTGTTGCAACGTAGCAAAGGAAGCATCGAAGATCCCAGAAACTATATACATATGTATGTATGTATATTCGTCGATTTAATCATGTCCATTCCAAATAGTGACTTTTTTTTTAGATGTAACTGCCTCAAATATTTGCGGATTTACAAACTCGCAAATGCGGAAATTTTGCTGTCAAGTGAGAAATGAATCTCATTGCTAATAAAATTTTATTTAAAAGTGTCCATCATGCTAGAAACTTTACTTTTGTAATTGTTTTAAACAAGTAGTTTTCGGTGGTTAAAGCTCCATCATTGTAAATGTCAGACAGCAAACTAATAAAATAATGTTAGATTCCAAGCAATAGAATAATAGATTACCCACCCATGACCACGTCTTACGGTTTTGAAAGCACACAACAAAAATGAATAACCCGGTCAAGTATTTCGTAACGACGCAAAAGGTGTGATTTTTGATAAAGTATTATAATGGAGAGAAGCGACAACGGTGAAACAAAATCTCGTTGCGTAATACTTGAACGGATTCCTAAGGCCAAAAACCAACAAGCTTTAACGAGTTAATCGTAGACACCTCTCGAAGGAGTTTCCAATAAAACTAAGACTACTTTATTTTATATGTATTTATAATTTGGGCTGAAATCCCGGCGGTACTGCAATACCGGGCCAACCCTTGACAGAGGTGGAGCAAGCTCCTAAACGCTCCGTCTTTTTCCAAAAATCAGTTTAACATTTGTTGTTCTTCAATGAAGAAACTATCAGATGTTAAGCTGATAAGAACAGATACTACACTTTGATCTTAGCCATAAGGCCGAGAAGCGATAACTTCGAATAGCAAACAGACGACACTAGTCTAATATACGGCAATAACTGTTTGCGAATTATAAGCATGTTGCTGGTCGATGAATAAAAATATACAAAAACAACAACAAAATGTCTGTGTAAGGGATGATGAAATAACAAAAATTAATGAGGTACGCCGTTAGTTTTTAACTGTTGTTTGTGTGTGTTCAGGATTACACTGTGCACAAAGCGCATTTTAAATTTTGCTATTGTAAAATGAGACTTTTGACAAAGTTTATTGAATTTTTCTATATTTTATAAGCATGAGATTTTTCACAACAACAACAATATTTTCTAGATGTACTATTTCAAAGCTTATTAAAACAAGTTGAATGTGCTGTTCCAAAACAAAGAACCATATTTCTTTTTTTATACTAAAAAACAATATTTTTTGCTGTATTTGATAGACTTAACAATTACAAATTTAGACTACAAAAAACAGTTGCGATTGTCGACAAAAAAAAAAATGAAGACGCATTTCAATTTGAACAACTTTGCGCAATTGAAATTTGTCCGATTAAATCCACAATACTACAATCAACTAATGATTATTTTCATTAGCTGTAACAATTATCGAGTATATTATAGCTACAAGCCAATAAACGAAATCAGTCATTAATACTACCATAAAAAGAGAGCAATGAAATGCGTTTTTCTTATCATTAGACATAGAAGTACACGTAGAAAGAGAGGGAGGGAGAGAGAGAGAGAGGGTTCAATTAGCGACGCCGACAATGTCTGCTAATAAAAATCGACCAAACAAATAATGGATGTCATAGGTACAATGTAAGTACTTAGAAGCCTATTGAGGCAGCCTGGTGCACATGGCAGTACTACGTAGAACTATTTAGATTAGATATGACCGCTTTTAATGCGGCTTGTGCCACACTTGGCGTTTGTATCTCAAAACTGCTGACTGCAGCAAGTCCATTTTGCACGCGATACCTGATTGTGTACCCACCCGTCAATCACAATTCGCTCTCACTCTATTTTTCATTCAAGTCTTATCAATACTCAGGGAGTTCCCAAACGCTATTATGCCTATTTATGGGCATGTTTTTGGTCGCCATCGTATAATATACATAGGTAGTATATTCACTTTTTATTTGTATGGGAAGTACAGCGTGTACTCATTCAATTGAAGCCAAGTGACGCCAGCTTTTATTTTAAAAAACAATTAATAGATTTTATCAGTATTTGTAGCATTCAATAGTAACAAGATACGAGATACGTGTACTTTTGATATACATAGCTCTTATAAAGTACACAAATTTTGTAATGATTTGATTATTTACTTGTATGTAGGAGTAAAGAGGCAACTTACTATGAAACAAAATTTAGTTTATTGTGATTCATATTTTATATGCATTACTTAGCGTTCCAATGGCATAGATTTTCAGTTCTTTATTTTTGAACTTTTGCAACTTAGATTCACACCAAGCTTTAGTTTTTAAATTTTTAAAGTCATGCTTAGATTTAACAATTTTTAATATATTTCAAAAGTTTTCATACGGTTTGTTTTGACGGTTGTGGATGGGAGAGATGGGCTTGTGTATAATTTTGTTGCGCATGAAATGTTTAGAAACAAATAGATAGAACTAAATTAAATTATTGTACTATTTGCTATAAGCTGTCCTTTCCATCACATACACTAAGTCAATAAATTAGCTGGCGTAAATTAAATAAAAAAGAAGGGGCAAAAATATGAATTATCTATGACATATGAAAATTAGTTGTGTGCGCGTGTATTGAATAAATATTTATGAGTGCGATAAACACACCTAGAAAAGGAATTAGTTGTCCTGGTGACATGGTGAAACATCGTATTAGAAATATGTTGAAACAAAATGGCGACGCATGACAGCGATTTGTAAGTTCAGTCATGTTGGAATGATGTTATAAATTAGTCAATTTATATGTAAACCTGTCGATAAATGCGCTTAAGTGTTTGGTTTGTGTAAACGTAGTAGGCCAATCACATATTATTTTGACAGTGAGTTTAATGAACTTTCTGACAAATGCATATTTATTTTGATTTATTTGTGATTATGCGAGGAGGAGGAGGAGGCTTAGAATTATAAGCTGGCAAATTTTTAGTTACACTTTACGGCTGCGTTTCAATGGGGTACACTCTAACTACATATGTACATATTTAAGCTAGCAAAACTAATACCATCTTTTCTTATTTGCACTACTATTTACAGAGCAACAGAAGCGCCGGCGCTTTAATCCGCTACGTAATCTGCGTCGCATATTCCGACGTCGCACGATAACCAGTACCGCAGATACAACAGCCGCTGCAGCCGCCGCCGGTGTAGTTACACCTGGCTCAAGTAATACATTACCACCGCCGGCAAGTAGTTCAAGTGAAAAGAATTTACGCAGTGCGACATTGTCTTCTATAACAACGGTTACATCCGCATCCTCGCCATCATCACCGCTAACGCATCAACAGCTACAGGATTCATATCAGACACAATCATTGCCCAAATCGAAATCTTATGGCGCGCATCGTGATGAATTACTGAGCGTTATACTTGGTAAAAAGAAGCGTGGCAAACAGCAACAGCAGCAGAGTGGGCAATCGACATCCGCTCACGAAGTAAACCACCACCACCACCAACATCAACGTGATTTGGACGACGAACTGGCACAGGACAGCAGCGATATGTACAGCGCTACCTCAACGGCCACATCGTCTATGTCGTATCATCAGCGCTATCAGCAGCAACAGGCGCAGCATCTCACAACTGGTTCACGACAATCGCTGGGCATTGCCGTGTTTCCGAGCGCCATGAATCGCAGTTTCTTTGCAGAACGTCAGAAACTGCGCAGCGTTGGAGATTCTTCACAGGAACTGGACAGCAGTGGCAATGAGAGTGGTGTGCATCATATAAATAATAGCGATGCACGCTTAAAGGCCTCGAATAGTGGCGAAATCTCGGACAGTCAACGTAGTCTCAGTGAGGGACGTTTAGTGGACAGGTACGTCATTCAATAAACAAAAGTTCTATATAATGTTTACAACGATGTATATTCTTCTTCTCTCTATAGCGAATATACACGCGATCCATTGTCACAATCACATGACAGCGTATTCTCTGAATCTGCCACCGCCAGCAGTCTGTCTATTGTGCTGAAGGTAAGTTACTCAGAATAAATTTCTTAGACTTTTTGTTTTTAATCGACTCTCTAAAAATAAATTGTATTGCTCAATAACAATGATTAATTTCGACAAATTGTTGTTGCTTCTTGTAGAAACAAATAAGAAATCATCGAATTAATTTTGATGCTTAAATAGCGATGTTAACTATCAAATATGTACCCTGGTTTTTCTCAGTTACATTATAATATCCGTGTACATATTTATGATAGACTTTAATAACTGAATGCATTGTTTTGCTGTTTCGTTGCATAAAATCCGTCTGTTTTTACTTCCTTTCCTTCTATTTTTACTTCCTTTTGATGTGTGTGTGGAGGCACACCTGGTTTTCGAATCCGAATAAATTATTCGGAAGCGGTTTCGTTAAAATGGTTCTTATTTCAGTTACAGAAGAATTTCACAGAATCGGAAATATTTTTTGCCAACCAGCCAGGTTGTCGGTATTGACGCAGCAAACGGCTGATTTTAATACCACAACTAAACAGATTCTAAATTTTGGTGCCTTCGTGCAACAAACTTGTTTTCCTCGAACATAATCTGTCGGGGGAAAATCAATTTCATAAGTACCACTAAGCTTTGCGCTGCGACTCGTACAAACGTACAGTATTTTATTTTAGTATTAAACTGTTATTAACAGTAACATTTAGCGTTTGCAGTTAAATAATACGCTACTGTTAACAGCGTGCATGAACTGTTAAAGTCGCTGTTAGTAACATTCAGTTTGCACTGTTAAAAATGAATGCTATTAAAAGCAGAGTTTTTGTATCCCACTTACTAAAGCGCGTGTGTACGAAGGAAATTTGATAAGTTAGTGACTTTTTGAATTTAAAATTATATTGATTTTTGGGTAGTCCCTGAAGTACCCATACTGCATTATTAAGTTTATGTTCGACAGCCATTGATAGCAAATATACAAGGCAGACAGACGGACAGAAAGTAGGTCGGTGCTGAAATTAATTTCAAACGTAATTGTATGATAACATTGATGTAGTATTTGTCAATCTTCTGATTTCTGTACGGCTCTCTGTCATTCAATGGCTGTCAAACACATACTTAATGATGCAGATTGCTTAAAATTTAACCGTAGTCTATTAACAGATATTAATTCACAGGAACAGTGTTCAATTAACTTATAAAATTACACTCGTATTAGGAATTCACTGCTGATTTAACGCTACTGGAGCTATTTAAATAAAATTGGCATTAACTACTACACCCTGTATATTGTCCATTTAGTGCTTTTGGGGAAGCCATTCTACATAAATTACAACAAAATAAAATATGAAGAAGCGCACTTGCGTTGTTCATAGTTATTACAATCAATTTCAAATTGATTTTAATCAAATTTAATTTATGTTTTTCTATTGCGGAATACTTGCTTCAATGCTTGACTATAGATACATATTGTATTTCATGGTTCATGGTGCAGACCCAGAGCACAAATATTGCGTGTTGTACGCTTCATTGTTGCGCGATACTTGTCGATTACATGTGTCTATATGTGTTTTTATTTTTATTGGTGTGTCTAGGCCATATTTTGTATGCTTTGATTTGATTTTGACTTGTTTTGTCAATAATTTTTTCTGCTTTGTTACGTTGACTGGGATGGGAAGTGCAATGAGTCTTTATTGTGTTTTCGTTGTACTTTATTGATTAGTTGAGTAATCGTTTGAATTGGTTTTTTTTTGTTTTTTTTTTAATGAAAAAAAAAAACTATAAATTATTTCCAAATATGGGCTAAAATTGCGTATTACTCATATACTTTGCATTGTACTTTGAGTTTGTTGGCCTCTTTAATGTGTAGGTTGCCTAATTGGTGTGATTGACAGCATTATTAAATGAAATCGATGCATGTATTCTGAGTGAGATGTATATAATGAGGTTTATTTGTAAGTTTCTGATTCAGCGTTGTGAGTGTTATTTGAGAGTAGTAATAATTTATAATTCAATTAGAATTTATTGATATTTTTAATGTAATTTATATTTTGATGTAATTAATATAGGGTAGGTAATTAATATAGGTAATTAAAGAACGGTAGTCAGATAAATTTCAAGCTCTTTATTTTCTATATATTAAAAATTTGCCGTTTTGCTGCTATTAGAATAATTTATGAAGTTTCGCCACATAATTAAAAACTTTTTTGGCCAAATTTCATTAAATTTTCTTTGTTCAAACACTCCAATAAAACTAGCTACTTTTCATTAAGTTATATTATAGAAAAATTTACCAACTCTCTTGTTACAATTACATCATCATATCAACATTCAAATGTAAGCCGCCCACTGCTTCAAATACTTGACAGACTCTCGACTACTTAAAAAGGAAATCTTTAAAAATTGCAACTAGTAAGACACCAAAATGAAAGAAAAACTTTTCTGTGCCAGTAGCAGCAAAGAAAAACCTGCGGAAAAACTAAATGAGAAATTTTTTTTTTTTTTTGTAAGTTTGTTACACAAAACCAAAAGAAAAGTTATCTAATAAGCTCATCATCATATCATAGCAAGTAGCATCAACATCATCATTATGAACATCTCCATTTCCAACGCCATTAGCAACATTTATCTCAGCTCAACTTGCAACTGCCCGCATAATCATCTCACAGACAGACAGACAGACAGACAGACAGACAGACCGAAGATATGAAAGAAAAACCTGCTGCTGCCATAGAAGAAAATGTTGCAAGTAAAACAATGCAGAGAAATGCTGCAACGCGCTGCGCAAACATGGCAAAAAAACAGTGCAAGATGCAACTACGTATGTATATGTATATAGAAGCAAGTTTTACTAGCTCAAAACCTTCTCCCGCCTCCATCTCGCTTGTGGCATGCTGCACCGCCATAGGCTTGAACGTTTATGCGGCTGCTTGCGCTTTTCCATAACGCCGCGCGTGGCAAGTTGTGGCTTCAGTAACAGATTCTTCGTTGGCTTCTTTGTATACCCTGTACGCATTGGGTAAAAGGGTATATTAAGTTGTTTGTGCATATGTAAGTAACAGGCAGCACGGAGCGTGGTAGACTCTATACAGTATATAGCATATATTCTTGATAAGCAGCGGAACACGATTCGATATAAACATGTCCGTGCGTCCGTCAAACCGTCTGTTTGAACGAACATATCTCGTACACTATAAGAGAAGACTAGAGAATATAAGGCATCACGAAGTCAAGCACACCCGACTGCAGCGTTCTTTCTTGTTACTTCTTCGTCTGCTGTTGTAACTCGTTACTTCTATTCCTTTTCAAACGGGTTCGAATGCGCCACATGACGCCACAAACTAAGCATCATCATCATCATCATCATCAGCCACATGCAACACACTTCAACTCACCTCTACTCTTCATAAAGTCCAGCTTCTTTGCTGCTTACTTGGCTTCTTTCTGGTATATTTTTCTATTGGTTGCACTCACTTCTGTTGCACCCCTACTATTTTGCGCTTGTGGTTGCCCCCTCGATGGCTACTCTTGACGGTCTTGGACGGTCGATTTATTTGTTGGTTGGCTGGTTGCTGCTTCACCGTTGTCGTCGCCGTCGTCGCCGTTTGCTCGATTTGCCAACCTGGTTAGCAAATAAATCGCATTTCTTTATTTCTTTCTTCTTCTATGCTATTGAACTCCGGCAAAGTTTTCCGCTAAATCAGTTTGCATCGAGTCATTTGAAAGTTTACAACGTTCGCTCTTGAAGCTCTTGAAATTAGAAGCTAGACAGCGAATCGATCTTTTAAGTTTGTCTACTCTGATTTATCGGTTGAATGAATATATAAACTAAGAAGTATACTAAATTCGAATTCGCTCTGAAAACTTATCGTGTGTGCTCTATTGGTTTTTTTTTTTCAATAATTATTCAATGAAGACTCAGTTTTAAATTAAAAGTGATTTGTGATTGTGAAAGCATCTTCTTCAAGTATTGCGGAAAAAGAACCGTGGAAAAGTGTGTTAATGGAAATCATAAAAATTAGTTAAATTTATTGCATATATGCTAAACTCAAACAGTTAAAAATAGCAAAAGAAAAATTTCGAGAATAAAGTTTCCTTCTTCCTGTGTGTTGTTTACCTTGACTTGCAGAAGATTTAAGAAGTATCGAGTAGGAGCTGAATTCTACATACTAGTACTATGTATGGCAAGCGGTCGACTCAATCAACTGCAATCTAGGAATTATTTATAGTATTTTTGCGTTTGCGCGTGCCAATCATAACTACAAACATGGTTTGAATAGCTCTTCGCATGCTAACGTTTAATATTTGTGTGTGTGCGTTTGTATTCATGTAAAGCCTATGTGTGTTGGATTCGTTGTGTGAGTGATGATTGTTTTTAGTCTTTTACGTGAATGATTCAAACGAATCCAGCCTTAATTACATTGCTTATTCGGGCTATATTAGTTGCAATTCTCAAAGTGGTATCGGAACTATATCCGAAGGAGTCAAGTTTCCACTGGACAGTCGCGGTGAATATATCACGAAAATAATTTTCCATAATTTATGCAATTAAAAACAAAGTATAACACATCTAAATGGAACACCCTTTACATATATTTTTTTGTGGTTTTCTGTCAGTGTTTGTTATGCGTTTCTAGAGACTATGAACTCAATATCTGAATGTCCTTTTGTGTGCCATAGAAAGACAGAGAGAGAGAGAGAGAGAGAGAGAGAGAGAGAGAGAGGAATGAAAATTCAGGGCCCGAAAAAAATATATGTTTGCGGAAGAATACCAACAACACTGGGCCTGTGCGATTTTTTTAAAACATCGAAAGTAATCGATACTGAAAAACATCGATTTTTGACGATTAAATGACTAGCAAGATTCTAGAAGTGATATTGAGGCATTGACATCTATAACGATTTTAATCGTATCGATTTGATTCGACTCTATTAATCATGCACATTCGAATCATCGAATTGATTGCATTTTATTGACAATTGGTACTATGAAAATCATATTCTAAACGTGAAGTGGAATCAAATTGTAAAATTCTTGAGAAAGTGTTCAAATGTACCATATTAATGAAATCGATTCCGATTAATTTTTTCGGATCGAAATCTATAACAGGGAATATCTATAACATAGAATAATCTAATTAAATTCTTAAGACTGTCGGGGGTGACACAGATTTGTATCTCATCTTCTAGGGTAGTATCTGTTCTTATCAGCTTAAAGTCTGATACGTTTCTTCATTGAAGAACAACAAATGTTAAACTGATTTTTGGAAATCGACGGAGTGTTTAGGAGCTTGCTCCAGCTCTGTCAAGGGTTGGCCCGGTATTGTAGTACAGCCGGGATTTCAGCCCAAATTTTAAAAACATATTACATATAAGTTTAAAGTTGCAGAAGAAAGTGAGAAGAGAATGTTGTCACTTATATGAGGGTCAGTTTTCCTATAACGAATAGTTCAAATCAGAAAAACTTCACCACCAGTTTAAACACCTTCATAACTTAGATATACACATTTAAATCAATAAATAACAAAAGATTTACACACTACATTCTTGTATACATAATTATTTAAACAACAAAGCTGTGCAAATGTTTGCTAAACTAATTGCAAACATAATTATTAGTTGTCAACTATCAATAATGGAAAAGTTAATACAATTTCACTGAACCAAGTCAATGTCAGGAGGCTGTCGGTGAATGGTGCTGACAGTCGATGATAGTGATAGTTTTTACAATGATTGATGTATAAAGCTAGATACTCGTACATTAACGAATGCTAACACAGTAACACTCTTTGACAGTGCAGACAGATACATTGAGTGAGATAGTTCCATATAGATAGAGACACCTAGTTTCCTAGACATGCAATGAATGACAGCGACATCGACCATTTGGCAATTGATAAACATGCCGTTGAGTCCACACAGTTCGGTCAGCAACAAGTGGGCGAGACAGGCTGCCTGTTTTCAATTAAAAAAAATTTTTTTTTTTTCAATTTTTCATTTAGGCAAATGAGTAAAAATAAATAAATTATTTCAATTTGCATTTTTTTTTTTTTTTTTTCGGAAAATTCCATTCGAATGTTGACTTCGCCAGTGGGCCAGCAATGCAACTTCCCGTCTGTCTGCAAAAATTATTATGCAATTTTTGTTTTTCATTAATTGAAACTTGATTTTGAGTGTTGAAATTAAATCATTTGCCTTTTAACTCGGTTGTATTTTATCGATTTCCTGTAAGACACAATTTGATAATGTGACAATTCGTTGAAGTTTTGCATCTCAAGTGATTTTAGTAGCAGTTTTTATACGCTAATGTTTTGCAGGAAACTGAAGTTTTTCCTACTTTAATTTGGGTCAGTTTAGGTTGTCATAAAGTCCAACTAGCATCCGTCTTGATTTGGTTTATAACTACAACTAGAGAGCTTTCTTTCTAACAACTCGACGCATTTCTGTCCGTCCGTCTGTCTACTTTTTCAAGTATGCAGTTTATGTCCATTTATGTGCAAGTAGAATTACTTTTAATGAAATGCTGTTGTCGTTTCTCATTTGTACTTGTAGCTTGTATATTATTATTTTTTTTTCTAGTAAAAGCTGTTTAATACAATATAAAAGAATGTTCATTCATTTAGAAATGGGTGCCAATGTGAGGTTGTATGTGGATTTGTAACTGAAACGCGCATCGGATTGTGTGAAATTACTTTCTTAGTTTAGTATTAGAAACTTGTTTTTAACATTGCACTTAGATTTTTTATTAAAGAAAACTTTTAATATGCTTGACGTAGTCAAAGTGATTTTTTTTAAAATAGTGTTTAATTTTAGTTTTTTTGCTTTATTTATGCTTCTACGAAGTACAAGTAGCTCCATTGTAGTATTTCATGAAGTGGTGTGTCAACTTTTGCTTATTGATTGTGTTATGCAAATTTACTTACTTCAATTCTAGCAAGAAGCCCTTGGAAGTTACCGCTATTCTTTACAAATTAATTGCTGACTTGGGAGAAAGAAGTTTGCCATTTAATAATTAATTTGTTGGCACATTTTCCTTCTTTTAATGTAACAAAAGTCTATAGTCGAATTAGTCCTGTACCAACTTGAAGAAAACAAGTACGCTGCAGTCGAGTGTGCTTGACTTCGAGATGCACTGTACCTTGTCAAGGCTGCTTATATGAACCATAGATTTGCATGGAGCTGGTCTTGGTCTTATCTGGAGATATGTGTGATATTTCAATGGAATTGACGAAAGATACACCAAATTTGGCGTTCCTGACTGAATTACCAACAGAAACAAGAATTTATCATACAAAATAATAAAAGTTTAGCGTGTACAAAAGCCCACATCACGTGTGCAACTAAGCTCCGTTCAGATCGTACGCTAATTTGACCAATTCCCTGTATTTTCAAATGTTTGTTTTTGCCACTACAAATATTGTATATTTTTAGTAAAAAATCGCGCAGGACAGCGATTTACTAACCGTGCCACATGCAACATCGTTTGACATTTAAATGCAACACGCTCTAAAAACGAAATTATGCAATTTTCAACGACAAACAAACATCACGCAAATGTTGCTGCTGCCAAACAAATTTGTTCACATTTTGCGACAGTTGGTACTCGGCTCGAATAAATGCAATTTACCAGTTTTTTTTTTCACAAACACGATTTGCGTTCCAAACTCTAAACCAATCACAAGAAAAAACAAAAACAAAAAAAAAAGGTTGAAAAACTACATTTGTAAATAATAGTAACACACTTTCTGTCAAATAAAACCGAGAACGTTAAAACGAGTTTCCAATATATTGCAGCGCGATTAACGATAAACTATCTACACACACGCACACAAAAGTATCTGCAACAGCGCTGTGTTGTATCTGTGCGTACTTTTCTTTCTTTCAATTCGAAAACAACAATTTGTTATACGTATAGGACTCCCTCCAGTCGTTTTGGTTATAAATCATCTAGAATTTTCAAAGAACAGACTGAACTGCCTTTATTTGCACTTGTTATTCAAACAAATCGTTTGAGATTTTTTGAGCTATTTCGTTTAGTTTACATTTATCGTCAGCAGGTAATAATTAGCTGCACTTTAAACTGACAGCTTAATGAAACTTCAGTGAATGTGGTGTGCATATGGTGTGTGTGTGTGCGTGTGTGTGTCTGTGTATGTGGGATTAGTAAAAGGGTTAAAAACCCAAAAACCCGGCTTAAATTTAATTGTCTTTGGGTTTGTTGTGCAATAACAGTATGTTAAATTTTAACCTGACATTGAAAAATTCACCATGAAGTAATACTTCTGTTTACTTCACTGGTGTTTAAAAAGCCTATTAAAAGCATGTTTAAAAATAGTATAGTTCGGTTTTATGAGAGGATACACTGACAATATACTGTCGTCTATTGACTACTGAGTCTTCGCATAGAATCTGCTCTCTTTATGTTTCAGTTCGCAGAATATCTAAGGTTCCATATTTTAAGATACTCGTAGTAGCTGAGATAGCCTCTTAAAGTGCTATTGGACGTTTAGACACATATATATCTGCAATGATTAATTCCGATTCAATTCAATCCAGGAATGTCCGTCTGTGCTCTGTCTGTGTAGATGCAAACTAGACCCTCAGTTTTTGCACTATAAGTTTAAGTTTCAGTATATACATCTTTCAAGTGTTTATATCATACACATATACTAGTGTTGATATTAAATATAATAAAAAAGTTTTTAATACAAAAGCCGACAAGTGGACGATTGGTTTGTATGGGGCTACTCCTATGAAATGTGCGTGTCATGTGGAGTTAGGACCAAAATAAGCTGCTACATTGATTTTCAGCCAAGTATCTCGAAAATGTTTGCAAAAAAATGCGCTGTAACATTCAGACGGATAGATAGACAGACGTAGCAGAATCGAATCGTCTCGATGGGCTGATCAAGTATACATATATGTAAATACTTTATGGTGCCTCGATGCCTTCGTCAATGCGATATAAATTTTTTTCAGACTTAATTTTTGCTGTTTAAGCTCCATACTGAGATCGATGAAAATTTTTAATATCAAAAAAACTTCATATAAAAAAACGTTATCAAACAACAATAAAAAAATTTCGGCACGATCTGTTTTTATTCGGATAATAAAAATGTTTGCTACCGAAAATATTTTATATACTTCAAAAACAGGTAACAAAGAGTGTGAACTTTTGCCTTTCCGTCAGAAAAAACCCAAAGAAAAATCAAAATGTGTGGACTTTTTACGTAATAAATATGTTATTGTAGTATTTCATATTGATTTGGGAACACTGTTTTTCGTTTGTTTGACGTAGCAGAAATAATTAACAATTTCAGCATCAAAAATTTTCATCGATCTCAGCATTGGGCTTTAATATACAATTTTGTGCAGAGTACTTAATCCTCATACAATAAAATGTAATCTTGAAGTGCTTAAAACGATTTAATAATCAAAGTATGTAGATTTTATATAGATTAACGATGCATTGGGTGTCCGGTCATGCTGGTATATATCAGGTAACAAAGCAGATTAGTTAGCGATAAAAGGTGCAGGTTTGATTGTCGCTGCAAAGATACTTGCCTATCGGCAGGTACTATTTTCGGCAGTACTGCAAACAAGCTAAGGATTAACGCCCAAAAAATCATTAATAGTAACAACAAGTGCTGAGCGAAGCGTTGGGAACTAGACTCTGCCGAACAGCAGAGGAAAGGTGTTATTTTCCCCCTATCTGGCCATGAAATTTATACCTTTCCCCTGCTATTTGGCCGGTTGCGTGAGGTCCCAATGTGCTTGTTACGCTTAACGATTTAACTAACTACTGCTCGTTAGTCTGTCAATTTTCAGCAAATCGATGAGTTGAGTGCCTGTCAGCTGAAATAGCTAAGATGATGAGATTTTAAAACTTAAAACTACCCTGCACCCTTGCTGTTATAGACTTTTGCAGTCAGTAGAATTTAAAAAAAAGTAAAAACATTTTGAATTAAGTTTCTCTCGGTTTTTATCAAGTGTCGCCACACGAATTCTCAAGTATACTCACTGTTATTACGATATTATCTAAATTTTCAAGTAGTAAACTGTAAAATGTGTTCTAACAGTTCATTGAACCAGCTCAGTGCACTTCACACTTTGACTTGAAACAAACAAACCAAAATCTAAATGAAGATTTGAAGTACAGCAATTAGCGAGTTTAAAATAATTAATGAACAAGGTCTTTAACCTGCAACATGCTACGACCAAATCAACAAGGATCAAAGTATACTATATAAAAATATAGACAGCATACAAGAAATTGACTAAATAAATATCAAAAGAGGCACGTACCCAACGATGAATGTATCTTAAGATGGCAAGTAAAAAAAAAAACATGGTGTATAGAGGAGATCGATAGAACAGTTTGTATGCTGACGTTGTGAATGACGATGCTGCAGCAAAAGTAAAACTAGACATGACATTAATTATCAATAGATACAAACCATGTGACGCATGCCACCACACCACCAACACCAGCCCCAATTGTATCTCTTGCAACAAAGTGTTACAACTACAAGAACATTTATGCATACGTAGTATCTGTATAGAGTAAATAGGCTGAGATATTTTTGCTTACATACAAAAAAAAACTAGCGTATATTGCAGTGTGATACAAAAATAGCATGAGCACATAAGCTAATGAAATTTAACATATGGATGCATCGTTGGGGAAAAAAAAAACTATTGAACATGTATTGAACATGGTTGACAGCGATGTGCATGAATGAATATTCATACATTTTAACACTGCCAGCAGCGATAAGCCGCTTACATAGATAGATATATACCTACCTTTATATACCTACGATGTACATAAGATACTTTAAGCTAGCGGCTACCTAGCATTGCATTACCCTTGAAAATTTTCCGTTTTTATCTATAGTGTTTGACACTAAACAGATATTGTAAAAAATGTCCAGCAATGTTGTTGCTGTTTGCTTAGGTGTTTTAATTTTCCATGTATTTAGTTTGTAGGTAGCTAATGTATCTACGATATGTGTAAGGAGCGAGAACGCCGCATGCACTCTATGTGCATTTCACTCGCTATTGTCTTGAGTTGTTTTGGTTTTGGTTTTGTTTTTTCTTGTTATTGTTTTTGTTGTTGTTGTTGTTGTTGTTGTTGTTGTTGTTGTGCGCTATGTAGGTACATAGCATGCAATGTATCTTTGTATCTGACATATGCAGCTCGAAAGTATCTGACAGTTGCCTGCCGCCCTAGCTGCTGTTGTTGCATTTTATTTTGTTTTTCCTATATTTTCATTGTCAGCATAATTTCATCTTAGTTGCACGTTGCACTTAAACGCGTTCACATCGTACTAGTAGCGTATTGCTATAAAAATTTTGTTAAAGAAAGTGAAATTGTATTTGAACAATCGCGTGTTTTATGTGATTTTATATTGTCAACATTGTTGTTATCATCGTATTGTTATTATTATTAGTACTGTGTACTTTTAAAGTGTATAATAGTGTATACCACTACACTCGTTCATATTCAGTCGCTTTTATTATTTATTAATTAAGCAAAGCCTCAAATACAAACGCAGTGCATAATTTTATTTTCGGATTGTTGTGAAAATGGTTGCCGGAAATGCAGGCGCTCTGAAGATACAGAGTGGTAATGCTTTCAAGCTTTCATTTACGGTAAGAATTTGAAATGTTTTATTAACTTATCTAAAGATCAATGAAGATCAAGATCGATGCCGGTTTAAGTGTGATATACTATTTAGATGTGAGATAATCCATGTGTTTGCATTCTACTTAAAGTATATTTGTGAAATTTTAAACTTAATTTTGCGAATTAGGCTTTCTTTAATTCAAAACTATAGGGCATATTTTTAATGTAGAACTGCTACAAACAGCACTGCTGTCACTTATTGACACTTTAGTTCTCGGGCATAAACTTGGGGAGAATGCTTTTTGATCATTTTATTCAGAGTTGGTGATAGCTGCTGTTGTAAAATTTTCTGGCAGCTCTGATCGTTACATTTAAGGCTTGTCTGAACTATTTTGTTATTACGCTAGTAGCTTGAAGTTACTCGAATTCGAAGGGTACCCTTCATCTAACTGATCTAGGTGTCACCTAAATTTCCTCTGAGACACTTAGTCGCCCCTCAAATCATTTACCATAGTATACTGGTCTGTTTTTGGGGTAAATCTGTTAAAAATAAATATGTTGCTTAAAGGTGCAAAAATCGATAATCTGTTTTGTTTTAAGATTTAAATCGGCTGTTTTCAGTGTCAAAACTTTGTTTTTTGCAGTCTGATTCTTTGTTGTATGAAGTCATCATCACTCTGTTTTAATACAGTAAAAATCTGTTAGAAAATCAATTGCAAAAGTACACATATAGAATGAAGCGGAAACAAAAGAATTTGAGCGCACACAGTTCGGTATTGCCTACTATTATTTATTTATGACTAGATTTATGTATAACCACTAGTTGGTACCCTGCGCGTTCCCGCCCTCTTCTTTGCCTCATCTACTTCTACCCATCCTTCCCAGTGCCCCCTTACCCTACCTCGCATTCCCACTTCCCTCTGCCACCTTTCCCTACCACCCCTTCCTTCTTATTTCACTGGCCCTCTTTCATTGCCCTCTTCCCCTTCCACCTCTTTCCCTTCCATCTCTTTCCCAACACTCCTCTTTCCCTTCCCCTTCCCTCTTCGATCCCATATACAACATTTCATCCCTATATTTTACATTTTTTAGGCCAGGAACACTCGCGGACATTCACAGTGGATCGAATTGTCAATCTAAACCCTTCTCGAATCCCCATAAACACACACAAAAATTTTTATCAAAATTGGTCCAGCCGGTTAGGAGGAGTACACATGTACAGAAGATTTTTATATATATAGATTTATATATAAAAATAGCGTCTTAAATATAAAGAAACTGCTTGATTTTCTACAATTAAGTAAATTAAGTACATTCCCCTCCCATATTCAATAGATTTTTATGATTTCCAAGAAGTAACAAAGGCTAAAAACAATTAAAAAATGCTTGATTTTAAACAAAATCCGTTTAAACTGAAAATAAATGCAAACGCAAACAATGAAAATCGACTTGGAAGAAGTTGTCTGCGTGCACGTCTAGTATTTCGCTGGAAAACTTGGGTATAAACAAATTTAAACGTTATATAAATCAAATTTTGCCAATGTTTAATTGAAATAATAGCTACTAAAAAGTATACTTCACTATCACTTACAGGCCGAACTCGCCGATGTGCTGCGCAAGCGACGTAATCGACCCGATGCATCCGATGAAGATTTGGGCCTACCACGCAGTCCAGTCACGCCACAACGACGCGGCTTGGCATCTGGCAGTAATCACAGCAACGGCAGCGCAGCACAGAATGCGACGACATCCAGTTCCACAAATGGTGGCGGCGGAAATAATATGACAGCAAATAACACCGGTGGTGATGTATCTTCTCTTAGTCTGATCAGTATGAACAGCACTGATGGAGAGGATAATAACACTGGTGGTGGTGGTGGCTATGCAATGCGTATGTCCAACAGTTCAACATTGTCCATGTCCACGGATATTTTGCGACCACATCATCATTCCGAACAGCAGCGCGATGAAGTGGATCGTGTTAGCAGCGATAGACAGCGTTTATCACATGCAGCAGCCAAGCATAAAATGGCTATACGGCCTATTAAAAAGAATGTGCCAACGCGGCAGCATCGCAGAACATTAGAGGTGGTAAGTGTTTTTGGGCGTGATTTCTGGCAAAAAGCAACATTTATATTGATAAATAAACAATTTACAGACTACTATACCGGAAGCCAATGAGGATATATTGAAATTAAGCGGACAGTCTACAGTGAAATTGAGCAGTGGTGAGTGGAAAATATTTTTATATACTTAGAAGTTACTTATAAAGCTTTACTTTACAGATGCTGATCCAAAAGCTAGAACACGTTCAATGCCGCCTATAGCCAGAGAAGCAAATGCTTCGGCAGCTACATATACAACATCAACAACAACCACGAGCAGCAAACGCAGCAAGACAGTGGAGTCCTCGTCTACGACGAAGAAGGAGGCAAACACAAAGGAGTCGTCAACTTCGTCAACGAGCACAACACACACATTTGGACTACGTTCGTTAACCGCCAAGGCTTCGGCGCTATTTGAACAACGCGAATCCTCAACAGATAATCTGGATGATATTGAAGAGCATCCGGTGGATGGTGATGCTGGTTTCTTGCGTCGTTTAATACAACGCAATTCCAAACGCAGCATAGCCAAGATCAGTGGCAGTGCTGCCGATGATGAACACGAGCTTAATCAAAGTGAACCAAAGAAACTACAAATTTCGACATCCTGTTTGGAGGCCACCAATCGTGAGCCATTAATTCTACCGAATAAATCACGCAGCGCTGTTTCGCATGAACAGAATATTGTCGAAACGCGACAGCATATTAAACGTGAGATTAATAATGAGGGTAAAAATGGCCTAAATGCTATGGTAACAGCTGTGCCGGTACCCATTAAACCCAAATCTGGGCCCGCAGCGCGACAACGTTATCTGCCGCAAGAGCTAAGCTCACCGGTGTATACGCTGGAGAAACATGATAGCAGTCTAAACGATGTCGATGATGTGCTAAGTGTAACAAATTTGATCTCGAAAAGTTCACGTGGTACAGATACATTCCAATCGACGACCATTATGCGTGAAATATTGGCAACAAAGTCAGCAGTGCCGTTGGATATGCATTACGAAAAGAAACCAAAAATTGTGGGCTTGAGCGCATTTCAACAGAAGCTAACACGCTCGAATGAATCGGTTGAACGTAATTCAAGTTCTTCAAATTCACTGGAAACTTCAACGGATGAACCGTCACCGTTGTACTATGCAGAGAAGCAACGCAAAACTGTGGAGAAGTCGCGCAGTTTTAGAAATTATCAAGATGAGCGTGATGCATGCAACAGCGGTGGAGGCAGCAGCGGCAGCAGCAACAACATAGTGCTGCATAATAATATGCCCAGTTTGCCGGATTTATCGCTGAGTTTCCGTGTACCAATGAGCTATTATAATCAACAAATAAGCATGCCAGCGACAAACATTACTTCACCAACCGAGAAGTGTGTTTCACTGGGCTTTGAGATTAATGATAATAAGCTGTTGAAAACGCCACGTGCTGAATCGAGCGTTCAGTTGACAAATGAAAAGAAATTTATAATGACCACCAGCAATACAACGCTTAAGAATACGCCGGGCAGTATGTTGCCAACGACATGCATCTCACCACGTAATAGCGCAAATATAAATGAAATTGAACAGAATATTGATTTAATTGTTAAATCACCATTTGTCAGTGTGCTGCGTAAACATGCAACGGAAGAGGAGTCGAAGGAGTTTGAAAAGAGCAGCATAAAACAAACTACGACCGTAGCAGCAGCAGCAGTGCCACAAAGCAAACGTGCACGTCCTAAAGTGCTTGAATTAAAAGCTGTTAACAACCATCCGCAAGCAGTGTTGACACCACAAACAGCAGCAGTGCCATTGCGTGAGAAATCCGCTAAAGCAATGCCAACTGCTGCGGTAGCTATACCCGTACTGCATACGGAGCAGGAGCGCAAATCAGCGCCGGCAACAATCAGCAGCAGCAACAACAACAACAGCAACAACAACAACAATAACAACAATAACAACAAGTCAGGTAATACACAAACCGTAACTGCACGCCGTAATTCTGCTGCTGCTGCTATTGATAATAGTGATAGCAGCGATAGTGGTGCAGGTGTTGTTCCCGAATTTATGAAGATACAGCTGAACCGCGTCGATCAAACACGTCTGCACAAGTTGCCAAATATAGTGCTTGCAAAGAACATTAAAAGCATGGAGTGTGCGGAGCAATCCAAATCCACTGAAGCTCTGTGCATGCGTCGCACGAGCGGCAGCAATGACAGCATTGATATAAGCGAGCAGGAGCAGCAGCAATTTAGAGCACCACGTGCAGCGCAGCAGTCAAGTATTGGCAAACAAGCGCGCGCTATCAGCACAAATAGCGTGCGTACTACAAGTACTAGCAGTGCTAGTGGTGGCAGTGCTGGCGGGAGCATGGAATTGCTAACACCAAAGAGTCCGGTAAAGAAAACAACACCGGTAGCCATAACACCGCTAAAGTTGCATACTAGCAGTAATATGCCGGCCAAGCAACTTAGTTCACCTACTAAGCTGGTGCCTAGCTCACCTACTAAGCTTGTGCCCAGTTCACCAACAAAACAGCTACCCAGTTCGCCGACAAAGCTTTTGCTCAGCTCACCAACAAAGCTAATAACTATAACATCCACGAAGCAGCCATTGGCCAGTTCGCCAATGAAGCAGCCTGCTGCAGCAGCCGGCAGTACATCCTTAAAGTTATTATCCAGTTCACCAACAAAGCAAACAAACAGTACACCAATGAAGCAATTAGCTATATTATCTACAAAACAGACAACACCCAGTTCACCAACAAAGCGTTTGTCTGCAGCAATTACCACATCCCCCACTAGTAGTCCAAAAACAACACCCATGGATGAGCAACTTATGCAATTACCAACAACAGCTGCCAGCAATAATAGTAAGATCACACTGGAAGAACGACGACGTCTGTTTCTTAGCGAGGATAAATCAAAAACTGAACGTAAAGTTGAAGAGTTGCGTATGGAACGTAAGAAGTCTATAAATGAAGAACTTTATCGCAAATCGTTGACTGAAGCTGAAACAATGGAACAACAACAACTGGAGAATATTGAATCTGCAAATCCTGTAGTGTTGCGTAAGAAATCGATAACCGTAGCACATGTCAGTAATCATGATGGTACGCCGGAACTTATGAAAGTTTTTGCGCGACGTTCACTCAAGGTGAAGGATGATGATGTATTGCTGCTGGCAACAAGCACAAATGGCACTATTAATGGTAACTCAATAGCAGCAACAACAGCAACAACTACAACAACAACAACAACGACGACGACGATGGTATCGACAACACCAATCAAGCAAAAAGCCTCCTCCGCCTCCAGTCAAATGCAAAGCGTCGACAGTGACAAGGAAAATCAATCGGCTAGTGAGGAAAAATTGGATCAACTACCAAAATATGATGCAAACAATGATACGGCAAAGCATAGTAATAATCGAAATTCATTGGCAGATTTTCGAAATAATGCTGCATTGAATAATAATAATACTAATACTACTAATAATGGAAATATAGCAACTAGCAGCAGTAATGGAGCTGGCGCTGTAGCTTCAAACAATAATAATAATAATAAATCCTATTTACCACCGATTAAAGTTAGCAACTTGCGACATAGCAGCAACAACAACAACAACAATCAGCAGCAGCATCAGCAGCAACAAACTATAAACAACAACAACAACAATAATCATAATAATAATAACAACAACAATCATTCAGCAGTCTCAAAACTAAACAATGAACGCTACTCCTTACAGCTAAAAAAGGATAATACAAATCAAACATTACACAGCATAACAACAGCTGCCACGCCCACGAATAGTACGCCCGACAACAACAATAAAGCAATTGAGCGCTCTGCTACAGTTGGCGAATTTAAGGGCATATTACAAAGACGCGCCGAATGGGAACAACGCGCTAAGGAGGCGCTTAAATAAAACTTTAAAAATAGCATTAAAAATATAATTAATAAAATTTAAAAAAAAAAATTTTCGATGTTCACAAAGTCTTGTAATAGTGTAAAAGTACGCAAACAGCTGTTTGAGAGTTAGTTTTGAACTGCCTTTGCTTATTTGTGCTTATTACAGCAAAAATACCAAATGCGCCAAAAAATAGCAAAATACGCAAACATTTTTTGAAACGTTGCATTTGGTTAAGATTTTTTTGTAATGAAAATTCCTGTTGTGTTTGTGCAGCATATTTCTTACACTGTTACAAGACATCGTGAATAGCTTAAATCTAATAATAATAATAATAATAATATATATGTATGTGTTAGCAGCAATTAAAGTGCTTTGTTTAGTGATTGACAACATTGTGCATGTTGTTGTGTATGCTTTAGCGTATTTGAGCCAGGACCTGAAGAAAAAATGTTTAATTAATTAAGAGAAAATATATATGTAGTTATATATATACATATATATTAAATTGTACCCTACAGTTCATAAAAAGCTAAACGAGCGCCTAGTATGTAGCAGTTTATAATGAAGTAGAGCACAGCTTACGAAATTATTGTTAGATATATACAACTCAAGCGCTTATCTACACTAGGCTGCATTAATTTCTATTTTACTAAAGATTTCTAAATATTTTTGTTCTTGCTATAATTTTTTATTACTTTTTTTCTTCTAAACTTTTTATTTTAAAATTTAATATTTATGCTTTAAAATTTTAACAGCTCTACTTAAAAAAATGGCACTTCCAACTTTACTTTGCCTACTTTTCATTATGTAAAAATTGAAACGTTTCGAAAACTTCGAAAATTAAAATTTAGATTAAAAATTTTAGGTTAGAATTTTTTTTTAGTTTAAAAATAGTTTGTTTTCGTTTATTATTATGTATAATGTTGTGTATGCGTGTCAAAATTTTAAGTAATAAAACAAAATAAAAAAAAATTTTAAAAACGTAAAATATATAACAAAAAAAAAAAAACAAAACAAAACAAAATTAACGACTGTGAGCTAAAATTATAAATTAAAAACTATAAACAAAAAAAATCATAAAAAGAATAATAACTGCTGATACTATTTACTAACTACTTTGTAATTATTTTTAATTACTTACTTATATGCATTATCAAATACATAACTATAATAATATATAAGCATATAGTAGCTTAAAACAAAAGCAACAATCATAATTAATTAAAAAGAAAAAATTAATTTTTTTATTATTAACTGAAGACTCATTTTTGTTTAAATAAGTTCTTTTTTGTTTCTTTATAATTAATGCTTTTTAAATTAATTAAAAAATTGAAAATATTTACTTTAAAAATTACAATAATTAAAAGAAAATACTGCAAAGAATGTTGTACAGCATTTTTTTATTTTTGTCAATGTAGTTGTTAGTCTAAAAACTGACAATTTATTGCAGATTATACAGATCTATACATATATACATAGGTATATGACTTGTATGTTAAATATAAAGAAACAAGTAAATGATTTCTATATAAATGTTTACATATATACTTACTATATAGAAATGTTTAACAGATATTATTATTATTATTATAACTAATCAAAAAATAAGTATGTATATGAAACATTTAGAGATGCAGTTTATGTATATACTCGTACACTTACAATCATGAAGTATCAATAAAAGTAAAAATTATAAAAAATGAAAACACCATTTTTATTGTTTAGTCCAGTCATTTTGTAGTTTTACCTGGAAAGTTTTCCGGGAGTTTTGCAAATTGCTGATTTTATAATATTTCGACATGCTCTCTTTCCGAATTTTAACTTTGCCCACTCGTGATTGCTTCCACATCATCCGCGGCGGGATTATCAGCTTCGTAATCCTCTTCTTGCTCAATTTCGATCGTACGTTTGCTCGAGAACAGTCTCCGTTTTATCCTCTTCATCCGGTATCTTGTGGTGGAACTTGCGAATTATCACAGGTACCACTGCAATTATTGCATATAACAGAGCACTTTAAGCCAGCCTTTCTGCATCCACAGTAAGCAAGAAGTAAGTTTCAACAAGGTTTCCGGAGCTGGAGGCCCGAGTGTGGTAACAGGAATTAGCCCATTCTTGCTTCTTTTGCATCTCCATCGTTCTGCATTTTGTTCAACTTCATACCACTGCTGAACTTGGTGATAGGTTCGGTACGAATGTTGTCGTGCTGCTGCTTCTCTCGGTGGTAGCGATGCAATATTAAATTTATTTTTATATGCTGATACATAACTATAGTTATTTAACGACGTACTTTTTACGCCACTGTAACGGTACAATGCAAGAAGTATTCGTTCTCCAGCTTTAGCAATGATCTCCGGATCAGCATTTGGGTTTATGAAAACCTGGACAACAATAACAGATTTTGTTTTTCCTTTGTTAAAGATTGCTGATGTTGTATCAAAGCTACTAAAAGCGTGCAAGAATAAGATGTGATCTTTGGCTCTCTTTGTTGAATATATTTGTTGCGGAATTTTTCCTTTTCCTGGTTTGAGAATATATATGTTTGAACGCATAGATGGAGCCGTCAAAAGAATAAGAATCATCATACCAAGTGTTCGTCACTGGTCTGGTGTACCCAATGACCATTTGACCTGGAGTGGGAGAGATATGTTTCCACTGCTCACCTATAACTTCAGAAGCCGGAGATGACTCCCGGAATAGTTGGGAGAGTACGAGTATGTCTGAAAAGGATTCGACGGTCTGTTGTGATTGCAGCTTTCCGACGTCGAGCTATTGTTGAGTATTGGGACGTGCGGAATGCACTTGCTGAACGTGGTGCGTACCTTGACTGCCACATAGTGGTCCAAGTCGATGTTGGGACCTCTTACCGTTCGCACATCGAACACGCACAAACTAGATAAGAAAATAAAGGAGATCATCCAATATTGAACTTAAAATTACTTAGTTTATTTAAGGTGATATCAGCTATGTAGTCGACGAGTTGTCATATTTGATTAAGTGCAGGCCATCTAAGGTATAAGAAAAGAGAAGAAACAAATCTGTCTACCATCTCGTTGGCAACATTGAGGTCTCTGTGCAGGGTGTTGTTTCCGACATACCAAGGGCAGCTCGTAACCTTGCGCAGTGCTTGGTTTTGCATCGTTTGCACCAGCTTTCGGTTAAATTTTCCTGCGATGCACCTGATCTGAATGCCGTATCTTCAAATAGACGCGAATATTTGTTGCTAAATGGTGCGTTTGAAGTGCAGGCAGTGCCTGCTTCTGCTACTAAGGCGTCATTGAAGCATGCGCAGGCTTGTTCTACAGGTTTACGTGGTAAGCAGTATATGGTCTTTGAAAAAAACTTTTATTCAAGTTTATTCCTAGATAATTAACTTTTGAGGATTGCTGTAATGTTATGCCTGAAGTTTTGCTGCAACGCTTCGCCTTAATGTGAAGCATACATTGCTGCATTTAGCGTTTTTAATCTAGACGTTCCAACTCTTTGCACATTTTTCAAGCGATAGTAGATACTCCTGCAAGCCATCCCCATCGCCATGGTCGTGCTCACATCTAGACCTGTTGAACACACACACGTTGTCGGCAAATGAAGCAATCATCATATTTGATGTGGTGCTCGTGAGTTCTTCGACAGCTATTGGAAGTACAGCTGCGAAGCGGTTGAACAAGAATAGTCCAAGTATAGCACTTGCGCGCATCTTTACAAAAAACTGTCGTCTCTCCAGGACGCAAAATCAGATATAGCTGATAATAGAAGAAGTCAGAGTGTTTCCCTACGAACTGAATTTCTCTGCAAACTTAATAAAAACTAGAAAGTTTGTAACTCCTGCTGTTAACTGTCAATCTCACAGCTGCTCTATTTCACTTGAAACTCGTATTTCGACAGTTCAATATAAATGTATAACAAACTATTTAACACAAATTCTAAAGAAATTTATTTTTAGTTTTGAACAAATCTTCTTGCATACTCTCAAGCGGACCAAGCATAAAATTTGTCATGTCTTTCAGTAACATGAAAAATAAATTACTGCTAAAAGTTTTGCTCCATTTTCTATGTAAGTACTTTGAGATACTTTTTGTATTTTCAACATTTGACTTCATGCATTAATCATTTCTAAATTTATGCCACATTTTTGGTTTTAATTTGAACAGCTACCAGACATCAATCACTATAATTTAATTCTAAATTTTAAAAATTAAAATAATTACTAAAAACTGAAAGATGGAACTGGTTTTTCTGTTTTGTTTTTTGTTTTATTTAAAAAAATTTTGTTTCTGAGACGCAATTTGTCGCTCTACGCTGAACTTCGAACCGAAATGACAACTTTCGTATAATTTGAGCTGAAATTAATTTGTATGATATGTAAATTATATATTTTTTCTGTTGCATTTCGTTTTAGGAAACAATTAAATCGAAATTAGATTTCATTAAATTGTCAACATTGCACTTCAAAACACTAAAAAACAAAAAAAAAAAAAAACAGCTGGTGAAAGTGATTGTCATATTTTCATACTTTTTAAATATTTCTACACTCGTATTTCAAGAACTTGCTGTTTATACAATAGCTTTCAAAACGCTTAAGCTTCTGCTAAGCCCAAAGAAGATTTATATTATTTCTTGCACAAATTAGTAGCTAGACACAATAAATCATAAAAAACAAAATTCAGAACTACGTCATGATTTGGCACATAAAACCTTTATTTAAATACCAATATTGTTCTCATTTCTCTCTATTCCATTCAAAAAATTAAAATTTCTTTATGAAATCATAAATATTTTTGCTCATAACACAGCTGAAATATAGGCTCAACTGTTGATTATTTACTCAAGTTTTCATAAAAATATGAAATTTATTATTAAATAAACAGATAAATTGCTTTAGATGGTGCTAAGAACATTTATTTAATTCCGAATAACAATACATAGTAATGAAATTTTTGAAAAGAGTATTATAAAAATATTTATTTTAGTACAAAAACAGCAGAGAAATATTGTACAAAATTAAGTTTTCAAATATATTCTTTTACATAATGTCCATTTGGAGCTAATAAATATAGTGCAAAAGGTCTATAACAAACAATCATACTCAGAAATCAAATTATAATATCGTGTATCTAGTCAGAAAATATAGTTTATTTGTAATTCAGATGCTCGCTGAGCAACATTTGTTACCGGACTTGAAAAAACCAAAGACGAGTTTATAAATTCTTCAGTTTCTTCTTTTTATGTGTATGTATTCTGTATGATTTCTTTATTGTTTTGAAATGTCAACTCTGATATTATTTTCTGCTTTTCCACTAATTAAAATTCCATTGAGAAGAGTCTGAACCAACACGTTCATAAAAATGAGTTTGCAAGAAAATAGAAGCCAACCTCTCAATACAATATAAACGAAATTTTCTTCCCTTTGCTTACATCTAAATTAAATACATGTGAATCAACGAACTATAAGTTCATGGTATTGAAATGTTCAGCAGTCTGGTTACCATTAGTCTTACCAATAATGCTTCATTTCATATACTTCGTTTGCATACACTCCAACAAATCGAGAGTATTTTATTTATTTATAATGTGGGCTAAGTGCCGCCGGGCACTGCAATACCGAGAAAACCCTTGACAGAGAAAGACTCTGTCGCTTTCCAAAAATTAGTATAACATTTGTCGTCCTTCAATGAAGGAACTGTCAGATGTTAAGCTGATAATAACATATGCTACACTTTGATCTTAGCCATTTGACCAAAAAGCGATGACTTCGAACAGAAAACAGTCGACATACTAGACTTAATTTATGCATAAACTGTTTGCGAATTATAAGCTGTTACATGTTGTTGTTCTTTACTCTTCTTTGGTTTTTTCAAGTCCGGTAACAAATGTTGCTATGTCCGTCTGTCCGTCTGTCCGTCTGTATGTTGTTGCGCATTTTTTGGGGACCAATTTTAATGCTATGCAGTTGAAATTTTGCACAACAACTTCTTTTTATTGCAGTTTAATAGAGTGTCAAGATTGTCCCGCCACGCCCACTATTTGGGGTAGCCCCCATACAAATCCACCGCCCACTTTTGACTTTTTGTATGAAAAACTTTTTTATTGTAGTCAATATCAACTGAATAATTGATATGGTAACTTCTAGTGGTCGGAGGATTGACATATACATTATCGTAGAGATAGCCATACTCTGTGGCTACTATATTGAGTGCTATCTGCTGCGTGTGCATCTGGAGACGCTGTCGCATAAATTGCTTATGCACTCCATCGATTCGTTGGATTGGATGCGTGAGGTTTTAGAGTTCCGCAAACTACTCGAGCGTCTTAGTCGGCGAGTCTCCATTCCAGTCATGAATTTAGCGTAATGCCCTGTTTTTTCAATTATTTGAGAATTTTCTAAATGCGAAATTTGCTTATTTACAAAGCATTGAAGATCCCAGAAAGTACAAATATCGGCAGCATAACTTATTTTTTTGAAATGTGCGCCATTCAGGCTGTGGGAAACGTAACACAGCTGGAGTAATACCAATCTGTGCTCTGTGCTTCTGTGCTCGCAATCAAGGGCACTCATTGACATCACTACAATGTAGTCATTGAGCAGGGCTGTGCCGGACAGGAAAACAATTATTACATGCATTACTACGTTCAGACAAACCGTGAGTGTGACAAGACGAAGAACTGAAGTCCCTCGGCCCAACAGATCACCTGAGAACATTGAGTCAGTGAGAGCGTCAATCTTGCGTTCACCGCGACATTCTACGCGCAAACATGCGTCGGCTTTTGGACTCTTCGACAAGGCGAGGTGAGGCGAATTCTTCACGTAGATCTTCACCGTACAAGTACATACAAGTTGACGATGTTCAAGAACTCTCCACACGCGACTTTAATTCTCGGAGGAACGCATGTGAGAAGCTTTACGAAAACGTCTCAATAAGTGGCGATTTGAAGTGGCCAGCCTGCCAAGGAACTTACAAGACCTGAAGGAAAACATCCGCGCAGAAGTCATGATAAACACTAGACATCTGCATCTACAGTGTATGGACAATGAAGAGCATTACCTACTGGCATCAAGCCAGTACAAATTTTCAATAAACGACAAACTGCAAATGAAACAAATGCACCAACTCTCAAAACTGCTTCTATGCGGTTTCGATGATTCTAGACTGAATATTTTACGGAAGTGGCCGACGAAAAGATCCGCCAAAATCTTCGACCGACGAGAGAAATGTGGCCCTAGTAAGGACTAAAGTTGACATGCATCTACGATTGATATAAGAAATAATTGCTGAGGAACTGCGATTAAAGGCCATGGCTAAGTCTTGAATATTGCATGTTGATTTGAAGCTCAAAAGAAGCACGGTTCGCAGAACTATTTCGACAGTTGGATCTGCAGGCTAAAGAAATGTTTTGAAGTTAATGGTGATTATGTAGAGAAGATACAAAATATTGGAGATTAAATATGAAAAACTGAAATTAATTTTATCGGGTTTTTTTTTTTTAACCAACTTTTGTAGCTTACTTTTGTTAGAACACTCATAGTACTAAAAATATATTAGTTACCTGAACTATGAGCTTAACAAAGTTCAACGAGACAATGATTTTCGCTAGATTTTCATCTAGAAACATTCATATAGAATCCAATGCCAGATTTCAGCGCATACTACTTATGTCAGAATCAAATACTAAAACATATAAAGATTCATTTCTCTATAAATAATTTGAATTATTTATATTTCATTTACACCTATTACAAATAAATCTAATAAAGTATCTCATGAATAAGTATCTTACACAGAAAATATTCATTTTGAATGTGAAACTGGCGCCAAAGTTAAAATCAACTTGAATCACATAATCCAAAAATAAATATCTACCCTCTATATATAAGTATATATATATATATACATATATAATATCAGCAAAAATAAGTCGAAAGAATAGCATACATATATAATTAATGTATTTCCGAGCATGCGTTTCTTAGAAAATTTAAGTAATTTATCAAAAACTTAAAATCATTAGGCAAATGCGTAGACCAGCAACCTAAAAAATAAAAACAAATGAGAACCGGTTGTACTGGGTAGGGATCGTGCAGAAAACTTGAGCATGATATTTTGAAGAAAAAAAAAAGAAGAAATCACGCAGGAAAGACAAATACTTATGACTAAGAATCGAGAATACATACAATTTAGTATAAGAAATGAAGCACCAAGTAGCGATAAGCCGAATGGAAGTATATAATCTTTATTTTACAACAAAAACCAAAAGAAGAAACAAATATGTAAATGAAATACACATTCGAATTTCATGCTGTGCGAATTCGTAATAAAATAAAATATTGCGTTGTAAAATACGAAATATAACTTTTTTTTTTTTTAATTTGAAATTTATTTATTTAAGATTTTTCACATTTTGGTTTTTAACGAGCGAAATATTTGGAGAAAACAGCTGATTGACGACGTTTTGCTGCACACATGGTGAGCTGATGATGTGAATGTGTATGATGCTGTTGCCAAAAACTGAATAAAAAATAGTGTAAACGATTATGAGATACGCTGTAATTCTACTAATATTATAAACGCGAAATTGATGTGTGGATGTTTGTTACTTTTTCACGCAAAAACTACTGAATGAATTTTAATGAAACTTTATAATAATATATATCATATAGCAGAAAAATACATAGGCTATAAGATTATGAAGATATTGTATAAATTGGCTAAAATATAACAATAAGTGTCACGTAAGTCGGAAAAAATTCTGCCAAAAAAGAACTGCATTATACTAACCTGTCTTATCATAAGTGGCAATACAGATAATATACAGTTAACATACAGTAGCGCCATCTACTTCGTCTGCACTGTCTTATAACCGCGCGCCATTTGTCGTCAAAATTGTTGTAGCGGTTGGATCGGGTTGTTTCCGAAAACGAAAAATATGTGTTGAAACGAAAAAAATGTTTTCGAAAATGGAAACAGATATCAACCGCATGAACGAATGCATGGAAACAAAAACGGAAGCAAATGACCAGCAGACGCGTGAGGGCAGACGCGTGAGGGCAGACACGTGAGGGCAGACAACGTTATTGGTATTTGCTCGTATCGTATTTGCTCACAATCACAGTGCTTCAAAATTACTCACTGATTCGTTTGTTTTGGTACCGTTCGACTTTTACCTTTACGGAAAAATGCATTAGCCGTTTAAAGAGAATCGTTTTGTGGACATGGCATCATAAAATTATTAATAGATATTGTTATTTTGATATTATCGCCAAAATATATCGATATATCGTAATTACTATATCAAAGTATGGTACAATTATTTTACAATATCGATATATCGATACGATACCCCTTCATATGAGGCGCTCTATTTTAGAAGTCCTGTTTACTTTGGGACGCACTTTGTTTATATAAAAATTAGTACGCCAACTAAGAATTTGTTTGACAGGTATTTGAAAGATCTTTCCCAGCGAATACAAAATATTGAGCCATTCGTTTACAGTAGATATGTGAAATCTGGTATTTTCTTTGGATTAGTTAGTTCTTAGTTTCTTGTGTATTATTTACTCAAGAGTTGCTTAATGAAAAACATTTAGTCATATATGAAGTTACGGTCATGATGTGTTTTCAATTTGTGTGGACTCCTGCTAGTTTGCGCTTATAAAGATCTCTATTTGAAACATAGAATTTTGTGTAATGCTCTAATCGAAATCGGTGTGGACTGTAGTATTTTAAGCACTATTATCACCATATTTTAGTAGAAATAAAGTTATAAATACAAAAACTTCAATTTGGATTTTAGGTTTGTATTGTATCTCAGTCTTTCATGCAACTCGTATAAGTTGCTCAGCTGAGTAGTTTAGTTGTCTTTTTCTAGCATATATCAGTTTGTTTTACCTGAGCACTCAGCACGCCAATTTTTATGTCAGTTGGAAGTGGGTTGAAAGGGTTATAAATTTTATGAACAATTTTTGCGTCGTTCTGTAAGAGTAAACGAAAGTTAGACCGATTAAAAAACACCAAAGACCAAGTAAGAGTCGAAGAAGTGGTTTTCTCCGAGTGGAACGGCACCCAAGAAGGCCTGGGAGGGCCTGTCGGAAACCAATTATATGGCGCCAGTTTTTTTTTATGTATATGCGGTATAATTTACATTGATAAACTTAAGGCAAAAACAATCAACGGCAAATTTTAATTACAGAAATAGCTCGGCGGAGAGCTCGACGATGTAAGCTAAGCCAAAGATTTGAAAAATAGTACAATATTATTTGGAAAAGATCAAAAATTTGATGCAGTATGTACAAGTTTGTTGGCTGTACGGCCTAAAGTTTCCGAGAACTTGATGCTTATACAGACGGACGGACTTAGCAGTGCCGAATCGCTCTTAAATTAACGTTAAAATTTATATACACTGCTACGCCTACTTTTAACTGTTACGTACATTGGTGCGCACATAATATTGCCACTTAACCATTGAATGTAGGGTATAAAAACATAGCAACTTGAATGAGTGAGAGAATAATACACAGAACGAATGAGATGCTGATGTCGTCATAGTTAAGAACTCAACTCACAACTGGGACTGTTCGGTCTCTTGGATCGATTGTTGACAGACTGTTGACTTGAATGCCGTCGAGCAGCGTCAGCGTAGAGCAGCTATCCATGCGATACTCAAAGCAAATCTTTGCAAACTGTTTTCAGTTTAAATTTTATACGGCAACGAAACGGACGACGAAATAGCGAAAAATTGCTCAAGAAAGCGGAAAACGCGTGAAAAAGCTGTGCCGAAAATCAAAAACAAAAATAATAATCTTGAAAGATTTATAGAAATTAATATATATTTATATCTTAAGTATATATAATATATATTTTAAAAAAGATTCAAGTGGAAAAATTTCTTTAAGCAAAACCAAAAAAAAAAAAAAATGAAACAAAATACTCAAAAAAGTATTTCATAAATTCACAAAAAAAGTATCTGTAAATCAAAAAAAAAAATGCTGTTTTAAAATCAAGCTTCAATAAAAATAAAGTGTAATTAAATTAAATTAAAATTAAATTAATTAATATATAACACATAAAAATAAAAAGAATGTCACAAACTGCAACAACAACAAATTCACCAACAACGCCGCCGCCCTCACGTGGGCGTGGCGCGCGACCACCGCGTTTTAATATCAAAAATATGCAACACACTCCATCCGCTATGAGTGGCTCAATGCCAACGACAGCACAACCACCCTACACAGCACAGACAATACACAGCGGACCCGGTGGTCAGCCATATTGGCCACAGTATGCCGGCAATTTTATGGTAAAGGGTTTTGAGGGCTTTGTGGATTTCACCAAATCGGGCATGAGTTTTGGCGAAAAGTTTACCTATGGTCTTTATAATAAAATCAGCAAATGGTCCAAACGCTGGTTTACGCATATATTTCTGCTGTGCGTTGTTACGCTTTATAGTGCGGGTGGTGCTTTACTATTTGGCACCATTGAGGGTAAGTTGTGGCATAATAGATGAAAATCATTCTAAAATTGTTAAAATTATGAGAATTTTTTTGTATTTTACGCATGTGTGCAACATATATATGTATACCAGCTAGTTCCGATGCTCATTTTTGAGAAGATTTTGCGAAAGTGAGTTTATTAAAATTGTAATTTTTTCACGCTTGGAAGAATTTAGCGATTTGAAGTAACTTAAAATTTAGTGAATACAAATTGCAAAATCCTCTCAACTTACGCAAAATCATCCCGAAAGTGAGAGCCTTTGGATGTCGGTCTTGAGCTCGTTAGTTGTTTGTGGTTTATTCACATACAGCTGCAATTTCACAAAACCTCAAAGAAAGTAATCGCACGATCTTGGTGGTCAGTTGACATCGGAAGAATTTTGGGAGATGATTCGGTCTGGAAATCGTTGTTCCAATAAATCGATTGTTATATGCGCGGTGTGGCAGGTGTCGTCCAGATCTATACCGTCCAGTTGAGGCCACAAGGACTCCGTTATCATGTTCCTGTAACGAATGCCTTTCACAGACCCAATCACGCCACCTGAACAAAATTCGCACCAGATAGCTGCTCGTTGTGTATGCATATGTTTCTCATGGATTAGATGCGGATTTTCTGAGACCCAAATTCGACAATTTGGTTTGTTTACGAATGCATTCAAATGGAAGTTGATTTGTTTTTTTTGTGCCGTCATCCATTAATAACACATACTTTCAATTGTCCTTTTTTTAATAAACGGAACAATCAAAGATGCCAGCTGTCACATAACAGAGTTGCCACTTTCACAGTAAAAAAATGTCGCCAAATTTGAATCGTGCACTTTGGTTGGGACACCCTGCAATTCGTAGACAGTTGATGTATAATTGAACTCTAGTGCCGTTGGTTTGGTAGTTAGACACACTCGTTTGACAAATGCCTCAATTCAGATTGCAAACAAACCAAACAAATTCCAACAAGTTATAGTGACTTGGTTCGATGAGACCAAATTAAATGCGCAAAACAAGCAAGCAAGCAAGCAGTGCAGTCATACGATTCATCTACTAACTGTTCAACATTACTTGTCTCTTTCGTATTTTACGTTTGGATGCATGACGAAACACGCCTAGCTCTGTTCTCGTTTTGGTTCCTTTGCTTTATTTTCAGTTGGCAGAATGCAAACAAAAATATTCTCTATCTTCGAACACACATGTGCAACTGCAGCATTCATACATACTAGAGCACAAACCATAAATTTTTACACACAAATTTTTTTTAAGATGTCTAGAGGGGAGTACCACATGCATATTGCTTTACTTCCATTCCATTTGTTCTTATTACAACTTGAAATCTTCATAATCATTTGGTTTTTGATACATACATATGTGCGCACAGTGTTTGCTTTAGTTTGTTTGGTAAAATGAAAACGATGCTATGCAAGTCTAAAAATGCCCTGTGTTTGCGTTTTTGCAATACTTTATTTACTTTCTTATGATTTTATTCATGGAATTATTATTTTATGATGAGACAACTCACTGTCTTTTACACTTTTAAAGAATAATGATATGAGCTGCTTCAAACTTACCATTGTGGTTAATTCTACTATATCAGTAATAAGACCTTCAGGTTTCAATCGCTAGAGAACATGAATATTACACAATATTGCATTCAGATAGGCATTCAATTTTTAAACAAGAAAACACGTTAACTTTTTTAGAACCGTAGCTTTAATACTAATCACACAAAATTTCAAATAGTGTACTTAGCAGCTCAGAAGGGAAGTTAATATTTCTAAAACCTAAGAACATAAAGGAGAGTAGTAAGTTTGTATGGATGCTACTCCTAAAAGTTAGCGGAACACTACTCCTGATATTTATGGAAATCATCCATTCATAAGAAACCGCCATATCAAGTAAATATAGCCTGTAACGTAAATATCGGTTGAATATAATGGGCCACAACAGTCGGCACACACACAACGAAAAAAAAAGCACCAAACGCACACGCTTTATATGAAATTCATACACCCACACACATGTTTTGTTTATATCTCTCTTATCTATATAACTAGTTTTGTACAATATGTATCTGCATACATTATAATGTATTTGATAGAAAACTAGACAGTGCATAAATAAAAACAAAAGAATGCAATTTTATAATTTGTATACATGACATTCTGTTGGTTGCGTTCCACAGATCTGTTGGAATTGGCGCGCGTTTTATAAAACATAAAAATAACACAATATTTTATTATCTCTACAGTCCGAAAAATTATATAGATCGGTAAGCTTATTAGTATAGCTAAATGTAGTTGGTCTTTGAGTGACTTTATGGAAGTTTGAAGCAAATACTTATGGTAAAAACTCTGAAGGCGTATTCTTTAAAAGCGTCTTTAGTAAATGTAAACGGGTAATCCACTGATGATTTATAGTTATTTGTATTGAAAAATACTTAGCTAACAGTCAGTTACAATTACTATAAATCGTACAGATCTAATATTAGGTATATAAATTGTACAAAAATATGTTCTTGGTTCATTGAACAAAACAAAAACGAAACATATAAGAAAACAATAAAAAAGTTTATTTGGCCTAGCAAACCCAAATAAAAACATGTTTTCCAAACAATTACAGGTAGTAAAAATAAAACATTAAAAAAAAAAATAGAAAAACGAATCAAATTAAATCGTAAGTAAAGCACAAATTTAAAAACAACTAAAATACACTAAAAATTAAATTGTCCAAATCGATGTCTACAAGCGACAGAGAGCATCGTAAATCCACAAGATGAGCCAAATTGATGTTTCAATCTAAATAGACAGGCAAACAAACAAAGCCAAGAACAGCTGTACGGAACGTACATATTGTATATGTAGCACGATATATATAGAGTCTATAGTTATATCCATAGACGCCGGATGAATGCACGGATAAACAGATAAAACGAACGGATCAGTGAATGGCAAAACTTGGCGGAACATGCAAAAGCACAAATAAACAAATGCAGAACATCAACACAGATACAAGATACACAAGCTACACAAGCTACACAAGATACAAATTGAAAAGCAACTAACTTTAAATGGAAAGATCTTCAGCGGAATATAATATTAAATGCAAATTCATCATAGAATCAATTAAAAATATTATATGCAGAATTTAAAACAAAAAAAAAATGAATTTCTTAAAAATTGCAATGCATCACTTGAAATTTATTTTACGCTTTGTTTTAAGATTTCAGTGAAATAAAAAGGAAAATCTCTTGTAGTGATTTATTGCAGCAATGCGTGAAGTCTGAAAAATAAAACAAACGAAAAACATTACAGGCTTTATGGAGCCAATTTTTGCGTTTTTGTGTTAAGGGTAGAATTTATTATTTTCATTTTTGTGCTAGGTCAAGTTCAAAAAAACTTTGTAGTTTGAGTGTTTTTTTTTTTTTTTTTTTCAATTTTTGAAGTAAAGCAGCGTATAGAACAATACTTAACTGCACGTTTGCACGTTTTTAAAACACTGTACTGCTCTTATTAGCCAACCGATTTGATTCCAACTAAATATATACGTGCTTTAAAGCCTTAGTAAAACTTTGATATATAAAGATTTCATAAAAAATTAGTAGAACGTAGTGTTAAAAATAAAAAATGCAGTTTCTTACACATCCTATTATAAAAAAATTATTCTTTTATGTATTTCAGGTGGAAATCATGCTAATGCACAGAAAGAATTACAAGGCAAACAGAAAGATTTCTTTGTTAGCATAGGCGAACTTGCTGAAAATCGTGAATTGAGAAGAGTAAGCTGCAATACATTATATATATACAAAAATTCGCATAATTTATTTAAATTGCAGTATGCCAGAGACGAATTCAATGGACAATTAGTACAGCTAATGCGACAACATCAGGATGCAGTACAATCGTTTATGAATAATAATAAAACGCTGGAAGAACTAGCCAATTACGAGAATCCCTGGTCATTCTGGAATACAATGGTCTATTGTGGCACTATTTATACAACAATTGGTAAGTTCATAATATTTTATACAATATTTATTATTATTTATGATGGAAACATATAAAAACCGCGACCTAAAAGTTCTATTATTTGTCCTACTTCGTTAGATGATCTGCCCTAAGCCTATTTGTTGAATGAATCTTAGTACTTTCCTAGTATCCAAACTACTCACTTGCTGCTTTCTAATAAAGTGATACCTAGCAACTACTGTCTGCTACTAGCTACAGCTTTACATTCTGCAATAATGATAATAAATCTCCTATCAAATATATATCTCTGTGTCATTTCGTCTCTAAGCATGGACATTAAGGATGCACCCTTCTTCCATGTATGGCGACGTTTCTGACAGATCTCCGAGGTAACTTTATTCTCCCCGACTGATAGTCTTAGGAGCGTTTATTTTATTCTCTGTTCGATTTCCAGATGAAATGATGCCAAATCTAGCATAGCTTCCAACGCTACTGTTGGGCAGGTGCGCATTGCCCCTGTGATGCAAACAACACGCTACACTTTGTAGGGAGTTGAGCGCTTTAGTGGCTGTCACTTGGCTCGTTCGCTCTCCCCACGCAACTATGCCATACAATAGCATTGGTTTCACTACCATGTTATAGAGCCACAGCATGTTCTTCGGGTTACGCTCCCAAGATTTACTGGCCAGCTTACTGCACACAAGTATTGCCTTTGTGCATTTTCTTACGGTTCCTTTCATGTGAGTTTTCCATAGTAGCTTACTGTCTAGTGTCACCCGCAGATATTTGATCTTATTGCTAAGTTCTACTGTAACCACTGAGAGCCTAATCTCTATTAATCTAGGGAGCTTTTGCTAACTAGTGAATATATCACAATGGTCGTTTTGGCAGGTTTGATGTTAAGTCCCACCACACCACACCGCACCAATCTTGTGTGATTTTCAGTCCTCTGTTGATTATGTCACAGAGTGTCTCTTCAAACTTCCCACTTGCTATTATAACGATGTCATCTGCATATCCTTGGCATCGTATCCCATTCTCGGCTAGTCTACATTGTAGTCCGTCTACGACTAGGCTCCACAGAAGCGGTGAAAGTACACCCCCCACCCCCTGTGGGGTATGCTAATACTGGTACCATTTACTCTAGTCTCAGCTATTCTTGTCCTCAATAATGAGTGCATCCAATTCACTATGATTGGGTCTACTCCCCTATCTACTAGTGCGTTACATATTGTCGCGCGACTTGTTTTGTCAATAGCTCCCTCAATGTCCAGATAGGCACATAAGCTGAACTCTTTCCTTTCATGGGATGCCTTAATTGTTGCCGTCAGGTTAAGCAGTGCTGTGTCAATCGACTTTCCCGCCCTGCATGCATGTTGGTCTTGATGTAACGGTCTCCGATGCATTACTGTCTCTCGAACGTGCTTGTCTATCACTTTTTTATACAATATAGTATATATATAGCAAACAAATCTCAAGGGCATATCGGATACAAAACTTCCTACGCAACACTAGCTTATTTATAAACCAAAAAAATTTCGCTACTAGCTACTATTTGCGTGTCTGGCGACATATTCTATTGGATTTAACTTATTACCACATATTAAATAAACATTTTTTTTTAGTTTTTGCAAAAATGCTTGCTGACTTTCTTGAGAAATTTGTTTAGTATGAGTGTGTTTGTTTGCGCCATTCTTTTTGAATTTTCCGTGAAAAATTTATATTGTCATTGTTGAAAATTTCATTTCATTTTATGCATAGACTCACCTTTATATTGCTGTTATAGTTTTTATCGTAACGAAAACTTGTCTCAACTCAAAATGTTTTGGCAATAAGGAAAATAAACACAAATTCACATAAAAATTTCTCAATAAAAACCGAAATTAAATAAATACTTTTCTAAACAATAAAATATAAATGACAGAACAAATTAGATGCTTTATGTTTTTATGATTGCTGGCATTAATTTTGGCGCATTTGAAATGCCATTTTTTAAAAAAATGTTAGTGCAATAAAATTATGAACATATTTTTGACATTGTTCGTTGGTTGAGTGGGTTTTCAAATATTATTTTTAGTTGTTAGTAAAAAAAGCGTCATCAAATTTATGAAATCTTTTGAAGACTAGCGCAAAACAAAGAGTGCATATTTCAGAGATACGCTTTTAAGTAGTACATAGAATACTTAAATACGCGTACTTCCGTACTTAGTTGGGTAAATTTGTACATCACTTGGATCTTGGCTGCAATCATAACAACTGTCACCATCATGTCATGGAAGACCAAGGGTATACAAGGTTTGTGCAATTGTCAAAGCTTCGGGTCCACTGAAAGTAACGACTTTTTTAATGTGCTCCAAGGTTTTCTATCAGTCGCTAAGACTCTGACTTCATTATAAGTTTCCCTGGACTCAATTTCTGAGTGAACCCATGTTTGCTTCTGATGTTTACCTTTTGTGATGCATTGAAAGAGACATTTAATACTTTATTATATTGATATTATAAGCTACTAAACACTGTATCATCTCCTTCTTCTTTTCTAACATAAAGATTTGCAGAACGACAATCGATGTTTAGGCATAAAGCATCGAGTTTCAATTGAGAATAGTAAAATAATTTAAATAGATTTGTGTTGTTTATCCGAGTTTTTTATGAAAACTGAAGAATCTTTTCTGGAAAACTGCTGGAAAATTTGTTTATTTAGTTACTAAGATATGATATCGTGATAAAAATGTTACATCACTCCATCGATTCGGAAGACATCAGGGAAGCTGAGCATGAACATGTTGTATGGGGCCGTGAAATTAAAAACGCTGAAAATCGTTTTAACAAAAAGCCGAAGTCCATATTTTTCGTATATCGTGGTCACGATCGAACCACCGCATAAGTCCAAGGACATTCTCCAATGCTAGCGCTGTCAGGCATTTGGGCATTCCCAGAAGTACTGCCGTTTACCACCAAAATGTGTCAAGCGTAAGGATAAACCTGCCTGATGCGCCTGTCACTGTCAAGCAGACCATACTGCCTCTTACAAGGGCTGCAAAGTCTATAAGAAAGCGAAAGAGCAGCATTCCAAGCCAAGCCAAGACCCAGTTCCGTGTCTCATGGAATAACTACCACTGGCTGTCCAGCGCATACAGTTAATCCTGATATCAGCCTTGCCAGTACAGTACGAGAAGCTCATACTGCATATCTAGTACATCAAACCCTGCAGAAGCCAACCACGATGAACTACGCCTTGAGGCAACTAAATCCCAGAATGTACCGATTGAAAGCCTTGATGGTAAAAATGCTCTACCAATTTGCAGCCATGACGCAATTGTTCTAGTCACTAATGGCGAAGCTATGCAAATAAGTCTCCATATTGTTCTATGGAACGCAAACGACCTGTGCAGGAGCAACAATAACGGCTCCGCCAATGCATTGTCAACTATTTCCTTTTACAGTAGTGAAGCAGTTTGCATTTTAATGAACTGAAATTATGTACCTGCCAACTTGGCTAGAAAACATAAAAGTATGAATACGAGTAAGTTAGATCAATTTCCCATTTAAAATATATCATACACTTCAATGTGTTTTTCTACTTGAATGCAAAACGATTTCCATATTAACAAACCATCAAAAATAAATTAAGTTAACTTTGGCTAACAAAAATGCACTGAAATATCAATCATGCATTGACAGCCACTTCGAACACTTCATACAAGTTTAAATGAAATTAGTGAACAATAAAAATAAAAGATATATTGATATTTATAGCTACATAACTGTACGGAAATACATACTATATGCAACTAAAAACTCATACAAACGATGACGTATGTCATGCAACAAAAATCACTCAATTTACTAAAATTGTATTAAAAATTTCTACCTAGTATACCAGCAGGAGAGGTGCAGAATGATTGACAGTACAAAAAGTTCTATTTACAAAAGCGCTCGATGGAATATTTTGTATTTTTAAAGGCCGCTCATAAATGAAAACCGAAAGTGTTGCGGTTGTGTTTGATTTTGTTTTAATTGCAAACATAATTTTTCAAAAATAAATTAAAGGAAAATATACTCGTAGTATATTTAGCATAGATAATTACATTTTGTATAAACAAGTTGGGACAATGTGATTTAATTAGGCGTGCACAGCATGGCGTATGCGTGATGTGTAGAGTAGTGATTAGCGCACAAATACACTGAAAATTACACATACGCCGTGTGCTGCAATTTATATTATACCCTGTAATGTTTGTAAAAGGCAGAAGGAGGCATGACAGAACATATAGAACATATAGGTACCAAAAGCGTGGGCGACATCTCCATGTCCGGCTGTACGTATAACCGTAAGAGTGCTGAGATCTCAGACTCCATAAGAGATGGTCGGTCGTCAAACTTCAATTTTAACTTAAATTTACTTCCAAAATCTCTTCAGCCAATATCATAATAAGTACTATTTCCACATTAAAATCTACCATCCATTTTTATATGAACATTTTTATGTATAAAACACTATTTTTGTATCTTTAACTATTAGATGTATCTTAAGTTAAGCCTGCTACAAAAAATTTCCACTTATTGAGTAAAACCTCAACCTGTAGTTCAAGTCGAAACTCTTAGACTTATGGTTCAGCCACTTAGTCAGCCGCACTCAACTGCAGCACACTTTCTTGTTGTTTACATTGTTTTGAATACTTTAAGTTGCATAATTTGTTTTATATATTTTGGAATTTATTTTTATTAAATCTTATTTTGTTTATGTGCCGTCACCGCCGCCGTCAAGTGTGTGCCAGCCTTGATGTCAAATAAATTGGAACATGCGTGAATTATTTTATTTATTTATATATTTGTTGCACCCTACACACACAGAAACAAAAGTGTATGTGAGCAGAGTACAAAATATATTGGTAATACAACTGAGCAACCGCTGTTTTCTAATAAATAGCTGTATATGATAGTCAAAAACAACAGATCAGAAACGTCAAATGTATAGCTTAAAACTTTCCATCATTAAATGTGTGAGGTTTTTATCGATGTCATACATGTCATAAGCAGGAAGGTGTTTTTAGGTAGAAACAGCTGATCCAACAGTAGAATTGGAAAGATTTTTTACAGCGTATTTTGATCGTATGTGATCATACATAGTTTCACTATGTTATTCCTAAACGCGGTGTAAGCTCGCCCATGCCTTAACATCAATGGCAATATCGAATATACTACATGCTTCCAAGTTCATGTTCTGTATTAGCGAGAACAACCGGGTGTAGAGCTTTGACTGAGCATTAAAGACAAAGCGGTTGCAATTCCCGTCGAGATCCGAACTTGTACTTGTGAACTTCCACCCGGGAACGCTCATTTCTACTGCAGCACGATGATTTACGTTTAACACTTTTATAAACAATCCATTTTCCACAGGTAGTTCAGAGGCGTTCCAAAAAGGAGCCGATTTTGTTCCAATTAAAATTAGTAACGGCGATATTGGGTTTGCTGCAATCAGTGCCCTTGTAATCGCGTCAGCGCAGTGGTGAATGGTCTACAACCATCCACATTTTTGATGATATGTATGATCTTCTGCCTTGAACTCATTTGTCTCTTTGATCAATTCAATATATCAGCAATATATCAGCAATATATCATCAATATATCATCAATATATCATCAATATATCATCAATACCACAATAAAAAGTCTTTACATAATCATAAGTTCGCATATGAGTTGCTCAACTGAGTAGTTTAGTAGGCATTTTAACTTTTCATACGATGTAATAGGGCATTTTGATAAGTCAGTGACTTTTACAAGTTCCCTCGTATTAACTTTATATGCAATACTGATTTGAACAACTTCCAACGTTTAATAGACTAATTCAACGCAATGTGCATCATTAAGTGTGCCTAAGACAGCCTTTGAAAGCAGACATGAAAGGCAGACAGACGGACAGAAATCAGAAGTTTACCTCGCCGATCTAATCAAAGAGAACCACTGTTTCATTTACTGCTTGGTGGCTGATGTGCTGCAATGGATGCATATTTTAGACACGTTCATGAAACGGCGAAAAAATTGAGAATATTGTAGTTAGCCAATGGCAAACACTACATCGAAGTTATTAGACTATTACGTTTGTGTTCAATTTCTACACGGACCTGAGACAGTTTTCTGACATTAGTACTCAGCCCGTCCATTTTTCTGTGAACTAGAATTGTTGTGGGCCTACAAGTTTTATGTACATTTCTTGATCACTTTTAGTATGATACTTACGAAACTTGTCATATTATTGCAATGGGAACACATGATGGTGTAAAGGCTGCTTAAAGAGCACATGGTTTGCTTACTAGAATTGTTAATATTATAATGACAATTCGATATTTGTCGATATTTTCATATAAAATATCGATACTTTTTATTCGAAATACCGATATTTTCCTCTAAATTTGGTAATTATTTCGATTATTTCGATTCATGGATATTCAATATTTTTCAATATATAATCAATACTACTTCTTACTAACTACGTCGATATACATACATAGCATAGCTCTCCAGGAGCTCAATAATATTTTTTCAGTTTTTGTCTTGAAACACAATAATATTCTTCTGATCACTGAGCAGGGTATAATTTAGGCGAAAACTCGACTAAGGCTTTTTAATATTTTTGTTTTTTCATTTTATTTTCAAAATTATGACGCTTTCAAAATAGTATTTGACTAACAAAATTATACACTTTCGTATATTTTTCGTATTTTTTGTGATATATATTGTATTTATTTTAGTGTCTGCGAGTGTCTGCGCTCATTTGTGACGAGTTCATTTACAGCGTGAAATATGTTTATGCTTATTTTTTGATATGCGGACGCGCGCTATATGCATTTATATACATTATATATAGAGATGCAGATACAGATATATACAAACTATATCTAAAATTTAAAAATTTGTCACTTTGGCGTTTATTTGTTGTAGTAAAATTGCATTTTGTGTTAATTGCTTTGCAAAAGTGCGAGCACTCAAAAGACAGGATTTTTCTTTTTGGAAACTTGTCAAAACTATGTAGAGCTCTGAGCCAAAAATATTATTTAATTTATTGAAAAAACGCGTGTTTAGCACAGCACACACAGACGTGTTAAAAGACATGGGAATTTTCTATGTGTTCTTTCAAATTTACTCAAATGAATCATGCAAATTCTTCTAATGCGAATTTGTGTCATTATAAATAAAATGGCGAAGAAATATGATATAAATATGAGTGTTAACAGCTGGTACTTACTTTTATTTAATAAAATACATAAATGCTTAAATAACTAAAAATAAAGATATATGGAAAAATTGGTGATGACGTGCTTCATACATATAACAGAAAAACTTCTCTATAAAACAGTTTAACCTCTCCATAAAACAGAAAAACCTCTCCATATAACATAAGATCCAAATTGATCATATCTCAGCAACAATTTGACGCGGAGTGTGGTGATTTGGCACTTAAGTAAACGGAACCGGTTAAAATCAAACCCACTGGAAAAGTAGACAGTGCCACGCCTGCTCCATTATAAGGTAAAATACCAAAATACTTATATATCAACAACTACTTGTCGCAGATAGTTGTGATTTGATATATAAGTACGTACTACACTAAACTCATGGCACAGCAAAATTGGCTAGTGTTGATATGAGAATATTAGCCAAATAAAATTTGTAGCATAAATAAATATTTGCATAAATTTTCATTTCTATATTTTGCTTTTTGCTTTAAACCAATATGCTTCTACACTTAAGATTTAAATTTTTTTCCTCAATGAAAATTCAAATCAAAATCATTCAATAAAAATTTAACACGAAAATCGAACACGATCCGTCATCAATTAAAAAATAAATAGAAGATTTTAGTGCAAAATTTATAAAAAAAAGTATCTGCTGAAATCATAATCGACACGGACGGCGGAAAATTTATAAGAAGCACAATTTTTTTTCCGGCGATTTTATTCACAGTCCATTTCTTGACGAGAGTGTTAATGAATATGGTCATAATGACGTCATATTTTCTATGCGAAAAAATTAGATTTCCTGGAGTTTTATGACTGCAGCAAAGCATCAAATAAAAAGAAAGAACAGAAAATGTTTCAAATAATTCAAAATTTATTTATGTTTTTAGTTCTTCGGATTTTTTGTTTGTATTTGGCTACAGCTGAGTTTGTTTGATTAAAAATTTTAAAGCAAATAACATGACTGTCAAGTGCAGAAATTTCTTGGATATTTCTAGCCAGGAAGAACAAACGTTGGAAATCAATTTTGCAAATAAACAATGCATAAATTTTCGACAAAATGCTGCGCGTTCTAATTGTAAATGAACGTGAAAAATTGCAATAATGCATTGAAATAAATAGAATAAAGCGAAGAAATAGTCCAAAATGCTACCACTTGAGGCTGTATGAAATTAGATTTATGGCGAATTTAAATTTAATTGGTGAGGTCAGTGGCTAAGTATGCATTGATAGATGTTTTTTTTTTATGTAAAAACAACGTTATTTGAAGTTTATCTAATTGAAGTCTTTCAATAATATCTCTAATAGCTCCCCTTAGTCGAGTGTGCGTATGCTTTCTAGTTAGTTATTAAAATAGCTTGAAGTTTTTAAGCATAACTACACAGCGTATTATGTAGCTTTAAAACAAAATTGTTCTCAATTTGTAACAATTTTGTATGCTAATGCCTAGTCAAGTTAAAAAAATCGCTGTCAAATGACCATTGTCACAAACACATGCGCATACTTACCACACATAACGGTGCTAAGTACTTAACGTCTGTGGTGAGTAACAGATTGCCCATGTGTTCGTGTGAAGGGGAAGTGGTCATCAGTTCCTCTATAGGTTTAAAGAAAAAATGAGGTGAGAAACTATCAAAAAGAGATTATACTAAAGAGATCAGAATTACCGATAAAAGAAACAAAATATTTTAAAGTTAGTAGAATTCCTTGAAGATTATAGAAAACCGTGGATGGAAAATAATGGTTATTGATGCATTATTGTGGTAAAAAAACCATTATGAAAATAACATAATAGAAGTACATTTAGTACACTAAATGGTGTATCTTCTCTGGGAGAGCAAATGGACATTTATTCTTAATAGCTGGGCTGATAGCTCTCTGTGTTATAGAATGAAAACCTTCTAATGCGCCATTTTAGTAGTTGATTGATCTAAAATGGTACATGAAACAATCGAAGATAGACGGAGATAGTCGCAATCATTTAGCTCCAATAACAGATGTGAAGATCATTGCTGATATTCATATAATGTGACTATTGAGGCGGGAATATTGGACTACATGTACTAATCAGGGCTTCTGAAAATAAGATGCGAAAAAATTTAAGTCTAAAAAATAATGTCCAACAATTTGGTATTCAAAAGCAAAAGACTACAAAAAACTACAGGGGTATAAGTGAAGCAGATAAGTGTTTATACCATAGTATTGCTGCAGAATACAGTGTTATTCTACTCGTACTCCCATATTACCAATGGATGATACATGAGCGATGTTCTGGCTAAAGAAAATGTCATGATTTTTCGACATGTATTTCTTTTTGGCAGATTATATGACGCAGAATTCGGCGGTGTTTATGCTTGTGCCCAGGGACATTTGAGGAAAAACTTCTTGCAACTACCAACTTGGCTATTGGAGCATATCGGCACGCTTATATTCATGCTGGGAGTGGCTCTAGTGTGGTTTTAGTGTGGAGTGGTTTTGCAATATTTCTTATGTGCAGAGTGCAGAGTTCGACAATTAGGAATATCTTTCGATTTCTATGTGCTACCAGTATAGACCGGCTCCTATACTGCCAGTCATCTTAGAGCAGATGGTGTAGATGAAACTAAAAAAGTATTGATTCGGTTTTGAAAGTGGCGAGTACTATACTTCTAAGCTGTGATTTGGTGAACTATTGAAAAGAGTACTATCTCTTAGAAAAGACTATGAGTCTGCCTGAAAATAAGTTCGTTTTAAAGCAAACAATCTTGAGCTTATTTCAACATCTATCTAACGTCTTTCAATACATACACCCTTCGAAAACCGGCGTAGTGTGCTTTAGATGCCGCGCAATAATTGCGAAATAAACAAATACTTCAAAAACATTTGTAGTGGCAAGGTTAATCAGACGTAGCTGACAGTATTTAAATGAAATCAAAATTGTTTCCTATGTAAATGAATGCCAAATAAATTTCTAAATTGAAATAAATTTGAGAGTGAGCAAAAATGTAAAACAGCTGTTTCGGAAAGATTTTATGAGAAATAGTAGCTATGTGGAATAATTTTTGAAAAATTTTCTAAAAGTTCTTCTGCGTCAGTATGAAAAGTGACGATGTGCTGAGCGTGTTGGGAGCGAATATTAAAAACGAACTGAAACGATCTGAAAGATGAAATTTATATAGAGCAGAAAAACACTGGCGCTATGTAGCTATGTATATACATACATCTATATATGTATATATGGATTTTTCTTAAATAAATGGCATATTATTTATGTAAATGAAGTGTATGGAAAAGTGTTTTGAAGAAGACAATTGCAAATACTTAAAGTAGTATTTCAAAAAAAAAAAAAGAAAAAAAGAGACTTTTACAATACACAATAAAAAGTGATATAATATAAGACGCAGCTAAATAATTTTTCTTGGCACGGCACGGCATTGATGAAAATTCTGGGTACAAAAAATATGAAGACGGCGACGGAAGATTAAAAATAGCTGCGCTGCGGCTACTTTTTGTGTGTCATAGTGCGGAATTTAAACGAAAAGCAAAGTAGCGCATCGAAAACTGGAAGAGCAATATTCTAAGGTGTTTTTTAGTAACTTGGTTGCTTAACTATGGATGTCGATTCCTCAGAGTCGAGTAGACAATCCGGCAGCACACGACAACGTCGTCGCTTGGGACACTCCAAACGTGAACAGACGCCGGAACCGGGCAGCATAAGTAATGGCAGACGGCGCTACACTGATGATGACAATGAGGATGATGAACACCAACTTCAGCGTGGACGTCCGAAGGATAATGCTACTGCGCAGGTAATCAGCATGCAAATACGTGCACCGGGTGCCATGTCGGCACATGAGAGTAAAATATTGCGACGACGTGATAAAACCTTTGCCACAGCTGCTGCACGTAGTCACTCACAGCCACGTGAGGCAGAGAAGCTTACTAGTCCGGATGTTTATCAATTGCTACAGACTGCAGCAAAGCAGCGGAGTCTCTCATCACCACGACACAAGGAACAAGAATCGAGTGAGAGTGAGGCGTTGACAATAGCAGCGGAACATGCTGATTTCCACGGCGACTTGGCTGCAAACAATGAGAATCTCAGTCGCATGGAATTGAATATGCGTCGCTTTGAGGTGGAACGTAAACGTTTCGAGTCTGAGAAGCGTCTATTCGAGCGTGAGAAACGTGAACACAAGGCACGGCATCGACAGATGTTGGACAATGAGGAACGTAAGCGTTTGCTGGCAAGTTATCGCAAGCTAAGCGATCGCATGCAGCTGCCAGCAGATGCCGAGGATCGGCGACGTATGGTGCAAAGTTTAAGACTGCAGCGGCACGAGGCACCGCAGCTGCGACGCAGCGGCGGTAGTGGTGGCGGTGCTGCTGGCGGCTATGATGAATCTTCGACACAATTTAGCTCATCTGATGCAGATACAGCAGCAGAGTGTGAGGCGGTGTCGCGTAGTCGTGCAGTGCGAAGTGGAACATCGGCGTATGTTATGAGCAGCGTGCGTGGTGCACCACCACAACCGCCGAAAGCACCGGAACGTAAATCTGTCAGTCGTAATAGTTCGCTGTCGCCGATAAGACCACAGCGACGTTCAAGAACACCAGAGCAACGTGCAGAATTATTGCGTAAATATGCTGAAAAGGATGAAGTGGACAATGTACCAGAAGTGCCCAAATTGAGTGTACAGGAGCAGCAAGGCTATGCAGCAGTCGGTGAAATGGGTACAGGACAACTGCAGACGCCTATATCGAAGCAGCTGAGTGAGCAGACACAACGTGCTGAGCTAATGCAACGTTATGCTGAGGCAGCCGAGAAAATGGCGCAGTTGGAATTTAAATATGGCGGCGATAAGCAGCAAGCACCAAGTCAAAAGGACGAACATGAATTGCAGCGACGCAGTAGCATGCGACAGGAGTCAACAACAACAGCAACAACAACGCCTAAAATAGAAGCAAAACGCAGCACAAGTTTAGAGCGAGTCGCGAAATCAAAGCGTAAGCTCAGCTTTGAACGTGCGCCTATAGTTAAACCGGAAGCGGAAGTGTTGAACGGTAAACGGCAGAGCGGCATTGTTAATGAGGAAGTTATTAGTGAGCCAAGCGTGCCAAATGAAAAAACAACGCTACTCGAAAAATTATTTAGCTACTTTAAACGCAGCAAGCAGCTGGAAACACCAACGGAACCGGCTATAACAAGTATTGAACTCGAATTAACCGATACTATAATCTCACGTGCCTTTCTGCAACGTATGCGCCAGGATACACGTCAGCAATGGCAACAACTCAAATCGGATTATCCTGTAGAGTTGAGACTTATACGTGAGCTGCGCAACAAATGCATTATACACTCCATGATGTTAATAATGCTTTGCGGTTTTGGTGGTCTAATGTTTCGCTATACTGAGGGCAATGCCGAAAATATCTATAAGTGTGAAGTACGCAAGGTAAAACGTGATTTTATTGATAATCTCTGGTCTGGCAGTCATAGCATGAGGTAGGCCTGTTAACTGTTTGTATGTGCTTTTTTGAAATATGCTGATAGTAGTTTATATTTTGTAGAGAGGATGATTGGAAGTCATTGGCGCGTCAGAAATTGCGCAAATTTGAAGATGAACTGAATACGCTTGCTGAGTTGGGCATACGTCGTTTTCCTGGACAGAAATCGTGGAATTTTGTTAATTGCATTTTGTATTGTTGGACTGTAGTAACGACAATAGGTAATAGTTTCTCCGTACTCTGAGGGCCGCCGCACACAGACAGCGGAGTTGTGATTAGCTTAGTTGAGTTTATCAGCGCTAAAAATTCAAACGCAATGAGAGCAATGAGAGGCCGTATTCCTTCTTGAACAATGGCATCTGTTCCGTGTTCAATTCGCTCTGTGTGAGCGGGTAAGCTCAACTCAACTCCGCTGTCTGTGTGCCGCTTCGCTTAAGCTGGAAGCTTAAACTTATTACCAATATTAGTCTATAATTCTTTACATATACTCACTAAATTTCTTGTTTTTCTGTACAATGCTGAAACTCATTTCTACCTCACTTCTTCTACTTACAGGTTATGGTCACATAACACCCAAAACCAATGCCGGACGTGCGTTGACTATTGTCTATGCCATCATTGGCATACCCATGTTTCTTATAATACTCGCCGATTTTGGTAAATTATTTACGCGCGGCATGAAGTTCCTCTGGGCCTATGTACGGCGCTTATATTACACCGGTACCTGTCGCTCTATACGCAAACAACAACAAGTACGCGATGCCATGAGCGGTTTTAATACCATGTACGATATGGCTATACGTCGCCCTAGCATGTTCTTTAGCATGGGTGCTGATGCAGATGTTGAATCACAATCGGATGCAGCCAAATCAATGAGTGCTTCACATCCGGAAACGCCTACTTCACCATATCCGGAAACATTTGAGGTCGACGATGAATTTAATTTACCCGTATCCGTTGCTTCAATGCTGCTTATTAGTTATATAATTATGGGCGCTTCAGTCTTTGATTTCATGGAGCCAGATTGGGGCTATTTTGGTGCATTCTATTTTGTCTTTATCTCCATGTCTACCATTGGTTTTGGTGATCTGGTACCAAGTCGTCCTATTTTAATGATGGCCAGCATGATTTATTTGATTTTTGGACTCGCACTCACTTCTATGTTTATTAATGTGGTACAAATTAAGCTGAGTGAACAGTTTAAGCTCGCGAGTGCTAAGATAGGTGCTACCATTGGTCTGGGTTTGGCTAGTGAAATGGGCGATGCAGATGGTTCGCAGTTGAAGACACCATCGGAGCTGGCTTCTGTGCATGGTTCACGTTTGGATAAAATCACTGAGGATGAGCAGGAAGCGCAAGCTAATGGCAGTAGAACTACTTCACCACAATTGACTTCGATTTTAAGAACACCACGTCCGACTTCACCCGCATCGGACATACAACGTGATGAGAATGCCAGCAGCAATGTCATAAATATAACACCAACACCGCCACCATTATTGGCAAGACGTCCGGTGGAACCAGAACCGCCTGCAGAGTTGGAGAAGAAGAAGAAACGTAGATTCTTCAAGTGAACTGCTGCAAATTGGTGTTAGAATAGAATTTCAATTAAAGCTTTAAGTTCATTTACACTTTTGAAATATTTATATATAATTCAATAAATGATCTTTAAAAAAAAAAATAACTTCAACCTAAGTAAAATGACATAACATGAGATTTATAAACGACACAAAGAGATTTTTAAAGAATTTAACAATTTCTCTTCTATATAATTTAATTTATTTGTTATTTAATTTATAATCAAATTTTAGCATAAGTTTTACTAGATAAGAATTTTATCAATAAAAAAATATTTAATATATATTTTTTTTCTGCTATTTTAGATAATTCTAATGTAATTTTGTTGAACTTACACGGTTTATTAAAATGTTCTTTAGTGGAGGAAACTGGTATCGAACTATCACACATGCAAACTGTGCTGAAAAGTGCCATTGTATTAATACGTCGGCAAACAGGCACCCGACACATAGAGTTTTCGAATCACAACCCATATTTTTTTTCCCATTTATTGTCGGTTCGTAAAAATTGGAGCAGCGAGAAAGTTTCATTTTGTTGTTAGGTTTTTTCTCCTCTCAGAGTTTGATTTAAGAATTTTCTACTTACTTCATGTCAAATGTACTTATTTGACATTCTGAGACATTTTTGTACAGATTTCTTCTTAGAATTTAGATTTTTATACTAATTTCAAGAATTTTAATCTTATTCTAAAGATTTCTGCGGTTGATTTTTAAATCGATTTCGTTTTGTACTTGATTCAAGAAAATTGAGTACGAATCGTACATAAAATATTAATGTTCTTAAAAAGGACACCCTTTACAGAATTCAGTTTATTGAGTACCTATTACAACAAATATTAACCTTTACTATCAGTCAACAAAGCCTTTACATACATATATAAAACAGGAAAACATTTTCAATATATTCTTATCACTTTAGCGTTTATGGAGTTGACTTAGAACAAAGGCATGTCCTGACGTTGCATCCTGACAAGGCAACCGAACTGTTTATCTGTCTGTCATTCACCACGTGTTCCATTTAAGCGCTCCTGTTTATTGCGCTAAAATAGAATTCAGTACATCTCTTTCGCTCACACACAGGCACACACTATAATTCTATCTCACTCTAGCGCATGCATACTTTATAAATATAAAGTGCATTGAGTATATGCATTTGTTTTGGTTGTTGTCATGGTATTTGATATGTGCACACATACGTGTGTATATACATATATAAATTACTTACTGTAAAACAGGATAATACAACAATAACAACAACAACAACAAGTAAACGCAAAGCAAATGCAATACTTCGACTGCAAGGATAATTCTCCAACTCTCTCTCTTTCATCTATTTGCTATTTCATGCGCTCCAATGCACTGTTGCAATTGCTGAAAACATTGCTATGAGAGAGCAAGAGAGAGAATGTCTGCAAATAGGTGCAAAAGAGCGTTAGTGTAAAAATCAACCCTAAAAACCAACACAACAACACGCTTTGCCTTTTGCCTTTACAGCTGCTTGTTAGCAAAGTCAGTTTTGTATTTGTAGCGTTACTGTGCGGTTGTATTTCACGGACGGAGCAAGTTTTTTTTATTGTATATTCCTAAGTCGTAATTTTCGCGCGCGCTTCGTAATTGATCAAATGCAACAAATATCAATTTTTAGAATAACAAAATTTTGCTAATTAATTGCAAAGCAGCAGCAGAGAAAAGGTCAGCAGCTAATAATAAATTAGCAGAAAATAAAGCAGAAAAATTATGTGTTAAAAAAAAAATTGCAACCGCAAAGCAACAAAAACAACAACAAATAAGAGGCGAAATAAAAGCAATTGTGTGTGTGTGTGTGTGAATGAATTGCGTTATTCTTCTATATATGTGCGTTATGCTTCTCTGTGCATGTGTGTGAATCGCGATCGCGCTATGTGAGTGTGTATGTGTGTGTGTTACTGTTGTTATACCCTGTACACATATGTAGAATAAAAGGGTATATTAAATTTGTGCAACTGTATGTAACAGCCAAAAGTAGGCGTGCCAGATCACCCATAGATAGCAATATCAGCCTGTACTCAAATTGTACATTTAAACCAGAGATGGACAACCAAAATGTAAGAGTATCTGTGTGATCTGCATGTTTACGCTCTACATGTACATTGGGACACACGCTTCCATGATCTGCTCAGGTAAATTACAAGCTAGGCCAGAATATTTGATTGATTTAAAAAAAAAAAAAATCATAAAAATTGAGTTTGAAAAAGTCATACACGAACAAATAAACAATTAAATTACAAGAGGACTATCACAAGTACGCAACTGTCTGTCTGCCATGCATATCTGCTTTCAATAGCTGCCAAACGCAAACATATTGATACAGATTGTGTTGTCTAATTATAGTTGGTACCACTCAGATAAAAACTACAAGCGCCATCTGACGTCAGGTCGTGTACTTCTGAAACTACAGTCGTAAATTAAAAATCTAGGAATTATTATTTAAAGCATGCTTATTCTGTTAAGCGCCCTATTGTTTTTCTAAAATATCTCCCAGTGGTTCTTATTTTCCACGTCGTCCTTTATATATATACTAAATCCTATCCACCTGCTTCAAATAGTTGCTGAGATATAGCTAATTCTGTTTTTCTCCTATATAGGGTTGTTAAACCGCTCATTTTTCCAGTGTGTCTTATTTCTACCGGTGTATTTTACATATATACCAAATCACATCTATCTTGGTCATATAGTTGCTGGTATAATACTAAATTAGTGTTTCTCTCATAATCGGTGAGCGTGACACCAGTTTTACAGCTCATTTGTTCCATATGTTATATAGTCCTTAAATTGATAAAAGTTCGCTGCCAAATTGCGAGTGGTATAGTGGTAATTTCTTCTAGAATATAGATCTTTAGCTGAGCAGTATTGGATTCTTGCAATAAACTCGACTCTTCAAATGTACAAACATAAAAAAATACAGATTGTGCCAGATCTAGATTTGTGAGCGATCATGAAAGGATATATTTAGTATTTTTGAAATCTTACGTAATTCTGTGTTTACCAGCAATACTGTAAGAGCTATACTATAAGACCTTCCTCAAACCTATCCTTATTTTCAAGCTTTTGCATATAAAATATCAGCTATTTGATTTAGTTGTGAATGAGTGCAACAGAAACATGTTTATATAAAAGTATGCAGGGTATAATAAAGTCGGGCACATTGACTCTACCTTTTTACAAGGCTCTTCTCTCCCTTTTGCGGCGTTTTGCCAGATGCATTCATTCTGTGTATTTCGTTTTTGTGTATCGTTTTTTTTTTACCTTTTTAAGAAATTTTGCAACAGCCGCCTTAAGAACATCAACAAAAACAAATTCTTCATTTTAAATTCCTCACAGAAATTACATCAAAATAAATTTAAATAAAATAACAGATTTACTAAATTTTAAAGAAAACCAAGGTTCTTAATTTTTTTTGTTAGAGTGAAAAATCAAGCAAAAAAAAAAAGAAAGAAAAGTGCAACAGCAACAAAAAACATCATTAACAGCAATTAACAACTCTAAGAACATCTTTATCAGTCAGCATCATCATCATCATTAACTACTTCATATTGCAGTACTTAGTGTAAGAAGAAGAATAAGTACTTGCAGTAACTACTACAACAACAACAACAACAACAACGAGTGCCGCTTAAAACAGCGAATTACAACGAAAAACTCAACAACAAAAAAAGAAAGAAAGAAAACATCCATAAAAGGAAAAATGTCTGCAATTAGCAGTCGGAATCAAAAAATGGAACAACAGGTTTGTGTTAAAATTTACCTATAACTATGAAATATAGTATAGCACCTAGAGTATTAAGTCATTTGCATTTAAAGTTTGAAAGTGCTTAAATGAACGAAATTAGCAAGAATTTCAGCATAATAAAGCAAAGTGTTGCAATTTCTACTAATTTAAGAATGCATCTAGCTTATAACTTTAATAAGTTTGAATTATCTTTCGATAACTATTTACAGTGCATGTTTAATTCTTCAGTTTTAGATATTAATCTTTAAAAATATGCTAATTTCGAAACCAGCATACCAAACTCTCAAGCCAGAGGACAGAACTAATCTCGTGATCTTCAATTCTTATATTGTAAAGAAAAAACATCATATTTGAAAGAAAAGAAGAATATGCTTCTGGGATCTTATGAGGAGCAAAAATATGAACAATTTCAAGAAAATGAAACTGATGGTTTTGCGGGCCCCATGATCCACAATGTGAGGAACAACAATGAAAAAAAAAAAACACAAACGTCTAACAATTACATATTCAGTAGAAAAGAAACCCACCTTTGCCCTCATATACCTCTCTCTTGTTACGCCAGCATGTAAACTAAAGTCAATAAAATGAAAACTTCTGTATGGATCTTGCTAACAAAATACAATAATTATAAGGGATTATTAAGATAAATCGGCAAAAGGAATCGTATTTCAATCAATATTATTAGCACTCTCATTTGCCAGTTTGTAATCTGTTTAAAGTAATGCAGGGATCAATTCTCTTTTTTTACTCAACTTAGTGTATAGATTATCGAAATGAAAAGCAGATTATTAAAAAAAAAAAACTGCTTATCAAATTGACCTGCCGGTTCTCTTTATAACATTGTATTGTAGCTCATCTTGAACTCAGGACGGTCTGACGTAAAACACATTTGAATACATAAATTTGTTACAAATTCCGGAAGCGTGAGAAAATTTTCTGATCATATTCATTTTGTTTTCATTATCATTATCCTCTACTACTATTTAGTAAACATGTTCCAGATATGCTTAAAAGGCTTGTTTATCGTAAAGGAATGATCTTTCAACCCAAAACTTCAAAATAGGAAAATGCATTTAATTTCATTAAAACTTATTATATCAGCATAGCCTTAAAATGAGAACAAATTTATGTAGAAACATTCCTGAATGCCTAATAGCAAAAAAAAATTAAATAAAATTTAGCTTCAAAAGTTCATTGCAACATCGATGAATGTTTACTACGCTTGAATTATTTTCGTTCTACTGAAATATTTGGCTAAATTTCATTATAGCATGAAATCGCATTTCGAATTCACGTTTTCTAAATCAGAATGCTATGACAAGCATCTGCTTCATAGTATTCTTCAAAACGAAGTTATTTATCTATTGGTGCGGAGGTTCCTAAGTGTGCGGAAGCAATCTATTGAAGTACGGTATGTCAAGTGATGCAACTTCAAATACTAATTAGAATTTTTGTTAAATAAAAAAATTTTAAAAGGTATTGCCAGCGTATTTCAAAGTCTTGAACTCACGATTACAGCATTATGATTTGTTTAATGTAAAGCTTAAAGAAGAAACTGCTTTACTGCAAGTCATGGCTAAGCAGCAGTGAAGCTTTTTTACAGGAAAAAATGGAGTAAAAATGGAGTTAAGATACCAAAAAGACAAGGCAAAAGCATAACGGGTTGCTGTAATATTTTAATAAAAGTATATTATTTGTTTTCTTGTTGGTTGTTGATTATTACATTTTATCTCGTTCGTTTTTTAACTGTTAACTCTGTGTACTGTTAGTTATACGGTATTGCCAAATTTGTTGTTGTGTGCGCAAAGCAGAAAATAGTGTGTAAGTGTGTGTTTCTTCTACAAGAGCATGTTCGTGTGTTTTATGGTATATGGTTTATCATCTATAAAAATGTTTGTAATAATACTATGGTCGAAAAAGGAAGGGAAAGTAAAGTGTTTACCCAAAACTCTAAATATGTTCAGAACATTTTCAAAACTATAGTCTAAACAAACATAGCACGTAAATTTGTGCTTAATCGGTTCGACAGTTTTCGAATTTATATAAACATTAAAATTTATCGTTTTGTTTAAAATTTCTGCCTATAATGGCAGCTTTATACTGTGTACTGTAGTAAAACTAAGAAGAGATTTAATTTGAATGTTTTAATTTAAGCAATTTACACACTAATCGAATAATAATTTATGCAATCATCAGCATGTTATTGATAGCACTTTTATCAAATTAAATATTCATTAGATCCAATTGACGCCATTAGTCAGTAGAGACAATGAGTTTTTATTTCCGTTTTCAAATGCAAATTCGAAATAAATTTCATGCACAATTTCATTCAAGTGCAGCAGTCGTCGAAATGGAAAATGGAATATTTCAATTGAATTTTCCATTGTTCGATGCAAGGCATTTGATTGGTATGGCTTCAGTTGATTGCGATTTATCAAAATAATATTATTTTGCTAAACGATTTTGCATTCCCAGAATTCGCTTTCCACAAAAATTTATTTTGTTTATGAGTAATTTAAAGTTTGCTCCGGAATACTATTCGAATTCAATTCTGTTTCAAAATAAAAACAATTTTTTATTTGATTATTTGACTCAAAAGCAAAGCATACGATTTAACAAACATAACCACTTTTTTGTAGGTAGTAGTATATATTTCAAGATTTCATGATAATTTACAATTAATGACAGTCATTGCTATATAAAAGTCGTAAAACGAAAATCGAACAAACCAATTTAATATACAAACCGCACCAAAAAAAATAAAAATAATGAAGAAATGGGGTGCAACTTTCACCAACTTCTGCAGGGCCAAACTTTATGAAAGCAGGGGCAAATGATGGCATGAAATGGAAAGCAAAATGAAAGGATTTTTTCGATTATGTTGCAACGAAAGTAAGGAAAAAGAAGCTCCAGTATAAGCTACAAGAAAAAAGTGCATGTGCAACCAAAGACCAAAAAGCAAAAATGAAATTCTGACACGAAAGGACATAATGCTTGACAGAACATTCTCAACGAACAGCAAATATAGATTTTCTCCAAAAAAAAAATGGAAAAAAAAATAAATAAAGAACCCACACTGACGCTGTTTTTTGTTTCTGGGTTTTTGTTTGTTTTTTGACGCAAAGTTTCGATTTATTTGTGACGCCGTTGCCTTGACAGCCGCCAAATAGGGGCGAAACATTGGGCGTACAACGAACTTTCTGAAGCAGAAAGGATTGCCAACCAAACTACTGCAAGAATCATACAAGCAGCAACATGAAGTTCCGGCAGAAAGTGCAGTCCAAGTGAAATACAATAACAATTGTAGTTTCTTTTAAAATTGTTCTTTTTTTTTTTGTTTTACTTATAACGAAAAACCATTCGACAACATACTCCAAACTAACGAGCAAAAAGAAGTTTGCCCTCCTTCTCTTTAGTGGTTTTTCCTTCGAAGATTTGCACATACACAGACGTCGTAATTTTGTAAATCGTTCTGGCCACTTGATTCTGTCATCAACAGCTTCAATGAGTATGATGAGGTGTATTACAGCAAGAAAAATTCTACAATCAAGTGTTCGTTCAAGTATTGCCTTCTTCGAAAACTTGGCGTTAATATTATTTTGTTTGTTGGTTGGCTCCCAATCCCCCCCCCTGCTCAACACTAAATTGTCGCTGCATCGATTTTGGCGGCTGTCTGGGAAGGCCAATTTCAGTAGCTCTCTTTTCGATATACTTCTGCTTTTTCTCAAGTGCCAATTTTTGATTTAATTTGCAGAAAGAAGTACTTTTCTTACTTTTTTCTTGCTAAGAGTTTTAATTGGTATTCTTTGTACAATTTAATTAGTAAATATTTGAAGAGAGCAGCATGAAAAAACGGTCGGAATGGTGAAAAAAATTGTTTCTTGAAATAATTGTTTAGTAAACAAGCTAATATAAGTATAGGGTTTCTTAATTAAAAAAGCAGCTAATGCGTGGTGGAAATAGTATGCAGTATGGGTGTAGATTTTATAAAAGCTTTACACTGGACAAAGATTTAGAAGAAGTCTATATTAATAGATACTTAAAATATTGCAGTAAAAACTCTATACGGGAAATCGATAAATTACTTTTTTTATAAAACACGCGCCAATACACACAAATCTCTAGAACACAGCATAAATATGTGCATACAAATTTTTCTTGATAAGCATTCGTTTTGCGCCTCTCTACGTTGGGAAAATTGAAATAGAGAGAGGAGAGACCTAGAATTGAATTTCTGGTAACACGTCACTAACACTTTGTATGTCAGTGCAAGAGAGGGAGAGAGAGAGAGAGAGAGAGAGAGAGAGAGTGATAGAGAGAGGTGAAACAATATGTGTGTGCGTACGTATTTTATGTGAAACGAGTGTATATTTTTATCGCTCAAAATATTTGCCTTGACAGAAATCTAAATCCAAAAAAATCTGACATATATCGTTATAACGAGATTCTATTATTGTATTAAATATTCTATTAAAAGGCTTATTCTATCTGAGTCAATGCTTAATTCTATCTTCACCTGGTCAGGCGAATCTCCATATTCTACTTCCTTTGTTCTATGATACTCGTACTCCGACGCTATGTGCGAATTAGAAACGCCTTACTTTGATTTGATTTAATATACAGACCAGATGAACCACTATTCTTACGAGATGGACTAAGTTTCCAAGTGGTCAAACGGCTTACAGCCTTCATCACTCATATTCTTAATTCCTCTTTCTATGATAACCGAATTTCAGTGTTCTATGCGGACCAGAAAGACCTCACGGTAATTTTGTGTACTAGGTGAACCAGATAAACAACAGGGTGCTGGAAAGGAAATAAAATTCTCATGCTGACAAGGACAAGGCATTAGCATAGGATTTTGAAAGGTCCAAGCTGTACAGTGTTCTTACATTTTTCGAACCTTATATCACACTTTGCACTTAGCTCATAAAACCATTCACTCAAAATTCCATGTATTGACGTAATTGTCTAAATTTTGTATCCAATCAACTTAGATTAATACATACAATGGAATCGTGTTCAAATACCATTAATACCAGCTGACCAGCTGTACTAAGTGTGAGCCTCTAATTTACTAATAAAAAAGCGAATTCATTTGAAGCAAGGAAACAGTCATCGAAATGTCAATGAAGCACAAAGTCGACGACCTCAAATCACGACAAAATATCGAATGAAAAAGCCAAAACCAAACGAAACCACAGAGCAAAGATTACTAAAACAACTGCAAACCAATGTGCCACAAAATACAAAAAAAAAATAAGCTTAATAAATATATAGTTGATCGCCGTAAGGCCTCCCACTTCCGGCGTAAGTGCAGAAATTTGTGTAGTTTAATTTTTTGGCTGTTAGCAGAAAAGAGGTCACTCAAAGTACAAAAGAAGAAGGCATATATTCACATATACCGGTATTTATAGTAGCTATATGTAGCATATAGCCGTATACAACTGAGTAAGGACCCCCGAGCGCACTTAAGCAAGCATAACCGCATTCACACCATGCACACCATCCGTTGTCCAGTCAGTTCATACAAGTACGAAAGGATAATCAGCTTGGGTGTTATAAATATATGCGGCCGCAGGACTACTCAAATAAAGTGTTGAATTTAAAGGAAGAAACAACAAAAAACAGTAGTGAACAGAAGCGTTCATTTGTATGTGCTGCAAGCAGTTCCCAACACTATTTGCATGCAGTGTTTGTAAGTACAAAACTTTTGGGATTAATTTACTTATGGTGCATACAAATCGATTTTGCGATTGAATCTTATTACATTTCCAGCGTACGCTTTTTGGTTAATGACATTTTAGGGCGCGCGTTCTAGACTAAACTCAAACCAACAGACTAATCAGACACAACACTCACTTGTAGTGTTAACCATGGCAACGCATGGCAAAAAAAAAAACGTCAACAAATTGTACACCAACACAATTTATTCGAGTAGCTGTTGTAGTTTTTCTGTTGAATATCTGATTCAAAGTAAGAACACCCAGCAATTGTCTCATTTCATTAATAAATATTTCAAGTGCCTAATAATATATTCTGAATCCGTGTGGGAACACTTAAGTCGCTTGCTGCTTGTGTTACTTTGAAGTCAGTAAGGGTTTTTAGGTTAATTACTTTTATTTCGGCATAAAACTGTTGACTCATTACATCTTAACTGCGCATTTGTTGAGGAAATGTTGTGAAAATTGTTGCATGAATTTTTTATAAATTGGCCATTTTGTTGTATTCATTTTTTATCAACTTAACTTAGACATAAAGAAAACCAATATAGCTGAAAATAGAGGTTTTTAAATTTTAATGTTCCAGTTCCAGACAGTTTTATAATTACTCTTAATTCAAGTGTAAGTATTGTAAAGTATACTCAATGACTCAAGAAAAAAAATTTATATTAGTCAGAAAGTTCCAAATCTTTAAAAGGCTTCAAAGTACTGTGGTCCTGCGTCGATACTTCTCCGCAAGCGTGATTTCCACGCATCGCGCAGTCCTTCACCAAACTGTTCTTTAAAGCTTTGGTGTAAGACTCTTTCCTGTTAACGAGTTGGGAGTTTTAAAGCGTTGATCGTTGTACATAGCACAGCTTTGCATGTTGCATTTTAGCTTGCACAGTGTGACCGAAACGACTTTAACGAAATATCTTTAACGAACTCTTCAACTGTTCGTAAGCGAATCCGTGCGCTCCTTCCGACATTCCCAGGCACTCAATCCCACCCATCACAGTGTGCTGCGACGCAAACTCGCTTCCCGACAAAAATAATTGACATTACTTTCCAGACAATGCTTTTATACAGGCTGAAATTGTTGTTTTTATGCAAGCATCTAAACAGAAGTACATTGATTTTATACTAGGAAGTATACCGATCAGCACAAAAGACCATAATCTTGAGGAAAATGAAAGATTTGTATTTGTTTATAAAACTTGAAGCTACAATCTCCTAAACGTTTTTATTGAACATGAGAAAACTGGCACGCGCCAATACAAATAGATCTATTGAGCACAACGAATTGGGAGCATAGATCTAAGTGTAACATATATTTCTGGCAGTTCACTATTGCCATTTATTATGGGTCTTTTTACTAAGTTTTATTTAAAAATCTTTGATTTTTACCACATTTATTCTTCCTTTTTGTGCATATTAACACTTAAAACTTTAAAATACTTCAAAATGCTTTAAAACTCGTAGAGCAAAAACAAACAAAAAGGAAATTCTAACAAAGTAAACAAACGTTAGTGCTGAAAACTATCAATCGTCTAGTAGAAACTATATGCAGTTCTTTGATATTTGGCTTTAAGTATGTTTGCGTTGATGAAAATTATCAATATAATTATAGTACAATAGAAAATAAACGTTTTTATAAGAACTTATACAAAATTTACTGAAATACTATTCAATTCATATCTGTGTGTGTGAAAAATCAACAATACCATTAATTAAAATCAAAAATTAAACCACAATTGCCACATTTAAAGCTTTTAATGCAGTTGCACCGCCGCACTCTATAATTCCATTTAATTTTTCACCATGTCTGAAAGCATCAATAATAAATAACAAGCGGCTTTGAATTGAAATTCATTGCGACGCGTTTGCTGTTGATGTAGCAAACAGTTCAGTGTTAATTTGTTTTCGGAATTTTAAACAATTTTCGACGACAAACAAAATAAATCAGCTTAAAAATCAGATACAATTGGATTAATGAGCAGCAACGGTTGTGGTTCATGCAATCTGACATCTATGAATTATGTCGCTTTATATGCTGCAATCATGTACTGCAATATAGGTGAATCTGCAAGGATGCTGGTTGCTATACACAGGGTGCACGGTTGCGAAGCCTTTGTGGGTAAGTATTCCCCAGGGGCACTTTGTACTTCAGTCTACATTTGCTTGTCTACGAGCCAAGGCAAGTTTTTCACAGTTTATAAAAGATCCAAACAGAATATTCGAATGAACCTATTGGGTGGCTTTAGGCGAGTGTCGTACAACTGTACTTCAAATATCGAACAGAGCAGAAATGTCTAAGTCGTAAGTATACTGTGTTTGGAAACATAGTAAAATTCACCCATACCGAGCACTACATAATGATAAGAGAATAGTAAAACTTTAGGAAGATGCGATGGAAACGCGATTCCTCGGGAAACCGTTCTTTGAAGACCTGGAAAGCCTGACAAACTAACCACTGTTGGATCTGGTACGTTTCATTGACTCTGAGGAACTCTAAACGAAATCAACTGTGGTATAAAAAAACTAAAAATATATCATTTAGTCCACATATTTTATTGTATCCTTACCCATGAAACAACTTAATTAACACAAGTTAAGTCACTTAACTTTCGGCTCACTAGTCATTCGTTTCTATAGTTTAGTTCAACACTTTTAACACCTTTAATCCTGCCGCACAAATTGTAAGCTTAGCAATACTTTGTTTTATTTTTACACATCCAAAAAGGACAATCGGATTATTAACATATGTACATCTGCTACGAGGAACTCGCAACCGAATCGAATTAAATGTAACCATATATGAAAATCTGTAGGTAGCTGGCAGTGGCTCATAATTAATTTATGGCACAGCAGGGCAATTGAAGTGTTGCATCTAACTTTTTTTTTTATTTTATTTCCCTGGAACCTGTGCTGCCTTCAGCGACAATTTCAATAAAAGTTGCCAACTTTTTGCCAAGCATGAAATTAACAAATTTTACTACTACTACAGTCAGAGAGAGAGAGAGAGAGAGAGAGAGAGAGATGGCTCGTTATTATGGAAATTAAATCTGTCCTGGCATTTATGCTGAGCATATTTCTGTTGACTTGTACACGAACAAAACGGAATGTGTATAAATTTCAAATTATAACAAATGTCGCCGGATTACCAGGATTTGCTATTAGACTGTGGCATGTTATTGTCGTACATAGTACTTGCTCCAACTGTTCTATGTTAGACTGTCTCGGTTTTTAGTTACAACTAGATTACGGCTGCTCTACGTACTTTTTCTTCTCTTTTTTTAGTGTTTTGCAAATCTGTTGGTGACATGCATGACAAAACTTAGAGAACAAGTTGGCATCTCCCAAAAGTATCATTAACTGCTTGTTGCACTAGTATCTGTTTGTACCTCGAAAATTAACCTAGAATAATTTGGTTGAGCGTGAATGTTGTAGTTTGTGTAACTTTTAAATTTTAGTGGTTTAAAAAATTTTAAAAGTAAAGTAAATTTTATATATACAAAAAAATGTCAATTTTTTTTAGGTTTTCCAGTACAACTTTAAACCTGGTTGTCTGTAAAGTCGGTTTACGGACGATAATTTTACGTGATAATGTCATAATTGAATTATTATCACTGAATTATCATTATTTTGTATAATACAAAGAAGGAGTTAATTGAAAATTGCAATTTTTTTGATAAATTCACATTTATTTGCACTCGTTAATTCAAATATTTTTTTACTTAAATTATACAGATTAATTACAAGTAACAATGTGCTATTAATATTGCTTCGATCACAATACTCACTCTTTGTGTATTTATTATATTTATTTGACTAGCTGTACCCTGGCAGACGTCGTTCTGCCCTTCCCCTTGCCTCTCCTTTCCATGCCAATCCCTCCCCTTTCCCTACTACTATAAATGTATGCTGCGAGAGAAAGAGATAAAACGCGCTTCTATATAGTTTGGCGTTGCCAGCATCAAAAACAAAAAACTTTAATTTTTAAATATTTCAATTAAATACAACTACAAATAAATATAACTCGTGCATATTTAATCGCTGTATCTCGCCCCCTCACGCTTGCATTTACATTAGTGAGCTCCAACTCAAAAACTCTCTCGCTCTCACGCTCTTAATGTTCGTGTTTGTATGCGCAGCAAGCATTTTTTTATTTTTGCTTTGTGTTGCTTATATTGGTTGCTAGTTCTTTAACTCTGTAATACGTTTTTGGCGTTGCTTGCTAAAGTGCGCCTGCTTTAATTCCTATAGCAGTAAAAAGTTTTCTAAGTTTCTATTTTATTGAAACAAACTTATTATCCGCTTACAATGTTATTCTCATATATTCTACCATGTGCATACTGCACCCCACCGCGCGCTAGATAACACTAATACGCAAACACACACACACACACATAACTATGGCTATCACAAGCCAATGCAAGCAGAAGGATTATATCCATACTTTATTCCTTCTGTCTGTTTACATACATTAACTGTAGGGTAGGGTAAAATTTAAATTTAAAATTGAACAAAATTGAAGAGTTTCCACGAGAAAAATGACTCTCGAGAGCAGCAATACCAATCCCAATATAACTAAAAATGAGTACATGCTCTCTAGCGCTACGTACTTCAATAAATCCAATTATTGTTCGTTGAAAATAAATTCGAATAGAATTAAAGTAAATTTTCAAAATCAGCTAGTGAAGGGTAATCTGAAAGATGTCAGTTGAGCCCTTGCAATCACATAGCTGTATTAAATCCATGTAAAAGAAATACAAGTGTAACTAGTATTGGTTACCAAGAAACATGTGAATTGCCAGTCATGAATTGGTTCTTTATACGTCAGTTTATTTTTCGTAATAGTCTCATTTTGTTTAAAAACCATACGAAATTAAAAAATTGAAACACATACAACCACTATTCTATTTTTAAATGCTTCGTTCAAAACTTGGAAGTCTAATTTGATCCACTTCAACATATCTGTTTGAGCTGAAAAGACACACACGTGTAACTTCGATAATAATAGTATTTATAATCCAAAATAATAAAAAAATGTGTTACTGATATTTAATTGAATCTATTACCTATTGTCTATAATTTATTAACTATTAGCTAATATCCAATATATATTATCGATTTTCTATTATCGATTATCTATTAACTTTTATCTACTATCAATTATCGATTATCTATTACCTTTTATCTACTATCAATTATCTATTATCATACCGTAGTTAAATTTAATCAGCAACAACTTTAAGCCACTCAATTGCCAAAACAAGCAATTAAAGTATCATTTTTTGTTTAGTCATAATATATCTGACACAAAAATATGCTTGTATTAATTGTGAGCTCTTGTTTTGCTCTATGCATGCACATTTTCTATGCAAGCATACATAAATAATATGTATACAAATTAAGCCTGAAGCTATACAAACTGAATTTGTAAAAGAACAACTCTGGCAATAAATATCAAAACAAAAACAAGGGAAAACTTAAATTTCGGTAGAACCGAAGCTTGAATGCTCTTCACAAGCCTTTAACTGTCATTACTGTCAAGACTTCTAATGCTGTAATGATAATTTAAAAATATTAGCTGTAGAAATCTTAATGAGACTACATATATCCAAGAGAGTGGGCGTGACACGTTCATTAATATATACATATGTAAAGTTTTCGTGCATAAGAATCGACTATTTCAAATTTCAAATTAATATTGACATCAATTCAAAAGTTTTTCATGCAAAATCAGCAAAGTTCGCAGTGGCTTTGTATGGGAACTACACTTAAAAGTGGGCGGCACACGCCCATTATTATATGTGTAACGTTTTCGTGCATAAGAAGCCACTATATCTAATTTCAAGTTTATATTGATGGCAATAAAAAACTATTTCATACAAAAGCCAGAAAGTGTGCTTTAGATTTGTTTGGGCGCTACCTATAAAAGTGGGCGTGAGCATTGTGATATATATGCACGCTAAGAACATAAGAAGTACACATATACGATTTCAGTTCGATATCATAAAAACTGAAGGACCATATTTTATACACTTAGATATGGGACAGACGGACAGACAGACTCACATGGCTATATCGATTTGTCTCGTCGAGTCTCTATATACTTTATGGGGAGTTCCGATGCTTCCTTGAATGCATTACAAACTCCGTGTCAAAATTATAATACTATTCACACTACATATGAAGAGTATAAAAATACATGACTGCTCATACATAAAACAACAAAAAAAAATGCTTGCTTTTTTTTTGTTTGTTTTACTGAAATATAAGAATTAATATCATTTTTAATTTATGAGATCTGCTGCTGAACTAATAAAATGGCAAAAAATTTGTATGCAGCAATTGAGAAATTCCATTAAATTTTCCAATTGGAATGTCTACATATGACATATGCGTAACAAATAAATTGTACAATATATTTAATTGTAAGCGTTGCAATAAAGTATCTCAATTAAACGCAAATTGCATAATTTATTGCAATCCATACTTATGACTCTTAAAATGTACAATTTTTTTTTATATTTAGACTAAAAAGTGTATTAAATCTTTACTAATACGTTTTCCCGTCGTCTCAACTTCAATAAACGCTCATATTTATCTTGATTTTCACATTTTCATTAGTTATGCACTCACATTAAATGAATATTTGCATATTAGAAATGCAAATATTTGTATTCATTCAAACGTATTTGCAGTAGTTCTTTGAGCCATTAGCATCCTTTCTGTCTACGCGTAGATACTATGTATCTAAATATCTATCTATTACTTGTATCTTTCATTTAAGCTCAACTTCAGCGCTTAGCTGACTTGCACGTGCTTTAAGGCGGTATTTATTTTGCTTTTGAAATGACGCAAGTTATATTTTATTATGCTAGATTTTTATTTGAACTTTGCGTATACAGATAGATACATGCTCGTGGGCAACAGATACAAACGCTATGGTTCTATGGTTCTATGGTTTATTCACTTCGAATTACGCAGATTTATATGCAATATATTTTGACTGTGTAGCTTTATGTGCTAAAGCCTTATACCTATTCTGTACACAAAGTCCTTATAATCTTTTTTATTGTCTTGTTTTGTTGCAACTTTTGATGCATATTGTCAATATTTGCAAGCAAACTTTGCATACAAATATGTTTATATTGCTATGACTTTTCGTTAGTTTTTGGGATTTGTAAGTGTATGTATTAGAATATTTGCATTTATGATTATTGCTAGTTATAAAGAGTAAGAATGCTGCAAGGACTAGTGTGCTTTACTACTACAAGTATGTATATCTCTAAATATGATACTAATAATATGTAAGAAACAAACAATTTTGTAAAGCTAACACTAGAAAGTTGCTCATATACTCTGTCTGTATAGATTTACGAGTATATCACGGGTATGTTCTATGGTAATCCGTATGTGGAATATTTTATCTATAAGAATATTTATAAGTGAAAAGAAAAAAATATGTTACATTTCAGCTGAATCAGATATGTTGAAGTGATTCAAAATTGAGTTCCAAAATGTAAATATAACATAACAAACAATGTACAGAGTTTCTCGAAGTTGAGCGTACTTTCTTGTTTGATCTGGACCTATGTAGTCTAGCATAGTTAACAACAAAAACGAACAAAATTTCAAACTAAAATTTAATACATCTGCCTGTCCGTCTGTCAGTGTGGGCATTTTTTTGTAACAAATGTTTGAGATATATGGCTGAATTACAGTATATTTTAGTACTAAGCAAATAGAGTATGAATATCAATGTGCCACACCCACTTTTAAGTATAGCTCCATACAAACCCAACGCCAATTTTTGTGCTTTTGTATGAAAAACTTATTTTTGGCTGTGGATGTCAACTTGAAATTTGATAAGAAGGCTTTTCAAAAACAGATGCTTCACATATATATTTTAATAGGCGTGCACAGCCCACTTTGAGAGATTACACCAATAAAAAAACCCACTGCCCACTTTTAGGTTTTTGTATGGAAATCGTATTTATTAGAGTTGATATCAACTTGAAATTTGATATGATGAAAGGAATTTATTTATCACAAATATATCAGTAGGTGTGCCACGCTCACTTTTAGTGATAGCTTCCATACAAACCCACTACACACTATTAAGTTTTTGTATGAAAAATGAAAAATTTTTAGTCAATTTTAACTTGAAACTGGATATGGTGGTTTCTTAGAAGAAGAGTCGACACCAATTTTAATTTTATTTTTCTGATACAAAGAGTAGACTTCCAGTAGTACTCGTGATTCAATTAATTTACTTTGATTTGATTAATTAATTGCACCATTAATTTTTACCCAAGTAAACCCTATATGCAGAATTAATATTTTATGCAGTTAAATGCATTCGAATAGATAAACATTTTTGTAATTTTCATCATTCCCATTATTTGCTAAATTTTATCTCGCCTACAAAAAATTTCAGTTTGACACAAAAAAATGACAAAATTATAATGAAGCAAAACTGTTTTCTATGGCAACGACAATTTCCGCAAGGGAAATGCTGTAGGGAAAGCCACTTTTCCGATGATAATTGCTATTTCCACTGAAAACTAAATTCTCATGAATGAGCGCGGAAATGAGTGAATGTTCAAAGGATACAGCTGAAATTCCATTAAAAAGATATATTTTATTTTATTTTTACATTGAAAAATTTAAATTTCCAAGTGAAACAAGTTAATCCGAGTTTATAAGTTAAGCTCTTTGCATTAAACTGGTGAAAAAACTGCTTGATGTCTGCATTTGAAAGGTGCTGAGTGAAGATTTTCAATTAAGTACAAACCGCTTCCTTTTGCAAGCATAAAACAATAAAGTAGATTTATTGTAATTACGTTTTTCATTCTGTGTACAATTAGAAATCATTTCGCAGATTGCAAAACACGTTTTCGTTTTTCTTTTGTATTGAAAAAAAATTGAAATAGGCTAAGCTACAGGAATGTCAATCTAGGATTGACTTGACTTCAATTCGCCATTGTACAATACAATACAAAAAGTTGTCATACATCAAAATCAACAGAACTTGACATTTCACTTGTACACAATGAGAAAAAAAAAGGCAAGAATACAATAGATTTTCTATCCAACTAAGGTAATGCAACAAGTAGATACTGTGCAACAGCTACAGCATGCTGTATAAAATGTTGAAATTAATGTCTGCGATGATTTTGCTGTTGTATCCGTATGCTTTGCTCTCCCAACATCCACCCACAGTTTGTTATACGAATAAATTGCTTCAAGTCACGGCGTAAGTAAGTAGTAGCTTCTATAGAATCTCACGTAATTTCTTGTCATCATTTTCTACGTCTTCTGCACGTCTCCCAACTTGAAGCAATTTCGTTAAATACTTGCTTCCTTATAAAGTATGAAGTACCACAGAGATACACACGCACACACGCACATAATCTATAAATATACTCGAAAAAGTCAAGTAAAAAATATTGTCATGCTTCAAAGGCCAAGCATCATAATCAGTACAAACAATGGCAATGGAGTTATTTGTCTGGAAGTAGTCAGTTTTTGAAAGGTTAAGCAAAATTATATTGGAAAGAATGCATGAATGGATGGAGAAATTTATGAATGAATTGAGTAGTTTGTAAGTAAGTATAATTGTAAATATGATAATTCATTTTACTACATTACTTTACATAGAACAAATAATAGCTTTAAATTATGTGAGCTTGGTGAGGAAATAAATAGAAAATGAAGTCAGTGATGTCATTTAGTATTTTTTCTCTTTTATACATGTCCATGACAAATCTTCTATTCTGCTAAAATGTTGTGAGTACGAAGAGAAAAGAAAAGATAGATGAACTTGTTTTAAAACAAATCGGTTGGGCTTAATGCAGAAGTCATTTAAAAAAAAAAAAAAACAATTTTTTGCGGTCTGTAAGATGAATACTAAAGTTTGGCTATGTCAAAATGAAATTTGAATTTTTTTTGACGCAGATCTTCAGCATGGTTAAAACATGAATGCATGACAGTACACTGAAATCTAGAAGACTGTATTAGCTCAAAACACAGCGAAGTCAAATAGGAGAAAACGTAATACATACCGGTCATGGCCACAATTTTTTTAACATTCCATAAATCGATTGCCTTAGAAAGCTGGAGAAAACAAAAAAAATAAAAGTTAACTTTTATGGAACCGAGGCTTGAATACCATAAGCGGTCACCTTTTTAACAGATGACAATATAAATTGCACCGTTAAAAGTTTCAAAAACGTCAAATAATCGGGACCTGACAATAACATATCAGCACAACTCCAGAAAGTTAGGCCCAGAGAATATTTTCTCTCACAGATGCATTACAGTGGAAGGGTTCCAAACCATAATCGTCTAATCGTGCCCAAGGTAGGAAAAGTCTCACACATTTTCCCAAAATATTTTAGATCAATCTTTTCTCTTTTAAGTCTTTACCTAAGGTCTACGATAAGCTCAACTCATACTATTTCAGCGTCACCGCTGAATCAACAGAAATTTCCCACCATTCGATTGTCTCCACCATATAAAATCTCATTGAGGGAGCTTTCAACAACGTTATTACAGAACGATTACTGTAGCATTGACGGATCTGAGAGTTGATTACCGCATTGTGAGATGCTTCATTTTAGAGTTGTGAAGTTCTCACTTGGCGGATTTTCTTTTAAATAAGACAAATTTTGTGTTGAATTGAATAACTGCCCCACTACACAATATCAATTGATTTTTTACTGAATGCTTTCAACAATAAATAACAAGCGAATTGAAATGAGATACATTGCAATGCTTCTTTTGTTGCTCGTTGTTAATTTGTTTTTCGCAGAATTTTGCAGAAAATTCGACGAAATAGGCACACAAACAAAATAAATCTGCATACAATCAGATACAATTGAACTAATGAGCTGTGCGGTTCGTGCAATCTGACATAAATACGAGAATATGAATCATGTCGTATTATAAGTTACATTCAGCTTGCGCAGCCACGCCGTATTTTGTTTTCCCCGGTGACCTTTACATATGTTTTTACCAAATCTCGTTCAACTTCAACAAATATATACTGAGATATGACGAATTGGTTTATAATATAAGTGCCTATGGCAACATTTTGCGGTTGTATCGAAAGTCAAGCAAGAGCTTAATTTGTCTCCAGCTACACCCGTACATATAGACAGACACAACCACCACAATCAATTGTTTGTTCGATTGTTTTGCATTGTTTTATCAAGAGCATCCAGTAGAATAAGCGATACACTGTGTGTGGAAAGTATCTGCGAGGTAGCAGAAAAGTAGGCGCAAACAATGGCAACATTTTAGGCACCAGCACCTATAATAGCGCCTTTCTAAGGTTAACCGCAATTAGCGAATCGTGCTTTGTCAAAACTTTTTCTGATAATGTTTCAGAAGTTTCTTCTCAAAATAACATACGGAAAATATATGCATATACAAAATTAAGGTAGACGTAATTTCCAAGAAAAAAGTTTTCTCATAGGAGTAAATCTTTGCGAGCTATAGGGTTGGAAACATGGGCAAGTATATTTTGGCTTTTATCTCCCAAATCGTTACAAAGATGCATGTACTTTAATTAGTGGAAGCTATAGAAATTTGCAGGCACATGTGGCGTTAGATGCGTGCAACTGTTCGCTGGCCAAATACACTTTCATTCCATTAAAACTGTTATCAAAGTGTGTCGGAAGGTTCCCAATTGGGTTTAACAAACTTCACTCACACAATAAAAGAAAAGACACACAGCGTGTGCACAAATACCGATGTACGTTCTGTTCACCTCTCTTTCATTCTCTCTCGCAATGTATGACGAGTGCTAACCACTTGGAGAGAGCCATGGTGTAATAATAGAAGGCTTTAGCATATGAACAAAAAGTTAACAGTTGAAAAAAAAATTATGTGCGCAAAATGGATATGGTGATTATTTCTTTGCCTTTGTTTGTAATTTGGTTTGGTCAGCGCGAAAGAGATAAGGCGTGTTCTTTATATGCGATTCATTAGTATTTCGATGAGCGCAATGGGCAAATGAATAGAGCAAAAATCTACAATATTATAACTAAATTTGTAATCAATTGAATCAATCGTTGGTCATACTATTTTAAATACTAATACGAGTGTACTAGTAGAATTGATTGCCATACACAGTTTTTAAGTAGATACCAATTTGTTGTGTACAATAAATTAAATTGCATGTACACATTTAATTTGTTATTTATATGTCTAATTATTAAGTGCCATATGAGTTAAATTGGCCAATGTATACACTGTAAATAACAACAAAAACTGCTATGAACATTATAAAATAAAATTGCAAAAACGATATTTCGAAAATTATTTGACTATAATATTAGTATTTATAATCACTGAACAGCGATGCATAATAAAGTTAAATTTGCAATTAATTTGAAAGCTTTGATTTTGTGGTCGGTAATTAAAACACCAAAATGCAAATTAGAATCATGTGCACACAGATACACGGTATATATACACATCTACACAGATACATAAGCGCAAGAGCCTATGGCAACATTTTGCGGTTGTAACGAAAGTCAAGCAACAGCTTAATTAGCCTCCACTTATATCCGTACATATACACAGACACAGCCACCACAATCAATTGTTTGTTCGATTGTTTTGCATTGTTTTATCAAGAGCATCCAGTAGAATGAGCGATACACTGTGTAGAGAGTATCTACGAGATAGCACAAAAGTAGGCGCAAACAATGGCAACATTTTAGGCACCAGCACCTATAATAGCGCCTTTCTAAGGTTAACCGCAATTAGCGAAACGTGCTGCCACATGACATCACACCAGAGCATTATACCATGCCACGCCTTGTAGCTACATAAGTATCTGCAACAAACCATGCAAGTGGTCTGTGCGGATAGTACAGGCTGTAGTTGGCATTTGCTGCCGCAAAATTAGAAATATGTTGCAAGGCAACCAAGCATAGATGAGCGAAATGAATGAACGGAAAGTAGCTGCTTGCCACAATTTGAAACACTGTTGCGTAGATACTACATACTAGATACAGGAAACAGCGGCGTTCTTGTCAGGGCTGCTTTAAACAGTTGCTATAAAGATTTATTGCAGCTCACTTTGTGGTGATTGTCGAAATAAATAGCTGCGATTTAGAGTGCAAAACGTTGAAGGTGGAACAATTTTTCTTTAACCCATATTTGACAGGACTAATTTAGACAAAGTTCTTTGTTTTTATTTAGTTAAAATTTACCATAGCATTTTCGCTGCATCTTAGGGCAAAAATAATCAATTTCGATTAAGACGCAGTAGCTAAAGATCAAAACTAAGAGCACAATTTATTCAAATTTGCTCAACAAGTTATTGAAGAAGTGATTGATGGTCGATATATATGATTTTCATATTTAAACACAGCAGCATTCACCGTCGTCAAATTTGGTTTAGCAAATCAAATGAAAACAGTGTAAGCAAGTGAGCACGAGAACACTACTTGTACATTTCACCACACCATAGAGAATATTTATACCTATTAAATTCACCTATTTAAATTCACTATGTTTAGTATACAAATATATATATATATGAAAATGTTGCCCTCAGCTGTTCGACAGCCGCTGACCACAAATGGGTTAAATTAAATGTTTTGTTGTAAATTGTTTTTTCGTGATGTTCATACAAAATAAAATAAAAAAGGAAAAGGACATAACAGCAAAATAAACAAAATCAAATCTCGAAGCTAAAAACTTTCAATCAACATTAAAATTTGTGCTTACACGTCACCTCAGGCGTTTCGGGCAATCTTACAGCGGAAAATAAAAATACAAACAAAAAATTTTATTAAAAAAAAAAAAAAAAAAAAAAAAATCCATAAAAATAAAGCATTAAATTTTCATTTTTTAAGCACCATATTCAATAAACGCGACGCGCGTCCAAGTATGCTGTAAAAAACCAAAATCTCTCAACAATCTTTCATGGCGAACGGTTCAGGATTAGCGACAGAAAAAACATCCTGTTGACAACCAGCAACAAATGTAATTAACAAAAGCTTTTTAAAGCAGCAAAAATATATCATGCAAAAACTGCTAACGATGCCTTTTGAGACCAAACAAACGAAGGATATGTTGTACATACTATATATACGTATATATCCCAAGTGTTGATTTAAATACGATTTTTTTGTTTTGGTTTTTTTTTTTTTTTGCTGTTTTCACCCAAAAAAAAAAAAAACGACAGCCGCAAGCGTCACGCTTTACTTTATAGATGTAAGTGTTGGTTTTAACAAATACACACAAAGTTATGCGTATATATGTATATATAGGGTTTTTCAATAGAAACATACCAATTTTGTATTTTAATACTAACGTGCCCTTAAATATTTTTCGGAATATGTCAATGGCTAAAGACAAGTCAACATATGCACTTTTGAATGTTTCTGTGCTGGTGAGACAACGCACCGTTCGAAGTACCGAAAATTTTGGCGTCCATAATTGCTTCAGTTCAAAATTAGACGATTCCATGGCGTTCACAGGATTTGGAAGTATCTGAAACCACATTGCGTCGAATTTTGTATTAAGATCTTGGCCTACACCCTAACAAGATAAAACAAACTCAATAACTGAAGCCTGTTGATCATTTGAAGCGTCGAAATTTTACCGTATGGACTCTGCAAAAGATTGAAGACAATTCTGAATTAAATCGAAATATCATCTTCAGCAATGTTGGTATGGATTTCATGCCGGAGGTGTGATTGGACTATATTTTTGCGTCGTTGAAAATGAACGTCATGAATTGCCATGACGGTAAGTCAATGGAATTTGGTATCGTGCCGTTTTAGAATACTATTTATGGCCAGAATTGTATGCACTTTATATTAGTAATATGTGGTTCCAACAAGTTGGTGACACATGCTTCACAGCATTCAGGCAATCAAATAATCTATTGAAGGAGAAATTCGATAAACGTGTTATCTCGAGATATGGTCCGGTACAATGGCGACATTGCTCATGCGATTTAACGTCGTTGTATTTTTTTCAATTGGGCTTACTTAAGTCGTTCGTTTATGCCAACAAGCCAACAAGATTAGAGCAGCTCAGAAATATTATCGAACGAGAAATTGCCAACGTTCCGGCCGATATGTGTGGAAAACTGCTGGAAAATGCGCTCCAAAGAATCGAGCGCGGCAAGTGGTCATATGAACGAGTTCGATTTCTCTAATTAAATATAACATGTACACTGCACGTGGAGTGAATTTCAGTCCAAGATCTCAATTATTCTGTGTTTTATTTAAATATGAAATTGTTATGTCCATATTGAACAACCCTTTATATAAAAATGTAAAAGTTGTATTGTATTTACAAGTATGCGCTTGTTTTTTTTTTTTGGCTTTGTCGCCAGCGCCTGAAAGTCGGCAACAATAAATTTTTTTATTGCTTCGGGTTGATTGTTACTCCTGGACGGAAACATTTTTAGCGAATTGCTTTGCAATGTGGCACAGCACGTTTATTCTGTAAAAATATATACGATTTATTTATATTTGACTGGCGCCTATAGTTATCTAAACAGACTTGTCTTGATTGACTGATTTATTTAACAATGCATAGTCAAAATCGCTCAAATAAAATTATTAGCAGACAACGATTCGGCTATTGAATCCAAGTTTTAGTAGAAGCACAGTTTAAGTAACTCAAAAAAAAGTACAGGACCACCACTAACATCTACCAGAAATATATGAATTTTAGCTGGCTCAAGATTATTTTACATTGATAAAATTTTTTAATATAATGCTCTCTTAATGCGAATAGAATAATAACAACAAATTTTTATTATGCAGAAAAATGTTTAGCCACACACTTGTTTCGAATTTAGCCACAGGCTCTCATCAGTATGCAGGCAACTAAGTAAAACAAACAGATCAGTCTTTCGATTCACTTACTGTTCAACAGAGCTTGCCTCGTCCGTCTCTTTCGCACTTTAACTGACGCTCCGTTTCTTATTTTTACTGAACCATCACCGCATCGATGTGCTTATAGATACCTTTGCTAGCCCTGGTGATCTTGCTTCATTATATGGTATTGTAACACTAGCGTTTGTTTACATGCTCGAGAGGAGCACATCAGACATACTAGCAGCAAACAATAACATCTGAGTACTGAGTTTTAAAGTGAACTTGATATAATTGCTCCTTTGATGTAGACCTATTTAATTTGAATAAAGCGAAACAATAACTTTACCACACATCATGCGTAAACTAACTTAGCTCAAATCATATTAAGTCTTATTATTTTAAACTTTAACGCACTCAATTTACCTTGTGTAATAACAAAAAAGGAAAAATCAAAACGCGCAAGGACAACGGTCGTTTTACCCAGGAGCACACGTGCGTTTTATGTGTATTTTGAGTAGCAACCAGTGTAACAAATTATTTTTCACAATTTAATTATATTACCCATGAGAGAAAGAGTGTAGAGCATTATATCAACAGTTGGCAGCATATCTAATTTTACTCAGCCCACATAATGACAATAATGATGATGATGATGTTGATGTAGGTAAACCACTTCCGGTTATAAATTTTTAGTAGACTACATAAATGCTTACAGCAATTTAAACAAGAAAAGTGTTTGTTAAATAAATTTTAACTAGTATGTCTATCTATCTGTCTGTCTGTCTATATGTCTGTCCACCTGAGCTGTCGTTTCGTATATTTGTTATCATTGTCACACGCAGCACCAACTGCCGACATATGTAATATGGGTCTTTGCTCTTTAGCTCACGGCGTAACCCATTTCCGTCATTATTTGCACGGAAAACAAGCAGCAAAACACAAATAATGACAAAGGCAACATGTTGTAACAATAACACCAATAGTTTCCATGTATGGTGTGTATAGATGCTGGCAGCCAATTTGGCGACACGAGGCCCAATAAACGATTATGTATGTAAGAGTAGTAACAACATTTGCCATGTCATGTCATTGGTTAAACTATAAAAATGGTTTTCTATTTTGAGATGCCATCGTTTACATCTGCTATACATTTACATTAATCAATCGATAGCTAACGCTATCGATATAACATTTAAAGCATCTACTATACTAAAATATGTTAAGTGAAAACAAGAAAATTGCTTTTAGATATGGTAATATCTTACGATTTAGCTACAACTCTTATTTTAGCAATTAAATACAATAATATTGGTCCTAATCAATGTTAGCAGTTTGGTTTTTAATATAGATCGATTGTTTCTATTTGGTTCAAACTGTCTCAGTGAACCTCCGTTCACAGCAAATGAACATAACAAAACCGATATAGAAGGATTAAGAAACATGTAAATAAACGCTAGTGTTACAAAGCCATATACACAAATACAAAAGCGCTTATATAAATACTATTCTGTTGCATCTTGTATGAGTATAATACTATTATGAGCTATAAACTAATTATAGAGCATGCAAACAAACGCTAGTGTTCAAAAACCACAGGCACAAATGCTCAAGAAAGGCATATGTAACTACTTTATTATACATCTACAATGATTTTGCCACTATTAGAAGATATTGCCGGATTATGAAGTACTATGTAAACAAATGCTAGTGTTACAAAATTATATACACAAATGCACAAGCGCTTATTTAACTGCTTTTCTGATGAAATTGGAAAATTGGTCAGGAAACGCATATGTTAATACTTTTCTGATGCAATGATTTTGACACTATTATGAGATATAATAGACTTAAATAGCATGTAAACAGATGCTAGTGTTACACAACCATGCAAGCGCTCATACAAAAGCGTCTCTGTTGTACCTTGTGTGATCGAGCATATAAACAAACAAACACTACTGAGTAATTTATTTAGATTCGAAAACCGGAGCACTGCCTCGTATGAAGTTTTTATTTTCGGTAGCATTTCATGTCAGCTGTGTTCTGCGTTTTGTAGTGACATTACGAAGCATGTCAACAAACACTAGTGTTGCTAAACCATGCGAAGAAGTACTTTACTAATGCATTTAGTAGGTAATTCGTTTATTCAAATTCATAAAGTGCAAACAATTTGCTTATTCAATTTACATATTTTATGTAATTGCGAGTAAGTTTGTTGTTTTTCTTCAAACTATTTTCAAAATTGCCACAAAAACTTTTCAAATAAAATTCCCCAATAAATAAATTATTCAGCCAGCTACCAATTTAAAGTTTATTTTAATAATTTGATTATTGTTATTCATTGCCATAAGCTATAAAACCAATAACAAAAATAAACAAGCACTCACTTTTATGCATACTAAAAACTTGTATCTGTATTTATATTTAAAAAATGTATCTTACTAACGTATATCAAATTTATGTACTGTATAAAGTGTTTATGGCGCTGTGAATAAATTCGGATTTATTTAAATTTATGCATTTATTTTCCAATATAATTGCCGCAAGTTATTTTAAAAAGTTTTTAAACTATATGTAGACTAACAAAAGTTCGATGAATTGCTGTTATTTTATTTATTTCTACAAAAGCCAAAAAACTTCAATCATTAAAAGTTCGCAAGGGTTTCAAAAGTTATATAAAAAATAGGAAAATTCTGTTTTTAACTATAAAAAATCGTGGTTTTATTAAGCATATAACTAAGGAAATCATTAGAATAATGTTTTAAAATTTGAACTCTATATTAATTATTAAATTGGAAAGAAGACTTTGGGCGAGTTTTTTCCTTCCTTTCAAATTCTCGGCTGGCTTAACCTCTCCGACAGAATCATACTTTTTGTTTTCGGCGTAAAGAGCTAGTATGCCTCCATATGTTTTCAAACGCGTTAAGATCTAGGAAGCGCGCTATCCAGGCAAATGTTGGCACTAAACCAGATTTCAAAAAAGCTTTTGTTTGCCAACTTGTGTAAATACTTGCGTTATGGTGCATAAAAATGTACGGTATTTTTCTATTTGGCTGTAGAAATCGTACCAGACTATTTTCCATCATACTCCGGGCTGTTCATTCTTGAACTTATGAATCGTATATCAAGACTGACACACTTGGCAAATGCACCTCACACCATGAGTAAAACTTGCTTGGTGAGCTTTGTTTTTTTTTTTTGCCACATGCTTAGTATTCCCAGCTAACGGTACTTTTCCAGAAAAGTGCATAAAATGAACGCACATATTGCCTATCACACCATACTTTATGCACTTACTTTCTATGACTACATTTAAGCTGAAAAGTAAACTGTTTAGATCTAGTTAGTGAGTGACATACAATAATAATTTGAAAGTGTCGTATAGTTTTGTTACAGACCTTAGTGTACTGAAGGCTGAAAACAAAAAGTTTTCGAACATTTGCTGGAAAACCGTAAAAAAGAGAAACTGCTAAATTCTTGCAGCTCCTTTTTAAAGGAATTTTTTCGATTTTTGTGCGTTTATTTAAAATAAATGCTACAATGTTTATTATTCAAAGTATTGTCCATCGTTAGCTACAACATTTTCCCATCTTTTTGGCAGCATATCTCTTGAGGCAATCCACGAATCGACCCATTTTTTTGGTATACTCGTAAGAAGTAAAGCGCTGCTCAGCCAGTGCGTGGGTCATCGATCTGAACAAGTGGTAGTCAGAAGCGGCTATGTCTGGGCTATAAGGCGGGGAGTGTTCCATATCCCAATTCAACGTCTCCAACGTTTCCTTGACGGATCTTGCAACATGTGGCCGAGCGTTGTCATGTTGAAAAACCACCTTGTCGTGTCTTTTGGCATATTCCGGCCGTTTTTGCTTCTATGCTCGGCTCAATTGCATCAATTGTGGTTGGTAACGTTCACCAGTGATGGTTTGGTTAGGTTGCAGCAGCTCAGAGAACACAGTTCGCTACTGCTTGCTCCAAATACAAAGCATAAGCTTGGCACCATGAATTTTCAGCTTGGCCGTCGATGTTGCTGCATGGCCGGGTGGTCTCCATGATTTTTTTCGCTTTGGGTTGTCGTAATGGATCCACTTTTCAATGCCAGTAACAATACGATGCAAAAAACTCTTCCGATTATGGCGTTGAAGCAGCTGTTCACACATGTGAAAAATCTCCTTTCGACGTCTCTTTTCTTCAATTCGTACGGCATCCAATTTCATTGCTTTTGAATCATTCCCATGGCTTTGAGGCGTTTGCCAACTGTTGACAAGTTAACTACCAATGATTCTGACAATTCTTGAAGGGTTTGACACGGATCTACGTCGAATAATGTTTCCAATTCTTCATCTTTAAACTTTTTGAGCTGGCCCGAACGTATTTTGTCCTCCGTATCAAAATCACCACTTTTTAACCGACGAAACCAGTTGAATTTGTTGGAGCATAGTCCCCGTAAGCCTCACAAAGCGTACGATGGGCTTCGATGCTCATCAAGAATACATATGTATACTTTATAATGAAGATTAAAATTTAAAAACTCAAAATATTATTGTCTATTTTTTCTAAACAACTTGGCAGACTTTTGTTGGAACCCTCGTATGTGTTTTGCTTATTCATGTGCATTAAGAGTATAAAAAAACATTTAAAAGCACTAAACTTAAATTAAAATTAATATCTATGAATTTAATTGTATTTAAATTTTTTTACTTTAGGAAGAGTGCACCTTCAATTTTATTGAATTAAATGAAAATTCAAAATAACATTAGCGTACACCTCACTACGTAGCGTATACGCAATGTCAATGCAGCACAAGCTAATTAAACATTCATCATACGCCGCGTTGCACACGCAGCGTAGAGCATCGCTGCTAATTGCTTCTGCTGCACTAAAAGTCGTCTTGCAAAAAGTGTAAAAATAATTATAAAAAAAAAAAAAATAAAAATATAAATTGAAATTAAACGCCCAATGGTAGAATTCGCGTTAATGAGTCTGCAAGTGCAGTAATCGCATTAAAAAATAATACTTTTTTAGCATCTTTTTTGCTGCATAGCAGCAACTTTTAATTGAGCAAATAGAGTGTTGGAGTGTTTTTAATAGGTTTAAAATTGTTTTCTGGTTAGGAAGAGTTTTATAAAAAAAATAAATTAATTAAAAACAGTTGCAAATAATTGAATATTAATGTTAGGTGAATCAGTGTGCCATCCATTCATTTTCAGTTTAAAATTATTTACCCAACATATAGTTTTAAACTAGTTGATCAGCATGCCTTATGTTGACTCTGTACCAAAAGCTGTATCTGTATAATTTTTCTGTATACTAGTCGGCTAAATAGCTAAACCAGAAGAACCAATTACAGCAGAATTTAATGCTCTAAAACAAAGATTTCCGGCTTACCAATCAAGTGAACGTGCAGAGTGGTTTTTCTCAATTCTTCGAAAACTTCTGGCAATCAAATGATTGTGTATCATTCAGTATTGAGCATTCTACATTGTTCTAATCGAATAGCTGTTATATGACCAGTTTTTACGCAAAAACAGGCGACCTTTTGCTTGAAAGTGTTTCGTCCACGAACAACTTTTGTTGACTTTGGTTCGTTTTGGAACACTCATACAGTTGATTGATGTTTCGTTTCTGGTTCATATGCACAGATCCAAGGTTCGTCAGCTATTACAATGTCATAGACGCGTTCTGAACCACCCCGGTTGTGTTTCTGTATTTGTCTGTTTTTGACCGTTCTTCCTTTAAGTGAACGGGCAACTACTTTGGAACTCAACATTCCAGCCATGAACAGTATTTTTTGTTGAGGCTTCGTCGCGTTATGATGAAATGAGTCACTGTAAACAAATCAAATAGTGCTTGTACATCAAAACGTTCTGCGTACTTTTAAGCTAAAATATGTCAATCTTACCAAAGAAAATATGAGCTTACATCTAATAATCCTTGTATTCTCTATTGCTCTTGTTTATACATATACATTTTTAAGATGACTCTCTAGAAAAGATACTTTACTTTGTATAAATTTCTAATGAACAGAAATGAGTAATGATAATCTTTATTTTTTAAATAATACAGCTATGCAACTATATGCTTAAAGCAAATACACACACACTCAAACACAACTGAAAAATAATCCTTAATGATTATACAAATATGGAGCAAGAGAAGCCAACGAATGATGAACATTTAAGAGCCACAAATCATATTTCAAAAAGGCAAAGGACTCTTTTGAATAACAGGAAAAACCAAATGGCTGTAAAAATCACATGAATATCGTAAAGATAAAATGAAAGTAAAGTGCAAACGTGATAATAAAATGGCTTATTTAATAACACTCATACATCATATAGTACTGTGGATTCTAGCGCGTAAAACGAGAATGTCTAATAGACTGATAGACTTACTCACTGACTGACTGACTGACTGACTGACTGACTTACTTGACAGAGCATTTCGTAGTTGAACAATTTACTTTTGGAATATCAAAAGCAAAAATCACAACGCACACAGCAAATACTTGAAGGACTTCGTTCTTCGTGTCCAAAGATGAAGTAGATAGAAATGCTGAGACTTAAATGCACGAAAAGAAATGTCAGCATGCTGGCATTTTCTTGTTTTTTTCAACGCGTCTCAAGAATCATTTGTCCTTTTTATACCCTGTACTCATAGGGTATATTAATTTTTTACAAATTTGTGTAACATTGGCGCGTGGTGGCGAAGGTGGCGTGGCAGACACTATAAAGTATATATATTCTTGATCAGCATCGGCAACAGAATTTGATTATTTAGACTTTCTCTTTTTTCCTCTTCAGTTAACTTGTTTTAAATGAATATGCCAACCCCACTGTAAGGGGTAACTCTCATACAAATCTGCACCCATTTTAAGTTTTTTTGTATGAAATGTTTTTTATTTTATTTTGTTTATTACACTAGAAGCGCAAAACTGGATGTATCTAATGGAAATTCTAATAAAATATTCCACATAGGTCCAAATCGGACCTCTTTAAGGGTTCGCTCCTTGCATTAATTCTAATATTTCAACAATTCTATTAAAATATTCCAACCAGATCCAGATCGGACCACTAAAGCATATAATCTGCAGTTCATAAAAGCTACCTTATGGCAGCCCGTGTAGTATAGTGTATCTCGCAGTCGTGCACAATTGACTACAGCGCTCTGTTTTTCATACTTGCTGCTCATGTTAAATGTTGTAAGTTTCTGTCCACTTTAAGAAAATATAGAAAAGTATCTGAGTACATAAACTTCGCGCGCGTTGGCCTCTTTTTTATCATTCATTTAGACGACGGATTTATGTGCTACAAATTCAGCTTTACAGCTGTCAGTTAAAATTGAAATCTGTTTATTTTCTGACGTTTTCTATGTAAATTATGACAGTTCTTTTAGTTCATTCAGTAGCATCTTGAATGCACTTTTTGAGTTATTAAAAATGATTTCTTTCTTTTGAGTTTTCTTTACAACATTTTTTACTTCCTTGCTGCAATGACTCAAATAACTTAAAAAAATTCGTAGTATGTATTTTGTGCGAGTCACGTACGAAAAACGCAAGCTAATAAATTTGTTATTGCTGGCAGCAGGAGCAGCAGTAGCAACAAAAATGTATAAATTGTAAAAGTATCTTATAACTGCTGCATGTATCTATGTATCTATAACTTGCTCTCTAGTTGCGCACATAATTTATATTTGAAAATATGATTCATAATTTTAATGGCATCTATTTCGTAGTTCATGAGGTGTAAAATATAATAAATGACAGCTTATAAATTATATTACTACCTCTACTCGTACAATGTGAATTTGATACTCTCGGTTTTTCATTTAAAATCTAATTTATTAAATTTTGCTACTGTGGCGTATGCTTTTTATTTGAAGTTCAACTTGTGCAGTGTATTTTTTGATAAAAATTAAATTTTAAAGTGTAAATTTTCGATTGTCAAGCTGCAGTTGTTAGTTAAATAGGAACTTTGATTATTAGACTTAATTGCGACAATGAAATTACTGAAATTAAGATAAGCTGTAAGAAACCTTTGGCATCTGACAACCTTATTATATTCACATATGTTCGCAGATCGGCTTATGGCAGCCCGTTTGCGAAGCATCCGTCCAAGCGCAGCTTTACATTCAAAATATGTTCTCAATTGTGCGTTGTGTGAGTATCATTTTTCACCAAATGGTTCCGTAAACAATCAAAATTGTCTTATTTATGCCACTGTGAACCCTCATAGGACCGTTCTTTTTCGAAAATGACGCTGAAGGCCATCGGACAATGCTAACGGTTTGCTTGATACCACTTCTCGCAGAGAATGGCATGGACAACTTTTGGTTCCCACAGGACAGCGCCGTAGCGTTATTGCGGTCATTGTTTGTCGGTCGTCAAACAAAAAACTCGGCTGTGCTCTGAAAGGGGTTACGCTGGTCCTTGCAAATGAACGCAAATAGAACATTCCATTTCAAACGCACTTATAGTAAATTCAGAAGTTTAGGGATTTAATAGTTTATACAGCCTGCGCTCCAGCTTTCAATCAACAAACACTATTTCAAAATTTGTATTGTTTTTAGAGAGCATGTTTAGAGCAAATGCACCTACTTAAATCTATTATAAATTTGTAGGTTTTATTCTGTATAACCTTATTAGAACTAATTAAAATATGAGCTACACCCTCCGTATACTTCAACTGTAGGTTTCACACTTTAACTTAACCTTCTCAATTTCCTTATGATTTTTGTGTGATATTAGAATTCAAAGCGTCAAACCTCAAATCTAGTATTTAAATACGAGTAGAGTATGTCCAAATATTACGATTCAAGATTTCTGTTTTCCATTAATTCCTTCAACAAAAAGAAGTATACGAGTACACGAGTATCTGATTTACTTCTACCACAAATCAAACGAATCTGAAATGTACATAAACCACATAAATCGTTTAATAAAAGCACATACGAAAACCAATTATGAGATAAAACACCACATGCAATGATTTAATCGGCAGTATACGAGTACGCTACATATACTAGTACTTCTATAGTATGTAAAACCAACTATAAAACATTCAACATTTATACATAATAAACTAAAAGCAATAAAATCTAATTTAAGTTACCAATCAATAAAAGGAAATTACATCTAAAACTAAAAACCAAAACTATACACGTGAAAAACTTGGTCTATAAAATGTCCTTAGCACACATTAATAACAATAAAACAACAACAACAACAACAACGATGGCGGTTTACTATAAAAATTAGTATGTGTAGATACATACATACATAGTATGTTTATAACTACAAAAAGTATCTAGATACATATTGTACACATATGTAGCTATATTGCGTATGTGCGGCGTTGAAAGTCATGTCAAAGTAGACCTTCAACTCATAAATTGACAGACATGGAACATTCATCAATATACACGAATACGAGTATAGTTAGTTGGCTGTAGGGCGTTTTCAAAGTTTACATTGAATAAGCTTATACAGATACACATATATATGTATCTATGTACTTGAATACGTAAAATGGCGGCGTCAATGGCGGCAATGTTGTCGTGAATATGTGAATACTTCCGCTACGCTATGGTTGTACTATATATGATGTATGTATATATAGGCATATCCTTCTATCTGTCCTTCTAACTACATGCGTTGTTAGAGTATCTTGTTTTTTCTTTTTTTTTTTTTGTTTGCTTCTTTTTATCTTTCATTTCATTGAGGCACGGTACACTCATTCATGGCAAGGCAAGACTTTTGAGTTATATTTAACTCGTTTGTAGCTTAGATAGCGCTCAGAGCATTACATTGGAGTGTGTAAAATATAACAAAACAAAGATTTGTTGTTCATGGTGAAGTACATCGGTCAATGTGAAGTCTAAGTAACTTTAAATAAAGTACTCGAAAGTATGTCAATTATATGATGCAAGAGTTTGAAATGGTATATGTGAAGAAAGTTACTTATATGGCTGTACCATCGTTTATTGCTCCAACTCGCTGACGCCTGTTGAAAAACGTAAAACCAAGTTTACAGATGTCTTCTCAGTTATTATTTAGCCAGCGTAGGCTCGAACGTTCACACGAAAATTAGTTACCAATTGACTTTTTGTTCCATATGTGAACTTCTCGAGTAGAGTATCGAGTATCACGAAGAATCTTTTTCTTCATAATGTTGCTTTATCATGAAACTATCCAAGTCTTAAAGAGCGTTATAAACAACCTTCTAGAGATGGATCGACTTTTAACTTGCTTACTTAGTCTTACTGATCTACCTCTTTACATTTTTATTGCTGGTTATCTTTGCTTCCAGATATTCAAAGTTTCCGACAATAATGAAGCTGAAATTCTCCAGCAGAGCACTACTCAATTTAATATTACTTAAACAGTATATAAGAAACGAAAATGAAATCATTCCATTAGAGGTTTTTCGTAGAGATGATGTTCGACCCAGCAGAAACTCGAACGCGTGGCCTATTTAAGTTGCCAAGAAGTTCTCGTATTAAACAATGCATCTGGCATAAATTGCAAAATGATCAGAAAAACACCGTGACTTAAATAGAGAACTTTGCTAGTAGTCCTTCAGTATACGAGTCAGAGATGGAGTCAAAAGTATTTCAGAGAAACGAGCCAAAGAAGGTGTTTCACAGAAAATAAGGTCTTCCTATAGAAGTTTTTGTCAATCAATCCTCCTTGTCATTCAATCCTGTCTGACGCTAGGTGAATTTGATCACTCTCTTCTCAAACATATTTCTGGCATTAAAATTTGTAATATACTCGTAACGCATTGCTTGGCCACGTGCTGCATAAGTTTTTCAGTTCTCTTTTCAAGTTGCTCAGATTGAGAGGTGCGTATCCCTGGTACTGTACCATCAAATGGTTCACTGATGATTCACTTACTAACATGGTTAAAATCTTCGTATCCAACACCAGAATCTCTACTGCCTGAGAGTCAACACAATTGAGGTAGGTCTACGCCAGATATCTTTTGGTTAGGGGTCCTAATTGGGGCCAATAAAACCATCTTTCCAGATAGTCAAGCGGCTATTAAAGCACATACATCCTAGTATTTTACCTCAAAACTGCCCAATAAATTTCAAGCCGCTGCAACGTCGCTATCTGTTGGATTCTTTCTCATGAGGGTATCGATGGAAATGAAATTGCTGACTCAATCGGCAACTCACTTTGCGGGTCCAGAAGTCCAAGTCCTTCATTGCAGACTTTAGGAATTCAGCCACTCAGCAGACCAAAACACTAAAATCAACACTCATCTCAGCAGGCCAGATCTGATGTTGCTTATGGGCTACCTGACAGATGAACAATGCTTTTATTACGTCTGACATAGTAAGGAACTTTACGACAAAAAATATTCTCAATTTCATTAGAAGATCTTGGCTAAATTAACCTAACCATAACTGGACTAAGGTACAGAAGAGATTCGTTTATGTCACAGTGTCCATCATTTCCGTTAGAAAGATCTTTTACGCGTCAACTGTCACACTGAGTCTTAGGTAAATGAACTGCTATTCCAAAATCTATCTCCACTTTTCATACAGCTAGCATAATGTCTAGGAAACATAGACCTAAAAGAAACTGTAAATATATTCAGCAACTGCTTAATAAACTATACATTTTAATCTCTCAAAAGCCAATTTAAATTGCTCTAAAAATGTGTACGTGTATGCTATATAGTCACACCGCTTTGCATTAATTTAACATTTTACAAATAAAAAAAAAAATAAGGATACATTGTGGTCGACTCGCAGTGAGTCACCGGTATGCATTTTAGACGTGAACAAATTGTGTCAATAGTAAATGAACATAGGCTTCATTAAGCAGCTGATAGTCTAACTAGGCGTGGGTTTAGGTTGAGGTTGTCAGTGTGGATGGTTCTGGTACCACATTTTGTGGTGTAAATGCAGTCGGTAGCGCTTGATAGTTCATTTTATCGCGTTGATGTATAGGTAGGTAAGTACTATGTACATAGGTAGTAACATGTCCTTGTAACTTTTGTTGTTACAACAATATATTGTTTGATGTTGTTTCTGGTATATGCGACGCACATGTGACACCGCATAAATAAAGATAGCATGTTGATTCATTTCATTTAGATACATTTCCCTTTTATTTTCAAGCAGTTTGCTTGTGTTTCTATAAATTTATTGATTAACTTAATACTATGCAATGTACGAATAGTACAGACGTAGCTGACTATATTGTACACTACAAAGTATCATATGCGTATACGGAAAACAGCAAATCACAAAACACATTTCGAATAAACTCACATTTTCAGTCTCTTAGAAAATGAAGTTCGTCTAAGTTAGGTTAAGTTAAACGGGCGTTGGTAAAATAAATAAGGTAACCAAATAAAACCACCATCACCCGTTGTTCTTCTACAAATGTCTTATTTCGAAAGAAAGAGACCGCTCCATCTACAGTCATTGGAACGACTTAATAAATTTTACTATGTTGCTGCCTATGTTTCAAAGAGATTTCTGAAAGGTCATTCAGAAATTACTCCCCCATGCACGAATCTCCTTCTTCTCTAGATCTAGTGGAGAAAAATGTAGTAGTAGTGGAGGAAGCATAAAATTTAGTGCTTCTGTCGGAGTGATACTTAAAGCTACACTGATGAATAATTTCACACTGCTATGCATCTTGCTAGGTTAGTTTCTGATTCTCATATTATCTAAAGCTAACCACCATTCTAGAAGTCCGTGCATAAGTATGGGTTTCACTTCAGCGGTATACACATATATCCAATAAACTATTCTTGGAGCTAACCTATTGCTTTTTTACATCCGATACGCAATTGTGACATTTTTAATAATTTTTGTTTTTGTTCCACAGAAGTTTTCTGTCAAGTATAATGTCTACGAATCGTGCTTGCCTGAATTTCACACTTATACTTTTTAGTTTTAGAGATGCACTACAGATCTCAATTTTGAAAACTTCTAGGAGATCTTTAAAAATTACTTCCCCAAGTGCATAAATCTTCTTCTGCTCATGGCCGGGCAGCTGCGCAGCTGGTGCTAAACGCTCTGCTCCTCTTCGGTGTTTTGACAGTTTCTACAAAGGTTGTGTTGATTGACTTCTAGTATCTTATACTTTCTTGTAAAGAGCACATGCTTTGTCTCCCAAATCGCATGAGTTTATCCACCCAGAGAGTTTGTCTCCATTTCATGACAGAGAGTCTGCTGAAATATGACGCAAACATCGCTCGCTTCTAAAGTCTTCCTCGCATCTTGATAGTCTTTCTTCTCCATACTTCTTAGCATCTTGTAGATAGCTAGAACCCAAAGAAGAACATGGAGAGCACACCCTTTAGTGGTGTCTCTATTCAGCGTTCACCGCCATCCCCTCCAAAATGCGTCATAGCTTCAGTTATTGCAGTTGGTTTGAGGTTATGTATAAAAATGCCACAAGCGTATATTCCTAGCTGTGTAAGGCTTCCTCAATTTTGGTTACTAAGAGGTGGGTATGGCAGTTTCTGCTGAAATGATATTACCGATTTGGTCTAAGGGCTTAAAAATTAGCTAGCCCCTAATATTAGGAATATATGTCTGTAGGGTACAAAAACTAGCTTCATAGCTGTCACCTTTGGCTTTTTAACCACTGAATAATTAATTTCAGTTTGTTTTGTATAAAAATGCAATTAGTAAAATTGTTTTATTGAACGCGTGCAAGTATACAGTGTCCTGTATACTCGTAGTTAATACGTATTTAATAAGCTGTTTTAGTACATATCTACATACATACACATAATTTATGCTTTTTTGATAAATTATTAACAATACTTTTCTATCTATTTTCAGGTAAGCATATTAATGTGATCAATTTTGATGCTTATCAAAGGACAGCAAAACCTGCGGCTATAGTTGTAGTTAATTAATGTTTTCAGTGACATACAAAACCATATTTTTCCGTATAGTATTTCGTTTATGCATGAGTCAATGGATTTATAACGCTTAACCTTAACCTGAAAAGAAAAATAATCTTTATCACACAGTATAGTCATTTGATTGATGTCTTCAAGGATACAAGGCTCAATTCGTAGCTATTGAATAATGAAGAGAAAACGTAATATATTCAGAATGTACTATTAAATAAAGCTCATTGCATTGCACGTGTTGGGTTGTATCTCGTTTTATTATGGTTACCTTCATGCGTCATACTCAGAAGCAAAGTTTTATCAATAAAACTGCTGTGCCTGCAACATGCAATTGTTTCTTCTTCAGCAATAGCAGCACATTTCAGCATTTATAGGTATACACTACATAGTTAGTGTGAAAGGGTTTTATTAATTATTCAGAAAGCTTGTGATGTATCAATGAGTCGATCTAGTCGTGTCCGCCTATCTGTTGTATTCACTGAGGTTTAAGGACTTAGAACTACATCACGGTATAAAGACTTCTTCTTATCGACAGCGGATAGAGTCATTAGAGTCATTCGACCAAATACTTGAGTAGAGATAAAGTTATAATGTGAAATATTGAGAGTAAGAGAGCTTGAGCGATATGCTTGAGTATATATTTTTGCTTACCTCTCTCTCTCTCTCTCTCTCTCTCTCTCTCTCTCTTCTCTTGCCTTTTTTTCTTTCAAAAATATGTATTTAGATTTTGATGGTTTGTGTTCTAGTATGTATGAATGACGCAGTTGCACATGTATGTACAGAGATAGATAATACTTTTTTACTAATCTGCCTGAACTGAAAATAACCGAACCGAGCCGAAAGAAACAAAAATGAGAGCAGCTAGGCATAATACGTCATGGAGCCACACCTACAGTAAAAAAGAGACGGACGAGACAGGCAATGTTGAATAGTAAGTGAATCGAAAGACTATTTTGTTCTGTTTGTTTTGATTATTTTCCTTGTCTTTTTATTTGATTTGATCGTTTGGTCACAACTTGTTGGAACTGGTTTGGTTGATTTGCAACATTTTTGTTGCAAAGTGCAAAGTAAAATCGAATTGACAAACGAGTAAATTTGCATAATGCTCTAATTTGGCTGTTATATGAGTTTTGAGTAGCTAATATGAGTTCTCATTTAATATTGTTCCAATACAGAATGTAGTGTATTTAAACTCCGACTTCAACACAGAAATTAAAGTTTTTCCATCTTATTGTATTTCATACTGTCTGCGTCCTTTCACTTCAACACATTTGCTTCATTTCATTTATTGAAGCGGGGTGCACACGTACATCCTTGACGTTGTCATGCTGCTCTTCCGTCTGTACACTTTGCAGTGCAGTCTTTCATGCAAGAGAGCAATATTTAAATTGAATTTCTTTGACTGCTGCGAACAAATATTATTGGAAATGTTAATGCCAAACGAAAGGAAATGTTGTACAACTGCTGCAGTTGTTTGATTTATCGTAATTTAATCGCTCACGATAGACAGACAGATGCACAAGTGAGTGTATAGACCGTGTCGTCCTTGGCATGTGCGCTTTTATTTTAATTTTTTTTTTGTTGTAATGCGCAAACTTTTCCCATGGACATGCACAAATGTGTGCCAGCATGCCAAACATTGTAGAACCAGCGACTGGAAAATACAAACATTGATGTCAATGTGCAAATAGTATACCATATTATATATGGATCTGTGCTGCTAGTTCATGCTTGATCAATGTTTGTTTAGAAAAGTTGCTGCACATGTAATTAGATTGAAATTGATTAAAGTTATTGCGACTGATTAATGTACAAAGATAGTTATTTGTTTTCAATAAAAGAGAAGTACGAGCTAGCTTTGAGAAATCTCTTTCATTTACTCTAGTACTATCGAACTAGTTGTTCGAGGCCCGTTAATGATTGAGTTTGGTTCAATCGGTTAAACTGTTGAATCGGTTTAGTCCAGTTAAAGCGTTAAAAAGGCCAACCGGTAAAGTTGTATGGTGAGTTGAGCTAATATAGTTAATATTATTGGTGAATTATTGGGGTCAATTGAGACCATATGCTTATGTTATGCAGTACATTTTTGAGACCAGTTGAGTTGAGTATAAGATTGTTTAAACATTATACTATTTTGTTACATACTCGCCAAAAAGATGGAGCTATTTTTGTAGACTCAATCGCGGTATTTCGTTTTGTAGCAATGAAAGCTTCAATCTGGACTTTTGCCAAACGAAGATGAGCATCGGAACCGACGTACATGACAAAATTTTCTCACTACGCCTACAATGCACTAAAGGCTTTATTTTATGAATAATTCTCACATAAAACTCTATTCAAATTTGAAAGTAGTTATAATTCTCAAACAGTTTTAGCTTAGTGTACGTAAAGTAAACGTCATTAAAGTGTCATAGTTATATTATTATAATTGTCACAGAAATATAAGTATATGAATATTGGAATATTATATTTTAGTAGCTGTTTGGAATGAGTTAGGTAAAGCATTAGGTTGAGTGCAAAGATTCAGCGTTTTAGCTAACCCGCGCAGGAATAGGAAATTCACTTGTAATGCTGAGCAAAACTCGTGAAACTACCAGCGAATTTAAAGATTTTTTAGGAAGAACTTTATAATTTAATAAATAGAATTCTGAAGCTTTAGAATTTACATATTTGTAGAAAGTGTGTCTATCTAAAATGCAGCTAACGAAAAAATACATACATATGTATACAACTCAAATAGTACTTTGCATATAAATTGCATTAAAAGGACACATTTCCTGTGCGCCTTCGTGACAGATGCAGGCATTTATTATTCAAAAAAGTCAATAAAGCATCACACTGCAGTCAGTGCCCAAAAAAAAAAAAAAAAATACACTTCACAGCGCATTACATATGCATTTGTATTTGTATGTTAAAAAGTCATACACCCTTCAGTCCCAGAGAATATTGTATACGGAAATGCCTGCAATATAATACAATATAAAAAAAATCGAATAAAAATTCGGCTAGGTACAAAAAAGGAGGATATTATGCCATTTTTAAGTCTGCATAAGAATGCATAAAAATTGACAAATATAAAAAAAAAAAAACGGAAGCAAACTGCCTACAAGGAAACAATTGCCCAGCAGAAATATCACGCCGCAAACTGCTGTTGACAGCAAAGAATTGCTGCCCTGCTGACAAAGTGGCAAGCGAGTTACTTGCAACACAAAGTTAAAATCTGACAAAAAAAAAACAACATTGCTGGTAATTTTTCACTCACTCACATAAGTTGCATGTTGCATTTTTCATGTGGTGGCAGACAGACGAGCGATATGCCACTAAAAGTATGCCACAATGACTGCCGTTGTTGCCACTTTAAGCATCAACTTTGTGGCATCATGTGCTGAAGTCGCATATCCTTCGTGTTGGAGAGTGAAATGCAACAGCGCCTTTGTGCATACTTAAGTTGACTGAAAAATTAATACGCATATTTTGTCTTAATACGAGAGTTGTGTGCCAAATAATGAAAAAGCTGGCTTTATTGTTTTTTTGCATGCATTTGAATCAATTTTCGAAACACTTTTGCCACTCAGAAATGGGTTTCTCCAAAATGAACTGTTTAAAGGCATCAACAGCTTTTTCAGGCATCAAAGAACTTTGATCACGCAATTTATTTTTGATGTGCGGGAACAAAAAGAAATCATTGGATGCTAAATCAGGTATGTAAGGCGGCAAAGTAATAGCGAATATATGCTGGTCCCACTAATGATCATAGTCTTGCCAGTTCATGCACAGAAATACAACTTGTTTAACGTCAAGTCGGGTACTTGTTCGCATTCATTCATGCCTTACAAAATTTTTGACAAACTGACAATACCATTTCACATTATATGTGAATGGTAGGTATAATGAGATTACGCTTTACAACAAAAACTATACTTTCCTCAAGCATAAGTTTCACTTAAACAATTTCATATAAATCTGATAAACCAAAAGGACAAACTTGCTCGGGCGCCATCTGTTCTAGTACCATACCAAACATTTTTTACCACAAGCGAAAGACAAAAACCAACATAAATATTTTATATTCAAGCAGCAAAAAAAAAAAAAAAAAAAAAGGAAGTAAAGAAATCCCATTGCATATTTTCTCAACCGAAATTCAAATAAAATACCTTCACATAAAAGAAATTCTTTTCATGAATTTTGCAACACTGCCAACACATGTTACAACTAACTGGCATACAATAAGAAGAGCTTGGCAGCACCTAAGTTTAGGTTGTATAATATTTCTTTGTTTTATATAAATTTCGAAAACCTTTGAACTTTGTCTTAAGCACAAAATATTTTGTGTTTCGTACGAAAAGTTTTCGTATAATGCAAAGTTTTTGCACTGATTTTATGCATCTTTTTTCTTTTCCTTAGCTTACTTTTGTGCAGTTTAACCAGTTTCAGTACTTCTATTGTTTCTATTTTTCATGTAAATGCGTTCAGCTTTAAGAAAAAATTGCAAGTTTTTTACAAAAATTACAAAGTATTGAATACTTGTAGTTTTTCGCGCTTGATATTGTCTTAGCTACTTTATTGAATAGACTTTCTTGTAGGTGTGAAGAAATTTCATTAAAAAGTTTTCTACTTTTATGACTATTATACATTTTTGTTTTGTTCTTTTATTGAAATAGTTCGCTAAACGAATTGTTGACGTTACGCAAGTGTTGTAAAGTGACATAAAGTGTTGCAAAGTCGTCACGTATTGAAATGTCGTTTGTTAAATATGCAAAAGTAAACTGGCAATCAATCGAAAGTCCCGATTATCGCTAAGAGGTACCCAGACCATATACGCTTCATGTACATTTGTTTTTGTAATGCTCTTTAAAATAAGCAAAACATTATTGTACATACACGCAACTCTTTGCATAAACAGTGAAAATTACACAAACGATTTCATCGCTTATTGTTATCTGTGGTCTTACAGCAAAGTGCGAAGCATCTGTACCTAAATGCAAAAAACAACAATGTCGCATGATATAGCACACACACGAAGCTCTTTGCATAAACCAGTGAAAATTACACGAAGAATATTCGTTATATTTCTGCGTAAATATATATTGCTAAATGAAAATGTAGTTCCTTCATACATACCGAATAATAAGAGCTTATTTCAAGCCAAGCACCACTCGATACTTAACATTGCTCAACTACTACTCAACTACTATATCTGTTTGAACTCACAACTATGTAGTTTAAATTAAAAATTGAAACATTTGTTGAAGTATTGTACATAAACCTCATAGAATATGCAATTTTCATATAAAATCTGAGTATTAAATGCAAGTTTCACTGAAATGTGTCAACCGCTATAAACTTTAATAGCTACTTAAGCTGAGATTTATAACACGCTCAACGCTGTCCGCGCTTTTCGGACAACTCCAGCTAAGTAGAAGACAGCAATGGAAATAGCAAATGTATAAGTGGAAGTACAGCAAGTGGGCGTGACAAATGCCATAAACTGTAGAATATTAAACATAAAATACAAAAAAAAAAAAACAGAAAACCATTTTTAATGCAACTGAGTTATTATGCCGAAGGACAGCACATTGCAATTGGCGCGCTAATCCGTTGTTACAACTTTAGTACTTTCTACACTAAACGTACAGCTTTTACTCGGCTTTTTGTGAATTGTTAGTTTGTAGTTCGTTGGACGCTCAAGGACAAAATGCTGTGAAAGTTTGAAATCTGACTACAATTTTGACAAAAAATAAAGAACCCAAGTAAATCAAGGCAAAACGTTGACTTCGTTGATTGAAGCGAAGCTTTGATACACTTCGTCACTGCCATTGAGGTAAAATACAATAGTATGTATATACTGATTTTACTCGTAGTTTAGTAGAGCGTATCGTTTGTTTCCTTGTTGGTTGTTGTTTTTTATCTCTCTTGTTTGTTTTTTAACTATCGCCACTGCTAACTTTTACTTCTACTTTGTTGCCATACTAATTGTGTGCGTGAAAAGCAGAAAAAAACATGTGAGAATGTGAATTCTTCTACCTGAGCACCTACGTGTGTTTTTTTTTTTAGTAAGAAACTTCATATTTTTCGTTATAAATGATTTTTTCGAATACCTTTCAAATAATCTATTATGTAGTTGACATAGGAGTGTTAGTATTTTACACATTTTAAATTAAAAAATTGATAGCAGAAGTTTTGTGAGTTGCAAGTATGCTTTTGTCGCTCCTCTAACTGTGTTTGCAAAACCAGATGAATGGACATGGCTAGTTCAACTTTCCGATATGCCATTTAAGGCATTACAAACTATTCAACAAACTGATCAAATCGTTTTTACACTGTATGAAGTGTATACAAAAAGGAAGGCCGACCAAATGCTGGACACAGGTTGCAATTGTGTCATAAATGTTTAAGAAATTTGCATTTTTTCTATATAAGTTTGTTCTTATTTTAATTTCAGCTTTGTTTTTTTACTTTGAATTTCAACAGTTTTTCGTTTATTTAGCAAACAAGTTCTAACTTGCTCAGTTGAACAAAAGTTTCCAAGTTACAAATGTATCTAACTGAAAGTGTAGTATGTTATTTTCTAACAAGCAAACCAAACCAGACAAAACTTGAAGTACAAACTTTAATTGTATATCTTTGTAAGGTTTTCCATTTATACATTTATCTAGAAGACTTCATGCAGTTTCAACTGTTCGATTCAATTAGTCACTTTCAAATTGTGACACTTTAAACAATCAATCCTTAAATGTCACTAACAATTTTCAAATTTACATTGAAAGGATAATCAAATTGAGCCATACTTCAACGCCTGCTATTGCGAATTGCGAAATAATTGAACAACAAATTCTGAAGGGCTGCTAACCGATTGACTTAACAACTGACAATCGAATATATTTTGCTCATTTGGCTTTCAATTCAATACGAACAGAACATAGCCTGTACGAGTATCTGTATCTATGTCCGTCTGTCCGTCCGTCGTTCTATCTGTCTGTCTGCAGCAGCATTTTCTGCTGAATTAGTTAAATGCATTTGGGAAATAATTTCGACAGCAAGAACAGCAGCGCTTAGAGGCTTTAGATTTGTAGAATAATCTCATTCCTCTAACTTTGACAAAGCATGCCAAATACAGTTGGCATTCGAATTTGTATCTAGGAGTTTTCCATTTGAATTTTGGGTTTATTTGATTTGATTTCCAATGAATTTGCTTGTCAAGACTATTGTATATTGTACGAGTGTATATATATATATATATATATATATATATATATATATATATATATATATATATATATATATATATATATATATATATATATATATATATATATATATATATATATATATATATATATATATATATCTGCAAAATTTCCTTGGACTTGTTGTTGCTTTCGGAATTGTGGTTGAATATCGGCTTTGGTCGTATTAGATAAATGCGGAAATTGTTCTTGGGTTTTGAGTTCAATGCAGCAAATTTAAAACGGAAATTGTGCGTTCTGTTTATTATGAAATTTGATATTACGCAAATTGGATGCAAAAGTTTGTCGTTTTCTCAATTACATTCATTGTATTCAAATATAATTAATGGTTTTTAAAGTTTGCAATGAGAAAGCAGAACAACGATTTTCTTTGTGGTCAATTAAAATAAATGTTGTTTCATCGTCAATATCTCTGAATTGTTTAAACTGTGCTTATTCTTTTGGTAATTTTAAAATATATACACTGAATTCAAAGTAATATCTTTAAAGTGTGAGTGTTATAAAATATATGTAATAGTTATATTAATATCAAATAGTTATATCATCTTTTTAATTTAAAATTTAATTCAGTCAATTAGTTCTTCTAGTTCAATCATTTCGTAATTATATTTTGATCATTCAGTTCTTCTAGTTCATTCTTTTAGTTATTCTAGTTCAGCCATTTATATTTTCTATTCAGATCAGTTAGTTCTTCTAGTTCAGTCTTTTAGTTATTCTAAATCTAAACCTCGGATAAAATCCCCCAATGATGACGACGCCCGCAAACGATTTAAGGACCATGATTTACGGATATGCAACTGGAATGTCCTGTCCCTCCACAGGGCTGGTGCAGATATCCAGCTGGTTGATGTTCTCGACAAATTTAAGGCTGACATCACCGCAATACAGGAAATGCGATGGATAGGACAGGGCTGCTCAAAAAAGGCATCCTGTGACATCTATTATAGTTGCCAGTTTCATACCTGTGGACGAGCGCCTGGCCGCGATACGTATAAAGGCTAAGTACTTCAACATTGTGATTCAACATTCTGATTTGTGCACACGCCCCGACGGAAGTCGAAGACGATGCGGACAAAGATGAATTTTAAGTGCGTCTCAAACGTCTCTACGAGGAATCTTTGGCCCAACAGTCGGAAAATTTAGCCTTCACAAGGCTACCTCCAGCAATGAAAAGAGGCTAATCGATTTCGATTTAGCAGCACCAGATCTCCACACCGAAACATACACAAGGCTACTTGGCGCAGTCCCGATCAAAAAACACGCAACCATATTGTTCATGTTGTGATCGACGGAAGGCACGTATCGAGCGTGTTGGACGTGCGCACGGTACGGGGTCCCAATATCGACTCGGACCACTACCTTGTGACAGCCAAGGTACGCACCTGACTCAGCATGGAGCATTTCGCACGTCCCTACACTCAACGAAAGCTAGACGTCGGAAAGCTGATATCACAACAGACCGAAGAAGCCTTTTCAGCCAGACCTTCCCAACTGTTCCGAGAGTCCACCCCGGCTTCTGAAGATATAGGTGATCAGTGGAGACATATCTCCCACTCCATGAATACGGCTGCCAAGTAGGTCATTGGGTACACCAGACCTGTGACGAACCCTTGGTATGACGTGGAGTGTCAAAAGGTCAAGCGTCTGACCGAATGTTTCAAGCCCGGAGTTTCTTTCTGCAGGGACAATAATGGAAGTCTGGTTACAGATGCACAGGAATCACTGAGACTATGGAAAAGCCACTTCTCTAATCTACTTGGGGGCGATGAAGAGAATAATACCGCCAATAGAGAAGCATACCTAGAACCCCCAATTGATGATGGATCTCTTGTAGAGCCACCGGATTATAACGAGGTCGATTCAGTAATTAAAAAGCTAAAGAATAACAAAGCGACTGGCTCCGATGTGTTGTCAGCTGAGTTATTCAAGACCGGCGGCGAAAAGTTGGTAAGGCGTATACACCAACTCTTATGCAAAATATGGTCCAATGAATGCATGCCCAACGATTGGAATCTCAATGTTCTTTGTCCTATACTCAAGAAAGGAGACCCCGCTGTCTGCGTGAACTGCCGGGAGTAAGTCTCCTTTCAATAGGATACAAAATTCTGTCCCGCGTACTGTGTAAACGGCTGGAGCCATACACGAATGCACTGATAGGCCAGTATCAGTGTGGCTTCAGACCGAAGAAAACGATAAGTGACCAAATTTTTTCAGATACAAATTTTAGTACCAGAATTGCTTTCTAATCTCTCAGTTTTTTTACAAAAATAAAACTGTCCAACTGAGTATCCAAAGTTTAATTCTGACAAAGAACAATACAACCACATCTCTTTCACCACCCTGACTTAACTTAAAATAATGAAATATATTCTTTTTTCACTAAGAAAGTATTTCCTGCTAATATTTTCCGCTACAAACGCATATGTAAAAATATTATTTTAGGGTACTCGTTCTCATACACATAAAATGCAAAATATTTACAACAAAATTTCACACATGCAACTCGCTCCCCAAGCATTTGTGTTTTGGTATTTGACAGCAGGAGCTGCGTTCCACATTTCAAAACTTTTTGTAAAATAGTTGGTAAAAAAAAAAGAAAGAAAAGGAAAACCCATTTATGTAGTGACATTGAAAGCTATTATCAGCAACAGGACAAACAGCGTGCATCGCATTCTGTCCCCATTGTGTCCTGGTCTAGTATACGAATATGTGTGTACCCCCAGTTTTAGGTAGTATATACGCCTAGATACAATATATGCTATTAGATACCTTGCTGCGTTGCACCGTAAATGTTCATACATAAATACATTAAATGCTTTGCTACGGGCAAATACTTCAATGCGAACGCGTTTTCTGTTTTATTAAATGGCTAATGTTTGAATATGTTCGTCCTCTGGGTAATATTCATCTACGAGTATATGTATATGTATATACGTGTGCAGTGTTATATTATAGTGTTAAATGATGTGAAAGTGTTCTACGATACGAGGTGGAGAATTTGAATATTTTTCAAGTAATTACTACTGAAATTACAATAGTATCTTATAGATACTATCTTGTCAAAACCTCTAGTAATAATTTTATAGTCAGGCTCACCATAAGTTAATTTTGTATATGTATTAAAGTACAACTTGATCATAAGTTTATACGGTTTATACAAGTGTAATATCAAACGTCGGGGTCGCCATATGACATTTTGTGTAAATATTCAGGAACATCTCATTCTAATCATACATGTACATGCATCAATCTGTGTAAAACCTTCCTATAGCAATTTCAAACGCGTCACAAATAGTGTAAAGTAGGATTGTCTAGGTCACCAAAACATATCTATTGTACATGGATTGAAGAACATATCGATATAGGCATGTTTATGCATCCACCTGAGTTAAACGTTGTATAAACAAAAGTTTGAAATACAGAAGTCGGGATCATCCAAACATATCAATTGTATATGTATTGAAGAACATCTTCATCTAGTCATGTTTATACAATACATCTGTCTAAGTTAAACAATTTATTTACAATGTTATACCCTCGCAAATACTGGTTATCAAAAAAGTCGCAGTCACCCAAACAAAACTGCTGTACATGAATTGAAGAACATGTCGATCGAGTCATGTACATGCGAACGTCTAAAAAAGTAGGGGGTCACCAAAACATCTATTCTACTTACATATATGGAATTATGGAAATATGGAATCCGGCTAAATTAAAACTTTTATATATATATATATATATATATATATATATATATATATATATATATATATATATATATATATATATATTTATACTTATCACAAATACTATAGAACAGAAAAGTCGGGGTCACCAAACATATTTAATGTACATATACTGAAAGACATATGGATCTAGTCATGTACATGCGAACGTCTGCGTAAAACCTATCTATAGCAACTCTATATCCAAATATCCTTCTATATCCGTCGCATATACAGTGAAAAATACAAATGTCGGGGTGACCAAAACATTTCAATTGTATATATTCAAGAAAATCTAGTTCATGTGTATGCCAGCGTTTGCGTAAAACTTTCAATAGCAATTATATATGCTTTGTAACTAGTCAAAAATATCAATTGTAGTTTTCATGTTTCTGTTTATGCTTCTGCCAGCACTTTTATACCGAAAAGTAGAAAAGACGGAGTACCCATAATACATATATGAATTTAAGTTTATTAAAAAATATCTTGACACAGGCTTGTCCAAAAATTCTTATTGAAGAATACTGCCTGTTACTTCAAGACTACAAAACAACTGAACTTTAAATTCCTTCTTTGCATTTATTAAAGTTTTAAATGCAAATACTAGTATATCTTACGAGTACACTATCTAACTGACAGTTTCATTCTTCTACGTTACACTCATATATTACATCTCAATACACAATACATTCTACATATAGGTGTGTTCTATAGTTCTTTCAAAGGATTTTTATGCTAATACCAAAAGCAAATTCCATTTTATTCTTATAAGAGCTTTCACTGCTACATACTTTTACTATGTACTAAAAAAAAGGATGTGCAAAAAGTTAAAGGTTCCATGCGAAAAGTGCAGAATTTGTCTTAATCAGTTTGGCTTTGTAGCTTAATTTGATTTCACTTTCAATTTACATTGTGCAAACATCCATATGTGTAAGAAAAAGATAGAATGAGTGTGAGAAAAAAAGAGACAGACAGAGATTTACAATAATGGCGTTGGTAGAAGTAAAAACTGTTCGAAAGCATAAAACCACAATAAAGGAAGTCGCACACACACACACACTCGCACCCGCACTTACACTCACACACACGTGCTGCTTCATATCCGTTTTGTTTATGCCGTTGTGTGTGTGTGTGTGTATGTGTGCATTTGTGTTTAAAAACAATATTCTTGATTATACATATAGGTATAGTATAGGTGTATATGATATGGTGTATGTTTGTATGGCTTTCTACATAAAAAATCTTTATTTAAAATTGCATGAAATTTAGAGAATACTTTGAATTAGTGATGGGAACAGTCGATTTTTATCGTTGAATTTGTTATTGTCTCATTTTCTGCAAATTACTATGAAATCAATGAGCCTTCATTAATCAAATTTGTTATTTAAATGGAATACCAACGGCAACAATAAAACCGTTTTATGACAATATTTCATTATACTTTATTTGTTCCGAGCAATACCGAGTTTTTTGCACCTGAATACAACTTTTTTATTAAAGAAAACTCGGCAGAAATCCAAAAGAGCACTCACTGTACAAGTATTTGTTGAATTTGGATTTCGTCAGCAAATTTATGCAATTCCTTCAAGAAATTAAAGACTATTTGTTATATGAATACGTAGTGTAGAATCTTGGAGAAGTTTTCAACAAGTCTCTTCTTAAAAGTTGCAAGTTTTAGCAATATGTATTATAAAAGCATATCATTTTTATCAGGTCTGTTGTCACACTCAACTCCAAAATTTCTATTGAATTTCGTTTTAGCTCTTTTTTTTTTAGTATAAGGAATGCAGCAGAGAGTTCACAAGTTCGAAATACCCTACAACCTTTTCAGACTATAATTAGATATGAGCCATCATACGATATATATATATACTATATTAAACGACAGTTCAGTAATAAATTAGTGAAAGAATATGTAAAAGCTATTTGTGAATTATAAATGATATTAAGTTTTAAGTTAATGTTTATAATTCACAGCATTTGACAAAAATAAATATTCGAAGTGATACTAATTAAAAACTTTTAACATTGTAATAAAAATTATGAAGAGTGGAGAAAGGAAAAGAGAGTACACATTAGTCATAGCAGCAAACAAGAACAGCACAACACATAGGAGTTAAGTTTGCATAATTCTCTTCACAAGAAATTACAAATCGTAATGTATCATAGTATATTCCAACCCTGGAATAAAAATATACTTTGCGCAACCTAAAACTGAGTGCTACATTTGTATGGGGCTATCCCTAAAACTGGGCAGCATAAACTCTTTGATATGTATGTGAAGTGTCTTAAGGACGAATGGTGCACGTACAGCCAAATCATCACATATCAAAAGTTAATATTCAGGATAACCACAGAAAAATCTTTTGCGTCAAAATCTCCCCCTCTGATTAACTCGAATAAAAACTTTTTTATAGAAAAATCTAAAAGTGGGCGTGTCATGTTGGTATGGATACTCTAAAGTGTTAAGACAAGAAACATGCCTCTATACCGGCATTCCACCACATTCAGCTCAAAAAATTGATGAACAAAATATGCGCAATAGTGCACAGGCACAAGACAGACGGACATAGCTAGATCGATTACCTCTTTAATATATACATATATCGGGCAAACTGATTATATTTATAAGATGACTATAATTGCCGACGATGAGAGTAACTTACAGAAGGCGGTTTATCTTAAGTGTCAAGTATAAATCCACTACGATTTAAAGACAGAACAATATGGACTAATCAAACAGATTATAGAAACATGAGTTGCATGAAGTTCAAATAAATACTCTCGCATATAACTAATAGTCCTGCATTAATTTGCTCCATTAGAATATTTAAAGCAAACTTTACAGCTTACAAGGCGCCAGATTACTTTGTCACGTTATCGCCAATAACCATTTCATTTCCCGCATCAGTTTCTTACAATTAATTTAACTCATTTGATGTCAGTGTTAATTAAATTAAATGACTAAGAACAAGTTAGCAAATTACATTTTCAAACTCGCACACAAAACGAAAGATTTTAATGCAAGTCACAACGCAGCTCTACTTGGAACGACTACGAGTACGTATCCAAATCACGCCCTACAGTCAGTACGCTGGGAAATTATCTTACGGCACATTTCTTTTAATTTCAACTGGCAAATTGTCATAAAATATTGTAATAAGATACAATTACGCTGTGCTGCTTAATAAGATAAAACAGCGCACAGCTTTTAAGTTAATAAGAAATTGTAGACATTGAGATACATTTTTATATATATTATAAGTGGGGCACATATGTCTGTGCTCTCAAACTTATAAAAAAAGCAACGTTTGCAGGTAACCAGAAAAAAATGTGCAGAAAATAATACGTAAATTACTTTTGTATAAATGCTTAAGAAAAGTATCTCATACATACGCATGTATGCAGATATGTACATATGTACGAGTATATAATACAACACACATTTATGCGTTTAAATAAACAAAGTTGAAACATTTTATGCTTTGTTTATGCGAAAAACAAAGCATTAGATACAAGATACGGCGTATGCTGTATAGAAAAACAAAAGCCAAGCCCAAGCATTGACTTTGCCAAATAAACTTTTGTTTGTAGACTTTCATTTTGAATATTTGCGTTGTTGAAAGCAGATAATTTTAGTTTTCTTTTATTTTGTTTTGTTTGTCAAACAGTTACAAATGTATCCTACAGATACTTTCAACGCAAATAAATTGAGTGTGAAAAACTATTGAATAATACATATTTAAGCTAAAATTTATCCAAAAATTGTTGTCGCATTTAGGCGTAATGCAATGGCCCGGAAAATGAGCATCAATATAGTATATTTAGTAGAATGTTGTGTGGAAGTAGCATGTCTACAACGATGCGACCCAAATAACAATGTGGCCTGAATGGATTGCTCGGACATGGCAAAATGTAATATTAACTGACGCCTGACAGTGGAACGCGTGAAAACTATTATGGATATTTGAGCTTTTGGCCTTTTTCTTTTTGGAACATTTTGTTTTTTTAGCTACTACAAACTTTGCTAAGCCATCTGACTGCTTGTTGACTGTAGTATGTATATTGACTGTATTTGCATTGACATCAGGCATTTTGGGTCGCGTTTTTGCTGGTTCTATAGCTTCATTAGGATATAAGCTATGCTCGTTTACTCAGTCAGTTTTATTTTGGCCATTCAGTTTTGTCAGTTGCGCACTCATTCTCATACACTCATGCATTGTCATATTAAGCAGCATATTATGACCTCACATTGACTTTGCTAAAGTTCTTTTGCCGTAGCACTTGTTTAGACAGTGACCTAGATATATACTCGTATATAATGCTCCTTAGTTAAGTTTAGATACAATAGTTTTTTTTTTTATATGTATTTATATACCATATTGAAGTTTTATATTTACTACATATGCGCATATTTTCATGCACTTACTTAACGCTTGCTTTATGACAGTCAATATGTTCAAAAATTTGTGTGTTGTTGGTAATTTTGTGTGCTAATATGCGTTGGTTGTTTGTAGCTGAATAATTTATTTGAAAGAAATTTTGAGTTTCTTTAAGTTTCAAGTTTCTGTCGGTTTTCTGGTCAAAAATGCATTTAAGTCAAAACAAAATGAATGAAAAGATTATGCAAAGTATTTTCCATCGCTGGTTTTTACTTTTTCCCACCTCTCAGGCAATTTTCTAATTCCATCTCGATCCATTTCTCGTTTTTAAAGGCGATCGAAGCTAGTAGCCAATTTCAGATTTCTGCCAAAGAAATTAACCGATGACTTGTCAAATCGTGCTGCATCTGTCGAACAGCCCAGTAATCAGAAGAAGCAATGTCTGGAGAAAACGGCGTGTGCGCAAAAATTTACTACATAAGCGTTTCCAAATATTTTTTCAACACTTTTGCGACATATTTTTGCTCGTATTCCGAATCAATTGTAGCGTATACCGATCGCACGTAAAGGATCATTGTACACAACACCCTTTTAGTTGCACCAGATACACTATATTACCTTCGAACCATGAATATTCGGATATTTTTTTTTTTCTTGAATCTCCATTTCTCATACCCAGTCACAGTTCGAGGTTTGATTTGTTGCCTTTGAATCAGCTGCTCACAAGTGAAAATAGCTCTTCAACATCTCTCGGTTTCAGTTCATAAGGCACCCAATTGCCTTGCTTTTGAATCATTCTCATGGATTTCAATCGTATAGAAGTTGTTTGTGAGTCACTGCCAATGATTTGGCTCCTCTTGCGTTTGACTCGAATCTTCATCGAGTAAGGCTACCAATTTTTTTAGTTGACCAGAGCGATGCTTGTCTTCAATGCTGAAATGAGAATTATTTAAACATCGAAACCATTCCCTACATGATTTATCAGTTGTAGTATTATAATAACAAACTTACGCAAGTATTCGATAAGCTTAAGCTGTACTTTTCTTAGAATTAAAGCAGAAAACTAAAACCCTCTGCAAATGGCAAACTCTGCTAAGTTAACACAGAAAAGTCTCTGGAACTACTGAAATCATCTGTAACTATGAAACATTCACAACAGCGAGAGCCAAAAATTTTTAAATGGACCAAACTAAACTGTACACCCGATACAAAATGCAAAAACTAAATGCCAGAAGGCAAAACAAGCCAAACTGGACAGTTCGAACATGCCAAGTTCTCATCAGTACATTTGTTTGTTGTCCCATTCACACTTATGTTTGGCTTTACGTTATATTACAGCATAAACCAATTATGTATCATAATGTCCATTCTATAGCATGAATGAAAATCTAAAAGTTGAAAGTAATTTAGTGCATCGTCGAGCAAAACGGACATGTCTGAAGAGTATTTAAGCTTCCACTGAAGTTATTATTTCAATATGGTAAATCTCCAGTTTACATTTTTTAAGAAACTTCGAAAAACTATTCAATCAACGCTCGCAAAATGGTTGCTTATTTAGATTAATAAATCGGATAAGTTTTCTACATATGTACATACATATATGTTGCACTTGTAAAATGCACAATTCCCATGGCAATTCCCGCTGTGAATCTAAATCCAAATGAAAAACTTTCACCTAAATGGTAGAAGACAAAAAAAAAAAAAAAACTAAAAATGATAAATGGATCATCATTACGCTGCAACGACCCCAAAAATGTTTTGTCCAACGAACTGCAAAAACAAAACAATTTTATCAAAATGCATACAAATAAATTGTTTGAAATAAATACTATTAACTAGAGTGTGTGGAGCTTTTTATATTTCTAATATATACAATATAACGTATTGTATGCTGAGCAGGTTGTAGAATTGAATGTTAAACAAAATTAAGTCGCAAAGTTGATCATTTTGAGTGTCTATGGATAACACTAGTCTACAGCCAAAAAGTGCATTCGATGGCATATTTTTTGTTGTTGCAGATTTTGCTCTGTTGAACTTAAAAATAGTTATCGAAAATTTTTGAATGCATACGTTTTTGCGGTATTCATTTTTGAAGTTTTTTTTAGCTTGAAGTTGAGTTAGGAAAGGCAAATCTGACTGCGATTTACACATTTCAAAATGAAGATAATTAACAACCAAAAATATATTTGTCATGCAAAAATCAATGAAGGATGGAAGGAATCTGCTCAAAGATAGCACATTTTTCAAGTATTTGTCACCCGTTGAGGATGAAACCTTGATTTTGTTGAAGTTAATTTTTCCTGATTTTCTTTGAAGTAATAAAAACCCGCAAACTACAAGCTAATTGTTACTAATTTGCTTAAGGCCTGGTCAGACGGTTTTATATTTACGTTTTTTTGTTATCTCACTTGTGTTTCGTGCATCTCTAGTTTTGGCAACAATTCACAACACTGTTAACAAAATGTCTCGTAAATATAAAGCGAAATAGAAATGTAGCTATTTCCAAACTGATAACATATATTTTTACATGGTCACTCGAGGTAGCGTGACTATTCTAGCAAACTGATACGTAAATATAGGACCCTTCGACCAGGTCTTTAAGAATTTTGGCAAGACAAATTTCCTAATTCATTTTTCTTTCATATGTCTTATATTTCATTCCTTTTCTAACATACGTAAATAAGTTCCTCAATATCAATTTCTTGAATTTCAACTTATTTTTTCCTAAAGCGTCTCTGTGTGGCTTAGTGATGTGCATAGTGAGACGTTTCAACAGAAATTCACCCATAGAGTGGAGCTATTAGTTCGCTTTGTTCATGCTGACTCTCCAAGAGTAGAATTATGAATAGATATACATAACAAAAGCGTTCTTATCGATTCATATTTTCAATTACTTGTATTGAACAACAATAGGAAACTACTTATACGTTTTGTATAAGGTCTAAATTCAATTTTCGAAAAATGATAACCTTGGAACGTATTTATAGATTTTGTTCGTATGCGTTTTCTTCGTAAAAGTTCATTCTTTAGGCAAAAAATACAAAACTGTGCCAACTTTAACTGAAAACCAAATTAGTGAACCTACCTTCTAAAATAAACTTTAACACTTCATAGCTCGAAGATGTATCCATTCAATAAAAATTCGAGGTTATTTTTGAGTTCAGCGTAGGAAAAACTGTAAAAAAAAACATTGCAACGTCTTACTTATGTATAATTAAAATTTCTTGACTAGTGTAAATTACTTGAACGTACATACTTAGTTGTGGAAACGTTGATAACACGTGTCCACAGAAAGCTTTTTGGGGACAGCATGCAATGAAGCAACAGGCGTGCATCGCTGTCACACGGTGGGGGACCACATCGAATATATGTACTACATACCTATATTCTTTTTTTAAATAAGAAACGTGGGCGCGCAATACATGTGATATGCTAGCATATGGAAATGAGGCAGAGCATTAAAGCTGCACAACAAAAGCTTCAACTAGCAGTCACACAAAGAACGTTGAACGAGATAGACGAAACGAGATAAAAATTTAAAACGCATGAATAATACTAAGTCATAAGAACTAAAATACAAAAAAAAAAAAAAAAAAAAAAAAATTAAAAATCTAATAAATACCCTGTTTAAAATAGCAGCTATCGATCAAACTCAACCACAACAACTACGAAATTAATAACAATGCATCATAAATCTTTCGCGACGCACAGAGCTACTTGAAATGCGATAAGACGAAATAACGCGCGAGCGGTCGAGCGAGATAACTAACGGCACTTTAACAATATACAAAAGCGACGTGCGAAAGAAAAATTGTTAAACAGTTAACTGTAAACATTCGCGCGAGAGAGTGCAAGAGTAACGAGTAAAACGGTAACATGCACAGCCTGCAGGCATTTATAGCATGCGGCATAACGGTACTCAGCGTGCTCAGCTGTTTGCCAGCGGCAACACATTGTGATACCTCGTACTATGAGAAATACTATGCTGCACGTCGTTTTGTGCCACTGAAACGTAATGCGCTACTGCCGTATAACTTTAGCGTAACACTTGAACCGAATACAGCCGGATTAATTGCAGACTATGAACAACTAGCGCTGGTGGGTAATCTTAAGCAGCTAGGCGCTTGGCGTGCTGAAAACGCTATATTGCTCAATCGTACCGAAGCATATAATATCTGGAGCGGTCAGGTACAGTTGCCGCAAAATTCAAGCATTGAATATCGTTATTTCATAGCGGCTGCAGCAGCACGAAAATCAAAACGCTCTGCATTACAAGTGCGTTACTGGGAATCCGACATAAGTGCACGTCATTTTAATACAACAAAAATAGCAGACAATCGTACAGATACATTTGGCTTGATCGCTGGCAAACATGAAATTACACGCGGTTGGCTAACAAGCGGTCAAATTATACAGTTTAAATATTTCAATAATACTTTAATGCTAAATGGTAGCAACAATACAAATGTAGAAAGTCAGCTGCGCATGCATATACAAGCTGTGGATCCTGTTAATTTAATGCCAATATTACCATCAGCGCGTGCGCAATTGGAATATGTACGCATGTCGTATGGTAATAGTTTACTACGTAAACAACCGGAATTTGGTGTACCACTGACGCAGCAAGCCGATGATATACTTATGTACCATGCAACTGTTGCCGATATGCATAATGTTGCCTATATACTAAAGATATATGCTACACAACCGCAAAATGCTGAACTAGTGCATTTAATTGCCTATCAACATATACAACCCACACAGCTACAAGGCACGGAGGGTAATCTAAGCATTAGTTTATTCTCACCCAATTGGTTGCACATTATTGGCGAAATCCAATTACAATATTTAATCGTACAACCCATGCCGAATAGTACATTCGATTTTCGTACCAGTTTTGTGAACTATTGGCGTCCAAATTGGACTGGTCTCGAGATCGGACATCGTGGTCTGGGCAAAAGTCTTACAATCAATGTAAATGCTGCACCACTCATTGAGAATACCGTCGCAACTATGAAGGCTGCTGGTGCATATGGTGCCGAATTGGTTGAATTCGATGTACAGCTGACGAGTGATCTGGTGCCGATAATTAATCATGATTTTGCTATACACGTTTGCATGGATTCAAAGACACCGACAAGTAAGCTGGATCTTACCGAAGTGCTCATCAAGGACATTACCTATGAACAATTGAAGAATTTGAAAACATATCAAGTTATCGGCCAAAAGATTATTGAATATCCAGCGCATAATTCGGTTGAACAAGAGGATCAACGTTTATTTCCAACACTTGAGGATTTCTTTACTAGAATCAATAAAACCATCGGTTTTGATATTGAAATCAAGTGGCCACAATTGCGTGCCACGGGCGTATATGAGAGTATACAAACAATCGATAAGAATCTATTTGTCGATCGCATACTGGAGGTAGTACAACGTGCCGGCTGTGGACGTCTAAATGTTATCAAAAGTTTCGATGCAGATCTTTGTACACTGCTGCGTTACAAACAGAACATGTATCCGGTGTTGTTTTTAAGCTCTAGCGTAGAGTATACATTCGCCGATCCACGTACACATACCGTGTTAAATAGCATAAATTTCGGACAGGCCATGAATCTGGCTGGTATTTCACCGAATGCCGTCTTTATTAAATCCAAACCGGAATTGGTAACACTGGCCAAGGCACAATTGCCGTTAATATTACTCTGGGGTGGTGAACTGAAGGATCGTGAATCGATTGATTGGTTTAAATCGATTGGTGTCACTGGTGTTGTCTATGATCGCATGGATCTCTGGATGCCGCCAAATCGCACGAGTGTGCTTACAGAAGAACCAGATTTGCCAGAGTTCTTTCAGCTGCAGTGCAGCAAGCAATGGCATCAAGGTGTTGTCAATTCGACAATTGAGAGCATACTGAGTAATGTTAATCTGTTGTAAAATGTTTTGATTGTTCTTTTTTTCTTCTATATAAATACACCAAAGTATAAACTGTTTACTTAAATAAACGAAAGAAATTTTTACGCCAATGTAAAGCTTTATGAAATTGGTTTTTTTTCTCCATGGTTGTTAAGAGAGGGTTTGATTCTTCTTTTTTTTTCAATAGCCTTTGAATAGTAACTTAGTAACTTTTGCAGGCACGTAGTTACCGCTTCAGTACGTGTTTATGACAAAACATGGGCGTAGGTGGCAGAGAGAGAGTACTACATACTTACCCAAAAGTTGGAAAAATTATTAAATACGCATAAAAATTAAACAGTAAATGATTACTGAGGCACTGGGATTAAATATTGAAAAATGATATGCTGTACACAAAGAAATCTGCTCGATGCGTTCCACGAATTTTGAAGTAGATTCAAAAAAAGGCTCGAGTTCGTTTTGCACAATAATTGCTAAGAAAATTCCACGACGGAAGGGTCTAGCAACTTTGATGAAATCGTAACAGATGATGAAGCTTGATTGTATAAATATGATCCGGAAACCAAACAGTATGGTATGGAACAGAACAAAGCAGCAAATCCACTAAATAAAGCATATTAACGCAAGAGTGTTGCCATATTTATGCAAGTATAACTTTATTTCATTACACAACTCTGAGGCTACAGAATATTTAAGTTATGTAAGAAATTTTATTTATCAAAACTTTTCTTTGTTGGATTCGAATTTTGAAATGAAAGAGAAAAGAGAAAGAGTTATAATGTGGCCTACGCCTGTGTAGCAAGTATCACTTACTATATAGCCTATAGGCTGCACGACAAATTCACAGAGATTGGAATGAAAAAAAAAAAAAAAAATGAAGAATAAAGCGTAACTAAAATTTTATTCACTTGAATTGTTGCACGTGCTCTGAGAAAATAGCGTGAAAAGTGTGACTGCGACTTCCGTAAGCTAAATTTAATAAGTTATCTATGCCATTTAAAATGTATAAGCTGTTAAAAATATTTAAAGCAAAAAAGTTTAATAAATTTATTGCATCATTTTATACAAAATTTCTTAAATCAAAGTTAAGCCCTGTTCAGACGGTCATACATATCTGCTAAATGTATCATACTGTGGTTGAAATTCGACCTTTATAGCGACAATACAAAATAGTTCAGTACCATATGATAACGCTGTTAGCTAAGTATGTTGTACCAATATGTTGGCTTAACAAAAGGTTGGTACGTACATGGTACTATAATAAGGTAAAAATTTATGAAGCGACTCTCTCAACTGATGTTCGCCAACATGTTGGCAAGTCCTACAGTTTATTATTTCTGTGACGTCACTCGCTTTAACGCTTTTGTTGTAATTTTTTAACAAATTGAGAGAGCTCAGAGAGATAGAGAGAGCTGAGAGAGATAGAGAGAGCTCACGTCTTTGTGATAGATCAATATGCGAAAGAGTATTACTCAAACATCTTTCTCGTTTAGTCTGGTTAGCACTTCATTTACTCCTACTTATATACATTTGAGTTTTTCAGTTCAACAAGTAACTAATTGTTCGCTTCAACTAATTATTTCACTAGTTATTATGAACTTAGAACTGCTGCACACTGACAGCGGAGTAGAGTTGAGCTTAGTTGAGCACTCCCGCTTCAAAATGTTAAAATGCACTAAGCTATCAATGCTATTGTAAGCGAAGAGCTGATGAATTGTTTAATATTGCTAGCACTTTCTAATGTATGCAGTTGTTCATGAAAAAATAAGAAGAATTGTGTGAGAGAATTAGTAAGAGAAAGAAAAAAGGCGGAGGCACTTAGTGGCTTTGCTACCACTTTTACATTGTGTTCCCTTTTTCTGCAGCAGTTAAACAGTTGAATGAATAGATTATTTTGTATTCGCAAAGAGAGTCCTGTGCTTCTGGAAGTCGATGTGTTGAGTTTTAGCTAGCTAAGATAGTTAAGACGCTGAAATTTAGCACTCAGCGTGGTTGATCGTATTTTTTTTAATATGGAAAGATCAACCGAGTATATCTTATAGCATTAAATGTGTGATATGTGTATTTCAATTAAATTAGTTTCATTTTTTCGTACCACCATTAAATTCCATTAAAGTTCAATTTCTATTGTAAAAGTCTATTTGTACAATATCTTTGCAATTTTTATTTACGAATATTATTATCAGCATACAGCAATAGAAGTCAATGTCGCATAACAAAACGCTTTAGTTTAAATATTCATGCACATATGGAAAAACAGCATGAGTTTCATACAAGTATCTACGAGTACAAACCAAACTAGATACTATGCTGAAACATATTTTCTTTTTTTACGATTTTTTTTCTTTTTTTGTTTTTTGTAAATTGAACTTGAAATTTAAATATTTAATGAAATCATTGCAAAAGCAAAAACTAGATACAACAAAAGGGGCGCACATTAGTGATAGTGATGCTGATGCTGCTAATGCTATAGAACCCCACCAAACCAATGATGCACAACTATAAAGTAGCTAAAAACAAAAAAAAGAGGAAAAAAAATATGTAAAAAACAACTATAAAAAATTAAATCCAACCAAAAGCTTTTTGTCACACACTTGCATAAATTCGTTGCGTTTTTATACCACTACATCTAAAGTACGAAAAGGGTTCTATTAGTTTGCAGCAATTTTTGTAACGCAATGAAATATACATCGTATATTACATGTCCGTCTGTCCGTTGTTTGCTCAGTTTTATAGGTAGATTTCAGGTTAACACCTGGTATTGAATCAAATTTTTATTGCAAGCAAATCTAATCAGATAAATAAAATTGGAGTGTCTGTTTGTTATATTAAAATAACGGTACACATACCAAAATAAATTTGTTTACAATTTTTGTCAGTCTGTCTATCTGTTTGTTCCGGCTAATCTCTGAAACGTCTGGACCGATTTTGACGGGACTTTCCCTGGCAGATAGCTGATGAGCTAAGGAGTAACTTAGGCTATTATTTTAGTATTTATTTTTATTAATTATTTTTATTAATTTATTATTAATTTCTAATTTATATATATATATATATATATATATATATATATATATATATATATATATATATATATATATATATATATATATATATATATATATATGTATGTATGTATGTACATATGTGTATATTCTACCATGCGCGTTTGCTACTGACTAAGCTGCATTCTCTCTCTTCTTTGGCGTTGCCGGCATCAAACACAATAACAACAACAGCAACTGCAGCCACAAGTTCAACAACAACAAGAACGTATATGACGATAGAGTACAGCAACAAAACAACAGAAAGATCGTATATGACGATTGAGTAGTGTGGACATACGAACCATAGCACAAAGTGGAGACAAAGGATAGGGAAACTCTATAGAAACGCGTTTTATCTCTTTCTTTCGCAGCATGGCCGCGTACAACATCACGGGGATCATCTAGTATAGTATAAAACCCGGATCTTTGAAGTCCTACAAGTCCCTGCTTATTTAAAACATATGTTTCATATATTTTTAAAATCTGGAAATTTTAAACATTTGTTTCAAATCATATGATCTGTGTATCATATGATCCAGATAACGTTCGTTCTGCAAATGTTTTTCTATGGAGTCATTGTTTCGTATTGGCTTCAGCTAGAGTTGATGTGTGATCAACTGCTTTATTACACTGAATGACAAAGTGCTTAAAAAAGCAACGTAAGTCGCGGAACACAAATACGAAATACGTCAGAAGATTTTGGAGATCTTCGCGTTTAAAGTTTTAAAAATAACACTTTTTCGGCTATTTTGCAGCTTAATATTGAAATATGTTGTTCTGTAACGAAGTTCCAATGTAAATTGAGTACTTTGCAAAATATTTGTATTTACAAATAAAACATTTATGGTATTCACAACATATTCAATTAAAAAAAGGATCACACAGCCTCGTGAACACACTTTGAACACGACTTAAAAATTGCTTTCTCTCGGTTTAAATTTGAGTTTTCAGTAGAAATTTATTTAGTATTGTTAGATATTGAACGTCTGTCTTTTGCTTACATCCGATTCCATTGTTTCAGCCTAATATATACAAAACAGTGTTTCAAAACACTTTAAAGTAATTTTATCAGACTGAACTTGTAAACAAGCCTAAAGCTCGATAAGTTTGCTTACTTTTTCACAATACATTTGGTTGTTGGAAATTACTTATTTTCTCATCAACTAAGCTGTTAATCGATTAGGTGTGAACACCTTGCTTTTGTGTTTGGCATTTAGACAGTTTGACTATTAGATTCATGTAAAGGGTATAAAAGTTAAGGTTTTCTAAATCGTTTTTTAACTTCATGTCAATGAATGTATCTGCGTATGATTTGTATCTAGATATCTAAACGCTTATATGTAGGTATACGATATGCTCATGTCATAAGCAATATGTCTGTCTTGCAATTGATCTGTGTGTAGGCGTTGTCTTTTTTTTTTTCTTCTTAATTATTGTATGTACAATTTGATTTGCATAAATATGTATTATTCAATTGCTGAGATGGCAGTGACATAAATAAAAAGTATCTACATATAAATTAGTAGATTTTATTTAAGATAATCGGCGCAAATCGCGCGTATAACACGTGATAGAATTTTACCTCAAGTACCATTTGCAGACACAGATTGTGTAAGTATAAACGATTAAATTATAAAATTCTAATTGAAAACTATTATCGCAAACATTGTGCACTGTGCACGTTTTTCCAATTCATTCTATTGAATAGTATCTATGGGGTTTTTTTGTTTTTTTTTTTTTTTTGTATATATGTAATAATGACTGGAAAACGACTTGTTGCCATTTGCGATATTTCTTTGAAGTGCAATAAAAACTTGCACAGGCGAACAAATAATATTTAATGTCAAATGAAATGAAGAGTAGTTACTTTTCAGCTACAGATACTTTGAAGTGGCTTTAATGCTTCTCATATTTCTCAAAATGCATTTGACTTTTATTGTTATCGTTTAGAAACTTATGTTTGCGTTTGATTTTATGTTATAAGTGCTTAAGCAATAGCAACTTGGATCAGCATAGTCCGAAATATATGAGTTTGTAAATAGCCACACACGAGTGGTATTGGCGTTCGTAGAGGACCGATCATGCTAAGCTTTAAACAAAACCAGCGTTTTCTCAAATTTATTTTCCCATCTTATGAAATGATTTTATAAAATCTGCGCTCTTATAAAAGTACTCATAGCAGCGTAAACATCGAATTTTGCTATTTTTCTCGCTAAAGCACGTTTTATGTGTGCCCAACTGTTATAACTGTTATATATCTTTTAAAAATGATATCAGAAGTTTTTGAGAGTTGCAGATAGGCTTGGTTATTACCTCTTGAAGATGATTTATTTATTTGATAGATATGTACAAGTGGATATAGATATTTAGATATAATACTATGAAAGTGAATAGGTATACTAGTATATTTAGATTAGATATTTTCTTATACAATTAATTTCTTTCAAACATATATTTCTTCTTTGACTTTCAATTTATTTTATGGCTGTAATTAGCAGCTTAGTTCAGCCATTTGTGAATCGATCTAAGACAATTTCTTTAACATCATAGCAGGGACTCTAGACGTAATTAGAACGATAGTGATTTCTGTGACATTCCTTATTTTGTGGGTTTTACGCTTTAACACTTGTTTAAGTTATACTCTTAAAATCAAGATTATACATTTTATAGAAAATTGCGTGCTTTTATTAAAGTAGTCAAATTAGAAAATAATTTTATGTACAATAAATATTTCCCGTAAATACAAACCACACTAATAAAATTATTATAATTCAAATTTATGCTTACAGCGTCAACTGATGGAGGCGTATATACGACAAAAACGTGCCTCACCGGGCATGGTACAGGCGAGTGATTTGCAAATCAATCGACCTATGTCCGGTATGCGTAGCAATAGTCGTGAATTGCATGCATACGACGGACCGATGCAGTTTATTAGCTCACCACAGAATCCTGATCAAATATTGAGTAATTCGACAGTTTCAATGAATACAACAACAACAAGTGCAACAACGAATGCGACAAGCCGCAACAACTCAAATCATATGCGCAGCACATTGAGCACCATCAATCAGGAGGGTAAGCTATATGCCTACCTACATATGTATATTCGATATTGATGATGATCAGTGACGTAGCAAGGTCTTTTGGAGCAGGGAACAGCGAGGCTTTTTCTTGTACCACACCATTCACACGAAATTTCAAAACGTTTTGTAAAACATAAACATGGATGGCAGATTTGTATAAGAGTTACCACAAAAAGTGGACAGGACACGCCTTTTAGTATATTTGTATGAAGCAGCTGTCCATAAGAAGTCATCATATCAAATTTCAAGCTGATATTGACCCAAAAAATTAAGTTTTTCATACAAAAAAATCAAAAGTGATAGGGTCTTTTGTATGAGGGCTACCTCAAAAGTCGGGGGATCACACCCATTGTGAAACGTTCGTCCAAAAGAAGCCACCATGACAAATTTTAAGTTGATGTTGGCTACAATAAAAAAGATGTTCATACAAAATGCCATAAGTGGACGGGTGGTTTATATGGGGGCTACTCTACAAAGTGGGCGTCTCATTTCAATATGGATGCTCTACTAAACTGGCATAAAAGGAAGTCTAGATGCCAATTTACAACTGGATTTCTTAAAAATTGGTACATAAATGCACAAAAAACTACCAGATGTGCAAATGGACGACTCGTCTCGTCAAGCTGATCAAAAATATACATACTTTATGGGCTCAACTTAATGTAATGTCCCCTCAAATGCGTTACAAATTTTCTAAGAGGGTAAAGTGTAAAGCAAAACAAACAAAATTATAGTTTCAAAAAAAAGACAACGATCTTAATATATTTTCCAACTTTAAATGGGTTCTTACCCACTTTCATGATAAGAACTTTAACTTGTGCCCAGTGAGCCACTTTTGGTAAGCCGAACTGGCGCCAGTGCTGACTAACAGCTTCCTTCCCCTTTGCTACGGCACTGATGATGTTGCAAACACGCTTCCGTTTGCATTTGATTATGTTGTTTACAAAGCAAATGTTTCATCAATGTCAATTTTCGTCTATATTCTATATTCCCGATAGATTTAATAGAGGAAATCTCCTCGCATGAAATGGAAGACGATGAAAGTAGTCCAGTGACAAGTGTTGAGGCGACAGCAACGCAACAGCAACAACAGAAGCAGCAACAATACAGCAGCAGTAATATGCAATCCGCCAATACGACAAGCGGCAGCAGCAATTCCGGTGGTACACAGCCCCGTCCACCACAAACGCGGCAACATTCTTTCAATGATACACTCGATGAGGATGATTATGCCAATCGAAATGTGGCGCCTGTGATGCCAGTACGCACTACACCGATTGCTGAACGTGCCGATAGTGCAGCGTCACAACAGGATGCAAATGGCAGCAATACGGCAGCAACTGGCAATGAAGCCGAGGGTGATTTAATTGGTAATATTGATCAATTTGTTATGCAACCGGCACCGCAGGGTGTTCTATTCAAGTGTCGCATAACGCGTGATCGCAAAGGCATGGATCGTGGACTGTTTCCTATCTATTATCTGCATTTGGAGCGTGACTATGGCAAGAAGATATTTCTGTTGGGTGGTAAGTGAAAATATTAATTCTGCATATATGTAAGCGTTCATTTAATTATTGTACTTACGCAAATAGGACGCAAACGTAAGAAGAGCAAAACTTCAAACTATATCATCAGCTGTGATCCAACAGATCTGTCACGTAATGCAGACGGTTTCTGTGGTAAGCTGCGCTCCAATGTGTTCGGTACCTCATTCACAGTGTTCGATAATGGCAACAAAGAGAGCACAGAGAATCCCAGACTTGATTTGGCGGTAATAATCTATGTAAGTTAAAATTTATTGTAAATAATTATTATGTTTTACATTTTAAATACATAAAATACTTACAGGATACCAACATACTTGGTTTTAAAGGACCGCGGAATATGACTGTCATACTGCCCGGCATGACCGAAGATGATCTACGTGTCAAAATTAGTTCGGCTGATCCCAAACAACAAGGCATACTCGATCTGTGGAAAATGAAGGTAACGATTATTTGCGGAATATCTTTTACTCTTGATACTCTTGATATGTATTAACAAAAAACTACTTGACAGAATTTGGATAACATTGTCGAACTGCATAATAAAACGCCCGTTTGGAACGATGAAACTCAATCGTATGTACTCAATTTTCATGGACGCGTTACGCAGGCATCGGTTAAAAATTTTCAACTTGTACACGATTCAGATCCAGAATATATTGTCATGCAATTTGGACGCACATCGGAAGATGTTTTCACCATGGACTATCGCTATCCTTTGTGTGCGTTGCAAGCTTTTGCTATTGCGCTCAGCAGTTTCGATGGTAAAATTGCATGCGAGTAATTTCTGCTTCTATTCTATTGAAATACAAACACAATAAAAAAAAAACAACACAAACAGGTTGCCTTAAGTTACCGTGCGGGAAAGTTGCAGCTGAAGCTTGTATAGTTTTTGATGTAGCAGAAAACTATATTTTAGTTTAATTTTACTTTTAAGCTGTATTACATTTAGTTACTGATTATTATTTAAAAGCAGCTACGAATTATGTAATTAGTTAGTAATCAAATCAAAGGCACTAGTCAGTGAAGTAAGACAGCTAAGTATGTATGTACCTATGTAAATAATACGAGATAAGTTCAAGAAGTCTGTACTGCATTAGTATGGATGTGGTAAATAATTACAGTATGCGAAAACATCAACTATTTCAAAACTAAACAAAAGAATTCACCAAATCAAATAGAAGAAATAGTGCAAACAAGTGAGCACGAGAATACGTTTATTTCAGTACAAACTCAATAATTCAGACACTTGCTAATTAGAAGCCGCATCACCAATTGCTTGCAATGGTAGAACCTGTAATACGGACTACACTACACACTTTTTACGCGGCTCAAAAATCCCCACCATTTATTTTGTAATCATTATTATCGGCTAATTTTTTTCGCGGATTTTTCGTTTTCTATTTGAAAAATGAATTGTGTTCTTGTTATATAGCATACAAATGCTAACCATTATAATTATTTTTTGTCTCAGAACAGTATACTTTAGTTACAGTTGTGAACTAGAAAGTTGAATAGAATTTAGTGGTGCAGTTTGAATGAAAATGCAAAAATATTCTGTGCTAAATTTATGACTAGTAACGGTTGGCTTAATAATTTTCGCATGCGATATGGTTTTTCGATTTGTTACTCACAATCTGTATAAGACTACGATAAGGACAAAGTTTGTGCCAGCAAACTGCATGACTATTGTCAAACCACTGAACCAAAAAGCGAAACATAAAAATGAATTATCTGAAAAGTTATGCATCTCTTGTTTTGTTTACGAATTCTTCAAACTATTCGTATTTCTAGCATCAAATGCTTGAAAAATTGTGAATAAAAATCTTTTAAGAAAATAGTTATGATGAAGAATGGGATGTTATAGTATGCCTTGGAATGATATGCCTCAGTAAATCAACGGAAATAATTGTCGAAATATCCATGGATGTATATAATGATATTGAAATTAATGAGCGGTTGAATAACGAAACTGAATTTATGTGTGTTGGGGTTGAAGAAAACGATATCTATAGTAACAGCAAACACGTTAAACTAAGATCAAAGATCAAAGAACCCTGCACGCTCAAGCTATATCTGCATTGAAAGCGCATGTTAAATATGTAGAAGATTGTTAGTGTGAGATGTTTTGCGCGCAAAAAGATAAATGTAGCAAAGTTAACATTTTTTACTTTTTTCCAACGCATTAAAAATGTTTAGAACACTATAAATTTTATTTAGCGACATATATTATGTATAGGTATACGAATTTTAGCTAGTTCTCAAGTTTATTTTTCCATTGTGACATATTTTATACATATTTTTCTCAATGCGAAGAGAGCATAATAACAACTTTTTGTTACACAGAAACATCTTTTAGCCGTAGGTACATGTGTTTCGAACTCAGCTGCAAGTTCTCATCAGTCTGCTGGTCGCACATTGCCAACTTTTGCAAATTCGAATTTTCCTTTATCTACGGTAATGCGAATATTATGATATTTCGGACAATGCCGCCTGATTTTTAATTGTACAGATTATTGAGATTATACTGCACTTGTATAATGCACCACAACGCTTTGAAATTAGATAAACATATGTAGTCAATCAGCGGATCTTAGATTAGGTTAGGTTAGGATGGCCAACATGGTTGAACGCCACCTTGTCACTTAGGCCAGCATAGGCCCCTTGTGATACCATATAAATTCCCTAGTACAACCGCAGCTACTCTGAGAACCACTTTGTCAGTGTCAAGCACGTCGAGATATGTTTTATCTCTAATTCCGTGAGCTCAGTTAAATTATCCAGGAAGGGGCGCCCTAATAACGTCAGACTCTATACCTACTGTGGGCCGGACAGTGACATTGCAAATGCTCGACCGTCTCCTTCTCCTCCTCGGCATTTATACAGCTACTGCATAAGTCCCAGGAGTTTAACGCTAGCCTTGTGGCATGTCTCCGTACTATGCAGTGGCCTGTGAGAGCTCCCACAATAACAGCTAACTGATTTCTCTTGTGCTGAAGTAGTGTTATTGTTCCTTTTGAGATTATATATTGGCCAGGTGAGTTTAGAGATTCTGCACGTGCCAAGGTTGCACCATCTAATGGTTGCTATACCAATCATCTTTGGTGAGATCTGTAATTTAGATATGGGTATACCTACTGTGGCCCTTCCCTGGAAGGATATCAGCAGTGGTACCCTCTCTGGCTAGTTTATACGCTTCACAATTTCCCTCTATATTTTGGTGATCAGGCACTCAGAAGAGATGTATAACATAGTGTTTGGCAATCTCGTTAAGAGATTTACAGCACTCCGTTTGTGGTTTTAGTGTTGGAGCTGAAAGAGTTCAGCGCTTTCAGAGCAGCCTGACTGTCCGAGAAGATAAACACATGCTCTTGAGTATGTGAGTATGACCATAGCAGATACGTAGCTTCCTGAATAAACGCTACAACCGTTCTTAGTATATTTTAAATGATAAAACAACATACATAGATAACGTGTACCGCATTTCAGAAATATACTTACTTACTTGCTTAGTTGGCTCTACAACCGTCTATCGGTCAAGGCCGCACGTAGGAAAGCGCACCATTCGGTGTAGTTTCGGCGCCGGCGAAATATGCAAAATTATATATAAATAAAATATGGGAAATCAATGTAAAAGTTATTGAAATCTATGCTCACACTCCTATTGAACTACTCTCGTATGTGCATACGATATGCTTATTCATTTGTATATTCAACATTATTGCAATGTATGAACAGCAAACATAAAGTATATTGAAAATAATATTAATTTAATAGAATTTTTAAACATATATAAAAGTATATTATTATTATCATCAAAATTGCGTATGGTTGAAGCATTATTTTATTTAAAAATATATTTTATTGTAATTTAATTGTAAACTTATTTAATTAAATTAACGCGAAAATCATTTAAAACAAAAATTTCTAAATAACTGCAAAAATATTAAAAAAAAAAATAAAAACATGACACAATTTTGCTCACCGATTCTTTCCTTGTATTATATAAACTGCATCAATAAATATAGTTAAGTACCTACAAAAATTCTAAAAAAAAAATAAAATAAAAACGTGTATCAAAAGTATTTATATGCCTATAAAAATATTCAAACATGTTAAATAAATCAAAGAAAAATAGTTTCTAGGTAAAAAATATCAAAACACAAATCAAAATTATTGTATTTTTTTTTTTGGTATTATAAATACATATGTATATGCAATTTAGTTCGAAAATTGTAATGTAAATGTATTGTACTACAATACTACAATAAATTGTAGAAAAATGAAACTTTCAACTATTAAAATAATAATTCTGTTATTTGTAATAAAAGTTTTATAGAATCTGAAAAATTGAAGCAAACTATTTTAAATGTAGCAAAGCTGTACTATGTATGTGTGGCTAGGAAGAATACAATTTAAGTACCTATTTAACAAAAATAAAACAAAAGCATAAAATTTATTTTTGAATGCGTTTAAATGTGTTTAAAAACAAAAAATAATAATTTTTAATGTAAAAACATGGTAATATTTTAACTTCGGTGGAACCGAAGCTTTAATACTCTTCACACTCGCGCTTTTTGCTCGGCAACGCTTTACATTTTTGAAGTATTGCTTTTCAAAATTTTATAAATATATATAATCGGAGTATGTATATCTTCTTTATATATAAAATTCCGGTGTTCGTGTGTTTCATAATTCTTCTCAATCTATACAGCTTGACCGTGGACCTTGAATTAATAATGAGCGTTCTTTTTCGAAATTTACGGATTTATTGTGCAAAAATGGTTAGAAAATATATTATTCAAAGTATTGTCTGTCCATCGCAGGCCACAACTTTTTCCCCATCTTTCTGGCAATTTTCGAATACCAGCTCGGAAGAACGAGTCGTCTTTTGAGTGAATCCAATCATCGACCATTTTTTGCATTGTTCATATGAAGTGCACTTCTGCTGAGATCGGCCGGAACAAGTAGTGGTCGGAAGGAGCTGTATCTGAAGAATACGGCGTGTGAGGTAGAACTTGCCATTTCTACCATTTCTACCATTGCCAAGTAGGTCTTAAACGGTTTTGCAACATGCAGCCGTGTGTTGTCATGCTGCCAAATCACTTTGTCGTTCCTTTATTCGTATTCGGGCCGTTTTTACTTCAGTTCGCCGCTCAAACGCATAAGTTGAGTCCGATAGCGTTCCCCCGTGATCGTTTCATTCGGTTTGAGCAGCTCGTAGTAGTTCACGGCGCGCTGTTCCCACCCAATACAGAGCATAAGCTTCATGCCATGAATAAGTATTCGGTTCTGCAAAGAATGTTGTTGACTGTCCGGGCAAAACCCATTACTTTTTGCGCTTGGGGTTGTCGTAATGTCTACACTTTTCATTGCCAGTCACAATACTATGCAAAAAACCCTTTCTTTTTGGCGTTCGAGGAGCTGTTAACAAGCGACAAATCAGCACCCAGTTTCCTTGCTTTTGTATCAATCCCATGGCTTTTAGGCGTTTGTTGACTGTCGACTCATCCACTCCCAATGATTCTGACAACTCCTGAAGCGTTTGGCATTGGTCCACATAGAGCACTAGCTCCCAACCAGTGGTCCGCAGAAGCCAAAATATGGTCCGCGAGTGATTTTAAATGTAGCTTTGAGTAACAGTATTAGTCCTAGGATAACCGAACTCGTGACGAAGATGCAAGTTCAGAAATCACATTAATACAAAATTTCAGAAGTTTATCCTAAAAATATTATTATTTCTTTTTATGTAAGTTCCTATTGAAATTTTAATTAAAGTTTCAGTTTGATTATTACAGTTTATTTTTATTACACCTACATAGTGGTCCCTGCTAACAAGAATGATTTAAAAGTGGTCCATTACCAAGAAAAGTTTGGGAACCCCCGACATAGAGCAATGATTCCAATTGTTCGTCTTCAAACTTTTTGGGTCGATGCGGCCGTTTCTTATCTTCGAGCTCAAAATCACCACTTTTAAAGCGACCAAACCACCTCCGATATGATTGTTCAGATAGAGCATGCTCGCCGTAAACTTCCACTAAGATTCAATGCACTGCACTGCAATGCACTTTTCTTCATATTAAAGTATTGAAGAAGAACTGCCTGCAAAAACACTTTATCTGGTACGAAATTCGACATGTTCGAGGCAATATTTAGTATTGTTATTTACGTTTTAAACAAATGACACAAGCTGCCAAAGACGCTCATTGACAATAGGTATTAGCGGCAAGCAATTGGAAACTCGAATATTGGTTCATACACTAGTGGCGGCCTCTTGTGTGAAACGCTCATTATTAATTCAAGGTTCCATGCTAAGTAGGTATATTCTAAAAACAAATATAAAATAAATTAAATATTCCATTTTCATATTTATGTTTTGTGGGGTTTATCATATTAATAGTATGCTGTGAATATAAAGAAATATGCCAATGCTAAATCTTGCTCAACGTAAGCGGAACAACAGACTATCAGGCGAACACAGCGTATAATGAAGACGCACGAGACCGAATGGCAAACGTACATGCAAACGAAAGTCAAGTGCAACGCATTAATGGCCCTCGAGCAAGTGCAAACGAATACGGTTGTATGAACTCAAAACTATATGCATAATTATGTACTTTACTATTGCTCCAACAAACTTACAAACAAACGGACGTGGCTCAATAGAATCGACTTGTAGTACTGATCACGAACATACATATATATTTTATGAAGTATCCGATGTTTCCTTTAAAGCGTAACAAACACTGTTTCTAAATTATAATGCTATTCACACTCTGTGTGGAAGAGTATAATTATATAAAATATATATAATAAAAACTTTGTACTTTGAAGACACTAAATAAAATGCGAAAAAAAATGAATGAATAAATGAAAAACTATATAATTACATAAATAAAGTGTTCTATACTAATTTTAATTTCATTTAGCGTTGTCTAACTCATTTAGTTCACTTGGTAATTTTCGGTATATCATCTCTAGACTCAGTTTTGGAGATATCTGATTGAAATTCTAGACAAAGTGGTATATTTGCTACAAGAAGAACAAGTATCAATACGATATATGTAAGCCAAGTAAACATTGTTTTTAGTGGTGATTTCGACGGCACACCTCGTTCAACAGATTTGACTCCGCCTGACTTTTTTTATATGTATATTTGAAGAGCGAACAAATGAAGTTTATGCCAACAAATCTGAATCTCTCGAGCAACTTAAGGCCGACATAAGCCACGAAATCACACCAATGACAGGTGAAATTCTACAAAATTTTATGTGTGGCTGTAGTAGACCATTTGCCAGATATTTTTTTCAAAAATAGACTAAATAAATTGCAAAACTCAAAATACCACAAAATGCAAACTCTGTTTACAACAATTACAATTATATCAAACATACTAATTACATTTTATTTACTTATAATTTGCCTTAAAATCTGAATGGTAAATCGAGAATATGACACCTTTTCAACCGCCTGACATTTTCACTGTTTTCGCAAAGGTTTTGAGTATAGTTGAGCAATATTTAACTATTTACAAATGTCAGTGATTAAATATGCATTTATGTTCTTACCAGTGCCACTGAGATTCACGGCGTATGTGTATGCGTAATTCATGTGTTAGAAGCACAAAATGTATAAGTTGATGCAAGATAGTATTACTGATTACGCCGCGAATTACAAGTATATATTGGCAACTGACTTTCAGTTGCCTGACTAACGCTCAAATGATTCCTGGGAAGGATTATGTGGGATAGATATGTTCCAATAAGTTTTTCGAATGCGCGCTGCAATCAACAATAGTCTGGCACTAGAATGTATACAAATCTGGTGACTAACTAAAGCAGGGACAGGGTTCCTCATTTCCCATGATTTTTGTAAGGAGCCCAATGATTCCGACTATCTCCCACACTCTCGAATGGTTTTTTGTACCATTTTAAGTTAGAATATATACAAATACCCTGTTCCCGCCTCAATTCCCATGATTTTTGTTAGGAGCACATATACTGTTGCGGGAGCCCAATGATTCCGACTATCTCCCACACTCTCGAATGGTTTTTTGTACCATTCTACGCTAATCCTCACCAGAAAATGGAATTAGGCCCAAAGAATTGTAGTTAAGATATGCTACTTGGAATATGTACAAATCATACCTAATACCTAAAATATCATGTTCCCTCCTCAATTCCCAACATTTTTGTAAGGAGTCCATATCATGTGCCGGTAGCCCAATGATTCCGACTATCTCCCACACTTTGGAATGGATTTTGTACCATTTTAGGCGAATCAGCGAATAATTATTGTAAAACATAAAGTTACACTAAAGTAAAATTTGACGAGAAATTAGAAATTATTTTTATTTTTTTGTTGCTTTTCATTTTTACAGCGATCGCAGTAACAGTCCAAAATCACGATGATTTGAAAGTAGCAGTCACGATAATCACTGCTACTCAAAAATCATTGACTAGCTCATTTCTTAATTTATAGCCAGTTCGTATTCAGTCTTTTTAAATACATTTTTATTATCGCCGACTATATCTTCTATGACAAAATGCATGCTGAGGTCTTGGTGAATGGCATAATTGATGACACATCGAGGAGCATTGGCAATATATTGGTATCATTGAAGCAGTTCTATGTTGAATTACTTATAGTGCTCCATAGATGCATGATGTGTGTCCAGACCGGTTTTAGCATTATTTTCTTAATGATAATTTTGTGTTGTCCACGCTCAACTCTCAACTGTGATATACCACTAAACAGAGAGTACATGCTACGCGAAACTCCAACACTAATATTATATCGGTGAGAGGATTCACTTTGTTGTTGAATGTTGTTTATTTTCTAAGATAAGATCTAAGTAACAGAACGATTTTTTCATTTTCGTTTCATTTAATTACGGATTTCTCTTCTGCAAACGATGTTTGGGGAATTGTCTGAGTCATTGAACAGGTTGACTCCACAAAATTTAAGACTTCATTTTCAGGTCTCTTCATTTTTATATCATTCACACATAGTGTGAAATGGTATTATCAGTTTGTCTGAAAGTTCCTAACGCATTACATGAGGCATCGTAGTAAAGTATAATATTCTTGATCCGCTTGACGAGCCGAGTCGATATAGTCATGTCCGTCTGTATGTTGTTGCACATTTTTTGGGCACCAATTTTTATGCTATCCAGTTGAAATTTTTCACATACACTTCTTTTTATTGCAGTTTAATAGTGTATCAAGATTGATCCGCGACGCCCACTTTTTGGAGTAGCCCCCATACAAACCCACCGCTCACTTTTGACTTTTTGTATGAAAAACATTTTTTTTTTCTTTGTAGTCAATATCAACTTAATAATTGATATGGTAACTTTTAGTGGACGGATGGCTTGACACTGTTTGGGGTAGCCACCATACAAAGCAACTGCCCACTTTTGACTTTTTGTATGAAAACTTCTTTATTAAAGTCAATATTAGATTGAAATGCAATGTGGTAGCATTTTATGGTCAGCCGCTTGACTTGTTTGTGCACATAGATATTTTGGGGTAGTCACCGTACAAACCCAACTTGCAACTTTGTGTTTTTTTATGAAAAAATTCTTCAGTTGAATGAATATTAGCTTGAAATTTGATTTGGTGCATTTTAGTGGACAACCGCTTCATTTAACATATACAAATGGGCGTTTGCCGCCCACTTTTTGAGGTAGTCCCATATAAACCCATAGCTCACTTTTATGCATTTGTATGGAAAACGTCAATATAAATTGAAATTCGTTATGGTGGCATCTTACACATCTACTATTTAAGCACCCACTTTTATGTTTTAAAATATTATTTAAAATTTCGTGGGAATGGTATTAGGCTTCGGTTCAACCGAAGTTAACGTTTTTTCTTGTACCTATTAAATTTGGTTTTATTTTTGATTTTAGAAATATTTTCTTAAAGATTTAAAAGAAAAAATTTCAAAAAAATTTGAGTATCTGCAAATGAATAAAAATACTTTTCCAGTACAAATAAAAGTTCATTACTATTGAGAAAAAAATTGTTTTATTTTTTTTTTTATTTTGTTTATTCAATATTCGTCATTGTATTAATTTTTTTTTTTTTTATAGGATCATATTTTTACATATATATATATATATATATATATATATATATATATATATATATATATATATATATATATATATATATATATATATATATATATATATATATATATATATATATATATATATATATATATATATATATATATATATATATATATATATATATATATATATATATATATATATATATATATATATATATATATATATATAGAGAGAGAGAATATATATATATATATATATATATATATATATATATATATATATATATATATATATATATATATATATATATATATATATATATATATATATATATATATATATATATATATATAGGTGTTTATTAAATTTTAACTATTTACAACCTCAAAACTTTATTTTACTACAAAGAAAATATGAAATGCTGCCCTGTATGAACTTGTCAATAATTGATTTTCTTAGTTGCATTTAAAGTTACATTGATTGTTTATTAAATATATATTATATGTAGACAAATTTTTTCATTTGGTTTTTTTTTTTTTTTTTGTTAAATATTTTACATTATCGAAACAATTTTGCTTTTAATAAATTTAACAAGTTTTATTCACAGTATAATTGCATAAATAAACGCAATTAAGTACAGAAATGATTACAATTTATACATACATATTAATGTGTATTGCTTATGTTTATTATTTTATTTAAATGTTTATTAAATTAGGTAGTATATTGTAAGATCAAGTTTTTCAATGTTCGGAAAATTCTACTATCAGTTATTGCAGAACAAACAAATTTTGATCAGACACTGAACAACTGGCTCATAGTGTGTTTATATGAAACGGTTGGTGATCAGCTGATTATCAAACCGCTGATCATCACCAGTGTTGCAAATATAGCTAAGAAAAAAGTGATTATCATGTTTTGTCATAAACTATTTTAGATTTACAATATTTTACGTTATTTTAATTACAATTAGTTTTCTTTTAAAAAAAAAAATAATAATAATAATAATTTCAATATATTAAAATAGCTAAAATAATGGTTACAGAATTGTAGAGAACAATATTTTTATGTAAACAGATTTTATTTTAATTTTTTGTACTTGGCGCAAGTCAGTTATATGAAGTGTATGCAAAACAAATGTTTTTAAATTTAATACTATTGTAGAAAAACACATTAGAAATTATTAATAGAAAATAAATCTCACATGTGTAAGTAGAAAATTAACGCACATTTTAATTTTTAAAAAAGAACAATCACAGCATCTGCACTTGAGATTGTATTTTATGACTGTTTCAAATTTAGTTATTTAAATAAAGATCGCACGCTGACATGAGTGATCCCAAAATATACCACTTGAGACATAATTTTTAACACTAATATAACACTACGAAAAGGCACTAAAGTCTATATACCAATTAAAGAGACACATTACGATCCGGAATTTTATGATTATCTACATTCATTTCATCCGGAACGTTTTGATCCTGCCGAAGTTAAAACACGTGATCGTTGAGCTTTTATCGGTTTTCGTATTGGTCCACGTAATTGTATTGGTTTGCGTTTCAGTAGCATACTAGTACGTATGGGTTTTATAACTCTACTGAAATCATTCCGTTTTGTATTACCAGAGAATACACCATCGGAGTTGAGTGATATCAAATCGAACTACATACTGTTATCAAATAGTGTGCTTAAGTTAAATTGATTAGAAATAAGAAAACAAAATTATAAGCTGCTAATTGATCTTAAAGATCTTAAAGAGCTTCAGAAAAGTTACAAAAGTCAAAAATATGTTTAGATTAGAAGCGTACCAATAAGAATGCATTACAGCTTGTTCGGTACATTGCTTGTTTTTCAGAGTCAAATATCTAATAAATTAATGTTAAGTGTTTGTTCAGGCATGAACATGAGACGTCCCTGCGACATGCGGCACTGTTTTTTAGTTTTTAGTGATTTTAATTTATTTAAAGTGCAAAAGTGCAGTCTTTGCGCCAGAAATTTCCTAACATTAAGATACTTGACTCGACATATAAAGAATGTACATTCGAATAATCAATGCTGTAAAAAAGGAGCTACGCAAGCATACAGCTATAAAATACAATTTTGAAATATTTGCAGTATGTAGTATGCTTGCGATAAAAGTAGATGAAGGTATTAGCATTAAATCACACGAAACAATGATGACACCAATCATCCATAAAGATGATTGTGATGATGTGTATAAGAGACACATTGATTTGGTGTGCGAGAAAATGGTCCAGTTCCAAGAAAGGGACTCAAGATGGACACTTTTAAAGAGCTTGAGGCTGGAGGTAAATATTAGTAAATATGAACCTCTAAAGGGAGGAGTATATATTCCATTCCCAAAATGCTTGATGGACCAAAAAAGCAATAGTAAACGTCTATTGCTTCAAGTGGGCCATTTTATCAGCATTAATGCCTATAGAAAAAGACGCATACCGCCCTCAAAAGTACCAAATAGAATAAGTTAGTTTAAAGTGATGCCCACAAGTGCTACCTGAGTGTCACAAAACTTGGCATCACTTTGATGTAAAAAGAAAAGAAGAGGAGAAAAAGAAGCAGCATAGAGGGACTTGAAACAAAGAGTTGAAAAAGAGAAGAAGGAAAAAGTGCTGATCACGTTTTTTTTTTTTTGGCGCGAATAATTTTTCATTTTCGCGCGTAGATTTTTCTAACTTTGGCGCGAGCTTGACTGATTGCTGTCGTAGCCACGTTTGCTGCCACGTCTGCGGCCACCATTGTCGCTGTGGGTATTTGTCACCACTAGTACCGCTGTGTACTGCTGCAGCACTGGATTTAGTGTATGTGCGTCATACTTAATTTAAATTATTTTGTAACAAACTATTTCCCTTCTTTGGCTGCACGATCGTGCCTAATAAACTCCCCTACACCTAAACTACCGCTCGGCCACCGTGTTTTCGCAACAGTATTTTTATATATTTTCTAACTAATTTTTATTTTGTTTATTTTAGCCTTCACCGATCTCAAATAACTAAATGTAAAGCTAAACTGATTTTATACAACGCCTGTCTCCAATACTCTCATGGCGAGAGGATGATGCAACCCCACAAGGAGAGCTGTAAGCGAGTTGTCAGTGCGCTGCCTACTAAAGATAAGTCTACTTTAGAATTTAGAAATTTTAAAAGTAAGTTAGATGTTCCTTTTGTAGTTAATGCAGATTTTTAGTGCATTTTAAAAACTCTAGAGAATAAGTTAAGTAAAAATGTAGTAGCTGTGCAGGAGCATATTCCAATTGCCTACAGCTATTACATTAAATGTGCATATGATTCACGCATAAGTAGACTAGTTCAAAAAACTTCTGTAAATGCAGAACAGGAATTTATAACAAGTCTGAGTTCCGATGTTAGTAGTAGTGAAAGCGTATGTAGGTATTCGTATTACCTGAAAAGTACTACTAGTAGTGTTGAAAGTTCGTCAGGTGAAAATGAGTCCTCCACCTCCAGTTGTGTCCTCTAGTTGTGTGGACTACTTAAGTTAAAGTTAAGATGGTTGCAAAGGAAAAAGAAAATGTTGAGAATAATTTCGAAGCTCAAATGGTAGCTATTGATTTTAAAGAATACAACGAAAAGTATGAGACACGAAATCAAATAAGTAATGATACAAAGAAAGATAATAATAGAAATGTATTAGACAGAAGAAAAACAGATAGAATCAGAAGATCCTAAAAAGTCAGGTCGGCCAAATTGTAGTAGTATGGCCTACTGATGCATAATACAGATGTACCTTATAGAATAAGCAACTAACGTTGTGTATAAGTGATTGTACGAACTATAAGTAAATGAATAAAGTAAGTAAATGAATAAAGAGACAGTCTATTCGTGCGAGACAAGGAAATAGCTGCAGCATCGTCGCGGTATACTATCGACCTGGCGTCAGGTGTTCAGCATATGCGCACGGCAAACGGCAGAGTGACATAAAAAAGAAGCTGGAGAAGTAAGTTTATATAGTAGAAACTAGTAATGAAACTGACAATGAGAAAACTACAACTGATAACAGCAGCCAGAATAAATCATCCAAAGTCAATAAATCATCCAAAACAAACTTTGAATGTTCAAGCAACCATACCTAGGTTAAAAGTTCAACAACTTCTAAAAGAATCTCGCGAGATTTCTAAGTAAAACTTCTTTAGGCACATAATAAATAAATTGAAATAAATAAATTGAAATGAAATGAAATAAAATAAATTGATATGAAATAAAATAAAATGAAATTGAAATTGAAATAAAATGATTGCATTCAAATAAAATGAATGAAACTAGCACATGACCAAACCAAATAATTTCGAATAGATGGCGCTGCTGTATTTAATATTATAAGTGAATAAAATTAAAGTGAATACAATAATAAATTATGGCAGGAAGTGACACAGACTCTGAATATGAAAGCGGTGCTCCAGGACCATCAACTAAGAAGAAAATACGTACGGAAATTGTGCATAATATATAATATATGTGCATATATATATATATATATATATATATATATATATATATATATATATATATATATATATATATATATATATATATATATATATATATATATATATATATATATATATATATATATATATATATATATATATAAATTATTAATTCGAAAAAATTAAAAAGAAAGCAGCATAAAAGACAATGCTATTCTAAATAAAGAGCAAACAAGAAAAAAGAAAAGAGAAAGCAGACAAGGGAACCAACAGAGAGGTGCGTATTTGTCGCCACTAGTACCGCTGCGAACTGCTGCAGCGCTGGATTTAGTGTATGTGCGGCGTCATACTTAATTTGTAAGTAAAGTAGTAAGCCCTATACCAAAAGAAGTATATATTTTAAACAAACAAAAAACTCAGGTTTTCCATCAGACACAGCTGCATAATGAAGCGAATTGTATCGATCGTTCAATACCATCACAGGTTGTCACAGTCAAGACTATAGCTCCGCTCAGTCTATTCTGAATGTGGCGTGTGCCTTTAAAAAAAAAGTTGTACATTTTCAAAGTGGAAAAAAAAAATAATTAAAGAAAGCATTGGAAGTTTGTAATGGGCCTTGTCGCAGCTATATGCTATGCCATACCTTGGAGAGGTATTCTACCAGCCTTGATGTAAAAGTCCCAATCGGTATATCGGTATACCACTAGACTCGGGTTTCCAGGCAACGCTGGTTCATGGTTAGTGACAGGATCTATGTTCGTTCTTTTTCTTTTTAACCTTGCTCACTGGCGGATGACCAATTTTTGTTCTCTTTGGACATTGCATTCAATTTTTGTGAAAAACTGCTTTGAACTTTGCTAGCGTTATGTGCAGTGGATTTTGTTTGATTTACATTGGTCTACAAGGTAATTCTGTTTAACTGTGCTCTGTTAATATCGCTTTGCAATCCGTTTAGACTAATTTGCAATTTATGAATTTGCAGGCTTTGCGCCAAAAATTTCCTAACATTGAGATAGTTGACTCGACATATAAAGAATGTACATTCGAATGTCGAGCAAGATGCAAATAATTTGAAGAGCATAGAGCCCTCAATATCTGCTGACTATAAAAATTATTCAGATTGTGGTGTGATGATACCAGCTATAAACTGGGCAAACTACCTCCGCACAAATTATCATAAAAAGAATGTGCTGGAAACTACAAGTGAGTTCCCAAATTTAAAACTCATAAGAAATGGCTTTAAGAACCGCATAAAGTCATTTTCCTATGAGAATAAAAGGGAAGAATGTTTGCTTCCTAAAACTTTTTTAACTAAACCTACGATAATACCTAATTAATATTATAATAATTTTTATAATAACTTTACATATATTTTGCTAGTAAAACATTACACTTTAATTTAAAGTAAAGGATAATTATTTTTCCTTTCTTACATATATGCTTGCGATAAAAGAAGATAATGCTATTAGCAAAAAATCATGTCAAACAATGATGACACCAATCATTCATGAAGATGATTGTGATGATGTGTATAAGAGACACATTGATTTGGTTGACAGTTCCAAGAAAGGGACTCGGGATGGACACTTTTAAAGATCTTGGGGTTTCATGAAGTTTTCAGACAATTGAAAGACATCGTCGCCAACAAATACATATGGTAGTTCTGTACTACTTAGGGAAGGCCGAGATGGCTTCGGACACCACCATCTGATACTCGCCCATTCGTCCCAACATCAGCAGTTATTAGTTCGTAGTTAGCATTAGCTACTACTATCAGAACAATACTTGTGAAATGTTTCTAATTAGTTGACAAACTGTGCACAGGCAGATAAGTAATAACTGCCGATAATGTATTTAGTATCTAATATAATAGATTTTAAGTAGTTTTACGATTTTTCCTTTAAATAAAGACATCGAGCATTGGATGACATGATTCAGTAGAACGAAGTCATCGAGCTCGGTGGTTTGTCTTCTTGCGTACTTGCTCAATAAGCGTGTATACCAGATAAAATGTATAATACATATGATTATGGTTCGGCGTTGCTAATACGTGATTTGGCTACAATCAAAATGGTACTTTCAACGAATGCCGTCGATTTTCCAAATCGAACGCGAAATAAGAGCAAAATTGGCTCCCTAATATATAGTTTCTGATGATGAGGAAATTAAAGCAGCTAACATACTAATGTATGAAGAAGAGAGAAGTTAATTATGGTTGTTTTGGTGTCACCAATTGATGAACAGTAAGCAGTAAGCTCTATACCAAGAGAAGTATATATTTTAGAAGCATATATTTTAAACAAACAAAAAACTCGGGTTTTCTATCAGCTGCATATGAAATGAACTTGTATAGATCGTTCAATACCATCACAGGTAGTCACAGTCAAGTCATATGCTTATGGTCCGGCGTTGCTAATACGTGATGTTGAAATTATAAAAACGATTCTAACAACGAATGCATTTGATTTTCCAAATCGAACAAAATATATGTATGAAGAAATAAATATGTATGAAGAAGAGAGAAGTTAATTATGGTTGTTTTGGTGCCACCAATTGATGAACAGTAAGCAGTAAGCTCTATACCAAGAGAAGTATATATTTTAGAAGCATATATTTTAAACAAACAAAAAACTCGGGTTTTCTATCAGCTGCATATGAAATGAACTTGTATAGATCGTTCAATACCATCACAGGTAGTCACAGTCAAGTCATATGCTTATGGTCCGGCGTTGCTAATACGTGATGTTGAAATAATAAAAACGATTCTAACAACGAATGCATTTGATTTTCCAAATCGAACAAAATATATGTATGAAGAAATAAATATGTATGAAGAAGAGAGAAGTTAATTATGGTTGTTTTGGTGTCACCAATTGATGAACAGTAAGCAGTAAGCTCTATACCAAGAGAAGTATATATTTTAGAAGCATATATTTTAAACAAACAAAAAACTCGGGTTTTCTATCAGCTGCATATGAAATGAACTTGTATAGATCGTTCAATACCATCACAGGTAGTCACAGTCAAGTCATATGCTTATGGTCCGGCGTTGCTAATACGTGATGTTGAAATTATAAAAACGATTCTAACAACGAATGCATTTGATTTTCCAAATCGAACAAAATATATGTATGAAGAAATAAATATGTATGAAGAAGAGAGAAGTTAATTATGGTTGTTTTGGTGCCACCAATTGATGAACAGTAAGCAGTAAGCTCTATACCAAGAGAAGTATATATTTTAGAAGCATATATTTTAAACAAACAAAAAACTCGGGTTTTCTATCAGCTGCATATGAAATGAACTTGTATAGATCGTTCAATACCATCACAGGTAGTCACAGTCAAGTCATATGCTTATGGTCCGGCGTTGCTAATACGTGATGTTGAAATTATAAAAACGATTCTAACAACGAATGCATTTGATTTTCCAAATCGAACAAAATATATGTATGAAGAAATAAATATGTATGAAGAAGAGAGAAGTTAATTATGGTTGTTTTGGTGTCACCAATTGATGAACAGTAAGCAGTAAGCTCTATACCAAGAGAAGTATATATTTTAGAAGCATATATTTTAAACAAACAAAAAACTCGGGTTTTCTATCAGCTGCATATGAAATGAACTTGTATAGATCGTTCAATACCATCACAGGTAGTCACAGTCAAGTCATATGCTTATGGTCCGGCGTTGCTAATACGTGATTTGGAGATAATAAAAACGATTCTAACAACGAATGCATTTGATTTTCCAAATCGAACAAAATATATGTATGAAGAAATAAATATGTATGAAGAAGAGAGAAGTTAATTATGGTTGTTTTGGTGTCACCAATTGATGAACAGTAAGCAGTAAGCTCTATACCAAGAGAAGTATATATTTTAGAAGCATATATTTTAAACAAACAAAAAACTCGGGTTTTCTATCAGCTGCATATGAAATGAACTTGTATAGATCGTTCAATACCATCACAGGTAGTCACAGTCAAGTCATATGCTTATGGTCCGGCGTTGCTAATACGTGATGTTGAAATAATAAAAACGGTTCTAACAACGAATGCATTTGATTTTCCAAATCGAACAAAATATATGTATGAAGAAATAAATATGTATGAAGAAGAGAGAAGATAATTATGGTTGTTTTGGTGTCACCAATTGATGAAAAGTAAGTAGTAAGCTCTATACCAAGAGAAGTATATATTTTAGAAGCATATATTTTAAACAAACAAAAAACTCGGGTTTTCTATCAGCTGCATATGAAATGAACTTGTATAGATCGTTCAATTCCATCACAGGTAGTCACAGTCAAGTCATATGCTTATGGTCCGGCGTTGCTAATACGTGATGTTGAAATAATAAAAACGGTTCTAACAACGAATGCATTTGATTTTCCAAATCGAACAAAATATATGTATGAAGAAATAAATATGTATGAAGAAGAGAGAAGTTAATTATGGTTGTTTTGGTGTCACCAATTGATGAACAGTAAGCAGTAAGCTCTATACCAAGAGAAGTATATATTTTAGAAGCATATATTTTAAACAAACAAAAAACTCGGGTTTTCTATCAGCTGCATATGAAATGAACTTGTATAGATCGTTCAATACCATCACAGGTAGTCACAGTCAAGTCATATGCTTATGGTCCGGCGTTGCTAATACGTGATGTTGAAATAATAAAAACGGTTCTAACAACGAATGCATTTGATTTTCCAAATCGAACAAAATATATGTATGAAGAAATAAATATGTATGAAGAAGAGAGAAGTTAATTATGGTTGTTTTGGTGTCACCAATTGATGAACAGTAAGCAGTAAGCTCTATACCAAGAGAAGTATATATTTTAGAAGCATATATTTTAAACAAACAAAAAACTCGGGTTTTCTATCAGCTGCATATGAAATGAACTTGTATAGATCGTTCAATACCATCACAGGTAGTCACAGTCAAGTCATATGCTTATGGTCCGGCGTTGCTAATACGTGATGTTGAAATAATAAAAACGGTTCTAACAACGAATGCATTTGATTTTCCAAATCGAACAAAATATATGTATGAAGAAATAAATATGTATGAAGAAGAGAGAAGTTAATTATGGTTGTTTTGGTGTCACCAATTGATGAACAGTAAGCAGTAAGCTCTATACCAAGAGAAGTATATATTTTAGAAGCATATATTTTAAACAAACAAAAAACTCGGGTTTTCTATCAGCTGCATATGAAATGAACTTGTATAGATCGTTCAATACCATCACAGGTAGTCACAGTCAAGTCATATGCTTATGGTCCGGCGTTGCTAATACGTGATGTTGAAATAATAAAAACGATTCTAACAACGAATGCATTTGATTTTCCAAATCGAACAAAATATATGTATGAAGAAATAAATATGTATGAAGAAGAGAGAAGTTAATTATGGTTGTTTTGGTGTCACCAATTGATGAAAAGTAAGTAGTAAGCTCTATACCAAGAGAAGTATATATTTTAGAAGCATATATTTTAAACAAACAAAAAACTCGGGTTTTCTATCAGCTGCATATGAAATGAACTTGTATAGATCGTTCAATACCATCACAGGTAGTCACAGTCAAGTCATATGCTTATGGTCCGGCGTTGCTAATACGTGATGTTGAAATTATAAAAACGGTTCTAACAACGAATGCATTTGATTTTCCAAATCGAACAAAATATATGTATGAAGAAATAAATATGTATGAAGAAGAGAGAAGATAATTATGGTTGTTTTGGTGTCACCAATTGATGAAAAGTAAGTAGTAAGCTCTATACCAAGAGAAGTATATATTTTAGAAGCATATATTTTAAACAAACAAAAAACTCGGGTTTTCTATCAGCTGCATATGAAATGAACTTGTATAGATCGTTCAATACCATCACAGGTAGTCACAGTCAAGTCATATGCTTATGGTCCGGCGTTGCTAATACGTGATGTTGAAATTATAAAAACGGTTCTAACAACGAATGCATTTGATTTTCCAAATCGAACAAAATATATGTATGAAGAAATAAATATGTATGAAGAAGAGAGAAGATAATTATGGTTGTTTTGGTGTCACCAATTGATGAAAAGTAAGTAGTAAGCTCTATACCAAGAGAAGTATATATTTTAGAAGCATATATTTTAAACAAACAAAAAACTCGGGTTTTCTATCAGCTGCATATGAAATGAACTTGTATAGATCGTTCAATACCATCACAGGTAGTCACAGTCAAGTCATATGCTTATGGTCCGGCGTTGCTAATACGTGATGTTGAAATTATAAAAACGATTCTAACAACGAATGCATTTGATTTTCCAAATCGAACAAAATATATGTATGAAGAAATAAATATGTATGAAGAAGAGAGAAGTTAATTATGGTTGTTTTGGTGCCACCAATTGATGAACAGTAAGCAGTAAGCTCTATACCAAGAGAAGTATATATTTTAGAAGCATATATTTTAAACAAACAAAAAACTCGGGTTTTCTATCAGCTGCATATGAAATGAACTTGTATAGATCGTTCAATACCATCACAGGTAGTCACAGTCAAGTCATATGCTTATGGTCCGGCGTTGCTAATACGTGATGTTGAAATTATAAAAACGATTCTAACAACGAATGCATTTGATTTTCCAAATCGAACAAAATATATGTATGAAGAAATAAATATGTATGAAGAAGAGAGAAGTTAATTATGGTTGTTTTGGTGCCACCAATTGATGAAAAGTAAGTAGTAAGCTCTATACCAAGAGAAGTATATATTTTAGAAGCATATATTTTAAACAAACAAAAAACTCGGGTTTTCTATCAGCTGCATATGAAATGAACTTGTATAGATCGTTCAATACCATCACAGGTAGTCACAGTCAAGTCATATGCTTATGGTCCGGCGTTGCTAATACGTGATGTTGAAATTATAAAAACGATCTAACAACGAATGCATTTGATTTTCCAAATCGAACAAAATATATGTATGAAGAAATAAATATGTATGAAGAAGAGAGAAGTTAATTATGGTTGTTTTGGTGCCACCAATTGATGAACAGTAAGCAGTAAGCTCTATACCAAGAGAAGTATATATTTTAGAAGCATATATTTTAAACAAACAAAAAACTCGGGTTTTCTATCAGCTGCATATGAAATGAACTTGTATAGATCGTTCAATACCATCACAGGTAGTCACAGTCAAGTCATATGCTTATGGTCCGGCGTTGCTAATACGTGATGTTGAAATTATAAAAACGATTCTAACAACGAATGCATTTGATTTTCCAAATCGAACAAAATATATGTATGAAGAAATAAATATGTATGAAGAAGAGAGAAGTTAATTATGGTTGTTTTGGTGCCACCAATTGATGAAAAGTAAGTAGTAAGCTCTATACCAAGAGAAGTATATATTTTAGAAGCATATATTTTAAACAAACAAAAAACTCGGGTTTTCTATCAGCTGCATATGAAATGAACTTGTATAGATCGTTCAATACCATCACAGGTAGTCACAGTCAAGTCATATGCTTATGGTCCGGCGTTGCTAATACGTGATGTTGAAATTATAAAAACGATTCTAACAACGAATGCATTTGATTTTCCAAATCGAACAAAATATATGTATGAAGAAATAAATATGTATGAAGAAGAGAGAAGTTAATTATGGTTGTTTTGGTGCCACCAATTGATGAACAGTAAGCAGTAAGCTCTATACCAAGAGAAGTATATATTTTAGAATCATATATTTTAAACAAACAAAAAACTCGGGTTTTCTATCAGCTGCATATGAAATGAACTTGTATAGATCGTTCAATACCATCACAGGTAGTCACAGTCAAGTCATATGCTTATGGTCCGGCGTTGCTAATACGTGATGTTGAAATTATAAAAACGGTTCTAACAACGAATGCATTTGATTTTCCAAATCGAACAAAATATATGTATGAAGAAATAAATATGTATGAAGAAGAGAGAAGATAATTATGGTTGTTTTGGTGTCACCAATTGATCAAAACGGTACTTTCAATGAATGCATTTGATTTTCCAAATCGAACAAAATATAGTTTCTGATGATAAGGAAATTGAAGCAGCTAGCATACTAATGTATGAAGAAGAGAGAAGTTAATTATGGTTAGTTTGAATTTGTATCGATCGTTCAATACCATCAAAGGTAGTCACAGTCAAGAATATATATTTATATATATATATATATATATATATATATATATATATATATATATATATATATATATATATATATATATATATATATATATTTTAAGTGGAAAAAAATAATTAAAGAATCATTGGAAGTTGCTGAGTGAGAAGAGTAGAGAAGAGTATGTCTCGAGAAATGAGACAGTCAGAAGTAAAGTTTGGATAATGAGTGAAGGTAATGCGAATAGAGCTAATTCCTTGCGAATGCACTCTATTACAAATAGGAATGCTATGGCATTTCTTACAACTCAAGTAATGCAACAGGCAAATCAACATAAGCAATGCTCAAACAAAATTTGAACCAGTTAGATATATTTGTATATATATATTTTTTAAGTGGAAAAAAATAATTAAAGAATCATTGGAAGTTGCTGAGTGAGAAGAGTAGAGAAGAGTATGTCTCGAGAAATGAGACAGTCAGAAGTAGAGTTTGGATAATGAGTGAAGGTAATGCGAATAGAGCTAATTCCTTGCGAATGCACTCTATTATAAATAGGAATGCTATGGCATTTCTTGCAACTCAAGTAATGCAACAGGCAAATCCAATAGAAGCAATGCTCCAACAAAATTTGAACCAGTACACTAGCCTGAATGAAGATAATGCGAATATAGCTAATTCCTTGCGAATGCATTCTATTATAAATAGGAATGATATATGCAATCTCCTTCACAGAACACATAAATATAAAAATTGTTGTTATTAGTATTAATAGTGCAAAAGATCGACACGGACGCAACGTCCTATAAAATGTAGTACAGTCCACTACAATATATCGACAGAGTGAAGTCAAAGAGTTAAGTAAAATTGTTGCGTATTTAGTTATACATATAATTTAATAGATTTATATACTATATTGGAAATCGACACTGCGTTCTTAGTTCAAAAATGACATTCTAAGCGTTTTAACTCGTTCTTTTTCAGATATTTTCTCCGCTCTCAACGTGTTCAAGTGCACGTTCCAGAAACTTATGAAACTCGATCTAAGTTAATGTACTTAGTTCATCATCACAAAAAACATAACATCATTCTACTTTAATACTAATAAATAAAAACATAATAGACAGAATTAACAATATTACTAAAGTAAATAGTAACATTATAAAATCACTCACAAGTTTGTGCAAGCGAAGGACATAAGCAGTTTTTGCTGTCTTATGCCCTAAGTATTATTAAAATCTCCTATTTTATTGTGGAACGTATACAGTTTCTGCTGTATACGTTCCAATATATATAAAAAATCCTATTCCACTACTGAAATTGCACAGAGCAATTTACTCCCCATCAAGGACATAAGCAGTTTTTGCTGTCTTATGCCCTAAGTATTCTTAAAATCTCCTATTTTATTGTGGGACGTATACAGTTTCTGCTGGATACGTTCCAATATAAATAAAAAATCCTATTCCACTGCTGAAATTGCACAGAGCAATTTACTCCCCATCAAGGACATAAGCAGTTTTTGCTGTCTTATATCCTTAGTATTGTAAAATCGTCTATTTTATTGTGGAACATATTCAGTTTTTGCTGTGAAACGTTCCAACATATAAATAAAATAAATTTGACATAATAGAGGGGTTTCTGTATTTCTCTTGTTAAAAGTTAATGCGATGAGTTTTTGCTTAGTAAAACAATATTAAAGAAATTGTAAGCTGGCACTAACAAAGAACTAAGAGACAGAAACCGGAAATTGTTGTCTTTTTTAATAATTTGGTATATTCTATCAAATGAATACATTCTGACTCGTGCGATTGGAGTGTATCGTGTTTTGTATTACGAAAATTATAGTCAAAAAAAATATGTAGCCGCTAAGTAAATTATTATAAATTTAGCTTGAAATCTATTAGTGTAATCTTTGTAACGAATGGGAATCTAAAAACGAACGTAAAAGACATAGAAGTGAAGAATACTGTCGACTAATTTACAATTATTCATCTGTTCTATGTCATCTGAAACTGTATCTAAACTTTGATTCAGGTTTTGTGTCGACGTCTTAAAGCAAACAATCGCGTGCAAAAATTTCATAAAAATACCAATTATTTAAATAAAACTTGGGTAAATTAATTGATTTTACAAGACTATGCAGAAAACAATTCATTTTCAAGCACTTGTCTTCTATAACTGACTATATGCGCAGTACAGTACATCATATACATACTATATTAACAACTTAAATAAGTTTGGTAAATTATTGCTATGAATGTATTTTAGGCGTATGCTCAGTACGCTTACCTGCCAATGATGTTTGTTGAAATTCAAGTGGATCGTAGTCCTGATACGCTAGTTGACGTTCCGGTGCTGATTCAGGCATTTTATCGATCTTCTGCAAACGTGTCAGCACAATCTGCAAGTGACGTTGTATGTAGTCCTCTCTTGGTGCCAGCTGTTGCACAAATTTAAGACATGTAGCCGCTTTTGCAAGACGTTTACGTTCTACAAAGACCACACATAAATTGTGCAGACCCTGCGTATTATGTGGCTCATATTGCAATATGCTACGATAACAGGTCTCGGCAGCATCCAGATCTTTCATGTGATTAATATAAATATCGCCAAGCAATATCAAACCCTTGATGTGTGATGGATGATGTCGTATTAGCTGATTTAGATATGGCACTGCATCCAATGGACGATTTGTGTCGGCCAGCAACAATGCAATATTAAATAGTGCTGAACGAAAATCGGATTTAAGATGAATAGCACGCTTGAAGAATTGCTCCGCTTCATTGTGATCGGATTCGTCCATGGCCAGCATACCAAGATTAAAATATACTTTCTCATTGTCATTATCTTTGGCAAGTACTTTAAATAAACGCGCACGGGACAATTGACGCGCCTCAGCATCGCCCATTTCCTGTAGCAAAATAGCCGAGTTTAGCAAAGCCTGTTCATGTTCTGGATACAAATCAATTGCTTTGTTAAAGTATACATGTGCCTGCTGGCTTTTGCCTTGTTCAAGAAAAACCACACCGAGATTGTAGTAAATGTCTGCATTTTCGCTGTCATAGAGTAACGCCTGTTCATACACCTCCTGAGCTTGTGCGGTACGATTTAGTTTCATAAGTATATCACCACGATTGATATACGCCTGCACATAATCGGCACGCATGCTGATTGCCTGCCGATACAAATGATCGGCCTCTTCAAGACGTGTTTGGTTCTTTGCTATCAGATTGGCCAGATTAATGAAGACATTGAGATGATTTGGTGCGATGCGTGCATGATAGCTGACACCGGGTTTTGCTTTCGGAAAGAGCGCTTTTGCACGCATATATGCATCTTCGGCCTGTGCATACAACTTCAGATTGTTGTATGTGCGTCCGACATTGATATGCGCGCCAATGTCATCCTTTTGTATATGCACAGCCTGTTGAAAGTACAGTAAAGCATCGTTGTACTTTCCCTCATTCTCCAGTGCATGTCCAACGTTATTGAAAAGCTTTGCATTACGTTCATTTACATGTATGCCAGACATAAAAAGCGTATATTCTGTACGCCAATCATAATTACGCTGATGCGTTCGCAATGTGTGCGTCAACAACAACAAAATCATAGCCAATTGCTGCATGCGGCGCCACCATAGCCTAGTACCGCTTTTTGCGACGCACTGTAATTGACTAAATCCATAGGCAATTAATAAACAAAAGCCCATCGATGGCATGTACAGTATGCGTTCCGCGACAACGAAACCAACGGGAAAGAAGAGATTCGAAGCAGGCAGAAATGGTAATATCAGCCATGCAAGAGACATGAGCAACACACGCGATTGTTTTAGATTATGCGTTATGCAAGCCTGTGCAACTAATGCGCTCAGCGCAGCAAATGTGCAGAATGTGGCCACGTTGCGTAGATCGCTGAAGCCTTCAATTAATGGTACAGTGCCTAGAAGACGAAAAAGAAGAATAATAAGAAAAAACAAGAATAAAAAAATATAATAATAAAATATAATAACTTTTATAAGTCTATGGATATTTAAAAAAAAACTGCACAACTACCAGATAGGCAGGCGGAAAGCCTCAACAGATTTTCGTACATTTGGACGCGGCAGATCTCAGATGCCCATCATTCCCAGACATGACTGTATCGATTCTTATCGTCGTGCTGATCAATAATTTCGGGGTCTACGGTACCTCCTTAATACGATTCAGACAAACTGATAATACCATTTCACACTTTGTGTGAATGGTATACAATTTTTTTTTGTAAAACAAACAAAATGGTTTTGCCTTTCCGGAGATATAAAAAATTTTAAAAGTAAAACAGCAACTTTTAAATTTTAGTGATTTAAAGAATATCGTACTCATTGCGAGCTGTTAGAGGGCGATTTCGTGAGAAACGGAAAGAGGAGAAACGCCTTTTCAGACGTAAAATATTGAGGTGTTATGTGATAGAAATGAAGTTCGAAAATTTTATCAAAAGGTCAAGCGTCTAAAGGTTTTAGGCCCAGACTTTCTTTCTGCAAGAACGATACTAAAAGTCAGGTTACAGATGCACAGGAGTCATTGAGACTATGGACTATGAGACTATGTTCTTCTCTAACCTGCTTGGAGGCGATGAAGAGAATGCCGGTAGAGAAGTATTTCTAGAGTTTGAGTTTTTGAAGAAAATATTCACAAAATTCGTAAAAATCGCACAACACAATTGAAATGAACTGACAAAATCGTACACTGTAAACAAATAAAGGACAACTCCGCGCGTCAGTATAGTATTTAGTGACAAAAACAATTTTGATGCTTTTAAACGGGCTTTTTAAATGATCACTTCCAGGCACTTTTTTGCAGAACCTATAAGAAACACACTGAATTAATTTAACCTAGGTAATCAATTAAAATTATAGAAAATGTCTTCTTTGCGGAATGTTTTTGTCATAGAATTTAACAATTTTTTTTTTTTAGTATTCTTCACCTTGTACTAGTACTAAATGTAGTCTATTTGTATATTCACTTGAAAAACTTTAAACAATTTTCAGGAACACAGTTTTTATATACACACTTATATATACGTATATGTACATATGTATTTTACTCACCCATTGTCCAATCACAGCATAAATTATATGGATATAATAACAACCATGTATTCAGGTAGATGAGGTAGCTAAAAGTGAGTTGCCTGACTGGAGTATCTGCAGCCGATGCAGGATTATCGAAACGTGTAAAAACCGGTAATTGCGAACCCATCACATAGACGCGTAGCACAAGCAAAATGGCGGTTATTCCCGCCAAAAATGCCAAACGCTTGATAAGTGCTGCAGTTGAAATAATGCGCAAATAAACCGTGACATCATCAGTATCTCGTCGATTTGATGGTGATGATTTCGGCGATGGCGTTGGTGATGTTGTTGTTATACGTCTTTGACGTTGTTGTCGTTCATCGAAAAAATGCAAAAAATATTGCCACAAATGCACCGGACGCAATTGTTGTACTATAAATATTTCATATGTAGCACAAATAGCAGCAACCGTTATGCCCTGCTCTTTGCACAGCATGGAAGCCAGCAAGCAACTGCCGAAACCAATGAACAGCATAAACCATGAAGTCTCGCTTTTGCAGATACCGCTGCCGCTGCTGCCGACAACGCTGCTGCGACGACGCGTCTGCACAGCGCTCGCATATGCTAGAAATGCGGCGAGGTAACAAATTGAAGAGAGCAATTCAGCGCGTCCGACAATTCCTGTTACCGCTTCTGTATGTATAGGATGTACGGCGAAGAGTAGTGAGGCAATAAATGCGCATGTGTTGAGCGTATTACTACTGACGCTGCTACTGCTGTTGTTGTTACTCTTGCAGCTGCTGCTGCCATACGCCATGTTATTATTGTTGCCAGCACATTTATGCAGTAATAACCGGCATACGCGACGCCATAATAAACAGACAATTATATGCAGCAACATGTTTAACATATGATAACCAAATGGTTCCAATGCATTTAGCATATAATTGAAACGAAATGTTAAAACTGTTAAAGGACGATACGATTTATGCGATTGCTCTTTACGCATTGGTGTACCCCAGAAATCATTAAGGAAGACATTATGCAATGGTGTTGTTGGACGCAGATCCTTATTATCCCGTATAGCACTGATATCATCAAAAACCAGGCCACATTGTGTACTATTGTAATAGCAAATAATGCAAACAATGCAAATGCTAAGAAATTCAAGTAAATTACGTTGTGAAGCCTTGTTACAGGAACTTTTACTGCATCCTGCTGCCAATAGACGTCGCTCGTTTAAATTGCTGCTGTTTATATTGCAATTTTGTTGTTGCATTTGATGTAGTTGATTTGAGTTCGTTGACATTTTGTTGTTGCTGTTGTTCTTGATGTCCTGTGTCTATTTTTATATTATGCTTGATTTTAATTCGGCTTCGGCTTACTGTATGTATCCATGACGCCTCAAAGTTACCTTTAAGCATAAGCAAATATTTAAAATTTTTATTTCGTTCTTTTATTCATACAAAATTTGTTTACCGTACAACACGTTCAAATTATGTAGTTCCAGCTAAATTTTATAGTTTACATTTTGCTATATATATTTTCATCTACATATATAGATTGCGGAAATCTGTAAAAATTTAAAAAGTTATTAAATTTTCGTACTAAAAACCATATTCCGTACTAAAAACCATGTTCCGTTTCTGACTTTTTCAAAAAATTTGCCAAAAATGAATTCGATAAAATCATTCCATATGTGAAAAATTTACCATTTTATCGAATGCATTTTCGCAAAATGTTCCCGATAGTTCGAACCGGAATAGGCCGTATAGTCGAAAATCAAACATTTTTACAAAAATCGAAAAAAAAAATGATGTATTCGAAATCGCAAGCAAGACTTATATAGACTTACTTAGATGCGCATGTTTTCGTTTGACCAAACATAACAAAACAAGCATTGTGCGCATTTTTCTAAGAACGAGACGCTTGCTCATGTTTCAATGAGTACAAGCGAGAGTAAGGGAGCAAGATGCTTGGTTATACTATTTCGCATGTCTTTATCGAGTTTTGTGCTCTTTTCTTATTCCGAAAAGTATACATACATATATGTATGTATGTAGAATTTAATGGTTTATGATCTAGTGTGCGTGATGTAGTTGCTCATGTACATATGCAGGTAGATATAAAAACCGGTATTTCGCTTAAAGACTGCAAAATGTTTGTAAACGTACGAAACAAGCAAAAAAAAAAATAAAAACAAAAATGGCAGAATACAGCAGTCGTTGTAATCTGTACCTTGTCTAAGACTCTTTATTTGAACCATAGATTTGTACCTCGAAGTCGAGAACACTCGAAAGCAGTATTTCTTCTTTGCATTTAGTTCTTTTTTTCTTTCTCAGATACATTTGTTCGTCCAGCCCTTAAAAGAGTTCTACAAAGATGTTCCTTACTTTCCAAATTTTAAAAATATTAAATTGGTTATTTTTGGTTCCTCTTGTTTGTAACGTAACTTCATATAAATCTATACTTGAATATTCTAACAATACGGTTTTCGAAGCAGCATTTGGCTAATAAATCAAAATTTTTTAATAATTATCGCCCTAAACTATCACAATTATAGCAGCATTATTAATATACATAAATCAATTTAATTACTCATATTAATTTAGGTATATTAAAATTTGCAATTTTCTTTTGCTACCCTCAATCGCACTCGAGTTGCACTCAATGCAGGCGGTTAATCTTTCAATTTATAACAGATTATTTAAGTTTTGAAATACATATTCGTATATGTAACAAAACAACTAGAAAAGTAATTTTAAAAATGTATCAGAATGTGAAACTAACAAAAAAAATACTAAGCCTAATACTGGCCTTTGAACCTAAGTTCCTCTGTATATGCAGGCTATGAAGTATAAAGATTATTAGTGGTGCTGTTTAATAGCGCAAGAAAATATATGTAAGTATGTAGTTAAAGTATACTCTTATATGTATAAGTTATGAATTTCGGTGTGGAAAATTTATAAAACAAGACAATTTTAAACTAGAAAATTTAATAGTTTACGTTCTAAAGTTTAACAGACTATATATAGTAAATATATACATACATATATATGTACATAGATGTAGAGAAAATTTACAACAATCTAACAAGCTGTACAAATTCAAAGTAACCTCACATACACACATATGTATATGTATGTGCCTATGTAGTACCTATACAAAATATGTATGCATTATTTGCAAAATACCTTACAGTTTAACTGAATTTATAATAAAAAATAAAACTGATGCAAAATTACTTTGTAGCTTACATGAACTTCACTATTTTTTTTTCCTTTTTTCTTTAAATATAAAACCAAACTTTGTATTATAGCAACAGCAGGGAAATCCTTTCGAAAATCAATGCGCAACAAAGTAAACGTTTACTGTCCCGGATACAGACTGCAAGCGACGATGACGAAGTTAACAAAGTTGTAAAAAAGGAAGCGGCTCGCAGCGCCGAAGAGCCAAAAACCGAACGAATGAGCAACTATGTATGTACGTGAATTTAAAGGAGCTGTGAGCTAGTCACGAACCGGCACAACCATGGTGGGACAGAATATGAAGCGAAATATGCCGAACGATGTAATATCCTATGTACACCACATTACAGAATACCACAAAACACTGCAACCAAGAACAACAAATTAAATGCTGTAAATGTATAGCAGATATTATGACATTTTGCAGAAAAACTTTGACAGTCTATTCAAAAAGTACAATATTAAACATAAATTAGCTGTGTATATAGTAATCTATTTTGTTTAAAAGTCCTATATACATAAGCACTTTAACCGTCTAGTTTTCTAAGTTATTATCAAAAGCTGTGTTAATTGCAAGAACATAGTATCTCGAATTGACGCAACCCAAATCCTACAGTTTTGATTAGTGATATAATATCCGAGGTGTATATGGTGATGATTTTTCGTCTCGCCAACCACATATTCACAATCTTAGTAAATATTGAGTAATTCATAAAATAGCATTCGCCAAAAAAAAAGTTGGCTATGATATCGCTAACGAAAGTTTTATGATAATAAATAATATTTTTACTCAATTAGAGCTCATTAAATGTTCCAAGGTTTTATTAAATACATACAGATAGGTTGGCAGCCCTGGCACATTTTTGTTATGTTCTCGATGAATCGTATAATTTATTCCTTAAAATATCACAATATCGATATTGAAATTGACAATATTAATATACGATAATTGTGTTGAAAATTATCAATAGCATCGATTACAGGACGTATAGCCCACAAAGTATCGTTACTGAGAACAAAAAATCTGAAGACAAGCACAGCCAACGCAAAAAATTATTCAGATTGATGTGCACCAAATGGTGTTAAAGAGAGGTGCAACATTTTATGGAGTGATGAAACAAAATACAACATAAAGGCAAAGAAATTCATATACGCTTCATAAAAAAAGAGAGTTAAGCAATGGGTTACAACATCATGGTTTGCAGTTATTTCTCATGGTGTGGAGTCGGTTCAATACATCGTTTTTGATGACACTATGAACCGATTCCAATATAAAAATATTTTGCTTTATGCGCAGAAGAACGTATAAATATTCTGGACCGGCAACGGGAGCTGAGCCCATATAGCCATCACCGTCAGTTTGACTGTTTGAACATTTAGATTTTGGAGACTATAAGTGATAGATACTTTTTAATTTAAATATTTAGACACTTGTATTCCTTCTTCAGAAAAAATATGTATATTTACAAAAATGCTAACCCCACTGTAAGTGGTAAGTCCCATACAAACCCGCACACAGTTATTAGCTCTTGTATGAAATATTTGTTGGTAATTAAGTTAGAAATGCCAAATTTGGTGTATCTCATGTCAATCCTAATAACATATTCCACATAAGTTCAGATTCGACCATTATTGAATATAGCCGCCATACAAATCTATGATTCAAATAAAGATCTTTAGACAAGATACAAGCTACATATTTCGAAGTCGAACACACTTGACTGCAGCATTCTTTCTTGGTAATTAAATGTTTATTAATTAAAAATAAATGAAAACTTGGCTATTTGTTTTTTGTTTTATAAATTTTGTTTTCTAACTGAATGTATTTCTAGGCGCGGTGCAGTTTTCGTTTCGTTTCGAATCTATGTATACCTATATACATATATACATATGTGCAACGTAGCCACCCTGATGACCCGACTTGGTAGAGAAATGCCTTTACAACAAAAACATAAAGTGCAACAATGTAACAGAAGCTGCAAAATGTTGCATATCCTCAGAGGAGACAACAAAGTTGCACTCAATGTCGTCCTTGTCAAACTTTGTTGCGTCGACCGAGTTTTAAAGCATTTCCCGCTCATTTTCTACGCATGCGTCATGCAACTAAATAACACACAACATGCTTGACGTAAATGACGACTGCTTGCACTTTCACTCTCTGTCTCGCTCTCATACTCTTTGTTTGTTTATGTTGTAATAACACGCCGCATGGAGTGTATACGAGCGAAAGATAAAAAAGAGCGAGAGAGCATTAAATAAATGGCTTTGTAAAATTACTTTGACCGAGATACTTAACATGAGAGTGCTCCCCGCATTTTTGCAGGCACATACATATGTACATAGATACGAGAAACTACACATTCAACACCAAACCGAGAGGTACCACTACTCTTACATACACTCACACACATACATTGTATATGTATGCATGCGACGACATTTGCGGCATTTATAAGAGACGCACGCTGACTCTCACCCATGCACAAATACACTACAAAATTTTCAAAGTATGTATAAACAAATGCTTGTAATGGGTGCTTTTTTTTAATGGTAAACGATTCTTTTTTTTTCTCAATAATTTGTTTAAAATATAATATTCGCCTGCGAAATTTATTACTATGAGCACGCTACCATATTTGATTGGTATATAAGCTATCGTCTTGTTTTGTCATGTTTTTTAAAGCTTTTCTTTTAGTAGAATTAGGAATAGAGATCGTGTTCTGCTTAGTCTTTGCTTTACCACATAAGAAAATTATATATAAACATTTTTAATGGGCATGAAACGTAGGGCAGCGAGATTTGATCCAAAACTGCTAAAATATGACCTTGCTTGTTCTTTTTTTTTTTTTTTTTTTGTTAACAATAACTTTATAATCATGCCTCAGCCACCGGTTTAACTGGACTTGACACCCAGCGACTTTTTCCTTTTCTCAAAACTAAAGAAAAAACCCATCAAAGGACGGACTTAACTTAGATTTTAACTATTCGTAAAAATTTATTTTTGAAATTGGGTATCTCAAAAACTAAGCGAGATATCCAAACAGTTTATTCATATACATACATACATATTTCGTATTATTTTGAAGTATGCTATAATTATCAGTTGTCACTACGTTGCATGAGAATCATCCATTTTTCTAAAACACGCTGTATATGTTGCAACAAGCCGCATAGAACGCATACATATGAGCGAATTATGAAGAGAGTGAGAGTGCGCAAAGAGTATTAAATAAATGTCTTTGTAAAATTACTTTGACCAAGATTCTTAACATGAGGCCGCCGCATGTTTGCAGACATAGCAATCCGCAAGATGTGCCGCGTCAATACATATGTACGTACACAACTGTTAACCCTGCACACTCTCGCACACAAACAGTATATAAACACATACATATCTTTGCGGCAACATTGGCGGCCATTACAACAACAAAGCGCACCACGTACAAACTGACGCACGCAAACACACACACACAATTACACTTCAAAATTGCAAAATTTTGCAAACAATGTTGCTAAGTATAAACAAATGCTTTGTAAATATAAGTATAATGTTTAACAGCAACTTACATGCAATGCAACGACAATAGCCGGCATTTGTTTTGCTTTAGTATTGAACTTGAATTACTTTCTAATTTATTACATTTTAATTAACTTTTTTTACAAAAACAAGCAGAGAGTCACAGCCACAAACGCGTTCCGACCACTTTTCGATTGAAATGAGCGTGGGCAAAACAGGGTGGCATTGTTAGCAGCTGTGAATTCAATTGTTGGGTCACCCGGTGTGCCATAATTTTATATACAGTATTTTCTGCATTGTACATACAATAAGTGCAACCAAGACAGTAGTATACCATATTTGCTTACGCTGGCATATAGCGAGCTGTACATATAATGCTGTACAGACAGTACTAATAGGCAAAAGAAAAATCAAACTTTATTGTACATTAGTGCTAAGCTACTCCAACACACTACAAACAGTAAATACATTCTATTTTTCTTTTCTTCTTTTCACCGGCAGCGCGTTGAGCAAGCACAATATTTTTTGTATTTATAAAATAAAATCAAAATAAAAAGTGAATTAATAGTTGAGCGCTATGTCTACTGAAGATTTCTATCTACGTTACTACGTTGGACATAAAGGCAAATTTGGGCATGAATTTTTGGAGTTTGAATTTCGTCCGGATGGAAAATTGCGCTACGCCAACAACTCAAACTACAAAAATGATACAATGATTCGCAAAGAGGCTTTTGTACATCAGTCGGTTATGGAGGAATTGAAGCGTATTATTCTCGATTCCGAAATAATGCAGGAGGACGATTCTCCGTGGCCACCACCGGATCGCGTCGGCCGGCAGGTGAGTTCATTCACACACACACACACGAACAGAGCACATGAAAAGTTTTGATTATTTTTATACGCTGTACTAGTAGGGTAGAATGGAATATTAAGTTTATACAAATGTATGTAACATGCATTAAGAGGCGTGGAAAATTCTCTATATTTATTCTATATTGATGATCAGCATCGGAATACGAGTCGGTGCAGACATTTTCGATTGTCAGTCCGTGAGACCATCTGTTTGAACGAACATATCTCAGAGGCTATAAAAGATAGTGACTCCAAATTTGGCTATTTAGAATCTCCTTTTTAATTTTCAGATAACTAGTATAGATAAGAACATGTCGACATCCCCATATTAATGGGTAGCCCCTATACAGAACCCCATTTTTAAAGTTTTGTAAAAAAATGTTGGATTTTTTGTAATTACACTAGAAATGTCAAATTTGGTATTACCTTATTGTAAATCCTAATAAAATATACCGCATAGGTGCAGATTGGGCCACTAGAGGGTATCCCCATACAAAATTTCCCTCCATCTTTATGTTTTTCTATGAGTTGACTTTCTTCCTTAATTCTACTAGAAATGCCATAAACGTCAATCGTTACAAAACATTTCATATATACACAGAACGGTCCATTTTATGAGTATCCCCATGCAAACATGTCTCATTTTTGATTTTTTTTTTTATTTCTAATCAGTTTTAATATTTTTTTATTAACTCTAGTAAAACATCCCGCATATGTTCAGATCGGTCCGAATGTAATCTAATAAGCCTTCAACAATGTAGAGGGTAGCTCAAAGTAGGGAAAACTAGACAGCTTCGTTCTTTCTTGTTTTAACCTGCACTCATAGGTTAAAACGATATAATAATTTTTTGCGAATGTGTCTAACAAGCGGCTGTAAGCGGTGTACACATCCATGTCCGTTCGTCCGTCCGTCTGGATGTATGAAACAACAGTTCTTACCCAGTTGGAAGAAGAATGATACAAATAGACCTTCTTACTTCTACTTTTTTGGAAGAACGGATGGCTGCTTTCGTACCCGACCTATACCCTCCAGCTATGTTATATTGGTTTAAATGTTGTTGACTTTTTACAACCATAAGCAAAAAAGTATTTAACTGACCGTGAGTTATACACCAGAAGAAATAAACTTAATAGCACTTATAATTCACAAATAGCTTTTACATATAATTTGTAAAGTGAGCGGCAGAAAGCCTTCTGATCAAAAAGTACACGCATTGCCAAATAAAACTAAAACGGTTTATTATTTGTTGATATTTATTTTATGTCCTTCAAAGTAATTCCCGTTAGATGAAATACACATATTTCAACGCTTCTTCGAATCTTCGAAAAAACTATATAGAATAACTTTCATATCTGTCCGCAAGAATATTTTTTCTACTCAATCGGCTGAAAAGCTTTTCGTGGAGTGGTAACTTAAGTTGTGGTAGCAGAAAAAAGTCACACGACACCATGTTATCTCAATAAGGAGCTTTACATAATAGTGGAGAAGATGATTACAAATATTTTATCTTATTTATTAATTATATTATTCTCTACTTTATTATAGGAACTGGAAATTGTCATTGGTGATGAACATATATCATTTACCACATCAAAAACTGGATCTCTCGTTGATGTAAATCGTTCAAAGGATCCTGAAGGTCTACGCTGTTTTTATTATTTGGTGCAAGATCTGAAGTGTCTGGTCTTCTCGCTAATCGGCCTACACTTTAAAATAAAGCCAATATAATATTTAAAATTTTTAATAATACTCGATCACAAGCAATTGCACTTAATGCTAAATAAAAGAACTTTATATAAATTTCAAAAAACATATAAAAATATATGATTATATGAGTATTATTAAATTTTGTATCTTCTATAAATTAACAGGCTAGCGGATATTTTGTGACAATCGTCACTCTCGCAACGAATCAAAGACACTTAGGCTTTACATGAAACACAAACACACACATACAACAAATATCAAAACGATAGCATGCGAGCAGTCCGTTACAAGTTGGTAGGACATGCGCGAAAGAGATAAAAGACTACGTATTATACTTTGTATGCGCCTCGCTATTATTTTGGTGACAGTATAATTTAAAATTAGAACAAAACCACTGATAATTTGAATGCATTTGATTTTCGCATACATTAACTACAATAACTGAGTACACACTGAAATTGTTTTATATCAGATTTGTTATTTGTCTCATTTAGTTGTTAAAGAATTTTTTGTGTTTTTTTATTGTCAAAAAAAAAAAACACCAAAGACACGCGATGCAATTACGCATCAAGCTGTTATTAATTGTATTGTTGAGCTCTACAAACACATATTCTATGGTAAGATTATTCGATTCAGCTAAACGAATATAAAGCACTATAATATGTTTAACCTAAAGTTTTGTATAAACGACCGCAGGGAAACGCGTTTCCAATTAATAGATTAAATAAGATGCCAATACATGTAGTGGCAGCGCCGAAATTACAGCCTACCAAGAAGCTATCAGACGAACAACTATCAACAGCGGCCATTGTAATAGATTCAATAATATCGTATGAAAAATTACTGCATACGCAATATAACGTAACAGAAGAAGAACAAGATTTATGGGAAACGTATGAAGACAACACAAAACTAGAAGAGCTGGCTGAAGATATACGTGTGAGTGCATATTGTATATGTACATTACATCGTATGAAATCTCATTTTAATCCGCTATAACATATTTTAGGCAATGCCAACATCTAGCAATGTAGAAAAACCAATCAAAAGAATACCAAGTTTCTCTAGAACTGCAGAATATAATGTGACAAAACGTAGTAGTGATACTATAGAATCATCAACAAAAACTACTTCCATTGTGAAGCAATCAACGGCAATACCAACGGATGCATTAAATCGAGTTCAAAAAAGAGCAGATAGATTCAGGGATAGAGATAAAGTAACGATAGCATTGAAAGTTAAACGAGGTAAATAACAAATTGGAAGTTATTGTTTTTAACAACCGAACCGCAGGAACAAGTGTAGTTTCACAGTTTTAGACATATAAATAAGAGTTGCATTTGCTGCAGAAATATGAACACCCAAAGTTAAAAATTTCGTAAGTTTTTATGGCATTTTTTTGTTTTTTTTTTTTTTTGTTTAACGAGCCATTGTAGATCCTATAAAGTGTATAATCTTGTTCTCTTGTACAGCTGTTTGTCTGTCCTTCTGAATGTTATTGCTTGTTTTTTAGAGCTCGATTTTGAAGTTAAATAGCTTATGTACATTGATATGTCACGCACACTTTTACTTCGTAGATACTAAAATATACTTCGTGTGTTGTATATTAAAACTTCGCTTTAACCAAACATTTATACTTATTCCATTTCACTTAGTGTTTGTCCTTTCTGAAGAAAGAGATGGCATACTAGCCCACACCGGCTGCTAAAACCCCTCTTGTTTTTCTCTTATTTTTACCAAATCTCATACATCTGCTTCAAATAGTTGCTTATATATGTCGAATTTGGCTTTTAACTTATATGAAGGGTCCTACCTTATGGTCGGTTTGTTTCATACAAAATGTAAAGAAAAATTTCGAAAAAAAATTTAATTTGGGTGCCTATATTTCTACTATAGATCTGGACCTTCGAGACGCGATGAGTGCCATTGAAATCTAGTGTACTCGAATTAGATTAACCAACCTGATTTCTCGGTTGTTCATTTCTTGAAATTGTTGCACAATATAATAATTTAATAATTTTCAGCTTATGACGTAGGCAAAGAAAAAACTGTATGTATGGGATCGACCATATACCAGAAAGTTAAGGTCTGGAACTATCTAACGCAGAGAAAGGAATACTCTCAAAAAATTCTGCAGTATGATATGGTATTGCGTAAACTAATGTTTAAAAAAAGCCTTTCAGAAATATGTCACGACCCGGAGCAAAAAGAATTCAAACCGTATATTGAATGCGCCATAGCGCGTAATATGCGCGTAGAATCGATGATGCCAATGTATCCGCTGCATCAAATAAATCAATATTGGGATGGACATGCGTCACTTACCAGACAATAATAACTTCTTAGCTATATGAAATATTTGAATCTATTTTATAAAAAGGTGGGCATACAAAAAAAAAAAAAAAAAACGCTAAGAGAATGTTTATTACATAAATTTTTTTTCAAAAAATATATCGATATATTTTTTATGTGATCTAGTGTAAGTTGTATGTAGGTATAGTCACATATATTTCAGCAATTTAAAATAAGAAGAACGCTGTAGTTGAGTGTGCTCGACTTCGACTTAAGGCTAAAGGCCATTTATTAGATTTATATGGGGCATATATTCTATAGTTGTTCGATCTGTACCTGTGTGGGATATTTGATTAACATTTGCACAAACTTAATAGTATACTATTTTACCATATGAATGCAGGGTATACAAATTTCTATCAATCGTAAGTTATTGGTAAAAAAACTAGTATTATAGCCAGCCCTGGAAGGCCAAGGGTATGCTAAATTTACACTTTCCAGACGGCCAAGACTGAAAAACAATATAAAGTCGAATTTTGATACTTACACTTAATTGTCCATAGCTTCATTATTTTTCCATGGATCACCTTCAACAGTAGTTTGTTTTCTTCGTTAAAGGTACTTCTTTACGTAAAAATTATAAACTAAGGAAATTTTAACCTTTTTGGTTTTTCCCGTCGATTTAATGAATTTTCAATTTAAATTTTAGCTGAAAAAATTACTTTTACCGATTGTTAACAATTTTTAGGTAATTTAATTTAATTTTCTTTGATTTGATATTTTACTTAACTTAATCGGTTAATTCTAAAAAGAGATACGTAAAAATACAAAAGACTAGTTTCGAAAAAATGGGGAAAAAATCGTATCTCAAAATTCTATCCATATGAAAACATTTTATTGCGATTTATTTGTTTGCAAGTCAAAACAAAAACAAATAGTGTCATGTCTATCACAGATATTTGTATTCCATTTTTATAATAAGTTTGTGCAAACGTATGTAGAAGACTTGGTAGACTTTATAGAGCATATTCTTTGTCAGCATCAGAAAACTTTTCGATGTAGAAATGTCCTGCAGTCCGTTCTGCCGTCTGTTTGAACGAACAGATCTCGGAATCTATTAGAAATAGCACCTTTAAGATTGAATATTAAGACTGCTTTTTTCTCTTCATTGAATATTAAATGAATATTTAATGGGTAGCCCCATACAAAATTAACCTCCAAATTAAGTTTTTTTGGTTTTGTTATTAATTAAGCAAGAAATGCCAAATACGTAAATCCGAATAAAATATATCGCTTAGGTCCAGATCGGAGCACTATAAATGGTAGTCCCCCATACAAACTTGCCTTGCAATTTTGTTTTTTGTGTTCTTAATTAAGCTAGAAATTATTATTCAACAGGTCAAATGCCAAATGCTATAAGAGGTACTCCCATGCAAGCGTGCCCTCCCCCTTTTAAATGTTTTTGTATAAAAATTTTGTTTTTATTTTTAATTAATTAAAATTTTACATCATTTCTAATAAAATATCCAGATCGGACTACTAAAGAATATAATCTATGACGCATATAAGGAGCCTACAGTGTATCACGAAGTAGCGTTCTTTCTTGTTTTTAGTTCTGTGGCATAGTTTTATAGTCGTCACATACATTTCGTCTCTACAGATTGACCTTTTACAATGTTTTTGTTTAGTTTATAGTTTATAACACATAATTAAAAGGTTTGATAATGATGTCGATTTCGTTTTTAAATATTCATTATATTTTACAAATTATTTATTACAATAAATTTAAGTTAAATATACATACAAACATATACATATATCTATTAAAAATTCTAATATGTATTTCAAAAACATTGAAATTGGTTTGAGTAAAGTTTTAGACTCTTTCTAATATGTACTAATTAGATACCTAATTTGTATAGTTGAAAAATTGCATTAAAATGGTTTAAAGAAATCTGAATTATTAGAGATTCAAATAAGAAGAAAAGCGAATAAATTACAATGGATTTATATAAAAAAAAGGCTTATTACTTCAGTCTTTGGGGGTCTGCTTATAGATTATACACTAAAATAATATAATAGACAAACATACAATATAATACGATACAACAAAACAATGCTTAACTATAGAAAACTCTTGTAGAGCCGTATGCGTAAATCTCAGAGTCATAACTGAGGTGGCTGACGCGTTTGTTGCAGCGAAAGAACATTAGTTGCGGCAGCTGCTGCTGCTGCAATACTGGTACTGGGACGTTCCAAATAGGCAGATGCTGTGCATGCTATATCAGATTGTTGCAGGAGCTGTTGATGGTTTGTTAGCAAAGGTGCTGTTGTTGTTGTTGTGGTTATAAGATTTGGTGACGGTTGTTGCTGTGGTTGTTGCAGTTGCAGTTGCGTCGATGTAGCAGCATTTATAGCTGCGCTGCTGCTGTTTGTGCTACCAGCACCAGGACTTGGATTTTCTTTGATCGGACAACCAATTGTAAGACGCACATGTAAACCGGATTCTTTAATAAGATTGACAACATCGCCATGTGTCATGCCAGCAATGTCAATACGATTGACGGCAATAATACGATCACCAACTTTTAGCTCAGCACAACGATCTGCTGGACTTCCGGGTATAAGTTTTCCTATGGAAAGTAGTACAATAAAGTAAGTTAGATATTTTATATGTAGTCATTTTTAGCATTTATATTAAGAGGCATAAGAGTACACTACTGTCAATCAAAAGTCTAAAGGAGTTGCCACGACAACTAAAGGCAAGTATAATTCATTTTAAGCTTTGTGGAATGAGAGCAGAAATGTTGTATGTTTTATTACAGTTTTTGATGGGTTTACTCAGAACTACATTTCTCAGCCCATAAGTACAGTTTTCACGGAGTGGTTGCTACAAAATTTGAGTATATTTGACCTTGAAAATTAGAGCAACATCGTTCGCATATTCAAACACTTGACAGCCTCCACTCTCTATAGACTTCAGTAGTACGTTCTACGTACTAGATTCAACAGAAGCTGTGATAGAACACCGCTCTGAGTTGTACATCTATTAACAAATCTAGAAAGTTTTGAAGCACCAAGTGAAGACTTTTGCAAGGAAGTATCACGGCGCGACTATCGATTTCCAGATACGTAACAACTTTAGTGATGGTTACTGATAAAACCTTGTTAAAAACTCCCCCAATGTCAAGGAAAGACTACTTTACTTACCAATAGTTGAACCATAATACTGATTCGATGATGAGATTATGACAAAACCAAAACCTTCGTGTTCGCTTCGACCCACAATAACATCATAAGGATAGCGTCGCATTAAATGCTGCATATGCGTAAGCGGCTGATGTAAAGCAGCAGCCATGCCAATACCACGTACACGTCGCCTTAATATCATAGTCACCTGACCACGTAGCGCTGATTCGCCGACAAGTGAAACTACTTTATGATGCGATGAGTTGACCTGAAATGCGATATACATGTTAATTTAAAGAGTTACATTATATTTAGTAACCATACGCACCACATTAATGCCATCTATGCTGAGTATTTCATCACCGGTAGCTATACGCTGATCATTATCTGCTGCACCGCCGGGCACAATATGTCCCACAGTAACCTGTGACCCTTCCTCAGTGCCTCCAACAATACGAAAACCAAAACCTAATGCCTGCCGTTCGAGCGTTACCTCGGATAGCTCATATTGATCTGCATCTTCAGAAACATCGAGCAAACCGGTGACACCATTGCCAACAGCATTGCGTAATAGCGTATTATAGCCCAGCGCTGGTGTCGCTGCTGCTGCATTGTTGTTGTGCCAATTAATGCCCAATGGTGTTTGCTGTGAGATACTGCTTACTGAGGGTGAGTGTTGCTGGTGTTGTTGTTGCTGCTGCTGCTGCTGTGTATGTTGTTGCTGATTGAGAGGTGAAAAGCCAACTCGCCGCCGATCATTAAGTAACTCATTGACGCGCTTTTGCATGCGTTCATTTTGTATATGTGCCGCCTGCAGTGTACCACCCACGCCTGGTAATGGTGAATACTGCTGCGCTTGCAACTGTTGACTACTTATATTACTCATTGTACTAAGCGGTGCCAATGACTGACTGCCAACTCCAAGCGCCGTTGTGGCTGTTGTTGTTACTGCTGCTGCACCAAAACGATACTTATGCTGTCGCATATCCTGGCATTCATAACAAAAACATGATTCATGATGTAAAGCTGCTCCTGACGGTGTGCTGCTTGTAGTCAGTAAATTAAGCGGCATTGTCGCTGTTGTTGTCATTGTTGTTGGCGCATGATGATACAAAGCACCCGTATTCGTAGCGTGCATTAAGTGTTGATTATATGCATGCATGCCGCCACCGTTACCAGTTGGCAGCAATGTTGTTCTACCGTAGATTGCATTATAATTATTACCATAATCTTGATTTTCATAGTTATGATTGCCACCGCTGACGGCATATGCTGCACGCGCATAGCCTCCTGCTACTGTTCCACCACCAATAACAATACCGCTCGTTGCTGGCGGCATATTATACGTGCCATTTGTAATAGTATCTGCATTGAGCAGTGTTGCTTCAGCCAGACGTTCACTTAAACGACTAACCAATTTCGGATATGGATCCATAAACGGTGGTATATCATCAAGCTCTTGTAAACTATTATTCGATTTGCCATCCAATTGCGTTTGACTATCGGCAAGTGTGCGCAGTTCCCTACTATCGATAACGCCACCATCAATATCATTATTGTGCATTTTGTTGTCCGTAATAGCATCGATTGCATCCACATTTAGTTCATTATTTGGAGTCATGACGCGCGTACGCCGCGTATCTACAAGTGGTGTTTTCGGACGCATCGGTAACACTTCTTTTTGTTGTGTACTATACAAATCCGCTGTGGGTGTTTTACTACGAAATAAACCACCGCCACTTAAGGCTGCTGCACCACCAACAAAATTCTTGCGAAGTTTTGCTACATTGCCAAAGCCAGACGCGCAACTTGTATTAGTCGGAGTCGCCACTGCTGGCGGCGCACCGTTGCTCGTTGCTGCCGGTGTACGTTGTATTTTAAGCATTGTTGGCGCTGTTTTGCTGCAGTCCTTAAGCACTTGCACCACTTCTATGTGTGTTTTATTACGCACATTTATATCGTTAATCTCGAGCAGCACATCACCTTCTTGCAGCTGTGTGCAACAGCTACGATCGAGTATCTTCTTGACTGTTTGTCCTGTTGCCGAATCAGCAATGGTAAAACCAAATCCCATTGCACCTTTTACAATAGCAAAGGTATGCATTTCCGGTTTACGCATCAGTATAAACTGCGATGCATTACTACTGTTTACAGTTGCCGCTGTCAGTTTATCTCTACTGCCCGCCGCTGCTGCACTCTCACCGGACACATCCAGAAAATTATAATTGCCATCCATATTCAGTTCCATGAGTAAGCGTCGTTGTTGCTCCGTGGTTTCACTATTACTAATACCATCTACAGCAATTGTTGTCACCACCTCAGTATTTGGATCATTTGGATCGAATGGCAACGGATAGCCACGACAGACTTCTAGTGTTGCTGTTTCACCGGGCAGTATGGATTGAAAGATATTAACCTGTTCGAATATATACGTTAAGCAAAATTTTCTATGTTCTCACACAACCAACTTACCATCTCATGATGCGTAAATCCCAGCACGCAAGTATCATTCACATATATAAGCACATCACCCGTTTGAAGTTGCCCATCAAGCCAGGCCGGTCCATTGGGCACTATCGATTTAATTTGTAGAAATTCATCGACACCAGCGGGTACACCATTCTCGCTATGATTGTTATCACCGCCGACTATGGTAATACCCAGGCCACGTGCAGATTTCATGAGAGTTGTGCTGATACGTTCACCCTGCAGTTCAGCAGCATTACGCGTAAATTTATACGGCAACTTTGCGCCGACATTTGTGCTGTTCCCAGCCAGCTGCGTTGGCGGCGGTAATGGCGGTGGTTGCATAGCGCGCTGTGATATATCCAGCGAATTTATTAAATTGCTGCCATTTAATATTGGTGTCTTAGTACGTTGCTGATGCTGGTGCTGCTCCGCATGCGCTTGACTTTGGTTCTGCTCTGCTGCACGTCGTTTTGCCTCCAGCACAGGATTCTCATATTGTGTACGTCGATTGACATGATCTATATAGTATGTGCCATACAATGAATCCTCAATTTTCTCCCAACCATAGGGCAGCTCATCTTCACAGCAATCTTCTAAAGATTTCTTTTGAAATTTTGACAGACGTGGATCTAGCCAGTGCGAGGTGCCGGTATTGTGACTGTTTTAATAAAAAAAAAAATAATTTTTTTATTTGCTAATATTTAAGTTATTATTCTGTTAAAAATGCTTACTCTATAAAGTACACTTCACCGCGCTCTGTGTATGCAGTCTCCCATTTTGTTGGCAATGGACCTAAGTCATCATCGACCATTTCATCGTTATCCGTTTGCAAGCCACCGTTTGTCGCAGCGCCAGCACCGCCGCCGCCCATAATGCCACTCTCACTACCAATGCTGCTGCCACCTCCACCCACACCAACGCTGCCAGAGCCATCACCATTGTAGTAATTCTGTAGCAAGTTCTCTGCAAAGAAAAATAAACATATACAAGGTATAAATAGGTATATATTTTTTAAGTTACTAAAATTTTTTGTAATAATTGTAAACTTTTCGACGATAAAACCTTTGTCTATTAAAACCCAACCAACATTTTTCATATAAAAATAGAAACCAAGTCAAAATGAACGTGTGTATCAATAACAGTTTATTTCTAAAACTAACCACAAACTGAATAACTATTTATTAAAAAAATTAAAACTAGTTGTTGCACGTTTGTACGGAATCTTTGTGTTATATTCACAAAAGTGAGCACGAGAAAACTAATTATATTCCACCACATGGTGGAATCATATATATATATACTATAAAAATATATGGTGTAAATATATACAATTTAATTTTGCTGAGTAGTTGATCTTAATGATATATGGAGATGAGTTAAAAATAGATTACTCAAATTGCGCGTATAAAACTTCAATATAACTTTAAATATATGCATATAAATGAAATTAACGAACTACAGAGGGAGTGGGACAGGTATCTCATAGGTCTTCCAATATCTGTATGCCATACTGAATAGAAAGCTAAACTGGATCAAAAAGGGTGAAGATTTGCATTCTCTTCATCTATCGTTAACTATCAGTTCGATTCTACTCTCTATGTGTTGGATACCATTAGACAGAGCGTCAACATTAAAATAAAAATACATAGAATATCCAAACGGCGGGTCAGTTCGTTTTAAACAACAAAGCTTCCCATCTATCCTGCTTTTTGACCGTCTAACCGGAGTGGAAATCGAGCCACTTAAAATATTTTTTTTTTTACTATCGAAACCGAACCCGAAACAGAACAATTTAATAGACATGATCACTTATTATCATTTGTAACATAGAAATTTGGCAATAAAAACTTCGCTTCTTGCACTGATTTCAGCCGGTGACATGGATACGAACAACCGAACCGAGTTACATGCTAATTTTAATTTAATTTAATCATTCATAATCTAAAAAAAATTCTCTTACTATTTTTTTTTTTCAGATCAGAAGTTATTCTTTTGGCCAACATCTTTATTACATTATTCATTCATTTGTTTCTTTTTTTTTTTTTAATTCCCGTACAAAGGCGCGAACCTTTCATGACATATGCATAAAAATCACTTTTGCTTGAGCGAACCCAGTTAAACCGTAGTGTAGTTTCACGGGTGTACCCTCCACAAAAACACTCTTTCTCGAGCAATTATCGAAACAAACAATGTGGTGGCATCGTCGAAGCAAAGAATTGTGCAACCATTCGAAAATAAATAGTTAGTTAGGTTGCTGCTTAGCTGTCATTCAGGCCGCAATTTTCCAATCGCAATCAACACCATTGAACTAGGTGTTGCCCATAGCGGCTGACCCTCTCCCCCTGACCCTCAGTATTAAAGTTATATTCAGCGTCAATGTCATCAGTGAGTTTAACGCTTTGTTACTTGTCCGCTCCGGTACGGTCCGATTAGCTTAAAGCGTTAAATTAAACACAAAGGGAGCAGCTGGAATTATATCGTAGTAAATAGTAGCTTCATTGAGCTTATGACCCACTTCTTTTACTTCATGGCAACAGCTCATCACTTAAGAGCTTTGTGTTTTTTTTTATATATATTATATTATACTCGCATAGTGTAGCTGGAAGTTATTTGGACAAAGAGTTGAATGTATAGGAAAAAAAAAAAAAGTAAAACCAGTTGCGAATTCTACTGCTTGAGGTTCAGTGGATGCTTGAGATGTGTTTGTATATAAAAGTGTTCTTGCTCTTGTGATTCTTTTGGGCTTGTCAAATTGATTTTGATTTGCTATTCATTTAAAAAAAAATGGCAAGAATGATTGGCGGTTATTTTTAGCGGCTTATAAAGATTTTGTTTTAGGTGGGTATTTCAATTAGTTTTACTTTGTTTCAGTAGAATAGTTTAAATATTTACAAATTATAATTTTTGTTAAGAGAGGTTTAGTGTTTGAATGATTTGATCTGGGCGCGTACCGGTATGGGTTTCTAACCCGCATAGAGAGAAAGAAAGAAAAAGATTAAGTATAAAGAAGAAACATTAATTACTTCATCACAACTGATTGAAAATTTACAACAAGTGAGCATGATAATACTACCTGTACACTTCACCACACCATTGTGAAAATTATTAGCATGGTAAAATTGTGTATACACATAAATTGCATAAATAAGTCGACCGCAATCTAGAAATAACTTTATATATTAATACGTTTAGGCATTTGTAGTTATTGCTATTTCACCGCTCGTCAATCACAACAAATGTAAACAGAGAGACAGTCACCAACATAATAGCAAAGCGCATACAAAGTAAATCGTGTTGTTTTCTATCTCTTCTGCGCATGCAGTGTCTTATCAACTTGTAACTGACTATTCGTTTAATATGTGTGTGTGCATTTGTATTTCATGTAAAGTCTATGTGTGCTTGATTCGTTATGTGAGTGAAGATTGTTTAAGCCGTCACAAAAAAAGCGGATTGCTTATTAATATATAGATTTATATTTATACACTAAGCTGTAACGTGAAAAACAGACCATTTTAATGAAATCACAATCGAACAATTTATGCGGATTCAAAAATAATTCGTTTTTAGTTAGAACCTTATTACAGAACATAAGTATGAAGCAGTTATTTGAACTCATAATATATCTATGTATATAATATAATACATACATTATAGAGCTCCAATTCATTTCATTTTTTACTTGGTTTAAATACTTTCCACATATTGCAATATACGAACATTTATACAAAACTAGATAAAAAAGTGTTTGTATTTATGTGCCAGCCAACGCTATTTACACATGCTAGAACAAATAAACTAATTAAACTTCAGTAAAACCGAAACTTTTATACGCTTCATTTCCGATTGAAACAGTAATAATTTCTATGAAATTTGTGTTATACAGAACTATGACAATATATCATCCAAAGATTAAAAATGGAAGTGCACACACCAAAATATACGCAATTCTGTTTGCTTTGCATAAGCAAATAAGCAACAAAAACATCGTAGCATAAGAAATGGTGTTTGATTTTCTCTTCGGTAAAGGTACGGAGAAAGATAACGAAGAACAAGGAATTTGTTTGTGTAAGTCATGCCGGTTAATGCAAAGAGCTGCGTGTGTGTAAGACAATGTACAACATATTTTGCTGAGCATAACGAAAACAAAACTACATAAAGAGCATATGGCATCTTAAGTTATACAGTTGTTTGCCATTTATAAAACCGAAAATACTACCAAAATGCCAGAACTATATTCAAGCTAATATGCTGGTTAACATTTATCTTGTTTATATGAGAACATAAGTCAAAAAAAAATCCTCAAGTATAACATGAATTCGATGCAAAGTCATGTTATAGAGAAATATAAAATCAAATTATATGACTGGAACAAAATGGGAATGAAACTCAAAATACTTGCGTAAAATGTATCACTAAAGATAGCTTTACTAGAGAAAGAATCATGTGCAACTACCGTTATATATATTTTTGTCCGAGAAACGCTCAAGAAAACCTTCGATCACGATATTATTTACGAAGTTTTGATGCTAAATACATATATGTATGTACTTTTGCTATGTTACAAACTTTGCAAGCAACTTATAATACACTACTCCAAATTATGTGAGTAGTGTTTAAAAACGAGCAATTAGAACAAACGTGCAGATATAGACTATATATATATATATATATATATATATATATATTTTTTTTTTTTTTTGTGAGTCAACAAACTGAGAAGGCAGTGTGTTTAAAGTTTGCTGTTGTTGTTGACGATGATGATGATGATGCTGTTGATAAAGTCAACATTACTCAGTATATCAAAAGCGTTCGAGTTACTTCGGTTGGTTGAACCAATTTCAGGCAAGGCAAAGCACTTGAAACTCCACTACTGTGACTGCTAATTTGTATACTGGACTTTTTTTCTTTATGTATTTTTTTTTTTTTGCTCAAACTGATTAACTAAGATACATATTGCTTCTATGTGCTTACTATGTCACTATGCTGCGCCTTTTTTTATTATAGGTAAGCATGTATTTTCAAACGGCAAACTTCAACAGAGATATGCCACCTCCACTACATAAAGGGAGATAGAGAGTAATGAACAAGATACAACTTCAGTTAAGTAGTGCATATAAATATTCATCTTTTTGTGTGTGTAGCATAGTATGTAGTATAGATACTTGCACTATGAATGCCTGTGCATCGTTTACGGAAGCGTTCTATTTGTAACTCTGCATAGAGTTTTCTTTGAATTTGGAATAGTTTGTCAATCGATTAGCAGTATCTAAACAAGTGTATTGTATATATGAGATAAAAATATGCAAATATGTTGCTGTACATGCAGACCACTATGCATATGTATAAATTTATAATAAATAATACATGAATAGTATATTGTATGTACTATATTAATATGTAGCATCTTAAAAGAGGTTAATGATTTCAAAATGAGTACGTTTATATTTGCAATACTATTATTTATTCGAGCATATATTGTGTGTATTTTAAGTACTAGTATGCATAATTTATATACATCTTCAATGAAACATGCACTAACTACACTCTCTGTGTATTCAATGCATAGATTTAGATATTAACTAACTCAAGGGACAGGACAGTCCTCTCGCCAATACATTAGTCCCTGCTGATAGATGACCAGCTGCCTGAGCATGTCAGGTGTCATACGAACTTATCGCACTGCTGCAATGGATCATTGGTGTACCTCCGCTGTACATTTTCATTCTATCCGCAGCAGCAATTGAGGCTTTATGAATTCAGACTGTAATATAGTCTGATACTGGGTGAGCTGGTCACTCTAGTATTCTCAAACATATTATTTGACCAGCGTAGACACTGTCTTGAGTTCACCGAAATTGGCCTACATCTGCTCTGCGTCTGGCTTTGGCTAGACTCAGAACCGAACAGGGGAACAAAGCTCTTATTAAATCTGACATAGCAAGGACCTTTTCAGCTTCATTAAAGAGACAGAGAAGATATTGGGTAAATTAATTTAACAATAACTGTGTTAGCGTACAAAAGATATTCGTTTATAACGCAGTATCCATTTTCCGTCCTAATGTCCAATTTTTTCCATGCGTAATAAAATATCATATGACAATGAACTACTGGACATAATAATAATAATAATGCCCATGGTTATCATTTACGTCTCATGTCAGAAGCAATTAGCGAACAATCACAAAGCCTATTCCATTCCTTGTACTATATACATGTATAGGTACACGGGTATATGTTGCGATTATAAGTTAAATCTTCGCAGATATATGTGTATATGTATTGTATTGGTGAAAAGATACACTCATATAAAATCAAAAAGACAGAAAGTGTGTGTGTTTGGGTGTGCACACAGCTGGCTTAATTTATAGCATGCAATGTAAACCAAGTTAACGAAGCAACCAACCACTCAACCAACCAAGCCAATTAGATGCAATCATTAAGCAACAAAAGTGCATATGACGAACAACATCAAGTGTTCAGATCGTGGTAGTATGTACTCATTTATGGATGACAATGTAGGAAGCAGAACGGAGCGTCCATGGTGAATCATGTTGGTAACGTGTAACCAAAATGTCGCGATCTTGAGACTTGTTATTAAGATTATTGCTGCCGATGGTGGGTGTGTGAATAAAATGCAACGAAGTGTAGTAAGAACATCGTGAAAGGCGTGCAAGTAAAATAGAACTGTTTACTAGAAATACATATCAAACTTCACAAGATTGTTGCTTACTTAGATACAGGTGAAATTGTATTGGAAAGTTTTTAGTTTTACTAGTTGAAAAAGAAACAAATTCGAAAAAATTAGTAGATAATATGCTATAGAAAATTTTCTTAAAAAAAAAAACAGCTGTTTAAAATCAACTGTCACAAAGAAAATAGCTGTTTATGTTTTGAGGTTAATATAGAATCAAATATGGCGTGAGGATGCCATAAACTACATATATAAGAACAAGTTTTTGGATCAACGCTGTACCTGCTATGGACCGTGGTACGGGTATTTTCACTTATTAGATGCATCTGCCTGCAGAAAGCCACCATGCCAAGATTCAAACCAATCCTAATTTGCCATCAATTCATCGAAAGAAACACAGTACATATTACCAATAAAGCACGGGATGGTCATATTTTCCCGGACCTGTAACATTTCTGTTCGACTCTATATGAATGAAGCTTTAAAAAATTAAAAATTTCAAACTACTTCGTAGGCTTCTAAGTGCCCTACAATTCGTAGTACCCTGCACTTTTCTATACATAACTTAAACTAGTTAGCGATTGGAGTCGCCTACGTCTTCGACTGTATATAATATAAAATGTAACAAGTTTTTGTTTACAAACAAAAAAATTTACTTCAGCTGCATAAGACTTTTGTTCTCAATATAAAAAAAAAAAAAGAAAAAAAGATAAGTGGCAATTTTATTTCATGATGTATTCTCACACAGAGGGTCTTGACTTACTTGCACCCACACTGTTTGTTTCCCCGGCAGTAATTGAAAGACATATTGCATGTATCGTAGATACAATAGCTGAACTTATATAGAATAAGAACATCTACGCTGCTGCACTTCTGAGATACTTTCGCAGCACTCATTCTATTATACTACTACCTACTTACAACAAACTCTGAATGTACTTTCATTCATAAGTGAATTCTACAAAAAGTTCTCTTGAACGCCCAACATGCAACATGAATATTAATTCAAAGATTTATACATATACATATATATATATAGTTCTCAAAGAAGTTGTTCCATGGTTGTAAAAATTGTAGCAAGTTTTTATTAAGCAGCAATAGTTCTAATAACCTCATTTTTCGATTGCTAATTGTGAACTATACTAGGCACAGACTAATTATAATTATCTATGAGTATAGCTAGCTTTTGTATCAAATAGTACACAACAAAATCTTCTCGATTACATGCAATTTTGTTTGCCCAACTCAAATCATTGACAGTAGTAAGACAGACGAGATACATTTTTCAATCACTGACTCATCATAATTCTTAAGAAATTGTACATTTCGATTGAACGCACAAAGAGACCTTTTGGAGGTGTGGTGGTGGTACATGAAACAAATTCGAAGATGAAGATTTCAAGTAAGACACAGTATTTTACCTGAGTAAACACTTTGTGATTTGAAATTCATTTCGTTTCACTTTTTCTTTTTCGCTTTTAATTTAGGAATTTCTTCTTTAACAACATTCCAATGGAATTTTAAACACTGAATCACAGTGTTAAGGTACAGTCAAATCTTGAAAATGGGATGTAAACAGAAAGATTGTTATTGTAACAGTTTGATTTGTCAAATCATACATAAAGAACGGCTTTGTGTCGTATAGCAAATTAGATTTGCTATGTAAAAAAGTAACAAACTTGTTATATAGGCCAGTTGCAGTATGCACTTACCTCAAAGGCTTCGGGTTCGAATCCCAGGGCAAGCATGGTAGTTAAATTTATATTTTAACTATTTTAACTACCATGCTTGAGCGTTAAATGCTTGTATCGTTTTATAGATTGTTGTGCGTGAGTTGTGTATTAAAAATGACAAATTATATAAGCTACTTATGTAAATTCATAATAAACTTCATTTGTCTAATATCAACAAACTTAAATATATGTTATTTAAGTTCAATTAAAAAGTGTTCAGCATTAATTATAAACACTAATTCAGGCTATTTAACTCAAAATTAATTCTAAACGTACACGACAATTTTGCGTCACGCATTTCTTGTCACGAAATAAACCAAGCAAAGACTATCAAAACAAAAGAGACATTATTATTTTGATTGCTAATTGTCATTTAACAATAGAGAAATGTTATGAAAAACAAAAAGAAAAAAAAACGCACTTCGATAAAACCGAAGCTTTAATACACTTTATACTTTGATTGGCAAAAATCTTTCCACATAAATTTTATATTCAGAAGCAATTCTGTTGTCATGTCAAGAATTAACAACCAAATTATGCGTATCTGTCAAATGTCTTGGATTGACACTAGAAACACGGTTTACATGGCGAATCCACATTGCGGCCAAGAGAAAGCACTTAAAATTCAGTATGTGGCTTCTGTGTCGTCAAAAGTAAATTTACCTCTGGGAATAGTGATACGAACATATAAATTCTGTAAAGGTTCCAGAGCAAAGTACTAAGAATGATCTCCAATGCACATATGTATGTTCATTGATAACAGCAGCATACACTGTATTTTTGGTGATCCAAGCTAGTATATAAATGAATAAATATTTCATGTTTATGGGTTATATGTATATTCGAGCTCTATTTTATGGTGACCCGAGCAGTTGTAGAGATTTATGTAAACAAGCTGATAGGAACGCTTTGCTATGGTGACCCAACCTCATCCAAGAATTTATCTATATATAAACTTTAACGCTGGTACTTTTTCTACAAGACTTTACAAACTGTACGACTAACTTAAAATACCCTTATAACCATTTTATTTGTAGTGTATAAAAAAACGACAAATAAACTGGTTGAATTCAGTTAGTCGTGTCACATTAAATGTTCCACTCTCTTACGCTTAGAAAAGAAGAAGAAGAAAACTGGTATAAGTAATTAATTAATGATATTTTTAATGATACGACGAGTACAAACCATGAAATAGTTTTAAAAAAAAAAAAAAAAAAATTGTATTTATAAACATATTGAAATACAACACGTTTTGTGTGCGTTACGCTACTCTGACGCATAAAACGCTCGCTTTTTATATTCATTATTTTTTTTTTTGTTTTTTGTTGCGCGTGCGTTGCTTCTTTGATGAACTTTAATGGAACTCCGCCGGTCAGATGAATCAGTGGAACAGCTGGTAGACTTTGTTTGTTTCGTGCGTGTTAATGTCCGTCTGTCTGCCTGTTTATAGTATGTAAAAAAAAAATATATAAAATCGAGTGCGGCACGCGGCCAGTAAAATATTTAAGTACGCCCTGCCCTGAAGAATGCCCTGTAGCCAACCATATAACCACAACAATATCAATAATGCCTTTTTTTGTTTATTATTTCTTCATTTGAAAGTCAATGAACTGCTCAGTAGCGTTTTGTTTCTTTGTTATTGAAGTTGTTTTCTTTTTGTTATTAGCTCGAAATTTAAAACAATTGAAGGCATTTATTTTTAGGAAGTTTTTCTATTAATTGGAAAAATAAATTGAAAAAAAAAGTAGGTAAATGTATGCAAACAATGCATGGCATACAAATAAAAAGAAGTGCATTTATTTTGAAAATGTGTTGTGGATTTTATAGAGAGGAATTTAGCTTAAAATGATTATTTGGAAAGCTATTGCTTAAAATTATTTTTCTTAGTCTGGTGTGGATTCCGTTGAAAACGATTGCATTCATAAAATATTTTTGAATTGATATTTGATATAATTGGATTATATAGATTGACAATTGGAGATGCAAGTCATTTGTAAAATTCCATATTAGTGGAGAAAATTATTGATTGCAATTCACTTGGTAATGACCGAAACGATTCTTTGCACACAAGCACACAAAAGTCCTGGGTAGCCCCTGAACATTTGTTTCCTTGTGAGCAATGAGATAAAATATTTCCAGTGAATACACTAAGGAAGACTCGGATACGATCCCCCTTTTATGACGCCCCGCAAACGATATAAGGAACATGATATACCCACTATAGTTTCAATTAGTTTATTGCGTCTGGAGCATCTCTACGAATTCTACCTCAATCACAATATTAAAATCGTGGTCCAACAGTTGACAAATTCATTCTAATTGACTACGACACAGATCGGAACATGGTCACCAATAGCATCAGATTTTCCACCGTAACATTCACAAGGGTACTAAGCTCAGCCCCGAAGAAAGCATACGTAGGCAAATTGATCATGTTGTGAACCAGGGGAGAGAAACATCGAGCGTGTTGAAAGTGCAAACGATACGAGATCCTAACACCAACTCAGTATGGTGCACGCACTCAACGAAAGCTAGACGTCGGAATGCTTCAATCACAACAGACTGCCGAACTCTTTTCAGACTCTCCCAACTGTTCCGGGAATAAACTCATATATGAACATATGTGAGCAGTGGAGATATATTTTCCACTCCATGGATACGGCTGCCAAATAGATCATTGATTGACCTTTGACGAACTCTTGGTGTAATGAGCGGTGTCGCCAAGCTACTGCAGATAAAGACGCCGCCTACAGATGAACTCTGCAATCGGGAGCAACGCAAGCTGTTAGAGAGTAATATCGAGACGTGAGACGGAGAGAGGAGAAAAGCATTTTGAGACCCAAAAAAAAAAAGGAGCAAGAAAGACGTGAAGGTGAGAACGTTGAGGTGTTATGTAATAGAAACAAAGCTTGAAGATTTTATAAAAAGATCAAACGTCTGACCTGGTTTTAAGCACGGAATTTCCTTCTATAAGGACGAATATGGAAGGTTTACTATGGACTGAACATACGGAGAAGGGAACAATGCCGCAAATAAAGAAGTATTTTTAGCAACACTAATTTATGATGGTTTCCTTGTAGAGCCGAACTATCGTGGAACAAGTTTCCTTTCAACTGAATATAACTACTTTGGGCTCAGAAAGCAAATTAGAAGTAAAGGCTTCTCTCGAAGCATAAAGGTTAATTTCTATAAGCCACTTATCATCCCGGTGCTGCTGTATGGTGCATAAGCGTGGAACCTGAGAACATTGGATACAGCATCTTTCGGAGTGTTCGAGAGACATTTTTTTAATTTTTTTGGAATTTGTTACATATTTAAAACTATTGGTTGTTAAGTATTATTAACTAATGCTTAGAATGCACACAAAGTATGAAGTTCACAAATACGTATAAAATGGTGTGGACTCGTTGAGTATTACTCCATTTCTGAAATCGGCTCTAATACATTATTTGAAATGCTTTATTTAAAAGTCATTAACAATGCTTTACATTTACTTAGAATCCACAATGTAGATTCTGTTGAGAAAATATTCAACAAAATTAAAATAACTCTTAACAAAAAACAATTACATCATCGCATAGCCCATTAAAATAAAAATATTATTTAGTAGCACGATTTTATGCATATGTAAAATTTAACAACTTGTATAATCTTACAAAATAAATTAGCACTTGCTTGGCCAATTTTCGAATAATTTACAATAGCATTACTCTATAAATATCCACAATGTAACAAATCCCTCATCATTTACAAAACAAACAAACAAACAAACTATTTCATTAAATTCAAATGCATCCACTAAACTCGAGAAAATATGCTAATTAAAAACATAAACGCAAGGCTATGCGTTACAATTCAGTTAACACAAAATGTTTGGGTAGTGTAAATTTTTTTAAGCCATATTTAACGCCCGCTTAGCACAGTCAACAACAAATAGCTTGATGAAATCAGTTGGCGTAACTTCCGAAAACGATTACTAAAAAGAAAAATACTTTTTCGAAATTTTTCGACGATTTTGTTACAGATTTGAATTTAGTTTAAAAAAAAAAAAAAAAAAAACACGTTTCATTCATAAAATTCTGATAATGGTAGGCGCCAGTATGCAAATTGTTGCACCGACTCGAAACAAAACAAAAGAAATATAGCAGAAACTAAACTAAAACCATTTACTACGTTAAACTATATCAGTGAGAAAAAAAAAGAAAAAGATATTGTATCTAATTAATGATGATGAACTCATTTAATAGCTTGTGGTAGTTTTGTGTGGTTTGAAGTGTCATGAATGAATGGAAGGCATTGTCTTTTTTTCTCTTCATTCAGCATTTTTTTTTCTGCAGTTTTTACTACGAAATTACTTACGAGACGAACTGTGTGACATTCTATTTATAAATAGTTAGTTTGCATATGTGTAAAAACGAGCGCAAATGGATTAGGTGACATTTGTCACATGTCTTGTATTACCACACATTGGGAAATGTATCTTAAATATGCACGACATCGAAATATGTACTTGTAAATGAAAAATGGAAATTGGTGTGAAAAGAAAATATTAAAATTTAAATACGGTTATATTTTTCCATGAAGTACAGCTTGTTTAGTCGTTGGAATTTTACTTAGTCACATAAAATCCTTGCTGATGTTTGAGTGGGCTGTAAGAATGAACTTTTGATACTGTACTTAAAGAAGTACTTCTCTCTTAAATTATGCTCTTTTACTCAGTAACATAGAATCATTGCTGATGTGTTAGTCTGTTGTGTGTGATTGGGCTGTAAGAACGAGCTTCTAATACTGTTTTTAAAATAGTACTTTTGTCTCAGCTTTTGCCCTTGTACTCAATTACATTTAATAGATGCTGATGTGAGTCTGCTGATGTGTGATTTATGCTTTAGCAATGAAAATTTGATAAGAGTTAGAGAAACAAATAACATTTTTTTTTCGATTTCTATGGCATTTGAATAATTTTTAACTAACTACAAGGTCTGTCGCAAAAGAAAATATCTGTTTCTGGTGGCCAGCTATTGGTAGGTTCACTGATATCTTATAAAAATTGTATGACAATCACTACAAGCGAAGTTATCGCGCAAAGAACAAATATTAAGTTCTTTTTTAAACTTGGTAAAACATTCACCGAAACGTTCGAAATGATGAAACAAGTTTATGGTTACAATTGTCTATCCCGTAGCAATGTTCACAAGTGGTTTAAACGTTTTCAAGAAGGTCGTGAAGACCTCTGTGACGATGAAAAGTCGACCCGGCCAAAATCAGTGGTGATCGAAAAGAACATTGAAAAAGTGCGTGAATTCATTCAAAATGAGCCGAAATCTTCGATCAACCATTCACCCTACTCGGCTGATTTGGCTCCGTGTGACTTTTATCTATTTGGAAAACTTCATTTGCCGATGAAAGGACACCGCTATGAGGACATTGAAGCCATCTAAAAGGCGTAGACCGGTAATCACCAGACATTCCGAAAAATGATCTAAAACACTCATTCGAAATGCTTTTTGACCGTGCAAAACGCACAAGGAAACAATTTTGAATAAAAAAAAATCACTTTTGCAAAATATTAAATTTGTGTTGTTTTTTTCGAACAGTACTATTTCTTTTGCGACACACTTGTATATAGAATTTCTCAAAATATGTAAAAAATGTATCTTTTTTTTTTGTAATGAATTTCATAGCGGTTTTTCCTCATTTCATTATATCACTCAGGACCTTCAATTATATAGAGTATCTCAGAAACAATCAATCAACACATATGCGCAGTTAATTTTCTACGAATTCCACTTTGTTTTCACTACAAAGACTACAATGATGCTCATGTCAAAAGGTACTAAAGTACTTATGCTGATTGAAGCCAAGTGCAATGTGTAGATACATACATACGTTGTAGTAAAAGTGAAATGCTTAGCTGCATAAGTAAGACTAAGAATGTCAATAAAGAAGACCTATAAGAAGAAGTGAGAAGTATTTCACTTTGCACATGCTTACTCAACTGCTTATATGTATATCGCATTTATATATCTTCTTACAAATATATCTAGATACAAAAAGAGCTATTGTTCATATGCACACATAGAGCTGCCCATAGTGCGCACATAAACAAAATACAATTGGCACGTGGTCACCAGACGCCATTCTCAACGCTTTGCACAATTAATACATATAAAGTATCTGAAACCAAACCCCAAAATTTTTACGTTTTGCTTCGATTTGAATGCCTGTTCACATTATTTACGCGCACGTACATATTTTTAGTCTGCACCCTTTTTCAATGCATTTAGTTCGATTTGGTTCGTAAATGTAATTTCAAATATTTTTATTTTTCTTACAAGAAAATAGCAGCCAACCAGGCGGGCAAGATATACAAAATATGTAATCGTAATTACCCAAAAATAAATGCGTAAAAAATTAAATTCTTGAACATGTGCTGTTGTGTTATTTTGTGTTATTTATGGCATGCAAGTCAATTAAATTGGCTACGAATTATTGTAAGTTAAAATTACATACTTTTTATGTATAAATTTTATACGCATTTATTGGCCACACAGCAAGTTTAGAGCAAATTTGATTTGGCAATCGAAGTCTGCAAAATACGTTTCGTTTACTTAAACTAAAACAATTTTTCATGGTGCCCGAGCAGGGACAAGAACCTTGCACACTTTCGTTTGCTTAAACTAAAGCATTTTTTCCAAAATACATAGAGTACTATTTCCGTTTTTGAGTCACTTCAATGATTTATTGGTTTAAGTTTATATAATGAACATCTTGCTAGATGAAATAGATACTGTGTGCACCTTAAAATCGTGCATGTTGATGTGACTCTGATGAAGTTTTCCATTTTTGTAGCCAATTTTCAACTGAGTTGCCGTACATCGTGGAGAGTATGCCAAATTTTCTAAAAGCTTTGAAAAGGAGTCGTTTGAAATGATTGAGCAAATTACACATACTTGCAGAGGACAAATGAGAAAACATATTGTATCAAAAAATGCACAAATTCATTTTCAATAATTAATTAGTTGTTTGCGTACCAAATTGAAATTGAAATTGATTTTGATTTTTAATGAGTTAAAAGTGCAGCTTAAGCATGACATCGTTTGAGTCAGATTGAATGAGTGCAACAATACACGTCTAAGGTTTCCGGTGTGAGTAATTTATTATGCCAATGTAAAAGTTACAAAACTTTAATATACCTATTTTGCGTATATATGCGTAAGAATTTAAATTAATAGTTTATAAAATCGTGAGAGAAGATTTTAGTTTAAGGTTTAGTGCAGAAAAGTATACCAACATCAACTGCAGTAAACAGAAAGAATTATTCTTCCATATTAAAAATAAAGATAACTAGAAAGCTACAGCGACTGACGACAGTTTAGTGGGCTGTATAGTGCGTAGCTTTCATATACATATATGGCACTGGAATATGATAGCGTTACAATGCTTTACAAAATTGAAAACAGTATGTACAAATTGTTCAAAGTCGGGGTCATCATGGCAAAAGCATTTTTAGTGCGATACCGCACCTTTTTCCAAATGATATATAGCTATAAACCGTCTCTTAATCGATAGTAACAAACTCTATAAATTCGATCTAACTATATCTATCTGTCTGACCATTCTCAGGACCTAAATCTCCGAGATCCATCTGACTGACCGTTCTCAGCAGCTAAGCACACATAGTGTGAATAGTATATTAAATTTGTAACAACCAAAATGAGACATCAGAAACTCAATAGAGTATACATGTAAGTATATTCTTGTGCAGCTTCGATATAACCATGTCCGTCTGTTTGTGTGTATATAAATACGTGAGCTGCTTGAACCATAAATGGCACCGTCTGAAGCTGCCTTAACTTTTACTGTAAACTGTGAAAACATTTCAACTGTCTAAGCTTATAAATTACATAATATTGAAACTTCAAAGAGCCAAAAACTTAGCCAAGAACATTTTGTGCACTCAGATTGCTACAAAATATGTATTTGCAATTTCCGCCTCAATTGCCGTACTAGACTCAAGAATCAGTATGCTCGTAGTTATATAATTAAAAATGTGGCTTACCTTTGCTGCCTTTCAATATGCTGCTAGGATGTTGTTGACGTTGTACAGCAGTGGCGCCACCGATCACATTGCTTATGCCATTATTATGATTCTGTTGCAGATTGTTACCATTGCTGTTGAGACTATTTATATTGCCATTGCCATTGGCAAATGACATTTGACTATTGCTGGATGAGGCACCGCCCAGAGAAACAACATCCTCACGTGAGGCATGCAACAATTGTTGTGTATGCTTCTTAAGTACACCACCACCACCAGTAGAGGATGTTGTTGGTGCTGTTGCTGCTGCTGTTGCTGTTGTTTGGGCGCCTAAAATGTTGCCACCTGTAGTAGCCATATGTGTGGCAAGGTTTGTTGCCGCAGCAATACCGTTAATAATATTTGTGTTGCCGCCATTGATGTTGCCATTGTTGTTGGTGTTGTTGCTATTTCCGTTTGCAAGGTTAGAATTTAGATTTGAATTTCCGTTAAATGTTGCTAAACTAGTTGCTGCCGTAGTTGTTGTTGTTGTTGCTGCTGCTGCTGCTGCTGCTCCAACAACAGGATGTTGTTGTTGTTGCTGCTGCTGAGATGTTGCTGCCGCATGCTGATAATAATGATTGTTGTAGTTTTGTTGCTGCTGTTGTTGTTGGTGGTGTTGTTGTTGCAATATATAATCATTATTAGCATTATTTGTTGCCGTTGTTGTTCCATCTAAGCTCGCCATTTTGTTTGCTTTTAATGTTGTTGTTGCTGCTGCTGTAGTTGTTGCTGTCGCTGTCGCTGTTAGTGTTGGCATTTTTTATCGCTTCTTTTTTCTCTCTACTTCAAGTTAATAATTTTTATTATTTTTACTCATTACAAAACAATTAATTTGCATTTTTTGCGCACGTTCCATTTTAATTAAATTGCTTTTTCTTTGTTCTATGTATATATGATCTATTCGACTTCTCTAACAATTTATTTAATGCTTAAATTACTCTGCGCAATCATTTAATACTTATTTGCTGTTGGAATGTTTTGTTACTTATTTTACTTTATTATATTTTTTATTTGCGCAAAATCATCACTTTTATCATTGAAGATTTATAGTGTTAATCACACCATCACATCACATTGTCATTGTCATTGAAAAGAGAAAAAGTTTATCACAAAATAATTGTGCAAAATCTGCAATGAAAATAGCATAAAAAAGAAAACCATCATTAGTAAATGCAATGGAAAAGAAAACAACAATATACTTGATTTATATTAATCTATTAATTTGCTTATAAATTGTAATAGCAAATCTATATATTAATACTTTCTTTTGTTTTCTTTGTAAAAATGATCATGAACAATTTCTAGATTTCATGGCGCCCGAGCAGTCAGATCTAAGTTAATACTATAAACTGTATACTTTTTTACAAGAAAATTCTTAAGAAAATTGTTTCTGTTAAGAATATACTCCCATACTTCTACCATTCTCTGAAATTGTACTGTCTAAGAACTCGAGCCATTATAACATTTTCAATTGCTTCATTAGTAATACAATAGAAAAATATTACTGTGTAAAAACCCACGGACTTTTCATGGCGCCCGAGCAGGGATAAGTTGTTGATGAAGTTGATTACAAAATTTTCAATTTAGTACATAAGCACTCTCCAGAAAGGTTTGAGAATCTATCCGATTCTTTACATTGCATTTTGACTGTCTTGCACATTTATTATTGTATTTCTTATTAAATCGAGTGTATCTTCTATAAATCTACAGATTACAATCATATAATTAAGCAGACAACACTTTAGCTAACACAGGCCTGCAGTTTGTTGAGAAATCCTAAAATTCCTATATCTCATTGGTAATTAATCTTTTATTCTAGAGCGTATTGAAGTCAGTATGTTCGTATATTATATTGAACAATATGTTATGATATACGATACTTGAATAAATATTGTACATAAACCGAGCTGAATTAGCAGTATCATTATTCCAAATGAACAAAAATGTACTGCAACTTAAAACAATGAAAAGAATAAAAGACATTTTACGTATAAACTATTGAATAGAAAAGAACATTTTTTTTTTTTTTAAAAATTCTTTTCGAATCTTCATCAGCAATAACAAATTTGGTAGTACTCTGTAAAAGGCCATGGATTTTTCATGGCGCCCGAGCAGGAACCAGTTGATGAAGACTATTATTTGTTAGCGAAGTATTAATCATTTTGTAAAATGCAATACAATCGTTGCACATTAAAAATTCAAGGAAGCTGAACATTTAATCGTAAGTAGGTAAGTTCTGCTAAAGAATATTTAACCTGCTTAGCAATATTTAAAGTAATTACAATTAATATGGTATAAACAACGTTTCCAAATGGTTTGTGTGTCTGCCCAAATCCAAAATTTTACAAGCATGTGTACTTTTTGAAGATTGAAAATTCTTTATAAAATTGTTTCTGTTGTAAAATTGAAATACCTCACATAGGTGCAGATCAGATTACCATTAGGAAAGCTTCATAGAAACTTGTCCGAATATTTGAATACGAATACGAAATTAGTTTTACAAAATAATCTAAAGTTTGACAATGAATGTTGTGTTTAATTAGGAGTTTTCCAAAACACTTGTTGTATCAAGTTAGTTAATAAGTTTCAATAACACCAAACAACACACAAATGAAAGTGTAAAGGTATTTCAATACAAAGCACAAAGTTATTTACAGTTTGAAACTTAAAAAAAAAACGCTGTGAAATGGTGTTTTTTATTAAAGCACTTAATGAACATAAAAATGCCAAACAGTTTCATATAAAAAAGAAAGAAAGAAAGTTATGCTGCGGTTAGTAAAAGCTTCCCTATTTTTAATGGACGCCATCAAAAGGAGGATTTACTGCTGAAGGCGAGCTCGACAGTTGAGTTTGTTGTTTGCTAGATTATTTGGTTTGGTTTGGCTGAAATTGTAGTCTGAGTCAGAGTCAAGCAAAGTAGACTGAAGTGTAGTTGACTTAAGTTGAAGTACATATTTTTCTCCGCTTGTGAGAAATTTCACTGTTCATAAGTGGAATTCAACTATAACTATGTACTACTACTACCACTACTGTTTGGGGCATACATAAAATGAATTATTATTGTAGTAAGTTGGAAGAAAAAAAAAATACAAGAAAAACAAAATAAATACAAGAAATCGCTTACAGCAGTAGAAAAGTTGGCAACACGTTGCATGACAGCAATTGTTGCTGAATGAAAGAAGATGAATGATGATGAAGATCATCATCATCATCATCGCAATCGCAATCGTCATCGTCAACAATGACAATGCGAACTTCACTTCACGCTCTTCTATGAATCTTGGCTTGTTAAAAAGTCTGCCTTGGGCTACCGAAGATTTAGACATACATCAACACAGTGATCATGGTAGTCTTTTGGTTTTTGTTATATCTGAGATTTAGACTACTTAAAATTTTATTTTTTTTTTTTGTAGATTATAGAGTTGTTAAACCCAAGGCTATTTGAAATACCAGAAATTGATTGGCAGTGACATTGTTGCGGAGTGGCATAGAAAACTGAAGTCAGCTTTAGACCGGCTTTTAATAAGAAAGTTGCATTTGAGCTATTGGAGATAGTATATTCGTACATTTCTGAGATAGATTTGAAATCTTACTAATAAGTTTCACGGCTGTATGATACGCAGATAAACGTACTGATAATGGTGTTAAAGAGGAGTACTTAAACTCAGCTACACAGACACATAGGGGCAGTAATCGGTTGAAGCTTCTCGGCGCCCAAAAAAAGTTACGATTTCATTGAAGAACATTTCCAAAGTACTCCCATTCTTCATTAATCACTTTGAAACAGTTGGTGAAGATTTGCTGAATTTTTTCGAATCTAATCGCACAGAACCCACAAAGAGTTTAGCATAGACTATAATAAGTGTGACTACTCCGGCTAGAGATGGTTAAAAATTCTCCGGCAATCAAATTTAATTTTCAAAGTTGTTTAACTGTTATATAACTTGACTGTTCTTATGATAAATGGTTAGAAAGAATTTCTCAGTTCTTGTTTGAATTCCTCCATACTTCTTTGTTGAAGTTAGAAGTCTCCATAAATCTCGATTAAGTTTTGCTTCAGTAGATATTCTACATTTCATTTATGCATGCATGAAATATTCGTTTAAACACCTGCAGCAAATAATATACTTCACAAATTTCTTCAACAGAAATTCAAAAATAATTCAATGAGTATTTCCTCGAAAAATAATCAAGCGTTGACTCATGCAACTATGGACAAAGCCAAACCGATATTATTATGAACGGCAAAACTAAAGTAAAATTGTATAAAAATATATCCAACAAAAAAAATCTAAAAGAAGCAAACAACAAAACAGAACACACATTAAATTCCGTATGCGAAATATTTTATTGCAATAAAAAAAAATAACATAAAAACCTTTAAATTAGGTAAAACCAAAACTTTGATACGCTACACAGAAGCTTTAAAATAAATAGTGATTATATTATTCATAAAAAAAATTGAAGTTTATGGTTCGAATGTTTAAGAAATTGCAACTCATGCAACTATCTAAAGCATAGGATGGCACGTAGCTATTCAAATGATTAGTAAAAGTTTGCGATACATAACTCGACCCAAGAACATCTATTAGAACTATAGTACTGTAAGGATACCACCAACAGAACACAAATATGCTATTATGCGTCTAAAATTTAAGTAGAAATGCTGAATAATACCATTTTTTGTTACAACGCGAAAACAGTTAATTTGGTAAGTACAAAAGTAAACCTAGGGCATGAGTGAGCATACCGCTTAACTCGCACTGCTCGAAGATTCGAAAATATTCTTCGCCGAAACCGCTTATATTTTTTCACCACGGTATTGATACTTGTAGAGTGGATTGTTTTCTTTTTGTGTTAGTCAACAGAATTGTGGATATGCTCCTGGCAAGGTATTAATTTTCAACGGCACTGCTATGGTAATCCTGACAAGAAGCCTAAATACCAATTTTGAAGTACGATAAAGCATTGCGTATCAAAAAACAACATACAAACAAATATAATTATTCTGATGTTATCTCCGTCTTAAACTTTCAGCAAAATTATAAAACACTATTTCATACCGTGTTACTTTATGTAGGGCATAAAAATATTGAAATAAATGCTGCAAGGGAAACTCAATAATAAGAAGATGAAAAATAATGCTAAACAACCGAGAAAACGAGTTTACAGACCCGTCAGACTACTGCGAAAAAAAAAAATCAAACGATGCAAAAAATTTAAACCAAAGGTAAACTCAGGGCGATGGTGACGCATGCAACAGATGAAGTGTTGTGAAGCATGCAACTTGGAGTACGAGTAGTAATGGGGCAGGCCTCCTGTTGCATTTTTGTGTTGCAGAACGATTTCAACGAAGAAAAATGTACGGAGAGAATGGCTGACAATCAGATTGTCAGCATTAGTTGAACTAAAACAGAAAAAAAATTATAATAATAATAATAAACCTTTGAAATTTTAATACCCTTCTCACGAGCAGTGTTCTTAAGCAGTCTGTAAAGAGCTCTCATATGAATTGTGCAGCTGAAGTATTTGAGAAATCTTATTATTTTGAACAGATCAAAATTTTAGAGATATGTTGGACGAATTGTATTAAAAAAATAAAAACAGATTAAACCAAAGGTGTTTTATTTGTTTTTTTTTTTTTTGTTTTTTGAGAGTAGTTCCTGAATTTTCCCTGAAGTACCCAATCTGCATCATTAAATTTGTGTTCGCAGCCATTGACATGAAAGGCAGACAGACGGACAGAAAGAAAGCAGATCGGTGCCGAAATTGACCTCAAACGTAATCGTGTGATAACTTCGAAGTAGTGTTTGATATTGTCAAGTTTTTGCGCCGTTTCATAAATGCGAATAAAATATGAAGCACATCAGCGACCAAACAGCAGACAAAATAGTGGTTTTCTTTAATCGGATAGGCGCAGCAGCCCTCTGATTTCTGTACGTCTGTCTGCCTTTTATGTCTCCGCTCAATGGTAGTTACTAAACTAAATTAAGCTAAACGACGAAATTGCTCAACACTTTAACAGTAGTCTATTAACAGTTGGTAGTTGAAAGGAGCTGTGTTGCACTCAAAGTCACTACGCGGGAAAGTCAAAAAGTTACTAACTTATCAAATTGCGCTCGTATCTTCAACAAGTGAGATTTTATGTTCAAAAAACAATATCTGGCTCAAATCACCCAACTCTCCCTTACACACGTATATACCTTATGGGTTCTCCAAAGCCTGCTTCAATGCGTTACAAACATTCCGATAAACTTGTAATAGCCTTTTCACACTTTAAGTGAAGGCGATAAAAAAAAACTACAAAAAAAAAACAAAGATATGAGAGGGAGTAAAGTACCGCGGGAGCTGTTTTTGTTGTTGTTATTGTTGCATACTACCGACAAACGCTAAAGCGACAGTCAGACAATTGTAGCTCCAAAGCTGTTTCAAAAGTTGCTCTGGGAAAACGAGCGGTTGCCGTTGCAGTTGCCGCCCGCCAAAGTCACTTGACTGCGGTCAAAATGCGGCACACGCTCTTACACCCTGTCAGTTAATGTCACTCTCTCTCTCTCTCTCTCTCTCTATATATATATATATATATATATATATATATATATATATATATATATATATATATATATATATATATATATATATATATATATATATATATATATATATATATATATATATATATATATATATATATATATATATATATATATATATATATATATATATATATATATATATATATATATATATATATATATATATCTTTCTCTAGCTGTCACATTGCTTTTCACCTGCATTGTTGCTGTAACCACCTGTCGTACATTTAATGCTGCAGCAACAACAGCAGCAGCAGCGGCAACAGCAAGTTGCAACGACATAAACTGGCAGCAGCAGCGTTGCAAAACAAGTTGTTGCCACAGTAATAAAATAAAAAATTATTTACGCGCGCGATGAACACAAAAAAGAAAAAAAGAGAAGGAAAATGTGGTCACGGTAAACTGGCGTAGTGCACCACTTGCGGCGCCGTACTATCATGGACCTGGTTTTGGCAGCCAAAGCAAAAGTGGAAGTACCAGTCACTCATTTTTGTAATAATATTTATTTTCACTTATTGAGTGAAATTTGTCACACAATGAAGCTCTTCAGCAGAGAAATCGAATTCAAATTTATTGCGTGAAAATGGTTTGTATGAAGCAGTTTGTTTTTTTTTTATGATTTAGACCCTATACCACTCAGGTATATTGTAGATTTTTATTAGTGAATTTTTTATTTTTAGAATCGGTTCAGAAGTTCCACAAAGAAGCACAAACTTTACCTCTTTATACATCTAGATAATATATTACGCTTCCAGAATTTTGTCTCGTTCCATTTTATATTAAAATGTTACCTAAGTTTTGTTATCATTTTGAACCCTGATTAAAGAAAAATATCGTTTCTTCTGTTCAAGCCGTGTGATGTTTCAAGCAAATGTCGACGGTGGTTATTCTCCAAGTTGTCTAGTACCTGTTTTATCTAGCAATTTTATCAGCTGTCTAAATTTTTATAAACCAAGACAATGTTTTTACTCAAATTCGCAAAATCGGTCAGCATTTTCCGTAACAGCAAGTTTTCGAGGTGTTCCAAATTAGATCAACAATAAAGTTAACCATGAAAGCCATAAAAATAGTTGGCAAAAGTTTGAACACCCCGAAAATTTTGGTAAAACAGCAATTGTGAATTTCAATATTCATAATTCATATTCAGACGTGTTTTCAACAAAAATTCGCTACCCATCATCGCATTCAAATTGATCATAATTATGCAAAAAGTTGGAAAAACTTCTGAAAAAGTGTATTTTATATCAAAAAATGTGATTGAAAATTGGATTGAATGTATTGCTTGGATGAATTTTGTTCGGAGACATGCAATCTCCCAGCAAAATGGCAAACATCAATCAATTAAACATACACAAATTACATAGGTAAAAAAACTCGATTTCGTCAACTACAACAATGTTATTGGTGATTTTGTAATTATAGACATATTTACAAATAATATTAGTAATAATATTAGATGGTCGGACGGACGGACCTGTCCACATCGACTTGCCTACCGATGCTGATCAAGAATATATATGTATATAAATACTTTATAGGGTCTGCCACGTCTGCTTCTGGCTGTTACATATATTTTCACAAACTTAATAGAACCTTTTACCTTATGGCTACAGGGTATAAAAATAAACATCAGACCAAAGATTTTTGTATAACTCGATGCTTCAACCAACCTTTCAATGCATTAAAGCAATCAATCAATATATCGCCACACTGTTGATTAGTTTTTCTATTTTATTTATCGACAACTTTCTTTGCAAAAATAAATAAAAAATTTGTTTTCTTTTTCAACACATTGTTGTGGAATTTATTGGGAAAACGCATTCCATTTTTAATTTCACTGTTATTGTTGTTGTTGTTTTAGTTTTCAATAAGAAAAAGTCCACACTTTCCTTATTCACACCTTTGAATTTTTTTTTTGTCACCCTCTCTTTCTCTCCTTCGTACACGACTTGAATATTTAAAAAAGAAAAGAAAATCCAACACTAAAAATGGTAATTATAAAAATATAAAACCGAGAAAAATGTGATTTTTCCATAAAAAGGAGAAGGAGAGATCGATCATTGAACGTTGTTAAAAAGGCGACAACGATAAAAAACACTTTCCATTTTTTTTATTTGTTTGTTTTTTAGTTAGTTGGAGAGGACAATAAGGCACGGGGAGGGGTAAATGTGTAAGAAAAATTGAAACGCGTTTTGCACCTTTTTTGATTATTATTAATGTTGTTGTTGTTGTAGTTTCTCACTTCTTTTATGATTGTTGTTGTTGTTGATGCTATTAGTTTTTGCCAAGATTTGTTGTTGTTGTTGTTGACCAAAACAACTTTTCAACGACTACGAAAAAAAAACCTAAATTGACTTTCAATCGATCATATGTAAGAGTGAGAAAACATCTACGCAACGCCTAAGCAAGAGTGAGATACTAAAACGCACAAATGGCTTAAAAGCAAAAGACAATAATGAATTTGATGCTGATCATGTTGATGATGATAATGATGTTGTCTACAGGTCTTTTACACCTGCTCAACTCAAAAATCATACAAAATTCACACGCTGACGTTTAAATTAGTTGCTGCATATAATTTATATTTTTATTTATTTTTTTTTTTTATTAATTCAAATTAAATTTGATTTGGCATTTTGTGCATTTCAAATTAAGCATTTAAGCCAAGATTATAAGCGCGCAGGCGACTTAAGTTATTTTCAATTATAGGCAAACATACACAAGCACACTTATACACACGTACACAGAGAGCTGTTTGCAAAGTAATGCAAACAAGCGAGCTCAAATACAAAACGAACCGCACGCGTTGACGTTCGGAAATCAACAAACGAAAACAGAGTATTTTCCAATTCATTGCTTAGCATTTTACACAATGAACGCGTCAAGCAGCGTCTGCACGGTTTGCACAGTGGTATGCTGCAATGCAATAAAATACAACCACGTACAAAACTTCATGTTGGCTTTTTTTACAAACACATTTTCAGCAGTTATACGACAAAATTTATTTAATAGACTATAGTAGCGTTTATTGGTGATGTATGAAGCAGAAACTTATCTGATTATAATTCTTCTGTAAGCATACTTGCTATTTTAGAACCACATTTTAAATTAATTCCAAAGTGCAAAGCGTTTGAACAAATTTCTTATCAATGGAATTTTAAAGAATCTTCTGACAATTAGCTGATTCCAGTTAAGGGGCCGTTAAATAATTAATTAAAATTTGTGGAGTAAATTCTGCTTTAAACTTAACTTACGTTAAATTTGTCGAACGATTTAAGGAAATTAACATTCTATACACATTACAAAGTTATAACACCACTATTATACCATATGTCAGATTGACTGATGGCATCGCGCATTTTAATGACTCAATCCACCGGCAGAAATAAGAGAAAAACACTCGCCGTATATCAACATCACTTAATGAAGAAGGATGAGAAAAATGAGATTTTGTATATTTGTTTGTACGTTCGTTATGGATTCGACCAATTTTGATGAGTATAGGTTCTCATACTTACAAAATAAAAAGTTCAAATAACAAAAACAAAAACCAACCAAATAATTTTAATACAGCGCAAATCACTGTGCAGCAGCGTTCAATCAGAAATGCAACACTGTACTACAATGCACAGTGGCACCATCTGTTGCCAAAAAACAGCAGACGAATTGTTGAAGAAAAACAAAAACAAAAAAAATGCCGCCGCACAAAATTAAATGCACTTTTTGTGTGTAGCGAATAAAACTAAAGAAAAAAACTTTTTATAATTTATAAACCCTAGAAATGAATTTATTTGTTGAGACACACACACTTCTTGCTTTGTTAGATGTGTTTAGCACTTGCATTTAGTTGCACTGCTTGCTTTAACTTGTATTTAACACTGTAAGGCACTTATTACGTTATTTACTATTTAAGGCACTTTCGTTATTTAAACTATATAAACATAAATGATACATTAAAAATGGAATTTCGTTGCGTATAAACAAAAATAAATGAATGCGCTGCAGGTGCAGGTGCAACAAACAAAAACGTTCGAGAGCACAAAGCCGTCTAACTATGCAAAGCAACGTCGTTGTGAAATGCATTGGCTGCAGCGCCGTTGTTTGACCAACGGCGTTGCTTGTGAAATTTTTTGGCGCGCACATTTGTAGTATTTAAATTTTATTGAAATAAAGGATGATTTCTTAGCAGTTTAGAACTTTGAATTTAATTAAAATGCTGAGATTATAAAATTTCAATGTTTATTGCCTGTCGGAAAATGGAACTGGTTCAGAAAACAACTGATGTTTGATTTTACTGTCATAAAGTAGTATTAGTATTAGAATTTTACAAAACAAATTTTTTTTCCTTAAACTTTTCTGCTGTAAATTTCTGTATACCAACTACAAGCCATAATTATTTAACTGTGTAAGGTGCGATTTTTACATATGAATATTAATAAAAATAATATTAAATAGTTTGAAATAGTTTTAAATAATTGCAGCACTCTTTCGCCTAAGAAAATGGAACCTCTAACCACCATCAAATGCGTCACAGTGGGCGATGGTGGCGTGGGCAAAACATGTCTGCTAATTTCATATACAACAAATAAATTTCCATCGGAATATGTACCCACCGTTTTCGATAATTACGCCGTAACCGTTATGATTGGTGATGAACCTTATACTTTGGGTCTATTCGATACAGCAGGCCAGGAAGATTATGATCGTTTGCGTCCGCTCTCATATACAGATACAGATGTATTTCTCATATGTTTCTCGGTGGTAATTCCGAGTTCGCTGGAGAATGTCATTGAGCGGGTATGTTGCTATTTTAACAAATTCCTATGCATGTCATATCATTAGTTATGGTTTATCCTCTTATCTATAGTGGATACCCGAGATAAAACATCACTGCCCGAAGACACCATTTTTATTAGTGGGCACACAGACTGATTTACGCAGTGAGACAGCCATGATCTTGAAGCTAGCGCAAAATAAACATAAACCTATAACTACGCAACAGGGCGAAAAGGTGGCTAGGCAATTGAAGGCTACTAAATATGTGGAATGTTCTGCACTAACGCAATTGGGTCTTAAGAATGTTTTCGATGAGGCAATTATTGCTGCTTTGGATCCTGAACCGGAACCGGTGCCTAAGAAACACAAAAGATGTAAAGTTTTGTAAATTTCTTGTGTGCAGTGTGTGTGTGTTTTTTTTTTTTTTAATTAAATTCTAAGTTAAATTGTAAAAATTTCAAAATGTGATTACGTTTGTATGGAAACAATTCCGTATTGTGAAGTTGGTACTTTCATTTCAGAAGAAGAGATTAAAATGATTAATGCCCCCGGTCATGATGGCATTTTTAAAGGAAGGAAGGTACCACTAAGTGAGCACTTTTTAGAATTTTTTTTATCTTCAACGTCATACTAAGGGTGCAACATCTTTTAATGGATGATAGCCGTTAGCTCCATGATTGACAAACCTGACAAGCCGCAAAACATCCATGAGTCCTGTCAGCCGCTCAATCTTCTGCCATACATATCGAAGTTTTTGGATAGACTGTTCGTCGTTCGGATTGCTAATTTTGTGGAAACCATTAGAGAATATAAGCTTATAATCATAGGGAAGACTGAGCATTGCTTATCGGCTTAATAGTAAAGAAAGCAAAAAATAGCAATAATTTAAAAGCAATAATTTTAAACTTGTTATATTTCCAATATCTGCAACTATTCAAGTCAACTTAATGTTACTTTTTACATTGTTTTTCTTATTTTAAACTTTATTTAAATGTTTTTGCATAGATACAAGTAGGTCCTTTATAAGCATGCCTTCTGACATTCTGCCACAGTTTCAAATCGATTATCATTGCCGTGACAGCCGCCATAAAAGAATTCTTCACACTTTTTCGATGTATTATCATAATAGAATTTTAGATCAGCTTTGCGGCAAGGACCTGTATCCTTTGGCTGCGAACAAGCTACAAATCAAATAACATTTTTGAATATAGATTTATATTATTTTAAATAATTTCGAATATTTTGAAAACTCACCTGCATTTTCAGCACATTCGATCGTTCCACTAAAGAAGACCACGAACAAAACGCAAATCGTAAACAGGAGAAACTTCATTTTTGACTTGTGAATCGTTGAATTCCCTTTGATTGAATGAATTGAATGGAATGCATTCGGCTTGAATTGTATATATAGCGCTGTGAAGTAGGTTAAAATATGGCTTTTGTATTACGTCATTGCATGCAAGACCAGTTCCGAACTTGATTACGCTGTTTTTTTTTTCTTTAATTAATTTCGATTATATTTGAATTGAGCATCAATTATACAAAATAAATCGAATTATGCAGTCGACTGAGTGTACTCGAATCCAATATACCTTGTAATTTATTTAAGGGTCTTTATTTGTTTGGTAGCTATAATCTATAGAGATGAGATCTGTAAATCAGTGGAATATTTTATTATATACATATTATAGATTGGTTCGGTGATTATATTATATTCTGATTTGGACCAATGCTGGAAGAGCTTTGAATAGTCTAATTTCCGTAATATGAGCGAAAAACTCGAATCTACGTATTGATAAAGGATTTATTAAATTTTGGAGTATCTTGCTCGTATAATATCTTATATCAATTCTTTCATATAGACATATATATCATATAGACCGACGGACATAACTATATCGACTCAAACTCCGATGCTGATACAGTACTGCCACACCTCCCACTGCCTGTTACATACATTTAAGTAAAGTTATTAAACCATTCTCCCTCCGATTAGAGGGTATAACAATAGCAACAGGTACTGAAGTGCAAGTATGTGTATGAGTACAATTTAAAAGGTTACAGAAAGCTCTTTGCATATGTGAACAGAGGCAACTTAAATATTTAAAGCGCTCGTATCTGTAGGAATTAATTTCAGTTTGAAGGTTCGGATCCAGTTTAAGTCTTATACTTGTTGCTTGTTTTTGTTTTATCAATTTGTTTTTATTATTAAATTAATAGTTTACTTTATATTTTATCATATTGTACTAAAAATAATTGTAAGCAGGTTATATTGGATATGTTGAAATGTAAAAATATACATAACATAGAGATGATGAAATCGGAGTCACCCTACATATTTGCATGAGAAGGGAAAACGATATAGTCATGTCCGTCCGTCTTTTGTTCTTCATTATTAAAGCGACAATCAGCACTCAGTCTGCCCTGTGATAACCTATAAGCTATATAGGTTATCACAGCGAATATAAGCTTATATTCGCCAAATTGTTGTTTAAAAACAAATACGATGCTTTATATATTGGGTAGTTTATTAACCAGCCAAAGGGCCTCTCTTTGTGCACAGTCATGCGAGCGGTTACTGTGGCGGGGTTAAGATGCCCAATGTGACGACGTTTTAAACTTCTTTTAGGAACTGCAGTGACCAAGAGTTTGGCCAGCCTATTTTTCTGAGTCACCAGCCGATCCGAACCAAATTGAGGCCATTGTACAAGATAGCACTGCGTGCATACCCCTCAAAACCGGTGATTAGACTTAAAGCGTTGTTCTGCAGAGTATGAGTCCTTATGCAAATCGGTCTTGCAGCGGTACGCCGGATTTGTATACCGTATATCCACGTTGGAGCGACAATTTGCTGATAGATCATGCTTCTGTTGTGCAGAGATAGTTTAGAAAAGCTTTCTTAATTTGGCTACCCACGACCGCAGTGATATGGGCCCTGAAGGTAAACCTGTTATCGAAAAGAAGCGGCAAGTATTTGGTGGCTTAGCGCAACGTCTCTTCAGAGTAAAGCATACGTTTACACACTTATCGCTGTTAAATTTGATATTCAACCTTTTCGCACAGATTTCAAAGACGTTCAGAGACCAGCACGCTACCCTGCGGTACCCCAACAAAAATTGTATGTGTCGGTTATATCCCATTCCCATTTTATCGCTGAGTTGATATCCTTCAATGTAAGAACAGAGCATTAAATGGTAGGGAGCCGTAAACGTTTCTTTATTAACCGAATACAAAGTTAATTTTACCACACCTCTTCAGGTTTTTGACATTTAAAAAAGTTGTCACAGTCCGACGTAATGGACTCAAATAAACTTTGTATTTAGTTTCAGCGATCTCAACAACAATATAATAAACATAGTTTGACACTTAGGCCAGAAAAAAAATTTATTTCATAGTCTCCGGAATTCACAATAGTTAGAACCTGTGATGTATCATAGTCCTAACATTTAGTGTCAAAGCGATGAACCTTAAATTAATAAAAAGAAACAAAAAAAGGTGCACATAGCAACCTATACTCTAAACATTTTCAATGTTTAATCAATAATTTTCATTTAACGTAAACGCAAAAAAAAAATATACAAAATTTATGTAAAAAATAAAAAAACAACAAAATTATCTGTTTTAACTAGAAAAAAAGTAAAAATAAAAATAAAAAAATGGAAATTGGCGGTAAGTAGCGTAAACCAAAATTCTATAAAATATATATCATCCATATCTAACTCTGTCATTACAGTGCAATTGAGCAACGAACTTGAGAAGCGTATTTCGGATGCATTTTGCACTTTTGATGTACATGGCGATAAGTATATCGATGTGCGTGAGGTAAGTAAAAAAAAAAAAAGAACCAACATGAAGCAATTATATAACCAATTATATACGCAGGTTGGCACCGTGCTACGTTTTCTGGGTTGTGTGCCCACCGAGGCTGAAGTAAATGAGATTATACAGGCAACGGAGAGTGATGAACCAACTGGTGAAATACATTTGTCGAAATTTTTGGTACATGTAACGCAGCAGCTTATGGAGCGCAAGTGAGTGTGCGTCTGGCATTATTGGAGTAGTCAGTTAACATGTTGAAGTTCTACTTTACAGATTTGAGCCTGCACAGCCAGAGAAATTGTTGAACGCATTTAAAACTCTAGATCCTGAGAATCGTGGTTTTATTAATAAGGAATATTTTGGCAAGCTTATGATGGAGGAGGGTGAACCATTTACTCAAGAAGAAATGGATGAAATGTGGCCGGTAGCAATTGATCCACTTACCGGAAAGGTTCAATATGAGTTCTATTTGAATCAGTTGATGGTAAATTTATTAATAAGTTAAATTTTTACTTTATATATTTTTGCACTGCACTTTTTATATGATTTATGTTTATTATTTAAATGCACCATTTTATATAGCACCAAACTGATATTTACAAGATCGCCGAGACAGTCAAGAATGAATTGCTTGCAACAACAACTAAAAAAGGGCCGCAACAATTTTGAAATATATATTTTTTTTTACTATCATTTATTTACAGGTCTATCTCTAAACAATATCTACAATGACTATTTATGTGAAATACACCTCTCTTTGTGAAACAGAAATTAAATAAAAATAAAAAATGGCAAATGGAAAAGAAGAAAAAATTCTTTATTTTTATAACGGTAAAAAAACGTCTTGAACTTAGAAAGATACTTTCAAAACCGTTTGGAAATTAGCTTCGTATATTTTGTTCCATTCAAAAATTCTATCCATGAAAAAAGTTTCAAGGTGTTCAAGATTCTCTTGCATGGCGAACTAGCATTATATGTAATAGTCGTAACCAGCAATACTGTTTTCAGATACGAATTCAGCACTTCAAAACACATAAAGATAAGTTGGTTTAGTTATAAATACACACCAATTTTTTATTATGTGCTTGTTTAACTTTATTTTAAATTTCTGTAGTCTTGCTTTTTTTAAAAATTACGAAATTCCGCCATCTTCCGATTTAGTGTAGTGGCTAGTTATTTGTGTCGTCGGGAGATTAGAACTACTACTATTATGCCGTTTTGAGAAAACAAAGTGCCAAGTTTCATTATTGTTAAATTATTGCGAAACCATTAACTCACTATTCATAAAGTTTCGAAGGAAAAGATATACTTGTTTTATCTCAGCGTCTTAAAAATTGGAACAAAGTCTTTTGTAATTTTTTCAAATATTCGTTTAGTTAACAGTTTCTAACGTTCTTTCAATGTGAGTATCGTTTATGTGTTAAAAGTGCAATGTTTTTTATACTGGTATGTTTTTTTGTAAGTAGAATTATTTGGTTCATTTGATTCTAGCCAACTTGAATCAAATTTTGTGCGACCATGCCTATCCACTATTCACCATTCGAAACATTGACCAAACTGATTACTTTCAAAAAATTCAAAATTGTATGAATATTTGGTTGTTTTTAAAAAACGGTCCAATGTAGACAGTTTTCACTGTATTTATAACTTTTTTCTGTGGGAAAATGCAAGCAATTAGCTGTTTTTTAAGCTCTTTTTCTTAATTCAGCTTTTTTTTCAAATCACAAGTTGGCAGCACTGCGCCACATATCACACCACTAAACGATTCGACCAATCAGCGTCGAGCAAATGTCCACGTCAGTTGTCAGCTGCATGAATCATCAACCGCAGCAGATCGCAACGCACAAAATAACTCGAAGCACGAATCCAGAATGGCCACGACATAGTTAAATCGATTGCTGAAGCAGACGGAAGTAGTTTTCAATAATAATTTCAAGGTGCACAAAGAAAAGTTTCGTGAGAAAATCGCGGCAATGAAGAAAGCCAAAATTACAAACAAAAAAGCAACAAAGTCGTCAGCGTCGAGCGAAAGAAAACTATTGGCCTAAAGTGGCGGTGGAATAAGATATGTCAGATCAGATGATAAACAGCACTGGTGGACAACAGAAGCAACCAAACCAACACCAAAGCAATTAACTAATAACTAACAGCAACAATAACAACGCAAATAAAAAAAAATGCAATTTTAATAAAATTTTAAAATTGCTTTAAAATAAGTTCTTCTATAATAAGAAAGAATTAATAACAAAAGAAGAAAATGTCAAACGCAGTTTTTATAACAGTGCCCAAATACGTGGCCATCAATACAACAAGCACCGCCGCGGTGTTACCCAAGTTACGCCCAGCACCGGCAGCTTCGCCGGAGCTTAGCTCGGGCTATGCGTCATCCGGCGCCGAGGAGTGCGGCTCCAGCGTGTCAACAGTGGGCAATAATAATGCGCCGAAGGCTAAGAAGCGACGCTTGGATCACTTGACATGGGAGGAGAAAGTGCAGCGCAAGTAAGTAAACTTTTTTAAAACTATACAAGTTATATGACTAACAAAGCGCCTACACTTTCCACAGAAAACTAAAGAATCGCGTTGCTGCACAGACCTCACGTGATCGCAAAAAGGCACGCATGGAGGAAATGGAATTCGAAATTAAGGATCTAACGGATAAAACAGAATTACTTGAAAATAAATGTGAAAGTTTGCAGGCCATAAACGATTCGCTATTGGCCAAGAATCATAAACTGGATGTGGAAGTTGAACTAATGCGTCAGCAGCTTAACGAAATGAAGGAGCTACAAAAGCAGCAACAACAACAACACAGCACAATGTCTTGTGCCGGCTGTGCGTCCATATTAAACGGATCAGCAGTATCCAAAAATACTGGCCCTCTGCCGCAGGGTACAATAACCATGGACACACAGTCGACACAAGAACAACAACAACAGCTGAAAAAGAGCAACACACTAGCCTCACTCTGGAGGATTGTGGCGCTCTGCCTACTCTACAAGACATGCTACTCGACGTCGTCGTCGACGATGAAGACCATGACGAAGAATTCGATGCGCGAAGACTTGAAGAGCTGGCCGAAAGTTTGCTCGCAGATATCACCGCAGACATGGAAACAGGCACTGGAACGTGCCATGAAATTGTTGCCCAAATTGCGGGCAACACAGAGCGATTGTCTGGATCAGTGGTGGGGTCCACAGCAGAGTGCTTGGAATCCGGCGGAAATAGAAATAATGGCTTGAAACAACAACAACAACAAAAACAAAATAATGAAATATATACATTACACAATTCAAATGAAAATTGTGTGGTAAAATTAAATGAAAACAGCAGTAACAATGTCAACAACAGCAGCACAATAACAACAACAGCAACGAAAAGCGCAACAACAACAACTACGCCGGAAACAGTTTACGGCACTTATGATGCAAAAACAAACTCAATTACCATTGTCATGGATGGCGATGCGGTACCTGTTAATGAGGCAGTTGAGGAAATCTACTGTGAGGGTGCAGCACGCGCCGAATCGGAACGTACTATAAAGTGTCCAACGCCTGCGGTTTCACCCTCACAGGTCTTTCTCAATGTCGCTGGCATGGATTCCGATGATGAGGATCATGCGGATCTGCTAAACTTCGATCCAATAGCAAAGTTTCTTTGTCCAAGACGTAAACTTATATCGCCGCTAGCTAAATCACCTACGCTGTCGCTGCATTCGGCTGCACCATCCGATCATGGTTATGACTCAATTATGAGCTCACCCACATCGACAATGACAACGCATTTCGATGCTAGCTTATTGGATATGGCATCCGTCTCAGCGGCAGTCGAAGATGATTTTGTCTGGCAGAATAGCATTAATGAACTCTTTCCCAGTTTGATATGAAAACAAAAAAAATCTTTTTTTTTTTTTCTTAATTTTCAAATTGAAAGTTACTTTACTATTGGATCCTTTAAGTTATACGTTTAAGTTTGGCCGGTCGCACGTAATTCATTAAGTTTTAGCTACGTAAATAAATTTAAATATAATTTTGATATGCGTAATTGTTATATACATAGGTGCTTTAAACGAATGTCATTGAAGGCTTTATTGAACTTATAAAGTATATATTTACTTAGCTGTATGTTTCTACATTTTATAAGTTTTCATCTTATTTTACCTAAAACACATTAATAATTTATTTTGTGAAATGTAAATATTTTGATATGCTCAAGAACCACTAATGAAAGAAGAAAAAAAAAAGAAAAAAGATATTAATATAAACAGTCTACAAAAAAACACGAAGCAAAAAGGTGTTTTTAATTTAACTAGAAATTCTGTTACAATTATCTCGAAATTAGTTTTTGTTTTCTGTGCAGGAAAGAATTTTTTAAAATAGTTTTATCATTTCTAAAGTTATCTATTAATTACTATCAAAATTTAAGTTGATATTGCTAGCTTTCAAGAACTTAAACAATTTATCATTACGCGTCTAAATTCATTCGATCCGTGTGCGCGCAGTGTTCCGTATTTCAAATGAATTTCAATGTCAAAGCGCTGCTGGGAATTATTTTTGTATTTATCGGCTGCTGCAGCAATGTCGTCTTTCTGGAGTTAATCATAAAAATTGATCCGGGTGCTGGTAATTTAATTACCTTCTCGCAGTTTGCCTTCATAGCCGTCGAGGGTCTAATCTTCACATCGAAATTCTTTACAAAGCGTCCGAAAATTGCGCTCAAGGATTACAGCATACTGGTGGCGCTGTTCTTTTCGGCAAATGTCTGTAATAATTATGCATTCAATTTCAATATACCGATGCCGCTGCACATGATCTTTCGTTCCGGTTCACTGCTCGCCAATATGATTATGGGTATTATTATATTGAAGAAGAGTTATAATTTGCGTCAATACAGCTCGGTAGCAATGATAACGGCTGGCATTGTGCTCTGCACACTAGTATCGAGTGGTGATGTCAAGGATAATACGCATCCATCGCTCAAGCAGCTGGAGCAGAACACATTTTCGGATTTCTTCTGGTGGATTGTGGGCATTGCGCTGCTAACGCTGGCATTATTATTGTCCGCCTATATGGGCATATCTCAGGAGGTGCTCTACAAGCGGTATGGCAAACATCCACAGGAGGCACTCTTCTATACGCACATACTACCGCTGCCGGGTTTTTTGTTCATGTTTCAGAATATATGGCAGCATTTAGAAATCGCTTTTGCATCGCAACCCATTACAATACTATATATGGACACACTACTCGGCTGGAACCCAAAATTACCATCGATTGTATTCTATCTTATCTGTAATATGATAACACAATATATCTGCATTAGTGCTGTCTATCTACTGACCACCGAGTGTGCTTCGTTGACGGTGACACTGATTGTAACGCTGCGTAAATTCGTCTCACTTTTATTTTCAATTATGTATTTTAGTAATCCGTTTACTATTAATCACTGGATCGGTACAATACTTGTTTTTGTGGGCACTATACTCTTTGCGGGCGTTGGATTTCGATCACATGAATCATTCGAATATACTAAACTTCCAACCAATAGTAAAGATACTCCGTCCACGGCGTAAAATCATATCTCCGCTAGCCAAATCATGTACGTAATTAAGTTCAAATATATTTTTAATATGAATTATTGTTTGTTTTATAGTTGTTGTTGTTGTTGTAAAGCAAGTGTTTTGAACTACATAATATCTTTCGAGGCCTTTGAAGTATATCATTAGCTCTGTATGATTTTTTACATTTTATAAGTTTCCATTTACTTTTACTTAAAACCCACCATGCGTAATTTACTTTTATGTACTCAATACCATTAATGAAAAAAAAGCTATTAATATAATCAGTTTCCAAGAAATCGACACTAAAAAAAGTGCTTTTAATTTATCTGAAAAATGTGTAATAATTATCTTGAAATTTCTGTTTGGTGCTAGAAATAATTCTTAGCAAAAAAAAAAAAAAAAACATGTTAGCTTTGGTGGAACCGAGTCCGTAATACTCTTCACATTAGCTCTTTTTGCCAGGCAACGTGGGTTTTAAATACAGCTAGTATTTAACAGAGAATATATAAAAACTATTTGTAAATTATAAGTGCTATTAAGTATACGCGGAAGCTACGGTATACCCTCTATTTGGTCATTTTGATATTTGCGTTGCTTACGACTGTGAAAAGTCTTCATACCAATAATTCAATGGGTAAGGAAGTAGAACGCATACAAATGCACAGACTGACTGACGGAGATGTTTACATTGGCTTGTCTTGTCATGTTGATCACGAATATATATATACTTTATGGAGTCTCCGATTAAATTCTTTAAGGCGTTGCAAACATTGTGACTAAATTATAATACTATTCACACAGCCATAATCGCCATATTCTCAAGAACCATGTACCAAGTTAAGTGAATTTAAAGTAAATTACGAGCCTAAAAATTACAGTTTCCTATTTTTACATATCGTAACAACTTCTTTGTGCTCAAGTAAAATCGAACCCATTGACCCCGAGTTAGCCCACACTTCCCTATGGTAGTGTCTGTGACTTGGTAATTTCTACTACTAAACTGAGAAAATAACTTACTTGCTTAGGTGACTCTACATCCGTCTTTCAGTCACGGCCGCACGTAGTAAAGCGCACCATATGGTGTAGTTTAGAGCGCACCGCCGCCATTCGCTGGCAATCCGAAACTTCTTCAGCTTATTATAGCCTGATCTTGCCATCTTCTCTGACGCCGTCCACTTACCTAGTACAGGTTTCCATCATAAACCAGTAATGCCTCTCGAATTTTATGCGCTGGACTATGCCAACCTCATCATACAGCTTAGACACCTCGTGGTTCAAACGGGTTCTAAACTCGACGCCAACTCTAATGCAACCCAAAATCTTGCCAAAGAAGAATCTTTCTCTCGAACACAACCAAACATGATATATTCGTTGATATGAGGGTCCATGCTACTGCGCCATACAGCAGGATCGGAATTATCAGTTATCAGTATAGATTTTTATCTTTGTACTTCGAGCGAGGGCTCTACTTTTAATTTGCTTGCTAAGCCCAAAGTAGCAGCGATTAGCATGCGTGATTCTTCGCCTGATCTCTAGGCTGAAGTTGTTGTTATTGGTTGTTTTTGTTGCCAGATAAACAAAGATTTCTACAACATTGAAATTGTGCATACTCACAGTTCGTCCATGACAGCGAGTCTGCGAGTGGACACCAAGTACTTCGTCTTGATAATGGTCCCTAAAAGATCTCTCGACGGACTTGTGTACTGCTAATTTGTAATACTAATCTAAGAAAGTAATATTGTACTTATTTTAATATCTATCTCTTTAAACTTCAATGCGTTCTTCCGTAGAATATATAATTTAAAATATAAAATATTTATTTTAAATCAGTATATAAATTGCAATTTCGCCTTAAGTATCTATTAAACGTGGTCTTATCATACATAAATCTTATCGTACATACAAATAAAAAAGGTTCGCCACTATAGCGACGTCTGCACTGTTCTGTCTAAATATTCCGTCGTCCGAGATATGAAATCGTGTTTAAATTATATGCAAAGTCATGCTGATGAAATAACCACAGAACCAGTTGAAACCATAAACGTTTTCTGCTCTGCTCTAAAGTCAGTGCCACCTGGAAGGGTTTGCGAAAGGGAAGTATTTACTCAGATGTGGAAATGTGGAAAAGTGATAACTATCTACAAAATTATTTGAAAGTTGGACTAGAAGACTGGAATAAGTATGTTTTACCCAGCACACACCCATACACTTTCTTATAATTTGATCCAAGAATTAATCTGATGCAATGAATTTATATAGATGCATTATTTTTAAGTCGCAAGTTCACTCAGCGTCGGATTTAGAGTTTTGGAGTTCCGAGGACAAATAATGATGTTGCTAGCACGTAAACTTGTTCAGTTGTTGTCAATACTAATTCTATGAAGGTCATCCGAGGTCCTAGAGAGAGAGAGAGAGAGAGAGAGAGAGAGAGAGATAAATCGAGACCTTACGCTAAGTGTCAATTCCCAGAAAGGAGGCTACCTCGATTCGAAGCATCCATAGATCCACGGAGCTCAATTGCGTCGGACGGGACGGACAGTTGAAGAGGTCCGTCGTGTTATGCAACTATTGAAAACAGATCATAATTTACAATATATTGACCAATAGCTTTATAGGTGGTAGTAATTGTCTGTTACGCTTATAATATCGCCTTATTATTATGAACAGGTAAAGGGTCCTAGCGTACTAGGTTTGCGCTGTTCTATGCCTATTCTTTATTTTCTTATATGGTGTAGTGGCTCCGACCATTTTTCTAGTGATCATAAATTTCACCGGTTTTCTTTGCATATATACCAAATCTCATCCATCTGTCTCAATGAATTACTTAGTTAGGATTTACAATCGTTCAAATCATGTGTTAGGGTCTTGAGTTCATACAAAAATCGAATAGTCCGTTTTTCCCGTTAACATTCCCTAAAAACCTTTTTATTATATATCTATTACGAACATATAAAAAAAAAATTGGCTTTCGGTCAAGAAATTCTCAAGTGATACGCTTATCAATGCACAGTATTTTATTTCTATTTACATAAATACAACAGCGCCAACCAGGTTAGCTTATAATTTTTTTTATAGGCTTATAGACGGTGTGGGCGTGGCATCCAAAATACACTTTATCTGCAAACCACACAAAAATCTAAGAATTCAAGATTGCTGGCTTAATCCTTTGTAGTACCCGGTATTTCGTTGTTCAAATATACGATATATTATCATGTTGTTATATACTTTAAAGGGTCTGCCACGCCCACTTCTGCCTGTTAGACACATTTACACAAACTTAGTATACCCTTGTCCTAAAGGCCAGATCTTTCAAATCGTTCAAATCTGTTTGGAATATAAAGATATGGTAGTAATGGTTACTTCAAATCGATGTTTCAAAATAAAAACTTGGATTTAACGTAATTGCAACCGGTCCCCTCGTGTGTACATATTCTTTTTCGACTACGCCACTGTCAGCGGTCAACAGAACAGCTGTTTAATCAAAATGTTCTACGCTGATTTCCAGCAGCAACGCAACAAATAAACACGGAAACGATTTCCCATTACGCGACTAATTTCATTCGCTCCGTGCTCGTAACCGTGTGCGCGCAGTGTTCCAAATTCAAAATGACGTTCAATGTGAAAGCCCTGCTGGGCATTATTTTTGTATTCATTGGCTGCTGCAGCAATGTCGTGTTTCTGGAGTTAATCATCAAAAATGATCCGGGCGCTGGCAATTTAATTACCTTCTCCCAGTTTGCCTTCATCGCCGTCGAGGGTCTAATCTTCACATCGAAATTCTTCACAAAGCGTCCGAAAATTGCGCTCAAGGATTACATCATATTGGTGGTGTTGTTCTTTGCAACAAATGTCTGTAACAATTATGCATTCAATTTCAATATACCGATGCCGTTGCACATGATTTTCCGTTCCGGTTCGCTGCTCGCCAATATGATTATGGGTATTATTATATTAAAGAAACGCTATAATCTGCGGCAATACAGCTCGGTAGCAATGATAACGGCTGGCATTGTGCTCTGCACACTTGTCTCGAGTGGTGATGTCAAGGACAATACGCATCCATCGCTCAAGCAGCTGGAGCAGAACACATTCTCGGATTTCTTTTGGTGGACTGTGGGCATTGCGCTGCTATCGCTGGCATTGCTGGTCTCCTCCTATATGGGCATCTATCAGGAGGTAATCTACAAACGTTATGGCAAACATCCACAGGAGGCGCTCTTCTATACACACATACTACCGTTGCCGGGCTTTCTGTTCATGTTCCAGAATATATGGCAGCATTTACAGATCGCTTTTGCATCGGAGCCCATTGCAGTGCCATATGTGGCCACACTAATCGGCTGGAGTCCACAATTGCCAACGGTTGTGTTCTATCTTATCTGTAATATGATAACACAATATATCTGCATTAGTGCTGTCTATCTACTGACCACCGAGTGTGCCTCGTTGACGGTGACATTGATTGTAACGCTGCGTAAATTCGTCTCACTTTTATTTTCAATTATGTATTTTAGTAATCCGTTTACTATTAATCACTGGATCGGTACAATACTTGTTTTTGTGGGCACTATACTATTTGCGAATGTTGTGCCACAGATTCTGGCTGCATTGAAAGATCGGTACGCTAAAAAATTGCCGCCCGGCGCTGCAAAGAAAGTTAACTAAATGATTCCGGCGGCCAGTATGGGAAAAGAGGCAATACAGTTTTGGTTTGTTTATTAGTATACTATGTACATATATACCCTACACATAAAGTGCAATAAGCGTGTTTTTATAATTTTAACGACAAGTTTGTTATACATAGCGGAAGATGTCGACGACTATATAAGGTACATATTCATAAGCAGGATTTTTTAATAGGCGCATTAAAATTTTGTAATTTAATACTAATGCAGCTTTTAATTTTTCAGAATCTGTCAATGTCAAAATTGAAATTTTTAAAATTACCACCGATATTCCGAGCCGTTGGTCCCAACTTTACTTAAATTCCCGGTCCAATCACATCTCCGACATGAAATCCACACCATACGGTCACTTTTTGTGTATGCAATGGAGTCTGTTGAAGCATATGAGGCTCCGTTACTGTCGAATATTTTGCTTATTGACAAAGTTGTTAGTTGAAAAATGTGCCTTATCTTAAAAGTTGCGATCGCCGACACAGTAGTTCGGCAATAATTTTTAATAAATTCCAAACGTTGTTCGTTTGTATACTTCAACATGGTAAACATGTAAACCTTGACTGACGTTGACAGATCCTGAAAAAAAAATAAAATACAAAATTGTTATGTCCCTATTGAAAAAAAAAAACAAAAACATGATATTGATTGTATATAGTATAGCTTAAAGGTCTGAGAAAATTTATATCGTGGTGCTTACTATAGCTTTATACAAGCTATAGAACATGCTAGCAATAAATAAAATTCTCAAATCTATAAGCAGTTTAAGTAAGAAATATATTAAAGCGCTGTTCAGGCGATAATAAATATAACAGAGCTGTAAAGAAATGATTCAAATTTGAATAAATCTGAGAATATTTCAATTTTTTACAGCTCTGGTTTATATATTTATATATGACAAAGATTAGCAATTTTAATCCATTTTTGTTCAGTTTACTATCACTTTTTAAAATTTGTAGATTTTTCAATTTTAATGCTGTGTGATTAATCAGTTTGCTTTCCTTTTCATATATACGATTCCACATTTAGTTTAGCTTACAAATATGTACTGTAGCGGTTCAAGTCATGACCATCCTTAGGCTGTTCGAATGATGCTTCTGCGATATACATATGTATGTATGCAGGTCTTCACAAAATGCTTTACCTTCTTCAAAATTGTACTTCATGTATATGTTTCTTATATTAATTTACATAATATATTCGAAAATTATTAAATTTTCTATGTTTGTAAACCCCAGACAAACCATTTTTATATGGTTTTGTAGCAAATGTCGCTAATTTTTAGTTTTTAATTAGTATTTCGTTTACACAAATGCCTAATATCCTCAGCTTGAAAAAAAAATACTATGCATAAATATAACTCGGGATTATAGCCATTGAGAGGATAGTTCGAATAAGCGAGTCTATGCTTAAAGAGTTCCATTAAGTTGTAAGAAAGTTAAGAGGGTTAATACTATTTCAAGTTTCAGAATAACAATCCAGAATATCAATCCTACAATAAGTTCGAATACAAGATTTAATTTTTAAGAATGTGAGCACAATGCTACATTCTGTGTAAACAAACATACAAACTTATTTCCGAAATATTTTAATAACAAGAACAAATTACAATTCGAAAAATTTACCAAAAAAAAAAAAAATATATATATATATATATATAAACTAATGGTTTCCATAGGTAAATATTTACCATTATGAAGTGGTTTTCGGAAATTCCACAAAGTAATGTTTAATCGTAAATTCAAATGCCCATAAGCACTAGAGACACTACTTTTTTTAACTAAATGTGGACTCGAATAAGTTTCTATCAGAGTGGACTTTAGAGTCCAACAGTTTGAATAAAAAAAACTTTAAACCATTTCTAGTATAGCTTTTGTTTTACATTTTTCAAACAAAAGTTCATTTCTATAGATGCCTTAAATATAGAGTTCTAAAAATAGTGTTGAAACACATTTTCCCAACTTTTTGCAGTTTCTGTTCATTTAAACTGTCTGGGAATACTTTTACCCAACTTTCTGTAGTCTCTGTCCATATAAACAGTCTTGGTATACATTTTCCCCAACTTTCTGAAGTTTCTGTTCATATTGGAACTCATTTTCCCAACTTTTTGCAGTTTCTGTCCATTTAAACTGTCTGGGAATACTTTTTCCCAACTTTCTGTAGTCTCTGTCCATATAAACAGTCTTGGTAATATATTTTTTCAACTTTTTGAATCTTCTGTTCATTGAAAATCGTACTTTTTTAGTTGATTGTTTGTAGAACACTTTTTTGTTTTAATATATTCCAGTGATATATAATAGCACTTTTACTTACTCTTTTAATTGTATTACAAAAACATAAAATATTTTCCAAAAACCTGCAAAATATTATTATTGTGTGTGTTTCGGACCAAAATAAAAGTACAAGACAGATTTAAAACTTTAGAGACTAAAGTTTTATTGCTTAATAAAAAAAAAAAAATAAAAATAGAAAGTAAACTGTACGTACATATTTCTTTATAAATATTTACAATTGATATTTGTAAAAACTATTTTCGTATATAATAATTTTTGTAATTAAGAACTAAAATAATTATAGTATAATTAGATATAATTAAAAATATTACAAAATATTTTTTAAGCGTTATTAAAATTAAATATATATAGATCTATAAATTTTTGTATGAGGGTATATATAATTTTTTGTTTTTTTCTTGTTTTTTATAATTTGTCGTCAACTAAATGTAAATTATGGCTATTTTTTTTTTGCTGTTAAAACTTGCTTAATTTTAGACACAAATTAAAATTTTTGTTAAAACCGCAAATATTGGGTTTATTTTTGTATGTAAATATATACCATTACACAAGAAAAGGGCCGGCCGTCGAGCGAAAATCTGAGCCCGGGACTAAAACTTGTAAAATGCGATCGCTTTGATTCCGGGCCTCTTACACTCTTTAAACGCACCACTCGACGAGCCTGAGTAGATGATTGATGAGCACATATACCTAATGAATAATGTTGTTCTGCTTTGAATTGCGGTGGGTTTAAAAATAAAATCTAGAATTTAAAAAATAAATTCGACAAAATTCTAATAAATCTTGGGCAAAACATAGTTGGGCACACGTGCACAATAGCGTGTCCATGATGAATGATAACGCGCCTGATTCCGTGCATTTGCACGGCGTGCACGATGTAAGATGAGCAACACCAACAGCAGCAATGAGATCAGTGGTGGCCAGGCGAAACGCAAGAAAATTGGTACACCAATTGCTATCAATGCGATTATATCACCCAAATAATTGGGTTGACGCAGATGTCCCCACAAGCCGCTCAATAGTAAACGACTGCTCTGAAATGTGTGTATAGTCTCGATGTTTGCAAAGATTGAATTCAATGGATTCTGACGATATTTGTACTTGTAAGCGCAACTGTAACGTTTAATAGCCAAACCGAGCAGTAAAAGCGCAAAGGCTGTATAGTAGGAGAAACAGCAAGCAATGGGCACGTGTTGATCGTGTAAGTATTTAGTAACCGTACTAAGCAAGTACGGCGTACTGGCATAACGCAGCAATAGCAAACAACCAAATCCTTCGTGTTGCAGTTCAAATGATGAAGCCAAATGATGCTCAAAGGTTATAGCATCCAAGATATAGAGCAGCAACATGCTAGCGGAGAGTAAAGTTGCCGCCTCGTAATTTATATTATTGTAAAAGTAGATCGCAATATTGAGTGGACCGACCACAGTTTCTGCCGGCCACTCCGGTATTTGTATTGCCTTGTAAATGAAACAACAAGCATAGCCGAAAGTGGTGACAAGCGATGCACGATAGAATACCTGCTTGAAATCAACTAGGCCAAGCCATTTCGGATTTAGTTGACGTCCCAGTGCATAATCAATCAGTAAATTACCCGACTTGCCATAATCATTGGACAATGTCTGACGCAGCACATTATATTTGACTGTATCAACGCGTATGTAACACCAGAGCGCCACAGTAAATGCATTCAATATGCCGTAGATGCAAAAGCGTAAATAATGCTTAACAATGAAATTCACAACCGGATAGCGTAAATATTCTGCAATGCAGATAGCCAAGGCACAGAAAACTGCAATGGCTAACGAATTGAATTTATATGTTTCACGTGTTAGATGCACACGACGTCCCGGCAGTAGTGCAGTCAGCACAAATACGCCCAATTGAAATGCTATATAAGCAGCTACCACTTCCGGTTTAAATATTTGTTTCGTTAGATATTCCGGATCGCTGAATATATGCAGATTTAAACGTTTAAATGCGCATGCGTTGCGTACGCCCGCACAGCTCCATTGCAAATAGTAGACCAATACGGGTACAGTGAGAAGCAAGAAAGCAGCGCCCAACCAGCCACCGAATTCATGTGGCACTGGCAATTTACGGCATGATGTCGCCGTTGTTGAACCGCTGGTAGCATTAAAACTGCAGAATTTTGGTTCATCTTCGTCCTCCTCTTCTTCATTATCTGTATGCGTTGCTTTGGAGGATTTATCATCATCGTAAACGGAACGTGAAACCGAACGTGAATAGCGACTTTCCGCTTCTTCTGTATCGGTGCCGGTGCCTGTGGGATTGGTGAAACTCTTCGATAATGAACGTCTTAAATGATCGATTATACGTTTGCTGATAGTCTCCTCATCAACATTATCTGTTGCACTTATTTCGATGGTGCGTTTCGTTGTAGTGCTGCTGCTGTACGAACTGTGTACGGATGAGGTTGAAAATAATTTATTTGGTGCACGTGTTGAAGTATTAGTTGTCAGTGTCGTGGGTAGATTGCTAGTTTGCTGATCGTCGTCTTTCTGTAAATGAAAAAGAGGAAAATTTGAGAGAAAGAATTAATTAAAGCGTACTGTGTAATAACAAAAAAAAAAAAAAACTTAAAAAAAAACAATAAAATAGTATGCAGATTTATAAGGTAATATGTACATCCTAAAAGAGGGCGTGGAAACCGTTCACCTTTTGGAGTATCCAACCATATCAGTGACGTCTCCACGAGAATCTGGTAAATTAACATACTTTTCTGGAATTACAACCGCCAAACCCATGGTAGATAGTCCATTGTGTGGAAGTGTTAATAAGCAAAATATTTCTTATTGGATCACTGAAAATCTTGAACTACATCATGAGATGCCTTTACATTCACCAAAAGTTGCTGTCATAAACTCGTACTTTTTCGAGTGCGATATTTTAGCCACTGAGTTCGATGTAAATTACATGGAGTAATACTGGTTTCAGCAGGATATCGCAGCATGATAAACTGCTCGTGAAACAATAGATTTATTGAAGAGGACGCTCTCCACTCGATTAAACTCGATAAGTGGTGATTTCGGTTTATGCCAACTAACCTGATATAGATGATCAAATACTCAAAAATTGTGTCTAGGAGACTTAATTTTGCTTTAGTATGGCGTATAAATATATCACCAGTTACAAAATAGAAATACTGTAACATTTTTTCAAATATTAACAATACTATTTATAATTTCTTGTTAGCTTAGTGTAATTTACTAGCTTGTTATCACAACTATTTAGGTCAACTGTTGTAAAGCCATAAGCTATGTGTCTAATCTCGAAAGCTCTTTATAATTACAATAATAAAACTAAAAGTATGAAAACATCATGATACTATTGTAACTGAAGGTTGATACATAATTATCTTTCGCCACAAAATCTCCAAATTTCATTCATGAAATTAAATTTTTTTTTGAGGAGAAAGAGTTTTCTGTGACTTTTCTTTAGTACTATATTCGTATATATTTGTATAGCTAGATTATATATATAAACAATACCGAATCGCCATAAGCATGTTTGGTATAAAATTTCTACATACCAAGAAAGCTGTAGGTAGGTAAACACCGATGTAACTTTCATTGTACATACTATTTATATCTATGGTCTGATCATGTTATTATATACATATATATGTACGTATATAAACTGAGGCCTCGATTCTTTAGCTACGAACTCAACACTACTGTGTAGATAATTCGATAGTGTAAACACTTAAAATTCATAACTTTATACGCTGTGCCAATAGGGTGTATTAAGTTTGTTCAAATGTGTGTAACAGGCCGACCCTGTAAAAGTATAAATATTCTTAATCAACATCGGAAGACGAGTCGATATAGATTTATCCGTCTGTCTGAACAAACAGTTCTCAGAGATTATATGAGATGGATGTTTCAAGTGTGCATATTTCATTTCAGACAACTAAAATGAAATGATTATGCCATTAACACTTGAACTAGTAACTGGTCCCATACAAATCTGACACCATTTTAAGGATTTTGCATAAAATTTGTTTGTTTTTGTTTGTAATTAAGCTAGAAATGCCATAATTGTCACATCTTAGATCAATCCTTACAAAATATTCCATGTAAACATAGATCGGACCACGTTAAGTAGTAACACTATGCTAACCTAAATCCCATTTTTGAGTTATTGTATGATCATTTTGAATTAATTCTAATCTAATCAAATATCCCGCATATGTCTAGATCAGACAACTAAAGAATATATTCTATGGGTATATGAGGAGCCTTAAAACAGGTACAGGGTATCTCGAAGTCGTGCATTCTTGACTGCAGCGTTCTTTCTTGTTATATCTATGTGCTAATCAGCTTACTACATATGTATGTACTCAATTGGGGCCTCGATTGCTTAGCTACAACTCTATGGTGTAAACACTTAAAATCCAATATACTGAATATCTTTATAGTTTATATATAGACAAACAAGACCAATTTTTCTTATAAATCATACAAAAAATTCATATAAACATGGAGCGCACAAACTGGTTTCCACTGTATGTGCATGCTGTGCCAGCCAGCCAAGTCTCCTTTTCTTATTATTTTTTTTTTTTTTGTTATAAAACTCACCTCGGCCACTTCCTTAATCGGTGTAGGAGATTTAATTTGTGCATTATTTACTAACTGTGCGGCTAAACGCGGTCTCGATGAGCGACGTGTACGTAGATCATTTACTACGGGCTTTACTGTTTTCGTAGATGGTGAGGATGTCATGCCGCGTGTACGCGCTGGAGAGGCACGTGTACGTGTAACAGGACCACCACCCACTGGAGCTGCTAGCGATGATCCAGGACGTTTACCAATTGGTGGAGCCGTAGCGCCAGCATCAACCTCATCGGCACGCCTTGTGCCGCGTCCTCTTAAACGTCGTTCCATTGTGTTTCTTTTCTTTTTGTATTTCTATATATGAATTCCAAATAAATTGTATAACCGTACGGATGGACAGCAACTGTAACAGAGAATTACAAAAAGCTGTTTTTAGTTTGATTTTGTTGGTGGGTTTTACTTATACACACATATATGTATGTATATTTATTTATATTTTGCGTGCTATATTTTATTTATAGTTTACAAAACTTGGCTCCGCTGAGAATAGTCACTCAAATCGAACACCGGCGACAAACACTCCGTAAAATATTTTTCGCGCCGAAAGATATACACATGTATGTATGTATGTGTGTGTGTGTGTTTGGAAATACAAGCGTAAAAATTGACGCCGACTGTACCCCGCCGACGGCGTTTTGATTAAACTTTTCTCTTTGCAGTTTATTTAATATAAATTTACAACACTACACTTACTTTTTATGCAAACACTTGCGTTTGATATTTAGTTTTAATATTTTGCACTTTTCAGTGATTAAATGTAATTGTCTTTTTTAATATATTTCTATGCTTTCAATTTTTAGTTTATTTCCGCGCAGAATAGTGACGCTCTCGCTGTGCTCTCTTGATATGAGCGGATTTTTTAGCATTCGCTCTTGCTGCAGGGTTGTCGTGCTAATAGTTGGAAAAATAGTAAATAATGCCGAAGTTCTCAGCAGCTATAAAACGGTATTTGAATCAAATATTGTACACATTAGTATTTAAATTGCGTTATAATATTTAAAAAAATGGCGGTTCCACCGAAAATTATGCATTTGCAGCTACTTGAATTCGTTGGAACAGCTGACACATACAGAATTAAATAGCAATTGCAAATTGTGGAAAAAATATTATAAATAAACTATTCTTTAATCAAGAGTAAGTATTGTAAATACAATCATTTTTACATTTTTCTACTCTTCTCACATAGTAGTGTGAATAGTTTTATAATTTAGTCGAGTGCTTTGGTATGTAACGCATTATGAAGAACCTCGACGAGATGAATCGAACGAGCCATGTCCGTCTGTCTTTCTCCTGCATGTGTGAATCAAAACTAGTGTTTATGTTCACAAGATAACGATCCGAATTCATGTATGGATACTTCGTATGATCCTAAACTAAACACTTTTCGGACTTTGTATCAAATTTTTTTGCTTACTTGCGTAGCTAGAAGTGCGAAAGTAACTTATGAAAATTCTAAGAGTAATTTTTTGTTTTCCTTTCAACATTATGCACAAGAACACTATGAATAAGTAAATATTTTTTTGGTTTGGTTTTTTTTTTCGTGAAAAGATTCCGGTGTAAAAAAATTTAATATCTCTATTTGAAACGATTATCGGTTCCATTTTTATAGCCTGGATTTGACCAACAAAACTTATATAATATTGTATTATCACTGAGTTTACAAGTGCTGAACAGTTAAATCCGATCAGTAGAGACGATTTACGGTTATGGTAGCATTTTGAAGGTAACAGCAGCTTTTTGTTTTTTTTTGTTTATTGATTTTGAAGGGCTTGAAATCAAAGTTCGGAAATGTTAAAAATATGCCAAGAATGCACTATTTTTTTTCCTCTAAAAACAACTTTAATTGTTATAATTTTATTCAATACTTGTCATTTAATATAAAACTACTTTCGTTAGCAAAACAACTTTTTGCATTAACTTGAAAAACAATATTTAAATGCAGGCAGTGAAAATAGGCTATAACAAACCAAACTAGTGAGGACGCATCAAACTGATATACTATTGGTCCTAAATCGTTAAACGATAACAACTACGACAAATGACCAATTTATTTATGGATTGTGCAACACTATTGTGTTGTGCGTGCTGTGACTGGAATCGAGATGATATTGTGAAAATCAATAAAAACAGCAAAAAATAAATAATAAAAAAAGGAAAAATGCGCAATTATTAATAAAAACGCAACAAAGCCAAATGGAAACAACATACATAAATTCAAAAGCAAAAGTGAAATGTGTGCGCAACGTAAAAAATTAAAACGAGCAAATTCATAAAGAAAAGCAAAGAAAGAAAACGAAACGTGGAACGAAAAGACGACGCAACGCAACGCATTATCAAAAAGGAAACACCGTCAACAGTACGACGTGACGAACGGTGAGAGCGGCGCTATACACACACAAACAGGCACGCGCAGTATAAATTGAATGATTTGGTTAAGCGGAGTTAAGCACTGGAAACCTCCAAGAACATTCATACATATATATGTAAATAAATGAATCCCGCGAATTAGCAGAGTATCTAGCTGTCTGTATATTATCTTTGGTTGCTGCATTAATAATTAATTGTAAAACGTTAAAATATATAAAAAAGAATAAAAAAAAAAACGCTAAAGGAAGCGCATCAAAAACCACGAGGAGCAAGCTTAAACATACATAAAAGCAAAGCGAAGCAAAAAAAAAAAAAAAAACAGTAAGGAAAAAGAATCGCAGGTAATAAAACAGCTTCTTTTTTCTTTACTTTCTCTTCTATGCTTTGTTGTTTATACAAGTGTGTGTATGTATGTGTTTGTGTGCATCATTGCTTTTTTTTTTTTTGTATTCGCTGGAGTTGTACTCAACAGAATTACAGTGCTGATCAAGTGAATAGACACATTTGGTATTAATAATTTATTATTTATTTATTTTAGTATATGTATTTATTTATTTTTTTAATTAAATACTTTAAACAGCTGATGACATAAGTCTGTAGCTGTGTAACCGACCACTTGTTGATAGCAAACTGTCGTCCCCTTGCATTATTATGCAAATTGTACGATTCCACAATCTCTGATGACGGATTCTTATAGCACATGTCAAAATAATGTACCTTAGCTTAAAATTTTGTTTCTTTTAAGTTTTGAGTTATCGAATTTTAGAAATAAAAATTTTAATTTCTCAGTGTATTTTTTTGTATCTTTAAAATTTGATCTCTCGAAATCTAAACGAGATATTTGGAAAAATTTGATTAGCATTTTTCGTCGTATTTTTATTTGAGCTATAAGAATCCGTTGACAAATCGTGACGCTCTGGAAACCGTAGCGATTGTACCAGAAAATTGATTTTGAATATTGTGCTGCATATGGAATTTCTTAATACAATTGTTTACTTAAAAGTTATTTCTGGAAAATACATATAAAATATATTGTTAGCTTGCGAAATTGTTCTCCGTTTCAAATATGACTTAGTCAGAATTCGATGAGTAATTCAGTTCTAGATTTTGTCAAATTAAGGTTTTATTCAATACAGCTGTTTGAATCATAGAAAAAGAAAAATAAACAAAACAGCTGTTTAAATGATACTTTGCATCGTATATACTATGTACAAGTAGATAAGCAATATAAACGCAATTGTTTTTTTCTTGATGGCAAAGACGCAGACAAGCTACAAGCAGAACACTGTAAGAATTAAAAGAAAGTAAATTTATCAATACATTTTATGTACATACTAATTTGCATATATAAATAGATATTGTAGGTTTAATGAACTTTCAGCGAGCATTTGCTTAGCTCTATGAGAAGAGTCGATCAAATAAATACGTTTTATCACTTTTAGAACTTAAATAAAGTGGTATATCAAGGGGGCGGTTGTCCGTGTTTGTTTTCTATGCACTGTAAAAGGGTATATTGAGTTTGTGTAAGTGTGTGTAATAGGCAGAGAAAGACGTGTCAAACCCTATAAAGTACAGCGTGTTTTTGGAGGTTCCATTTTCGGACAAGCATTAAATTGGTCAGATCTGAAGGTTATTGTTATTTATGCTCTGGATTAACGCTAATACACCATATATGTATTGTTGATTAACTACGGAAGCCAGCCTATTCACTCTTATTTCGAAATTCCCACTAATATTAAATAAACATACCAACCCCACTTAAAGGGGGACCCTAAACAAGCCTTCCTATTTCTCAAAATTAATTCAAAATATTTTGTTCATTGCACTAGTTATTTTTATTCCAACAGTAAATACGCAGTAGCATATTGTAATTGAAAGATTTATACTTATGCTTTGCAAACCAGTTTAAAGTCATTTGAAATTGTACTGAGTTATTATCTAGTTTTTTAGCAATAACTTGAAATGTTCTTGAGTAGGCAATGATGAATTTGTGAACTCATTGCTGTTGCATCACTTGTTTTAATTTATCTTTTAACTTTTCAAAAAAAAATTAGTCATTTTCCATAGCTTTCATTTGTTGTGTTTGCATAGAAACCTGTTTGTACTTGGATGCATGTTCTAAACAATTCATTAGCAATTTAGATAGTACATATTATTGACATTGGAGTTTCACCCATCATTGAACCGAATAATCATGACAGAGTGTTGGACGGACAACATAATTTAAATTTTACTTAACATTGTAGTAAAAACAATTATGCACGAAGCTTGACCCACAAAGAACAAAGCAACAGAGTCCATTTTATAACATATTCTGAATTTTTGGATATTACTAAAAAAGATAGCATTGATCTTCGATATGGCTTTTAAGCGTTTATTTTTTGCAAGTTTTTTAATCCGTTTTGAACTAGCTTGCTTGGTGAACTCTTCTGCAATGTACCCAAGTTATTATCTAATAAAAAGAAATTCTAATTTTGCAATTGTTTTCTATTTTTATATTTGTGTCTACTACGCTACTACTACTACAATACATGGCGTTGCAGTTTACATTCTTCCTGTGGAATTTATTTCTCCACATACTCTCACCTTTGCTGTCTTAAATTGTTCCCGATATTTACTGTTTTTGCTTTGGGTCGTTAGGGAACATTTTTTCAGTGATCTTTTTATAAGAACACTTTATATATGGTTCAAAACTTTACCACTTTAAATAGTTCCAGAAATATAACGACTTTTATTTTTCTTTTGTATGGAGATTTGTGGTGTCACCATCTTTTTTAAGTTAAGTTATATATTGAAAAAAAAAAAAATACTAACATGGATAAACTCTATTTTCCGCAATTTTACAAATATATTTATTGCATCCAATTTTTAATATAAAATTGTTTTCTCGTACATCCAGATAGATGGACATAGTTAAATTGACGCATTTTCCGATACTAATCAAAAATATATACTTTAAACGGCCTACCACGAATCCTTCTGTCTTTTACATACACACCCTTTGTACCCTTTGGGTACAGGGTATACAAAATAACAAAGTACATGGGTATATCGAAGTCGAGCACAATCGATTGCAGCGTTCTTTTCTGTTCGATACAGTGAAAACCGTGTCGTATTTGAAATTCATCTACTCTCAACTAATCCGACAAAGAAGATCTATGTGTATTTTTTGTCATCTAGTGTTCAGAAATTTTACCTAAACATTTTTTTTTAGTAATTCGAGTATTGACGTCTATATTTATGCACGTCACTGTAACATGTTTGCTTGCTTTCTTCTTCTATTTATATTTTATTCTTCCGCGTCTTTCTTTCCATTACACTCGAGCACTCAATTTAGTTTAGGGTTACCTAGTTCTCAATAAAACCTGATAAGATCCATTAGCATGATTTTGTATAACGGAATGCTAGATTTCTTTATTGACAGACAGTTTGTGTTTTTATTGCCTTTACTTAAGTAAATTAAATTTAAGTTAAACTAAGCTGACGATTTCTCTAGAACTAGATACAAAAGCAGCTAAAACCAGCACAAAAAAAAAAATAAATAATTTTGATTTATATTTTCAGAAATATTGCTCGTTGTTGTGCAGTTTATTGACGCCGCACGCAAAATATTCCATTGCTATATACCAATTTTTTTTTTTGCTTTGGCATAGCAGCAAGTAACGAGGAAGGACAACTTTTAGAATTTAGAATACTAAAAAACAAAAATATTTTATAAACTTTAAGATTAAAAGAAAAAAACGTCGGAAGCGGTTTTTTAAGTTTAACTTCCGACTACTTAATTAATTTGAATGTAAGTTGTTGTGGCTAATCTTACTAAATCTAATTAAATCTAACTAAATCTTATTAAATTTATGTATCTTACAGATTTACAATAATTTAGTGCAAACAAAAGAAAAAAGAAAAGAAAAAGTGGAAAATGTGGAATTCCGAAGCGTCAAGAACACAGAATGGTGTCACTTTGCAAGCTGGCTCCAAATCAAACACAACGACACCGTCCAATGCCAAATCACAGCAGCAGCAGCAGAAGCAAATGGCGGGACAAATACGTCAACTGGGCATGACATCGGCTATAAGTTTAGCCGAACCACGTCCAGAAGATTTACAACGTACCGAAGAGTTGAGTGTTGCTTTAGAACCGTATAAAGTGTTTGAATCACAAGATGAGCTAAATCATCGCATGGAAATCTTAGCAAAGTTGAATACACTTGTCAAACAATGGGTTAAAGAATGTTCTATATTGAAAAATATGCCCGAAACGGCTGCCGAGAAATTAGGCGGTAAAATCTATACATTTGGTTCATATCGTCTTGGTGTACACCATAAAGGTGCTGATATTGATGCACTCTGTGTGGCACCACGTAATATTGAACGCACCGATTACTTTACATCGTTCTTTGAGATGCTCAAGAAACAAGCGGAAGTCACCGAATGCCGTGCTGTCGAAGAAGCCTTTGTACCGGTTATTAAAATGAATTTCGATGGCATTGAAATTGATTTACTATTTGCGCGTTTGTCACTCAAGGAAATACCGGATGACTTTGATTTGCGCGATGATAATCTGCTTAAGAATTTAGATCCACGTTCGGTGCGCAGTTTGAATGGTTGCCGTGTAACAGATGAAATATTGGCATTAGTGCCGAATATAGAAAATTTTCGACTGGCATTACGCACTATTAAATTGTGGGCGAAGAGTAAGTTTGTGTCAATATATTTAAAGCCTTTTAATTTTACATATATGTATATTGATTTATGTATAATGTTTTATTTGCTAGAACATGGCATATATTCAAATTCCTTGGGTTATTTTGGTGGCGTTACGTGGGCCATGTTGGTAGCGCGTACCTGTCAGCTATATCCGAATGCTGCTGCTGCAACCTTAGTGCATAAATTCTTTTTAGTATTTTCACGCTGGAAGTGGCCAAATCCGGTACTGCTAAAACATCCCGATAATGTTAATTTAAGATTTCCGGTAAGTAATATTTATGGTTTGCATTTGTTACATAAGATGTAATACTAAGATTCACGTGGCTCATTAATATTTAAAATTCGATATTTCGAAAACTAAGCGTGATATCGAAACATTCTATTCCTATTTTTCAACTCGTTTTGACGTGTGCTACAAAAAATCTGACGTCAGAAGGAGGCGCCATAAGAATTGTAGAATCACCAGTTAAGACATATAATTATTGTATGTACTTTGCTTACAGGTTTGGGATCCGCGTGTTAATGCTTCGGATCGTTATCATTTGATGCCAATTATAACGCCCGCATATCCGCAACAAAATTCGACATTTAATGTATCCGAATCGACAAAGAAAGTTATACTAAATGAATTCAATCGTGGTATGAATATAACCGATGAAATAATGTTGGGACGTGCTTCATGGGATCGTTTATTTGAGGCGCCCAGTTTCTTTTATAGGTTTGTTATTGTTGCATTATATTATTAATATATATATAATACAAATTTTTATATACCTACACTATCTCTACGTTTATTAGATATCGTCACTTCATTGTGCTTTTGGTTAATTCACAAACCGCTGAGGATCATTTAGAATGGTGCGGTCTTGTTGAGTCTAAAGTACGTTTGTTAATTGGTAATTTGGAACGTAATCAACATATTGCACTGGCGCATGTAAATCCCAAATGTTTTGACTATAAGAAGGGTAATAATAATGCTGGCGCTGTACAAAATAGCAGCGGTAATGAAGATGAAAAATCACAGTCAAATACACAATCGTTAATTACAACGTCACCGTTCTGTTCTATGTGGTTTATTGGACTTGAATTCGAGCGTACCGAGAATTTAAATTTGGATCTAACCGAAAGCATACAGAATTTTACAGAACAAGTTATAATACACGGGGTAAGTTTTTGTTTTTGTTTGAGTTTGATGATTTATTTTGTTACTTTTGCTTGAAATAATAATAATTTTTGTGTTGATGGATTTTGCATCGATCCTATTAATATATAGCACATATGTTCAGATGATACCAATTAAAGACCTGTATGTCACGATCAAGTTGTTTGCATGCTAATCACTATTTAGTTTGGTTGAATTTACTTTGATATTAGTTGAAAATCGTTTTGTCAGAAAGAGACGATTGAACAGAACACAAAGCTATGCGAGGAACTGACAAATAAAATCAGTTGATTTGAAAAGTTGCTGCCCCGTTCGTTTGTTCCATGGTCGATAGCGAACTTCTGAAAGAGGCTTGAGGTTGCATAGATAGACCAAGACCAATGTCACTTAGATCTCTGTTAAAATAGAAAGACAAAACCGCTCCACTAAAACTACTTTGGAAGATTTCACATACTTCAATCTTGAACTCAATCTTTTAAATTTCGATTTGGTGGCTTCGAAGATTTACTCTCTCACTTGTATGAATCCTCTAAGCAAAAATCGTGTCGTTAAAAGTCATGTATGTTTGAAGAACAAGACCATTTAAGTTCAGATATTTAATGCTATTATCAGTTTGTAACGCTTTAAAGAACACATTATGGACGGACCCCATAAAGTATACTATATATATACATATATATATATTCTGGATCAGCTCGTCGAGACGATCTAGCTAAGTCCGTCTGTCCATATGTTGTTTACCATTTTTTGGGATAATTTTTATAAGATAACCAGATGTCTGTAACCCGTCTGTAGATGCCGATCTATATATATTTTTATAGCATTGAAATAGAGTAGAGAGTATAGCATATTGACATGACATACCCACTTTATGATGGTTAGAACCCTTTTTTGACTTCTTGTATGAATAATTTTTTTATTGTAGTCAATATATATTTAAAAATTGACATGTTGGCATTTTACGAACATACATTTTACATATATATCAGTGGGTTTTATTCCCCCTTGTTTTTTGGGGTAACTCCCTAATATTCACCAATCCATTTTTGACATTTTGTATGAAAAATTAGGAAGGGGAAGGAATGTGAATGTGGGGGGGGGTGCCCAAAAGTTTCAAATGGAAGAGCACACGGCAATACACATACGATATTTTTATTACTTTCCTATTCAGTAGACGCAGAATAATAACAAAAAAAAGTCGTTTTTTATGTTAATTAGCTAATGTGTTTTAAAGCTAATGCATAATTTATTTTTATACAAATTTTAGGTGAACATAAAAATGCTAAAAGAAGGCATGACAATTGATGCACGCTATGTTAAGCGCAAGCTACTCTCACAATATTTGGACGGTGATTTTCTTAAACGTGAACGTAAATCAATGGAAAGTCATACGAATTTTAATAATACGATAATTGCAAATCGTAAACGTTTATCATCGGAGTTGGCACAATCTCAGGAACAACAGCAACAGCAGCACAAGAAGGTGCACCGTTTGAGTGAATCGGTATGTACATATATATCTTTAAATGAACTAAATCGTATGTTATTATTAAATATAAATTATTATTTTTTATGTACACAGTTAAATGAAGAAAATTCGAATGCATCAAGTGAAGCTGCCAGCGGTGCAATAACGCCAACAACACCAACAGCATCGCTAAAGAATGCACCGACATTTGGTAGCAATGCCGCCGCCGCAGCCACCGCCACAGCAGCTGCTGCAATACCAACAACAACGACATCATCAGCGGCAGCAGCGACAAATGTTGTTGATGCCAGCATCATGGATACGAGCAATGATAGTAGTAGTACATCAACTGCTACTGCTGCTGCTGCTGCTAGTGCTATGTTAGCGTCAACGCCAACTTCAGCACAAACGCATAAAAATGGAAATAGTGCGACAACAGAAGTAATCTGCTCGTGACAGCCGACAAATGTTGTTACGCCGCCGCCTCCGCCGCCGCCTCCTGCAGAACACCACCAAAAAACAGCCACACACCACCATGCCATGTTGACACATAAATTTCGCAAGAATAATAATGCTGCGGCTGCTGCAGCATCAAATAGCATTTTTAGTCAGCGTTTATTGTCGTCTTCATCATCGGCAAAAAGCTCGACATTGTCAACTCTAGGCATACTAAGTACATCTGCAACAAATTTAAAACAAAATTTGCCAAGTTCAGCAGCGTATAATTATAAAACTTACAACAATACGTCGAGAACAAAAACTGCTAATGCTGCTGCTGGTGCTGGTGTTGCTGCAGCTGCAGTTGCTTCAAAGTTAGCAGCAACAACAAATAAAAAATATGGTTCGCTGTTTCATAATAACCATCTTAATCATCATCATAACCACAGCAACAACAACAACAGCAACAATAATAATCATAACTTCAATAATAGCATTAATCATCGTATTGATGAATATAATTCTAAAATTATTGAACATATAGATACAGATATCGCCGTTGTAACAACATCAACAACAACAATAAACAAAACAAAATCGAATTCAAATACAGCAACCTCCACCACAACAGCAACATCATCAACAACAACAACTGCAACTACAACTACTGGATCAAAAACAACAACAACAGCAGCGGCAATTTCTTGTAAGTTTTCCATTCAATATTTAATTAATTTCTTACAGATCATCTTTTCAACTATCTCTTTATACTCGTGTGTATGTATGTATGTAGTTATTTTCTTTAAACATTTGAATTTTTCCTCTATAATCTATACTATCCTCTCTGATACTTTTTCTTTTATTGATCTCAATAATTATTTTTAAACGTATAAAATAACGTATTACAACAACAAAAATAAAAGAAATAAAAAAAAAATATGAAAAAAAAAATATTAAAAAAAAAATATAAAAAAAATTTCTACACTTTCAAAATATTTTGAAATTTTTCAAAAAGCAAAATAAATAAAAGCGAAAAAAGCAAAAAAAAACACAAAAAAATACAAGAGAAAGTAAAAATTTAATGGTATTTTTTATTTCTTTCATAGTATATAGTTTATTTTTCTTAAGTTTAATTTGGGCTATGGGGCTTAAAATTTAAGTATTTCTGGTATATAATTGATTGTCTGTTTGATTCTACTTAATTTTAAAACACTTCCTTTCAGTCAATAAAGGAAAAGAGCCTAGAAATTGGCTTAACACTATAGAAAGTGGAACCGAAACTTCAACTCCATTGAAAAAAACAAAAAAAAAAAAAAAATTACAACAAAAATGTAAAACCTAACAACATAATTATGGGTATTAAGTTGGTTGGAAGCTTCCACTGAAAGTGGGCAGAACACACCCCTTTATAATTATGTGGAGCGTCCGTCCATAAGAAGCTTTTATACAAAAATTTAAGTTGATATTGACTGCAATAACAAAGTTTTCCATACAAAAAAAAAAAGCAAAAGTGAGCGGGTGGTTTGTACGTGGTCTAGCTAAAAAAAAATGGCTGATCACATCTACTGAAATATATGTGAGGCGTCCGTTGATAAGAACCACCTGCCATATCAATTTTGAAGTGGAAATTGACTGCAATTTTATGGGGGCTACTACATAAAGTGTAGTGATCACACCCATTACAGCGTCCGTCCATAAGAATCTACCATATACAATTTTAAGACAGCTTTTAAAAGCTTTCATACAAAAAGCCAGAAGTGGGCGAATAGTTTGTATGGGGGCTATCACCAAAAAAAAAAAAAAAAAAAACAGCGGGCAAAAAGTGACTGCAATAAAAATAAGTCTGAGTGTTAACTTTCAGCTGTGTAAATTTTAAAAATTGATTTCTAAAAAAAAAAACTAACTAAACATCGAGCATATTTCGAAGCACATAGAAAAAAATGTAGCCTATAGTAGTACTTGGTTCGTTCGTTGGTTGGTTGGTTGGTTTGAGATAGCCGGGCAGCATAATTCCTATACTTAGATTTTATTTTGGACTCTCTGTGTGCAACTTTACAGTAGCTCTTAAATGAAGCATCAAATTTTACGACAGAACAGCTTTGTCAATAAGCAGGATATGCGTTATTGGACAGCAACAGACACACATGTGTTTCAAGCTACTCCATTACATCTACAAAAAGTGACCGTTTGGTGTGAATTTCATGCCGGAGATTTGTTTGGACCGAAAATGCGTGTAAGCGCTCTTAAAGTTGCGTCCACCGACTCAGAATAGTATCTGTAGTAATTTTTAATAATTTTTAAACGTTGCTCGTTTCGTGAACTTCACCATGATAAAAATGTGAACCTTGACTGACTTTTTGACGTTAACAGATTCTGAAAAAAATTAAGGCAAGCGTTATAAAATTGTTATGTCCCTATTGACAAAAAAAAAAAAAAAAAAAAAAAAAACACTATATATGTGTGTGAAGTTAGCATGCTTTAGAACCACCAAATCGAATGTCACGCTGATGACGTAAATAAAAAAGTTTTTCATATAGAATCACATTGATTTAAGTCTTATTTAAGTTAGAGAATTTTTCTCTCAGTGTGTACTTTATGGTTTCTTCGATGATTTCTTCGCTATATACCCTGTTTGCAGTTATTTTTTGCTCAGGGTATAAATAAGAAACATATTCTTCATATAAGAAACTTCTATTTCACCACAGCAAATTTTACGATGAAGAAAAAGTCATATCTGTAATAAAGAACCTGTATCAGATTTAATGATCTATGTAGTGGTGTGTACAATATATGCTTTAAAGTTTCGAACTATAGGAGCTATAACAATTTAAAGATTTCATTGTTTGATATTTTGTTACAATACGTATTTTCTTTACGAAATTGAGAGTTTCTGTGTGTACCAAATTTGTTGTCTTTAGCTTGTTTATTAAAGAAATTGTTTATACGAGTATTTTTATATAGACTATATGTATGGGGCTACACTATGCTATAAGAATACAATAGGAAACAGTGTTATATATTTTTCACGATTGATATATGCATATCATAAACGATTAATCAATTTTGTATGTTTTAGCTACTATAATAGTTAGCTGGTGTACGCGAACCGCTTCTATCTGGACCATAGGTTTGTATGTACATTCTCTGATATAGTGGTCTGATGTTAGCGAGATATAAGAAAAATCTTTATCATATAAGATATAAGAAAAATTTTTATCAAAATCTATATCCAATAAAAAAGTTTTCTATATAAAAACTCGACAGTTGGCGGTGGGTTTCCAATGGGGTTATTAGGGATCTTGAATGAATTCCGGCATACTCTACTGATTATTAAAAAGATTGGTTGAAAACTTATATTCTGGTTTTGATTTTCACATACAACAGACAAACCGACAAACTGACATGCTTATATACACTCGTCTTATCGAGCTGATTAAGAATATGTTTATATGTACCTTGTGGGATCGATCTCTGTTGTCTGAAATTAACTAAAATTAACTGAAACAAACGGGTAAAATGCACATAAATAGTTAATAACGAGAGTTCTTCAAAGAGGTTTATACAATTTAGTTTAAAATTTGTAAGAACTAGTTTTTTTTTGTTTTACCATGAAAATTGTTCGGACTAAAAGTGGTTCGTATTGAACTATATCCATAGTTATTATATCCTACACAAAAATATGTTGTGTGTATTAAAATGTCAAAGTATAAGTATATCACATAGCACAGCGTCTATCCGGCGCTTTTTCCATTCCAGCTGATGGTTCTTAAAGCATATAAGACTTAGAGACACCAAATCGCAGTTTAAACTCCTTAGCTGCCAAACTTGTACATATATTTTTGCACGTTAACGTTTTACAATATTGTTAAATGATCTAGTACTGTCACAATTTTGAAAACATGGTCTTGAAGATATCTCTTCAAATGTTAGAGAGTTCTGATACATATCTTTCCAACGCGAAAGGAGGCAATTTCTGTCAACTTTCTAGCTGTAAATAAATTGATTGAACAAATTTTTTAAATTTATTTTAATTTATTATTGTTTTGCAGGGCATAAATTAGTAGCTTGTTCTCATTTTAGTTTTTTTTTTTGTATAATTTGTATTGCTCATTTTAAAGAAATTCACGTTTGGCTTCGTATTTGCGGATCAGTTTATCTGCATGCATTGTGCAACACTAATTTGTATAGAATACTGTACAAAATAGTGTTGTGCAATAAACAAATTAGTGTTGTACAATGTGTGCAGTTACACTGATAAACAGTTATGAGGCCAAACGTGAATTTCTTTAAAATAATCAATCAAATTACTTTTCAATGATGTTCTTTTTTTATGAAAAATTTTCACACAGAGTAGTTACAATTTAAAAGACGCTTTAGTAATTTATGGACTACAATTCACTAACACAAAATCATATATATTTTTCTTTTTCATTACAGTGTAAAAAAAAAAAACAAAACAAAACAAAAAATCCCTGTATTACATTATAAGGCATAGTTTCGTAGTTTCTTTATATAATTATTTTTCTCTCTTGACGTTTATATGGCGCTTTGTACATTTAATTTTAAGAGGTAAGTATGTAATCAATGCAAATGTGCTATAATTACATTATTATAACTTATCATTTTCTTTTTTAGATTTCAATCCCTAAGGACGCGATTGACTGGTTATATTCCACGAAGTAAACCATTTCTAACTTTATCGATATATACATACATACATATATATATATATAAATCATGAGTATGAGGCAATTGCTTCATATATTTCCTACGAACTTCTTTTATAATTTTAATGCAGCAATTCCGGAAAGCTTTTTTGACAAATTGGAACTGAGTCTATTTACTTAAGATGTGCAACCAACAACAACAGCAACAACAACAGTCGCAACTAACAACTACTAACAACAAGAACAACAAGAACATCAACCAATATCATCATAAGAAACAAGCGATTGCATAAGAACAACCTCAAACACACACATCGACAACAGAACAACCATGGCTAAAAGTCTGCATAATTTTTTTGTTTTTTTTTTTTTTTTTTTTTGTGTAAAATGCGGCACCAAGTTTTGCTTACCTTAAAACCTAAAATAATTATTTCTTAAATGTGTTGTTAATCTTTTCTTCACAGCCGTCGGCGATAAAAAAAAAAGAAAACAAATTTTCATCGCTTTATTGTGGATGGAAAATTGCGGCATAGAAAAGCTTTTCGATGTTTTTAACTTCAACAACTTCAACAAGAATTGAAACGTTTAACAAGAAATGTTCTCTGTGCGAAAGAAAAAAATTTTGAAAAAAGGTAATGAAGTATTTCTAAAAAAAAAAACACAAAAAAAAATATTCAATTCATTTATCAATAAAATAAAGAAAATGACCCAACCAAAAAAAAAATTTAAAAAGAAAAGAAAAATGGGTCACACCAAAAAAAAAAAAAAAACAACAATTGTTATTTTTATTTGTAGTTTGTAGTTCGGAAAATGTACCGTCAAGCTTAGTTCTCTTCACAGGAAACTCAATTTATATTTGCTTAATTCAGTTGTGGTTTAAACAGCTTAGACAGAAGGAGCACTAAAGTGGAAAATACTCCATAAAGTAATCTTGATCAACAGCGGAAGCAAACTAATGGAAACTGTCTGATAGTATGAAATAAGTAAGCTCAGAAGCTGTAAGAAGAGGAAACACCAAATTTTATACAGACTGCAGATCAATTTTATAAATATTTTTGTTAAGTTTGCAAAATCGTCTGTATGCGCGCGGCGGTGCTACCCGTCCATTTTTGCAGTGGATCTTATTTCTTCCGTTGCTATTTACATATGTACCAAATCTCATCCATGTGCGTCAATTAGTTACTAAAATCTGACTATTTTGATCTTCCTATTAGATTGTGGCATGGCACAGCCTATATTAGTTTACATCTTTTTCTGGTTTTCCCGGTTTTGGTATGACTATTATCTATCTGTGCAACGTTCCATTGACTAGGAAAATGGTCACATTGCAGAATGGCATTAAATATTTGTGGAATAATGTGAAAGCCTCTCGCCGGGAGTTGTTTAGAGTTGTTTTACCAGTAATTAGGTCATAACCAGGCGCTTTTTTTAACTTTCCCCTTTAGTATTTTTGTTTTTAGTACTTGGCTTAGGCAGAAGTTTTAGTTTAGTTTAGAGACAAATACAATTGTCTAAGAAATGAAATATTTCCTGGAAAAGGCTGAAAGACATCAGCGCGATGGCCCGCAAATGTTTCTGCCCTATCTCGAACATTTCTAGCCCATGTATTGTTGCTTGACTTATGCTTCTCGTGGCCTTCCATAGTAAGTAGTCAGTCGCTTGTGTTGGGCAGAGATTTTCAATAGCTTCTATGTTCTCGCAGCGTAAATTTCAGGTTCCTTGCTGCTTGGTTAAGCCTCTTCTTCCTTGCATTTTTCGTACACAAGAGATACTACCGCTCTGTTGACTTGCGTATGTTTATTTGATTCAGCTTCAACAGGCGTTGCGCACCAGGGCGCCAGCTGAATGGTGTTTGTCTATGTCCATTTGGGTTTTAAGTGGAATATTTGATGCTAGCGTTTCATTAGTTACACAGGCCTACAAATACCGGGGTCATGTCAGCTTCTGGAAAGCCGTGCGTCATTTCCGAAGTAATTTGCTGCGTAGAATCCGAATCTGGGGTCAGAATTGGCACATCACGTCAAGATTTTGGTTTAGGCGCTTTAACTTCCACTTCCTGTGGTTCTTCACAAGATGGTTCAAATCGGTTTGTATTAGCTGCATTTGGTGATGAAAGCCAATAATTATCGATTTTGGACTGCTTCGATTCTATCATTGGCATATTTTGTAGGCTAGATCTACTACGTTTTGAATTTGATGCTGCTTGTTTGCCAGCAACATGTTGCCGACTATTGTGTACAGACTTCTGTGATGTTTATTGCAGAGTTTTGGTACCCGCAACATCAGCGGCTGCGATCGACGGCGAATTAACAGTTGGGCTAGACTATAGACTCTAGCCGCTAGAGCATTGCATTATGCACTCCATGAGAGTGAGTTTGACTGCGAGTGAGCGGAGAGTAGTTTGAAGCTGTGGGCCCCGTTGCTTTGGAGATGTGGAGCGGTACTTACGTAGAGTTTTCGTTGGCTGTTTATGTTGTTGTATTCTGGCTGGATTGGAAAGATGCTGCTATATTTTGCGAGCGCAAGACACATTCCTTTGTTTTGTTTGTCTTGCATTCGCCTGTTGACGACTTTGTGGGTAGTTGCGCGGGGTTCGCGGTAGGCGGTGGTGTACGGTGCATTTTATTTTGCACTTTGTGATTTTAATTTTGAAATGTTAAATTAGACTAGCAGTGCGTAGGCGACTGCGCATATATACGGTATGCTAGCAGTTAAAGATTTTCGAATAAATCTGATCGCGGCTTATTCAGCGATTTGAATACACGACATTTAGGTTGAACACCAAGTAAAACACCAAGTTGAGGTGCAGCCAAAGTGTGCGGTGAATAATGATGAATAAAATTAAGTAATTTTTGTTCAACTTGGTGTTTTACTTGGTGTTCAACCTAAACGTCTATTTTTTTAAACCTTGATGTTCAACCTAAAAGTATTTTTTTTTTAACCTAAATTTTTTTACTTTTCGAAAAAAAAGCAATTTTCAATATGCATACGGAATATTTTCTTAGGTCAAGGGTGTAGAGTTTTGGGTCCTCTTTCGTCTGAAATTAGTCTATTGAAAATTATTGACATAAAGTTGGTGTTATTGAAGTGCTAATGGCGATTCGGGTAAGTACCCACAACGCGAACGTTGTCTAATTTGTTACAGACGAGTGGTATTTTGAAAGTAGTAGTTGAAACAAGTTAGTTTAAATAAGTAAAGTTTTATTTATGTTTTAATAAATATTTATATTTATAATCTTATGTTTCACTAATCTTATGGTCTTAAAAATTTATGTTAATCTGATTCTGATCACACTGAGCTAGTTCAGTCGGTTGCTTTGATCCTTTATAAGTCGTTCAAATATAAAGTATACCAAAAAAATTAAACGAAATATTTATAGTTAAGTATTTATTATAAATCATTAAAGCAATGGAAAAATCACAAGAAAGTCTTATTATAATAAAAATATGATATGATATATGATATATGATTATATGATTAATTATATATTAGATGGTGAATCCGATGCTGAGCGTTGATAGTTTGTTGATGAACTTAATGCTTATGTTGGTGAACTGTCACTGCGATATTTTTTATTATTCATGGTGACTGATTGATTGATCCAAATCACTGCCACTTCGTTTGCCATTAGGCATGACCATTTGCTACATTTTGACGATCATTTTTCAAAATGCCGGCGCCCAAATACTGCGACAGTTTACTGCGTTTAACATAACGCGCCGAAATGTCCATGTCCCGTTGTAATAGACGTATTAGGGCAGCCTGATTTGTTACGGTCTGCGTAAAGTGCTGAAGTATATCCGTTAAATCCAAATTAAGTTGTTCGGTGCAGTTGAAAGAAAGTCCAATGAACCACATTGTGCAAAGGGCAGCCTCAATCGGTGGTTCTGTTTTTGCGACGTTCAATTGTTTATGGTAATCGAATTTATGCGGATGCAGATGAGCCAGTGCTATATGCTGATCACGATCCAAACTGTTCACCAGCATACGCAATTTGGATTCAATCAATCCAGTCCAGTCAGCATAATGTTCTACATTTTCGGCATTTGCCATTATTATTAGAAAATTTTTGTAGTTATAAAAATAAGCGGGTGACTTGTAGAGGCTTGTCCACGTTGTCAGGCCCGCTTGTATTTTTATGACTAAATCATATGCAGCTTTGATTTCATCAACAATAATCTTCCGCGTAGATTCGCCTACATTAAACGTGGAGTTCTGTTGCGGATATGCAGGCGTTATCACAGGCATCAAATGGAAGCGATCGTGCACATTGGTTCGAGGATCCCAAACCGGTAAGCCAAAATTCGATGTCTCAGATTGGCACAACAGCACCGGATTAGGCCATTTCCAGTTTGAGAAAACGAGGAAGAATTTCAGCACAAGCGTCGAAGCGGTAGCGTTCGGATATAATTGGCATACGCGAGCCATTAGCATGGCCCAGGTAACACCGCCAAAATAGCCCATCGCGTTGGAGTAGATGTTTCGTTCTGCAAAAAAAAAGAAGAAAATTTGGAATTAGAATCAATTTAATATATAACTTCGGTATGTGTTTTAATACTTACTCTTTGCCCAGTGTTTAATGGCACGTAACGCTAAACAAAATTCCTCTTTATTGGGAACCAATTCCAATATAGCATCCGTGACACGGCTGCCATTTACACTGCGTACCGAATGCTGATCAATGTTTTTCAGCACTGAATTACTACGCAGATCAAAGTCGTCGGGAATCTCCCTGTTAGACAGCCGCGCAAACAATAAATCCATTTCTACGCCACTGAATTTCATTTTAATTACAGGCACGTAGGCCTCCTCAATGGCGCAACACTCGGTAACCTCTGACATTGACTTCAGCTGGCGATAGAAACCACGAAAGAAATCGTTGGGTTCTATGTTGCGTGGCACCACACACAGCGCATCGATATCGGCGTCTTTGTCGTGCACTCCCAAACGGTATGAGCCGAAGGTGAATATTTTGCCACCCACACGTTCGGCAGCATCTTTCGGCATAAGCTTTGTTATGGACACCACCTTAATCCATTCCTTGACAAGCTTACTTAGATGTGCTAAAACATCCAGACGACGTTGTAGTTCTTCCGGCGTTTCAAATATATTTTCCTCCTGTAGCGTAGCTCGTAGTTCTGCGGTATGTTCCAGTTCCCATTTGGTAGGTTCGGCGAAGCTGATGGGCGTTGTCAGGCCATATTTTGCAGGTGTCTTTTGACTTAGCTCACTTTTGGATGATTCCGGCAGGGCCGGTGCGCCTTTCGTTGATTCCGTGGCCGATGCTGCTTTTCGAACACGTGAGTAAGCATAGGCCGGAGGTGAAGTACGGAATTGTTTGAAATTCGACGATGTTGCGGTAAATTTCGGCATCTTGATTTTTTCTTACTTTTGAAGATCGTTAAAGAATCAGAATATTTTATTCGCTTTTATTCGCTCGATGTGCACTGCAGGATTGCTGGAGTTGCTCTGTTTGTTTTCAGCCGGAACGCAGGCTATTTGTACTTTTGAATATCAAATGTCGACATATTTATTGCACTAATAATCGAATAGTGCGAGCGAGATAGCATATGTGTAATCAATTAAGCGACTCTCAGATGTGTAGATTGATTTTACCTGCACCGACCACTGACAGTTATTTGGGTAGTTTATGTAATTAACGGTTCATTTTACACACACAGACACACACTTATGGAAAAATTCAGCTACAATTTTAACAGTTAATTATATTTTTCTAGGAACATATGGAGAAATTCTTTGACTTGAAAACAATGTGTAATTACTCTCAAGAAATGAAAGATTATATTGAGCATATTCTGGATTAAATAAACTACATAATTTCGAGATTATGACTCAATCAAACGAAAGATTATGTGTAAAGTTGTATACTTTCGATTGAATAATAGTTACTTACAAAGTTTAAAACAATTATATGTTTTAATTTAACCATTTAAATTTAAAAATGAAAATAGTTTTTGAATTTCAATGCTGGCACAATATGGAAAACCATATGAGAAACAAATCGTATTAAATTTAATTAAATGGAATGACTAAAGTTGTCTTGGTTAGTCAAGAACAAAGTCGCATAACCGATTTGAGCCACTATTATTCTCTTCCAAATTTTCTAACATGATACACTTTCTGTTCGTTAAAACTAGTCAATGAAGTTCTAAAATCTGATGTCATTGATTTTTTAAAATTAATGTTGGTAACCTAAAAACCGAAATCGGAATAAATAAATTTACTATGTTTAGATACAGAATAACGATGAAAAAATCATAACTGATTATTTTGTTTTAATTGTCACTAACTTTGTTATTTAACCATGGATTTCTATCAAGTATTGTTTACATTCATGCTGAAAGCCTTATCTTTAGCCCCAAATTATAAATATTAATATATGATGGCAGAAGTTTTGGATTTTTCAATTATTTTATTAGCGATATATATTGAAATTTTTAGTGAAAAAAAGTTTTTCTTTCGGAACCATTTCGATAATCTAATAGGTTTTCAAATAGTTTAGTTATCGGTGTTACAGCTCCATAACTTACATAGCATATTGTTATTAAATACAGTCATCCATGGATAAATTGTATATATTGAAAGGCCAGGAATTATTTATACTTGTAGCAGGCGCGGTAGATCTTTGGAAGTTTCGGTGCATTATTATAAGCTAAAATGAGATATCTTATATTTTCTTTCGGTTGCCCCGTAAAAAATTATTAAACCTCTCTCATTATCGATCTGTATACGTTATTGCGCTTATATCATTAAAGGAAACCATCCCAGAAGCTTCTTAACAAGTGGTACACAGTGACGAATAATGAGCATCCTACTAGTGCAGCTAGTACTCAGTTTTAGGAGTTGCTAACATATATTCAAAGCCGATTTTGGGTGAAGCTAGTAAAAATTGATACAACGGTAAGGAAAAAATTTTTCTATTTGAAGATCATTTTTGTTAAAATAATACCGTATTTATGTTAATTTTAAATAAATAAATGTTTCTTTTTATATTAACAATCTATAAAATATGTACTCTAAAGAGAGAAGCAAAGTTTTATTCAGTGTCAGTCGACTCTACTTCTGTTGAAGGAAGCATATACCAATTGATAAAAGAGATTGTCCGATACGTAGAAGGAATCTGTCCAGTAAAACGCTTTTTGAACTCCATACTAAACTCTCGACATTCCGGTGAGAAATAGCGGCAGCTCTGATTAAGTATTTGTAAGACTTGGGCATAGACATGAGCCGAATTTGTCCGAGAATTATTTAAAAATATAATCTTTGAATCTGCAATTACAAAATTTAGCTTCCGGACTTCTTAAAATAATGGCTCATTTGGAAGCTGCAGTTTATAAAGATTCGATTCCATCAGCATTTCACGAATGTTCTGCTGTTAGTCAATGAAATCTTTTGTCGAATCGAAAAGAATTTTTTTCAAAATATATTGAACAAATTTGGTAAAAACTGAACAATACGACACAAAGCATAAGAACTAAATATTGAAGGTATTCTTGTTTTTTATTTGGTGTTCCAACTTCTTATAAAAATGTACTAAAAACATGTTCAAATTTAATTGCTTTGTCAATATTATTAAGAATAGATACTATATATAAAATCGTTAATGTCTTCTTCATACATGTACGCAGTTTATGGAGTTTTTCTGCATTTGTTTCAAATCGGAACACAACCTTTCTATATCAGCTGAAACTTTGAGTGACAGTACATAAACCAATTTCTGCCCAAGGTGATTCCACAAAAACAGAATATGTACTACGTATCTGGACTGGAAAGCCAATAAATATGCTCCATATGAAAATCCGGGACGCATCAAATACTCATTGTCTACTTTTAATTTCAATTGCTAGGTGAGAGTAAATGATTATCTAAGTCTATCTAACATCAAGAAGCACATGCAGAAAACCAACAGAATTATTACCATGTGAAATATCTCAAATCAATTTTGAAATTAAAATGGAACTAGATATCAGATTAATAGATAGATTAAGCGTCGAATATGATCGATTCGAATGCCAAGGAGCGTCCTGCTGTCGCCTCAGTTGCTGTGAATATTTTATTAACTCAAAATTTACTCTGATCTTAAACCTGTGGAGATTCTTGAAGGCATAGCCACCCTGTATAACTGACATATTCGGGACACCAGAATCCGAAGGAGCAATGGAGCCTTCTGACCACACACATAATAGGATAAGCATACAAAAGGCGGCACTATTTTCTTGGCAAGAAATCCACTCTTTAAAACTTTGAAGATGCAGTACCACCATGGCGACATTTTTTTCTAGGCTTACAGTTCATTAGTGATGTCGAACTGACATATTCAAAACTCTAAAATTCAAAGGAACACAGGAATCTTTGTGTAGGATGATGATACTAAACAGAAATCTTTAAGGCTCATTTAACAGCAGTCTTAATATATGTGGGGACTAACAAAAACCGGTTAGTTGCTGGTATTTTATTTGATTTAAAATATTAAAAATATGATAGACGCTTCACAATTGCTTTACTATGACATTATGACATACTTAGGAAGATCGATCGGCATGGAGATGAGAAAACGTACGCCAGTACAATGTTTTCAATGTATGCCAAACTGCATATAAAACAGATGCATCACCTCTCAAAACTATTTCCAAGTGATTCCGAAGAATCCAGACTGGACATTTTTCGGTAGAAGACGACTCTCGAGAAAATCAAGAAAAAATCTTGGATCGAAATATGGGGTTCTGTTAAGGACTTAAATTGACGAAGATTCACAATTACAGCGTTTGATGCTAAAAATGTATGGTGTCTTTTAGCAGCTCAAACTCTAAAAGGAGCTAGATAATGGTGACATAATATTCTTGGCTCAAATTGTATGCTTGGCTTTAAACTGAAACCTTTAATGCTCTGCTGAAGGCGCAGTAGTATTTTTGGGGCTCAAAATGTTTCTAGCTTGTTTCTAGATTTCTAGATTTCAATCCGTATGATTTGATTGGAATTTTTTTCACTAAAATAGTCCGTTTTCGTATTTTCAGAAGTATTTTCCGATTTAATTTTATTTGAATGTTGTACTATGACAATCATATCTTAACATGTTGTGAAATGAAATCCCAAATTATATTTGAAAGTGACAAAACGAACCATTTTAATGAAATTGATTGCGAACAAATTATTTTGGATCAGAATCTAGAATGAAATCTAGAATCTAAAATATATTTGCTGGATATACAGTTTGCTAGTTGAGCTAAATAATGGTAACAATCTGTTTGTACGTTCAAATTATGAGAAATAAAGTATATTTTTGAAAACATCTAAAGCCGCCAAGCAACGATTTTAATAAGAACTACTCTTAATAACAATACTTAATATGAATTTTAATTTATAATATTACATTTAAATATTATTAGGAAAAATATTATTAGGAAACAATGCCAAATTCTACTACACAAGATTTTATGTGCTTCCTGGAAGAAAATACGCTATGAATATCTACCTTCTGGTAATTTCATTTACGATCATATTTTTGTATGTTGTACCGACATAAAACAACTACAAAATAGTAGAAAGCAGCCGTACGAAAATTCCATAATTGCGATGAGTATATGCTTTTGTAGCATCTTAAAATTGACAGCTACGGACTACAAAACAACAAAATGTTCATTTTCACTGTTCAGTTAGTACTAATTTCGTTTAACTAAGCCGCGTATCTGCCAGTTTAATTGCACTTCTACGAATTTCGCCAACTGCGACAGGATCAATTTTGCATTTTCCATGAATTTTGTTGTTTGTACGTAAATTTTATTAATCCGTTTATGGCCACGGATTAAGTTGCAAAAATTTCCCGGCTTAGCGTATGCAACTGAAAATGAAAAATGTACAAGGACAAACGGATCATTAAGACAGCATAGCATAGCATAGTTCAGGGAAAATACGCGATAAATTCCAGGAATAAAACATAAACGATATGCGACGATCAAGGCGCACATTAAGGTAAGGCATGTCTAAGGCAGGCAGGCAGGCAGGTAGGTAAGCGTGAAAAGGACTTAATTAGCTGCTGTGTGGACGGACACACGTCAATTTTAGAACTTTCGCGGGTATAAAAGATCGCGCATCAAACTGAAAATCATCAGTCACAGTCTGCACAGCAACAAGTGAAAGTGTATATTCGTAGTAGCAAATCTTCTAAGTGGTGCATTTCAAACTTAAAAAAATAATTTCAAATTCCGTTTAGAAATTATATGTCAAACTTAACGCAGTCATGATGTATTATCAACATCACTGGGTGAAGTTTGTCTTATAATGACAACAGTCACGACCGAAAAAAAAAAAAAACATTTTACGTATGTTGTGCTTGAAAATATTGTTCAATAGTATAATAGAAAGCTTCCCTTTCTTGAGATGCATTTTGTACAGTTTTGTTAAATTTAGCAACACATCACTGGGCAAAGTGTGTCTCAAGAATTGGACAGTAAAACAACAATAAAGTGTGTGTCTCCAAATATTTAACCATGAAATTTTTGAAAATAATTTTAAAATTAAATAGCGATTGTCGGCTTAGTCGCTTCTTTAAAGCAAATACTACTATAAAGTGACTAGACCGAACACTCGTGCTATAATTTTAAAAGAAACAACATTATTAAAAGTTTCTGAAATAAGTTCTTGAAATAACTAAAAGTTAAGCAACAGTTGCAATTAGTTTCTTTGGTCGTTTAGCCTTAGGTGATTTCAGTTTTCATAAAGCTAGACAACCATTGAAATTCGTTGTGGCATAAGCAGCTTACTTTGAATATACGGGGTATGTGTTCTCCAAAAATTATTGTTCCTTTTTAAGCCATGCACTAAAAGGAACGATCGTTGTGATATGCATATACATATACAAGACATATCACAGTGATTTTCCTTTATAATGCGTGTGCTACAAATACAACATACAATAATATAGTAGTGTATACATTGAAATATATAGATATGCCTTTTTGGTAAAGAGAAAAGTTGCTGTGCTATATTTCTCTAAAAAAAAAAAAAAATTGTATATCACAGTGGCTGTTCTTTTTGTACAAAAAAGCCATGCAACTTGTAATTTAGTTTGATTTGATTTATTTTCATTGTATTGTTGCATTGAACCGCAGAGAACTGTTGTTTGTGATGTATTTCAAATCAATTTTATATCACAGTGGCTGTTCTTTTTGGTTGTGTGATAGATTTTCAACATTATTGTCTATTGTGTATTTGAAAACTATACATTATATGATAAAATAAATTGTTTAAAAAGAAGAGAACGGCTGTTGTTGAGTATAGTAATACAGCAAATAAAACATATATCACAGTGGCTGTTCTTTTTTGTTTAGCAATTTTTCAACGTTTAAATATTGGTGTATGTTGTAGAACATAGTTGCATTTTAACTTTAAGTGTCATGCAACTTTCTAGTGCATATAACTCGCTTAATATTCCATAAATTTTCTTAAGTATATATATCATGCCAAAGTTTAATTTATTAACTTTAAGTTGCACTTGTAAGTTTTTTTAATTAAACGCAACGTTTCCGAGTTATAGCACTTTTTACAACTGCATCTTTCTTATACAACAGTAGTTCGCAAATTTCATGAAAACGCATGATTTTTTTTTGTTTTAATTGTTCTAGTACGTACTAGATTTTCATTTTTCTAGTACATATATCTCGCTAAATATTCCATAATTTTTAATATGTATATATATCATGTCAAAGTTTAATTTATTGACTTTAATTCGTGCTTCGAAGCATTTTTAATTAAACGCAACGTTTCCGAGTTATAGCGCATTTTGCAACTGCACCTTTGTCATACAAAAAAATTTCTTTCAAAATTGCATGTTTAAAAGTGTAAATAAAATAAAAATCAAAATAGTTTTCAGCATACTGCACAATGTTCATGCCACAGTTTTTGGTGTCACTTCGTTTAAATGTTATTATGTGGTAACAAATGCCTACCGAGTCCCTAAAAACGCCCTAGGTACAAACCAAATTTACAACAGTAACTTTTTAAAGCTACATATGCAATTTCATAAATGCGTTTATTAAAAAATATGGACTTTTAACTAAGATATGCTTTGTAGAAACATTAACGCACCAAAATATTTTTTTTTTTTTTTGGAAACAACCATAGCCCAAAATCTAACAAAATTCAATAACTTTAAATTGCACATTGAATTAATTATATGGTTTACACCAGTGTGCATAGAATTTTTTTGAAAATGCATAAATAATACCACACAAATATTTATATTAGATCCATAGTAATAAAGTCATTTAATTGTCTGAATTTTAATTTGATTGTTGTATCAGCTGTACAACTGGATCATTGGCATCTACAAACGTTTTAGTTCCAGGTTTATCATTAGGTTTCTCTTCAGGTTTAGCATCAGGTTTGTCTTCAGGTTTAGCATCAGGTTTCCCTGCAGCTTCATCAGCTGGTTTTTCCTCTTTACTACTACCAGCACACGCTTTGAACTTACGACATTGCCAGCAGCAGTCAGGAAATTTAATTGTTGTATCAATTGCATATCCACAAACTCTCGTCGAAAAAAACGACTTTTGACAGCTGAAAAAAAATAATTATCATAATTAAATAATAATAAAAGCAAGAAAAAACCGTTATTTCGGTGACACCGAAACTTTAAAGCCGCTGGTGCTTCGATTTAACAGTTTTTCATATATACAAATTTATTCATAAGTTCTGATCAAACAGTACCAGGAAATTGTCAATACAACGAAAATGGTTGAATTAAGCTTTGATATTAATTTTGTCTCCTTGAAAGTAGTTCGCATTAAATGAATGTTCGTTTAAATGAGAAATTCCGGCTACTTTTTGATCGGAAGACATATGTATTTGGCATGAATTTTGCCTTCTTGTTGTGGTTGTGGATGGGACAGTAGGTTCTGAATAGTTTTGTTGCGCATCAACTTTGATTCAAATTTAAACACGATTTTGAATCGAATGGGTTTAGAACCCAACTCATCTGGAATGTTAGGCAGCATGTTAGAAAGTAGAGCTATCGAGTACTCAAATGTCTACGGGTGCAAGTGTACAGAAAAAATAATACACCTTTACATTTTATAATTGAAAAATTTCAAATAATTGCTTCAATTCGAACATGTTTGATACAACAAAACAAATTCAAAGTACTTCAGTATGTTGAAATACCAACTCTCTAAGCAATATGTCAATAATTGACGGATTAGGCCGCGAACAAACTTACAGACAGACGGACAGACGGACATATATAGTTCGATTCGTGTCGTCAAGCAGAACAAGAATATACTTGTATGTATATTGTATGTATATACTATGTGTGTGGTCTCCAATGCTTCTATCAATGCATTACAAATTCCGTGACAAAATTATAATACCATTTACACTGCGTATAAAGATAGAGGAGAGAAGTGTATAAAGATAGAGGAGAGGAGTAGAATATGTATAAAATATTACTTACTAGTAAATCACAGCATTTCCAGTTTTGTCAAGACACTCAATAACTCCGCAAACTTTTTTATCCTTTACAATCTGACCCACTTTTATATCGCCATATTCCGTATGTGTACATCCCTCTTCTATATTATATATACAATATATATTTACAAAATATTATTATATAATGTTAGTCTCACGATTTTTGGCTTTAAACGTACCAGTTCCTGTAAGTTGAATTTTATAGAATAAACCGGAATTAATTGAAATTTGGTTTATTAAGCCTAAAGCAACAACGAACAATTTTAAATTCATTGCACTTCGTCGATGTATATTAAACAGAATACTGTAAGCAAATTAATGACAGTCAATGCAATTTATAGTCTTAAGCGCGTAAGTCGATCCGAAACATTTGGCACTGATTTATGGATAATTTTACGAAACACCTGCCTTCGATATCAATATACGAGTATTCATAAGAATTGAACAACTGATTAACAAATGACTTAATTACAAATCTTTCAAATAGATACAAGTATACATACGGGAATATATATGTATAGCAAGTACTGAGTTTATACGAGAGACATAATTTCAATTTTCAAATCACGAATTTTTAAAGTTGCGATTTTATGTAGTATGAAAAGTTTTTCAAATCCCTAAAATAGAAGGGGGTAGGGATTACACCTTAAAAGGGGTGTGCATGGTATAAAAAAATGCGAACTGAATATATGTTTTTATCACGGTTGCGAGTAATGGAATTTTAAGTTGCATTTATGGCATTGCGGTACCTAGAGAGTTAAGTTTCTCTAAGTCTTCTCTAGTAATTTTCTCGCCTATAGACTTACAGACGGTTGGCCGACTTGTCTTGGTGTGAATTTATAGTTTATGGCATGTTCAGATGGACGGACATAGCTAGAATATAAATACTTTAAGGTATCTCAAACGTTTCTCAGTATAACCTAGAAATAATTAGATATGTATGTACGTTAGGGCCACTCCATTTTGTATGGATCAATGTGGATACCTCTTATAATTATAATGACACGTTAATTTTCATATAAATAATATTTCATCTGAAAAGTGCATAGGAGAGTATAAATGACCAGATTTGCAGAATCCACATCTCCGAGATCTTGATGTTCTTACGGACGGCGTAACGAACATGTGCATATCGACATGACTTTTAATGTTGATCAAGCATAGATAGGAATTTACATTTTATATATACAATAGTTTGTCATAAAAGTAATATATTAATATATTGCAGTAATGACTGAATATAATTCAATGACGACGATATTATATTCCAGTAAGTGTGACGGAAATGGAAGCCAGCTCTTAAAAATGTGCAACAGTTTTTATTTGCTTTGCTGTACAATGACTGGATAGAATTCAACGACGTTGATAATGTGTCTTTAGTAATTGATGAGAAATTCTGGTGCTACAGTTTATATATATTTTTTTTTTTTTGAATTACTCGTATATCATGCATTATTGTTCGAACCAATTCAAGAAATTTCGATGCCATATTCATATACATGTTTATTAGCAATTCTAAATATGCAACTAATTGCAGTTGAGGAGGCATTCACGCAGTTGCTAGATAGATAAACAGCGCGTCTAGAAGGCATCTAGACAAATATACACATACTCGTATACATGAATACAAATTTGTGTATTGCTTTGCGTGCACCTGAGTCAAATGCGAGCGTTGGCATTTATATTGTGCGTCAAATTTATTTTATGAAAATGGTTTTATTGGTTTACATGCTTTTGCAGCAATTTTCGAAGCACTTTTGCTACTACTCAGAAGTGGTTAACACCAAGAGACTTCAACTGTTTCTTCAGACGTTGAAAAACATTGACCTCATTGCATGCCAAAAACAGGGTTGTAAGGCGGATGAGCCATCAATATGATGTTTAAAGTGCTCAAAAAACGGATCGCATTGTCGTGCTAAGTTTTCCGCAATTCTATACAAACTTCTGGTAAACAAATGGTTGTGTAGCATTAAGATTTCCCCATACTACATTGCTCTAATGCTACAAGACCGAAAAAAATAGGCGACCATTTGCCTTGAAGTGCTCTTTTTTTGCATGTGGCTCATCTTGGAACACTCATACAGTCAGTCGATTGCTGTTTTGTTTCGGACTCATGTTTATTGGTCTAAGATCGGCTCCGCCTTTTTCGGCCGATTGACTAATTATGCGGTACCCAACGCGAACAAATCTTCTTGATGCTCAAATATTTATGTAATATGGAATGTATGCTGGTCCCACTACTTCTGGCACAACAGTTGTTTTTAAACGACTTAGGGTTGCCAAGGCGCACAATATACAAGGCAACTTTCGTATACAAGCGCATTCAATTTGCATGCATTGGCTGACATTTCAGTTGGTTTTCTCTATGCGTCGACTACCACTAATTGTTGTGCTTTGGCAATATTAACATTAACGACCATGATGGCCTTTCTGTACGTTGGCTGCTAATGTTGCAAAAGGACATACATAAAATGTTGCTTAATAAGTTGCAATTACTTGAAAAATGCTTCCATATACACTCGTAAACCTACTGAAGACTATTTTAATTGGTTGAAAACTTTTATTATACGTACAAGTATTTTAATTTCTTATGAAACAAATTTTTGTGCTCTTCACACAGAGTTTGAATATTATTATAATTTAGTCAGAATGTCTACAACACCTTGTATCAGAGACCCCATAAACTATATATGTATATATATTATTGATTAGATCGACGAGCCATGTCCGTCTGTCTATGTTGTCCCCTGTTCTCATGAATCAAAATTAGTCGCTCAGTTTTTACGATATCGATCCAAAATTGGATATGGAGACTTTCTATATTTCTATGCTGAGAATATATTACAACTACCATGCCAAGCCCATTTTTACAATACAAACCAACGTTCCACTTTTCGGATTTCATTACAGATGGAAGCTTCATACAAGACGGAAGCTTCACACAAAATGAAGAATGAAGGTCTGTGAAGCGTATTGAAGCTTTGGTTCAACCGAAGTTAACATTTTCACATGTTTTGTATACGATACATTAAAACAATGAAAGCCATGAAATAAATTTCAATTTTGAGTCTTAAGTCACGCAAATTAAATATATCAAAATTCAGTTGTACTTTCTTTATTAACGTTGTAAAAGTTGTTTTTTGAAAAAAATTTTTATTCTTTTAAATGCAGTAATGGAAGGTATGTCAAACAACGATAATACTTATTTGAGGCAAATTCAACTAGTGTAGAATGCCACAGTGCCTTTAGAAACGTTGAACAGATGTAGAAAAACTCCTGATTAACGGATCGATCGTCTACGAGTGGATATAAAAAGAAACGAGATACTCGAATTGTTTGATACCTAACTACATATTATTAAATTATAATTACGGAGTGGTTATTCCTCTTCTGTCACGGTACAACTTGATTACCGAATTCTTTGAAGAATATGAAGTTCATGTATTCCATATGAAGGTATTTATATACTTGCTATATTAATCAGCTTCCATTAATGGTTTATTGTTGGAAAAGGCGTACAACTTGTTTATGTGATGCTAAAACCGTTTCCCGCTATATTCTATTGATGCTCGTGCCAGTTGTTAGTACCAAGTTTGCGGATATCTTTCCAGAATGGTTCTTTTCAATGCATGCTCGGTCGAACTCTCGAATGTTGTTCACCAATTAAGTCTATGTTCCTCAACTAAACATTCCGTGGTGAAGCTCCGCTGTCCGTCCGGATAAGATAAACAGCTTAGTACTCGTCGCCAAATCTCAAAGGCTCAAAAATGTTACGAAGAATCTTTTTCTCGAGCACTGCCAAAGACGCTGTATCCGATGTTGTCAGGTCCACGCTTCTGCGCTGTACAGTAGGACCGCAATAATCAGTGTCTTATAGATGTTTATCTTCTTACTTTTGGCTACTGCTAATTAGCCTGCTGAAACCGTAACTTTAAAAAGGTGAAGAAATCAAATATAATTTTCTTTCTACCGACCATGCTTACCCTCTATATATACAGTGCTGTAGGGTGGAGTGGTGTGTTTCCCATAAAAGTGGCACAAATTTATTTTTTGAACAGTAATCCATAATCGATATCAAAATCTATATTTCTATTTGACACGAAAAAAAAAAAAAAATTTATATGCACGTGTAGCTCAATGATAGAACGCGTCAATTGAATGAACCACTCCATCCTATAAAAAAAATTAAGTATTCCACCTCACAAATATTCATGTTACATCAAGAATTGTAAGTTGGAGAGTGATTTCTTTTCAAGTAGCTAGACAAACATCGAACCAATACGAAACCATGGAAACTGAAAGTTTTTTTCTTACCGCGCTTTATTTCAACACTTCGGAAAACTTGTGTCATTTTTTTTTTCTTGTTGTAGGATCAATGATTATTTGAAAAATTATCTGAAGTAAATGTTAGCAGGCAGCTTCGGCTATCCTAACCATATAAGCGAACAAAATGCAAGTGAGCCACCTTACCCCGCGAACCACTCCAGCCATCGTATTCTATGTTTTCTTTAAATTTTATCCATAATTTGAGCCTTATGCATACCATGAAAAAATAAGACAACTTTACTACTTCTGAGATCTTTTGCAGATTTGGAATAACTTTCAATTTTATAATTGATTGTAATTATGTGTGTCCGTCTTCAAGTCTAAAAATACATTTAAACTAGTATTCATTAACATACTTGTATTCTTAAATTATACAATAATTAATTTGGTTTGGTAAAATTATATTGAATGGGATCACTACGATCTCGAAAAGGGCAGAATCATCATAGAATCATCATAGAATTTGGGTGGCCTCTACTCCACTCCTCATAGATATACTAGGAATATAACTCATATTCTAGATGGTTGGGAATATGTAGTAGGTAATTTTATAATTTTTTTTTTATGGAGACGATACTATAAATTTAACTGATGCTTTTTGTGTTTTATATTGAAATACATTTAAATGAATAGTTTATGCAAAGTTTCTATTGGCAAAATATTGCCGCCTCACGGTAATCAAGAACCTATTTTTGCAGTTGATGTATCGAAAACTATTCGATGTAAATCGAAAATAAATCATAATACCATTGTCAATTGCCTATGACAAGCCAAAAAATATGGCAAAAACTTCATTTTTTTTTTTTTTGACATGTAATAGTGAGACAGGATTTACATGTAACTAGGTGAAGGATTTCATGCGAAAACAAAAAAACGGTAGAAAACGCTATAAATATAATTTTAATACTAAACAATGGCGTTGAAATAACAAAATAAAAAAAGCGCGAAATGGAAATGCTATTGATTTTCTATGAATTTGTAGGCAATTATTATTGATGTGCGTGCAGAAAATGTCAGTGAATAGAATGCGTGCTAGACAGAAATACTTACAGACGGACTGACAGACAGACAGACAGTTTGCTCGTTATCCTATACCGCGTTGGCGGGCTGTCTGTCCGTCTGCCTGTCTTTCTAACTTTTACTATACAGTCGAGTTGTAATGCTTTGAAATAGTTTTGGCATTTTGCTAAAACTTGCACAGATAGTTTTAGTCTTTTGCAAGAGTTTGACGCGTAAAATGCGTGCAAGAAAATTGACTGTCGTAGAGCGAGAATGTATACGCAGACAACGTTCCGAAATGCAACTGATTTTGGCACGTGCCAAAGGATTAAGTGCGTGTGCGGTGCAGAGCAGTAGTGCGTTACTAAATTCTACACTTTGGATATATTTCAGGATTCGAATATGTGGTCAATCCACCGGTAGTACCGAAAATTGCCTTTGGTACAACGTTGAACCGCGAAACCATGCCAATGCAGGGTCCGAATGTGAGTTCGTTTATGCGATGTCATCAGGGTGAGGTGCGTGAGTTTCCAGGACCGTTGGACTATGATACCTATAAGCCGATGGGATTTAAAGTGAGTGAAAAAAGAAAAAAATATATAATTTTATAAATTGAAGTAGTGCTATATTTTAGCGCATATCTCGAAATCTGTTCCATAATTTTTGATGCACAAGCATTTAAAATGAAATATAATTTAATGAGCTACATATGCTACCTACATTATATTTCGTTAGAATTAGTAATTCAGTTGTTATGAAGCAAAAACTTAAAATTTCATTCATTTCATTTTTTAACAAATAAATTTGTTTTGTTAAATATGGTTATAGTTTTCATAACTAGTCTGAAGTGGTAATTAAATTTTAAACGCTATTTCATTTTTATTGCCCGACCCTCATATTCATATTCTTGGGCAGAACTTCGCAACATTTTTGAATTTAACCAATGTATTGAAGCTGTCTTTAGCTTCAATAGACGTTCAAATATAAGCTAAACTTCAAACAAGTTTTGATTCTTATTTGATTCTTATACTCGTTCATACATCCTACTTTGTTATTATTTACTTTTAAAAACTTTTGTTTACAGTATCCCTCCGGCGCTGGATTCTCAGCTTTTGCTTGCAAAGTACCACGTCCACCACCTTCAGTTATAGCTGATTTTCCACCAATTGGAGCATACGATTTAGATATTTGGAAACCATCGGAGAAAAATAATTTCACCGTTGGTGGTGGTCCAGAACGTGGTCTTGAACCAAAGTGGATGACACCGGGGTAAGTTGCTCAAATTGATTAAAATTATTGTTGTTTCATTATAGTTTCTTTATAGTTCACCTACCTATCCGTATCACATTTCGTATCCCTATCTAAAGGTTAACAATTGTTTCGGCACTAAACGCCAGATTTGGCCTGCGGTCGCCGTCTTCTGTGGTGCTTTTAATACGGCACGCTGTTTCAAATGCGATCGCTGCCCTGTTGGTGATTACTTCCATAATTTTACCACAAATCAGGATATGTGCAGAGTTTGTATGCATAAACAATTGGCGGTAATACAACATTGTGCGCTGCAGGTTGTGGAACGTTATCGTCTGCGCCGTGATATACAACAATTTGTTCCGGCACGCTATTGCAGCTTTTTTCACGATCATAATGATACCAATGTTGCGGTGGAGATACGCCCACGTAAAGAACTGCGCGAGAAAATTCGTACGGAAAACTATCTGTATCGCTTTTTTGCGAAAACAAATTGAAGAAGTGAAGATTTTTGATTAGATTTTTGTATTGTGAAGAAGTATTGTATTGAAGTATTTGTATTGTGAAGTTTGTATTGTGAAGTAGAAGAAGTAAGAAAACAATTATTATATACATGTTACTAGAGTGCTCGTATTGTATGTAATAGTGTATTGTCACCATTTAATATTGTACTATATCTATATGAATATACAACATGTAACAGAACCACCCAGTAGTACATGAAAAAACACTAAAAGTCCACCGTGACTATACTATGTAAAAGGGAGATCTGAGATAAATCAAAATCTCTGGTAGGATACAACACTGCTGGTCACCATCCAGAAATTCTGTCGCCAGAATTCTATCGGGAGCAGAATGGTTTAAGTCTGAATATTTTAAGCTACTCATCGCAGTCGAGCAATCAGTGGAATGGAGATAGCCACTATTTGTTTATTTATTTACTGTTCGCCCAGTTTGAACTGGTTTCCGACATCATTGATAGAGAAGCAATCTGCTAAACAACGGAGTGCTATACAAAGTGGTTATATTGTTGGGTCTTTATGCAGAAGCAGAGTGCACTCCTGAATCTAGGAATCTCCAACAAACCAATGCAGAAGTCCCAGATGGTTTACAATGGCGACTTCAATGGTGACCATGATGACATAGGCTTTATGTCACATACTCGTACGTTTGACGGAATCCGCCGCAAACTGCTACAGCTAGGAAAAAAAAACCAAAATCGAGTGAGACGAACAATTCTGACCCACTGACCATCAATATCGGCGCAGTTACTATCGAGGATGTGTTTTCTTTCACTTATCTCGGAAGTAAAGTGACAAACGATGGTGGCGTCGATGAGTAGGTAGCGTAATGTATTTTTAAAGCGCATACGGCATTCCACAATTAAAGGATATTGCTGTATGGTGCTGAAACGTGCAAACTCACGAACCGTTTCGAAACGCAAAACTGTTCTTTGGTGGATGATATCGAACCTTCACATATGCGAACGACACTGAGTAGCTGCATCGTTTTAACTACATCAACTAACAGGCACTCTGTGCCTATTTACTGACGGTGCAAAGAAATTAGAGCAGCTGAGATAGTAATATTGATTTTACGAGTACTATAAGGTTTTTCCCCTCAGAGATTGATTTAAGAAGCTGGTGTTATTGATCAGATCGGTACAACACATTAAATGGATTCAATATAGGCTCCTCATACGAGTCATGCTTTCTACTGTAGTCACGATGTTTGCGTTGCTTGAGCCAGAGACAAAGTATCAGTTTAATATGGAAATAACTCTGTATTAACATTTTGCAACATTTTAATCGCATTTCCGGTATTTAACTTTCTCTTTCAATAGAACGTCATTTTGTATGAATTTAAGCTTCCGGCAGTTGTTCTGCACACACACAAACACACACACACTCACACACACACACACACATGCACAATGCAGATACTATGGAGTACAATAGTTTGTCTGCAGACACGTGCAATGCAACAAAAAAAAAAAAAAAAGGAATCCTTTTTGCATGACAACAAAGCCACTAAAATAGTTTGTGGCATGCATGTCAATACTCGTTATTTTACAGTTAGTGCCGCCATTTTACCACCTCAGATACATAATTGTTGTTGTTCCTGTTGTTGTCATTCCAGGCACGACTACAGAATTCTAAACCAAACCCAAACCCAAACCTGAACCCAAACAAGTTCAGTTACAAAACATTTCAACTCTCATTCGTTATGCAAAGCAACACAAAATCATCGACATTCAGAACGAGCAGGACAACGACAAGTTCTACGAGAGTTGGCTTCTATCATTTGTGTCTTGGCAACCCTAACTATTGTTAGGTGTCAGCTCACATTTCCATTGGAAAGTTTGACATTTTTTAGTTGAAGCGTACGCAGTACGTTTCGATGTACTAGCACTATTTTTGTTGCTTACAGCGATTTGAAAAGTTTATCTCGTCCAAAAAATAGAAATGATTCGTTAATTTTTTCCTAGGATTGCAATTTACTTCCACTTTTGGTGATGTAGCGTCATCAAAAACTACTGCTTAGAGCTGTTGTCCCAGAAAACATGAACTGTTAAGATAAGACCATCACGTGGGATTCTGTGAGAATAAGGCGTCCTTGGGCATTAGTGAGAGCAGCATAAATTCTATAATATGTGTATAAAAAATTGACCGTCAAAAGAAGGTTCGCCGCAATTGGTGCAAAGATATATTGAAGAAATACAACCTCGGGGACTCACTGTAACAAGTGACGAATCATGGGTCTATGAAACAAAACTACGAAACAAAACTGCGAACGACTGCATGAGTGTTCCAAGAAGAGTCTAATCATTCCATTAGGATAATTCTGAATAGTATACAAAAATTTGTTTGCCAGAAGTTTTCGCCCAATTAAGGACAACCAACCATCGAAGACTGATCATTCTCCACCACGACAATGCGAGCCTTCACCGCCTTCATCGGTGAGTCTACTGAACTTCATGGAGAATATCTTGAAGAACAATAAAACCATATTCTCTGTTAATTATAGTTATTAGTCATTATTAGGCAAACAATATAAAAGTAAAACCTCGTTGTAAGTACAATGGAACGCAACGAAACGTGTAACGAATTTTTCGCTACTTTGAATTACAACGAGCGAACGATATCAACAACAATAACAACAACAACAAAAGCAAGAGTACTAAAACCGGAAATGCAATACGAAACCAAAATGAATCCCATGACCGACCGGAAATTTGTGAATAAGTGACCAGGCAAGTTTGCTTGAGCCGAATGCCGAATGTCCTGTTTAGAACCCAAGTTGCATTCAACTAACAACTAGTTTATGTGGTCAGGAAGGCTGTCGGGCAGGCAGGCAGGCAGGCAGGCAGTTAACTTAAACTGGCTATGATGACTTCGATTCGCATGGAATATAAGAAACTTTATTTGAACATTTTGATGCACACAGTGTGGAAAATATTTGCATACAAATAAAAGTCTTGAATTATAATTTGGTTGAAAATTGATATTACTTGTAAACTTTTTCAATTCTTAGAATCGAGTAGTTTAAAAATAGTTCGTATAAAGAATATCCATAGCGAAATTACCTGCTAAGAAATTGTGGTTGGTTTGGTGTCAGATATTTACAAATTGACCGCATATATCTATAATTTCCGAAGACGGAGATGATTCCCGAAACAGTTGGAAGTGTCTGACTGAAAAGACTTTGGCAGTCTGTTGTGATTGCAGCTATTCGACGAAAATGTTCGTTTGCAGAATTGATGGCAAAACATGCTCGTTTTCGTTATTTCCCATCAATTTTCGAAGCAATGTCGTCGAGAGTTTGTGACTTGTCGACATAGACCATGGGTTTCAACTAACCTCACAGCAAGCAGTCTGGAAGCGTCAAATTCGGCAATTGTGAGGAGGCGACCGGAGAGCTTTTTCTTTTTTATAAACACCAGAAAGATACCACCGTATAAGGGGCAAGTAGCAATCACCCAGCACAATTAGTTGATCTTTGTTCTGAAGTTTACTTGCAATAAGTCGAATTTCAGCAAGATGGTGCATGTAGACATTAAGATTTGAACAAATAATATATGTAGTTGAAAACTCTTCAAGATACACTTTTAGAAATTCAATTGAATTTAGGTGAATTTTTTTTCAAAACAGTCAGCATTGAGTTTTATTTTCTATAACATATTTTTTTTTTGTACAGATGTGTAAATACATATTTTCAAGTAAAAAAAACTTACTTTAGCTTTTTTATAGCGTTTTGCATATTTTAAGACTTTTATAGCATTTGAAATGTTATTTCAAGTAAAATTATTGGTAATATTTATTGGCGTAAATATGCTGTCGAAGGTAAGCAGTTCAAAATCATAAAAAAATATATACCTATATTTTAGTAATATTTAAATTCGTAGGTGAATGGATCTACACTCGGTTACATAACCCCACAAAAAAACTTCAATAAACGTGATTTAACAGTTAATCAAACTGAAAATACGAATTCAGTACAGACGAATGTTTTGGAACCGACATATGTAGTAAGCACACAACGCTTTGGTGACGCCACTGACAATGTCACCAATGGTGTTTTCACCCAGTCTATAACAAATGCTTCAAGTGTGTCTGATACGCATAATAGATTTGTTGAAGTTAAGACGACACTGTTGCAATCAGATGAAAAAAATATAACGAGTAATGAAACACAGTCTACTGTATTGGAGAACTTATCAGTGGTAAGTTGAAGTGACACATTTTGCGATAGGAGAAGCAGAAAGGATTTCACTTTCGGGAAGATTTCACGAAAGTGTATACGATAAAATTGAGTTCACTTGTTTTATGTATTATGAATTGCACTTGATCAATGCCAACTGAATTTAAATAGAGAAATCTAAATCGAACTCACTTTCGTAAAATCTTGCCGAGTGTGTGAACTGGAACAGGGTTCTTAGTTCTTGGTATTTATGTTTTTATAAAATTTTTTACTTTTTTAAGCTACAGCTTCAAACCGTTAATATAACGAATGATAACTTAACGAGATTACCAATTGAAAACTGGATAAGCTCTACTAAAGATAATGTGAGCACAACTCTAACCGAAGCATCAACTGATACATCAGAAGTTAGCAGTTTAAACTATATAGCAACTGTTGCGTCTTATATAATGCAAACATCTCAAATGGCTAAATTATTAATGACAGATAACGAACCTATTACTACTGAGTCTCAACTGGAAGAAACATCGGAAGTTATAACAGCTAAGCCTATAAACGTATATGGTGTAGAGTTGTCTCAGGCATATGATAACGACAGTAGCGTCGATGAAGTAGTACTGAACTCAACAACAACAACAACAACAACAACAACAACAGTTGTTAACGAATCTACAGAACCGCAATTTTTAGATGAAAGAAAAATCGGTGCGACTTACTTTGGCGTAAAAATGTTTCAAGCGGATGATAATGACGTTGATGCACTTCAAGATGGTGGTAAACCGGAAGGTGAGAAGCCTGAGGGTGAAAAACCTGCAGGTGATAAACCAGCTGGTGATAAACCTGAAGGTGAAAAACCTGACGGTGAAAAACCGGAAGGTGAAAAACCGGAAGGTGAGCAACCACAGGGTCCTGTCGATCCTGCTGGTTCGGGTGGCGGCGGCGGTGGTGGTGGTGGTGCTAAAGGCGGTGAAGCTACATTTGGTCCACGTGGTGCATTAGATGTAGCTAGTTATCCAGAACGACGTAGCAAAGATGCTGCTTCCGATTTTTGGGGCATTACTTTTGGTCAACCATGGCGTGATACACGATTTAATTCACGTTATACAAATAGACATATAACTATAAACTCACGTCCACAAATTAGTATGTACCCATCTAACGATAAATTTATAAATTTTCTAAATTGTATCATAAATCAACATTCAACACTTGCAGATTACCAACCTGGATTTGGAGATGATAAGACGGTCTGCGAGGGATCTACAATGTATAATAAAGGAGCCAAATATCAATACTTAACTCATATGTTAAGATCGTCTTATAGAGGCCGTTGGTTGGAAATGGCGATACGTCGAACAATTTATAAACTAGGCATTTCGGAACAGTGTCATACTAAAGAGCAAACGAAATTTCACGATTTTTTTGAATGTTCAGTACGTCGACATATGCGTATGGAAAGTTATGTACCGGGCTATCCGTCGGCCACCTGATTTTTAAGCATTTGATTTACAAAAGCGAGAGAGTGAAAAGTAAAACAAATAAAAATTAAGTTAAATAGAACAGATATGTTATAATATTATACTAGTTTCTTAATTACTTAATTACACACTTGGGATAATATTGGTCTATGTGTGACCTTGGAATTCAGTGGTGATAACCATTTTGCTAGGTTAACTGATGTCTCCAAGCACAATTTTAATTTTAAAGTTTTTTGCTCAAATGGGAATCCTAAGTCGAATCCTAAAAGGTAAAAAAAACGGAAACTATCACTCCTCACACTTGTGATCTTGAATTAATTTGCTCTTGTAAGGGTGTAGACAAAGATCTTTATGCAAAAATTAGAGTTGGCCAATTCCTGTGAACTGCCTGGAATGGACTTTTCGAAGTTTTCATAATTTCCAAACGTTGCTCGTAAACCTTGACTGATGTTTTGATGTTGACAGATTCTGAAAAAAAATGAAGTGTGCGTTAGTATAATAAATACAAAATTATTCAGTCTCCATTGAAAAATCATTTATATTGCAATAAAATTTTATGCGTATTACTTTTTCTTATAAGTCATTTAAACATAACGTTCAGAAATTCATATTGTTCCTGTTTTCTTTCAAAAAGTTTTTGAAACTCAATTTTCAATTTCAATGTTTTTATATATAAAATTTGTGGTGCTAATATTGAGTACATTTTTGTTTTTTGTGGTGAGTTTATTTTCCCTAGTTGCGTATTAATTTGCTCTAAGAAATTAAGTGCAAAGTAGAGTTAATTTTTTGGTGATACACTCAAGCTGCGTGGTTTAAACAGAAAATGTGAATATGTTATACCCTTTATAGTTGGTCAAAAAAGTAAACCAAGATATTATTTTTAATACAGCTAACGGTTTCTGCTACAGAATTTATGAAAACTATTTGTGAATTATAAGTTGTGTCGTTCAAAAAAGTTTTCTACTGTTGAAAGCTATCTACCCAATTTTTTTGCAAAAAACGCATACAGTAGTGCTCAACTGAAACGACCCTACACACGCTACTAACTAAATTAAAGGGCTCACTTCAAAGGAAAGAATACACGCTGATGGCTTTCATGAACATAGAGGGGAGCTTCAACAACTTTGAAAGATCTTGAAGCGAACGGAGAATAAGATGTAAAGGAGAATGCGATTTAGCAACCTTAATGCTTTGTAGTCAGGAGGTTAGGTATTCGAACGACTTTTTGTGCCATTTTGTAACCGTGGACGAAATATCACAATACATCTGATACATTACAATACTTCAGAGACCAAAGAACAGTCAAAGCAGTGGACTTCTCGGGGTGAAGGTAGTTTTATGTGATGCGCGCGGCTAGGGCTAACACGATCAACGGTGAATATTTTTCAAAACTGTTGGACTGATTCGACATTGATTTGAAGAATTTGGCGAAGAAAAAAGTGCTCTTCCACCAAGCAACTGCACATGTTCATGTGTATCGAGCTAAAATGAGACTCTGTTGAGAAATAAAACACTGTCATATCTTTTATTCAAGAATTCACGGTCATATCACAATACCCTTGTAGCATAGATCTTCAAAATTGAAGCCGAAATTAAAGCGAAGTATTTATGAAAAATCTTCATATTGGTTTCAGTAGCAACAGTCTTCATCTCTTATTTTAAAAGAGTTTAATGTGGTATTACAATGCAACGATATCGACCTAAGGGTTGGGTGGGCTTTCCGCGGAAGTTGTCACTACATTTCAATTTTGTTACATAAATCACCATAAAATAGTTGTTCCAAATTAATAATACATCTTTACATCTATTTACTTATTGGTTAATAAGGTACATGGATTACCCATAAAGTACAAAAATTTACAAAAGTTTATCCATAAGCATACACTTGAAGATTATGAACCAGAAGATGTGAAACCAAAGCAATCCATACTTGAAAATTTTATAACAGTGCAACCAATTGAAATTCATAAATTACGAGATGACTCTGCAGCGATGATGATGATGTCCACAGCAAATACAACCTTTGCTAATGCACTCGAAGTAACCGAAGATCCTAGTCTTCTAAATACAACTGAAAGCAGCATTAATGTAACTGAAGCGCTTATAATGAATGCCACAATGTCAACTTTAGATACCATACTGAATACTAAAGTGTCACCAATGGAGACAAACATTACATATGCACACAATCTAACTGAAGTGTCATGGTTACTAGATGGCTTAACTCCCTCAGCTGAAAACATGTATACAGTTGAGTGGATTGTAGCACAAAATATAACAGTAGTAAGTACATAGGTATAAACTATTTAAAATCTGATAATCTATTATCGAAAATCTTGTTATCAATAAAGCTAAACTCAACTGCAAATCGGACTCTACCATTAAAAAATGCAACGCTATTTCAACCGAAAGCATCATTTAATGATACATTATTGGGAGGTTTATTCGGTGAAAGTCCTTTAAAAATGTTTGAAATGGTTAATGATACTGAAAATACGATAAGGTTTATGGAGCCTACAATTTATGATAATGAATACAATATAAGTCAAGCAACTGAAAAACTATATGGTATTGAAGTTATTGAAGATGCAATAAGATTAGCACAAAATGATGCTGCCAAACCGGATGGTGGGAAACCAGAAGCTGACAAGCCAGAAGGTGCAAAGCCTGATGGTGATAAACCAGAAGGCGATAAACCGGAAGGTGCCAAGCCGGCTGGCAATATTTCAGATACTAATGTGGCGGCAGGCGGCGCTAAATCTGGTGGTGCTACATGGGGTCCACGTGGTGCACTGGATGCGGCTAGTTATCCTATTCGTCGCGGTGGTAATGAAGCAATGAATCGTTGGGGCATAACATATGGTCAACTTTGGCGTGATACAAGATTCGAAAAGAGACATACTATGAGCACAATTACCATACAATCGAAACCACAGAAAAGTATAAAATTATTTAAATTTCTACAAAATTTTGTTGGAAAAACTATACAGAAAAAAATTTTACTTACAGATTACAATCCAGGCACAGCACCAACTGTATGCGAAGGTTCTACCATATATAATTCACCGCCCATTTGGAGTTATCTGGGACATACATTGAATAAAGTTAGCTTAGAACATCGACGTTATGATATGAATTTACGTAAAAAAATTTATGAATTGGGTAAATCGGAAAGATGTCACAAACGTGATGCTACGGAGTTTATGAAATTTTTTGAATGTCAAATAATGCGAAATATGCATATGGATTCACTAGTACCAAATTATCCAAGACAGCAGATGGCAACTTAGTCTTAGACTGAAAATAGCTTTCATCTGAAGTGTAAAAAAAATTTCAAATAAATGTGTCTAATAAAATATTTTTGTAAACAAAAATTTTCAGCATTTTTGTCTTTTAACCAATTATAGCATCGTAATTGTGCTTTTGAAAGCTTTCAATGCGACGCAGTGTTATCGCAAGTTGACGAATCAGTGCTCAGCAATGAAGATTTTGTTGTAAAGCTTCATTGGGAAATCTGTGTTCAATGGAAAGAAGATTTTAAAACTCGTTGAAATGAGACTTTTCAAAGCTCTCAATCAACTTTTAAGTGTAAAATATGAAATAGTGTTCGAATTTGGGTAGATAGAAGTATCACCTATGTAAATTATTAAACTCTAGGTCAATTAATTCAAGTAATGCAGTTGTTTGAACATGAGTTAAGTATTTGGAGGAGAGTCAGGCAACTTATTCAATAGAAAGCTATGCGGTTTGATACTAAGCTGTTCAATAGTTACGTCTATAAGCGTTAGGCAGAATTATACCAAGCAATGTTCAAGGGAAGACGGAGGTATGTCATTGATCTAGAGATTTCGAGACACTGATTTAATTGTATTTTACGTTTTCTTCGCTAACATAAACTATACTCTCCAGTGGAAGCGAACAAATCGTCTATAAAGAGTATTACTTTTTAATAAAACATCTCAAGATCAACGCAAAATGTGTCAACAAATGGTTTTGTGCTTCCCAGTTACACTACCAAAATTCACACTGAACCGCTAAGAGTCATAAGAAATAATACTCTTCGAAAAAATGTTTCTCCTAAAATGAGTCCGAAACATACCAATTTGCGTTTCGCGAAAAGTACGGAACTATTGAACAAGTTAACCGCATCATTTTGGAGATTCCTATTGCTTTTGAGCACCGTGAATACTACTCCTCCATATTTCTCGACGTAGCTCAAGCATTTGATCGTGTATGCTTAACAATTGGACTCAAGGCAAAGTTCTCGGTCCGATTTTATTATTGTACACCTTAGACAATACCAACAGACTCACAACGTCAACGTTTGCCGATGACACAAACAGTTTAAGCAAATCTCGATGCCCACTACAAACAACCAGACGACTAGCAGATCACATAGCTCTTCTCGAGAAGTGGTTGGCGTATAATTGTAAATTAGCAGAAAAGCAAGCATGTGAGATTTCTACTGAATAAAAGCACTTAACCCCCTCTTACTTTAAATAACATCGCAATATAACAGGCCAATGATGTCATGCATTTCGGAAATCATCTTGAAAGACGACACACGTTCGCAAATACGTTGAAGCGAAGAAACGCAAATGAAACTAATGGCCAATTCCCTACACTGGCTTAGAAATTCACACTACCCATTAATTATGGATTGATCTCTTTTTGTTGCTTTCAGTTCCTTTGCTTTCAGTTAGAACAATAGAAGGGAGATTCACATTGTAGCGCATGTCTGTCGAGCAGCTCGACGTTAGGTTCGAAACTATTGAGAGCGCACTTGTCAACATGTTGGCGAGCATCAGTTGTGTATATTTTTTTGATATTGTTTTTGTGGTAACATTTTAGAAGAAGAGGAATCAAATTAATATTGAATACAAAACAAAAAAAAAAGTAAAACCAACAGAAATTCGTTTAAACCTGTGCATTAAGTATAAATAAATTGGTGTGACGGTATGTGTTTGGTTTGCACTGCGCGATATTTTAAGCGAATCTTTCTGAGTCGTACTTTGTACAGTGCTCCAAAATACAACACCAATGCAACGTAAGAAATTTAAATATTTGTTTCTCTTTAGCACTCTATAGCATCAAGCAGCCGATTTCATCATGCGTTCGTTTGTATATGTGTGAAAACACGAAGATGTTCGTTCCCATGGTTATGGATAGCGTTGATTTAGAGGCGGAAGCGTCATCTATTGACATCCTATACTATTGACATCTGTATTATTGTGTATTTTTACGACTATAGTTCGAATTTCGGTCACTGGAAGAACTCGGAAAAAACTACGGAAAAAAATCAAATGTAAAGACTGATCAAACTGAGCTAGTTCAGCCAGGTAAACCGGTATAACCTATACAAGTAGTTGAACGATGAAGCCTATCAAAAAAATTAAACAAAATATTTATAGTTAACTATTTATTATCATCATTCCATTACATTCATAATATTATTATAATTTTAAACATTTTAATGCTGAGCTTAGATTGTCGCTGCGAAATTTCTTATTATTTTTCGGCTCGCATTTATGCCAATCACTGGAGCGACGTTTTCCATTTGGTTTGACAGTATTATTTGCCAAATTTTGGCGATCGTTCGTCAATACTTTGGCGCCCACATATTGTGAAAGCTTATTGCGTTTAACATATCGCGCCGATATATTCATTCCTGGTTGGAGAAGACCAATACAAGTGGCCTGATTTATTATGTTATTTATAAAATCCTTTAATAGTTCGGATATATCGAAATTTATGTTTGCGTTGCGATTGAATGTTAGACCGATACACCACATGCTGCTAAATGCTGCCTCAATTGGTGGTTCGGTTTTTTTGACGTTTGATTTATTATAATCAAATTTCTGAGGATGCAGTTGAGCCTGTGCTATATACTGCATAGCATCCAATGAGCTGATAAGCGTACGTAATTTTGACTCCACTAAGAGAGACCAGGCGGCATGCTGCTCCTCATTTTCCGTATTGGCCATCAATACTAGAAAATGTTTATAATTATAGAAGAACGAGGGGGATTTGAAGAGACTTGTCCACGTTGCCAGCCCCTGTTGTATTTGCTCGGTTAAAGAATACGCCATCTTCATTTCGTTTGTTATAATCTTCCGTGTAGATGCGCATACATTTAATGTGGAATTATGTTGAGGATATACGGGCGTTATTATAGGCATCAGATTAGCGTGATCGTGTGCATTGGTGCGCGGATCCCAAACCGGTAAGCCTAAATTGGATATCTCCGGTTGACTTAACATCACCGGAATGGGCCAATACCAGTTTGAGTAAAGAAGAAAGAAGTTTTGGACCAGCGTCGAAGCTGTAGCAAACGGATATAGCTGACAGACGCGCGCTACAAGTATGGCCCAGGTAACGCCGCCAAAATAGCCCAGAGCATTGGAATAGATGTTTCGCTCTGTAAACAAAAGTAAAGAATTTCGAATTAATATCAATTTAATATTTAAGTTCGGTATGTGTTTTAATACTTACTTCTAGCCCAGAGTTTAATGGCACGTAGCGCCAAGCAGAAACTCTCCTTGTTTGGCACAAGTTCCAATATTGCATCGGTAACTCGACATCCATTTACGCTGCGCAACGAAAATTGGTCAATATTTTTGAGCACCGCGTTACTGCTCAGCTCAAAGTTGTCCGGTATCTCTTTGCTGGACATACGCGCAAATAACAATTCAATCTCAATGCCATTGAAGTTCATTTTGATGACTGGCACGAATGCCTCCTCAAAGGTGCGACATATTGTCTCAATACAGCTGATCTCTGGCATTGCCTTTAGCTGGCGATAGAAGCCGTGAAAGAAATCCTTTGACTCAATATGATGTGGCACCACACACAGCGCATCAATAGCCGAGCATTTCTCGTGTACACCCATATGATATGCGCCAAAGGTGATGATTTTTCCACCCACACGTTTTGCAGCAGCTTTTCTCATCAGCTTTGATATGGATACATCGATAATCCATTGCTTGAAAAGCTTACATAGCTTGTCTAAGACATCCACACGACGTTGTTGTTCTGCTGGCGATTCAAATGCATTTACCTCCTGTAGCGTAGCTACCAATTCTGCCGTACGCTTCAGATCACGCGGTCTGGGTTCATCGGAACTGACGGCCGATGTCAGTACAAGTGCTGCATACGACTTCTGATTTAGTTCCTTTCTCATTGTTTCCGTCGCCGTTGCTGCTTGGCGTACACGCAAATAATTAGAGGTCGTAGTAGAGTTACCGAATTGTCTGAAATTCGACGATGCTGCGGAATTTTTAAACATCTTAAATTGATTTTTTTTCTTCTGAAGATCGTTAAAGATTTTTTGAATTTTTTAGTTTTTCGCTTTGCGCTGTTTGCGTTGTACACTTCAGGTTTGCTGGAGTTGCTCTGATTATTTTAAGCCGCAACACGTCGTATTTGTACTACTGGCAGGTACCAGAGTCCGATTTTTGGGTAGACATTTAATTGATAAGAAAGAGCGAGATAGCAAGCGTAATCAATTAAACAGCAATCATTGCCAGCAGCTTAGCATATGTGGGTAGGTCATAAAATTAAGTAACCTTTTACATACATAGACGGTTATGGAACATTACAGGTACCATTTTATGTGTTAATTATATTCTTGTAAAAGTATATAAAATTGCAGAAAAATTCCAACAATTAAAAAAAAACTATGCGCAATTATTACCAAGAAATGAAACATTATATTGAGGATCATATAACACGCTAAAAGTAAAAATGGAATATATATATATATATATATATATATATATATATATATATATATATATATATATATATATATATATATATATATATATATATATATATATATATATATATATTTATAACTGAATTATCTATATCTGTATTATCTGTAACTGTATTATCTATATCTATATACGATTAAGATGTTCGTATATTGTCAACAGGCGTTGAAGCATGGTATTACACAATGAGTAACTTATGGCGCTACACAATGAGTAACTTTCTTTACAATTTAGAAATAATTGAATTAATAATGGCCTCAATCAAATCATAAATTTATGCAGCGTCGAAGCTGGGACGATGGGTTATACTTCAGTCTATGAAAGTTTCTAGAACGTTATGCGCTTATACATTCAGTCGACAGTAGTGAACCATTAGTCCCGAATACCTCACTCTAACTTTGGAAATATGTTTTTTTTTTATTCACAAAATACAACTGCAAGTTAGAACAAGTCGAGTTTGCCCGACAGTTACGTACCCTGTACTGACTTAAAAAAAAAAAACAAGAAAAGACGTTAACTTCGGTGGTACCGAAGTTTTAATACCATTCACATGAAGCCTTAAGCTGTGAACTGAGCAGATGTACAAAAAAAAAAAATATACATATTTATAAAATTGAACAAACTTAACTTTTGATGTTAGTTTGTTGAAGCCTAACCCTAAAAGTGGGTGTGTCACGCCCCTTGATAATTATGCAAAGCGTTCGTCCATATGAAGCCACCATATCAAATGTAAAGTTGCTTTTGCCTGAAGTGATAAAGTTTTTCATTAAAAGTACCAAAAGTTTTTGATCGGGTTATATCGGGGCTAGTATATTCACGATTTTCGCAATTCGTCTGTTGATATTAGTAAGATTTCATAGTAAAATTATTGTACAACCCAATGCTTTTCCATTTACTGCGGTGCGAAGGAATTGAAGCAGCTGGGAGAGTAAATTTGATTTCATTCTCAGTTTCTCAGTTCGTGTCCGGCTCCAGAACGCTCTATTGGAAGTGAAAAAGTGAAAAAAAAACAAGAGTATACAAGAGCATACCTTATATGTATGCCAATTTCATATGCTCTGCATATTGCAAGTTGCTCTTGGGGGAAACGTTCCCTAGTTCCCTTCCCCTGGATTATTGTGAAAGATCTTATAGCGACTATAAAACATTGAACTTTTCTTCATACAAATACTGTTTCACAGAATGGCAAATGCATTTTCACAATTTTGCCCAATTACAAACATAATGCGTAGCAATACATTTAAATAATTGTACCACATAGGCTAGGCAGAATTATACTTACATATGTAGCTACATATAGGGTGTTCCAACAAGAGTGCACGATTTAATTCGGTCTGGAAATCGTTGCTCCCATAAATCGGTTGTTTCACGTGCGGTGTGGCAGGTGACGCCGACTAGCTGAAACCAAATATAGTGCAGATCATATACCGTTCAGTTGAGGCCACAGGAATGAATACCATTCACAGTCACCTTATTTTCAAAGAAGTAAGGCCGAACCAAGCTCTACACTAGATAGTTGCTTGTTGTGAATGCATTTGTTTCTCGTGGATCACATGCGGATTTTCTGTGCCACAAATTTGGTAATTTTGTTCAGACCAATATGCGCCACACGGTGAAGATGATTTGTTTCGAAAAATCGGTATTCACTTCATTTTGCGCCGTCTTCCATTGATAACACATTCTTCAATTGTCCTATTTTAATAAACGGAACAATTGTAGATGTCAGCTGTCAAATTGCAGAGTTGCCACTTACACAGAAAAAAAAAATGGTGCCAAATTTCAATTGCGCACACTTGTTGGGACACCCTACAGTACCTTTAGATACGTTTATACATGAATATAATGAATGTATACACGTTTGCACATTGCTCGACCACATTGCTAAATAGAAACGCATAGGGACGTCATTCATGCATCCATTAAAATGTTACAATTACATGCGTAAAACAAAGCCAAATTGTACTGAGAGAGAGAGAGAGAGAGAGAGAGAGAGAGAGATACATATGAACATCTCGGTTAAGTTTCATAGGCATACGCATGCAATCACACGCACAGACAGTTATATGCTAGCTATAGTCACATGTGGCAAATTAAGTTAAAATTAAACCATTAATTTAATTATTACCATTGCGTTGTACTTTAAAAGCTATTCGCAGTGAATTGTTGCAAACAGTGCCCAATTTAGGTTTGGTGTTGGAGCTGGGCCAAAAATGATGCTGGGCCATGTTTTTCAAAACGTGAACATTTAACAAAGAGTAATAAAAACCCCGGCTTCCGGTGGTCGATTCAGAATAAATTGTTCGGCAGAGATATCGTTAAAATGGGCCGCATTTCACTTTTAGACGAATTACGCGATTTCATTTTACCAGAGCTTGACAATATGAATATCTTCTGAAAAAGAAATACGCACATTTTTAACGAAATGACTTCTGAAGAATTTATTCGAATTTCGCAGAAATTTTATTATCAGTCAAATGTTTTTCGTATTCAGCACAACTGATTTACCAAAAAAAAAAAAGTAAAAGAAATTTTCTAATTTTTTAAAATTGAAATTTGTAAACTAGTGTTCTATTTACAAATAATTTATTTTTGCTTCAAAATCATTATTTTTCCGCTACAATTGGAAACATTACAATTTTTCATCATTGCTGGTAGATGCCACACTCTCCGCTGCTCTAAATACGGCCCTGTTTGCAGCTAGGTTATGCCGGCTGACCCCTTGATTGAGCTCACACATAGACCCATATGAACCTGGTTATAAATTATATAAAGCAGCAGTTACAATTAACTGTTGCCTAGTAATTGTTACTGTGTAGACTGTAACCATTAGTTTTTGGGGAAGTCGTGTGGTGTTCTCTGTCTCACACTTTCTTCTATACATTATTATTATTTTTATTATTATTTTTATTATTGGACATAATTTTAAACTGCGACCTAAAAATATCTATTGTTTTGTCCTTCTTACTTAGATGTCCTGTTCTAGCCCAACTTGTTGAATAAACCTTAGTATTGTCCTAGGATCTAACTTCTGCAGTTGTTCTTCAGCAACAACGTAACTGCCCAATATTCGAAATCTAGAGGAATCTCTTCTTTATGATCACAAAATCTGTATACTGGGGAATTATATACACCCATCACACACAGGTGTTTCCTCAGTCGACAGTGTCCTGTCAATGTTCTCAACTGGTTTTTTCCTCTATTGCTCTATTTGTTGCATTGCGAATTAGTTACAGTGTAGTGTGTCTCCCAGTGCCACAAAAAGGCTCACGTCCAACCATTGACGTTGTTGTCCTGGCACCCACAGTAAGTAAACTTTGTTGTGTTCGCCGAGTTTTTCCAATATTATAAGTGCTTCCTGCACTAGTTTGGAATTGACGGTGTTTGAGCTTAACGCATTTAACATCCCCTGACTACCTGATAGAATAGCGCAGTTCAGCTTGAAATATACTGGTATATCTGCCTAAGGACTCCCAGTGGTTTGATCTGGGACCTACCACTCCTATACCAGTTCCTTCTGTCGTCAAAGATCCATCCGTATAACACTTGATCGTATATGGTTTTAACGCATATGACTTTTCCGACGTCCAAGTCTTCTTGTCGGATCATTTGATGGTGAAGTTCCGATTGAAGACATTCCTCGTGGTCATACCGTCCCTTGGCATGGACACTAGTGTTTCTACTTGTGTCCATGTAGAGAGACGTTTCTGACAGTAAATTGAGGTAACTTTGTTTCCTTCAACTAACAGTCTCATGAGTGTTTCCTTAGTTTTATACTCAATTTCTAGACGCAGTGATGTTAGATCTAGAATTGCTTACAACGCAGTGGTTGGGTATGTGCGCATTGAGCCATCCTTGCTACTGCTCTTACCGTTATTCTATTTATTTTTTAATTTTGCTTCTGCTCTCAGTAAAGTAACATTCTCTTATTAACTGTTACTCAAAAGTAACAACTTTAACCATCACTAATGTAAAATGCATTGTGCACTGTGCGCTCTAATCTTAACTTTCATCAAAACAAAACAAAAAAAATTCAAAGTTCAGGTATCAATAAAAAGTTGCCACAACAATACAAACCTAAACTATTCAAAATAATATTGAAAATACATATTTCGCATCTGTTTCAATTGTTGACATGAACAACAAAAACAACAAACCCAACCACAATGCAATTCCATGCACGTGCAATTCAATGTCATCAAAATTCAAAACCAATTCGATTGGATTGTATTATACTAAAGCACTTATGGTAGATGAGAAGCTGATGTTAGCGAGAAATTTCCCATTGATGTAAGTCTAGTAGCAGCTTGAATTTAATATATGAAAATTGCATAGGCTTGTAGATTTTGTACTTTCTTGAGTTTGAGTTCGAAAGTAACGAGCCAATTGCATTTCAATAATATGGCTTATGAATTTTTAATGCGACAATCTAAAATGATGCTGACAGTGTGAGAACATCTGCATATTTTACTGAAGTAAAGTGCTACTTTTAGTTGAAAGAGAACACATGCTCGTATGTACATAGAACACTATGACTTTTTTCCTAAATCATGTATTCTTTTGATGTTCGAAGGTGGAGAAGTAGTTTTACAAGCGTTTGCCACAATTTAAAAACTTATAACGGGATCTCTTAATACATCTCTCACGTTGTTTTTGCGGCAGCTTCACGTGTTTCGATCCGAGCTACAAAGTTCTCATAAATCTGTTGACCACGCAGTGCAAATTTTTGCTACTTTATATGTTGCCAGAACTTCGTAGCTGTGTTCGAAACACGTCTATCTGTGAACAAAATTTCTTACAAAGTGGTCTTGAGCGATGCGGTCTTTATCTTCTCAATCGTGGCTTGTTGGTATTTCTCTTAATTTTCCATAGGCTAAATTAACTGTATAGAGAAATTTGTGCGTTCTGAGTTTCATTTGGAAAGAAGTATCATTAAACATGGGGAGGTCATGAGTGTAAATGTTATATAGGACGGCCACTAGCATAGGCCAAGTTGAGGGACACCGGCACAAACCAAATTGTTTCGCGATTCAGTTCCATTCGTAGATATATGAAAGTATCTTTCGAATAGAAAGCTATGCATTATTTTGACAAGGTATGGTTATGTATTGCATCTTACTAGATTGTATAACAGAGTGTTGTGCCATGCAGTAGCAAATGTGGCTTGGACATCAAGGTTTACCATGAAATTATTCAACCAATTGTAAATTGTCTTAAGCACTTGTGTAGATTTGCCATGAAATTCATCCAATTTCCAACTGGCAGAAAATTGGCAGACTGAGTGCTCAGTTCAAGGAGATTGTGTACTATTTGAACTGATATCAGTTTGAAATTCATATGAGAAGAAAAGACGCATATTAAACTACTCAACTGAGTACTCATGAAGCTGTAAGGTCTGATTAAGGAGCTATACTATACATATATGACTGCACTATTCAACTAAATACTTTACATTCACTTTCATTTTAAGCAAAAGCAATTTCCCTAGATAGAGTTTCGCAAACAAAACGGAAGTGTAACAGACGCCATCTTGCATAAAAAAAAAATAGCAGGTATACGATAAAAATAAAAACAAGAATATTCCGACAATGGCTGCTGCCTGGTCTTGTATACTTGATAAACGAAAATAAATGAACAAGCTAGCGAAAAAAAAATATGTATATATATATATATATATATATATATATATATATATATATATATATATATATATATAGGTATATAGTAGAAATCACGCAACAATTGCATTTTATTTATTGCATAACCGGAAGGCGTTTAGGCATCTGAAAGTATGCAACAATCTAGCAAGAAAAACACAAAGTTTGCAAACCATCTAACTCATTTTCCGCACTAACAACTTCTGGCAACATCAACTGGCGAAGCGACAAGGACATGAACACCACACTATGGGAACACCATAGCTGCTGCTTTTGCTGCTGCTGCAGTGCTCAGCTTAATAATTACCACTATCAGCGTCGACGCATCGTTTTCGAAATGAAAAAGTGCCAACGCAACCTGTTGTCTCACCATCACCACCACCACCACCACCGCTAACCAACACAAGCGGTAGCACCACCATGTTTTTCTTTATAGTTCTTCACCCAAGCGCCACTTGCCTGCTGGCTACATAGATATTGTATATATAAATGGCCGACGTCTGCAGCTTCTGCTCAGAATGCATGCAATGCAATAAAACGCAAATGTTGCCAGATTATTCATGAGGCTGACACAGTCATTCTGTGAAAGGATGGATGAATGGGTGGGTGGATGGATGGATGTATGGGTGGGTTGGTGGCTGCCTGGTTGCTTGAATGCACATTTTGTCGAGGTTAGATTAGCTTTTCTGTGCAAGTTGCTGTTGTTGTTGAAAGTGTTGATTTTTTCTATACTAATGTCAGTTGCATAGGATATTAATTTTTAGCTGTTAAACCTAAACGCAGTTTATCAAAGCTTCAACAATTTTATAGCTCGTTTTAGATGGGTAGCTGTAGTGGCCGAAAACACTTCGAGCACTCACACGTAGCGGAGAACTACAGCTTCAGTCACAACGCATTAACACTCATGACCACTCAGAACACACATGACCATGGTGTAATTACATATTTAAGTTTTCTCTTCTCTTTGTAGCAGTTGCCAATCTTTCAGTTATGATTTAACTAGCAAAACAAATATATACTTACATAAATTCTTGCAAATTCGCATTTCTGTACAAACACAAACAAATAGTAAAAAAAAAGAGCAGAGTATAGATAAATAAATTCACTATCTTCTAAAGTTTCTCTCGTTCTTGAAACAAAACGCTGAGAGCTATTTTGGCAGCCGAAAATTGAGAGTGTAACTCAGTTTCTTTAATTACACCACGATCGCATCGTACTATAATAAGGTAGCGTACTTGAGCGCTGATGCAGGCCATTTCATGTGAACGCGTAAGATAGAAAGAGAATACCAAGTCAAATAAGGAAAAAACTAAGGCATTCGCAGAGCCTTAGTTTCCGAAAGACAAACCGTTCAGCACAAGCATTCAAAGAAATTAGTTTAGACTCATTAGAGTGAAATACGAGGGCGAAAACGTAACATAACAAGAACTTTTATAACACAGAAAAATGTTTAGCCGCATCTAGTATGTGTACTTGTTTCGAACTTAGCCACAAGCTCTCATCAGTATGCTGGCAATACATTGCAAATGTTTTCTACTGCATATTTCATGGTTTCCTTTTTATGAATTATTATTTTTTGTCAGTTATAAAATTTTCAAGCCAAGCCTTTTTTTCTTTCGATAATTATGTAATTAAATTCACGAAAGCAAATGATTTATACTCAGATAAATAGCATACGAATGCATAATTATTAATGACTTTACCCTGCACTTGTAATTACGTACATATATGGAAGAGGTATATTAGTTTTGTTTCCGCTGGCAATATCATGCATTTAAAAAAAAAAGAATAAATTTCTCTAATAAGAGTATCAACACGACTATAGCACTTGCTTTTTTTTTTGTTGGATCATGCTTACTAATTTATGACAAAATCTACATATGCACCAAAAATGTTGTCAAGTCATGTACAAAACACTAAACAGTATGTTCCATTTAATGTTAGGCTTTAACTAAAATTAGTCGTTAGTGTTAACTACAAACCGCAACACAATGTCAACGCACATCATTTGGATTATTTCAGCGCTACAACTTCTAGCGGCAATCGGCCATATAGAAACACACATAAGACCCGTAGTAAAGGCCGGACGTTATGATGTCGATTTCATTTATAATCTAACACATCATTTGCATCGTATACATCGTTTTAATATAATTCTCACATATGGCAATAAACGCGGCTACCATTATGCATCCTATGTACGTTCGCTGGAACAGGCGCTCGTCGAGGATTTGGGTGTACCAATCATTGTCTGGAGTACAGAACGCACAGTCAGAATGCGTCAATATATTGGATTAAATAATTTGGTATTTGTACATATCGAAAGCATGCACGATCCTATATTGGTTGTACTGGACGAGACATTAAGTGGTTTGCATTTACTGCCTATAATAATTATCTATAGAAATGTATATCATCCAGTACCAAGATTGGCAGAGATTGAACAATTATTTCATTGGTGTTGGCAAAAGGGTATTATAAATGTTGCTTTAACATATCAAATTATAAAAGCTAATGAAATAGAAGTTAGTACAATCCATGGACCGATTACAGTTAGTAATTATATGTATAGTTATACACCATTTCCGTATGTAACCATATATAATTTAACCGATACGATACATAATGTTAGCGAATCATTTATTTATCATGATGTAAAGAATGTGCAGCGTTATAAATTTGACTTGCCGGCATTTCATAATCCACCATTATTTTTTGTGGTAAGTTCTTTTTTATTTTTAATTGATGTGTATACAAATTTTATATGAATTTAATGAGGTCGAAAAAATACATTCTTTATTTTTCTTTTTTTTATATTTTAGTTTACACAGCTCGTCTTCAGCAGTCAACTGTAGCTAGAAATTTTGTCTAATTCATAACAAATAATGCTATGGAAAACATATTCGTGAACTATAACGTTTTATGCGGAGCGAATTTTCTAGCATAAGTATGCTATAATTAGTTTTACTTATTGAGGTCCAGCTATAAATGACATTGCATACTTTACGGACGAAATATATTAGTTATAGTTCACGAGTAGGTTTTACATAGGGTTTTCTTATAAATGAAACGCAGTGTCATGCTTTAGTTGGAAGATTAGTTGCACAACGTCTCTTGACTGCTGTCTTTTAATTTTGCATATATATCTTGCAGTGTTTTTTCTTATAGCAACAAATTAATAAAATAATTTATAAATAAAGAACAATTTCAGTGAATTACTTCAAAAAGCAGGCTATTGATACCTATAAAAATATAATATAAATAAATACTAACTTAATTTTGTATGGTTTATCAATAAAATTTCAGAGAACTAAAAAAGATAATACTTCATTGGTCTACGGTTCCATGGGCTACACAATTCTCGCATATCTTACTAGCATCAATGCATCCGTGGATGTACATTTGGACTCGAATGTCAGCTTTTATGTTTATACACAATCGCTGGTACTTTTGGATGCCGGAACTTATAAAATAAATGCTTCAGATGTTACATACACATATGCTAATAGAATTGCTGCCAGTTTTCTATTGAATACCACAAATATCTGCATTATAGTGCCATTTATTAAGGAAATACCAGCATCTGAGTATCTATTTCACTTTGTACCCAATTTCTATATGCTGCAGTGGGTTTTCATTTGGTTGCTATTAACCATCATTAAATATTTCAATGTAAATGAATGGAAATTTATGGAAAATCTACTTATTACCATACATTTACATAATACACAAGCTTTACCTGCCACACAACTGAAAAGACAGAACGTTCTTATAGCTACATTTATATAACAGTGTTAATTACATCCTTTCTTATATTGAATGTATATGAGGCTAATTTATCATCTGCCTTCAGTACTGGCTTATTGGGAAAACAAATAAATACTGTTGAAGATTTTCTGCAAACGGATTTGAAGATACTGGCACTGGATTACGATCGTCAAACATATTTTGAAACGAACCGTTTGCCTGCGTTACTGAGTAGTCGTCTGGTGCTGACTGATGCACAGAATATTTTGGATCATTTATATCAACTAAATACCAGTTATGCGTATATTATTACAACACATGTATGGCATTATCTAGAACTGAAACAGCGACGCCTCAGATACCCACTACTTCGTTTACCTGACAAGGAACTATGCACTGTTCCGCAATTTTTGAGTTTTCCCATTGAACCCGATAGCCCAATTCTACCGAGTTTATATGAATTCTTTCTGAATGTACAGCAAAGCGGCTTGAATTATAAATGGCGTCAGCTCAGCTCTGATGTTGCTATAAAAATGGGTTTGCTGGATATTCTTGGAAAATGATTATATTAAGGGTAGATCTTTGACATTGGAACATTTTGCTGTACTGTTTAATTTGTATTTTATAATGCTAACATTGTCAATTGTATGCTTTATTTGTGAATATTTATTGCAGCTCTATAAAAAGCAAAACAAGAATTTATGTAATTGTATAAAGAGAAAAACTTAAGCGCATTTACTTTTTAATTGAAAGTCTAATTATCAGCACTATTTCTGTCTGTGAAATAAACAATGTTTTAATTAAAAGAAAATGATTTTTAGAAAATTTTTATGGAATATATATGTATAGTCGTCTGATTTTCTTTTAGTTTTAGTCTATATTCAACAACTGCTCTTAAATATTTGTTGTTAACTGTCGATGGTACAGTGTTGCTCAAACCATTCACATTGTTTTCGTTTAAAGTATCATTCACAATGTGTGCATGCAGCAGAACAATATGTTCACTGATGATCACATGAATGGTGATGTATGAAATAAAATTAGTAGTAAATAGTAGTACGAGCAGAACTGTATTTTTCGTACGAACTTCATACAATAAATAAAGTTCTGCTTATGATATTGCATTAAGAATATAATGGAAATTTGATTAGGATAAATAAAAATATAAACAATAAAAAACGTTAATTTCATTAAATAAGTTTTTCCTCGAAGCACTGCAGTCTTTATCTCCTCAATCGTAGCAATTTTGCTATTTGGAAACAAACTTGCATGGCATGAGCCAACTGATATGCCGACATCTCCACCAACTTATCTAATAGTGATTCGACGATTCTCCATAACAATTTAATTTAATTTAATTCACTGCTTCAACGTTTTCATCGGTTCTTGGCGGGCTGCGGCGTCCAGGGTAGGCATTGTCATTAATCTCTTCTCGAACTTCTGTGAAGCTCTTGTACCAATTATAAATATTTTGTTTCTGCTCAAAGTAGACTCGCCAAATGACACAGTCTACATTTTAAGTACGTTGGAGCACTTAATGTCATTTTTCGCACAAAATATAATATTCTTTGGTCCATTTTTTTCCATAGCAAAAATCGACAATCACACCAAAACACGTCTAACTTTTATATCTGTCAAGAACAAACTAAAAATGCAAAATGGCTGATGTCAACCTGCTTTTGGGAACATGTGTAGCAACATAATACAAATATAAATAAAAATCGAATGTACGTAGCCACCTATGTTTTTATAAGCACCCCGTATGGGGACTACCCTATTAGTCTATTTATATGAAGTTGCTGACCATAAGAAGCCACTATATCAACTGATACCACTAAAATTGACTCACATAAAGAAGTTTTTCATACAAAAAGACAAAAAATGGTAATGTGGTTTTTATGAGAATTTATGTAATTGTATAAAGAGAAAAACTTAAGCGCATTTACTTTTTAATTGAAAGTCTAATTATCAGCACTATTTCTGTCTGTGAAATAAACAATGTTTTAATTAAAAGAAAATGATTTTTAGAAAATTTTTATGGAATATATATGTATAGTCGTCTGATTTTCTTTTAGTTTTAGTCTATATTCAACAACTGCTCTTAAATATTTGTTGTTAACTGTCGATGGTACAGTGTTGCTCAAACCATTCACATGTTTTCGTTTAAAGTATCATTCACAATGTGTGCATGCAGCAGAACAATATGTTCACTGATGATCACATGAATGGTGATGTATGAAATAAAATTAGTAGTAAATAGTAGTACGAGCAGAACTGTATTTTTCGTACGAACTTCATACAATAAATAAAGTTCTGCTTATGATATTGCATTAAGAATATAATGGAAATTTGATTAGGATAAATAAAAATATAAACAATAAAAAACGTTAATTTCATTAAATAAGTTTTTCCTCGAAGCACTGCAGTCTTTATCTCCTCAATCGTAGCAATTTTGCTATTTGGAAACAAACTTGCATGGCATGAGCCAACTGATATGCCGACATCTCCACCAACTTATCTAATAGTGATTCGACGATTCTCCATAACAATTTAATTTAATTTAATTCACTGCTTCAACGTTTTCATCGGTTCTTGGCGGGCTGCGGCGTCCAGGGTAGGCATTGTCATTAATCTCTTCTCGAACTTCTGTGAAGCTCTTGTACCAATTATAAATATTTTGTTTCTGCTCAAAGTAGACTCGCCAAATGACACAGTCTACATTTTAAGTACGTTGGAGCACTTAATGTCATTTTTCGCACAAAATATAATATTCTTTGGTCCATTTTTTTCCATAGCAAAAATCGACAATCACACCAAAACACGTCTAACTTTTATATCTGTCAAGAACAAACTAAAAATGCAAAATGGCTGATGTCAACCTGCTTTTGGGAACATGTGTAGCAACATAATACAAATATAAATAAAAATCGAATGTACGTAGCCACCTATGTTTTTATAAGCACCCCGTATGGGGACTACCCTATTAGTCTATTTATATGAAGTTGCTGACCATAAGAAGCCACTATATCAACTGATACCACTAAAATTGACTCACATAAAGAAGTTTTTCATACAAAAAGACAAAAAATGGTAATGTGGTTTTTATGAGAATTACTCCAAAAGGGGGGACTACACTCATTATGAAGCCACCATGTCCATTTTTATGTTGATATTGTCTGTCAAAAGTGATTGGGTGCTTTGTATGGAGCTACCCTAAAAAATGGGCGTGGCATGTCAATGTACATACTCTATTCGAATGCAATAAAAATAAGTCTAGATGCCAGGTTACAGCTGGATATCTTAAAAAATGTTACCTAAAAAATGCGCTATAACTACCAGCGAGACGGACAGACGGACGGACATGGCTACATCGACTCATCTAGTGTAGCTGATCAAGAATAAATATATTTTTTGGGGCTTACGATGCCTCCTTTACTACGTTACAAACTTTCAGACAAACTGATAATACTATTGCACATTATGTGTGAATGGCATAAAAAGAGAAAGCCTTAATCTTATTGCAACTAGGGCTAAAAAGTTTTCAAACAATTCCAAACATTTCCTTTCGTGTTTTAGGTGATCATCTCAACAAATAAAAACGTTTTGCTTCAAAAAATTCACATCCATGTATGTTGATTTTGTATGTGGGGACTACTTCTTAAACTCCGTTTAATTACATAATTTTTTAAAATTTCTAAATGATCACCATTCAATGTATTACTTCATATTCACAAGCTTTTATTTCGTAATTACATTTCCAATTCAGCACATTTAATTATAGCTATGAAATTATTTTGTGCACACATAAAATGTAATTTCACTTGAAATTTTTTGATTCGGCTCCCACAACCACACCCACACCCACACCCACAAGCTCAAGTTATTAAGTTGAAATTCTTAACATACATACTACATTTACAACAAAACGTTATACCTAAATATAATTTATTATTTAACACCATGTATCTGTCCAGCCATGTATGTAGGTGTGCATCTGTATACCTTTACAAACCATTGTCGAGTGTCAGTTTCAGAGGCATTCCAAGCGATTCACACTCACATGCAACACTCAAGGATAGCAGCTCATGTCTCAGTTTGGCAAACATTTCAAAAATGTTCTTATACACGTATATCTAAGGCTTTGCATCGCAGAACTCTGAAGTAAAAGTAAATAATAGGTAGGAGCATCACACAGGTGAGTCGTAGCCATAGTCGAGTGTTTACGATAAAATGTGTGTAGAAAATTCTTTTGTCGAGAGACAGAATAAAATTTATGTGCTTATTTTCACAACTTTCTTATTAAGTAATTTAAAGTTGCATGAGCATCTTTTGATTATCAAAGTATGCCAACTTTCTATTCATTTATAATATCAGACAATGCCAGCTGAAAAGTTATTGATAATGCTCCAATAAAGCGTTATTTGTTATAGAATTTTTGTACATTTGAAGTTTTATTATTTTTAAATGCTTTGCATTGACTATGTTGCTAAAGTTCATTGTCAGTGTGCAAAATGGTTTGTAACTCTAGGGAGTGTCGTGTTCAGAGTTCTGTATTGCCTACTAAACCGCTTATCCGATTTTATATGTGCACATTTTCAATGCCCCGTTAGATAGCTAAAATTGTATTGAATGCGATTGGTGCTGGCTATTCGTACAGTACAGATTCAAGAACACTTCTCCGACCGATCTTCGACCATAAAGTGATGACGAATCAAGTACGCCATATTCAGGAGCTAATGAGCCACTTGGAGGACAGACTTAATGTCTTGTCTAATGCTTGCTAAACATTCAAAAAGACAGCAGAGCTGTAATGCTTATGTTCAAAGTACCGATAACATGCTGAACGACTGGATGTACCGGTTCCGAAGTACCAGTATGAAACTGAACTGATGGTCAGCAATGATACAGCTGGAACTGCCAAGATTGTACCAAGAAAAATTATTTCAAAAATTTCTTGGAGAAGGTACGTTGCAAACATTTAGGTCTGTAAGACCTAAGACAAGACTTCGGCAAAATCATAATCACAGCATATTTCCATTGAGTGATTAATGCGAGCTATGGAATTTAAAAACAGCTCTAAGCACATCACTACCATTTCGTAAGAGCTTTAGACACATTTGCACATTCGTTTATATCCGTAAAAAAACTACATAAAAAGAAAGAAAATGAGCAGAAAGGCGACAATTAAATTCACCAAAAGCAAATAGCGAAAAGAAAATAATGCAACAAGTGAGCACGCGAATACCAACTGTCTTCTGAGGCTAACCTAGTTAGTCTACATTGTCTGTTTGACTTACAGGTTGGTTGACAGCAATGTTCGTTAACAGGTTGATTTATTGATAAAATGATGGATTGACAAGCTTAGAAGTTGACATTTACAAACTTTAAAGCCAAATGTGAAGTGTTCAACTGGCTTCAATCTGAAAACTGCTAATTAGGCTAAGTGTTATACGTCTCTTTTCCAATCGCTTTAAGTCATCGCATCGCTACTTTTATGTTCGTCCCGAATTTAAACGACTTTAAATATAAATTCAAGCAACATATATCCTTTTTAATTGTATATTTCCATTTATTGCTGATTCATAGAACATTTTCTAAAGATATTTTAAGCGGTGTATAACAACTGGCTAATACCGTATCTATAGCATTTCTTACAATAATCGCACACTAAGAGCCACCCCACCACACCCAGCTTTGTATCAGTGGATACATCGGTACAAGTGATTCCAAGCGCATATGACGCAATATGGTGCATTCTATATATTTTTTGAAATCAGTTTGATCTGGCGTATGACACATTTCGGGTTGACCTAAATCGTACATCATCTTGCGTAATGGCAGATCAATCGGTCGCATGAGATACGACATCCAAGTATCTTTGTGTACCTGATACTCCATAACTTTCAATTTATTGTATATAGTTGAGCCCATACAGACAGTAGCATCTGGATTAACAACAGGTACATAATCTATAATAAAGTTGAAAAAGGAGAATAAATATCTTTAATTTTATATACGATAAATAAAATTCAAAATTTCTAACTTACTTTTTATGGGTCTCGAGTCTACTGAGAGTCTTTGATGTAACCACTCCAAATGTCTTGTATCGGGCCACTTGCCCATGGTTGCTCTCTTCACAACATGCACTTCAGGCATTTCAGTGTGCGGAAATGCAATTGTGGAACTAGCAGAATTCGTAACATTTGCTGAGTATGTGCTTAACATTTTATCGAATTCACTATCGATTAATTGTAGCACTTCTTTTGGCAGAAAGGGCTTGTCTTTAGATAGAACAAATGTTGTTGCTTTGGGCGTTTCAGGCTTCTCGGGAGTCTTAGTGGTCTTAGTAGTGGTGATAGTTTGTATGCGTTCTAAGGGAAATCCTTGTGTCTATTTATAACGACTGTAATTAAAATTCTTTTAGAGTTTTGAACTTAAGCTACTTACCTCTAGAATAATATATGCACCGCTTAGTAGTATTATAAATTGTTGCATTGTGTGCATTATTCAATGGTGTTGCAGAGAAATATAGTTTGATATAAAATATTTTTTTCTTTTTTTTTCTTTTTATTTAATTACTGTTTCTGTGTTTAGATTTTTCTACGAGTATTACTAAATTTTAAACTATGACAGGAAAATGTAAATACATTTGACAGGAAAATGTGAATACATTTCTGCTTGAATATCTAAATTCATTATATTAATCAGTTTTCTTTTTTAAAATTAACAATTGCACTAGATAACAAAAAACAAGAAAAACGTTAACTTCGGTTGAACCGAAGCTCTAATACCATTCACACGACATTTAAAATAGTATTGTAAATCATAAAAGTGGGGGTTTAAATTGTATGAGGGCTACCCTAAATAGTGGGCGGGTCACACCCGTTATTCTATGCATGTTAAGTGGTGGTCTATAAAAAGGCACCACATTGCATATCAACCTAATATTGACTTTAATAAAGAAGTATTCATACAAAACAACAAAAGTGGGCAGTAGGTTTGTATGGGGGCTACCCCAAACAGTGGGCGGGTCCTACCCAATAATGTATATGTCAAGCATCCGTCCACTTGAAGTTACCATATCAATTATTAAGTTGATATTGACTACAATAAAACAAGTTTTTCATACAAAAAGTCAAAAGTGGGCAGTAGGTTTGTATGGGGCCTACCCAAAAAAGTGGGTGTGGCGGGTCAATATTTATACTCTATTATATTGCATAAAAAGAAGTGTATGTGCAAAATTTCAACTGAATACCATAAAAACATTCAGACGGACAGACGGACATGGCTTGTTCGACTAGTCTCGTATATATATATATATATATATACTTTATGGGGTCTACGGTGATTCCTTTAATACGTTACAAACTTTCAGACAAACTGATGATACCATTTCACACTATAAAAATACTCTTACACTTTTTGAAAGTAATTTGGGTGTGCTGTAAACGTAAAAACTTCAGTAAAACCGAAGCTCAAATACTCTTTACAAGTATCTAACAAACTAAATTTTATTGCTAGAGTGATAATTTGAAGCCTTCACAACATTTTTAAGATGGTTAGCTTGAAAAAAAAAATACATTTTATATGAAAAACCACAAAGTGCACGGTTGACCTTCAATAGGACTATCTGTAAAAGTAAGCGGTGCACGCCCATTAATATATATGTATCTCGGATGACTTCGAGCTGTGTAGAAGATCGGATGAAGATCGGTATAAAAGTTTATGTTCCGCTGGTACTGACATTATTAAAATATAGGAGTCATATAAGTATTTTTAATATAATTAGAGTTCTCCCATTGTCGAAATTCGACTTTTTATCTTTAAAGTACCCAATAATATAAATATCCATAATACAGGTTTATCCAGAAAACGCTTTCGCTTTTAAATCATAGTCCCATGGGAACGAATACCTTCGTGTTTTCACACACATATGAATGAACGCATACCAAAGTCAGTTAATTGATGCTAAAGAGAAACAAAAATTTGGGTTAGTTAGTTAAGGGTTAGTTAGTCTAAGGGCCGCCCAAAAATAGATCAGAAATATACAAATAACAAATTTATTTGCAATAATTAATGCACAGTTATAAAAGAGTTTTGTTGGTGTATCGATTCTTTCGCTTTTTTGTTTTAAATATTTATATGATTCCTCTTCTTTTAAAATGTTACCAACTAAAATACTATCAAAAACACACTCAACTGATGCTCGCCAACATGTTTGCAAATGCGGTCTCAATAATTTCGAACCTAACCTCTGTGAATCGCCTTTTGCAGCAAGGCGGAGATGCAGCATATTTTTTTCTCTATTCTTCCAAACCAAACCAAACGAACAGAAAAAAAAAAACAAAAAATAGCAGCTATAGCAAATTGAGAGAGCTGAGCGAGGGAGAGAGAGCTTTGTGTGTGAGAGAGAGTCTTTTTGATTAATCAAGGTGTTTACCTACCTTAGACAAAATACTTTTGAAAAAAATTACATTCGTCCGTGCTTCTCTTCACATTCTTCCCAAAAAAAAAAAAAAAAAAAAATAAAAGCAAATATATTGTGTTTAAGAAAAATTCACTAATTGTATTATTGAGTACCACTGGAGCACTGTCATACAAATAAAAATGTCTAAGAGGAAGTTTCTATCGTTTCAAAATTGAAATTTTTTTTAAATAAATGAATTTTCGATTAATATTTATTAATAATACTATTGACTATTATAACTTACAATACACCTTAAGATTTATATACAAAAATAAAGTTGCGCACAGTTGCACATACTCGTATAACTTGTAAACCATTTATTTCTATATAAGTGTAATGAAGTCTATCACAGAAGTTTTTTACTACCTCTTTAGTTAGTTTTTTGTAACAGTTTCTTTAATTGAAATACTAAATATGCCACAGGGACTTTATTAGTACATATTTATATTTTTCTACTTTTGAAACCAGAAACATCATGTCCATTCTTTCAATATTAAACCCAAGAGAGCATGCCTTACATGTACATTATTTGTACAACATACTTGTGGATTATAATGATAAATTAATTACGCATTGCATAAATTAATTAGAAACATTTTTGAAAATTATAAATACCAAAGCTCTTCGTACACCTTTAACAGTTTAAGCTATGCAGTTAAAGGCTTTAATACTTGCGTTTACGCTTTTATTTGGTATATTGTTCAAGTGCACCGCAGCTTGGAGTCCAAAATTCATTTACAATTTTGTTGCACCCTTAACACGCATGATGGGCGCACAAGAAATTGTCTGGTTCATCAGTCAGGAGTTAAAAACCGAACATATTACTGAATTGGATAAATTTATACGTGACCTGCATGCAAGCTCACAAGTGACACAAACAGTTGTAACAAATAATACAAAAATGCGTATGAGCACTGCACCAGCAAAACGAAATCATTTCAGTTTTCTTTTCACAACCAGTGTAGAAGATCCCATAATGGAAGTCTTCAATAAAGTGCTACTCAGTCGTCATTTATATTTCTCCATGCAAATAATGGTGCAGAAGATTAGCGATATGGAACCTGTTTATGAGATGTGTCGCTATATGTATCGCTATAGCTTCTTCAATTCATTGATTCATTTTCAAACAACAACGGGTGTTAATCAGTATTTTGGTGTTAGTAAATTTCCGCAATTTGAAATTGAAAATCGTACAGATATCATGGCATTTATAAATAAAAACATGCATCGTCTGATGAATGCCATGACTGATGTGGAGGGTTTTCATTTTGCAACGCCATTGAGGCAGGATTTGCCGCATCTATTTAAATTGACAGATCGTATGGGTGTGGAGCGTTACGAAGGCACAACTTATCGCATAATTGATACATTTGTTAAATTTATAAATGGCTCCTTCACCGCATACAAACAGCCGCCTGATGCACTGGCTGGTGAGGTGGTTAATATGCGTGATGTTTTGGAATTGGTGCGTAAACGTGAAATTGAATTCTCAGCGCATGCTTATGCATTATTTCGCATTGATGATTTAGTGGATAAAAGCTATCCACTGTTGGTGGTGCAATGGTGTCTTATGGTGCCATTATATAATAGCGTATCAACATATTTCTATCCATTGAAGCCTTTCGATTGGACCGTTTGGTTTTTTGTATTGAGTGTGCTATTGGCGTTATGTATACTCGAATTATTATGGATATACTATCTATACATAGTATATAAACCCGAAACTTCGAAGAAATTACTATTAAAATCCATTAATACTGCGCTGCTTAATAATTATTGCTATATACTGAATATTGCACCGACAAAATCGTTACAGCAACCTACATATTTACGTTTTATACTACTGATGGCAATCTTCTTTCATGGTTTTTTTCTTTCGGCGAATTATACATCACTACTTGGCAGCATACTCACTGTAAATCTCTTTCATGCACAAATTAATACCATGCAGGATATCATTAATGCACAACTGCCAGTTATGATTATCGATTATGAGTTGGAGTTTCTACTCTCGGAGGATAGTTCGAGCATACCACGTGAATTTCAGGCACTGCTGATGCCTGTGGATAGCGCCACATTTGCGCAACATCAAACCACGTTTAATAGATCATTTGCTTACTTTACAACCGATGATAATTGGCATTTTCTGGACGAACAGCAGCAACATTTGAAGCAGCGTGTTTTTAAATTCAGCGACATTTGTTTCGGTTCATATCATTTGGCGTATCCCATGCAAATGGATTCAATATTCTGGCGTGATCTGGAATATTTTACATTTCGCATACATTCATCGGGTCTGTTGAATTTCTATGAGCGGAACTCATTTGATGATGCCATACAAGCCAAATTGGTAACACGTTTGCTGGAGAGTACAGAGCATACAGCAGCAGGTCTGCAACATTTGACTATAGCTTTTATATATCTGGGAGTTATGCTTGTCCTGGGTTCAATTTGTGTATTAGTGGAAATATTTTGGTTTAATTTAATACAGCGGCGAAGTGGTGAAAGTGCAGATGTAATGTTTCGGCGAAATAGAAATTATAAATAAAAATCTACAGCTTAATACGGTATTCGAACGTGTACTCCAGATGGCGAATCTCTAGTTAGTTTTGTTATTAATAAAATTTTGAATTTGCTAGCGAACAAAGAGAATGCCTTTTCTGGCGTAACAACTCCACATATAATTTCACCATGCTCTAGATCAATGCCGTCCGTCCATAGGTGTCAATATCAGACACCTGTTGTGAGCGGCTGCGTTTCATGCTTACCTTTTGTCACTCTCTTTCTGAACGGCACTGCTTAGGATCACAGGTTAGCTACCGCATGGTGGAATAATGTAATGTACTATTGTATTCGCTCTATTGTCTGTTCCTTCAATGCTGAGAGTGTTAGCGAGCGAAAGAGATAGTTACTAGTTTTTCTCTATTCTGCCAACTGAGAACAAAGGAACAACAAAATAAAAAGAAAGTAAAGGATCATTCATTTGGTGTCTTCAAAAGTTAACGTAAACAAAGCACATATAAAATATAATAAAATTAAGCTTTGCAATAAAGATTAAATTTTAATAAATGGCACTCAAAGCCACAAAGAAAAGAAAAAAACCAGAAAACTTTTAATCAATAATCTGTATCGTCTGTAGTACAAAGAAATCCGACATTGACCGCCGACAGTTCACGCTTGTGGTGTGTTTCGTATTATTGTTTAAGGCGCGCGAAGACTGTGGTGAGATAAACGGAACGGCTGCGGAGATCTTTATTATTATAGAAACTTGCGATACACTGCAGGGTAACCGTTTGGCAACCAAGTCAAACGGTTTATCAATTATGGTTAACGGTTACGTCAAGACAATTCTTTTAAAGTATATAAATGAGTGAGTATCAACTAATCTAAGCTTACATCATATCAAAATGACAGGTAATTTAGTTCAACAACAGCAGCAGCAAGTGATGCAAGTTTATAGAGTAGTCCAAGTGCTGGAAAATAAGTTGTAAAAAAAAAGAAACAAACGGAAAAGCACATGAAACAAAAAAAAAAAAAACCATACGAGAAATCCTCCAAAAATTTATGACGTGCAATTTCCAACACGGTAAGCAAGACATTACATTTTGAAGCGGAGATACATAGGTCGTGAAGTTGAGAGTAGATTGTTGATGTGGTATGAGCTTCAGGTAATGAGCAGCAGAATAAATGCGAATACCAAGCAAAAGAAACTTTATGGAACTGTTTCGCGTAAGCATATCTAAATTATTTAAGTACAAAAAATGTTCATGAACATAAACTGAAACTAATGAGTAGAATTATGAGAAACGCGTGCTACGAAATGCCGAAATGTAGCCGATTGGTGGAGGTTGAGGCTGGCACGTGTGACGTGTCAAAATATGCTGGGTATTATTGGGGGGAAAACAGCAGTTCTTTTTTTTTCTGCAACACTTACGAAGCAAGTGCGTAAATAATGAAGCATTGATAGTGAGCTAAGTATACGTAGAGACAGAATGTAAGTGTGCCTTTAAAATCTTACACTCTTGCTCAATCTGGCAACTCTCAAGTGTCATTTCCGTTACGAGTTGTTATGCATTGGAGATGGGAGAGAAAGAAAGATAAATAATATAAATATGGAAGTTTGAAAATTAAACAGACAAGTGACAGAAGTCTGAAAGTGTTCAATATTTAACTGTAGAAGAAATCTCAAAGCTTTGCAAAACGTTAAAGAATTAAAGCAAACGATATTAGAAGAAAATACTACATTGTATAAAAATGACCACAAGTAGATGGAATTTAAAGTAACAGACAGCAAGACAGACAGACAAACGGAAATAGTAAACCTAAAGCATCTTGACATTTACTGAGTCTGGTCATAAATAATGATATGCAATCTGCAATATTCTCTTGTAGCAGGGCTACAACCATACTTTTAAAGAAATTCTTTTATCGGGTTGCAATACTACGTCTACCACGACGGAAATACTCTTATACCAGGACTTTAACAATAGTTTTACCTAGGCTGAAATAATTCATAATTCAGTGCTGCAATAATGCATGTACCAGGGCTACAACAATAATGTTGCCGAGGCTACAATAATTCCTGTACCAGCGCTGTAATAATATGCTCTAGAATACCTGTGAAATTCATGTACCAGTACTTCAACAATATTTTTACCAGGGGTGCAATAAATCTAGTACCAGGGTTTCAATAATTATTGTACCAGGGCTACAAATAATACTTTTAGCAGAGTTACAATAATATTTACACAAGGGCTGCAATCATACTTTTAGCAGGGCAACAATAAATCTTGTACCAGGGGCACAACACTTCGTCAAGAGCAACAATATAATACAACAATAATAAAAATAGCAAAAAACAGTAACATCAATAATTATTGTACCATAATATTACTGCAATAATTTTTGTACCAGGGTTGCAATAATTATTGTACCAGGGCTGTAACAATAGCTTTATCAGAGCTGCAATAGTTATTGTACCAGCGCTGCAACAATTATTTTACCATGGCTGTCATAAAACTTTTTGTAACGGGACCGCAACAAAAGTCATGTCGATATAGACATGTACATCTGTCTGCCCGTCTGTTTTAACGATGGACTCTTCTATTCTCTCCTCAAATAAGGTGTATTAAATGAATTATAAAGATTTACACTCATATATGTAAATGTGTTCTCTCTTTTAGTATTTGTGTATTAAAAATGTTGTTGTTTTTGTTGTTAATTTAACTAGAAACGCCAAAATTGGTGTAACTCACCGCCATTCTAATAAATTTTCTCACCATAGTGAAAATCAGTTCAGTGTAGAATATAGAGCCTATACGAATCTATGGTTTAAATAAAGATCCTAAGACAAAGTACTGGGTATCTCCCAGTCCAGCACACTCGAGTGCATTGTTCTGTTTTGTGTTTTTTAAATTTTAATTATTAATTGTAAAAAGTTCTAAATTCGGAATATTGGGATGTAAGCATTACATGTAATCGTGAAAACTGTTTGGATACTTCCATTTAAGCAGGTTGAATTTGAATTTGAACTAGTATTACTATTTGAGCCTGCAATTAATTTTTCCGAATTACAAGTATAGCTTGTCTTTTTATACAACTAAATATGTTGAGAGGTGAGAGAGCAATTCTGTCTCCAGATTCGTATGTTGGATTTTTCAAGAATTTATGCTGTAATTTTTTGCTACTAAAATCTAGTAGATGCATTTCAATATACATGTTTCTGCATTTTTAAGTAATATGCCGTGAAGTATGATAAGTACAACAAGTAATGCCTTTGATAGCATAACGAATATTTATAATTAATTACTCATTAGCGTGCAAATGTTTTACAAATAGTGCGCATGTTTAACAAGCGCTCAGGGATTTCATGTAACGAGAAAACCGAACCACTTTTTTTTTTTTTTGCTCATAATTGTAAATACATAAAAATAGTACATTGTTGTGGTCATATAAACGATTAATAGCAATAGATACGCAACTTTGTACGCAGTGACTTTGAAATACATGTTTCATATGTGATACAATGTTTGTTTAGGTCAGGCTATTAACTGAACTATTTCCTTTTAGTACTTAAATTCCCTTTGGCGCATCTATCTGGGTCATAGTTTAAAGGTCACTGGTATTAAATCTCTAAGTTATTTGAACTTAAAGCATTTACGCTTTAATCTTTGAGATACATACTTGTACTTTGAGATACTTTTACATGCTAAATATATAATAATAGAAAACTTCACATTACGCATACACAATGCGCGCAACAATTGAAAATCTTATATGAAAGCTTCATTATTTCATTTCCATAGCAAAACTAAGCTAAGAAGACATTTGCTCCCGAGGGTTTTAAAACGCGCGCAACACATCATGACCGACACTGGCAAGCGGGCAAATGCATGCAAAATGGCTAACAATAAATAAAGAGGGGGAAAAACGGGAACAAAAAGATATTAAGAAATACGAAAAGACACAAAAAAAAAACAAGAATTCTACAAAGAAAGGACCTCACTGGCATGAAGTGTATCTAAGTATATACGGAAAGCTGCAACAGTAGCAATTTTCATAAATATTTAAGCATAATGACGAAATATAAGCACAACAGAAACAGCGTTGTATAAACACATAAACATAATACAGACAGGACATGCCTTGGACGTATACGTGATATGAAGGACGTACAGGATATATGGTTGGCCTGTCAAGACAAAGAAGCTGCTACTGATGCACAAATGCCAACGAAGCCTGTTCGATGCGATACAAAACTGAGCTGCCATTAAAAGAGATTTTTTTTCTGCGTTTCATGTCCTTTATGTGCCATTACAAAGGAGTAAAACAATAAGCAGCAACAACAACAATAACAACAACAACAACGACGACGAGGACTGCTCAAGTTAATCGATGATGCTGAATAATTGATTTGTTGCCAGCAAGGAAGTGAATGAAAGTAGTGAAGGAAACAAAACAATAAAAAGGATACCGCGACGCCATTTGCAGCACAACGAAGTGTAAATGAAGAATGCGCTGTTTTTGCTCCAGCTGTGTTGGCAAATGAAATACAGACAGACAGACAGACGGACAAACGCGGATGTGCAATTACAGGAAACGGATGTACTACGTTGCACATTGAGATACACCCAGAAACACACACAGAGCTATAAAGTATTCGAACCGAAAGTGGGCAAGATTTTATTTATTTATTAAAAAGCGCAAAACAGAAAAACGGTAAGCATATTTTTCGTTGGTGCTTTTTGTTTTATGAATTGATGAAATGCTTGCCATGAAATACAAAATTTTTCGAATTTAGGTTTACTCATATAAAAATTTTATGCACCATTTGTGTAGCATGAGTTGAAGCATGTGATGTTTTGATATGGCATAAATGAAAAACTTAGCAGATTTTGTATATATTTTTTTATGATGTTAGAGATACATTTCGGTTTATTTAGCTTAAGAAGAGAATTTCCTGATGAGTTGCCAATATAAATGGCTTGAAAGGCTTTAATGTTCAGCACATCGAGATTCTCAAGAACTTCATTGACTCGTATCTTAGGTTTGCTGTTGCATGCAAAATGCAGTTCGTCGAGGTGCATATAAGCAGGGCAAAGCTCTTTCGATTCCAATAGTACGTGTCCTCAGCGGAATCACACTTGCCACTTTATTAGTTCTGAGGGCGAACAAATGACGATAAGAGAAGGAACAATAATGGAGAAGGAGATGAGGGCTGTTGCCACCTAAATGTAATGAACACTGCAGTCTTAAGCAGCTTGAGCTGATAAAGAGCAATTTTTGAAGAAAAAAAAAACGACTATATGAGGAGAAGAATTGAATGTTTTGAGATAGAGATGAGACTGAAGTTCTGAGCTCTTTCCAAATGGAATGCACAACAGATTTAAAAGTTGGACAAAAATGCAACAATAGTGCCAAAGATCAGGTGGGACCGAAAATCCAGGCAAGTACAAAAAATTGAGTAGATGCCAAATACCAGTTGTGTCGCAAAAGAAACTGATCTTTTTAAAAATAGCTGTTTCTGTAGTTGGAAAGGTACATCCTTCACTGACATCTTGTAAAAATTAAATTTATGACAATCGGACCACTACAAGCGAAGCTATCGCGCTAAAAGTAACAGTATCTTTTGGGCATCGGTCGAAAAATAAAACTCGAACAAAGAGCAAATATTAAGTCCTGTTTTAAACTTGGTAAAACATTCACCGAAACGTTCCAAATGATGAAACAAGTTTATGGTGACAATTGTCTATCCCGTAGCAATGTTCACGAGTGATTTAAATGTGTTTCAGAAGGTCGTGAAGATCTCTGTGACGATGAAAAGTCGGGCCGGCCAAAATCAGTGGTGATCGAAAAGAACATTGAAAAAGTGCGTGAATTCATACAAAATGACCCGAAATCTACGTTGCGTTATATGGAAATGGAATTAAATATTCCCAAAGATTCGATTCATCGCATTTTGACGGAGAAATTGGGTCTACAAAGTCTCTCGCAAAAGAAACAGGACATCTTAAAAATATCTGTTTCTGGTGGCGTTACCTATTTGTAGGTACATGCGTTAGAAAGGTACATCCTTCACCGTACTCGCCTGATTTGGTTCCGTGTGACTTTTATCTATTTGGAAAACTTTCTTTGCTTATGAAAGGACACCGCTATGAGGACATTGAAGCCATCCAAAAGGCGTCGACCAGCATTCTCAAGGACATTGCGAAAAATGGTCTAAAACACTCATTTGAAATTTTTATCGACCGTGCAAAACACTATCGAAGCACAAGGAAACTATTTTGAATATTATGTTTATGCAGACTACAGTACGCTTACTTTGGTGTGTGCCTCAGAAGCTTAACACAGTTGGTTGTGGTCGTTTGCAGAAGTCCATATAAGTACGAAAAGTTATTGATTGTCATTCACTAGTATGGCTAAAAACGATTCTTTTGCAAACGGCCGCAACCGCTGACAAACTTCCAATATGACACGTATTCTTTGGGTAGCCCCCGAACATCCGTTCCGAGGTGTGCAATTTTTGAAGGCAAACCTCTTAATTAAGGATTAGTCTGCTGGGCTTGAATCCCGCCACTGCAAAACATTTACCAGTGAAGACACAGAAAAAGCCTCGGATACGATTCTGCCTTTGATGTTAGTCGACTGGCTTAATATATGTACGTGCATGTGTTGGAAATACGAAGGCTTGGATGGCCTTCACAAACTTGGCACTAACAACAACAGACATCAGGCAAACTGGTAAGCCTTCCTACATGCGGTCATGACCGATAAACGATTGTACCGCCAATTAAGTAAATAAGTAAAACCGTAGAGTTCAGGGGACCCAAATGGTGTTGGCTGTGTACACTGCCAATTACATTTTAATACTAACACTTTTACATTCTACACTGTTCACTACGTTTCTGTTGACTAGATAGCTCAACAGGCAGTTGGGAAAATGTAATATCATTTATCAACCGCATAAAGTGCTTTAAAGTCACAATTCGCTTAAGAAAAACGAGCCTTACTATGTGCTAAGTATATCTTTATTAAAACTATTACAAAATAATTTAATATTTTTAAATGCTATTGGTTGCTTACAAAAAAAAAAATTACATATATACACTGTAGATATAATAGAAATATATTTAAGCGCCGCCCATTTTTCTTGGCAAACTATTCTATATATGTATTTCAGACATTTCAAAATTTTCTGCGAATTTTTCCAACTCATAAAATATTTTTTTTTTTACATATGAATTGCAAAGAAGCGCCGCCTTCGGTGCTTATGCAAAATTTAATTGGAAAGAAATGAATAGTTTTAAGTTATAGAAAAGCACAAATGCGAATGATGAATCACATGACGCATTTTTGTATCTATCACTCAGATGAGATGCATTATAAGAAACCATTCTAATTGAAATATCAACCGGAAGTGTTGACTAATTGTTGACACAATTGCCGAAGAAAATTAAATTCATAAATAAAAAATTCGAAAGCCATAAATCCAAATAGTTTTGCCAGTCAAAATGGATCAGTGGACCGGTGTACATCGCGCTTTCATTATACGCGCCTATTATAAAAGCAACGAATCGATAAGCACGGCACAGCGTCTCTTTAAGAAACAATTCAGCATCTATCAGGTGCCTCCTGCTGGAGTTGTTAAGTCATGGGTGCGAAACTTCGAATGCACCGGAGCCTCAAATGCAGCAATGGCGTCACGCGCCTCACTTCCGGTAAGCGCAAGCAGCCATTTTCTTTTTTTATTTTCCGCTGACTCAAACAAAATTAAATTGAAATTCAAATTGATTTTTTTTACTTCCAGCAAATTTTCTGCACAATTTGTAATCATTGTCTGAGCAATGAGAAAAATTTTAGTTCTTCTATAAAGTGAAATGCAAAAATGTGACAGAAACCTGCAAGACATTTTTTAAAAACATTTTTTGCTAATTAATCTTTCAAACATTCAAGTGGATTTTGTTAACAATTCAACACATTTTATTCTATAAATTTAATTATACTTATTTATTTACTTGTTTTAATTAATGTATTCAGTCTATACGAGTATACTATATACTATATAAATAAATTTAATCGTACATCATTTCAAACGGTCTGTCGCTTTGTCGTGCTTGGGCACGCTCGAGTGATGTGGACCTCAATTGGCTGCGTGAAAATGTTTTTAGCACTTTAAACAAAAGAATTCTTGTTAAAAATAAGAAAATGTACTTAAATTTATCTATTTGGTAAATAAAGTAAGTGAGTATTTAGTGTATGTCGGCTAAGTTGGGACAGTGTCTAAATTGGAACAGTGATTTATTTCAATTTGGAATTGTCTGATTTCAACTAAGCGATTACACAAAGCAAACACCTTTTTTGTGCATGCCACTATTTTTTTGCGTAGAATTAATGAATTTTCGATTTGAATTTTGAGGGAAAAAATTACATAAACTGAAGTACTTCACGTAAAATTACAATAGTCCGAGCTTCAGACTGCCAGAGTGACTCTAGCGGTAACGCAGCTCAAATTAACTAACAAAGCCTATTATACAATATTTGTGTAATTCTGCACTCAAAACTCTTCGGAAAGAGAACCTAAAGGGGTTGATACCAAATCTCACCTACTAAACACGGTACTTGCAATCCACATCCAAGCTGTTTTAGACGCCATATTTTATATGGAACCTAAAGACATCTCCCTAAAGCACACGTAGCTAGAAACGCAGCGACACTCCAGGAGCTATATCTACTTAAGTCGTGTGCTGAGGGCCACAGCACCATACTGCAGTTAGTAGAGAAACCGATTGTGTTCCAGAACTCAAATGGAATAACAATTTGAAAGTAAGTTTTCCAGGAAAGAAAGACTAGACGCAAGCAATTCTCAAGACGAAACAAGCTTGTAATCTACAACGACGAATCGAAGACGTATAAGGGCACATGTGCTGGCATCATTTCGAAGGAACTGACAGCGCAATTTTCATGCCGCCTAACCAACTGGTGCAGTGTGTTGCATGCGAGATCTACTCTGGTAGTCTGGCAGTCATCTAAACGGATAAGCAGCCTGTATAAAACTCCAATGTGCAAATCAATCTATGTCGACAGTCAGGCTGGAACTAAGGCACCACAAAATGCAAACTTCTCCAGAGCACAGTGTCAGCCCTACACTATGTCCAACAGCACTCATTAAAACTCATCTGGATTCCTGGACATTCTGGCATACCAGTTAAGGAGATGACGAACGAGTGCACCATGGGTGGATCAACGCGGACATCGAGTCTTGCGTTTTTGAATACTCAGCTACCTTTTTAAGAGATACTCACAGGATTAACTAGTACCACCAAAGAATCAGCAAGTAGAGAGTGTGCGACTGCGCCTTACTGTCATATCTTCAATGCACTTTGACGTGAATATCAACCGAATCAGACAACTAATATTCTACACTTTAGACAAGAACAGTATCAGCATATTAACGGGTGTCCTAGTAGCACATTGGCCAAATGGTTCAATGGACACATGTTCCATATCAGAACTTACGACGCAGCGGTAGTGATGAAGTGGAGATGGAAAGTATGCAACAACTCCTATGTGCACTTCTTTGAAAACGCAATAGATCTCTCGGGGTCTCCAATCTATGAAGAGTTTGAAAGTCTACCGGGAGATTCTACGAGTTGGTTCCAAAAGCACAGACGCGTTAAACAAATCCAACTGAGATAGCCAAGTAAAAACCCAAGACAACCGGCATTGCAATGGGTCGATTGGCCGCTGGGTTAACTTAATTAATCTAAGCTAACCTAATCAAATAAGTCATCATTCAATTATAATGCAATAAATTTGCTTTAGTTTAGTTCGAAAAAGAAATCTATAGCAAAGCTGGTTTATTGCCACTACTTTGAATACAAATGCTGCGATACTTTCACCACCATGCGTATACAAATCTTTATAAAACTAAATTCAATCAAATTAAATAAAAAAAGGAAATTATTTTCACTTAAAAATTTAATATTCTCTAAAAGTCAATTTATGCAGTTGACTTAATTTGATTGCGACCTTTATCTGCTTGCATGCAAAGCGTACAAACCCCATATAGAGAATTCCGAAAAAAAAAAACAGGATTCGTACGTGTGGAAGTTACCGCACTTTGATTGCCGTATGCATAAATGAAACGAAAGAATCAATGTACGCAGAAGAGTTGAAAGAATTTGGAAAATGAATCATGGATTCAATGAATGAATGAATGAATGAATCAATGGCTGAATGACTTGACTGGTGAATGATAGCATGTATGTAGAGTGCTATACATATAGTTGACAATACGACAATCCTGTATGCATATCCATGAAAACTATGCTTCACTTGTGTTATTTGTATGTGACTGTTTGGTTTGGTTTGGTTTGGTATTTTTGAAGAGCTAGTAATAATGTTTGTGCGTGTTTGAATATTGATGTCGATAAAAGCAAATTCGTATGTGAATGGTTTACTTTTGAATGTATGTAGTGCATTTGCACTCGTATATGTAGTTACTTTACAGTGGTTTAGAAAATAGAGTTCGGAAATGTTTTTCAAAGTTAGAGCAAGAAAAGGCAGTTTTTTGTGGGAGCAGTGTTTCTGATGCCAAATTATTGAATGCATGTTCCGTCGCATGTTCTGTTTGCAACAGAAATATGCATTCGGAAAAGTATTCGAACTTTTGTTGACAAAGCATGTTAAGCTACGGAGGCAATTGTTTGGGATGCAGCTACGAGTTAAAACCGAATAATCCTAAATAAATATAGAAGCATCAACATTTTTCGATAGAAATAGTAGACTGCTATATCATAAAGTATGGTAGAGATTTATTCAATTGTGAATTGAATAAAAAGTACAGTAGTAACTTAACAAAATTTAATTGAAACCCTCGATTTTCGACAAAATTATCATATATGCCTGTAGCTCATATATAGGTGACACCTTAGATTGGTTGTAAATCATCTCAAAAGTCTGTCCCTATATAGAGTTGGTGAAATTTTGCGATATGTTTCTCACTTATACAACCAGAAATACATAAGATGCCTGGGGCCTACAATTTTGTATGCAAAACACAAACAAGTTATCTGATAGCAATCTGCAGCTTGAAATATTGTACAGTCATGGAAAGCTAAATTACTTAGTCAACTACATATTTATACTAACAAAAGTTAAAAAAATTATATTTGAAATGTACTTGGTGAACGTAATTAAATAGGCCCACGCCAATACAAATAGACCGCCAAAACACTGCACGCTAAGCATAAAGTAACTTTGATTGGTTCCGGTTTCCTATCGTTACGTGTCATTGACATTGCAAGATAGAGAGAGAGAGATATAGAGAGAGAGAAAGAGACCGATAATGGAATTTCTATAACATGCAACGCCCTTCCTTGTTTGCCTCGAAAACGTTATATGTGTGTATGCTTATATTTTGTGTAAAGCGTAGCGATAGTTTTTATACCCAGCCCTGGTAGTGAAGGGTTTAAGAAGTTTCTGCAAATGTATGTAACACGCAGATGCAGGCGTGGCGCACCCCATAAAGTGTATACATATATTCTTGAACAGCATCTAAAAATGAGACGCTCTAGCTATGTCCATCTGCCCGTTCGTCTGTATGTTTGAACAACGAAATCTCAATCTCTCTAAACTTATGAAACTTCTGTATTTTGCTAATAGTGTTAATAGTTAATACTCAATTCAGCTATTTCTATTATACAGTACTTCCGAATTAACTAGGAAATTTAGTCACTAATGAGAAATACTTTCGGACGTCTTTTAAAATTCGCTCAAATTTTGATTTATTTAAAAAATGAAAATCATTTCCACGTATTCAACCCACTGTAAGGATAACATTTTATGCACTGCACATTGAGTTGATACACTGCATCCTGCTTACTTACTTATATGAAAAATAATGGAATATGTGAAAATATTTTTAAATTCAATTTTTGATATTTTGAAGATTTTTGCAATTCATGCACTTAAATCTTCAAAACGCTTAAATATGCATTAGTCATCGAACTATTTATTTAGTATGCGCTATTATAGCTATAGCTAAACCGAAAAAGAAGAAAAAAAAACCATAAAAACCAAAATCAAGCAAGCAATACCTTTGAAAATTACTAAAAATAACATTAGATAGACAAAAGATACTTTTCGAATTTGCGACTTATTTCTATGCCGAATTTGTTTTTTGATATTTTTTTTTTTTTTATATCTAAATACAAATAGACGTTTTGGGTTGTGCGTTTGCATGGCATTTGAATTTGAAATAAATCAAGTGGCCGAGTATTTGAAAAATGCGTAGCGAGCATTTGAAGTCTTTCACTTTAGCGCAGCAAGTAGCTCAAAAGTTGCATAGAATTGCATGGCAAACAGGCAAGAAAGCATACGAAAAGCGTTGCTAGATAAATTTTTATCATTTAATTGAATTATACGCGATAAAATTGCAATTTATTTCGTAAGCGAACCAACGAACGAACGAACCAACGAACGAACGAACCAACGAACGAACGAACGAATGAGCTACAGCGTAACACAGATACAGAAGATGCACAGATACAGATACATTTACAAGTATTGCAGCAGATACACGCGGCGTTGTTGCTGTTGTCCTTTTGATGGCATCGACAGCGACAGCCGCGTACACAGCTTCTGTCCGTCTGTATGTCCGTATGTCTGTCCGTCTGTCCTTCTGTCCGCCTCTCTGTCTGTCCGTCCGGCTGTCAGTCTGTCTGTCCGTCTATCTAAACGACTAACTGTAAAACACAATGGTCGCATGGCAGATTTGTACGTCCCGTTAGGCAATACTTGTTTATTAATAGCTCATGCAATGATATATAACGCTTGCTTTTCGGCTATATAGCAACACAGATCTGTATATTTTGTAGATACTATTTTTTTCTTGGCATTTTATTTTATTTTATTTAAATTTGATTTGATTTTTTTTTTTATTTATTTTGTCAGTCGCATACGTTTTGCATGACTATGTACGAGTATCTATCAGTTAGTTAGATGCATTTGCTATTGCATTGTTTTGGTTCATGCTGCTGCTGCTGCTGCTGCTGCTGCTGTTGCTAATGTTGTTTTTCTAGCCATTGTGTGAGATACATCTAGTATACATGTACTTTATTTTATTTTTGTTCATTTAGGTTTTGTGCAAATTAATTGCGTACATCTCGCTACATTTTTATACTTTATTAAAGGGCGAACAATTTAATTTGCTCATTACCCATTACAAAATTAGAAACTCTTGCTAAAATATGTTTAGAAGTGTAGAAGAATTTAGAGTTTCAGCTAGTTTCAGCATTTTTTTTTTTTTTTGGGTACCATTTTTAGCAGCATTTTATTTGGTATAGAAAATGCGTACAAATTCTTCATGTTCCAATCAGGCTATATGAAAATTTCCAGTGAATCAAGAGATCTGGACTTCAGTTCTTTAATTGAGTGTTATATACTCGAGTATCACGTTAGTTGTTCTGGCTGCTGAAAGAAGGAAGACATCACCCTGATATACGCTTCTTTTTTTATAGATGAAATTCTTCAAACTCCGATTTCCTCAGACGAGAAGGAGAGAATGCATATTTTCACTAGCACAGGTTACTTGTTTGTATGCTGGATCGTGTGATTCGCCTCTCTTTCTCTCTTCAGCATTATTCTGATGATTTGATACAAATTTTCCTCAAGTAATGCTCAAGCCATCCATAAATATAAATATATGTATAAGATCCTTTATATCAATTGGACAACGTATTCAGTTATTCGCGAGTCCTCTAAGTCGCCATCTACCAAAATTAAGCTCCCAAGTTTATGCGTAGCACAAATGAACCCTGGTTGCTCTCTAACACTTAGCATGTGCATTGCATGTCGCTTGAATTATGAACGAGTAGGCAGATATCGTCTGCGTAGGCAAGATATTTAAGCGGCACTAAAACTGCTGCGTCATGGTCGGGGAGCAATGCGGCAGGAGATCGTTCATACAAGCCCACAGGAAAGTTAGTTACTGATTGGCATTCTCCGATGTTTGTGCAAGTGCTTCGAAGCATCCGATCAGCAGTTAGTTAAATGTGAGCAAGCAGATTGGCGTTAACTGTGCAGCTCGATGGTCTAAATTGGGGTGTCGGGTAACTAGGTGGCCATTGGCACTGAATCATAGTTATGCTCTCGTTACCAAATTAGATATGACAGGTTAGCAATCCAATATGCCGAATTCCAAAACGCTACCGAATTGACGACATCCACAAATAACTTTGCTATAAAAATTCCTTTCTAACTCCAGAAATTAAATAAAAACTTCTATACAGCGCTCCAAAACTTAATAAACACTTTTATGCACCAAAATTTAATCTCCAGGAATAAACAAAATCTTCTATACATCAAAATTCAATCTCCAAAATTATGCATATAATCTTTAATTCACCAAATTTCAGTCTATTGTATATTTAAATATACTCTTCTTTTCACTAAACTCAAACTTCGAAATGAAATAGATACTTCTTTTCATTAAAGTTTTATTTAATAAGATATTCTATACAATAAAATTCTGTCTTCAAAATTAAATAAAAAGTTCCAACCACCAAAAATGTAATTCTTCTATCCATTAAAACTCAATCTCTAGAAATAAACATAGTCATCAATTCACCAATATTCAATCTTCCAAATAAAATAAAAACTTCTATCCACCATTATTAAGCAAAACTTTCTATATTGCTATTCAACAAAATCAAATAAAGTCTTCTAACCTTCAGCTTTCCACTAAAAAATATATCGTACCACCTTAACTATCTATTTAAGCAATGAAGTTTAGCATCACATGTCAGCTCAAAGCTGAGACAGGTTATGTGTGGAAATTGTCAATACCGCTGAACTATGGAAACGATCCACACACATATTGACAACACCACGCATAGCCAAGCGTAAAAAAAACACTTTCTAAAATGTCTCATTAAAAAATTTTCCAAAGCTGACTTTTTACCTTTTAACCTTTGAGATGCAATAACAACAGCAACAAAGACAAGAAAAAAACCTCATCAATAGTTAAAAGCATTGAGCTTTGAATGGTAGTAAAAACAGCAAGAACAACAACAACACCAACACTTACATACATAGTATAACCGCAAAGGACAATGAGGACATACACATACACAAATATCCTCACGCTCGATTAGCGTTCGTAGCCACTCCCACTGCAAACTGCAATAAGCTGTAAAAGTGCAAGGAAAGATGGTAGATGCTAAATAAAAATAATAAAAAAATGGAGATAGAAAGCAATGCAGCAGCAGCAGCAGCAGCAGCAGCAGCAGAAGCAGCAGTGTTGCATTTTATACTCTGAGCCTTATCAGCAGCACACCATATACGATAGTTGAACACCCACATTCACACCACACTATTTAAGTACATCGATAAAATAAAATCGCTTCAAGTGTGGAAATTCTTCGCAGAGAAGTGAAAATACTTTCACACAAAATGGTAAAAAATGAATGTTGCACAATTTATTATTAGATTTTTATTTTTTTGAAAGGCAGAGGTTGTGTAGGAGCACGACAGAAAATTCAACAATAAACGTCCACATACAACTTGGTAAACTGTTGAATATTTGATCCTTGACAGTGCTTGTGTTAAGCAAAAGCAAACAATTGAAAATGGAGAACGGATGTCTAGAAATATACAATAAGAGCGAAGATGTTCTTAAAGAGAAATCGAATTTCGATTAGTTCTAGATACATAACAATATAGCTTTAGATTCGTTTATATCAATTAACTATTTAGTATTATATTCCCAAATATGTTTCCAGAACTGATACTCGCAAGCATTGTACTGCAATTAAGTTCGCATTCTAAACGTCCATCAGTATAGTTCTTTGGACATGGACAGTTTTTAGAATACAACTAGCTGGTACCCGGCGCGTTTCTGCCTCTGCACCTGCCTATTTCTCCCTCTGCCATTCCTTCCCCCTGTCCCACCTTCCCCATGCAACCGTATCCTAACACCCATTCCCCTACCCATCTGCCCATGCCACCTTTCACCCCATCGCCTACCACCCTTTACAATGCACTCATTTCCATCGCTCCCCTTCTCCCTGCCCCCTTCGATCCCATTAACATGTATACAACATTTCATCCCTCTATCTTTCACCCTATCTCTACCCATCCTTCCCAATGCCACTTAGCCTACCTCTCATTCCCCTACTTTTCTTCCCCTGCCCACTTTCCCTACCACGCCTTCCCTAACCTCCCATTTCCCTTCCCCTATATCCCTGCCCTATTCCCCCTTCCACCTCTTCCCCAACACTCCCCCTTCCCTTCCCCTTCCTTCTTCGATTCCATATACAACATTTCATCCCTCTATCCTAAATTTTTTGGGCCAAGAACACTCGCGGGCATTCACAGTGGATCAAATTGTGAATCTAAACCACTCTCGAATCCCCATAAACACACACACAAATTTTCATTAAAATTGGTCCAGCCGTTTAGGAGGAGTTCAGTCACGTACACACGTACAGAAGATTTTTATATATAAAAAGATAGTAGGATCAGAATAGTCTTCGGAGTATAAGAGTTATAATCCTAGAGCAGTACCGTATTGAGAAGACGCTAGACCTGATATGTTGTGTGTAGGCTAAGATGGCTATCTAACTATGCAGTTCACTTATCATTCTTCTTGGTAGCTGCCATTGGCAGATTCTTCAGAAACCCGATTCCCAAATGTTTCTGTCTCTAGACATGGCGTTTTCTATAACAGTTAAGTTGAAGTTCTTCCTTTCCAAAGTTTATTCAATTGAAAGTGGTGATCAGTGAGTGAAACAATGCAAATTAAAAACTCATGAAATGCACAATTACCTGAAATAATTCTTTAGCAAAGGAGCGTAACAATTGGAACTCCATCACAGAAGTAAAATACATTCAGATGCATCTTATTCTCTTGTTAACCGATACTACCATGTGATGCAACAGTTTCTCAATATTCGAAATCGTCTTACATACTCAAGATTCAACTTCAATATCGATAGCAACGGCATAAACGAATACTCGTTGCTTCATTTCATTGAAGAAGTTCGTATTCATCCGATCTATGTGGGCGCTTTGCTTGGTATCATAAGCGAATTTTTTCTACATTGACTTTGCTTTATATTTTAGTATGATATAGACATTATTTCCAGTAAAGTGAAGAAATCGCTTGATAAAATTTTACCATTTCTGAACCTTGTCTTGAACATATCAAGAGAGCTATTTTGTGCGAGATTGAAGATTGTACTTCACCCTTTCTGAAACTTCATTGTCTGTGTGTGACTGAAGAAGATTGAGACTACACTCTTCATAAAACTTTGCTTGCCAACAGGTATTATGCTGGAAGAAATTGTGCTTTAAGGCTTAACAGGTATGAGTAGAGATTCTTTCGGAAGGATATTAAAGTAATTGTGCTACTAGGCTCCAACATTCCTAAAACTTCTCTGGGCAACCGTCATTAGAAGAGATACTTTGTGTATGTGTTGAAAGTAGATTGAAGTAACTTAACTTTGTTTCAAGTATCAGAAGGTTTATTTTCCAAAGTCGACGATAGTTTGTGTGACTGGTATTTGGAGACTGAATAAATCGCTCAATACAATTTCAACTTAACCTAAAACAACTGATGTTTCGCATTTTTATCTTGACGATGCTTTGTTTGTGTGGTAAGCCGACTTATTTCACGTGAAAATTCACAAGCTACAAGTAAAATGAAGATATTGAGATTCTTATCAACACAATTTAAATATGGCTTTCCCGAGGCGCCTCAAACATCTCTTCACACTCGACGGGCTTGATTCAATTTAGTTTGCTTTCTTGCAGATCGGGTAGTGTACACTGAGTTTCTAAACGCGATATATGCATTATTTAAAGTACATACTGCTTAACGGTTGATGTGTGCACCTTATTATCTCTGCGGTATGAAGGAACTTAACATGGAAAATCAATTACCATATTTTTCAGTCTATCAATGACTGAAAGTGATTTTGTTGCAATAGGTGAGTTCATTTGCTGCACAAAAGCGTCTTTAATGATGTCATCACTTCCAAAAGTAGTTCCTTCATAAGCTTCTTCAGAAGTTTCTTCAAAGTACACAATTAAAATTGTAGTTAGTCATAGCTGTTGTGTTTTTATGTGCGAAGGTGCAGTTCCTCTAATAACTCTTACATCTGTTATCATATTTCCAACTTGCACAGAGATACTTCGTATATAGTAGAAGATTCAATCTGATGTTGCATCCGTTCATCTTTTAAACATACTCACACACTCTTTCTTCTTGTTTCTTTTCATTGCTTCTCAAAACTCTATTTCAGCACTCCATCTCCAATGGAATTGTTTTCTGACAGCTTGCCGAATGCAGTATCTTTCTATGGAACGTCAGGTTTCACTGTATCGCAAATAATATTTAAACTGCACAGAACTATGCAATATGTTTTTAACTGCAGGCTTATCATATGTTGAATAAAAAATAAAAACTTTTATAATGAAAATACATAATCAATGCATTTTTATATACTCATAGTAGTTTCTGGTTTCGATAACACTTTATTACAGTAATATTACAGTTGCATGTATCTGTAGCAACTCGCAGCTTATGTATGCAATCAGCAACAAATGCGAAAGTTTACGATGTTTATCCTTTCATACTCGATATGTTTGTATATTTGTTTGTTTGTATTAGTGTTGTGGCATAACAGGAAATCCCGACTAAGTGTGCAACAACGGAAATGTATCTACATCCCTATAGAACAACTCATATACTCACACACACACACACATATAAACATTCATCGATATTTGCAACAAGTGAAATGAAAATGGCAAAATTGTTGCCTCAGAATGTTGCAACACTTTATATACGATACAATGCAGCATGCCAAACGCATAGTTGCAGATACAAAAGTATCTACAGCAGCAACACACGCGTATCTGATGCCATGTACTGCAAAACGTAATCCATATTTTATGATGTTGAACAAAAAAAAATTTTGTTGCAATAATAGCGGAAAGCTGTTGCAACTCACAACCAGATAATACAGTCCAATAGTTTATATCGTTTACTGATCCTGATGCTACACACTTGACGGCCGTTTGTTGGTCTTGTTTAAATTGCTTCCAAGGATGCCATTGGATATTATTTTCATTTATGCAGCTCAGATTGTGGTTGCGCGTATTTATAAGATGGCAAACAAGAGATTCGAAGCAAATAGTTTGAAAACGCTTTGTTCAAATTGAAGTTTGTAAGAGTTGAAATTGTTTAATACTGTGCTAAATGAAGTAAGCTAAACAAACTTACACTAATCGATTTTATAGCACGATTTTTTACGCTTCTTTTAGGTTTGACAAAGTTTCAAAAGCGCATCAGTGTGCAATATGGTACTACAAAAATAGAAAAGTAACAAGCAAAAACACGTGCATCGAACTAAATTCTTATTTTATCTGCTTAGATGTGCAAATAAATGTATCTTATTGCGATTGTATAGCGTGTAAAAAAGACAGACAGACAGACAGACAGACAAATAGACAAATAGATGTACATGCTCGGACACCTTCATTTCATTTGCACAAGCTGAGATTTCCGTATACTGCATCCGTCCGTACTATTTGCTTACAGAGTGTAGCACATACATGGACATTGACAAATGATGCAATGATTGGCTTGACGTGTTTGGCAGCTGAACAGCAGACAACAGAACTTGACTGGACATTGCAACATACAATTTTTCTGTGCATAGCTTTAGGAAGTTTCTAGCTACACATCCTTTTTTTCTCTGTATGCCCTATTGCCGTTGTTGTCTATGCGAAAGTTGAAGTTGTCAATAAAGAGTTCACATTTGCACTCAGCAAGTGGGTCAAGATTTTTTTTCTCCCTTTAAATGTGGTATCCGGGAAGTCAGGGATGCTGAGTTCTCTTTAAAATGTTTTACAGAAATTGTGAAATTAAATTGCAAAAGCACGGCGGTGCAAATCTTAAAACATAAATTTGCTACATATAAAATTTAAAAATAAAAATTAATATTTCTCTGGAATACATACAATATATGTATTAGCTTATGTAGCTATACTGGTTTCCAAAGCTTTCTTATAGATCCTTAGCTCAATTTATGAATCTTCCAATTATTCTTGCATCCTTAATTCGTGGTGGGATACTATTTTGTTAGAGAAACTCACACTTCATAGTGGTATGACATCAACCTCGTAGAATTGAAGAACTCTTTGATGCAGCGGTCAAGAATCTCCATTCGGAAGCATCTATTCAACGGGGACACAACTTAAGCTAATTCGCTGAAACGCCAAAAAGCTTTCTCACTTTAGTTCATTGACTCTAAGCATGCTTGAAGTCAATGACGAAGTCGGAATCTGAGTATTCAAAATTGAATTTCTTTAAGTTCTTTGCTGAAGTGCGGTATCTCCATTACTAAATTGGTTAAATAGGTTAGGATAGGTTAGGTTAGGTTAGTCTGGAGTAGCTGTATGCCATCGTACTTGACGTTTTAAAGATCTGTTTGGTACCACAAGAATGTAATCCCTTCTCCTAATTCAAACAATTATTGATGGCAATGAAGCTGAACACCGTCCGCATCTTCAAAGTTGCTAGTGCTTCAGATAAACAGCTGCAAAGAGTTTTTTGCTTCTTCAATTAAGTGAGCAGCAGTCGCAGTGTAAGTGCTTGTTGATTTTTCGCTTCTACTCATCGAAACTGCTGCTACAGAAGTCGTTGTTGAAAACTCCGAGGTACTCCTCATTTCTAGAAACCACGCTTATCCAACCGGCCAGTCAGAGTCGACAGGATACGTCCAAAACAAATTCGAAGACAAATAATTGGAGGCATTACTCGATAAAGATCCGTGTGCAACGCAGGAGGCGCTTGCCGAATCATTGTGAGAGTGACTCAACAAACAACTTCTGTACGATTGAAATCCATGGGAAGGAAATTGAGTGCCTTATGAACTGAAACCGAAAGACATTGAAAGGTTATTTTTCACTTGCGGCCAGCTGTTTCAAAAGCAAAACAAAGAAAGGGTTTCTTACATCGAATTGTGACTGGGGATGAGAAATGAATAAACTATGGTAACTGCAAGAAGAAGAAAAACTACGCTATGCCCGGTCAATCGTTGGCATCGTCTTCAACATCAACACCAAAGCTGAATATTCATGGTTCGAAGGTCATCTTGTGTAACTGGTGGGACCAAAAGCACGTTGTGTACTATAAGCTGTTACAACCTGCCGATTACATTACGGACGATCGGTATAGGCTACAATTTATTCGTTTGAGCCGTGTATTACAAAATAAACCGGGCCGGAATACGAGCTAACACATGATGCAGGGCCTTATGTCGCAAAAGTCATGAAAAATATATGGAAACGCTCAAGTAAGAGATTTTGATGTACCAGCCGTAAGCTCCGTATATTGTTCCTTATGATTACTGGTTGTTCCAACGGATGCAGCATGATTTGGCAGGTTATAGTTTCATTTCTTTCGCAGAAATCGAAAATTGGCTCCTAACTTGAATCGCCTTTAAAGACGAGAAATTTTTTCGAGTTGGAATTCCAAAATTATTTGAGAGGTGGGAATAACTAGTAACCAGTGATGGAAAACACTTTGATTAAACTGTTCATTCATTTTATTCTGAAATCAATGTATTTTTCAACACAAATCCAACTAATTTGTAGTCTCAATACAAACTTACACACCTTCTTTAAATATACACAGCCTGAATTTTTGCTAAACACTTAAGTTCACTAAATTCACTAAATTCACACAGCATATTAAGCTACGGAGACAATTGTTTCAGGTTCCGCTGTTCAAATAAAGCATCCCTAGTGCTTTTGACACACCCCATAGCAATGTACGCTTAATCAGATGTACTTATTTAAACTTGCATGAGTATCATTGTCATTTGTTTTTGTACTATTTAAGTTTGTATAACTTGGAATCATGCATTTCTTACCTTATATACTTACTACGTAGCTAGCGTTTATATTAAAATATTCAAGTATCTAATATGCAACAACTTAACAAGATGTTCAAGATGCTGAAGTTAAATTGTGCTTGAAACAAGCAAGCAAAAGAATTCATTCAAAAACTCCAAAAAGCAAAGTATTCGCTAACGAAAAGCGGACGTTCGTATAAAATGTTTCACTTTCCTTGATGCGTTCAGCTCAGATAAAAACCGAAGCCGTATATTCGTCCGTCTGTCTGTCTGTCTGTCTGTCTGTCTGTCTGTCTGTCTGTCTCTGCTTTTTAGAGATTGGGTTGGACAAGTGACTTAGAAGAAGTGTTGCCATACTACATAAAACTGTCAAGGAAGATGCTGAAGCTGTGGAGTAGTACGAGTAGCTGGCGCTGTAGGAAGTGGCGCTGTCAACGCGTTCTATGCTGCTTCTACGCATTAAAGCTCCACGCGTTCTATTTGCCGGAAGCGGATGTTGCATGCTATATGGAAGCGGTTGATAGCAGCTTATCTATCATACATAAGTGCAAGTGTGTGTGTGTGTTAGTATTAGTGTATTTGTTTGGTAGAGTGTCCTATCTATTTGCGCGTATGTCCTTGTTTTCACTCTTATGACTTGGAAAACAAATACGCATTAGATATGTTGGTATATGTGTATGTGTTACCACTTCTCACTCCTCTCCACCTTATATACATACTCCTGTATATGACAGCCTTTTCATTGTCCTTTGCGTATTTGTTAAAATTGTTTTTCACTTATTTTTTTTTTCCTTTTTCCAACGCGTTTATTTTTATTATCCTTGCTCGTTTAGCGTAAAGATAATTTTGTGGAGGAAATGCATTGATTTCGTAAGTATATATACCTAAATATATTGGAATTTATATATATATAGTATGTATGTCGATATAATACATATGTACATAGCTAATGTCAGTTAATTGAATCTTGATTACCGAAATTTTTAATAAAAAAATCCTTCGAATAGGCCATTAGATGCGATGTTAGTTGACGCTGTTATGATGACACTTTTAAGTATTTTTAAGGCAATCAAAGAGTAAAACAAGGTAACTATCAACGTATTTTTTTATATTTTCGAAAATTGCAGTAATATTATACAAAATTGGTTATAACTTTAATACTATAAACAGTATTAACCATCGCTAGATTTTACTTTTGACCAACTTTCTGGCATCATATGGATTCCATGTCTTATAAGCTGTTCATATTATGATGCTATTCACGAGTTCATCCGACTTTTAGTTTCCGCGTAATTACTGCCCATAAAATGTATCGATTGAAACAAGTGTTAATCGGAAGCAGCAATATCTGGGGTAAGAATTTCCATTTTTGTGTCGCCAACTTCATTTTAAACGGTTTTATCACTTGTTTCTTTGGTATGGATGATTTTATAGTAGATAAGGCCAAGCTGATACAATCCCAACAGACGCAGAATCGTGAATCTTTGGCTCGGCCGTCGATGTTGATGGTTAGCCGTTTTTAAAGAATTCTGAGAGAAGGTTATAAGAAGGTTATAAGGAGGTAATCTAGTGGTTAGTTGGAAGGGTTAACAACTTTTTTGAGAAAAGCGCATAAACCCCAAATCTCGAAAGTTTTATCAAAAGGTCAAGTCTCAGACCGAAGGTTTCAATCCCGGAGTTTCTTTCTGCAAGAACAACAATGGATCTCTGGTTACAGATGCACAGGAAACACTGAGACTATGGAGAAGTCACTTCTCTAATCTACTTTGGGGGCGATGAAGAAAATAATACCGCCGATAGAGAAGCGCACATAGAACCACCAATCGATGATGGCTCTCTTGTAGAGCAACCGGATTATAACGAGGTCGACTCAGTAATTAAAAAGCTGAAGAATAACAAAGCGGCAGGCTCCGACGAGTTGACAGCTGAGTTATTCAAGACCGGTGGCAAAGAGTTGGTAAGGCGTATGCACCAACTCTTATGCAAAATATGGTCCGATGAATGCATGCCCAAATATTGGAATCTCAGTGTTCTCTGTCCTATCTTCAAGAAAGGAGACCCCGCTGTTTGCGCGAACTACCGGGGAATAAGTCTCCTTTCAATAAGATACAAAACAGAACAGAGAGCTAACAACTTTGGTAAAACAGCGTCGGATCTAGAAGGGGAGGCTGGGAACTTTCCCCAAGAGAATTTTCTTATTCTTATGTATAAGCACTGATTTATGGTAAAGTTTGGAATCTATATAAAAACCTTGGTGGAACCGAAGCTTTAATACTCTTTACTCTTTAATACTCTTTTGATATTTATGTGAAGCGCATGTCCATCGTCCATACGAATCCATTATGTCAAATTTGAAGTTTAAATAAAAAATTATAAGGGCCACCACAAAAAGTAGGTGTGGTTTCAAATTTGACTGCAATAAATTGGTCAATGGTCCGGGTTGAGCAAAGTAGTGCAAGATTTTATTGTTGGTTATGCAACATTTTTCTTGCATTTTTGCACTGTTAAGCGACTTTATGAATAACTTAAATAATTAAAAAGTTTATAAAGATTTTTTAAAAAAAACTTAAAAAATTTGTTTGCAGGGTACATTTGAATTCGAAGGAATTAACATACTATTTTAAGAAAAAAAAAAACAATGTTTCAAATTTTTTCCAGTAGGAATTTAAATGAATTAAGCACTTGAATTTAAAAATTTGTATCTATAAATTTGTTAGAAACGTATTTGTTTTGTAAACAAAAAAAATAAAAAAAGAAAAAAATCGAAATGCTGTGGAGAATAAAACGCAAACGGCTGGGCTAACAGACGAACGCTCGCACGGAGGTACAGATACAACATCGGGCGAACGCGCGAGGGACGTACGAAGAGTAAGCGAAAATGCTTGCAGCTGTGCTATTATAAAAACAAAAAAAATAAATAAATAAAAAAAAAAATAAAAAATAAATAAAAAGATAAATTCGCCGCATGTCGATTTTCGAAACCGCCAAAGATGCCGCTGAGCGTATACCTTATCATAAATAGAAAACCAAAAAAAATTAAATTAAATAAAAATGCGCACAGTGTGCGATACTTTTGCCTGCCCGACCCCGCGCCCGCTTTTTTTGCAGCAGCTTTTTTGTTTAACAACAACACCTACGCGCGCGTGATAAAAAGAAATTAATTTTTATCAAAATTCGCCGCAACGAAAAAAAAAAATGTATAAGCAAAGCATTCTCTTTACAAAAGATATTGAAGAGTTCATTTGTGCTCTTATATAAATTAGCTAACTGTAAACGCATTGAAAACGCAAAGGCAATGAAAAAGAGCGTGTGTTGCATGCTAAAAATTGCTGCAGAATTTGCAACAGTGGAGCATAAATTATGCTTCTTCTAACTCACACTGTCTTACTCTCTCGCTCTCTCTCTGTCTCTGTCTCTGTCAGTTGCTTCGCTACTTGACGTCGACATCGACGTCGTCGGCGCTGCAGCGTTTCAACCAACACCTGTGCATTCTGATAAAAACGCGCTGCTGCAGGTCACCCTTTGTGTTTGTATCTCACATACACAAGTACATATGTATATACATACAGATATTGTGTATGAGTGTTTGTGTTTGCGTGTGCGTGTGCGAGCATCAACATATGTGTTTGTATTTGTGTAAGAAATAGAGTTTGCGCATTGCAATATATTGCAATATCCCGTTATGTTGTTTTGCTTATTGGAGTTGTTTGCTTTTGCATTTTGCATTTAGCGCTCTTTGTTTTTTTATCTTTATTGTTGTTGTTTCTTGCTGTTTTTCTCTTTCTCTTAGTACGCTTATTGAAACATTATTCGCCGTAAATCTAATTAGATATAAATTTAGTGTTGTAAACGATACAAATTTACATTGTTTTTTTTTTTTAAATTACAAATTAACAAAAAGCTGCAGTTCTGAAGAACTAGCAGATAGATGACTTATGTAAAATACATAATAGTAAAAATACTCATTAATTTGAGAAAAATGAAAAAAAAAACTTGCAAAAACATATTTCTAATTTTCAGTTTTTAAGGCATACTAGTTTAAAAACTAACTAGTGAACAACTGAACAACTGAACTTTATTACATGCCAAAGTTTATTTTGTCGAAATTTTGAAAATGATGCTAAATATTAAATAAAACTGGATAATTTGGTGTAATATGGTATTCATCTTATCAACAGCAGAGAAGAGAAATGTTAGAAATGCTCGAGTGTTTGTTCAACGGTGATGACGTTGATGAACACGCGCTGTCATTTTATGAAATTATAGTGTCACAAACCACCATTTCATAAAAAATGTTTCAATGCTATCAAAATATTTGACATATTTCTCAATGCAACCAAGTTACAAAATCAAGCCACAATGATTGTGATCTGCCTAGTAGCTAATAATTAAAACTCAACCAACCTGTTTTTCTATGAGGTGCAGCCGGTTTTTGGCAGGCTGTTACAATCTATTTCAAGTTCCTTTCTAGTTCACAGTTTGTAAATGTGTTAGAAAATTTAAATTCCAGAATGCAGTCCAACAGACATTGACCTTTTAATCTACATAATACTTCATAATCAAAACCATACAAAATTTACCTGCCAAAAACACACACTCTATAACCAGATTGTATGTCACATATCAAATGTGTCACATATGTGGGATCAACTGAACAGCGCATAATTAAAATGTACACCATTTATATTTTATTTACACTTTTTTACCTTAGTTCATTGCACTGTGCCACCGCATTAAATTACAACCTTTCACTTAATTCGCCGTCATACGCTGTTCTCTTCTCACTTACACACAAACGCAACGCAATCCAATCATTCACGAAACGTAATAACAACAACAAATGAAAAACAAACCTGTTGCGGCGAATTCATTTTGGTTTTTTCACAATTTTCCATACACACGTGCGCTCTCTTTACTTATACATTACAAATATGTTTGTTGTTGTTGTATTAAGTACAAATGCTGCGTGTTAAATTGTTGTAATTACGCGCAAATATACACGCGCGCTCTTTCTCTCTGTCTGACTGTAGCATAAAATATTTTGTTTGTGTAATTTAGTACTTAATGTGAGAGAAGCATAAAAAAGAGCGCGCAATTGCAGAGCAATAAAAAGCAATTACAATACAAAATATATGAAAGAGGGATAAAAAAAAACAACCACCAATTAGATATATGGAAAAACAACAACAATAACAACAACAACATTTAGTTAAAACAGTGATACCTACAGATAATGTGAGTGCAGAGCATTTTACGCTCTCTCTCTCTCTCAGTTTTTTTTATTTATGTTGCATGTGTATTTGTGCAAAAGTAATTACTCGCCGCCGCTGCAAGTAGCGATTTTTTTATTAGTACGAGTTGTACTTTGAAGCGAAACGGAGGTTTGGACACCAGCGAAAAGCGGTACGCGTTCATATATAATATATAAATATAGTTTTTGGTCAACTCTGTGCTTCTTCTTATTCAACGTCGTCTCGGATTGTTTTGTCCGTCGGTCGCGCCAAATATACAAATAACAAAAAAAAAAACGAGTATAGCAAAAAATAAACAAAGCAGAAAGTGTTTTTCTTTTGCAAAATCCAATTGGAAAATAAAAAAAACAAAGCATAAAATAAGAAGTGTAAACAAAAACAACAGCAACAAGCAAGCAAAAAAGTGAAAATTATTTATGCAATTTAAATTGTCTTTGCATATTTAATTGCAAAAATAAACAACAAACAAACAACAACAACAAACAAAAGCAATAAGAATTGTTTTTTCAAACGTGTTTTTTTCCTACTTTGTAAAGGAAAAGTGTTTTATCCACTCCGCTGTCGTCGCTCGTGTGTTTGTTTCGTGCCGTCGGTCTATGTATCTACATATGTGTGTGTGCGCGCGTATAACTTATTGTCGTATATGTAATAATAACTGTATTTGTGTGTGTTTGTAAACACGCTACTTGTATTGTTGTTCTTGTTGTTGCGAAGAAAAAGAAAAAAGAAAAAACAAAAAATTAAACACAAAACAAAAACTAAAAACAAACATAATTGCAGAAAAATTGCATGCGAGATTGTTTTTGTTTCTGTGTTTGCTGCGTTGCGTTGTAGTCGCTGGTGAAAGTGTAGCAATAAAATAATAAAAAAAAAGACACATCAAAAGAAAAGCAGTGAAAAAATTGTTTTAATTAAATGGTAAATTTTGCACTATATTATATTAAAAAATACACACAATATATTTTATAAGTTTGCATTTGTTTGCATTTAAAAATTGCAAGCCGGAAATTTATTTCTTTTTTTTTTTTTATGATAAGCAAAAACAAAATATCCCTTTTATACATATGCCCCTTATGCAAGTGAGCAAGAGCTTTGGGACATTTTTAGTTAACCGATTGCTTATGTTAGCGAGAGCGAGTAGGCAAATTGTATCGCTAGATGAGCGCAGGAAATGTTAGTAAAAAGCATAAAAAAAAAAAAACAAAAATGGAGTTGGAGCGATGTACAACTCTTGAACAGAGTTGTCAGCATATTTTATTTAACTAATAACGGTTAAAACAGATTTGAATTTAAATTTCTAAATAAATAAAATTAAATTTCGATTTAAAACGAAGGCGAAAGCATTTCGCGATAAAACAAAAGCGTTCTTTCAGCAACGCAGAAAGAAAACACAGAATTCTTCAGAATTAGTTTATTCAAAATATATCGAAAAATTGCAAAATTGAACGGACTGAGTATATCGAGGTCCTTGGTCTCGTTTCCGAGTCCGAATAAATGGGGGCCAACTCTTGCATCAAACTAAACCGTTTAAATACATTTATATAAAACACGTCATAAAATTACTAATGTCTTGATGATGACTAAAAATTCATGTTTATGCGATATTTACAATATCTTGAAATGAGCTAAAAGCTGCCACAGCAAAAGTCCATATCAACAATATAATGAATAGAAAATGAATGAAGAAAGTCTCCTCAAACTCAAATTTTCCGCTAACAGGGTGACGTTTTAAATCACAACATAGAAAATACAATGTGGCAACGGCGAGAGAAATATGAAATTTAGAAAAGTTGTTATAATAATCTACATTTAATGGAAAAGAGAGTGTACGCAACAATTAATAAAATAATCAATATTGCACATATTCCAACGCTTCTTTTAATCCTCGAAACTTTTAGTACTCTCCGCCAATTTTCTTTTTTCTAGCCTATTGGGTCAAAACGATTTCTAACATAAAACGTTTTTGCCATTCTAACATAAATCGTGGCAGCATGTCAACCAATCGTCGCATACAAAATGAATATATCTGAAAAAAATTAGGTAACAATGTCGGCGGCTATCTGATTGGCAATTTTCTTTCATATTTTTAAATTTTTGACGTTTCGGTCAGTCGAAGAGATAAATAGAAGCCCAGCACGAGGTAAATAATCAACCATTTGAATCCTGAAGCCCGATTTGAAATCCTTGTATAACTCGTGTGCCTGTGTTTTTGGCATTGTAGACTCTCCGTAGGCTCTCTTTAAAATTTTGAAAGTTTCAGCATATGAAGCTCTCATGGCAATTTTAGACTAACGTCTTTATCAATTTATATCGCACGATCCTTCTGACAGAATGTCTGATAGTTGTACCAATTTATTTATACATGAAAGTTGTATCAACGACGAGAAAAGATTCAAAGATTTCAAATTTTAAATGAGAGTTCAGTCTATTTCTTTGAAAAGGTATTCGTATATCTTGTTTGTTTTCATTGAGTGAGAGAATAATTTACTACAACGTCAGTACTTTACGTTTTACCTATAATGTCCTATTGTCCAATATTTTGGTCTAATTTACGATAGACAGATAAGTTACTTTGTTTATGTAAAACAAAAAGAATATCTAAACCAATTGTTTGTAGTTGTAAAGCTGAGTTTTGCATATTTTCTAATTGCAACACTTAAGGGTTAATTTTCCACGGAAATAATATGCATGGCTACCCTGTTTCATGTTGTGCAGCGGTACAAACTCACTTGTTAGAAGAAAGTAAAGCAGAGAGAGAGAGAGAGATAACGAGTGGCATAAAACAAGCATGCAAAGCAGTAAAAGCTGCTTAAGCAGAAAATAGCAGTAATTTACTTAAATTTTCCCAATTGTTATAGCAAATATGATTGATCGGCGTTCTATATAGATTGATAATAAGAATATTGAGTATTTATGCAGTATATTTATGTGTGTGATAGAGCGCATGTTAAATAAATTTAACGGTGAAGTAAGAAGAGCGCTCTCTTTCGCACACAGTTGCTATGCGCGCTGCAAAAACAAAAAAAAAACTCCTTTTTCTTTTTGGTTTTCGCTCTTTTGACTCTTTGTTTTCACTTACACTTGCTCGCGCTCACTACACAACAATAAAAACTTTATAAATTGAAGGTGGTTGCTTGGCTACTGAGACTGAATAAGTGTAAGTGTGAGTGAGAGAGCGAGAAAGAGAAAGAGATAGATAGAAAATGCTGCGCACCTTCATTGACGACGACGTTCTCTTTTAGCTGGTTTCTGCTTCTGCTGCTGCTGCTGCTGCTTCTTTTTGCTGCTTATGCTGCTGCTGCGCTGCCAACTGGCTCCGCTTCGAAAGTTTTCCTTTCTTGCATTCGATGACATTCGCCAGTTCGGCGTCAAAGTGTGAAGTGTGAAAAACGCAATTGAGAAATCTAAATTTAATATAAATCAAAAATTGTGTAAAAAATTTTCAGCGCATTTTGGTTTAACAGCTTAAAAAGAAAATTTAAATAGTGCAATAGCAGATAAAAAAAAAAAATAATTTAATTGTGTGAAACGAAAGAAAAACTTTCAGTGAAAAGAAAAAAAAAATTCGTGTGAAATTTTTAACGTGTAAGTAGGCGAACAGAGTAATAAAAGCAGTAAGTGAAAAAAAAAGGAAAAACTTTTGTGTGAAAAGTTTGCAAATACAATTGGTAAATGAAAAGCGAAATTTTACTTTACAACAAAATTGTAAGTGTGTGTGTTGCCATGTGTGTGTGTGTGTGTGTGTGTGTTAGAGCGCGCTTTTTCTACAACACTATTCAACATACAAATTGTATGTGTGAATTTTCCAATTGGCATGAAAAACTATTAATTTTTTTTTGAATAATTTCAAAAGCTAAATCTACAAAAATAAAAAAAGAAAACAGTGAACAGAAAATTGCCGCCGCTGTTTACTTTATGCGTGTGTGTGCGCTTGTGTGTTTTTCTTGCTTTTTTCACATTTTCATTAATAAAAATTCAACCCTTGATTGTCAGTTCGTTCGATGTGTCTGCTGTCTGTCCGTACTTACGTCCAACGGTCTGTCCGTCCATCAATGCGGCAACTTCCCCCTTGTAATGTATAACAACAGCTTCATCCCCATCAAAAAGTACCGTGAACAAAAAAAAAAAACGAAACGAAACGAAACTTTTCGTAACAGCAGTGTAGAAAATAAATAACGAACGAAAAAATAAGAAAATACAAGCGGAAAAGCGCAGCTGAGTTTGTGTTTCTTTTTCACTTTACAATTTTTGTGCTTTCAAGGGTTGCCGTACCTGCTACTGTGCTGCTGCTGCTGCACCTTCATCTTCTTCTTCTTCTTCTTCTATTTCTTGATTGCCGCATTTTTTGTGTTAAAAACGCCGCAAAACAAGAGAAAAAATATGCATATTGCCAAAAATCAGCGCATTTTTCCAGCGTCATCTCCATCATCATAAAATGCGGTTGTTGTTTGATTGCTTTCCTTTAGCAAACGTTTATTCAGTCATACAATATCTGCGTATTTCTTCTCATTTTGTTGCCTTCGCCAATACGCCATTTTGTAGACGTTTTTTCTACTTCTGTTACCGTTAAATATCAACGTTGTCGACGTTGTTGTTGTTTAATTTTCGCTTTGCGCTCTCTTTGTTCTTACCGTTGCTTTTTGCGTGTGCAACCATTTCTTTCTTTCATTTTTTTTTTCGACTGTGCGCGAGGGTAGCTTGTGTAGCTTTCAAGCTGTTTGTGTAGTTAGGCATGCATATTTACTGTTTGCAAAAGTATCTGTTTTTTTACTTTGAATACATGCTTAGTTGTTATACTATGCAGCTGGTTTTACACAAAGCTGTTTACTTTTATTTACAATAATCATTTTTTTTATAATAATTATTTTTTTTACAATAATCTTAAAAATTTTAAAAATTTTTCTTAGCAGTAGTTTTTTGTATCAATTAACAATCAATTTATACCAACGCAATTCAAGTCCAGTTTAGACTTCATGACACTTCAAGCGAAAGTCTTCAATTTGGTAAAATCGAAACACTTCATCACTTGTTTTAAAATATTTGACAGTTGTTAATAATTTTCAATATAATAATATATATTTATAGGTACATACAAGGTGTGTCGCAAAAGAAACAGATAGGTACATGCGTTGGAAAGCTACATCGTTCACTGACATTGTGTAAAAATTTTATGACAATCGCTACAAATTATCGCGCTAAAAGTGACAGTATCTTTTCAGCATCGGCCGAAATTAATCTTCCTCATAATACTAACTCAATGTTCTCATAGCGGTGTCCTTTCATCATCAAATGTGGTTTTCCAAATAGATCAAAGTCACACGGAGCAAGGCAAGTACGGTGAATGGTTGATGGTTAAATGCCATTTTTGGTGAGAAAATTGGTGATGAGTGTCGACCGAGTAGACGGTACATTCTCGAATTTTTGGTCGTCAGTCAATTTGTGCACAACAAACTTTGAGCACACCGTCCGTGGATGAATCGAATCTTAGGGAATATTTAATTCCATTTCCATATAACGCAACGAAGATTTCGGTTAATTTTTTTTTTTATGAATTCTCGCGCTTTTTCAATGTTATCAAGTTTAAAACAAAACTTAATATTTGCTCTTTGTTCGAGATGCATTTTTCGACCGATGCCCAAAAGATACTGTCACTTTTAGCGCGATAACTTCGCTTGTAGTGGTCCGATTGTCATAAAATTTTTACAAATTGTTAGTGAATAATATGTACCTTTCCACATGCGTTGGAAAGGTACATAGGTGGCGCCACCAGAAACAGCTGCTTTTAAAAAGTCCTGTGTCTTTTGCGACACACCTTGTATATGTATTTGTTACGAACTGTGCCGTTTTGGCGGTTGTGTATGGTAAAGAGGTTTGAGTTTATTTTTGTTGGGTTTTGAATAATTATACATAGTAGTATTGAGATCTCAATTATCTACTGCTTTAAGTGTACAATTTATACAATATGAGTGGAATTTGTACCTTATTCTAGACAGTTGTGCTATATCAAATCTTTACACATAGTATAACTGTACATCAGACGTATATGATTATAACGACTCACAAATGTCGAGCTGATCGCTAATATGTATATTTTATGGGAAGTACGATGCAGTTCTAGTTTTAATACGCCTATTAGCATTTAAAGACAGTTCAACAGCTAGAGATCAAACTTGTATATTTAGATACACAGTATGCATACGCAGAACAATACTATGATTTTTATATACTCAAACTCAAACTTTGGAGACAGATCAAGGCCTACGTTGAAAAAAATGTGGAGCGTGTGCAGCGTTGAATATAGCCGAGCATTTCGACTTTAGCTCTTCTTTCGAATGATTTTGTTTGATATTTTATTCTCCAGTTAATCAGCTGATAGGATAATAAGTTTAATTGATCTATCGTACTTTATTTATTTATATGTACCTATATCGATTTCATTAAAAATTTACACCACAAATCATTTTGTTTATTTAGTTTTGATCACATCATGTCAACATTTTTACTCAAGAAGCATCGAAAACTTATGTTTCTTAAGCTTTTCTTGCAATTTGCAAACCAGATTTCAGACTTGAAAAAAGTAGTAAGAATATAAGAAATCAAGATACAATAGAAAGCATTTATATTCTTTGTTTAGGCTTAATACAAGCTCAGAAAAGTTTTTTCATCAGTTTGTTATCCTTTAAGCTCTTTTTAAATGACACATTTATCATATTGCATTAAAAATAGCTGCAAAACTCGACAAATTTCATCTAGATGGGACAGTAATCTTAGCGCTACTTAATGAAAATTATAAATCCTATAAGTATATGAACGTCTGAAAGTTCATGAAATATGACAAAATTCAGTTCATAATTTTCTTTTTAGTTTGGTTTTAGCAGTTAGTTTAAGATTTTACAAAATCAAACTCAATGCAAAACAAACAATTTACACAGAACTGTTTAATAGCTTTTCTCATTTGAAATTTGTTTTATATATCATTTCATTATGTTTAAGTAGAGAAAATATATTTTCATTGATTTCAAAATTGCAAAATTCTGCAAATTAATTATCTTAAAAATATTAATTAGCTAGTAGAGCAACTGGAAGTATATTTGCACCGTTTAAAAAAACCGTTTTCCGACATAGAAGTGAAATGACACAAATAACTATAATTGCAAACTTTGATGTACATGACGCTATATCTCTGTAACCAGTATTTTCACAGTGTTGTAGCATATATAAAAATTTGCCTAATTGTACAAGCTGTTATCACACAAAACATGAGCATGAAATTTTGGGCTCAATTTTTAACAATATGTTAAAAATATATTATATAGCATATAACAAAAATACATATTAGAAATGTTTATGTTTAGTTTATAATCATCATCAGAAACAGCTTCAAGTGGCAGGCAGCTTGTAGGTTGTTGATGTTACGCTACGGATCGGAAGTATACTAAAACTTGTATATGTTTTTTGTAGCTCTTCTCATGTTGTCACCTGCAAATATTTGTTATTTAAAATTCTTCTCCATGATTCCGGTTATGATTACCCTTAGGCTTTCATTTCTTCTCGTTTTCAGAAATAATAAATTTTTATTTCATTGGAAATTTGTTTATATTCTCAACGTGAAATTTAGAGCAGAGGGGATTATATTGTTTTAGAAAGTATATGCTAGAATATGATGTGCTTCATTGCGGAAAATATTGTTCTTAAGTTCAGCCTCTCTTGGGAGAACGAATTTGGACAACATTTACTACAGTAAATGTACACTTTTTAGAGCTATTTTTTTATTTGAACACCTATTTCATAAAGTAAGTGAGGCGATTTCAAACGTTACTATAATAGGCTACTATACATATCTCCATCTCATGTTGGTTAGTAAAAGCAACACTAGTCCGCAGTCTACAGCTCTGTGTAAGACCAAGACCATCCAATGCAATAATAATGTTTTTAGAGCTTGTATATCGTTGTATCTTTTTAGAAAACTAAAACGAATGATAATTTAATTAAATTGATTTATTCTTAATTTAGTAACGATTTTTAAGAATTATTTGCTCGTTCCATTAATGCCAAGCGATTGCTTACATAATAATAAAAATATTTTAGAAACACTTCAAAACTTCTAAGACTCGCTTAAACTAAAAAACTAATACAAATCTCTCTCTTTTTCTTTTCATAATAACATTTTTACCAAATGCTTTCGCTTGGACGCCGCCAAAAACAACAACAACAACAACAAAAACAAACTTAAACCGCAACGTATCCTTAATTTAAAAAAAAACAAAAACAACAACAATACCACCCACTTGCGCTAAAATACGAAAGAGCAGCTGATAGAAACGTAGACAAAGCAAAAACTAAAACAGAAAAAAAAATTAAGAAAAAAGAGACACACTAAAAGTTGTCCTTAAAAAAAGAACAAAGAAAACTCGAGGGAATCAAGTGCAAATATAATTTATTAAATCAATTAAAGTCAAAATTTGTTGTAAAGTTGCAAAAAAAAAAAAAGACAGCAATTATCAAAAAAAAAAGTGTTACCAAATCGTTCAAAAACAAAAAATAGAAAGAAACAAAATTCAGAAAAACGCGCGCGTTTTTTCTGATTACAAAAACAAAAACGTTTAAAAACCAAAAAAAAAAATCGTGTCGTGCAAGAGCCTAAAGCGTGCTAACTCGCTCTAGCTTTTGCTGCTTAATTGAGTATATCTTTCTCTCTGTCTCACTTCGTATTCCGTTAAGAAATCGCGCGCGTCGTGTGCGTGATTATTACGGAAGCGCAAAAAAATCGCCAAAATAATTCATCAACAAACGATAGCCGAAATTAATTTCGCAACGGCGACCACAATGCCCTACAACGGAGCTAGTAATGGCGGTGGAGGCGGTGGCGGCATCGGAGGCAGCGGTGGCGGTGCCATTGTTGTCAGCGAGGGACCGCAAAATAAAAAGATACGCACCGGCGTACAGCAGTCCGGCGAGGGTGATGCACACATGCATGCTAGGGTAAGTTTTTCTAGAAGAATCTACATTTTACGTATATGTAAAAGAATATATATTTAACTTGCAAAACAAGCAGACGTTGGGGTCACCAAACGTCTTAAAGTTCTGTTCATGAAGTAAGAATGTTCCTATAGCTGCTTTGACATACTGTGTAGATGCTTCTCGCAAAACAGAAAGGAGAAGTGCGACTTCGGTTCAGCACTATGTATACGGTTCTGTAGCCACTCTAGTAGTTATATATAATTTATTGGATAGTGGCTAAAGATCTTTAGAAGTAGTCTGGCTGGAGAGAAACAAAGTTCGAAGACGTTTAGGAAAGAGCTCTTGCATTCTTAGTTCTTCACATCGATGTTCATGCTCAGAATTATGCAGCGGATGGTAGGTAACCATAAGCATACTTGTTGGAAACACCACTTCTTAAAATTCAACATGCGTATAGAGCAGGTGGAGCTATTGAAACTTCAATTGGGTGGCTTTAAAGGCAAACTCTGTGATCAAATCCGATTGAGTATTATGATTAGTGCACCAAAGTAGCGCTGAACATTAATCCAGCAAAACTATCATTATCCCATTAACAAGGAAGTACACAATAAAAGGGCTTAAAAGCATAATAATAGATAGGTACGTTAATAGCATTTTTGAAAGAGGTTAAGTATTTTGGGAGAACATCTGACCAACATATGCTTGAAGCATAACTTCCTTAAAGGGTTTAACATATAACTCAGCAAAAAGAAAAAATTGAAGAAACATAGTCCAAAACTATAATATTTAACACGAGGAAATACGGCTGGGAGTTATTTCAAACCGTTAGGGAAGCACGTTTTAGGCAGGCTCTGAGCCATAGTAAGCTGTGTTCACTTCAGAGGGTATATAATCAAAAATATTGCAATAGTCGCTGACTTCCAGGCGACCATCAAATCACTAAACTCTTATTCAATCAATTCTAAGCTAGTATTGGAATGTCTATAGCAACTAAACAATCTAGGAAGATTTAATATGAGAAACGTTATATTGAAGAAGGCGAACAAGTTAGCGAGACAAGTCTGCTTTTTGGCCCAGTTCTCTTTTACGGTCTGGCACCAGACACAGTTAGAATCCTATTGAAAATGATAGAAAAATTCAGTGTAAACTGCGAGGCCATCAGAGAGGGTGAATAAACTGTTAGAAAGAGAAAAAAAATCGAAGGCCCGCATTGGGTTGCAGAAGAACACGCTGAAAATTATATTCGAGCTTTTAACTTGACATTACAGGCTCAAAAATATCATGTACAACATATATATTAAAAACTATAGCACATGTAGATCTTGTCTGGAAAACGAGTAGTCGCCGGAACATGTGCTGGAAGATTGCCTTGCCTTGGAACAGTACTAGCTGATACAGAGTAATATGCAAATAGTGAAACGTGAGCACCTTGTGTCTGGTTGAGGTGTATTGTAACCTACTTCTGTTGTTCTTCAGCAACAAATTTCTTTAAAATTTCCTACCCGTATCTGACGAAATTAGTGCAGAGTTTAGGCTGCTCCGAAGAGGCAGATATGTGCTCCATCAAAGAATATGCAAATCTATTTGGCTTGCAAAACTAATAAATTTCTCATAACGTGATCTGCTGAAACTTGTGAAATGATTTAAATTCATCTAACGGGATCTGCTAAGCTTGACATCTGCCGATGCTACTAGGAAACAGTGTTGGTTCTTTGCTTGTCATAAAAAACTGTTTTCTATATATATTTTCATAACACTGTATTTCGATGCTTAAAGTCCAAACTACATATTAGAAACTTAGTTTTTCAGGGTAATCTTTCCAGCAGTCTAAAAAACCAAACTGCTCGACTGTCTTCTGCACGCTGTTTCTAACCTTCTAATGACATTTATATTTTAAAAGAACATGAAACATAACTAACGGTACATAGTATTCAAAAGGGTGGCAACATGTAACTGAACTTATACTTATTTCTGTCATCTATAAAAAAAAGACGCTAAGTTCAAGTAGTCTATAATTTCGTTTTGATTGAATGTAAGGTTTGCTGTGTGTACACTTTTATGAGTCAACCCCCAAAAAATGTTTCCCAAAACATTTTCTGCTGCTGCTGCTGCTTATCAGACAACCACCACAAAATAGATGAAAAAAAAAATGAAATAATCGAGCACGCTATCAGACACAAACACAGACGTGAACGACAACGATGAAGCCGTGTCGCCGCCAACTTTTGGTGGTGGGTGGTTTGCTTTTGAATATTGTGAAAAATCGATTTTCCTAAAGCCATGTTCTGTACTATTTGGTTTAACTTTTGTTTTTTCAAAAATTTTTTTTTATAGAACACATTAACGTTGCATACTTTTTGGCGCTTTAGCTTTAGAAATTGATTTGATTTACTAGTAGTAAATAGATAAATAGTTAGTGCAGCTAATTTTCGCAGATTTTCGCTTTCAATGCAAACAAAAATTTTACAAAAATGAATGGCAGAGTAGAGCATTAAAAAAAAGAGCGTAAGAGCGCCCAACGCTATGCAACAATTTCTCTTAAATTTAAATACTATCGTAACTAATGAATATAATACTTGCTACTGCACATCCATATATCGTATGTAAAATTATAATTTGAGCTGATTTTCATTGCATATAAGTTTTATGTGCATATAGTGCATGACTGTTGCTTCATTTTGGCTTTAAGTAGCGGCACAGCAACTTGAGTCACTTGACTTGACAGCGCCGTTAAGTAGGCTACAGAAATGCTTCATTTGTCGTCGTTATGCTCTTGAGTTGTCATCGTCGCCATTTTCCTGTTTTAGTTCACTCTTTCTCTCTTGCTGTTACACTCTGTATATGCCTCTTAAGCACTTGAGAATTGCACAGTTTTTCCTCTTTTTATTATTATATTCTGTATGTTGTTGCATACTTTTAGGTGCACAAACATACACATACACACACACACAAACAACTTGGCAGCCATTAACTTGTATGTTGCCCTTTTGTACTTTTTGTGCTTCATGTTTTGCTCTGCTCGGCACTGTTCGTCATAAGTTGCTGTTGCTGCTGCTGCTTCTGCTCTCCAAGCTGTGCACTGTGTTCTACTCCTGACTGCCACTTGGCATCGTTTAGTCGCATTGCATAGCTTTAGGCGTTTTGTACAGCTACGTGCCGGGTTTATTTTTTAAAAATATTTTTTTCCTTCTTTTATTTTGCAGGTAAAATGTCACGAAACTTGTTGTGCCATTTGTTGTATTCGTCGTCGTCGTTGTTTGTTACATTTCTTCGACGAGGTTGTCAGTGCGCCTAAATTTATGCTACATATTTTAATGCGTTTTGCGTTCACTAATTGAGCTCTGCGCTTAGGCGCCGCCTCGTAAGGGTGCCGAGCGTGCGTACATTTTTGAGTTGAAAGGCATTCAAGAAGATTGGAGATTATGTGATGTCTCAATGGTGTCATATGTCATATAAGGATTTATTAAAAAAGAGTTTACTTTCGTATGGTGTTGTGTTTGACTGAGCTCACCTGCACATTTAAGTGCTGATTCTAGGCTTTTTTTACTTTTACTTAGATACTATTATAAATTAGAAGCTAGCAGTTTTCTTAGTTCATAGTTTAGCTCAGAGTATTGCCTAAAATTTGTAAACCATTCATTTCTACGTTGGAGAACATAAAAATCGTGTAGGCTCTTCTATAAACATTGAGCATTAATTAAACATTAATTAACTTGCTTTGCGAGAGCATCGCTCTTCTTGTGATTAGGGTTTGCATGTCCTGCTCACTGTGGAGTTGTATTGCAGTCAAAAGTATTCAACAAACGAAAAAAGTTGAAGATCAAACAAGCATGCCTTCAATTTCGTTAACTGAACGATGCTGTGGAAATGCCAGCAGCATCCATTAGTCATGTGTTCGGCAGTGTTCATCCAAAACATCGTGATTATTTCTATTTAGTTCCTCAAGAAAGTAACTTTTTGGAAACAGATGATAAGTGACGGAAGTTACACGATATTCTATATGGTTCTATCTATTAAAGTAATGATGCTTTTGATTAATGTGTGCTCACAACTGTCCCAAGAAGCTCTAGAGATGCTGCAGAGATCCTCCATTATTCGGCATTCTTTAATAACTACGAGTATCTTTATACTAAAACTTTAAGAAGATTTCTTTCTCTCTCTTCCTAGGCAGGTAACCGAACTAATGTTTTTCTCTCCTTATATCTGTTTCCACCTTCGATTTGTCGATGTAAAGGATTCTTAAGGAATTGTTTTTTAATCATGAGCAGATATAGCTGCACATAGCACGCCCGAGCCGAAGAATAGTGGAGTGCTGCTGCTTGTGTGAAAGAAAAACTCGATTTAGTGGCTATTCAGCTCTGAAAGGAGAATAATCGTTCTGCTTTGTCGTCAAAAATTACAATTTGGTTTGTTCTTTTTCTGTTATTTCCTATCCGAAATACGGTAAATCATTGTCACCCCAAATATCACACGTGTATGAAAGTTTTCGGAAATGGTCGAAGTAGTTCTACAGACAATACCGAACCTGGTTTCTTTTTAGTATCATAGCACATAAAATGAATTTAATTGCTGTACAATTTATAGCAGGATATCGATAACAGATAACTGATGACTAAAACTAAAACATACACTCACTAATTTAAATATGAATACATTCTTCTATTTTGTCGCTCTCCATTTGGCCGGCCAATTGCAGCGAAGCTGGTTACAAAGAGAATAGAAAAAAATTGAGCTCTTGATTTCATAACAGTAAACAGTTTGAAACTTAAAGGCGCTTATAATACAGAACTAGTTTTGTAGATGTTTGTATACAAAGCTGTTTAGCTCAATTCAATCTTACACTGTACTGCTTTAAGTATATACCTGTATAATACAGGTAACTACTAATTGTATTTCGCTGATTAGGCAGCTTACTTGCATTTTCGCCATATTCTTCAAAATTAATTGATTGCATTTGCCAACTTGTGTTGAATTTGTGTAATTAATCAAAGTGAACACATAAAAGCAATTTTCTTGTCTGTTGATGCAACAGCAAAATACAGCATAAAAAAAAAATATGTATATTCAATTACACACTTGCAAAGCGGACTCTCTCTTCCAGCTGACCTTTAGACTAGACATAGTAGCACCATAGCAACATCAGTTGGTCTGCACTGCCATATATTCAATAGAAATAATGCGTGACGCTGCTCTGCTGCATTGCATTGAATTGTGACGCGCCGTATTGTCTGGCCATGGAAAATGAGTATTATTCATGCAGAGGACGCGGATGACTATATAGTATGTATGTACACCGCTCCGCCGTTGGCTATAAAATGCAGACAGTAATGGAAAGGGCAAATTGTTGTTGGTTAGATGAAACTAAAATTAGCTACTTCCTTGGATGCATGGATGATATGTTGTCTGCTGTGGAAAATTTCTGTTTCGTTGGGTGGTGGCGTCGTTGTGTCTGTTTATGGCATTGGTCATACACGTATACCTCGAAATTTGTACAACCCCAAAGTGCGTATGTTGCGCTCAGTTTTCACACCACTCAACATACATTTTTTTTTTGGGGTTGCAAAAGTGCATATCACTGATTTTTCATTTTTAATTAATGATTAGTACTGCTGCAGTCGAAATGCTCGTCTCTTGAAAAGTCACTGTCTGATGGCTTTTATCAAACATCATCTTCACTGAAGTGCATTAATAATTCTATGTAAAAGTGCTGCTTTTGAAAATATGCACTTATAATTTTATCGGACAACGTCGTTGTCCAGTATCATAAATTTCACTTTGAATGCATTTTTGAAATAGAAATAAATCTAAATTTTTTGTGGGGTTGGTTTTTATTTGAATAAAAATGGGTTTTCCATTCTGAACTTTAAAATTGAAAAAGTTGTGTGTGAGATATGATGGAAACCTTTATTGTGGATTAAATTACATTCAATACTGTTATGTTCTGTAAAGCATATCAATGAAATAAGCTACGCCGGCTTTGTTTACAGCACTTGATTCAAGAGGTTCACTTTTGCATGGCTCTGTTGCATAATTCATGCTGGATCTCACCAATGTTTTGAATGATGTTGTTCTTCAGATGGTCAATTGTTTTTGGTTTGTTGTAGTCCAGGTTCATGTCATTCAATTGAGATCAGTACTGTTCGCCATTGGCTATTCTCGTTTCGAAAGATGTATGCTTCAATGACGCCACTTGATCAAAATCTGCACCTAACAGTAGGTTTCTCCGAATGCAATGCAAACTCTTTATACTGCTGTGTATTATTCTCCCTAAATGCGGCAATTTTGCTTGTTCACGAAGCTGTGCAAGCAAGAAATGTGTTTCACTACTAAAGATGTGTTTCTTTTATTGAAAAAATTTGGATCCATTTCTGAGAACGAAAATATAAAAATGCTATACAAAACACAAACGTCGAAGAATGACAGCGTTGCCAGCTGAAACAACAGAGCAATGAGTTATAAAACTAAGGGACGTAGCTGTTGAAACACCCTTTACAGCTTTAAGCACCAAATTTTGCATAGTTGCAGCAGTACTTTTTAAATGTTTCCTTTCGCTTTGAAAATGCCATCATTTATTTATGTACTTGAACATCATGAGGGTTGTTTGCTCTTCCTTTGACTGTTTTTTTTTTGTTTTTTTTTTTTTTGCAGCACGAGTCCTTTCGCCACAGTTCGTTTTTTTATGCGTTTCGTTTTATAATTAACAACAATAATTGATTTTTATTGTCTTTTCATTTCAAAGTTTTAATTGCAAAAAAGTTGTGCTGAACTTTAACTTTTTTTCTTTGTAAATACGATACAAAAGGGTTACTTTTGTAATGCTTACACAAAAGTTGTTGCAAGGGGCTCAAAAAGGAATTGTGCGTATAGCTTAGAGCAAGAATTTTGTATTATGTGCATAAGAGTCTGCAAATAACTGCTAAATTGAAAATGAAATGTTAGAAGTTTTAAAGTAGAAATTTTGATTTTAAAACTTGTGTGTACTTATAATACACAACTAGTTTAAGCATGTTTCATAGTTGAGCTTGCTGCAATATGCTAATACAAAGGAATTTCCATTTACAGCACGGGTGTATGTTAAAATTGATTAAAACAAGTTGTATGTGAGATATCAACCAATTTGTGTCTGTGTTTCTAGATGTTGTAACTTGCTATGGTAATTTGTTTTTAGTGCCTTAAAATAAAACAAGGGAGTAGATAAATTAACCACTGATAAAACCACATGTGAGATGTGCACTGTAAAAACCTACACGTTCCTATGAGAAAACTCGGTAGTTGTACATTACTACTTCCTTTTCTTCTTAATCGTAATACAACTGAAATGACACTATAAGCTAAATAAGACATTACCACGTAGATTAATGCTTCTGTTCTATTTATAACAACTAAATATGCCAGTTAAAATTTTACAATAAAAAATACCAATATTAAATTTTTTTTTTTTTAGGTATTTTTTAGTCGTTTTATTTAATATTAGTACTAGAGTAATTATTTAAATTCCACAGTTTTAATTTATATCTTTTGAGTAGCTTAATAAATACACTTCGAGCTGCTTCTTTTAAATAGTATCTACTACATTTACGTCAACAATAACCTTTTGCAGTGACACACATTTAATTATATTTAACTTGCTTTTCTTATCACGCAAGTTTTTGCTGACCAACATGTCAAAGTCACACAGAACTCTACACTTTGACCTTAATATAAAATGCAGAAAATGGGTAAAAAATCATTTTTCTTTTTTAAATAAAAATCAAAACCAATCATAAATCCAGTACATAAAAATAAATGCTATTAAATCTATATTAATATAGGGCACACATTGATTTATGCCATTCTACATTAAGATTATACAAGAATGTTTGGTATACACACTTCATTTCGTTGATTTTTACTGCATGCCAGAAGACAAATTGCATATGAAATTTAATGCTGCGTTTCCAGTAAATGCATTGTTTTTTTTTTATTTATAACAAATGAAAATTTTATAGAAAATCCATGCGTTCGATTATTTTTTGCTTTCTGTAATTCGATATACTTGTATTATGTACACATGAGTCAATAAGTTTAAACGAATCGATTGCTCGTGTGTTTGTATCTATTTGCTTCGATGGAGTGAAACTCTGATTACGCTGTGTAAGCCAATGAATGTCAATGGCATTTTCAATGAAGTTGCTGACTTTGAATTTATATAAACAATAAAAAATATGAACAGAAAAGACACACTATTCAATACGTGGTAGCGGCTGTCATAAATTTATGAGCTATGGTTATACGAGTAGATGAATTTTTGTTAATTGTTATGAAAGTTTTTTTTTAGGTTGCAGTACATATAAGATTCTTTGTCTACAAATTTAGTTAAGGAAAGAAGAGAGTGTATAGAGTTCTTAAAGTTTAAATTTTATGGAAACAGTCTGAGCTAAAATTCTATTGCTGAGATTTTTATAATTTAATTAAACCATCGTATAGATACTATTAGGCATGTAAACAAACGTTAGTGTTATGTTTTTGTTATACTTATCAAAGAAGTACACAAGTGCTAGTGTTGTTTGAATATTGTACTTATTAAGCATGTTAACAAACGCTAGTGTTGCTTTATATTGCATATTGACACACATTTAGGTTGGAGTACAAAAGCATAAAGTGATTAAGAAATTCTTGACCAAAATGTGTAAACCTGTGTTATTGATTAAAATGTGTGTGAAGCTTAGAAAAAGAATTGATAAATGCAACGATTATGTAGCATTGTAATAAAAATATGATTTTGTAGAAAAAAGTTTATATTTTAGAAACCATCTAAAATCTTAACTAGCAGAGCAACAAACTGCCTAAAACTCTGCGCGTCTGTTGTATGAAGTAATAAACAAACGCTAGCGTTGCGTATATGTTACTCATATTAAGCAAATAAACAAAAGCTAGTGTTGCCTGTATATTGCACCTATAAAGCGTGTAAACAAACGACAGTGTTGCTCTTACAATCTTATAAATGTACTCTAATATTGCGTGTATGTTTCTCATAATAAGAAAGTCAACAAACGCTAGTGCTGCCTGTATATTGCAATTATGTAGTACGTCAACAAACGATAGTGCTGCGTAAAAGTTGTCATTGTAAGGTACAAATCAAATACTAGCATATATGTTACTCATATTAAGCAAATAAACAAAAGCTAGTGTTGCCTGTATATTGCACCTATAAAGCGTGTAAACAAACGACAGTGTTGCTCTTACAATCTTATAAATGTACTCTAATATTGCGTGTATGTTTCTCATAATAAGAAAGTCAACAAACGCTAGTGCTGCCTGTATATTGCAATTATGTAGTACGTCAACAAACGATAGTGCTGCGTAAAAGTTGTCATTGTAAGGTACAAATCAAATACTAGCATATATGTTACTCATATTAAGCAAATAAACAAAAGCTAGTGTTGCCTGTATATTGCACCTATAAAGCGTATAAACAAACGACAGTGTTCCATATAAGTTGCTGTTATGAGGGAATAAGCAAACTCTAGTGTTGCATATTAGTATGTATGTTGTTCATAAATAGTAACTACACAAAAGCTAGTGTTGCATGTTTTTTGCACTTATTAAACATGTAAACAAACGCTAGTGTTGCACACCACAATGCAACCCTCTCAAATGTGTCTCTGATTTCTTTATTCGTTTTCAAAACTCTACTAAACTGTGTTACTCAACAGTAGCAACTAAAAGATACAACGACAAGCAATTAGTTTGTACATGCTCTGTTTCTATATAGCCAAAAACTATAGATTAAATTTTAGCTGGCTTAAAGAATGCTGATTTGTGTACAGGGAAATAGAAGTGGAACGTGCTTAGCACTAACAAATAGTACAAAGCGTAAGATCACAAAAAAAAAAAAAGAAGTATCTACGAAATATGTACAATAAATCGAAAGAATAATAATCATCATCATCATCTTCATCTTCATATTCGAGGCAAAAGGAAAAGCACGAAAAAATTAAAAGAAATGTTGTAATGAGCCAAAGTCTGCAGACAGACTGTAAGTTACTCTCTAAGTACAGCGAAAGAGAAAATAGAAATGAAAACTAATTGTAGCGTAGCGAATCTAATAAAACGAATAAAACGGCAAAATAGAAATAGAGAAGTACAGCAAAGTAACTCAAAACAGTTGAAGTACAAAGTAGAATATAGCGTTGGCAATAAGAAAATAAAAATGAACAATAAGAATATAGAATACATAAGCGCAACGACGACGACGACGGTAATGACGGAAATAAAAAGTAAATTTCATATTCAAGTCACGCCTTTGTCTAGAATGTGTTTTCAGTTCAGTTTTTCTGCTTTTCTTTTCTTTTACCAAACGACAGCGACAAAATAGACCAAGTAATAGAATCGAATGAGTAGTGAAGATCTCAAACTGTGTCTGCCGTGCTAGTGCCTAGTGCCGCCTCAGTTACAAATAGTGGGCGTGCTTGGCATATAAACGAGGCAGGGAGCACTTGATTGGGAGTTGGTGAAATTTTTAAATAACTTTTGGTAATTGATATTTGAGTATACGTATGACTACATGATAGAAAAGAGTGCATACAAAGAATGCGCACAGAAACAAACAAACAAAAAAAAAAAAAAAGATACAAGATACAAGTAATCAAAAGCAATGAGTACGCGTAATAGAGCTACAATTATGTATCTTGAATGTTGTGTTGTACTTTTTGATTCTTTGGTACTGATGACTAAGTAAATGGGTCAAAACAGCTGTTCACGGGCATAGGGCATACAATACAGCGTGACTATATTTTAAGCTTTTGGCTTTATAGTAAATAGTAAAAGATACATTTGTGCACAATATATAATATATAATGTCACATATAGACAGAAATGCATAATTTTAGGATTAATGAACTCTTTTTTTTGTGTGCACTTTGCTTTTGTGCTGATTTCGCCTACAGTTTGCTTTATAGAAATTAGATTTTATTTGAAGTAGTGAAGTAGTGCACAAAGCTCTAGTATTATGGCTTGAAATTAATTTTATAAAACTGTTCAAAATATGTGTACAAAACGTACGATAAACATAGGTTACAAAAAATGTAAAATATGCACAATATGCAGCAGAAATATGCAAAAAATATGCTGTTTTTAACTCATTTAGTATGGTTTACATTAATTAAAGAATTATTAAACTAAGCGAAAATAGTATTGGAAATTGAATTGCTTGCCTAAAGTTACAAGAAATATTCGCAATATGTAAAATTATGAAAAAAATGTGTTTGGTTGAAAATAAAGATGACTTTTTATTAATCGAAAATTTTTTATTTATTCATCAATATCTAATTTGTCCTCTTCAAAATAATGCCCGCAGTTATAATAAACATGTTCCAGCGCTTGTTCCAATCATCGAAGTACTTCTGATATACAAGTTGTGATCTAAAAATAACCGAACTTTTAATTTAAATCATAGAACACGTAGTGCCATCTATTAAATGTTGGCAGTGTTAGAAAGGTACATTTTTCTTCGTTCGAAAGTAGCTAAGTTCATGCTAATCGTTTCGCAGGTTAGAAAATGTCACAAGTTTTCATACACGATGCATCTAATTGTTTTTTTTATTAACTGTTCCAACTCTTACATAAACAATTGATGTAACAAAACATTTAGAAGATTATATATTCCTTTCATTTGCATTTTATCTTCATTGCATTTCTAATTTTTGGTTTTATAGGAAATCGTGATTAAGACCGAAGAGAGTGTTGGTGAACGTAAAAACAATGCAATGCAGCCAAATTCAAGAAAACGCAAGTTCTCCGATGAAGTGAGTTGTTTTCGTTTTGGTTTTTCTTTTTCTTTTATTTTTATTTATATTTTTATTATATTTGGCTTACATATTGTAGTAGTAGTGCAGCATAGTGTTGGTAAACGTGCTTAAGTTTTAAACAATGCTTTGTAACAACTCACTTCTAGAGAGAAAAAAATATTACAAACTGATTGCTTACGTACGATATTCTAATCTATAAATTTTCACTGAAACTTCTTAAAGCTATTTGTCGTAATATTCAGTAATTTGTCTAAGCAGTCAAAGCAAAGTAGAAAATAAAAAACTTCAATTATAGAAAATTATGAAGCATATTACAAATTTTGACAGCTAAACATAAAGCTTATTTTTTTTTTGTGCTGCTTTCGATAATCTATCTCAAATTGCTTTTTAGTTGCTTTCGCTATTATTGTATCTTCTTTTTTGTCATGCGAAATTTATCTTTAAGCTTAATTCTGCGTTGCTTTTCTATAACATTGAGTGCATTGTTTGCATTTGCTTATTCCTGTTTGCGGCAAGTTTGAAAAGAAACATAAAAGAAAATATATTATAATTTAAGCTGAAGTTTTTATACATTTTTCATGCGATTTTGGGAGGAGTGTACCGCTCAAAATAGGACAATGTTGTCTTGTAAAGAAGATATATTGTGGTACTCACGTTGTTTTCATGTAGTATTATTTAAAAAAAAAGTACAAAAAAGGTAAACAGAAAAAAATTAACAATTCAATTGTTTAACTGTATAATGGCTTTAACTGAATCAGCTGTTTTACTCTATATAGCAGCTTTAACTGTATCAGCTGTTTTACTGTATAACATCTTTAGCTGTTTTACTGTATAACAGTTTTAACCATTTGAACTGTTTCACTGTATAATAGTTAAAATATAACTGTTTAACTGTATAACAGCTTAGAAAGCTTGATTATAGACTAGCATTATCAAAGTTAATCTTCCTTTCGGTGCATGAAAACTTTATAGAGGTATTAACTTAAAGCGAAATGATAAAATTAAAGTCACAAATCGGCTGCTGTACTGTATAACAGTGTTCAATTTTATTCAGTAACAGTAAAACTGTATAATAGTTTAAATAAATGCTTATTTAACTGTATAACAGTTTTAGCTGAAACAGCTTTTTAACTGCATATTAGCTTTAATTAAATCAGCGGTTTAACTGTATAATAGCTTTGATTTAATCAGCTTTTTAACTGTATATCAGATTTAACTGTATCAGCTGTTTGAGAGTATAACTGATTAACTTTTTCAACTGTTTTACTGTATAATAGTTTAATTAACGCGAGGGTAGACTTGATTAGCAACATTTTCCTTCCTGTATTTAAAAAAAAATATAGACTTATTCACGTAAACAGAAAATCAGCTGTTTAACTGTATAACCGTGTAAACTGTTGTATAACAGCTTAAACTGAAGCTGCTGCTTAACTGTATAATAGTTTAAAAGTTTCTAAGACAAACTAGAACAACTTAAGCAATTTTTCCGTCATTTTATAAGCTATGTAAGTAGGGTATTAATAAATGTAGTAACCAAATTTTAATTTTTCGTTAAGAAAAGTTCAATTTATGTCATGCTGCTTTTTCAGAGATTTCTTATGTTCTGCTCGTTTAATTCTGTACTTTTTTTTTTTGGGTTTTTTCTGCTGATTTTCTTGTTGTTCTTCACATTTTTCTGTTCCAGCTCTTTCCCCTTACACCACTTGACATAATAATAATGTCACTTACTGCGAAGCAGTAGCAGCAACATCAGCTACACATGGCAGAACATTTGCCGGATGTCATGCTGGCCTAGAAGGTCGCAAAGTGTTCTTTTTCTTCATGTAATTTTAAATGTACAAGTAGCTGCCTGTCCGTCTCTCTGTCTGCACATATATACATACATATATCTCCCTCTTTGCTTGTCACTTGTAGGTTACATATATCATAATGAGCTGCTGTTGTTGTTTTTTTTTCGCGCTTTATTTGCTTTAAAAGAAAGTTCTAAAACAAACTAAAAAAAAAGAAGAAAGATATCAGATGCATTTCCTGCGCATTATGAAGGTCAATTTTCTAGCATTGTACTATTATGCAAAAGAAATTCCAACGATTTACATACAATCAAACACAGACTCAAGCATGCTCTTAAGTTCAATGGATAATCATTCCAATGGAGAATATTTTTTGATTGAACTGAACGTCAATAAACGATTTCAATTATTTCTAATTGATTTGTTACGCGATAGATTACTCTATGTAGTTCATATATAGCTATGGATATAAAGCGAAATTTGCGCTTAAAGCTTGAAATAAAAAATGTAATAGTCAATAAGTCAAAGAAATCATATTGCCAACTAATAAGTAAGCATAGAAGCAATTGGAAATACTTGTTTTAGTACGTTTAAAGCAAATGAAATAAGTGCAGAATTGGATTTGCAAAATGATTCAAACTAGACATATCCGTCTGACTGTTGTATATGTGTTATACACGACTTCAGAATGCAATAATCTCGATGGAGCGGAGTGGTAGAGTTGTTCTATATGCTATGTGCTGAAGTTGTCTAATCAGCCAAACCATTTGGCGATAAATTAATTGGACCATCTACCAGGTAAGAGACTCAAGATTGACCCTATGTTCTGCTTCTTTCATTACCTCATTCAAGTTAATGATTGCTCCTCAAGGAATGGATTATACCTATATGAAATTCATAAACAAAAGAAAAATATATGTAGATGAGTTCCCTCAGCATATTTCACACTGAAAGGCGATAAGGCCTCGGATCAGCCACTAGTTTTTGAGATGTTTGAGTTGAAATTCGAATTGAATGCTCTGTGGAACTTATGGAACTTATATAACTCTATGGAACTTATATAAATCGTATTGCAAAACACCAACTATTTTTAGTTTTTATATGAACAACTTTGCTTTTATTTTTTGATTTAATCTTTCAGAAATTGGTTAATGTGGTACACTGTACCATCTACCCAAAAAAAAAAAAAAAAAATCGAAGATCATGTAGAAAACTTTTATTATTTGATTTCTATATAATCTAAGCTGGAGACTCCAAATTAGAAATAAATATTATTTATTTAAATTTCCATAAATTACTCATCATTGGTCCAGATCAGAACGCTTGAACGTAAAATTGCTGCAGATACAGACTTGGTTTGGACAATTTCCTTCTTATTCAAACTAAATACTTCGAATTTTTTATTAATTTACTAATATGAAATCTTATAAAATATAAAACATTGGTGCAGTTCGAACCGAACTACTATAGTACCTAGCACTAATTGAAATTTATGATTCAGTTCCTATTTCATTCAAGCTAGAAACTTTTCTTTATTACGCAAGTAAAAATCTACGACTAGGGTGTACAATTAATATTCAGCATTACTCCAAATCGTATCAAATCGTAGCTAAATGTGGTCAAAACTATAGACGGACACGTGCCGCACGCTCTCCCAAGTCTACTGATCTCTGTTAGTTAGAAACAAAAATTCGAATTCGTGGCTGTTCACTTCTGAAAGGAGAATGGTCATGTCGCTTGGTCTTCATAATTTGGTACACTACAGAATATGTAACATGGACAACCATGGAATATGATGTTCATTGGTTTTATAAACAGTGCTTTTTTGTTTTTTTTTTACGATGCAATATTAAATCTTGGATGAAGTGTATCTAAACTTTGGTACCACCGTAGTTAATGTTGTTTTTTTTTGTTTGTTTTTTGTTATCGTTGTATGCAACTGGTTGCGGTTGTGGTTGTTGTTGTGCATATTGTTCTTGTTTGATTCTGCAATTGCAGTGTTTTTTTTTTTAATTTATTTTTTTATAGTTGTATCTGGAAACGTGCTTTTGTATAGCATTCCAATTGAAATTTGTAGCTAATTAGTGCGCAAAGTGCAAGCAACAACAACAAAGAGAAATGAAAAAAACTAGCAACAAATATATATGTACACAATAATACAAAAACTAGTATCGACAATAAAATTTAAAAAAAAAAAAATTGAAAAATGCAAGCACGCAAATTTTTTTAATTTTTTAATAGTAATTTTCATTTTTTTCTTATCTTTAAAGCGAGAGTGAGTGAGTTAGAGTGTGCAAAGGAGACAAAGTGTGCTGTTACTATTTACTGTTATATACTTTAAAAGTACTTAGCAGCTCAGCTCAGCTCTCATATGACAAAAATAACTGTAAAAAGTGTTTGCTTTTCTCCTTTTTTTTTCTACTCTCAAAAATGAAATATGCGTACAAACCCAAAGTGTATTGTATGCTATTAATAGTTAAATATTAAAAATGTAATAATTAATTCAATTAAGAAGAAAAATTTTTCTAAGAATAAATATTCTAATTCCAATTGAAATGCCACAAACAAAAACAAAAATATATTCAAATTCCAGCCATATTTCAAAAGGCCTTTTTACTATTACGTAGCTTAATATTAATTATTGTAGCTGAAAAGCATTTTACTTTTTTTGTTGTTGCTTTAAATTTGGCCATTGCTGCTTTGGTTTTTGGATTTTTGGTATCTTTTTCGAAGGCTTTACGCTTTATTTTTTTTTTCTTCGGGAGCTACAATACATGCCCCAGTATTGTTGTTGTTGTTTTTGTTGTTGCAGTTGCAGTTGCGTTGTTGTTTACCGTAATTGTATTTATTTTTTGTTTTCTCCTCGTATCTTTTTATTTTTTTCTGATTATTATTGTATTTCTTTTGACTTTTGCCCAAAAAGTCTTTGAAATACTTTCATGTAATACTTTTTTTTTCGTTTTGCTTTATATACACTGCATATATTTGTTGTAAATGGTGTGTTATTAGTTCTATCAGAAAGTTTGTAATGCTGTAGTCGAAATTAAATAGAAAACTGAGAGTTCTTATTAAGTTTATTTCAAAAGTTTTCCAAAAAGAAACCTTATCATATAAAATCTAGACACAATCTTTTTCACTATATGACTTCAATATTAAAACTTCAATATTGATGCGTAGATTTTTATATTTTATATTTTATATTTTATTTTATATTTTTTATTTATATTTCGAAAAAGTTTGAAATTGACTAACTAAAAGTTCTAAATTGACGACTAAAAATCTTGTTTTTGACGGAAAACGTACTTAGAACTTAAGGTAGGTAGGATTCGTACTCAATTATTCTTAAATCAAGTAAAAAATCGGCATCAATTGAAAAATCAAGTGCAGAAGCCGCATAGAATCAAGTGTACTCGAGCTTACAGTGGGCTTAAATTAAGAAATTCGCAATTGAAACCAAGGATTTTATACTGCATTTAAGAACACGAAAATGGCTTTATGGCTTTTCAAAATATTCCCCTTGATGATCAATACACTTTTGCATTCGTTCAAACCATTTGTCACAGCAGTTTTTCCATTCCTCTTGTGACACCTCCAAAACATGGTTTTTGAACGCTTCAACTGCTTCTTCGGCGCTCGTAAATCGTTGACCACGCAGTTTACCTTTGATACTCTGGAAGAAGAAGAAGCTATTGGGTGCCAAATCAGGACTGTACGAAGAATGAGTCATTAATTCGATGTTTTGACTGCTCAAAAATGCACTAGTTTGACGAGATGTGTGAGAGTTCGCATTGTCATGATGTCGAATGATTCGTCTTTGGCGTTTGGTTCTACGACTTCCGGCAAACAAATGGTCGAGAACCACTCAGAATTGAGCGTCCTAAGTTGCTCAAGCGGAACAGTGGCCACATGACCCATTCGGCCGAAGAAACAGGCAATCATTTGCTTCGCTGTGCTTCTTCCACGAACTACTTTTGTTGGATTTTGCTCGTCTTGGAATACCCACACGGTCGATTGCTGTTTTGTTTCCGGCTCATACGCATATATTCATGATTCGTCACCTGCCACGATTTTATACGCGTCTTTTGAAGCACAACGGTCGAATTTTTTAATCATTTCCTTACACTAATCGACGCGAGCCTTTTTTTGAGCGATTGATAAATTATGGGGAATCCAAAGAGAACAATTTTTTTTTACAACTGAGTGTTCATGAAAAATCGAATGTATTGAAGTGCAACTAATATGCAAGAATACCTCTATCTCAAGATATGTCACATGACGTTTTTGGGCACAACAACCGATTTTGGACGACCTTCACGGAATTCGTCGGCGACCAAACTACGCCCACGATTGAATTCACTATACCAGCGATATACTTTGGTTTTTGATGGTGCTGAATGGAACTGAGTTCATTGACACATTCTTGTTGCGATAATCCACGTCGAAAGTTATGAAAAATAATCCAAGGAAAATCTTCTCTTGAAATTTCCATTTTTTGGCCAAATTGCTTCGCTTAACTCATTGTAAACAAAACAAATAGCAATTGTACATCAAAACTTTGTGAGTACGTTTATGTAAAAAAATGTCAAGCTTTATTATGGTGTTGCCAGATTTTAGCTTTTGATATATTAAGTTACTGTTAGAAATAGAGCTTTCAAATTTGATATTTAGACTACAGATCGGAATAGTATAAGGGATGATAGCTCCATATAATTTGTATTAAAAGTGTTGTTTTGATGCCGAAATGTTTCAATTGTATGTAAGCTGTGCGATTGATATTATGGTGAATATTGACGATTTCTATATGAGACAGTTCTGCTAGAGATTAGTTTTTATACGCAGTTTCTCAAAGTGTTTTGCTCCTCGCGAAGTTGAAGCTAGCTTTGCTGCTAGGCGGTATTCAAACCATTCAGAATATGGTACTGATCGGTATTGGATTATTGATTGTCATCTTTTGTATTAGAGATGCTTTCTTGGTCACTTTTGTCAGTGATTCTATTTTCATACGCCCCTTTGATGACTTGGGAACACTCATGCAAGACCGACGCAGTGATTTTTGCATATTCTAGTGAATTTTGAGAACGAAAATTTTCCCTTATGCTGCAGCTTCGATAGCCGTCTGGTTAACAGGGGAAATTGCAAATTCAAGTTTGTGTTTAAACTTATAGTGTATATTTATATTACCTGTGCTTGTATTATAAATGCAGCTTATTTAATGCAGCATAAAGCTTTAGAATATTTTATTTTCAGACTTATTGTATGTGCGCTTAAAACTAAGAACATTCTAAGAATTTTATGCGTTTGCTTTGAAGAAAATAGAGTGCGGTTGGGTTGAGTGTTTCGCAGTGTGTCTTTTTTCGCTTATAAGATTAAGTTAAACGAATATCGATTCGAAGAATAGCCATCGACGTACGTTAATTGAGATTCTATAAATAAGTTTAGTGGTATATTCACGCTTGAGAAGCCTTAATTAAACAATTAACACGAATTGAGCTTGACATTTTTGCATTTTCTGTACAAATTTGTAGGCTGAACCACTCCACCCAACGATTTGTCCAAAAGTGGACTTTGTGAATTTGCATTTTAAAAATCTGCTGTAATAGAAAGTTAGGGTTTGACATTCACTAAATGTTCAATTTGTATAAATTATATAGCGAAACATAGCAAAACCGAACCACTCCACCCACATACTACAAAAGCTCTACAAATTCATATAAAACTTTTAAACAACTTTTCTGTTGAAAGATACCATTCTACTTTCTCTTTGTAACTACTTTAGCAACACACACCCTGTATTTTGTTTACTACATATTAGAGTAGCGTATCAAAGCTTCGTTGCTGCTGTGCTGCATACAATTTCTACTTATTTGCTTCCAGTACCGCACAGAAGATTTATATTTGTATTATTTTGTCCATAATTTTTTTGTTTCACTCTTTGCTCGATATACATATATATATATATATATATATATATATATATTTTTTTTTTTTTTTTGTTATTGTTTGAAATTATTTCTGCTTATGATTTTTTTTTTGTTCTCCATTTCGTGCACCGTTCATTTGTTCTTCTTTTTTCAAACAATCTTTTTTTGTTTCTTTTTTCTTTTTCGTGTATGTGTGTGTGTGTGCTGGGTTTATGTTATGTAAGCGCGCTTATTGCTGCCGTTCTCTTACTAAAGTTCTTCTCGTTGTTGTTGTTGTATGCCGTTTGTTGCCGGCATTTCAAATGTGCACGGCGGCACAGATACATTTATGCTTTTTTTCGGTTTTGTATCTTGTATCTGCGTTTGTATCTTTTGTAGTAGTAGTAGTAGTAGCTAAATGTATCTCTGTGTATGTGTTAGCCAAAAGGTTATTGAACCTGTCAAAGTGACGTGTGGCTGAATCTTATTACCGCAATTGGATTTCAACGTCTTCGTCGTCGTCGTCGCCGTCGCCGTTGTCGTTCTCATTCATTATTGTCGCTATGCAGACATTTATTATGCTCAACGGAAGTTTAAGTTTTATAAAAGAATAATTTAAAAAGAAAGATACAAATTGTGTATTATCAAATTCCAAATTGCAAAGTTTGTCAATTAAACATTTTTATGGCATCGCAAAGAGCAGCAGCAGCACACTTTATGTCAATAATAAAATTAACTTAAACTAATTCGAATTTGTTTGCACATTTCTCAAATGATGCATTTCATTTTATATTTGTTAATGACTTATTTTATTGATTTTATAGTTGCAAATATTTGTATACAGCAAAAATACCAACAACAACTGTAATAAACAATTTGTTCTACTACTTATTATAAGTATGGCATGCCGGCATTTTGCCATAAAGACGTCTACCGATTATTTATTTATTTATTTAATTTGTAGGTTTTTTCTATATTTTATTTTTTTTTTCATCTATGGTAGACGTCATCAAAAAAGTCACATATATGTAGGTATACAAAAAACTTGTTATACAGCAAACTAATAAGCCAATAGAGTGGGTTGGTTGGCAAGTTTAAAAGCAATAAAGCTTGTAAATTGTCTATTTATAAAAAATAATTTCAAATTAAGCATACAAAAGCAAGTCACAAACATGTTAAATAATCACTAAACTTTATTAGTTTTAAATATATAGTTGAACTATTTAAATTGAACTCTTGTCAAAGCCAGAGAAATTCATTTGTCTTAGATACTCAAATTTAATTAAAAGTTTAAATGTCTAGATTTTCAATTAAGACCTGCAGTTGTCTCGACATGCAATTGATAATTAAGTAGTAATAGTAGTACATTATGAGATGCAATATCTCAACACAGCACAAAGAAACTTCATTTAATAAATGATAGTGTGTAGTTGAGTGTCGGGTGATTTGAGCCAGCTTAAAAGAGAGCAGAAAAAATATCACATAAAACATTGTACCTAGGATATAAAAACGCACAATACCAATGAGAATAAAAATTGAATAGCCTCAAAAGAAAAAACGCATGTTTAGTTATGAGCCGATGTGGTCGTCTTTAGTTTGCAGCAACAGGGCGGCATACCAAGCATAATTACTCGATAATATGAAAAATTATTAATCTAATTCATCACTGAGTACGACGGCCTATATGAAATAAGATTCGACGAAAATATTGGGCTTAAATGGCGAAATTAGTTAGCTCAACTCACCCAAATTCGTTGGCTTAAATCACTCGAATGACGCTACATTTTGCCAATTCTTGTTAGTAAAAAATGTATGTATATATTATAATATATCACAAAAATTCTATATACTCGTTAAAAGCCATTGAATTTATAGCATAATTACGTTACTCCAATGAAAAAGTCATTGAAAAACCGTCACAAACAAATATTTCGAAAAAATGACGAACAAAAACATTGTTTTTAATTTATAAAACAGAGATATACGTCTATATGGGTCTCTTCTATTCGATAATTCATGAAAATTGAGCTCACTGTCTCAAATTAATTAGAAACTAATGTAAATTTTGGCAATTTGCAAAAAATTTGGCCCAAAATTTTGTACTTAGATTTCGTGTTTAAATTTTGTTATAGATCACTAAAATATCTAATAACTGAGTTAGAGCAGCATTTACATCAGACATTAAGTAACAGAATATACTAAGACTAAATTATTGCGCTGAATTTGTTTAAATTTTGTTGTATTGTATTGTACATAGTTCAATATTATTTTGAAACGAATTCAAATTCGCTACAAAGCATATGTACTCTAAAATTTGGATACACCACAAAGTTTTCCAGAAATTTCAATGAATTTCCAACAACAGCAGAATAAAAAAACAAAATTCAGCAGCGAGTTCGAAGATTTTTTGGTTCTGCTAATATTATCTTTGGCCGATCTACAACTTGACAGTTTTTGTTCTGTTCGTCTTTTCATTAGAAGTCATACATTTCGTTTGCTGTTTTACACATTTCAATACAGAACTTTAGTTTGCTGCTAGTTTACAACTAAAACTGTCATTGGCCTAAAATTTATTTTACTGCTAACTATGAGAAAATCAATGAAAACTATTATAATGCATAAAAATGACTTAAAAATGTATCTAACACTTTGGAAAAAAATGAAAAAAAAAAAAAACACACGTACATGGTCACGTACAAGAAACCACACTCTCACAGCATTTTTTCTGCTTTGCGCGCAAATGGTTGCTAAGACGCCACTATAGAAGTACAAGTGTACAGAAAAGGACGAAAAGGAAAACCAAAAAATACAATAACCAACAAGGAAACAAACGACATGCTCTTATTCAAATAAGACACCAACAAAACAACGCTTTGCGTTATGCTTTTGGTTTGAATTTGTTGTTCTCTGGTTTTAGCCTGATTCCAAAATGCCTTTCTTTAGCTTGGCCGACCACTTTGCATTTGACTTGCGATTTAAACTTTACATTTAAAAAGCACTTCATAAAAAAGTGATTGTATAAATTATTTATTAAAACAATATTCTCTAAAAAGCGATCGATTGTGTCAAATGCTGGTGTTACTAACAAATATAACTTTATCATATAACAATTTTTTAACAGCTGCTTTCTACCTTTCATGCAGTTTATTATCTATAAATGTATCGCACAGTGTTGTTTACTTTTTTTTTGTTTGTTTTTGAATCGCGTGTGGCTGTTCTTATATATGAAATTTTATTTTGCAAATATGCACAATTATTGTTTCTTTTATAATTCAATTGAAAATGTTGATATTGTATGTTACTAGACTCTTTTTCATTACCATTGTTGTTGCTTTATTTTTTATCGCACTAGCTTGTAAAACAATTATAATTATAGTAAATAGATACAGAATTTGCACAAATAGAATTTTCAACCTGTATCTGTGCACGTGTTTTGTTTATTGTTGCTTATTTAACCTTCGATTTGCTGCGAAATATGTATGTATATCTGAACGAGCAACATTTGCGCCAAATTAAATTAATGTAATAGGCATGCACGAAAACTCCTTCAGAGATCTGAGTGAAAAAACAAGTTTTTGTAATGAAAAACGCCTAAAGCAACATATACAACGAAAAGAAAAAAACGACAACGAGAAAAAAAATCAATGCAGTTTTATGTTCTGGTTCACCTTCAGCGACGTCCCGAAGTCGAAGTCGAGTGCAGTTTTGTATCTACTTTTGTTTTAATGCGTTTTTCTGCATTTTGCTTTTGATTTCCAGTTTTGCAAACAAAAAAAAAAAAAAAGAATTACAAAAAATAAAACTTTTTACTGTGTTTTGCTTAAAAATCATGCAAAAATTTACAAACTAAAAAAAAAGAAAACTGCAGCTGCAAATGTATCTGAAAGATACAAAAGAAATTCACATTTGAAAGAAGATACTCAAGGAAACACAAAAAGGGGCGCAAATAAAACAGTTACGAAAACGCAAAATTTTCAAAACCAAAATGTGTGCATTACAAAAACACGAACACAAAAAAAAAAAAATAAAAAACAAATGCAGAAAGAGTGAAAGAGAGCAAAAACGCGTAAAACATTTTCGCTGACCTACTAACTTGGCTGGCAACAACAACTGCAACAACAAAAACAATGTAAAAGACTATAAAAACAACAAAAGCGTAAAATGTGCAAATAGAAAAAGAAAAAACAACAACTAAAAATAAAATTATAAATAAAAGCAAAGAACATATAAAGCAAACACAAATGCAAAAACAGTTGGAAACAACAACACCAATAATAAGAAACGTGGCTGACGACGAAGTTCAAAGATAAAACAAAAGCAACAACAAAAACAACAAAGACAGCGGCATCAATAATGACGAACGAATACAACAACAAAGCTGATGACGACAACAACAACAAATGCTGTCAAAGTCGTCGTCATCATCCTCCTCATCAATATGCGCTGCATTACGTGTGGGTGCAAAAGCGAGAAAGGGCATAAATATGACTGCAAAAACAACAACAATAAAGCTGCGATCGTGCTTTTGCTCTTTTTATTGCATTACACAATTTGAAGGATCTTGCAGCATTCGCTCTCACTCAAACTTATGCCTTACTCTTTCTTATGCATTGCACTTGGTGAAATGGCCACATGAGTGGCTGCAGAAGTGCATTGCTGCAGAAGTGAGAAACGTGGAGCGAGCGCATACAGAACAAGTGAGCCGCTCATTGCAATGTGCATTCGGGGGGCGTGCAAGTGTGTTAGATAGAGAGAGCGAGTGAGTTTGCAGTTCTTTTTTTTGCTGCACGTGAAGACAAATGCTTTGGGTGTTGTTTTTTGTTTGATTCAAAGTATGGTAAGGGTTAGAAAGAGACGAGCGGTTGACTGCTATGCGAGGGTGCAAGCTTAAGTAGTGCAACAACAACCAGAGCATGTTAGAGTGGAAAGGGCTTACAATTAGGGTGACCAATTTATTTTTTATGATGAAATACAATATGTAGTAGCTAATTTAAAGATTTTGCGAAATTAAAATTTTTTAAGTGAATTCATTGAAAATTACGTGCAAGTAAAATTGCAAAACTTAAAAAGGTCTCAAAATATAGTCACAGCTTTAGAATAAACGTAACACCTTTGTTTTTACTAAGCCGAATAGTGTCGAGCGTTTCTGATTCATATGTTCCATTTAGATGGTTCCATCTATTTAAAATTTTGTTTTGGAAATAGTATCTAATCTTGATTAAGTAAAATTAGTTTGTGACGGGAGTCCCAAAAATCACTGAATAAGTAATTATGATCGAAAACACATCTTTTTAACTAATATCGTTTAAATTTTTGCCTGACCAGTAACATGTACGTAGAAGAATGGTTCCAAGATATTTCCAGCCCCAAATTCGCACCATAAAGTGCCGCATTGTCAATTCATTTGTTTCTTAATAATCAATTGTTTTCTGAATCCCAAATGCGACAATTTTATTTGTAGTTTTCTAGATACTAAGAAACCAAAAACTAAACATGTTTCAAACATTAAATCAAATCTAAATGCTATTGGTTTGTTGCATCCAAAGATTTCCAGTGTTCCAAATGTAGTTCCAGAGCTTCTCGCTCTTTTTTAACTAATATGGAGCATATGGTCACTTTATGTATGATCTGTTTTTTAATCTGATTCTTATGCTTCTTATTTAATTGCTGTTCTTTTATGCAGGCTGCTTTTAATGCCGCAATTACTAACGGTATATCGCATTATTCACATCAGCTCACTTACTCTTTCTTCAACTTTGCGTTTTTTTCGCTTTTCGCTTTTCGCTTTTTGCTTCTTTGCAATTCTTTACATTTTATTTACAAAGTTTTGCAATTGTATTTCATTATCCACTCAACGCATCACATTTGCTGATGACGAAAATGGCGTTGAGCGACGTTTGAATGCTTAAATTCCAATTGGATAAATATATTGTATATTGTAGCGGTACTTTTAGTGTAATTGAAGCAGGAAAGAGAGAGAGAGAGAGAGAGGTAGTTAAAGAGAGTTAATAAGAGTGAGAGAAAGGAGAAGGCATACACCGATCACTTGAAAGGTGTTTGCACTGCATGATATGAGTCAGGCTTCGATCGATTTTGAAGAATGAGAGAGTAAGACAGAGAATCAAGCAGTGTTGAAATGTATCTGTATCTTTTATCTGTATCTGTATCTGTATCTGTATCTGTATAGGTGCTTGTATCTTAAAGATTTCAGTTTTCGTTTTGTATGCAGCAGTGTTTTTTTTTTTTTTGGTTTATCTACAAGACCGCGACGAAGTTTTTGAAGTTGTTATTTTTTTGTATTCAAAATGATTTGACCTACTTTTTGTTTGTGGCGAAAAAGGAAGACGACAATGGCGCATTTTTTTTTCGGTGATTTTGAGAATTCTTTGTTATTTTATGCGCAGTTTTTTGTGCATTTATTAAAGTTACTAAAAATGCATATACAAAACTGGAATTGATTTAAATAAATGAAAAGTTAAACAAGAATTTGAATTAGTAATTTTTTTTATTTCGGATTCGTAGAAGAGGCTTATTCAGTAGAATTTCAAACATATGAAAAATGTTCTGCATAGTTAAATATTTACAATTTCCGAAAATTTTTCTGTCAAGTCATTAAATAGAATAAGCTATAAATTTTCAATTATATAAATTCTATTGTTTAATAAATATTTTAAATATGTCATTTTATTGTTTGATAAATGCTAGCTATAAAAATACAACAACAACCACAAAAAAAAAAGAAAAACATTTCATTTTATCTTTTCATTAAATTTTTACACATTTAAAAAAATAAAATAAATTGCCATTTCACGCAGTTTGACGACTTTCCACAGTGATTGTATCTTTTTTTTCTGCTTTATTTGCAGCATATTTAATTTATTTTATGTAGATACATCATATAAAAATATTGTAGCTAAAAAAAAATTTGTATCAAAAAAGGAAATGAATTTTCATAAGTCGACATCATAAAAAACAGGCTAGCAAATTGAATTAACAGAATGGTTTGTAGTTACTCTTGTTTTTTTGTTTTATTTTTGTAAATTTGTAAAAAATGGCGCTTTTTTTGTGGCTTAAGTTTTCTCGGTAATTAATCACGTCGCAAAATGCATATTTCAATTTTAATTGAGCGCATTTGACTTCATAATTAAAATATACATTTGTATATATTTGGTTTATGTTTTTTTTATGCTGTAGTATTATATGAAAATGGAAAATAGTTGCGCAATATTTTATATAAAAAAAGAATAGTGTGTGTTAATATCATAAACTCGGAGCTTATAACTGAGTTTTGTGATTTTTGTGATTTTTGTTAGCGTTGAGCACTAGATAAAAAGTGAGTTTGGGAGTGAACAAATATAAATATTTAATGTTTTACATAGAAAAAAGAGTTGAGCGCTGAAGGCACACCCTGTTGCTGTTGTAATTTGCTGCCATGTCTCATTTGCACTCTCTTTTCCTTTCTCTCCACAACAAAAATATTATATTAATAGCTTTGCTTAAGCTTCACTTTGCATATTTATGGGTTTCAAATGATGTAAACTATAAACTTTTATTTAAAACTCATATGGCACATATAATTCACAAATAGTATATACATATGATTTTAAAAATTTATTTGACATTTGACAACGATTTTCTGCACACATCTCACATAAATAGCTACGTTATAATAAGTAGTTGAAATAACAATAAAAATTAAAATATATGAATAATTTGAAATGTATAAGGTTTTCAGCGGTTCTAGTTTGTATTGTATCAGTTATAGGCGGTTAAACATACATATCATATTTTCCATAGAGCAATTAATCGATTTATTATTATAGTCGGACAGACATACAGATAGATAGGCTATAGCAATATAATTGATCAATTGTTTAATTTCTTAACATAAAAATCGATAGATGAACATACCGACGCACAGCAACGCCCAAATCGTTGCAATGGTCTATCAATCAATTCACAAGATATTTCAAGAATATCTGCTTAAAGCTGTGCTTAATAATGCACAAACACAAGCAATTTTATATATATAAAATCTTTATTTTATAAAATTACTAATCAAAATCTAACTTTTATCTCTTTTCTTTTTAGGTAAGTCTCGTTTGTAGAAAACAATTCAATAACAATTTAATCTGAATAGCTGTAAGTAGTTTCATATTATATTATAAACTTTAAATAATTGCACAATTTGTGTATGAGATGAAATTTGTCTGCCTTGACGCAGACCGATAGACAAGAGTATCTTAAATCAGCCAATACACATGCCATTTATAATCCGCTCTACAAATATGCCAAACAAATATAATAAAAAATATGCATTTTTATTTAAAAAAAAAAAAAAACATTGCAACACAATAACTTCATTAAAAACACAGCTACACACACTTTTTGGTACAATAAAAGATACAAAATTTCCCTTTTACATATTTGCGACTTCAATGTACATATTTTGTTTGTTGTTGTTGGTTTTTCTTCACTGATGGCTCAGCCGTTTTATCAACATTTAATATCGATGTGGAAACATTTCAAATGGAATTGTACGATAAGCAATTTTTGCTATGTAAACATTTATGTACATATTTACTTAAAAAAAACAAAAAAAAAATAGAAAAAAGTTGCGTTAAAATATAGCAAATAAATAAGTAGACAAGCACAACAGCATTCTGACAGTTCGTTCACACTTGAATTTGTATCTGCACATTGTTTTTTTTTTTTTTTTTGGGTTGTAGATATATATTTATATACGAGCTAAAAGCAGCGCTTGTTGTTGTTAAAAAGATACAAAAACATTTGCTGACAAATTCAAATTTCGCACTTTTATAAGAACCAATTCAAATTGTGTATCTTCTAATAAAATTCAGTTAATTGCTACTTCATAAACACATGGAGATCTTGCCCACGAAGATGCCACACAAGTAGCGAACTCCATGCATTAAAAATTAACAAATAAAATGTAGTAGCTACACAGAATAATTCTTTTGCATAACTAAAATCATAAAGTGTTCTAACAAGAAACACAGAATTTGACTAGACAGCTAGTAAGAAAGCTCAAAACTATTTAAATATTTGTATTTCACGTAGTTTAAACAACATATATATGTACGTATATATGTATAGATACTTTTATTACTTTCTGTCGCTACTTTTAGATTCAGTTTCTATTTATGTAGCTACTACTTTATCTACTGTTTCGTCTTATTTTCTTGTTTTTTTTTTTTTTTGGCACATTATCTACTTTAATGTGTTAAATAAGCAATAAGAAAACCATTTCAATATGAAGTTTTGGTGTAGACATTAGAGTAGATATTAACATTATTATTGTGTTTATTATGGTAATTGTTGTTGTTGTTGTTGTTATTGTAGCCACTTTTGCAAGACAAGCGGACAAACGATCGATTTGATTGAGTTGTATATCTACAATAGAATATCACTCGTTCGATGTCGAGATAGATTGCTCAATGATGCTGATGATGATTCAACATGTAATGTGTTTATTCTAATTAAAATTGTAAACAAAAAAATGAATTCCATATACGAAATGTTATTGAAGCATTGTGTAAGTCAGTATAAAAGAGAAGAAGAATAATATGAGATACATTACATAAAGAGAAAAAGAGTGTAGTAAAAAATCTTGATGCTCAGCTACACTCAGCTGTTTCATATGTAAACAACAAGAACACTTAAACTGCAGTTGAACCGTAGCTCCAATACTCTTCACACGAAATTTCATTAGGTTTGGCATAAAAAAAATATCATTAATAAAACCAAAAAAATCATAAAAACCAGCGTTCGACTCAAACAACCTCAATTTTGCAATAATATTGTAGATTCTTGTAGATATTCGTACGTTGAATTCTTTACGGCATACTTGATATTAGGTTATGTTACACCTGCTGACTACTAGGTAGAGGCCACCTCAGTGAAGCCGATGATGAAGGTCGTTCAGAAGCTTATGAAGTGCTGTAGACTTTGTAAGTCCAGCAGGGTCACATTGTTGTCTTCAAAACATTCCATTCCATTTTAGGCATCGGTATTCTGCTGAATAGTTCACCTCAGCGGCATATGTATATTCCTCAGCATATTTCAGCATTGCGTTTTCCAAAATATTTTTAAATTGGAATAGGTCCAAAGTACCACTAATTCGATGTATTGGATCGACCAATTAGAAAGAACACCAGATCAAGATTATTTGCCTTTAGAACGTTAAACATACCGAAAACAATTTTTTCCAAAATAAATGATTTTTGTTTTGTTTATATTTTTTGGAGTGATAAAATATAGCTCCGCTCTTTATCACCTTTTGGTGCACACCAATTATGCCCATCATTTTGACCATGTAACGAATAGTTTGACTATAATTTCGCAGTCTAGAAACGATCTGTCTTTCTCTCCTCGAAAGTCCTAATGTACCCAACCTTCTTGTATATCCAATGAAGTTAAATATTAGATAAACCATACAATAATGCTGTGACTATATTGCTCTAAAGACACATTTTAAATTTATTTAAATACTCAAAACCATCTGGAACAACTCGTAAAAAATTTGCATCACTAAATGCTCAGCCATTTCCGTCTAACACAATTCCCCCAAAGAAATATAAAGATCCCACGATTACTAAACCAAACAAACATAAAATCTGAAGATAATCCCATAATTCATCAAGTCATCGAACCACACTCATGAGTTCAGTACTTTGTACTGTGTATTTTATTCTAATTTTGATCCATATATCTTACCGAACGTCAACAGCTACAACAACATACGAGTATAACGTCAAAGTACAGCAGCATTTTTTTTTGTTGTCTGCTGATTTGCGTTTTCGTCATTTAGATGTTTCTACATTTGACAATTTTTAATCTGTGCAGAGAGAGAGAGAGAGAGAGAGAGAGGGAGAGAGAGAGATCTATCTACAATAGTACTGTCGTATATATACTATGTTGTAAAATCCATCAGACTATACATTGCTGCTGCTGTTGCTGCTGATGATGATGATGATCGTTTATGACAGACAACCACAGTAAGCATTGCTTGTCTTTTTGGCTGGCGCACTTGTAATTTATGTGGAAATCTTCAAATACAAACGCTCCGGCTCCATACACTTTTCTTAGTCAAACTTATTTCAACCGACCATGCCAGTCATCTATCTATCTATCCATCTAGCCATCCATCCAACCAAGCAAAAAGCATCATCTATACATCTGTTTGTCTATAAGTGTTTTGTAAGGTTTTTGTGTTTTTTGTGGTCGACGTAATTTACTTTATGTACGAAGCATATTTTGTTCTTTTATATTTTGCTTCATACTCATATGATATACACTACAATTTTATTTATGGAAAATGCTTTTAAATTATCGTCAGCGCAAAAACCGGGTAGTAGTAGTAGTAGTAGTGTGTATTGGCATCTATTTTTGTGTGTTGTATAGCACACATTCATCTCTGCACACATCTGACCCATCTCTTCTATACCTTCACTCATCATCTTGTACGAGTATGTTGGTATCTGTTCTTAAAACATTTTTTTTTCTCGAAAATTATTAGTAGTAGCAGACGCTTTAGTTTAAGACAGAATGCGTTTACGCCTTCATTTTTTTTAAATTTTGTTCATTTATGATGAGGATATGTAAAATGTAAATGTTTTAAAATGAGTTTTAAGTACTTTTTTGTGGCATAGCCATACAAATTTTAGTTTGTTGTTGTCTGTTTGATGAATTTTTATATATTTTTTTGTGTTTTTAAATTTAATTATTTTTGGAATGCTAAAGAAGTTTGAAATCACAATCATATAGTTTTGTTCAAAAATGTTCAATATAATAATGCTTCAAATAGAAAAACCTCTTGACGAGCTAAACACCCAGCGACGAAAGTCTACAAGACTTATGATAACAATTTTGTAACGAAAGAATTATATACAGGATGTCTCAAAAGAAAGTTCACATTTGATTTGCTAATTGCGTGAACGCAATCCTTCTTTGAGCAGTTTAGTTAAAACACACTTAAATGCTCCCGAACAATAATTCACACTTTCACACTGTTTTCTGCTTTTTGTGCCGTCACCATAAGACAAAAAAAAAAAAAAATCAACCAACAAGGAAACAAACGAAACTGGCTCTAAAAAGTTGAGGTGTCGACTGTTGTCACTAAGTCTTCTCCGATGAAATTACAACCAACGGACAGCAGACAAAATAATTTCTTGATTAGTTCAATAAAACGTGTCGACCTAGACATGTCTGTCCCTCTGTCTGGTAGTTGTTGCACAATTTTATCATTTTTTAAGACAGCTTTAACCCGGCAACTATTGCAACTCTCAACGCTTGCTACATGCTGAGAGCAATGGTGTAACATGTAGAAGGCGGTAGCATGCGAGGAGTCAGTTACCTGTTGACAGAGACAAGAAGATGGCATGTTTTACTGTGCATGCGCATCGCTATTGTTTCGGTGACTGACAATTGGCGTCACAAAAATAAAATTGTAACTATTTGAATATAACGTCAAGTTATGGTTAAGTTTTAACCTTCAGTGTATATCTTTACAAGTCACTTTAACTGGCATGTTTCTAAATGAAAATTTATTTATGAGACAGCTAAAGTGAATTGTAAATATAGCCCAGTTGAAAAAAAAACAGCGATAAGTATTACACGTTATAGGTAAAACTAATTGTGAATTATAAGTGCTTTTCATATATTAAATGTAAATTTGTTTGCGGAAGTGCGTTTAAACAGCAGCACTACATTGTACCTCTTACATTGTACCAAGACAAGTCTTCGACATCGGCATACAATGAATGTGCAGCATTGCTTAGGAATGTGTACTTCAGTTTGCGCTCTTTATACTCATTTATCTTTTTGTTTATCTTCTTGTTTGTTATTGATTGGCTACAAAATAGTTACAAAAACTTTGATTTTCTGCTATAAAATTAAATGTCAACACAATACCATTTAATGCAATTACTTTGCTCAAAATGAATGAAAACGCACTTATTAAGCGGCACAGCCATGCATGCAAATATGCATTAGCACTAAGATTTTGTGGTTAAGCTACATAAACGTATAGTTGCGAACAAAACAAAACAACAAAGTTGTCTTCTTCGTAGACAAATAAGTGCTTTGAGCCAAAAAATTAACAACAGACAGACATACAGAGAGACAGGCGGACAGACGAACATACGGACAGACAGTGCTGCTAGTAGTCACCAAAAGCCTCAATAGTGCATATATATATATTTTTTGGCTAAGTTTTTCGAATTTTCTTTGCTTGCAAAAATATTTCAATGAGTTTCATTTTGTTTTGTTTCCATTTGACTCATGCGCGCCAAAAAAAAAAGAAAAAAAGAAAAAATAAAAGTATCTCAAAGATATAAAATGTATCTCTCTATGTGCACATGCATCTAGTACATCGCTGTACATTGTGTCGCCTCTTTTGCTTTTGGCTTGCTTAATTAATTAAATTTAATTAAATAGAATTAAAGCAAATTGCGTAGAAACTAAAGTAAATTAAACATACCGAGCACGTTTCGACACACACAGAGAGCGAAAGATACAAAAAAAAGAAACAAATTTCACTTTGCTTTTCAATTTATTTTCTTTGGTGTGTACACAACAGAGTATTTCCTCAAGCAAATCTCAGCAGCTTTGCATGTCATGTGAATTATATCTTATGCCACTCAAGAAGGCGGGGCTTTCTCCTACTATATACGATACATATTTATTTATTGGCATGGGGGCAACATTGCAGGGATATAAGGCGCTACAAACATGTGCGAATATTATAATAATTTTCTTTACTTTTATTTTTTTTTCTTCGTTGCCAGAAGAATTTGTCATAAGTGAAACTTTTGTTTCTCCAAATGAAACTTATTCATTTTGTTTTTCATTCTCGTTGGTGGTAATTCATAAAAATAAATAAAATACGCCAGTCGGTATCGAGCACGGGAGGTAATGCCAAGGAGGTGTAGTAGTAGAAATATACATGTTTTTATGTGTATGCGCTGGTTTTACGGAAAGTATCTCAAATTTAATTCTCTGGCAATTGTCAAGCAATGTATAGCTAAATATGCTTTTGAAAAAAAAAAAAATGTATTCTTTCTCTTTATTGAATTGTTGAAATATTCAAATAATAGACTAAGTGGAGAAGCTATTGTTATACTAAAGTAAAGAAATATTGTAGACACGTGCCCGGCAGCAGTATAAAAAAATTAGTAACAAAATGAAACCGTAGCTTTAATACGCTTCACATGAACTATGAACAGTTGTTAGCTGGGATATATGTCTATATTCATAACAGAATTGTATATTCGTATATAAATACGTAGCTTTTTAAGCTATTTAACATAAATTCATGAATATTTCTATAAATTCTTATAGGTATTCAATTAATTTTTGTTCAAAAATTCGGTCATTTTAGCTTAAAACTTAATTGGGTGTCACAGAAAACTCTTCCGCTTCAAAATCTATAAATTTCATACCTCGAATTTAGTTTTATGAATGAAGTTTACAGATTTTATGGCGAAAGCCATAGCGCTTATAATTCGCAAACAGTTTTTCATGGTTTTTGTTAAGTGCGCGGCACAAATCTGTTATTGCTGAAACTTCTTTCTCGTATGAATAGATGCAAAAAAATTTTTTAGTAGCTTCTAGCTTAAAAGATTTTGAGCATGAGAGAAAGCCCTTATGACTTCATAAAGTGATTATAACTATATCAAATTCAACAATAGTAAGCACAACGATAATAAACGAAACGCTTACAGAAAATGATAACAAATGCAAGGATAAAATTGAAAATTTCCTCGTTTTCAAGTTCGATGTTGCTAAATGCGAGATTCAGCAGCAAGTACTCCAAATTTTGCTTTAAATATGCTCAATATCAAAGCCAACGATTCGTCCTCAGAGATGCACACATTCTGCGCAATTGAAAGTGTCATTTCGCTTTATAATTTTTCGGACTTATAGAAAAGAGTCTTAGGAGTAGTTTAGCAGCAAGGTCAATAATTTGTCCACCGACATTCCACATTCTTCGCAATTGGAAGTGTCATTACGCTTTATCATTTTTCAAACTTATAGAGAATAGTTGTATTAGTAGTTTAGCAACCAATAATCTCCCTCTGATATATTGATAGATCTTGCTTGTTTTCTCCGATCTCTAACATTCTTAGAGCCAGCTAAACAGGAGAATGTATTTGCACATACGTAAGCGCATAAAATGTACAAATTAGTAGAAAAAATCTCTTTCAATCCATGAATACAATAATGCCAGAATATTAATAAAAAATTTCAATTTTGTTTGTTTTGTATTTGCTCTGGTTTTGCTATCGAAATTGTAAAGTCAAGTCAAGTTGGCAGCTCTAAAACTAATATCTTTAAAACATAATATCTTTAAAACATATTTGGTCAAACTAGGCAAAACATTTTATAGGCTAAATATAAGTCGTGAAATTGAAAACTAGTATATAAGGTAAAATAACTGAGCTATAAAGATATAGGCTAGTCCTGAAAATGATTCTAAGTCTTATAATAATATGTGAAACGCTCAGCTTGATTTGTGTGTACACAGTTTATACATTTTGTGCAATTTTTCAAGTCCGAGCATGCTTTATCTTTAAGCCAGCTTAGGCTACTGTAGTTTCGTTTTTTTGAAGGATCCAGCTATATAGCAGCTATATTTGTATTGGTATATTACATGTGTAAAATTTTATATTGATTGTTACAAACCTTCCAAAGAATTGTCAATAACCTCGCTCAACAATATAATAAAGCGTATAAAAGTGATCATAATCGACATGAAAACAATTTTCTCTGCACCATACTGTGACTAATGAGGTCTGGTCTGTACCTACAGTATAATAATATACAAAATATATAAACCATAATGTATTCCATTTTAAATATCCATTGTACTGCGCCAGATTCAGAGATATTTTCACTGAGATATTCTACCTTAGTTACTCATTTACTTGTGGTTGATTAAATTCAAGACAACAAACGAAAGAGCGCGCCACTTGAACAATTATGTCATCTTGTTATTTAGTTTTTTATATTATATTTAATTTTAATTTATTATTTGTATACATTTTCCTTTCATTGACTGACATTTAAGTCAAATTTTTCGACATTTTGCACATGTTTTGGTTTTGTATTTTTCGCTCTCTATTATGAGTATGTACAATAGGAATACTACTGGCAACCGAACGAACTCATTAAGTATATTTGTTCTGCGTCATGTACAAGGTATGTGAACGCAGCACACACACACACACACACACACACACACACACACACACACACTAGATTTTGAGTTATTTGTATAATTTTCTTAAAAAATATGATGTGGAGAATCATATAATCATAGTGAGTGGTTGCGAGATGTACTCGTATACGAAAATGGGTCATGCAGGATTTTTGTATTAGAAATAAGTTACAGAAAAATAGTTTAAAACTTTAACTTCGATGGAACCGTAACTTAATACTCTGCTTACTTACTTTATAAATCTTCGAAATATTGCTTACTATTTGTATTTGATTTGAATTGTGTAGTTTTGACGATTGTGGATAGTATACAGTATGGTGTATAATTTTGTTGCGTATGAAATAATTGAAAAAAATAGGTATTTAAATTAAAATTTAAAGAAATTAATTCATTCCAGCTGCCTTCATTCACATTCAATTGATGAAGGTAACACATACTAAAATGTCAGCATTGATTTCATTCAATGTAGAATGAATTCCATATCACTAGTATGCGCTTTGAATAAATGAATGAAGTTTTTATTCATATTACAGACATACGAAACATGTATTCATTCGAATGTTTCCAAGGATCGAAGAAATACAGTTGTTGATGTTCAGATACTAGCTAGTGACATGTAGCCTGAGTGTAAAAGACAAGGAAAAATAATTTAATATAAGCCAAGAGATTACTAGTGGCTAACGAAATCCTTATAAGCAGTTTGAAAGGGATGTTAAGAAATACTGAGATGAGGTGACATTTAGCTAAATACACTCTTTGAAAACAGAAGTTTAATTAAATTAAATTAAATTAAAGTGATTTACGTTTTGTGAGTTAATGGATGACGTGCGTATAAGATAGATAGATAGATAGTAGAGAGAGAGAGAGAGAGAGAGTGTGAGAGAGAGAGTGTGTGAGAGAGAGTGTGATTGAGAGAGAGAGAGAGAGAGAGAGAGAGAGAGAGCGAAGGCGATACACTAAAATGAAGTGCATTCACTGCATTCGAATCTATCGCATTCATTCATTCATTCAATACATTCAACCACATAGAAAGTATGTGACTTTCTCAAAATCATTCATTCAATTCAAATACATTGAATGAATGCACAGTTTAATTCACTTTCATTCTATTATGCACTCATTTTCTATGCGATTTGAAATAAAGAATGACTTTAGGAGCATACTACACACCAATTTTAAAAGTTTACATATTAAAATAATCTTCACAAAACATATGCATGTGCAGAACTATTTAAATTCAAAACTTATTGTAACTAAATTCTAAAATAAAGTTCCATCAATTGTTAATTAAATCCATAGTACTTCCACTTTATGCAAATACCAATGTACGACATCCATTAGTACACATTCTGGAGATATTTTTAACACTTTAACAACAAACTCCACAACAAAATGAACTCAAGTGGCACTCGATAGACAGACAGACAGACAGCCAAACACAGAGACACACAGACAGACAGACATATTGACAACCCAGCCTAGACACTTGTTCGTCGACTACTGGTTGTGGCTTTCACCATTTATTTTGTAACTTAAGCTGTGAGGGAAAATGTATGGAAAATTGTATTAGCAACTTGAATGAGTTATGTTGCGCTTTAAACATTTGTTTTCTGTCAAATTTGCCTGCGATAATAATCAGATTTTGAGTAATAATCCCTTGTAATGAAGTAAAAAAAGCATTACTGAAGACGCCCACACGCCGCGTGAAAAACTACGCGAGTCTGGAGAAACCACTTGAAAAAAACTTCGTACGATGATGTGTCAGACTATACTACTGACAGGCAAACGTCGCCGCCGCCGCCGGCAGCCAAAAATGAGCAATGATTAAATTACAAAATTTTCTCATGGAAAAACTAAAATATGATGAATTGATTTTGATTGATGAACTGCGGACAGTAAACGAGGGAAACAAAAACTAAAGAAACAGCTTTGATGCATTTAACGAAAAGAACACTTTTCATAGTGCTGCTGCATACAAAAATAGAGCAAGAGTGCCAAAAATTTAAAACAGAAAATCGATGTAACGTCGTCTAAGGGGGCGTGGTAGTTTCGCCTCTCATCTAGAAGCAGCATTAGCAGCGGCAAATATCCCAAAGTATTTCAACTCGAACCGCAACGAAATGAAGATGAATTACCCAAAGAAAAAAACTTGCTATATAGAAATCGAAAGAGGTTCTGCAACGTATGAGAACAGATGATGATTACCATGAGCGGCGGTGAAGGGAGCGGATTTCAGAGCGCGCGCAAAAATTTGTTTCGAAAGAAAAGCCGGTCTGGCAATGTCTGCCAACGTCATCGACATTGTAGGGATTTAAAGCAGTGCAGTGCGGCGTGTTAAAGATCTCTGATCGTTCAAGATAGACGGCCTCAACTTGTTGTATGACAAACGAACGAATGAGCAAGCAAATGAGCAAAACGAGTGTGGGTTGTGAAATTGTTTAGCAAAGTGGTATTGTAAAATTTTTGTGTTATAAGTAAAAACGCAAAAAATTTTATGTACATTTAATAAGCTGATAGCGAGATTATAAGTTATTTATAAAATCAGCTGATTTTTAAGAACAACAGCTGTTAAATAACTTTAGTAACTGCTCATGCCTTAACAGCAACAACTGATATTTTCATATTTTGTTGTTGGTCTGCTAACTATTTCTAAAGTTAGCAGACCAAGCTGTTTCACTGATTTAGAGTCGAGCACAAAACTCAGTCATTTTTCATACGAGACGAATTGGGCACCATTAGACATATCACTTTTCTACCAATATATAGTTAATTTGGATCTAGTTCATTTCGATCTAAAATTAAACTAATGTTGTACATTTATGAAAAATCACGATACTATTTATTTTCCAAACATTTTTCAAACCACACTCGTATCAAAAGAAACAGCTTGCCACAAAGAAATACAATTATAAACCATGTTGTTGCCAAGAAATTTACGCAGAAAAATTTGCTTGCCACATGATGTCGAACACACAAAATATGCAATAAGAGAGAAAAAAAAGAAAGCAAGCAAAGCAATGCATTTTTACCGCACACTAACGGCAAATGCCCCTTCTCAACACTATTTCAAACGTTTCATGCAACTCAGTCTATATCAGCAGCATATCATCCATCCCATCCAATACATCTATCCATCTGTCGGCAGCCGGCAACTGTTGCTGCCCTTCATTTTGAGGCATGGGCGCGCATAATACAAAAAAAAAAATACAAAAAAAAAAAAAAACCGCAAACAGAAATCCCAAATTCATCGCTGTCGTCTGCAACGAAGACGGAGACGTTGCTTGTTGTCGTTGTCTGTTGCAAATGTTTTTACGTGTTGCAAAATACTGCAACAGCAGCAACATCAACAGAAAAGGGGAAAAAAACGTATGCAGAAATGCACCAAAAAACGGCAAAAATGCCATTCGCAATTAGTTGCAGTGTTTTGAGACTTGTTCTTTATTTTATTTTCTCTTTATTTTCTTCTGTAAATTTTATTTGCAATTGCAACTTGTGGCATTTGTTGCTGTGTGTCTTTCAATTTGGCATTTTGATTTGAATTTGCTTTGAATTGAATTGAATTGAAGAAGTGACATCGTTCTCTTGAGTAGAGAAAGTACTAGGCGCTGAATTTTTTAAAAATATACTTTTTATGCCAACAGCTTCAGAAATAAAACAGTTAGAGCTGAAGTGTTTTCAAGTTGTACAATCCATAATTTATCCATTTTATAACTTCGAAATTGATTCTTATTGAAAAAATATTATTTTCAGTGTGATCGTTCTTTGATTATGACATTACGATCAAAATTAATAGAGAGCAAAAAATATAACAAGAAAGTTTTAACAACAACAGTTGAGAGAAATATATATGAATATGTATGATATGCAGACACTGGTAAAAAACCAAAAAGAGCAACGATACAGCGTAGCTACACTATTTGACACTGTGGTTTACCAGACTTCGTGTGCTCCGAAGCTATTTTTCCAATTAGCATTTGTGCCTTTTGTATTCTCCGAAGTCCTGTTCAATTTGTAATTCGGTAATTTGCTCTTTACGGCTTTTAAAGCGGTGTTTGGGGTTCATTTGCGTTTCTCTCAGCTCATTAACTCAACTTTTATTCAATGGGTATTAAGTAAGCTTAATATATTAAAAAGTATGATCGCTGAAGTTGCGCACTTGGACAATTGATTCGGCTCGATGGTCGAACGCTAAAGTTGTGCAGTTCGAAATTTGATCCGGCTCGAAGGACCAAATTTCGAACTGAGCATCTTTAGCTTTCGCCTGTTGTGTAGAGCAATCTCTTAAATAAGTAGAACAATTTCGTAATACAAATTGTAAATAATTGATAAACGCATGTACTTAGCTATCTTATATACATATTATGAGTACATTCATGCGCATTCATTGCGAATCAATCATTCATAATACAATTGAAATGCAAAATGCAATGCATATACTCATGCAATACTATATTATACACATAAATTCCAGAAACATTTTAAAAATGTAGAATATAAAAGCAAACTTTTGTACCTTATCAAATTGAGTTTAATTTAATTTGTGTTGCTCCAATTTCAAAAGTTTTGCACTAAGGCACACTTTTGAAATGTGTTACCAATTAATATTTTTTTATTCGACAAAAAAAAAGCGCAAGTTAAATGAGGTTAGTGAAATCATTAGGTATAATTTTCACCTTTTTCTATACTCGCGTGTACATACGTGTGTGCGCCTGTCGAAAAGTTGAGTGACGCACAAAATTAAATGAATAAAAAGTCTAAAAGCATTTAAAACACATTTAGCTGGTGTTGCCGCCTGCCTGCCTACTTGCATTGCTATATAGTTTGCATATAAACTGTACATTCGTATATGGAAAGTTTCGAGGTGGTAGCAGAAGAAGACGTTAACGTTGAAGTTCAGCGAAAAGTTTACGAGACCTTTTGCTGCTTTTAACTTGGCTAAAACGCGCTGACGCTGGTAGTAGTTAATTATGATGAACGTTAATTAGTTAATGATGCTGGCAACAGAAGCAGTGAAAGAACGGAACCCCAGTTGGCAGCACTGTGTGGCGTTAAAAGTGAGTGGCAAACTTTACATCTAAAATTAAAGCAGAACTGTGTCAAATGCATACAGTGTACTAGACGTAGCACTTATTTAGTAATATAGCAGGTCTTTTAGTGTAATTTTACAACTTAAATTGAGAAAATTCGATAAAATTGAAGATCAGACGGAAGTCGTTTTAATGAAATAAACCCAAAAAAAAAATTTTTTTTTCTTTATTTCCTTACATTGCCTAATGAAAATTTATGTGCTTAATGCGCTAATTGATGAAAAATGTTCAAGAAAAATGTCTATGTGTTTAGTATACACACGAGTGTGAGCAGTAGCGCCGTATTTAATGCTCATTAAAATAAGAAAAAGTGAGAAAAATCTTCTAATTGCTGTTTCAAGGTTGTTGTTTTCTTGCTTTTGAAGGGAAATGGAAATTTGCGACTTTAATTAAGACAAACGTCAGAGCTTTTGTCACTATGGCAACACTTACACACAAACACACACACACTCACACACACACACACAGACGGAGCACTTGCTTGTCTGTTAAAGTGATATAGTGTCTGTTCATCTGGCAACTCGCTAGCATACATGCTGTGTCAATTCTATCAATTTTCCTTTTACCTGACTTAAATTTTTTAGATAACCGTTAAGTGTAGCAAGTTTTGTTTTTTTGCCTGTCTGTCTATCTATCGGTCATATGTTGTCTGTCTATCGGTCTGTTATCGTTGCGTGCGTGTTTTTTGCTTAGTGCGAATTTTTTTCTTAATCTAGTCGACGTCGTCGTCGTCGTCTGTGCTAATTTTCTACCTGAAATCGAAATTGATTGACACTTGAACGTGACATGTACATGTTTCACCTAAATACCTTGATTTATTTATAGTTGCAATATGCTTCGGCTGTATTTTTTTTTCGGAACGTCTACTACTAAAATACCTCTAATATTTTTTACTCTGCTACTTTGACTGCCATTTACTTAAAATGAATTACTTTGGTTGGCTGTGCAAATTTGTTTTTATTTTGTTTTACTTTTAGTTTTGATGACAAAGTCAATTAACGTTCTCAACACTGAAAGTCATATGCAAATTTATGTTTTAGTAATTGATGGCCAGTAGAATTAAGTAATTAGCTGTGATTTTTCTTTGCGCAAATATTGAACTAATTTTTTGATTAGTTAGTTGATGTGCATGGATTTTAGACTCAGTCGAGTGGCAATACAAATTTAATTAGTCTTCAAGTGAACTTAAGAACATTGTTCAAGTAATATAGAAATTTATTAGTAGGCTAATTCAATTGTAAACTTTGGGCAGCAGAAAGTAGAAAAAAGGTATGGGATAACATTTTAATAGCACTGATCTGGGTATTTGATTAACGTGGTATTTGGTTATATTGTTATTTGATAAATTGTAAAAACACAATTAAAACTGTTGGCTGTAATAAACATTACTAATTATATTTGTAGTACTAAACCTAATTAAGTGATTAAAGGGTAAGTAATCAAAAGGTAATCCATAGCTGATGAAACAGATCAGAAACTTAGTTTAGATTGAATTAAAAATGAAGACATAATCAAATGAAAAAGTAATTAAGAGAATATTTCAGTAATTGCAAAGTAATTAAGTAGTAATCAAGTAGTCCATATGGGGTCCATCTCTAAGTCTAAGTTTTTGGGAACCACCAATTAATATAAGTGTAAAGCTTCCGTCTAATAGAAGCCACTATATCGAAATTCCAGTTGACGTTGACTGCACTAAAAAAAAAAAAAATATTCCAAAAGTGGGTGTTGGTTTGTATGGGCGCTACTTCTAAATATTCATAACCTATTGTACTGAACAAAAATTATGTTACCTGAATCCACAAATACGCTCCTTAGTTACCTGAATCCACAAATGGCATAGGGCCTATCATTTATGTTGAAGTTTGCACTCATTTTATACATTTTATTTGAAGAGTAAATAGGAGAACCGAATTGTCTAAATTTGATAGCTTTATCTCTCAGAGTCTCGTGTTTCATACGAACGGACGGACAGACGGAGCTGTTTTTATTGACACGATTTTTGATGCTGAACAAAAATATACGCCATGCCTCATTTTAGCTTAATGCATATACGCTATTACCCTATGGCTACAGGGTATCTTATTACTAATCATGCACTATTTTTTGTCCTAACGTACCAATATCTCCGTTTATATATATATTACGGGAGAAACAGTTATATCGTTGAAAAGAAATCGATGTGAAGTTACATATTTTTGTACTAATTTTACAAAACGGACGTACGAAATACCTGCTTCACCCATACAAAAATAATCATAAACGGCAATACCGTACTGTGTGCACTCGAATTCACTCAGATTCGTGCATATTACTTACTTTGTTTGCGCTTTATACTTCACTTCACTTCTCCATAGTGTTTTTATAACATTCACACATTGTGTAAAATGGTATTATCAGTTTGTCTGAAAGTATATATATTCTTGATCAGCTCGACGAGACGAGTCGATCTATCCAGTTGAAATTTCTCACATACACTTCTTTTTGTTGCAGTTTAATAGAGTGTTAAGATTTACCCGCCACGCCCACTTTTTGGGGTAGCCCCCATACAAACCCACCGCCCACTTTTGACTTTTTGTGTGAAAAACATGTTTATTGTAGTCAATATCAACCTAATAGTTGATATGGTAACTTTCACGAAATGAAAAATTCGGTCGGCGTAAATGGTTAAATTTTGTTTAATGAAAGATACTATTACAAACAGTCTCTCTTTCTGTCTTGTTCTCTATCACAGAATCATTGCTGAGTGGAGATATGTTAAGCAATGAAGAAGATGTATAGCAGAGAGGCCCAGACCGTGAGCGCTTCATGCACATTTGTTTTTGTAATCCACTGCAACATAGGCAGAGCAGTGTTGCACACACGCTACTTTTTGCACTAACCATATGAATTATACAAACAATTTCGTTCTGCATATATGAAAGAGCAAAGCGCCTTTACCAAAATGTAATACAACAACAGATTCACATTTTTGTTTTTTTTTTTTGCCTATACACTCAGCTCTTTGCATCAACCAGCGAAATTTACACATACAATTCGCTTGTTTTTTATTATGTTTTTGCGTATATATAGCGAATAGGAAATCAGTAACAGTTATAAGTGTATTGGTGTGTGTGTTCATCCATTTGAGACGTTTGGGCATCCCTGATGTATGGATAAGAGACATATTATATAGTTTGTCACTCTTTTTACTTCTCTGTGTATATTACTTTACTTTTCTACAGCATCAAAAACTTAAGAAATCATTTTTAAATAGGCACAAAAAAATAATAAAATAAAAGAACTACACAAATATTCTTCTTTCTATACGAAACTGACATGCATACCAAACATATTACAAATAACTTACTATAATATAAAAATGCAATGAATTGCAACATATTTTAAACAAAACAATAAAAACTTAAATATTTAGAACAAAACGCTAGCAAAAAATATCTTATATACTCATCTCTCTATATATATGTGTATTCTTTTACAGTCCACACAACAACAGAATCAACCACAGGCACTTATCAACAAGTCAAACGATGATCTACGAAGAAAACGCCCAGAGACAACACGGCCAAATCACATTCTACTCTTCACCATAATAAATCCCTTCTATCCCATCACAGTTGTAAGTACAAAATAAAACTATAAAAAAAGAGAAGAGCAAAAACAAAAATATACCAAATATATACTATATATAAATATACTACTTATAAGATACAAATCAAAAAAGATACAGCAAACACACAAATCAAACGTAGCTAAATACAGACAATAGATACTCGTACTTACTTAAAAAATAGTAGACAAATACATTTAAAGCTATTTAAGTAGCATATTGACAACACTTCGATGAAGATGCCGCTTGACAACGCGCTGTATACAGATAAGTAAGATACAATTTTTGTTTTTTTGTTTTTATTTTTCTATGCAAATGTATCTAGATATATTACAAAGTTTTATTTATTTATTTTTTTCACACGTTTATTGTTTGTTGTGTATATATCTTCACACGATTCGTAAATGGCAACTTGTCACTTGCCACTTGAGTAGTTAAATACTATAGAACTGGGCTATGAAAGAAGAACGGACGGACGGACGGACGGAACACCTCTTATACAATAGAATATACCTTGTCTTTCTTGTCGGCAGTTAACTTGCAACACTTCCGTTTTAATGTACGAGTATGTGCGTTCTTTGTCTTATATGCATCTACTATCTCTGTCTGACGACCGACGACGCCATTTTGTCAGTGTTTAAAAACAATAAACGGTTGAGTGTCTGTCTGTCTGTCTGTATGTGTGAGAAATTGTTTTGAGTGTTAGCCTGAGAGCATTGTTAGACGTACAACAACCTACTACAACAACAACAACAACAACAACAACAACAACAACAACCAAAACGTTCATAAGTGTTGCAAAAAAACAAAATGAAAAAAAAAGTGTTGCAAAAGCAAAATGGCGTATAAAGTACTCAAGTGGGCCAGTATATGAAAATATCTCGTGCAAAAAAAAAAAACAAAAAAAAACCATACATTCTGACATAGTTAAAGTCTAAAAACCGAGATAGCGTGTGCTGTGTGCGAGTAAGAGCTAAAGATATACATGCGGAAGTACATACAACATTGCGTACTCATACGCAATCTGTATATGAAAAGAGACAAGAAAAAAAAACAAAAAAATAAAATAAATAACAGTAAAAAGAATTGCATTTTCCAACACTTTGGAAACACTTGAAACTGTACAAAACAAGCGACATAAAATTTTGTGAAGTGGAAAACATGCAACATAAATGAAAAAACGAAACGAGCCAGTCCCAAAACAAAAAAAAAAAAAAAAAACGAAGTAAGCAAGCAGAAAAGCATATTATTTTTCCCTGCTGCTGTACAGCAGGGCAATGGCACATCCTGGTATGCGTGATGTCCTATACAGTATCTCCAGCAGCCGTATAGTCCTTCAAACGCACAAACAGTGTGCGAAAATGCATTCAGACATATTAATTCGTGCACAAAAGTGACTTTTGCTACTCCTTTTTGAGAGTTTTTTTTTTTTTTTTAAATTCTTTATTTTTCCAGTTGCCATCGATGTCAGTTGGCTTTGCTTGACAGAAATCCTTTTGCAATTGGATTTATGCTGTTTACTTTAAGGCAGCCGTTGCCTTTTGTTTTTTTCATACAGATTTTCAGCTGTAAAGATTTTTCACAGTTCGTTTGTTTGCATAGTTTATATTTTGTTTGAAGTATTCAGATTTTTGTTTGAAAGCCTTTTATTATTTTAAGCTTCATGACATTTTGAAGTTTTGTGGAGCATTTTGTTTAAATTTGTGCATAACCGAATTGCTAGATAGAATTGCTCTTTTAAGGTAGACACATCTTACAAGTTAGCCAGCTCTCCTAGCTCTGAAAATACATATAAAGTTTTTTAAATTAACCAACACTACTTTTAGTGTGAATGTTGTTGAAAATATGAATTTGAACTAAAAATGTTTGTGGTCATCTATACTAAGTGGTAACATAACACTGAAAATCTTGTTGCGTTTTAAAAAAATCCATTAAATCTGTCGAACTGAACACCAGTTAAAACGCATGGTTTTTACCATCTATGTTGAATTAGAAGTTAACAATGAGAACTAAAAAGCTTGAATTGTTTCTATTGAATGCTGCTTTAATTCATTTGGATTTTGCGTACACCAAATTATGCAGTTTTGCATGCTGACATAACTTCCGAGGTGAAAATAAAAAGCATATGCAGGAAGCACATGAACAGCTGTTTCAAATTCACACAGACTGGCGATGAAACGAAAACTCAAAAGGAAAGTCCTAACCCAAGGGCTGTATTCATCAATCATGACACCATCCGATTAGCACTAGTTCCGATCGATAAATTTTGGCTAGGTTGAACGTGGAAGCCAAAAATTAGGTAGATTCGTGAATAGACTCAAAAGATCACTTTATTCGTTCCGGAATCTGCATGATTTTAGAAAAATGTGGCTATCGATATGCTGTGTTTTGAATAATATAAAGGTGCTACGAATAGGGATGACCAAAATTTAACGGCTCCTGGGGGCCACTTTGTTTACCAATCTTTGTAATATAGTAGCAATCCGTGAAACTCGGCTTATATCCCATGGCGAATTTTCCATCTGTGAAAGATGGTGTTAATACAAGAATTGAAGCATCTATTGGAAGTGTTCTGATTGGTCATTAAAACAGTTGAATATGGAATCTGAATTTCATCGAAATAGCACCTTGAGAGACGCATTTCTTACTTCGTAAATAAATACAGACTCATCGTCTCATTATTATTATTATTGTTATTTATGATGGGGACATATGAAACTGCGACCTAAAAAGGTCTATTGTTAGTCCTACTGAATTAGATGAACTGCCCTAAGCCTATATGTTGAATGAATCTTAATACTTTCCCAGGATCCAGACTTCTCAGTTGCTCCTTTTTGATAAAGTGATTACATATCATTCGCAGTCTGCCTCTAGCTACAGCTTCACATTCAGCAAGAATGTGAAGAGGGGTCTCCGCTTCGTGCTCGCAGAATCTGCATTCGGGTGAGTTATGTATCCCCAAAACATATAAATGTTTCTTTAGTCTAGAGTGGCCCGTTAGTAGTCTTGTTAGCATTCTTAATTGGTTCCTACCTAGTGGGAGTATAGTTTTCGATCTGCTCGGGTTGTAACCCTTCTTACAACTTACCCCCTAGAAGTAACTTTGCTTGTCTTAGTTCTTAGCTTGTAGCCCAGTGTTGTTCTTTTAATATATCCTTCTCTTTGCGGATTACTTCCGATATAGTGTGTCTCCCTTGCCGCTTCTTGTCGTGCAAGCTTGTCCACTAGTTCATTACCGGGATTATTGTTATGACCAGGCACCCACAGCAGAGATACTCTGTTGTGATCGTCTAGTTTTTCCAATAGACCATTTGCTTCAATCAATAGCTTTGTCCCAACTACGTTTGAGTTAAGTGCCTTCAACGCAGCCTGGCTATCTGAGAGAATAACGATACCACAGTTGTCATCGTCTCATAGTCTCACGCAGTAGTAACTTACGTATTTTCATTCATTTTTAGGATTATTGGTTAGTTTTGTTGAATCTCGTTAGTGTTCACTTACTAGTTTTTTACATTTACTCGTTATTTTCGTTATACTTGTAGTTTTGTCTTATTCTAGTTAGCTTGGACTTACTCGTTAGTTTATTCCTTTTTATGCATTTTACGTGTTACTTGTTTTCTTTTTTTTTTTCTTTAGTTTAAAGTCTATTAAAACCCCGGTTTCAATGAAGTTGCTGTTTTTTCTTTCACTTCAACTTTCAGCGTTTGATTCATGCATTTTCTATCTAACATAACCGCTTAATCAATGCTGAGTAATAGCGAAAAGTATTTGAATTTTTTATATTTTTTAATCAATGCAGTACATCTCTTGTTACAAAAGTTAGTCATACCATTTGCAGTTCAATAAGTTTCAAGTATGGATTACAGCTGCAAATATATCATTCTCCTTTTATTTTTTGCACAAAGTCCAGCTTGAAACTCAACCAGCAGGAAAGTAATTAAAATTTCAATATTTTTTCCAATACAAATAGAAATATTGTACATTATTTGTATAAAAAATATTAGTACAAATAATAAGCGTTGCCCTGCAGAATTGCCACATGTTTTTTTTTGTTGTTGTTTGTAAATGGGGAAGAAAAAAATTTGCATATTTAAATATCAATCAAGTGTGCAGTGTGGTATTAGAATAAAAATACTGCAAAATTCATATCGATTTGTCAAAACAAAAAAAAAAAAAAACATATATTCAATGAATAAACAAAATGTTTGTATTGCAGCAAAATAAATAGTAGAAAATAAATAAAAAACTATCTATGTAAGAAATATGCAATACGAGAGAAATGATTTTGAAAAAAAGACATAATAAATAAAGTACGCAGAGTTGACAGGCTTATCATACAGATAGATGACGATGCTGCCACCCACTTTCAATTTGTTTTGCTGCTATTAAATTCAACGATGTGGCAACGCAACCGCATGTGTTGCGTGATTCTATCAGTATGAAGATTTTTCACCAACAACTGCATATGTCACATATTGAAAATCAACATTCTTACCCAACTAGAAGTAGAAGTCAGGCGCAGCAGCAGCAGCAGCACACAGCTGGAAGCGCAGTTCAGCCAACCGTTCTGCTGATAAGCCTTTTCAAAAAGCTTTTGCATTATGTGCATGTGTACTATAATGTGCCGTTAGGGGGCGTTCGTTCAGGGTAGCATTTACCCATCATCATCAAGTATGCAAAGCTGTGTTGGCGTCTAAATTGGAGCCTGGTAGTAGGCGCTCCTACAGCCAGTGAGCCAGTCAGTCAGTCAGCCTCATCCGCCTTCATGTTTGATATTTTATTGAACGTTATTTAGTTGCGCATGCATGGCTGTGTTGTCTCATGTATACGTACATACATACATATATGGGAGTACGATATATCTAAATATACGAGTATACAGAAAACGCAAATTGTATCCTTTGCTTGTGGCTTACAGAGTACCACTCTGCCTGCATGCTATGCTTCAACTAATGCTTTTATTATTATTTTTTTTCTACTGCTTTGTTTGTCAGCGAGATTAAATTCTTCTTGCGCTATAGTCCAACTTTTTTCTTTGGAAACTGCTGCCATTTTGTTTTTTTATTTTTCATTTTGTTTTTTTTTTTTACCCATAGTAGAAGTACTATTATTACAACGACAAACGCCACACACAACAGACAACAGAGTTCTTAAAAAAAAAAAAATAAAATGAGTGAGTGAGTGGATTTAGTTGGGAAAAAAGGAAAAAATTGACCAACTTTAAGTTGGATTATTTAAAAAGTTTTGCTGCTCACATGCAGATTGTACTCTCGTTACATAAAAACAGAAAAATAAAAAATTTGCTTTTGAGTGTTGTGTCTCTGGTTCCGGAAAGTTTTCTACTTTAAAGCTTAAATAAAAGATCTAGAAACTAGTAAGGAATTGCGTACTAAAGAAGTGCACTCGTTGTTATAAATTGTGGCACAAATCTATTTTTTAGAGTTTGTAATTTCTTCACTTGGAAAACTGTTCATGCAAAGAGACAAAGTAACTTTTCTGAACTATTAGTATTGGTCGACTAAAGAAATTTGCTATTGTTATGCAAATTTTAGTTGACAAGTTTTCTTTTTGCTTTAAGCACACAATTGCAAATAATTCGAAATAATGTTAAAGATTTTCGAAGCAGCTGAAATTTTAAGTACATTTTTGATAGATCGTTTTAGTTCTACCAATATTTAAGACGCTTTAAACATAGTAAAACATTGAGTGTGAGTTGTCTGACTTGTTTCTTTAACAAATTGTTATTCATTTTAAAATTAAGTTAATTTTACTATTAAACCTGGTAAAAAATAAATGGATCATTACATTTTTTAAGCATTATAAATCGCCGGAACCGAATGCTTTCATACCTTATCACTTATCTAGTCATGTATTGAAGATAGTGCCTTAATCTTGACTGTATATCCAATTTATGGAGAGCTGATTTTTATTCCTAAAGCATATTATAAATCCCACTCATATTCCGAGAATTTCCTTCTTGCTTAAGATTTTGAAAAAAATAATTGAGATCTTCCTAAAACAACACGCTTGCAGAATTTAGAATTTAAAAGAATTGTAGAAGTCAAGATGGTATACTCTCACCATTTCTATTGGTCTTAGGCGGTGAACAAACTGTTAAGAAAGAGGGAAGTGACACCTGACGACGTAGTGGAGTGTTTCCCCAATCCATATGGGACTTAATCTTCTTATGGGCAACATGCTTTGGCTTAGCAGTTAAACCGACAAAAATGCAACTTATACTATTTAGAAGGTTATACAAATTCCAAAATTATCGTATAAACCTCCCATTACAAAAATCACGTCTCAATCCATCTCTTCTGGCTAGCCGGTGATAGAGATATCTTGTGCTATGCTTATTCTTCAAAGAAAGTGCGGGGTTGCTGGATTCCACTATTAAAATTGTTTCTGATAAACACTCACACTAAGCATCTTACGAGCACATGCACGGCTGTAGGTAGAATATGACTTGAGGAACTGTTGGGGGAACTTCTTTCTTCAAGACCTAATAGATATTTTAAAAACGGATCTGTGATCCATTTTGAGTTTGAAAAATCATCAAAATGGTTCACGTCACGAGATGGGTGGAGATTAAATAAATATACATGTATAAGAAGCAATAAGTACAAATAAGAAAAAATAGATGTACGGTCAAAGTGCCGTGTTTGCTTGGTGTTTCTTCGAAATACCTCTTAAACCTCAATTCCTGTATAAACCTCAAAATGAATACAATGAATGCTGCGAGCAAGATTTTATCAATACAATCACAGATCGTTTTAATATGAAAACAGAGTTTTCACTGTGAGTTCCCCGAACGAATTACGTTTTTTCGTTTAAATGACCGATTCATTGTCGATATCATAAACAACCCCACAAGCAGCTGATATATTTAGATAAAGCGAACGTCATTTTGCCACTCACATGTTAACGACAACAAACATTTGCCAGTGCAAATGGAAAATGTTGAAAATGTGTATGTTGGGAATATTGGTCCAATTGGAGAGGCCCTATTAATTAAAAGAATTTAGTTCATTATTCGAACCATAATGTATAATAACAGTAACAAAATACATGTATGTATGTTATAATTTATTGAGAAGTATTGAGTGTGAGGTAAACGATATAGGTAAAATTAAACAAATATATTAGAGGCAAAATAAGTGCATGAGAAAAAATGCATCCTACCCAAGCTATTTAAAATTCTAAAGAACAAACTTTGAATTCCAAATCAAAGTTCACAGTATTACTCAAAATTATCATGGAGATACTTTCAATCAATTAATAAGTAGTCATCTTATCTAATAATATTAATCATCTTATTAACAAGTAAAATCCAAAACAACCTATTCAAATTACAACAATTACTCAGAACCAAATGCAGCCTTAGAAATTTCAAATTAAAACCAAAAAACGCTTATTAGATTTCAGCTGATATCTAATAGTAAACTCATGTGATACACTTGAAATATTGAAATTCAAATGGTTTACAAAAACGGTAACTGATACTAAGCGTAAACTTACAGCCTTGACAGAGGCATTGGTGGTTAAACTAAGCTACTCGTATGTTTTTGAGTGCATAGGTAGGTCTGATGACATAATTAAGCCAAAAATTCGAGCTTTACGAGATCAAGTATATCTCCATTGCTATGACATTGTATGACTTACATTGCTGCAACTAAGTATCGCCATGCAATTGAACACCTGAAAAAGCATACAAGTGAGTGTCACAATACAAATCAACAATGCATTTTGCCGCTTCGTCTGCTAAGCTTATGTTGAGTGTTCGTTTGGCTCATTAACCGCAGTTTAATCTGGTTTTAGGTTTTTGCGGTTATTAGTTCAAGCAGTCAATGTCAAAAGTGTCGTATGCCAACCACAACTACAACCACTCCATTAGTACAACTACTACTACTACTACGATTGGCTCTAGACCATATCGTGCATACAATTTTTTTCGCTGTCAGTTGGCATGTTGACAACAATTGTGCTTTTGCGCACTCATATAAAACGCGTCCCTTACTACGCAGTAATGTTGTCGAACGCATAATGAGCACGTTTAAGTGGTAGGGCATTGGCGGAAAATAAGGCAGACAGAGTCGTCAGAGCTATTATGTTGTGCAAGCTATATTAGATAGGCTGATTGCTGTTCAGCTAATGTACTATATGCTTTGCATTAAAAAATTTCACTTAGAACGGTGCTGCCAACTTAATGCATTTTTAAACATGCAGTGTTGTATTGCTTTACAGCGCTGTCAACTTGTCTTGCATTACAATGCATTAAAGAAATTGAGAACTATTTTGTGTTATTTGAATAAAGCATAAAGTAGTTTTCTTTTTTTGTAACAATTTAGTTAAAACATTTAAAGCACAGGCTTAAGACGTTCATTCATATATTAGCGCATATTAAATTACTAATTCAAGTTTACTGTTTTGTGATGTATTAAGTTGCTACTCAATTTCGTACTCAAAACTGTCGAATTAGTAAAACTTCTACTCAGTTTGAGTTTTTGCTGTCATAGTGTGGGTGTCATTTAGATTTTTTTTTTTTTTTTAGTTTTGTCACTAAATCCCAACGAAGCGTGTAATTTGTTACACGAGTACTATACATATTCATATCTATTTGTTTGTCATTGTACATTGCTTTTGCTTTGATTTTATATATCTTTAAATGTTAACTGAAATATTTTGTATCTAAAATGGGGTTAAGTGTGACATAAAACAAAAGCTAAAATCAAAACAAACAAAAAACGACAGCTACAACGAAGTTCGTCGTACATGTGTATGTCAAAATTTTAATTGTAGCTATTGTTGCAGTTAATTACTGTGATTTTCTACTAAACGCGCTCTCGCCTCCTTTTTATACTGACCCAACATTTAACTTATTTGTGTTTTGAATAAATCATTTTTATACTATTGTTGATGTCTTTTAAATATGTGCATTTAAATATGAAATTCGGTAGCACATTTTTGTAGTATTTTAAATGATTAATTAAAAGAGTTCATATATATTCTATATACATTTTAAATGAATTGGTCATTGTAAAAATGGCGTATAAACTGAAAAGACATGTCTTTGTTTTATTGTTTATTTAATGAATGTCAATAGATAAACTAGTATTTATATAAATATTATGCTGCCAACTTAGCTGAGCGAGTTGCACGTAATAGCAAGCGAGTAAGACGAAACTAACTAGTTGATACTTCTAACTAGCAAGTGTAGAACTAACGAACGTTTCATCTAACGAGTAAGACGAAACTAACTAGTAGCTACTTCTAACTAGTAAGTGATCGAAACTGACGAGTATGTTCATGCTATAAGAAAGATGAAACTAACTGGTAGGAGGAAAATAAAGAGATGAAAAAAAGATGAAACTAACTGAGAAGCGAAAAATAACGAGTATGACAATGACGAATAAGTTAAAACTAACGAATACATCAAACTAAATAGAAACTAACGAGTAAGACAACATAATTGTGTTTTTCTGCAATATTTACTGCTAACTGAGAACTTTTCTTTGTCTATTCTATTTTATCTCTACTAGAAATGTAACAGATAACTTAAACAATTTATAACTACAATTTAAACATGTCGTATTAAGCTATTAGATACACACATAACGTTCTAAAGCGCATTTGCACGTTTGGTGTACCGTGACATTAAATTAGCTTATGTGTGTTACTGCTTTATGCCGTATTTAATTTGAATTTCAAATGTCAAATGGCATGTAGTGTGTGTTGCGTTTATATGAAGTAGAGCTACAATTGAGTTGGCGTTGAGTGTCCTTTACAGATTTTTTTATTTTCTTTTTATTGTATCCTTTTAATGTTCGTTTTTTTTTTTTTAGTTGGCTTTAAGCTTAAGCGTGTGCTCGTTATATGTCACTCTAAGCAGACGTACTGTGTGGGAGTAGATTTTTTATATCTTTTTTTTATATTTCATGCTACTTTAAACTCATGCAGCAGTTAGGCCAAAGCCTCAAACGTCCAAACCACTAACCAACGCGAAGTAGAAGAAAAAAAATATATATTTATATATATACTACATACATGAGGAGTTAACTCGGCAATCCTTTATGGTTTTAGCTTTTTGTGGTTTTCTATGTACTCGTTGCTATAGCATTAAACAGGGGATGGTTAGTTGGTTGGCTAGGCTATAAAATAATCTCCCCCCTTGAGTCACAAGCATACAATTATATACACATATTAGCCTGAAATTTTCTGTTTCGTTTGTTAACCTAAGCAATTCAAATATATGTTTGTATCTACCCAATTGTACTCTGCTTGCTTTTGTATGTGGATTGGTTTAGCTTCCGTTTTAGTTTCTCATTTTAAAAACCATTATTATTGCATTGTATTTAGAAATATCTTGACTCGTTTGTGGCTCTTTTATTATCACTAAGTTGAAAAAGTGGTCAGAGTTTTGTGATTTTATGAAAATTCTGAAAAGTTTAATTTATTTAATTAAAGAAAAATAATTCATAATGCTTTGTTTGAAACAAAAGTTGCATGTAAATTGAAAAACTTTTCAATTGTGTTGTCATAAAGCGGCAATATTTTTTTTTTTTTTTTGAGAATTGTGCATGGTTGAATAAAATTGAAGGGTAACTAAATGTTATTGGACATTGTATCACATTTAACCATAAGACTTCAACTACAAGGAGACTAGGTTTTAAGTGGTTCTCAAATTTATCAATTTGGTTCTAATTGTTCGTGCGAACAGGCATTATTTATTCAATAGTTTGGAAAGTTTGGTGCACGAACTTGATGCTTAGTGCTACCTTGGAAGATTACACAGTTAAATGAGCTCTTTTACTTCTGTTCTTCACCACCTCTTTAACTCGAGTCTCCATAACGAATTTATTGCTTGAAGCTTCTTTGAATGAATAGACAGTTAGATAAACTTTTTAACTATATGGCTTCATCTTAATTTTGGTTCTAAAATCTTCTTTGAACGAACAGACAATTGGATGATCTCTTTGATTCATAGTCTCCATTACTAATTTGTTGGCTGGAGCTTCTTTGAATGAGCAGACAGTTGGATGAACTCTCCATTACGAATTTATTGCTTAGAGCTTCTTTGAATAAATAGACAGTTGATTAAACTCTTTAACTCGAAGACGCCTGGGGCTTTTTTCAAAGACCAGACAGTAGTCTCCATCAAAAATTTCGTTCTTGAAACTTCTTTGAAAAACCCGAAAATTGGATGACTTCTTCAACTCTTTGTCTCCATTACGAATTTGATGCTTGAAGTTTCTTTGAAAGACCAGACAGTTATATTAACTTTTTAACTCCAAGTCTGCATAACAAATTTAGTTCTTGGAACTTCAAAGAACTCTTTTACTTGAACTCTATATTGCACATTTGGTGTTTGGAACTTTTTTGGGAAACTAGAAAGTTGGATGCACTCTTCAACTCTTAGTCTCCATTACAATTGTGATGTTTGCAGCTTCTTTACACGACCAGATAGTTGAATCCACTCTTTAACACTTAAATTTGAATTTGATGCCTTGAGCTTCTTTGCAGAAACAGACAGTAGGATGAACTCTTTAACTTATAGTCTGCACTACAAATCTGTTGCTTGGAGCTGCTTTGAATGAACAGTCAGTTGGATGAACTCCTTAACACGTAGTTTACAATTTGGCTCTTTGAGTTTTGTTGAAAGACTAGACATTTCACTTTTATTATTACCTCTTAATTTACAACACAACTTTGAACTTTTTTGGGTTTTTGAAGAACTTGCGACTGAAACTGCATATGTGTATCTATGTAAAAAACAAAGAAATCAGCGGTCGATGTTCCGAGTTGTGCGACTCTTTTAGTTCAAAAACGCGATTCTCTGACTATATTTTAAATAGTCTTACTAATAAACAAGAGAAAAATCTACTCTAACTAACAGTCAACTATAAATTTGTATCAGCTGTGAACAACAATTTGTTGCTAAAAAATACCATCAAGCGAAAAAAGTAAATTTTCCAATACTACATTCTTAGCAGCTGTTTTGTAACTAAATTAGTATCGACTCTTATTAGTACGATTTGCAAATTAGTACAGACTTTTTTAATTGTACTCGATTCTAAATAGTGTTTGTAAGTCTTAAAGTTTTTAACTCATTTTAAACTTTAAGTTGAAAATTCAAATGCTTTAAACTCTTTCAACTGGTTTTTCTTTTCAATTCAAACTCAAAACTAAAGCAAATGCCAACACAAAATACAATCAGCGCATGCCTTAAACCACTAGAAGATATCGCAATATATACTTCTATACTTCCATTCCTTACAAATCAGCAGCCATTGTTGCTTGTTATCCTGTTTTAGCTATTGATATCCTTGCCTGCTACTCAGGCATTCATATGTTGTCGTCGTCGTTGGCGTATCTTAGACTACAACATCGTCTCCATCATCTCATCGTCGTTTATATAATCAAGTAGCACTAGAGAAGTTGGAGAAACCATTGATGACAGCCCAAGATGTGTATATACCTAGATTTTCTTCTTCATTTTTTGCGTGGCATATACAACTTATCTACTTATAGTGCCTTTGGGGCAGACAAGTGTGGCTTCCAAAATGGCAAATGTGAAGAGCTTGCTGCTTTCTCTAAGAGTACAATGAAATTCCTGCTCGTCGCTTAGGCCTTCATGTATATATATTGTCGACAACATCTACGGTATTGATTGCGCCTCAATTCTGTTGAGTTTGGTTGCTGCCTATCTGCTGGCTGGCTCTCAAGTGTATAATCAAACAGTATCAACGACTGTCATCATCATCAAGCAACCAACAAACCAACTGAACCAGCCAACATAGACTCATAAACTCGCTGTATGCAGCTAAGAGTGATTATTACTGACCGGCATAAAGTGAGATAGATACATACATACATAGATATCTGCATCTTGTGGCAATTTCATTTGTGGTTAAGTTGCACAGTTGCTAGCAGAACGCCTCGAGTTAAAAGCAGCAGCAGTAGTAGCAGCAGCTTGTAACTAGGTATCTCTGTGCTATATATTTTGTCGCAAATTGTGACATTGAAAGGAAACAGTCATTACTGCGTCGTCTAATATAGTATTTGTATCTGCTACTACATTTCCTGTAAATTGACACATTTTGTGCTGCAACATTTTGACTCGCTTCGATTTGTTATAAATTGTTTGTGCTTTAGAAATTTATATATCTAAGTCCATTCTCACGTGTCTCTTAACTTTGTAACTGAAAACACTTGACATTTTAGTATTGCATTTGTAGATTTTATTCCAGTTTATTGCATCTTTGTTCCATTTTAACATGAAATTGCTTACACAGATCTCAAGAAGTATTTTAGTACTTACTATAACTAAAAAAAACTTAAAAATATTTAATACTTTACAATTTTTAAGCGTTACGCAACACTACAAAAGAAAAATGAAACATAAACGCTGTATTCCGATATCTAAATAGTGGTACACCAGTCAGACAAATTTGGGGCTATTTTATTGTAAATCTATGCTCCATTTGCGGTTTTCTGGTCTCTAAGTAATAAAAAAAGTAACATTTAAACAGAAGAATACTCCAAATTTGGTTTATCGCGCAGTTTTTAGCCTTTAAATAACGGGATATTTAACAGGAAGCAATTTTTACTTGCTAAAGCTATACTTTAAATTTGATGCTTCGAGTAAGCATATGTTGTGGGGCTATTAAGTAAAAACTCTTACATAAATCTCTAGCCCAAATTTGATGTTTTGAGTGTCTCTGATCTCTAGGTAACGGGAGCCCAGACAGAAAACATATTACTTGAGACTATTGTAAGAAAATATGTAGCTTAAATTATGTATTTTTAGCTTCTCTGATCTCGAAACAACGAGCTACCATGCAATACCATCTCTAGTTAACGTGTGACCAGTTAGATATAATCATGCTTCTCTGATGTATACATAACGGGATATCAGTTAGAATTGAGACTTGTAATCGATAAGTCAATGCCATAAATACGATGCTTCGAACTCTTTTGATCTCTGGTTAACGGGATAACAAACAGACAGAAATTAGTGTTTCCTTGATCTCTAAATAACGAAACACCAAAAAGGCTGAACAGCTATGAGTGGTTTAAATAATAGCATATCAAACAGGCAGATGAATTATGTCGTTTGGTCTCAAAACTAACGAGTTAACAAATAGGTAGATAGCTAACAGTTGTCTGATCTTTAAAATAACAGGATACTATGTGTTCTATGATCTTTAAAATAACGAGATATGGGTTGTCTGATCTTAAAATTAACGGAGCACCAAACAGACATATAAATTATGCGTTCTCTGATCTTTTCAAGATAGGGATATCGAAGAGGCAGTTGAATTATATGTTCCATGATCTCTATATAACGAACTACAGACAGGTACTAAAAAGCCAGAAGAATTGACGTTATTTCATGCTCTGAATAATAGAAAACACCAGAGTCAGTACAAACCATTTGTGTAGGAAGCGTCGCAATCTATACACATAAATAATTTTAAATTATGCACCAAGGACACAAACTGCAAATGAACCAAACAAAAAAAATGTGAGTCTCACAACAAAGTTTGTGATTTGTATAATTATGACTAAACAAATTCAGATGAAAAAACTGAAATGCAAAGTGAAATAAAAACTGAAGAAAGCAGTCAAAGGTGAAAGTTGATGTTTCACATTTGTAAGAACAAATTTAACAGATATGTATGAAAAAGGATTGAAATAAGCACATGTATGAAAAACTACGAGAAGAAAAAAAAATAAGAATAAAAGTAAGAAAAAGTTAAGAAAATTTTGCGCTTTGCTGCATTTTTTAGTGCACTTCATAAATACTTCACAAGCATGACGACGAGAACAACAACGTTGAGAATGTTTCAAGAAAAGCGTCAGCGAAAGGACGACACACTGACTTGAAGTAGTAGCAACAAGAAATGCATTTAAAACAGAATATGAAAATCTGCGCAGAGAAAAAATAGTACGCAGGACATTTGAAGCAGTTGGCAAAATGGTCGTCGCCGTTGCCGCCATTTGCCTCAAGCATTACAGCAGCAATAAGGACAGCAGGCAGGACTATAACTATACAACGAAAAATAAAAAAAAAAGAAAAAAAAGTGGCAAGCGAAACGAAATGAAATATTAAAGCGTCATGAGACGACATGAGTGTCGCGCGTTCTAGTTTTTTTTTTTTTGCCAACTACAGCTTCATCTAGTCTTACTTACTTGCCTGTATTTTTTATACCCACTACCCCCATAGCTTAAAAGGGTATATTAAGTTTGTGCAAATGTATGTAACAGGCAGAAGGAGATGTAGTATAAATATTCTTGATCAGCATCAGAAGTTGAGTTAATATAGGCATGTCCGTCCATCCGACTGTCTGTTTGAATGAATTGATCTCTGAGACTATAAGAGATAGAGACTTAAATTTTTGGATATTTAGACGCTCTTTCTCCTCAGATAACTAGTAATAAATGGTAACCCCCATACAAAGTTTTTACTTTTATAATTAAAAGAAATTGTTTAATAATTCTAATAAAATATCCCGCATATATCCAGATCGAACCACTTAAGAATATTGTCTATGGTTCGTATAAAAATACTTAAACTAGGTACAGGGTAGCTCGAAGTCGAGCACACTCGACTGCAAAGTTCTTCGTTGTTTTTTTTTTCTTTCACTGTTGCCCAAAGGATAACGCTACGCAGGACATTGCAGTACGGCACAAAGCGTGAATTACATATAGCAAAAGAAAAGGATATTATATTTTCTGCAAGTAGCAGCAAAGTTAAGTTGAAATATGGGCTTATAGTAAAAAAAAACTTTTTTTTTTTTTTTTTTTTTTGATAAAATAAAATGCCGAAAAGCGCAAAAGGCTTGGGCAATAAAACAGTGACACTTTTGCGCAAATATTTTTGCTGCAAGTCGCAAAAAGTGGCAGTTTGTATAAAGAACAAAAAGAAAATTTATTTTCGCCTGCGGCTAGGCAAGTAAATGTAGCTATTCGCCATAGTCATCAACGGACTATGTCGTCGAATGGCGTTGATGAAGTCATAACAAATTGCATATAATTATGTTATATAATGCTGCTGCATAAGCCGAAAGATTGCTGTGTCTGCACTTAAGCTGTAACGGGAAAAATTCTGAAAAAATAATGTTATAGAATGCTTAGCAGAAAAAAATGTTGTAATTTTTACGACTCTGAAAAAAAAGAGATAAGCAGCAAGATTTGTACAATGGCTTAAGGTCTTTTTTAGTAACTCTGATTGAGTTTTTGTAAATCAATGTATCCAAAAAATTGAATAGTATCTTGACTCCACATTTTAAACTCAATTATAGTCGCGGTGAAAAAAAAAACAAAGTGAAAACATATCGAGCAAGAGCTTTATGCTTTGTTAGTTTCATATTTTCATTAAACTGTGTAGTTTGTTTCCTTGTTGGTTGTGTTTTTTCTACTTTGTTTTATAACTGTCGCCTTTGTGCAGAACAAAAACTTTGTACTGACTGGACGGCCATGAAAAGCATAGATATAAGACAAGATTAACTGCATGGTGTGCGTGGCACTCACAAAATGTTATAAACTCGTTCTGTATCAGGAAATCTAAAAATCCATATTTGGTGTCTTTTGCACTTAGATCTCTAAGATCTGTTGTTTCATATTTCAGTCGGACGCATGGAAGGACATACGAATGGAGTGACGTACATAAATATGGACTTAGTTTCCTATGTTGATCATGAATTTGTATACATACTTTATGGGATCTGCCACGCCTCCTTCTGCCTATTACATACATTCGCATAAACTTATCATAGCATTGTCTCATTGGCTACTGCATATTATAATGGGACTTTCCTACTTTATAATTTCTTCATGAAAAGGCAAAAATAATTAATTACCCAATGGTAACGGGACTTTTTCATTCTTATTCAATTAACATATTTTAGCGGCACTCCTATTGAAATATGATAATAATAGGCTGCCATATAATATTTCTTTCAAGAATAATGACATTTTTTCTGCTTTATTTATAATTCCACAATCGGTAGCTCTGATAGTGGTTGTCGTCTGTTAATCCTTTAACAGAACTACGGATGGCGACTATAGATACAGAATTTATACCGAGCGATTTGTTTTCATCTTAATTTAGACTGACGTTAAATAACGTAATTGTCTTGATTTAGTGTTGAAAAGTGTTAATTTAATACATTTTCTACATTTTCTGGTATTTTTTAAACTATTTTATAAATTATTCGGAATTCTCGTTTAAATTCACTGGAATCATGCATCTGATATACATTTAATATTGCATGCTTGCACAAAAATAAATAAAAGCATTCTCAATAAACCAAACACTTGCCTTTGCCTGCCTTCAAAATTAAATGTGCTGAGCACTAAAATGCTAAGAAGAAAAGAAATTTTTATTATTTTTTTTTTTTTTTTTTTTTTGTAATACCCTGATACAACAATTAAAACTCGCTGCACAATGGAGAAATTCAGCTGAGCAATGCATGTAGTGCATACAAGAAAAAGCTATTTCATTTTGTATAGAGTGAAAGGTTTATGAAAAGAGATCAAGTTATAAGAATATTTATACCAGTATGTGTGGAATGTGTGGGTGTGAGTTAAGTTGCATTAAACCTAACAAGCATATGCAACAAATTTTATAGCACACACATCAATACGACTATATACCATATACAAGGGAACACTAATACTCAAACGCATTCAATATGTTGCCATCGACAGCAAAAAGCTTTACAAGTTTTCAAGGATTTATGAGCTGAGACGTTGTTCTGTAGTGTGAGTGGTGCTGTAGTAAGGATGCAAGTTAAGCATTGCAATGAAGCATTGTTGCATAGCTTGCCACACTTTGGTTACTTTGTTGTTGTGTGTATATCTTCAAATGTATACACAGAGTATGCGGTTAGAAGGAAGCTTGTACATAAAATTGTGCCAATAGAAGTTCGAAAACTTCATAGAATGGCTGGAAACACAAAATTCAATGGTGAGGAGAGAGGCAATGATAGCAATTTAAAAAATGCATTTATGTGCAACAAATAATGCAAGAATTTTGGGTGAGGGAGTGGCAATAGCAATGTAGATGCTGCTGCAAATCAAAGGATTAATGGTGAACGATTTCGTTGCTGCAGTGAAAAAAAACGGGTTATAAATTTCAATGATGTTTTTGAGTTTTCAACAACAGCAGTGAGAGTACGAAATGTAGTTAGTGAGAGATAAAAGATAAAAAGAAAAAATAAAAACAGTGTTGAACAAAGAAAAAGAGAAAAAACAAAACAATAAGCCAACAAAATGAAGTTGCCATTTACCGACATGACTTCATTCACTTAACGTCCACCTCCAGCTAAAACTTCTCCACAAACTCTCACTCTCTCCGAAAGCACTTGAAGTGCTTTGCAATAACACTGCAAATAACAACAAAATGGCGTAGCTTGGTTGGCTGGTTGTTTGGCCGCCATTGCCATTCAAGTTAAGCCAGAGTCAAACCGGAAACGGAAGTCGTGCAAGCAGTTAAGTTATGGCTTTTCGAAAAGTTTTCAGTTTCAGTGTTGCACACCGTGCCATGTTAAATTTTGTGGTCATTGTTGTTGCTGTTGGTTTTGATGTTTTTCTTCTTCTGGAAACTTCTAAAATAAAAACTATGGGCGTACTAGTCTAGTTATATAGGCGTGGTCACTACTTTTGCCTTGCCCAGCCTTGATGTTCACTAGCATTTTAAAGTGTATAACAAGCATGATAATGAGCAATTTTTGTTGTTTTCTATAGTTTGAAGTTTGCTGAAGAGAAGTGTTGTTGTAGAATATTTTACTGCACAGTGTACATCTACTGAGAGCGTATTTTGTAATAATATTTATAGAAAATTTTAAACAATTTGTACAACAAAAGAAAAGAGAGAGGTGTTGTGTTTTTCGTAGAGGTTTCTACAAAGAAAACAAAGTAAGGTACAAAGTTGTTGAAAAAAGTGTAAAATGTAGAGCTTAGGTTTGAATTTGAAATTCAGCTGGAGAATGATGCTGGCACAATTGACTGGTTGGATTACAATGTGACTGGTGTAAGTAGCACAAGGTGCAAATTTTAGACCGTTGTCAAGAACTTCGGAATATTTCTTCTGTTGCTAAAAGTTTTTTCGGATCTTAATTCTGGTGCAATGTTTTCATTGACGTTTGAACGTTCTCTCATAAGAGATCAAGTTCTGATATTTACAAGATGTGATCACTTAAATTCTCCTAAAGAAGATCTTCAGAAGTAGCCGTCTGTTACGGTCAACACAGATGTTTGGTGTCATTGGTATAGGAATCTCCACTTTCCATAAATTCTTTTTCAACCTTTCTTGCCAACATCAGCACACTGTGTACCACATTGTTCAAAATCCAGCTCCATTACAATCCCAAACAGAATACTTTCAACTAAAATTACTACTCAGGCACTGCAGTCAACGTCGACAATTTGGTTACTATGTTACTTTTTAAGCGTTTTAAAATTTAATTTCACAAAATGTAATGAACAAAAAACACAAAAACTCACTTCGTACAGACAAAAACTGTAACAACAACCGGATCTGTAAAGGTATGTGTCTCATTCGTTTTGTATCCTTGTGTATGCTGCTGGCTGTCGGTAATTAAAAGATTAATTTTTAATGTTTGCTTAGAAAACTCTGTTTAATTTGCTCTGCTGCGATACTTTACAGCGTTTATATCTAAATATGCATAGATACTTTTGTATATAGATACTTTTTCTTGCCTGCTGCCTGGAAATGTAAAAAAAAAAAAAAAAAACAGGCACACAGCGACAATTTTCCATATCATATTCCTGTGCGTAAATACAATTTCCCGATTTGCATTTATAAGTATTACGGGTAGCTAGAGCACCATCTGTTTGCAGCATTGTAATTTATGTTGCTGCCGACAGCTACACGTATTTTTACTGAGCGTTTACTCGGGAAATTATTATGAAATTTTATGAGTTTGAAAATTAAATGGGTTTTCTTCTTATTTTTCACGGAAGTGTGTTGGAATTAGTAATTTTGAAATGCTTATCTTGATATACATATATAACATTTAAAAAGAGATTGTCATGAATTCATTTTGAAATGCTTAAAGAAATTTACTCAGCTTAAATTTGTATAGCATTCTCGGCATAATGAAATATTATCTAATGTGTGTTTTCTTCTTTCTTTACAGGTAAGTAAACGTTTCATGTTTGAAATTGTTTAGAATTTCAAATTATGTCGGTAAGCTTAAAGGCAAAAATTAACAAATTGCGTTGTTGAGTTGTGAAATGAAAACCATTGGAAGGAAGAGTCTATCAAAGAAAATAAGTTCCAAAGCGGAAATTTATGAAATATTATAGGGCATCACAACGGTACATCATTGCACCATTCTTGTTTAAGTGTCAGGACCATATTGTTATCATTTTGCGATAGCTTAATGAAGTAATGAAGTATATGGTCGGTATACATATAATACTACTGTGTTCTAGCTTCGGTACACATAGACAAAAAAATCCATTTCATTTTGATATTGTCTCATCAATATTCAAGGTTGTCTTCTCACCTTAGTACTCTATTGAATAGCTTCCACAGTGTTTAATTAAGAAGTTCCACCCGGCTTCTAGTGAATTCAAAGTTCTTAAGCTGAGCTTGAGTAACTCAAAGAAGTAATCGTTTAGGACTGTTTCCAAGGAAATAGCAGGTATGACGATAACATTTACCTATCAGGAAACAGTTTTTATAACTTCCACATAGGACTATCACTAACACTCACTATAACTCTATCTGGGCTGTTAAGTGCGTGCCGTAACTGTGTGTACCTAGACTGGTAGTCATATTACAGTGTATGTGGCGGCATATGGAAATTGTAATGGGCGTCTTCTGGCAGAGAGAATGCCTGTAACTGGTTGGAATTCAATTGATTTTTTTAATGATTCCTTGCGTTTGGTGTAATTGTTAGCGAAAGCAACCAGTTTGAAGTGTACTTATGGCCGACACCGTACAGATAGTTTATTCTGTGCCACGGCAAGTCAGCAAGCCAATGAATCATGATTCATTCTGACTTATGGTGAGGACTTTGTTGGGTGAAACAGTGGTGGTTGTTTTGTTTAATATGCATTGCGAAGAGAGTATCCTCGGATGCTCAATGTGGAGTTGGATTACAGCCAGGTCTGCTCTATATAATTGCAAACGAACAGAAGGAGTTTAAGGTAGTCTCCCATCACTAATTGTACCAAGATGTGAGATCGAATTGCCAAAAACCAGCATGATCTCAGTTGGAAATTGGAAGTTCTATAATTTATTATGGGCCGTCAGTTCTTTGATAACATCATTAAGCAGTAGTTTCCATACAAAAACCATATTTATATCTCAGCTCACAGAATTTGAACAGAAGAATATAATATATCAGAATTTACCTAATTCCATAAAATTTGGTTTAATTTTTTTCGCAAATCGTACATTCCACAATTTATTTTGAACTATATTTTTTTAGGTAGTGAAAGGGTAAACAGATTTTCTTGTGCTCGTTTTTAATAAAAAAAATATGTTTTGGGTGAAAGGTCCATCAAAAGCTTTCAAACCACTTGGCTATGGCTATTTTCAAGGCATATTTTACGGACTGGGTTGATCCGATTTTGTATGTTTTTATGTAGTGCTCTTAGCTGAGCTTTTGTCACTTTCGTGGACTACCATTCACAGTGATATACCATTTTCTTCATATTTTTTTTCCATCAAATTACGTTTAAAGATCTAAACACACAGCTGAAAGCTAACCAAAAATCTACTAGATAACATGAAGAAACTACATCCGCCAATGTAGGTTACTTGACAACATTTAACCCTTAAAATTATTTTTAGAACACAGCTAAATACAAAAAACATTCAAAAATGTCTATATACATGCGGCATTTGCTGCTGCCAGGCAAACTGTGCCAGTTTAGAGGTGTGAGAAAGTGCTTTTTTATACAATTCATTTGAGAAAAATCTTTTTCGTCAATCACTCAAATTTTCTGACGTTTCAATTGTATTGCAAAAATTTTTTTAAAAGACAGCTTTTCAGCGAATTCTAGAAAAAGACAGCTGAAGGCAATATAGAAAATATAATAATAATAATATTTATAATAATTGTTTATAGCAACATGATGTTCTCTAAGATACGCTAAAAGCAGAAGCAGAAGCAAGTGCAAGGGAGACGGAAAGCAGAATGTCATGTTTATGTCACAAAATTTGTTGTGTTGACTTGCATTTGACAACTTAATGAATTTTTCTTCCATTTACAAGTGAATAGCACAATTGAGTCCGCTAGAAGAAGATATCTTACAACAAACCCTCAGTCACTCAGTAAGTGTGACAACACTTGAAGTAAGTTTTATGTTGAAATGATTTTTGAATTGTTGCAACAAGCATAATTTCATATAAAAGGAAAAAAATAGAAAAAGAAAAACCAATTTTCATGCAGCATATTTTCATATGCAATTTTTCGCGCTTTGTCTGGTGTGCAGCAGCGGCCCAGCTATTCAGTTAATGCAATTTACAATGTTGAAATTGATAAAATTTGCAATGCAAAAAAAAAAATACACCCACAAAGGCAGCGTTACGCCCATGACAGCCTAGCGTCAACACCAACATTCACAAGTTACTTCCATTCAATTTTTTTTGATGAGTGTAATTTTCAACTTGAACGCACGCGAAAAACTTCTGCAAGGCACGTGACCGCGTTAACCACTCAAGCGCCACAACAACAACAATAACAACAGCAGATTTAAGCGCCATCTATATTAAAATTATATGAATTTTTTTGTCGAAAAACATTTTCATAGTCTCACACAACCGGAGAAAATTGCCCATGTAAAGCCGTTAAATTGCTGTTAGTTGCTTCAAGTAGGAAAAAGGTTTTCTTTTTCAATATTTGTTTTTTTTTTATTTTATTCTAGCAAACCGTCACAAAATAAAACAAACTCGTGCATCCTTCATAACGTCCTTCCTTCCTGCCAAAGTGCAAAGTGACTTTATACGAATTGGAGAAGCGCGCTCTCGCAAATCCTCAAAACAAAATTACATAAACTCATTGAGAATTTTATGAGAAAAGTTTTATGCTGCAAGCTTTTATACAAACCGTAGCAGTATTTCTGCTATGAGAATGATGGAATGGGACGACTTAGGTCAGACGACGAAGCCGCCACCGCCAACGGCTGCCTTTGGCTGAAAATTGAAGCACTAGGCTAAAAGCGATCTATACGCGCTTAGCAGCTGTGAGTAGGAAGAAAAATAAAAATATTGTTTATAGTTTGTACGTGCGCGATTTGAAGTATGCTTATAGCAAAAACTTACTTTGCTTTGAGGCAGTTACCAAAAATAAAAAAAAAAAAGATACAAAAAAATCAAAAAAAGGCCAAGAAAAAGTATTAGAAACTGCAATTTGAATTATGGGCGCATGACTTTGACTTCGCACATAAGCTGCGCTCGCTGAGTGCTACTTTGGTATTAGTAAAAAGTTAATACGCCACTTTGAAGCTATAAAAATTTAGTATACTATATACCTATCAAAAATGTCTAACTTTAACAATTCAATTAATGGAAATACGATCTTTGATATTCGGTGGTATGGCAACACTTCAAATTAGTAGCAAAATGGGCGTGCTGAGTTGTAAGTCGTTGTTGATTAAAACGACACACTGTACTCGTATAATGAATATCAGTGATAATATCGGCACAAAGCGCTCGCTGCAAAATGGAAAATTGAGAGCAGCATAAAATTTCTATTAAATATTTAAAGAGAACAGACAGAATCGTTGCTGGATCTACCACATAATCGTTTCCAATATTGAAACGTTTTGAACAAGAACAAAGTCAGTAAATGAAAAAGCTTAAACGATAAATCATGGCTGCTGTCAGAGGAACATAAATTTACTATATAAGCTGAGCTTTGGTTGCGAAGTATGGATTTGATGAACACAGACGCAACTCAGCTATTGGCTATAGAAAAAATAGTACTGAGAATAGTTTTCAGTTAACTGTGGCTTCCAAATGATACCAACTACAGATAATGATGTACTCGATAAACTCTTAATAAACAAAAATGTGATAAAGTATAATAAGCCCCAGCAACTGGCACGATACGGGCATGTTCCCTAGAATGCCAATAAAAAATTATGCTACAGTGGCTGTGGAGCATTATACAATAGGTAACTGGGAGCTCAAGAAAGCGATAGCGCAAAGCAGTGAAATACGACTATCGAGTTCTACAAGTTATAAACTGGAGTGATATTGTGTAGAACAAAGAAAGTTAGATTGATTTGTTCAAGAATGTAATGCTTAGATGATGGTGATGATAAATAAAGCTACTTCAAGGTTACGTTAGGTTTAAATGACCAGATGAGTTACAAACGCCCATCCAAAATGTAGACGTTGTGATACCACATGAATCTCCTTTGAAACTTCGAACCCTATTTATATACTTCACAAAGTTTTTGCCTCTAACTTAAAAGTTTTAGACATGTCGCTTAGGAAGTAGTTCACCAGGTGCCTGAATATTCTCTTGGACAGTCCGGGACAGTGACATAGAAGCTGATGGACGGTTTCGGGTTCCTCGCAGTTATAACAGCTTCTACAGAAGTCTTGTCTGAGCCCCTCAGTCTTCTGCCATGCTGGCCTATTAGATAGTGTACTCCTATTAAAATTGCTCATCCTAAGTAGGAACTTAGTTTTTTTCTGGTCATATCGAGGCAAAGAATGACTCGAAAGTGCTACACGTGGTAAATCTAGACCTGAGTATAGGTGGATTTGATTTGCATTCCTAAAAATATTGGTTATGATTTGCAGCTTACAAGTTGGCAGCGGTATGCCAAACAACTACTATGGCTGTGCCTTGGCACCGAAATGAGGTGGATACTGTTCTGCTCAGCCTTCTGATTAAGAGATTTGCGGCAGTCAGTGGTGGTTCTTCATCGATTTGGGCATGAGTTCAGCGTTTTTAGAGCTCCTTGGCTGTCTGAGTATAGGTGGATTTGATTCCCTCTAATCATAGACGATTCTAAGTAAAACATAGACTTCCACTTGGTAAAGTGTACAGTAATCAGGTAGTCTAAACGGTACATTGATAACCATTTTTGGAGTGTATACACCACAACCGACTCTGTTTTCCAGTTTTGAGTCGTCTATGAAGCTTCTCAATTATTTTCCTATTTCCTATTGCTGTCCCTACCGATCTTGTCGGGAAGGAATGCGAACATCAAAATTCTTATTAAAGTGCAGTATAAGGATATAAAATTCTGTTCTTTCGGATAGGTCTCTTTCTCCTTTTACGATTGTTGAGAGTGCCGATGTTCCGTTCTTCAAAGATACATCATTTGTTAATTGCTTATTGATGTTTTGCTTCTTCTGAAACTCTACCTCGCTCCCATTCAATAGTTGCTGATGTGTGAGTATGTTGATGTTTAGCATGCGATAAAAGCTTATCCGACCTAGTTAGTTTTACAAAATATCTACATTATAATAAAATAAATCTCAGCTTATATCCGCAAAACAATGAAAAATATAAAGCCTAATCAACGCCAATGTTGCCAAACTTCCACTAAATGACAGTTTCCCCATATATATGTATGTATTTACGTACCTACTTAATTGTGCCTATACATGCAACTGAGCATGAAAATTATTTGCCTACATACTGCACAATTATAGTTCGAAGCGTGCGGTATGAAATGGAGGTAATATAAATTCGAGCAAGCAATAATTAATACCACAAACAATATGCATTGCGCGGATATCCATGATTATCTTACATACACAGGTACTAAATGCAGCGACATATATATCTATATCTATGTATCTAGTATCGGCACACACAATATACAAAATATAGCAGAATATGAGTTTATTTAAATAGTAGATCAAATGCCAATGCATATAATACTACAGCACTATAGCACCGACCGACCGACCGACCGACCCAGTGCCATCAGTTGCAATTTAGCGCTGTTTGTGGTAGACCATGGCATGGCGGCTCATATTAAATAACATGCGTCTCGATGACATGCGAGACTGACATGCCGGCATATTGCCAACTCCAGAGACGCGAGAAACAATGCCAACTGATTCACCTGACATGAAGCCACCACCATCATCATGAGCGGGCAGAAGCAGTGTCACACAATGCCACGTGCAGTAGTTAAAATATAACTTAAATGTAATTGAAATTCTCATTTTGTGTTTGCATTTTAATTATGCGACACCGCAATAACCACCGCTGCCGTTGATACCTTCAGCATTTGTAACACCAACTACAACAGCAAAAAAAAAAAAAAACAATGCGGCAACATCAGCGGCATGTCAAACAAAAGTCATTTCAAATTCGAATGCGCATTTCATGTCGTCTGGCAACACTGCTGCTGGCATTTAGTGCATTTCAATGCTGGATTTTGCATGTTTTACTATTATTTGTACAATATAAGAAAATTTAATGTAAACAAAAGTTAAAAATTTCACATGATGATGGTGATGATCAGGTTGATTTAACTACTATTCCAAAATGCTCCGTTTTACTGCATCTCATTTATGTCAAAAATTTTTGTTGAATTTTGGAAAATTGTAGAAATTATTTGGCATTTAAAATAAGCCGCTCAAAATTACTTTACTAAATAGAGGTAGAAAATATATACACGTTAAAATTTTCCAGTAATGTTGTTTTAATTATTTAAATTGTGCTTATGTCTATTTGATATGGAACATGTGAATTTTCTGTAAATTGCTGTATTTAAGAAGGATTTGTGTAGAATTTAAATTGGAAATTAATTTTTATATGCCGTAACATTATGTGGTAACTTTAATACGAATAAGCACCTCACACGGTAATATGCTTCTGGATACATAAGCTGCTGAGCTGCAAAAGAGTTCAAGCCGACTGGGGAACCACAACCATGACGAAGTAGGCACATGTAGGCACACACCAGGGCAGAGTTCTCTCATCTCTATTATGGAACTTGTTGGTAAACGAACTGCTTAAGAAATTTCGCAGGAAAGGAGCCAAGATGACTGATGACATAAGCATAATTATCACGGGCAAATGTCCATAGACTCGCAGTTCAATCATGGACCGCACGCTAAAAGAGATACCTTGATGGGCCAGAGAAGCTGGATTCAGTATCAGTGCGGATAAGACGGAGCTCATTCTCTTTACTAAGGCATCCAAAATTTGTACATTACGGCAGTCTGGACAACGTCATCTGCAGCTTTGCTGAACAAAATCAAGATTAAAATACCCTGACATCATCTGGCTCACATCACTGAAAGACGCAGCCAGAAGGACTCCTAACAAGCTATTGGCGTTCGCCAAACACGCAAAAATTCTACAGGACTTTAAAAGCTCTTGAACGACCTTCATCATCGGACTTACTAACGACCATATTGGTCTATGTGTAAACTCTATCAAGGTGTTAGTCGGCGTAGCCTAGCCTCTTATAGCAGTACTTCACACTTTGGAGAAAACACAGTTATCTTCAACTTGACTTCTGTAAAATTTTCATGAATAACAATGAACTAAAAAAAAAAAAAAATAATAAATGAAGTAAATAACGGATCACTCTTACATTGAAGTAGAACACAGTTATCTTCATATTGACTTTTTTTAACCCACGCTGTACTTCATGAGTTAGAATCGAAGAATTAACCAAACTTTCAATAGACACTTTTTCATGAAACTTTTGTACTACATAGTATGTACTTTGGAGTAGCATAGTTCTTCACCATGACTTCGAAATGCGCATGGAAAGGCTTAACTAAAAATTATCAGAGATCTGCCATGAAGTTTCTATGGTGAAGAATACTGAGAACTAAAAACCAATGCATAATTACTCAGAATATCTTCTTCAGATAGTGAATTTTGACTCTTAGAAATAGAGTTTCCGAAAACTTCAATTGTATAAAGCAAGTTTTTTATGCTTTTAAAGTTGAAAGAAACGTTGAAAGATGGCTGAGTTGCTTTAACGTATGCTTACATTTTGCATGATTTATCTTTAAAATCCATTTAAGCTTTTTTGGCATATTTTTTTTTGCTGTTTTCTTTACATAAACCATTTAAACCATTCATTTTTTATCTCTTCTTTAGAAGAATACTTCAATAAATTCTTAACACTGCTGCATGCATGGCATTTTGTGGCTTTTAAGCGAATTAATGCTGGTTGGCATTTTTCTGTGTGTAGCTTTTTTTTATGCAAAGCGCTGAAGTAAAACAGAAAAAATGGAAAATGGAAAGATTTTTAAAAAAACAAACCCCATGCCAAAGTGTTGCCAAACAATTATTTTGCTGCTTTATATGTAGTGTTGTACAAGCGTTTTCGTTTGGCGTTGACTTTTATTTTGGTCTTTCGTGTTCTTTTGGCAAAAAAAAACTCAACAATGAAAATCGAATTAGTGAAAAAGTTTTACGGAAATATACCAAAAAACTGAAAGAAGAAGAAGTACATCAGCAAAATAAAAAACTGTTGGCCAACGTAAAACCAAACTTCGTATTGAGTGTATAGTAGTGCGGCTGAGCAATAGAGACGAAAAGCAATAAAGACTCTGAAAGAATAGTGCACAATAATGGCGTTCAATGGCCGCCGGAAGTGCTGTGCTGTGCTGTACTATACGAAAAAGCGCTTGTCAGCATTGCCAAACGGAAGTTAAACGCTGCCATTTTGTGATTTTAAGCGGAAATTGAACTCAAATGGAGGAATGGAGATTAAGATAGATAGATAGATAGATATAGCAAAAGCAGCACATGACGTTTTTACTGCACTGTAATTAGTGTAGAAGGAGCAGGAGCTGCTTTTGTTTTATGACCAATTCGGTATTTTCACTCGATTTTGTGGTGATGGTGGTCTTCTCCTTTTGTTTAAACACAATTTACTGCACTGCAACGTGCTGCGTTTGAAACTCGATTGAGTTTTAAATTTATAACGTCACGCGTCGTGTAGTCGAATAAGAAATTCTTTATTAGTAAATGCCATTGAATTTATTTGCATTTGCAAATTTTTACACTCCCTGGTGGTATTCAATTTATGCATGCTATAAAACAGTGCGAAAGGAAAAAGAACCAAGAAGGTGCTATATTTTATAGAAGAGACTAACAGCTGACTTTGAGCGCCATTATTATACAATTGCTACTCGTACTGTCGAAAAAAATAAATTTATATTCATTTATGCTGCGCATTTCATCAATTCGGTTTTTTTTTCCTGTGAATTTCCTACTTCGTTTTGCACCGCAGGACATTTGCCCAGCGCATATTTCATGGTCATCATTTTCGCTTTTAGTTTTACTTCGAAGCACCCCGTGTACTTTTTTACTATCAAAAAATTTGCATGCTATTTACTGAACTTTTCCTTCAACTTCAACATTCAACATTCACCATTGTCATTTTGCTTTTCAAAATGGCGTTCCAAGTTCATTTAAATAGTTTGTTTTTCTCCATTTAGTTGACGTCGTCCAATGTGAAAAATGTCATATCAATTCAACTTCAAACTTTGTTCATGCTTTTCTTCTGCGCTCTGCCAATTATTCAGTTTATTTTACAGTCCTACCTCCTGCATCGTTATGATGCATTTATGCAATACATACACGGATATTCTTGTGCATTCGATTTGTTAGTCTGTTGGTGTTGAGTACCACTATGTCAGACATATTGATCAATTTTACAGTGTACATATGTCACTTTGTCTTGTGGTAATGGCCTGTTATTGTCTCATCTTGTCGTCGATATCATCCACGTAGTTATACAGACACCACATCGTACATATGCCTGCTGAACAAATATGCAATGTTGATTTATGCAATTAATGTCAAATATTCCTTATGCACACTGTATACAGTGTGTGCTGAAATTGTTTGCAGGCTTTTCTACATTTGAAGTGTTTTCAAGATATGCAGGAATTTGTTAGCTAAGAAAAGCTTTATTTGATCTTAAGGCTTAAATACTTCTAGAGATTATGGAATAAATAGTTTTTGATGTGGTTATTTGTTTAAATTTTAAAGAGTGATAAGTAAGGCAGTGTGGGAAGGACAGAAGATTCAATATAGAAAAAGTGCGCATTTGAAATGGTTAATGGAAATGGTTAATGCAATCCATTATATTACTTACTTACTTCAATATATAAATTATGATTCAATTAGTTATGTAACTCTAGAATTCATCAAATAATTAAGAGTATACATAATTAGTCAAGAAGTACTACACAAGAAGAGAAAAATCCATCTTAAATTGGAAAAATTCGGTCTTCTACGAATATATTTACAAAGCCACTTCTTACCTCGATGTATATCTTTAATCAATTTTCCAACTATTTTCAAGAACTCTAAAGCGTGCATCATTTGAGATAATAAAATTACCATAAAATTGAACCATTTTTTGATGTACTCATATTGGTCGCACTACTCCCATTATTTCTGATAAAAGTACATCAAATTGAAAATGAAATTGAAAATTCCCCGTTATCCCCCTCCTTTATGCTTAAATTTTCTCTGAGATTGTTTTCAACGTATACACCACTTTATGTTCGTTCTCCCACTATCGTAGAAAATCCGCCCCATGAAGTATTTTATGGTTTTTCTCCCACATTCTCAGAAAACATGCTCTTGATGTTATTTTTCCTTCGAAGGTTCTCTTTTCATAATTTAAGAAAATATTTCTCTTTATACACAATTTTCGTAGAACCTACAAAAACCTACCCCTTATGTTTTTATCCCAAAATATGTAAAAAACCGCCTCTTGTAATTTTCTGCTCTCTTTCTTAGTTTATTTTTCCACAATCTAAGAACACATTTCATTTAAGGAAATTTAGAGCTTAGTTTCTTACAATATTCGGAAAACTTGCTCATGGCGTTGTTCTGCCACATTTTTCTAAAAACCTCTTGACCCTCTTTTTACAAAATCTTTGATAAATCTTCATTTAAGGTTATTCTCCCGCAATCTCATAGAAACATAGTCATTAACCTACGAAAAACTTCTCTAGAAGTATTTTCCCACAATCTCCGAAAAGCTTCCTTTTGCGATTTTCATTCTACAAAAACAGTGTTGAACAATACGAACTATTCGAGATAATTTAAAGCTATTTATGTCATGCATTTTCCAACACTATTAGCATAGTGCAAAGTTACATATTGCTAATTAGTAAACCGAAATTAAACCATTATTATGGAGCAACAAATCAAACATAATCAGTACTAACAACACAGACGCACACAGCTATACTCAATACCTGTACTCTCTAACATATATCTCTCTAAATATTGACAAGCAATGAAAGTAAACACAATTCAAAGGATTACCATATACCGGTGTCCACTTTATTACAACAAATATTTAACTTAACTCGAAACTACAAATGTTCTAAGGAGGCAGCTCAATCGATGCTGCTACACTGATGAAGGCCTTTCGTTGAACGTCAAAGATTAATTGTTTGTATAATAAAGCATGGTAATCCATGGTACATATACACAGCAGGATATAACACACGCACACACAGCAGGAGTAATATTTTACGCTTAGTTTTAGCTAGTATCGTATTGGATGACTGTACATGAAGCAAAAACTTATCCTTTGGCTGATTTATTTGGCAGTAAGGCTGGCATGCAGTCTCTAGCATAAAGTAATGTGGCAAAACGTATGCTCGCTACGCCATGGTTGTAATAATTTATGACTAGTTTTAATAATTTTTGACAGCTCCTTTAATGAGCTAAAGCACATTTTTAAAATGAGCTTGAAGCAGTTAATGTAAGGCACGCATTACATGGGTGTGCAAGAACTGTGTGTGAAAGAGAGAGAGAGAGAGAGAGAGAGAGAGAGAGAGAGAGATTAATTGTGCTGCTAGCGTTGCCAAATTGTTAAAGAGTAGTGTTGTTAAACGCCGAGTTTTTCTTTTCATTTTCTTCCATTTTTTACTAAACCACATTGAAGTACTTTTTAAGTTTTATTGCTTTCTACTGAAGTTTTTCACTAAGAACAACTTGCTTTTACATAAGCCTCAAAGCAATACACTAAAGTCTGCCTAGCAACACTTTTAGCTGTATATGTATCTAGAGTAGTCACCCATACTGCTAATTACTTGGAAGACGTTTTACAACACTACTACTATTTCGCATGTTTATGCATGCGTTTATGCTAAAGACAGCTTTAACTGCTTTTAATTTGTGCGCAACAACTTCAGTTGCCATGACTCCTTTAGATGATTACTACAATATATTCTTATGCTGCCACTTAATGTCTCAAGGAAGCCACTTTACATGCTGGCAACGCTAACAGCATCGCGCGTTGCCACCCACTCAATTAACGCTGTTTAACATGGATGACTGCTTGCTTGCTTGTTTGCCTTCTTGGATGAATTGAAGGAATGTTGTATTTTATATGCTGCAACTTCAATGCTTGACTTGGTTTAACATCTTCTTTTGCTCTAGCAGTCTACTCGAACTTTGTCTACTGCGTGATTTTGCTTGGGATTTCTGCTTATTCTTTACTTATTTTTTCCCTCTTCTTCGTTTAGTGTGCACATAATTACTTTTGGCCCGCAGTTTTACGAGTTGAGTTACTCCTTTTCTACACCAATCCCCTGCCCCTTATTGTTTGTTATTTTCTTAGAATTACTCCAAGTGTCAAACGCACGTTCCGTCTTAGAGTTGCCCTTCAACATGAGCGCCTTGTGTCTTGTATTTTGTATGCTATCCCGCATTTGCGCTTTCATGAAATAGATGGAGGTCACCCGAGGATTTTATTTATTTCGTTTGCTCGTGTGCTAATTCCTTTGAAATTAAAATGAGTTAGAAAGCAGTGTAAGCTCGAGATATGTGCAGATATTTTTATATACGAGAGTGGAGTGAAAAACTTTTAGTCGTTAAATTTGCTTCATAAAATTGGAAATTTCAACAGTTGTGTACTAGTTTGCTTAAACTAGAAGTTTTATTACACTAGGTTCCAATTAAATAAATAATAATAATTTCAGTTTTAATTTAGTATACTCGTTCTTACATATAGATACATATATCCGTCTGTTGTATATGTGAACACCGAGATCTCGGAGACTATAAAAGATAGACCAACCAAACTTGGATATTTAGATTTGCCTAATGCATACGACTTTCAAGTTTAGAAAAATATTTGGTTCCCACGCTCAACATGGCGAAATACGGCTATTTGTAACTTATTTTCATTCTTTGCCAATAGATGTCGCTGCCTCGCAACATAAAACAACGCCACCTATTGGTTTCACAAGGCGCCATATATTGATATGTTACGGGCGTCATAGGGCGTGGGTATTTTGAAGTCTAGAACTCACGATTGCAGCATTTCACTTTATTCTCTTTGATACTACTTTTGATTGAATGTATTACTTAACATTACTTTATATATCCCTCTTACTTAATACTTAATTCGCTTAAATACACGTTTTGAGTTACTGTAGAAGAAATAACTGTTTAATATCTGCTTCAATCAGCTGATTGCCCTAGCGACCAAGGGAATACTAAATTTATGCAAATGTATGTAACAAGTAGAAGCAGACACATCGAAAGCTGAGTCGATCTAGCCATATCTGTCTGTAAAGCATTTTTCATTGCACTATCAGAACTTTTTAATCCAACCTCTGTATTTATTTCCAATTATTCCAACTTGTCTGCTTCCATACTGTCTTGACAGTGTTGCCACATTAAGTAGAATTTATGCGTTTATTTATATTAATTTTTTTTTTTCATTTTTATCTTTAACTTGTCTATTTTATGACCTTACTTTAGTCGTCTTGGTCTTTGCTTAATTTGCTGTTATTTTATTTGTAATTGCAGTAACAATGGCTACTTGTGTGTTTTACGGCTCCTTGCTACTACTACTACTTTTGTAATTTTTACATAACTTGACAACCCTGCCATTCAAAGAAAGGCACCTGTATCTAGACGCCATCTTCCATTTCCTTCGTATACATAGCGTTTACTTTGAATTGTTGACTTCCTTGTCTATGACAATGTAAAATATGTACATACTAATACTATTCTACCTTACAACAAAAAAACTACTGTATTACCGTTACGTTCATTGCACTCTCTCGCACTGCCTTTAACTTTCTCTCTCTCTCTTTCTCTCTGCCTTTCATTCTTTTGTTACTACATTACTATAACTGCTTGCTGTCATTGGCTGTGTTTCTGTTGCTTCTTCTTACACTTCTACTGTGCACTGTTATAACTGTTGATTTTGGTTGTTATATAAGTATATTTGTTGTAATCTCTTTTGTCTTCTCTTGCTGTTGTTGATTTTGTTGTTGTTGTTTTTGAGTTGACTGCCTGCAGGCATTGATCCATTTCCTTCGAACACGTTTCTCTGCTTTTATACTCGCTTGTTTACATTTTAACGCTTGAATTCGCTTCTGTTTCGAATACGTTTTTCTTCTCTCATCAAGCGTTACTCAACACTTGGTTTATTTTGCTTTTATTTATGCGCTTACTTTTGCAATGATTTCGTCTTGAAAATTTGAATTTTTGCCATTGGCTTCTTTTTATACACAAATTTTTTTTCTTTTCTTTTTGTTTGATCCTTTTTTCCTTCGTATAGTCAGTAGTGTTGTACTTTAACTGTGAAATTTATTCGTTGTCTTAGTTTATTTCTTTATTGTATGTACGTCTCTTTTACTCCGCTTACGTTTCTTTTGAATTTGAATTTTTGGCATATTAGGGATGCAGTAGTTCAAATATAGGCTTATTTTTTATATGGCTTATTGAAACGTATTAGATATGTGTTGGTATTTTTATTTATAGTGTTGAAAAATGCGCAAATTATGAATTTGACTTTCAGGCTTTCAATCATACAATAGCATCTATTTAAAAATTTAATTTGTGTGGGCAGAATTAAAAACAGAAGGAGGTTCTAAATTGCTCTTTTTTTAATGTATTTCGTGAATTATTTTTTTTTTTGTTTTATTAGAAGGTAGGAACCTTAGGAGTGGTCCCATATAAAGTTGTAAAAATTCTGATGAAGAGATCCATTAGAAAATCATAAAGCTCTTCAATTTGCATAAGCATGTGCATGAGAATAATTCTATACCACACCAATAGATGTCGATGATTCTTTTCATGTTGGAAAGTAAATACTGCGTGGGTTGACTTATCTAAATATGGTCAAAATCTGATGATGGGATGCATGAGAAAATAATGAAGCGCTTCAATTCTTATGAGCACATAAAATATACTAGGCAAATCTCTTAGGGTATAGGTATAGGTGTGCACAAGCTACGAAACCCAAATAAAATCACTAAAATAGGAGTGGAGGGTGTTTTCAAAGTGTCAAATTACAATGACATACTTTTTGTAGACGACTCTATGTACAGAAATCTGCTTAATGAAATAGTATTTTATAATTATAAGTCGAATTTAAAGTTACAGTTCAATGTGATTCGAAATGATCGAACTTGTATATGCTAAAATCCTTGATAATATCTTTTGGAAGTATTTTAATCATTGGCAGTATTTTACAACTTTAAACCGAAGTAAATTATTTCCTCAATGCTGTCGTCAGTAATATCATCAACTTCTGACTTCACGAGCAATCCAAACGAAATAAATCTTTACATATATAATAATGAAGGACAATCACCCCTGTTGGCTATTATTATCATTATTCTCTCACATGTGGCACTTTCTCACAGCAAAACTGAAACAAAAAATTTAAAAAACCGGTTTCCAAAAAAATTCGCTTGCTGCTTCCTCAATTCGGCTTCTAATATAAACCAATGACCGTATATAACTGCAACAGACACTTGGCGCTTGTTGACCCATTTTTCTGTTCCAAAGAAGCATTGCACAAAGAAGAGAAGAAAAAAAAAACAGTGATAGGAAGTGACAAAAAGCTTTGCGATGTTCAATAAGAAACCAGTTTTCACTCTTTTTAGCAAATCGTTGTTTTTGTTACCTTTTTTCTTGGCTGTCAAACATGCGCTTGGCAAACTAATTTGTTATGCCGTTTTCGTTGTTCTTTCCCCTTATTTTTGTGATTTTTATTCCTGCCGCCAGGCATAAGAAAACAAGAGCATCAGCAGAAGAATAAAGTGCAACATGCTGCGCGCAACTTGAGGTATTGAGAAACATGCGCAAGAGGAAGAAAAAGAAGAAGACGCTGCGGCAACAACATTTCCGAAACTGCCAAAAACTTTAATATCCCGTTAGGCGTTGACAATGGTTTCTTGTTCGTAACTGATTTCGGTTCTGCATGTAATTGGTTATGGCTATCCTTTTTATGCCTTATGTTCCTTTTTTCCGGTTTTTGCCCTTTGGTTATTTTGTGTTTATTTGAGATGTAAGAATATATATATATTTTTTATGGTTTGCTGCTTGTTGCAACAAAACTCCGACATGAAATAACTTCTTAATGAAAATGTGTGCGACTTGCTTGTCTTCTTATTTTTTGTTGTTGTTTTTTTTTTTTTTTTTTTAGACAGTTTGAAGCATTTCTGTACTTTAATTATGGCTTTAAAATATTTATTTTAATTATACACTTCAAATGCAGTGTGAATAGTTTTATAATTTTGTAGTACGCAGTTTGTAATACTTTAAAGAAAATATTAAAAACCCTTTAAAGCATTTATATTCTTAATCATCTCGATGATTTGAATCTATTTAGCTCTATCTGTCTGTCCTCTTCCTGTGTCGATGCGAACTAGTCTGTGATTTTAAGTCATTGATTTAAAGTTGAAGCTTTTCAGCAATCGTAGAATAACAGAATAACTTTTTTATCACAGTCAATATCAACGTGGAACGCAATATGGTTTCTTCTTATGGATGGATGTGTGAAGCACGTATATTAATGGACCCACAACACACTTTTCAGTGAATCTATTTAACTACTTTAAACATAAAAAGTGAAGGCTTCAAATAATAACTATATCAATTACTAACTTAACAGCATATTTTTTCGATGCCTGTGAAGAGCATTAAAACTTCGGTGCGGTTCCATTGTCATAACTAAAAGTCATTCTGTAATATTTCAGCTTAATCTTCTCTACAAACTTCCCAAACTATTGTTGTACATTTTTTATTGTTGCTGCTTTTTCTTTTCTATTAAAATTTATTTTTCCAACAACTTCTTTACTTGCTTCACAACACTGTCCGCAATTTTGCGGTAGTAGTTATGGAAATGCAACTGTCCATCAAAACTTTGCGTTGGAAGACTTTTCGAAATAAATTTAAGAAAATTGCATTGCTGTTTCTTGCAATATTTTGTTTTAAGTGGTTGCTTTAATTTCATTACTTTTCGGTTGAGTGAAAATTGTAACAGATCTGTGAAGCATTTTGCAATACTAAATTGCATGCTATCTACAACAGATCAGTGTTAATAATTGATATTTGATTTTAAACGATTTCGATATTGAATCAATAAAGGAATCATTTTTTTTTTTTTTTAGTGTTCTGAGTCACAATTTCGGATCGGAATCAATTCGACAACAATTTGTCGGTGGATTGCGATTAGATTTAACTAACTGGAGTTAAACTTCTGCACTAAAAACGTAATAAAAACCATTGTCATGTGTTAATTTGTTAGTGTTCTCTATAAATCTATAGACTAATGTTTTCATTGCGCTTAAACTAATAAACCATTTTGTGCTATAAACGCCAAATAACTAGAAAATCATATATGCATGTATATATATTCCAGTGCGAACTAAAACTGACACAAATTGCTGCTACACAAAACTAAAACAAAACCAATAAACCAACATTGGTTATAAATTGTATATACATAAATCAATTCATTTGCATTAATTATAGCATTACATTATTACAAGTAATGGAACTCCAGCAAGTTTCAAATATTTTAATAACTCTGGTGAACATTGTCGAACATTTGAAATTAAGTCTTTTGAAACAGGTTACTACACAGCAGCTTGAAACAGAAAATCTAAGTCAAAAAAAAAAAAAAAAACAAAATATAAAAGCTTGTGAGAAAAAACAAACAAAAACTAGAATTGCAAACGTTTACAAACTCTTAACTAACACAATATATACCTATGTATTTATTTATTGCGAAAACGTGTTTATTAGTAAAAGATTCAAGGCTGTTTTGCATTTATTGTACAATAGTTGCAGTTTCACTTTTTATTGTTGCACACTTATATCTCAAAACACTTGCTTTATAGTTTGAGCAACATGTCGATGACATTCTGTTTAGTATATATTTATTAGCAATGGGTCAAGTATGTGTTTTTCAGCTTTTGGGGCTATTGTCGTACAATTACTACAGCCATATTTGGCAAATTTCCAAGTGTTTTGTAGCCGAAAAAACATATATGTACATATATATTGTATTTATGGCGTCTTTACAAAGATGTCGATAAGAATTGTATTGCCATTGTCAATATTTGTACAAATAAGCATTTTTTGTTGGTTACATTTTTTTATAGCATACAAAGAGGCGTTGATTTATACATAAAAACAAGATATTTTTTAACAAAAGATGTCTTATGCTGCGGAAAAATATGAAATAAATATGAAGAACACTTATCTTTAGCTTGTACTATTCGAAATACCCGGCATTGTATGGTAACTTTGTTGTATGTCAAATAACGGTATATATTTACAACGGAATTGTACAGTCACTTCATAAATTATTTTGTACTATTAGTTTGGTGTAAGCCGAAACTCAGCTCAGAAGTTTTGCTTCAAATTATTCAGAAAATAAATCTATTCTCCAAAATGTTGCACGGAAAATTGAAAAATTCGGGAGAAACTGAAGTAACTTTTATCTAAGAAATTTTCTTATGAGCTCAATATTATTATCAAGATTACTATAGATCAGCAGAATGTTTCTGGGTTAATTTCAACAACTATTGTGATAGAGTGAATTACTATCATTTGGGATAATGTTTCTGGCTATATGTCATTCGGCAAAAATGGGCGATGCTACGCTTTCTATTAAAGAGAATAATTCAATTTGTCATATCTCAGCAACCATTTGACCGTTTGATCGTTTTAAAATTTATAAAGTGTGTTACTTTAGATCAGAAAAAGTTTTCTGGTTATATAAAATTTGGAAAAAGAGAAAAACCAAATTCATCATATCTCAGCAACTATTTGATCGAACGGTTTGAATTTCATATAGTGTGTTAGCATCGCTCAGCAAAAATCTTATCAGCTATATGACTTTTTGAAACAGTGAAGGGTGCTAGAAACCACACGCCATCCTACCCCTCTAACAAGAGAAAAAGCAATTTTTTCAGATTTCAGCAAATATTTGGGCGGTACCATGTTCCTTTATAAGAGAAACACAAGTCGTTTCTTAGCAACTATTTATTTGTGACAGATGAATAAGATTTGCTTTGCTACATAGGTAAAGTACATGGGATGAAAAAAAGTACCACTGGTGCGCTTCCTAAATGACAACGTCATACACATGAAACTATTGAATGCAGATTGATGAGATTTGGTACATCCGCAAATGTACTGGAAAAAATATAATGTAAAAATAGCCTGTGCTACGGTCCGTACAAAAGAAAACAAAAAACAGGCTTAGCAGCACACAATTCTTCAAATGTACGCACATACACAAACAACATTTATTTTGTATTTATTATAAGTATAGAAGATTATAAGTACCTATAGATTAAGTCTATAAAAATATTTATGCGCAGGCCTATAGCTCATTATGTGTACATTATTAATATTTAATGCAGGACGTTGCTCAATATTTTATGACCAAATAAATTCAACTGATTGTCGCCTGAAGTAAAAAAAAAAAAAAATAAGAAAAGTCCCGTTAGCCTTAAGTCCAACAGTAGCCAATAAAAGTGTAAATAAGTAGACCGCTGTTCAAAAGCAGCTTATAAGATAGAAGACGCAACAAAAAGAACATTTATTGTACACATATTTATTTCTTATTTTCTTTTATTCACGCAAAATATGGCAACACTGTCATCTGCCTGCCTGCCATTGTACAACTTAAGGCGTAGTTAGGCTTTTGGTTTGGTGTACGGTTATGGTATGGGTAAAATTTTAATGCGATTTTGATGTTGCTCATAAAATTTCACGGCTAACAAAAGCAGCACGCTGTGAGTTACTAGATAAAATATTAATTTAATTTTGCAACGGTTGGCAGCACTATATAAGCTATTTTTAGATACCATTTTGCTGTACACAAGTTTGTTATAAATAGTTCTTCTAAGCCTTCTCCTACACTGCTGCTGCTGCTGCTTTAACTAAAACTTTTCCTTTCAATTAAAATTTGAGCAAAAACTATTTGTGTATTTTAATGCTTTTTGTAGCATATGTACGTACACTCAAAAGCGTTGCCACATCGTTGTAAAATCGTTAATTTGTAGTGCTGTAAAACGACAAAGTACTCGTACGTACTTTCTACTTTATGTTGTGTTATGTTGTGTTCTGTACACTTGTAAGTCTCTAATTAGTTTTTGTACTTCAAATGAAATCGTTGGTTGTACGCTATACACTTTATTCAAGTAGTTTTTGCTTAAATAATATTGCATGCCACCATCATCATTACTACTGATTCAGTGTGTGTTCTGAGTTTTCATTATAATTTTCACTTAATGCGATTTGTGCGCTGCGAATTGCTCTTTGAGGGTGTCGCGTAAAATGTCTGCAATTATTTGTAAATACTGCAATCAGCAACATATTGCAATAGATTGCAACGACAAATAGTGTAATACAATTTTATTTTCTACGTATACTACACAAACTACACATTTGTATAAATGAGCGCTTTCGAACTGTAGAAATCTTGTATGTACGAGTATGTATGCTCATTAATGCGGAACTTGTTCAAAGCAATGTGGCGCCAAAGAACTTCTCGGTTATGGTTTTCGTTCTAATGATGTTTGAGGTTATGGATAGCATTTTATATTAATCGAATTGAAATGAAACGAACTGAACTTAAGAGTGTTTTTAGAAGCCTTATGTGAGATGACTTTGTTACACGGTAGCACTAATTAGAAAGAAATAATACATTTTTTTGCAAATTTTCAATTTAATGCAACAGTTTTGCACATTGATGAGTACTTGTATAAACGCTATTGTTAACCAAATTTGATAAGTACGATTATGTTTTTTGCGTGTATACTTTGGAATGCTCTGTAGCCTAAACGGCCTAGTGGTTTTTTGATGTGTCGTTAGATTCGTCTTGATTGCAGGCGTGCTATAGCGTATGACTATATATGGTCTACAAATGATGAAAAGAGAGTGTTTTTTTTTTAATATTACTATAGCCTAAACGGCCTGATGTCTTTTTTGACATATTAGGATTCGTCTTCGTTGCGGCACTGCCATAATGTATAATATTTGTATATAATGTCTGCCATTTCGGAGTTTCTTCATTTTCTAAACATAATCTACAAATGCGATCACTTTCTGCGTTTTATTTATTTTTTCCTCCTATATTAGCACTCTCAGTGTTGTTGGACCTAGTCCGCAAAAGTGTTCTGGACCACTAAAGGGTGTGGCTGTCCTTTTTCGAGGATTGATCGTAATTGATCTCTAGAACTCTTAAATTAAAGGGTAAGAGTGATACTAAATGATGTAACTGGAGAGACAGATAGACCACAAAAAAAATGCACCCTGTACATAACCTCAAAAGTAGGAAAAAAACGCCGTTTTTTCGGGTACATAACCTCAAATATCTCAAAATCAATTCTGATCCCGGAAATGACCCTTAGATTTCCAACAACTAAACAATGTCGACCTGTGTAATTTTTGTAGGCAGTCTAATACTAGCTTAGATTTAGTAACACTTTAGTTTAAGGCTTCGATATCCGCCTGACGGTCGTAGAATTGGCAACATATCAAATCAATCAAAATGTATTTGAGGAATTCACATTTTAACCATAATAATTTTTATGAAATATTCCCACTCATTTATTTCAAAGTTTGTTGCTCTTTAATATAATTTTCCTATACCATATGCCTTAGCTTACTCATTGCGAAATTCATATTCATCCTTTCACTTCTACAATAATTTATGCCAATACAAATTTCAAACAAGCTCTCATCTTAAATAACAATCTACTTAATACCCAAAGGACAAATAAATTTCAACAGTCTCTGCTCAATAAACTCACAGACAGGAAATGTGTCAAAAATAAGCAATTAACCCATTACAAGCACTTAAATTTATAACAATTTTCTAAGGCGGTTTTCATTAATTGGATCAAAACAATGACACCAAAATGTAAAACGATATTCTGGGAGATTAATGTGCACAAATTTATATATTGGAGGAACTTTAGTTAAAATTTGACACTGATTGTGTTTGCATTTATTAGAATTTTCATATACAATAAATAACAAAATGGTGGCTGCCAATATCAAGAAGAAGAGGAAGAAGAAGCAGAAGTAAATTAAGCTGGCTGCCAATAAAAGCTCTGGGATAACAAAACTCATTGACGTAAATTTCAAAAATTTATGAATGTTAATTGGAAAATTTTCCATCTAAGCGTTTTCATATTTGCAGAGAATTTATGTTAGTGAACTTGTTGTTCTTGCTTTAGAAAGGCGCAGCCCGCGAACTTGAGACAAAAGTGCTTATTAAATTATGCTAATGAGTTTCTTTCATTTTTGTCGTTGATAATTGGGTGTGGTTGTATCTCACATTTTGTTGGTTTATTGGATTCCATTTTCTGCGCTGCTGCCTGCCTGAAACTTTAAAGTAAATTTTGTGCAAAAGAAATTCTCGGCATGCCTCGGCATAGGCATTTATTAAAAGAAGCCCAGTCAGTCAGTAAGGGTTTTAAAAATGTGGAATGAAACATTTTTGCGCGCAAATTTTCTCACTCTGCTTGAGTACGATCTGCAATTGGCATGGAATTCCAATTAGAATGTGTCAGTGGAAAAGGAGAATTTCTGTGCTAGAAATGAGAATGCTACATTTTTTTTTGTGCTACGCTTCATTGAAAGCTTACATTTTTTTTCTTCGATATGTCGTGCATTCATTTCAATTTCGTGGTCAATGAGTTTATGAGGTAGTTTGAAGAGTTTTGGTAGCAATATAAAAATGATATAGTCGAGATTTCCAGGCAGTACTAATTTTTACAATCACTCTTCTATTTGATCTTGCTACGTTTTATTGTTATATTCTACTGCTATGTGCGAGGGATAGTTAGAGAAGCCGAAGTGTTGATTCAATATTTCTGCTTTCTTCTTCTGGTTTTTTTCACTATAAATTTTGGCATTTACAGTAAATTTTGTATAAATTCCCCGTTACACAGGGCTAGGGGACTGGTATGAGTACAAATAAAATCAATTCTTTAGTAGTAGTAGTACTAAAATCTTTACTGGAATGAAATTTTGCTGCTGACTGTGCAAAAATCAATGAAAATTCTTTATCTGTTACATGCAACTCGTGAAAAACGATTTACAAATGTTACTAACACAATGATAAAAAAAACCCCCACGCACATGATCATGTTCAAGAATTCAACTTCCAACACGCTATTTGCTGCTTTGCGCGTATACAATTGGTATGGCAACATCGTAGAAGTAAAAGAGTAACGAGGCGCCATTTGAAAAGCAAATAAGTAAGAAAAAAAAAACAACCAACAAGGAAACAAACGACAGCAAACTAAATTGCGATATACTTTATTGACACTAACAACTTTTAAAACTACCTTTGATTCAGTAGAAATTTTCTTATTGGACACTGGTGTGCTACACACATGGTTTACTATATTTGCTGGCATATAGGATGTGCAGCTCTCCTTGCCAGTTTATCAATTAGTGCCGACAATTTTTAATTCAAGCGAGGGGCTTAACGTATGCAAAATTCACAAAACACTCACACACACAGACACAGACATACATGAATATACTCGTACAATAGCCATTGTTCCAATAAGAATGCTAGAGGAAAATGCGGTCAGTGCAAATCCCTCGTAAATTCCGAATTTTAGGCATGTTCTGCTTGAAACGATTCGGTTTAGGTTAGCTGACGACTATTGCTGCAGCATACTTTTAGGCGTCGCAGCAACATATGTGATATTCATTGCTTATTGGCTGTGTAGTGTACGTTTGTGTGTGTTTGCGCTTTATACGTTGTCTTGAATGCTTGTGCAGTGAGTGTGTCCATTAATTTGCGTTAGCCTTTGGGCAACAACAACAAAAAGTGGGCATTCGTTGTATGTGTGTATGAAGGTTCCACAACGTTTTGTTCTCATAGCAACAACTGCTTTCTATACACGCCTGTAAGTTAATGAAAAACCAGCGTCGTGCAAAATATTTTGGGATTACCAATTAAACGGAAATATCAACTCTTCTTCTTTTTTTTTTGGTTTGTATGGTGACCATGAGCGGGTTTTTTTTTATTGTAGAAGTACATACGATTGTAATATCAAAATGGGCAGAAATTTTAATTGAAAATATGATACTGCATTTGGCACATTGGGTAGCACAATTAGCAATAAAAAAATGTGTCAAGTTGCTACAGAATGAAGAAAATAAACGTTAAACATGCCTAAAAGCAAGCTACAAAAATTGTGTTTGCCTACTAAAACTGTTCTATTTTTACTTCTTCTATTTTGCAGGACGTTTTGCACAAAATCTGTCATCCACATGGTCAAGTGTTGCGCATAGTTATCTTCAAGAAGAATGGTGTACAGGCTATGGTTGAATTTGATAGTCTGGATGCTGCAACACGTGCACGTGAGAATTTGAATGGTGCTGATATTTATGCCGGTTGCTGCACATTGAAAATTGATTATGCCAAGGTGAGTAAAATGTTGCTCACTAACTTCGAAAAGTTCTTCGAAACTTATACTATAAACTTCATTGCAGCCAGAGAAATTGAATGTGTATAAGAATGAGCCAGATACTAGCTGGGACTACACGCTGACCACAGGTGAGCTTCTACCAAGTGCGTTGAAACAATTTTTTTACCTATTTTACTAGTTATTAAGATTTTTATATGCTTAAGTAAAAATTTTTGCACTATATCATTAACTAAAACTACAACAACAACAAGTACAACAGAAACATGATACATTAAATAAACAACATGCGATACATACTTAATTTTTTAGATACTCGTACACTAAAATCACAAAATCACACACTTGTTACAAAATAGTTGTTAGAATCAAGTGTTTTCTTAAAAGTTTTAAAATCGGTTACTCCAAATTAAATTTATAAAAAATTTTGATAGAATACTGTATATATGTAATTAGAATCGATAGTTACATTTTTAAACGGCTTTAGTAATAGAACTCATATAGTACAAAGTTTTTATGAGATCTCTGTTGATGGCTCCAGTGATAACTCAGACAATATTTTAGATTAGACTATTCCAAATGTTTTTATTATACCCTATTTATTAATGAGGGGTGTAATGATAGGCTCTGATATAGGATAGGCTCTGATATAAGGTAGAGTAGAAATATTTTGTTCTCTTTCAGTGAATTTGCTTTTGTTTTTTTTTTTTGTCTTCTTATAGTCTATCTTTGTATTTATTTCACTTTCTTTGCTTTTGTTTATCTCTCCATTTCTCTATCACCTATCTCCTTTGTTTTCTTACCATCTTTTTCTCTGCCTGCTTTCACTTCGGTCTATTTCTGTTATCACTTCTGTCGCTTTCGCGCGCTCTCTCTCTCTCTCTCTCTCTCTCTCTCTCTCTCTCTCTCTCTCTTTCTCGTGGTAGAGCCTTGCACGACTCATTTGAAAGTACAAAACGAATGTATTCGCGGAAGGCGCACTTATAAATTAAGCATAATACCTTCTCATGTCAGAGTAGATTTATAGTGCGAGCGAAAGAGATACTTACATATTTTAGCCTTGCAGGAATGCATTCGATTTATAAAATGAATACATTTGTGCAAGTCCTATTTCATAAAATATTGTATATTTATAATCTAAGTTCCTAAATTGATGAAGAGAATCGTAAAAGGTTAAAAGGAATTCTAAGCGCAGAGCACAACTATTGCTTGAAATACAGGGTTCGGCAGCGTAACTTTGTGTTTTCAAAATGCAACAAAATCCATTTTTTGGCTGGCGACTTCAAATCGCACCTTATTGAGATGATCGATGCGCTTGAAGTATGAGCCGTTACTCTGTCCTGTTGGTACCAAATGTCTCCTAAGTTCAATACATTAAAATTCCTGAAACATGTGCACATACCGGTCTGAATTCACTCTCACTGTGATCTCACTTTCTTCAAAAACTACGGTCCAATAAACCCAGCTGAGGAAATTGCACACCATGCTGGGACTTTAGATGAATTCAAAGGCCTTTCATGCAATTCTCGAGGATTGGTGTTAGTCCAGTAGCGCATGTTCTGTTTGTTAACGCATCCATTGAAGTGAAAAGCACAATCCTCACTGTTTCAACGTATGATGCCGACTTACCTGGATAGAAATAATACTTTAGAGCCAAGCCTGTTGATTGGTATTACTCCCACAATGTTACGCTCCCTACAGCCTGAGTGGCGCGCATTTCAAAGAGGGAAGCTATGCTTCCATACCCTGTATTATATTTTAATTTATTTTATATTCAAATTTTCAGCGAATAAGTTGTTTATTTAATTACCGTTAGTTTGTATTGCTTTCTTTTATGCATACAACACAAGCACATGACCCGATGAAGTTTTCGCTCTCACTCTTGCTATCAATTGCTCTCTCGATTGCACTCTCTCTCACACCCATGTGTTATATCAGTATTCATACCTGTTATACTCAAAAATAAATGAATTACCATAATTCAATTAAGACAGTCAATAAATTCTGCCTAAATTAAAACTAAATTCCACATCTGCTTAAACACCAGAGCAAATTACTTTAAACGTACGTTTCACACAAATTAATAAAAATTCAACGCCATCTCATCATCCCACGTATGCAAAGTGTGAATGACTGCATGAACAAATGACTTAACTCATACAGTAAATGATAATTTCTGTGTGAAAAGCGTGTGGAAAATGCTGCGGCGGCAAGGCTATTCAAGAACGCCTACACTTTTCTTTTTTTTCCCCACTTTGCTGCTTTGCTTTGAGTAAGTTAGCGCCACGCTTTATATTTAATATATGAGACAGAAGAAAATGCGCAGCCGGATTTTTTTTTGCTTTTTATATTTTCTTTTTCGTTCAAAAATGAGCATAGACAATTTTATTTGCTGGAAATGTTTCGAATGAATGAAGAAATGCTGCGGTTTTTACTTGTTCTGTCGCTCCGAAAATGTTTTAATTTTATACTATATTCCACACTATTAAATCTGAGGTGAACAAAAAATGCGATTTTTGCAGACAGCGTGTCTGCGGAAAATTTGCTTTGTAGAATAGTGTTTGTCATATGGCAATTTGTTAGCTCCAGAGAGATGCAAGAGTTTGGTTTTTCTCCTTTTTATATTTTTATTTTTTGACGTCGTTGACCAACAGACACCAAACTAGCTGCTGCAACATCAAAGCCAGGCATCATTGTCATTCTTGTAATAGGCAGACGGATGACTGTCTCTTTTTGTATCTGTCAGAGTTTTTGGCCGCAAACAAACATAAAGTCGAGCGGTCGTCGTCGCCATGATGTACTGACTGATTGTAGCTGGAGCAAGTAGGCCTCTTTGTGTCTGTCCGTCTGCCTGCCACTGACAATAGCTAGACACAATGCCGCTCGACTGGCTTTAGTTGGCTTTTTGCATAGATCTTGGCCTACGCCGCACGGTCGACTGTGCATTCATGCTGCTGTCAGACGTTTGGAATCCATTCCTACATACAACTTTTTTCATTAGAGTGTATAGCTGGGATGGCGCTTAGAGTTTGTCGGCATATTTCACAACTTGCATTTGCATGCTGCAAACAAACTTTTTGTATGTCTGTCTCTCTCTCTCTCTCTCTCTCTCTCTCTCTCTGTCTGTCTAACAAACACTGCTCTATGTCTATTTGCAATGCTTCAAATGTATGATGACGACTAAAATGCCTACTGGTGTCAATGAATGAATGTATCTTCACTTTATGTCCCATGAACTTCTACCTCGCTTTAGCAAATGCAAATTCGTATGCTGCAACTTCAACTACTTCCACTGTCCATTGCTACTGAGTCACTTACTCTATTGCTGCATTTGAGTTTCATGTTTCAAATTTGTGCTGAATATAAATTAGGCTATGTAAATTGGTGTAAAATAATGGACTCAAAGCTGTACTAATGCCCCTATATAGACTGGTACAAAGCGTTGCAATTGTAGCTGAACGTGGAGAATTGACTTGTGGGTGCTTTGGCTAGCTGTCTGTCTAAGTACCGTAAAGTATTTGATAGATGTTGATGCCTCTAATCGTCGTTGTAATGTGCATTGTGATAGCAATAAATTGGTAGACTTTGATGTCTATTTTTTTTTGTTTTTTTTTTTTTTTAATGGTATAGTTGAAAGAATTGAAAGAATTGAACGAAATTGATTTTCTGTTGGATGTTTCGGATCAATTTGTCATAGCAAAGCTTTCTGTAGTAGATAATATACTGTTGAAGCATTTATTTAATGCACTTTTTTAAGAGTAACTGCATGTCGGATGAATTCAAAGCATAACAAAGCTATTGCAATAAAAAGTGCCGTTATGTTTTTTAAAAACAAGACCCGCTATAAATCAGTGCGATTTTAGAGCGTAACTATTTATGTGAGCCTTGAGAAGTAATAGTAGGAAACCGTTATCAAACGACAGATCAGTAAGAATGATAGTGAAGAGAGAAAGGGAAAGAGAATAAGCATCAAACAATGACAACAACAAGTAATGCTAGTAAAATACGTATGTGTTTTACAGTCTTCCTCTCTGTCTCTATCTCTCTCTCTCTCTCGCTATATCTCGCTATCTCTCTCTTTCTCGCTCGCCCTCTTGGAAGGGAGAAAGAGAATAGGAGGGAGCATCAGACAAAAGGCAAATAACAACATCAAATGTATTCACAAGAGATAATGTGTCTATAATTATTTTAATATTTCCTACCTTAGTTGTCATGCTTCAATGCACATCAAAACTTATTTACTAAAAGTACCGTTATGTAGTATGTAGCCGTACGATTTAAACACTGTTTTTTCGAGTCGGCTTCAATTCAATATTCCTATACATTTTAAAATAACACCAAGTTTCTTTAATTTATTTGTTCTTTAATTCATTTCTTCTAATTTTAGACATTTTAAATTAATTTATAAATCTAATTGGCATACAAATTGCTGTGCTATCTTCATAGCGTCACCTACAAATAAAAGCCAAATAAATTAAGCGCAATCAGTCAGTAATTTATTTTAAACAAATTAAGTTGTAAAAAGATAATACGACAACGACTTCCATTAAAATCATTCCTTAAGCGTAAAAACTGATAATGAAAACTAAACACAGGTCACACTCACTTTGTGCAAATGTCACTGAAGTTTAGCAGAGAAACTAGAAAAATACACTGAACTAATAAAAGAAAAGCATAGAAAGTACTTAGGCAAACAAAAATCGAACGTCCTTGAAGCTGAGTTGTAAATGTGGTTACAAAGTGGTTCGAGAAATTCGCAATAAAAGCTGAGAGTAGAACTAGTGGTTAGTATTGGTAATAGAGTGATGAGCATGGCGTGCGGCATTGCATCGCGTGACAGCACGAAACTAAATTTTCTTGATGAGTTTTTGCTATCTCTCAGGAAATGAAAAGAAATACAGTGAGCTGAGGCAGAGAGCGAGAGAAATGTATATAACAGAAGACAGTCGAAAAACAAGCTGAAAATTAACTAACGTCTCGTACGAAATAGATAAAGCATAACGGTATAGCGTTAAATTTTCGAAATGAGATTGAGCAAGTAACGAGTAAGCAGGCAGGTGAAATGTGAGCGTAAGCATGAGATGAGCGAGAACGTAACGGTAAACGAACAGCAGCATTAGCATGAGCGAGAAGAAAACAAGTAACGCTAAGCGACAAGAGACGGCACAGCCTTTCCTGAGACGATAAAACAAAAACAAAAAATAGAAAAAAAACTTTGCAACTTGAGTTTAAGCGTAATGTAAATAGTGCTAAAATATGCAATAGTCATTCATAGACGACTGGGCAAGGTAAATAGTACAAATGGAAACGGAAATAGTCTCGCAGCAATACCAAAAGGAATAAAAAAAAAAAAACAAAATTTAAAAAACTTATGCTAGACAAAATGGAGCGGCACGAGTTGGCAAGTTTGTCATCGTCGTTGTCGTTCCTTTCTTTTTTTTTTCTTTTTTTTTTTCAGTATAACTGGACTTTGGTTAGGTGGGCGTTTGCTGTTTTACTGCTGGTAGACTTTCGATGCAACTTCTTTCTAGCTTACTTACTTTAGTTTTGTGTGTGTTTACTCAGGGTGTAGCTACGTTCGAATAACTTTGAAGAAAAAATAAAATAAAGAAAATAGCTTTTAAACCTATTATTGAATCGATGCTTGGAAACGAGGTGAAAAATTTATGTAAATATTATGTGTTTGCTAGTTTTGAAAATGCTTTCAAACATTTAATGTTTAGTAAATGGAACGAAAAGTATAAAAATGTTTTTGCGTGCTGAAGTAAAAGCTTACAGTGCAAAATTCAGTTAGTTTATTAGCTTTTTGCAGTATTGCTAGAGATAGCATGACGTTCCACAAATTTGAGTCCATATTGTTACGCCATGAAGTGTGTGCCATTGTGCCGGATCGAGTGTGCGGTATAATCGATCCGGCACGATGGCACATATTTTCACTGTGCCGCTGTATTGTACTACTCACATTAAATGCTTCCTTAAGAAAATACGTATGTGAGTGGTGTTAGCTGCATTTAATTTCAATAAGTAAGACTAAAAGCTTAAATTCGAATTATGACATCAAATTTTTATCAAAATGGACTTTTAAAAGATTCTTCAGATTTTAAGACATTCTGCTGCTTACAGAATTCGCCATGCTGACACAGATATTATGTTTTTTATTCATTTCAACTCATTCGCACTCAATGCTGCCCAATGTAAAAGACAACAACGCTATTCCGCTGCGACCTACTACTCATGTAGCCTATGTGCTTCCATAAATTACTTCTTCACAATCATTTGTTCTTTTTCTTAAAAATGTTTCTTATTTTTCCAGCACACTCAAAGCTTTCTCTTCTTACGAATGTCCTTAAAATCTCATCAGCATAGAAATTCTGTATAGTATAATATTAAGCAACTTCAAAACTTTTATGCATTATATAAACTATTTTATAAGCTCGTTTTTATGACACACGCGCATTCATGACTAGTAATTTTCATTGAATATATAACCTCGTACTTCATTGAATATTTATACGTCATATATTTGATGAACACTCGAATTGCTGCAATAAATTTTTTTTTTTACTCAATGAAAAGCGCAATTTTTCAAATGTCAAATGTCATGAAACGAAAAAAGCAAACAAAAAATAATAGAACAAAACCCCAAAAAACCACCACCCACTATACTTCTCGAAACTACTAAAGTCTCTAAACAAAAAAAAAAAAAAAACAAGCGGAAAAATGTGGAACGCTATAAAAATAAATGCCAAATGACAAAACTATTTTGTGTTTATGATTAAATTATGATGCCGGCATTGGCGTTTGAGTAGAGAATATATTTGCGTGACAACGAAGTAAGAAATGAGTTAGTTCTGTTTGCTTAAAGGACATTGGAACGATTGGAACATAGGAACGATGTAGATGTTGTTAACTACGCCCCCTCAAAAAAAAAAAAAAAAAATTAAAGAAAGAAAAAAGCAAAGCAGCACAGTGCACTTCTACACGTCTACCAAACACAAACGTATTAAATAGGTTTGAATAATTCATTTCGTTTCTGGCTGATGACTGACTACGTACAGGCGCACATTACTTGTCTTTGAGCTGAGGGGTGGTTTGAAGTAAAAACAAATGAATGAGTTGTATAATGCATAAACATTATAGGAATTGGGTCGAGGTGGCGCTTGTTGTTGGCTAAAGTTGTATGGAAATTACTCTATATATTCAATATTTCGTACTATAAATCGAGAGCAGGCAAAACAACGGGATCACCAATCATTTAGCTTCGTCGTCTTGTCAACTCTAAAGTTTATTTGTTAACAACTTGCCTGACAACTGCAATTTGATTAGTTTTTTTGATAAATATATTATAGTTAATGAGTGTCTTGGGTTGTGTGGAGTTGTTGTGGTAAAGTTGAATTACGAAAATAGTTTAGACGCTGCTCTTGCTCTTCAGAACACAACTCACATACTTTCTTGCATTGTAACGTGTACTAAATTAAGAAAAATAGCTACAAATTCCAAAATTCCTTAATTTGAAACTATATACTTGACAATTGAAAATAATATTTCGAAATTATTCTAATTTCATTGAAAAATTTCACTCTGCGCCTATCTAACTTCCTTTCTTCCTTCCGCATTGTGTTGCTGCTGTGTTATTTTGATTTTCCCATCTGTTTCTTTATCCTATATCAACATTTTCGTTAGACACTCTCAATTTTATTTTGCTGTGCTTCCTTCTATTTCAATAGCCATGTAGTTTATTTTTATTATGCAATTCGACATTGTTATCCTTTCGTTGTCATTGTCCTTTTGCAAATGTTGATGATTACTTTCGTTTTATCTGCGCCATTTTCTCGTTCGTCCTTTTTTTGTGGCCATTTTACTTTGCTTTACTTTTGGTGTTGGCACTTTCAATTTGTTTTTAGTGCTTCGTTTTTCCGGCTGTTTGACTTCTATTTCTGCTCATTTCTCATCATATAAATAGTGCCATGTAATGTTGCTGGTACCACAACTACTCGTATGATGTTGGTGTGTGTTTTGTCCTTTGGCCTATTGAAATAGTGCAGCCCGCTGACACGTTATAATTCATTCATACTAATTATACTGGTTTATCCTTTTTTTTTTGTTTGGGTTTGGGATGTGTATTTGTAATTGGTATTGAGTTGTGATGTTTTAGAAACGTATAATCAACAGTTTTAGTTTTGTATAATTAGCTCTGTTGTCTTTTTTTTCGTCTTTAGTTTTTATTGTGTACATTTTGAGTGTTTAACTTTTCTCCCAAGCACAAATTAGCTTCTAAGAGTTTTGATTAATGTGTCGTGACAAGTAGAAAAAAAGAAAAATAAGTGGAACACCAATATACAACAGTACTGCAACCATAAATCAAACCAAATCGTTACGAATTAAACAGAATTGGTATATACGAGTATGTATAATGTAGCGTATGATAAATCATATCAGATAGACAAACTTTAAACGGACTTTTTGGGTTTCGAAATGACGCTGTGTTTCGTACTTATGAAGGCTGAAGCGCTAAAAATATGATATGGCAAATCATTGCTTATTTAATAATTGGCGCCCAACGTGGGGCAATTACTAAGTTAGCATGTCTTATAATATTTTTTATTTAAAGCTTACAGCCAGCTGAGAATATTATACGACAAATCAGTGCATATTTTGTAATTGGCGCCCAAAGTGGGGTAATTATCTTAAACGCATGTCGTATAATATTTTTAATTTAAAGCTTACAGCTGCTTAAGCTATGAAACACAGAGTCGGTTCGAACACGAAATAATTTTGTTTTGTATAACTATTTATGGTTTGATCCATGGTTCGGTTCAAAAAAAAAAAAAAAAAAAAAACCGTTTACATCTCTCTTATACACAAATAAAACACTCATTTATACATAGACAATTTCATTTACATATTCTAAATACTTTTGTATATATATATATAAAAATGTAGTCTTAGTATATAATAAACCTGCATACACAAACCTTATAAAAAAAATCAAAAATTTAATCAAGACTCATCAAAATTAAAATTTTTATTGAGTTAATGAAAGTCCAGTAAAAAAGAAAACAATACGAATATTATGCAGCTCTCTGTCTCTTTCGCTCTTCTGCAATTCTCGCAACACGAACTTCAAAACATCAATTACAACAACAGCAACACTAAAGCAAAACAACACTATAATAATAATAATAACAAAACAAACAATTGCTAACTTAACAATTACAACTACAACTACTACTACTATTTCAATCTACTACAATTTCAAAAATAAAAGCAAACAACAACAACATCATCGAAAAAAACACAATGAAAAAGAAAAACGTAAAAGTTTTTATCTTTATTGTTTTTTGTATTATAAAAGTAAAAATCTCGAAACAAACTTCAAGAACTATTTACAACAAACAAAAAAAAAAAAAAAAAACAATAACAACAGAAACTACAATCAAGCAAGAACAACAACAACAATTAAATGGCAACAACAACAAAAAATCAATCACAGAAAACTGCTTTTGAATAACTATTTTTTTTCCACTTGTACAGAAAAAAATATAAACAAAACAAAAAATGAGAAGACAAAGATTTTCTTTCTCTTTCGTTTTTTACTAACTTTCGCAGCATAAAAAGTAGTAAAAAGAAAAAAAACAACAACAACAACATGGCAACGCTGTATGAGCAACAAAAACCTACAACAACAATTGAAACTACAACAATAACAACAACTAAAAACAACAAGAACAACAACTACTAAAACAAATAGCAACAAAATAAACAACAACAACCACAATTTGCAATCGAACTACTAACCCTGAGACGCAAGATATATAAATAAAGCAAATCAATTGAAAAGTGAAATTTTTACTACTACTACTATTAACAACTACTACTATATTAAATTTAACAATAACAACTACAACTACTACTACTAGTACTATTATTATTATTATTTTAACGTAATTATCTTCTTATGTACATATTGAGAAAGTTATTGCAGAAAAAAACATGAAAAGAAGGTGTTTTTTTAGTCAGATACATTGATTCTTAGTTGAACCGGTACAGCTTTAAAAGAGTTTAAAGCTCCTTCCTAACTAAATTTTAATTCTATAATAGCTTATACAGCCATTTACGGCAACTTCGATGTTATCCTAAAATCTTTTTCTATCAAATTTGCCCCGATTTATAATTCGTAGATGTTCCTGAAGTCTCTTTCAACCAAATATGCAACTTCGAAGTTTTCCTAAAATCTTTTTCTATCAAATTTGCCCCGAATTATAATTCGTAGATGTTCCTTAAGTCCTTTTCAACCAAATATGCAACGAAACGCATTTCGCAGATGTTCTTGAAACCATCTCTTATACTAAAACGCAATTCATAGGTATTCCGAGAATCTCTTTTAATCAAATTAAAACCAAAATGCCGCTCGTAGCAAATTTAAAATGAAAGGCAATTCGAAGGTTTCCTTGAAATCTTGAAAATAATGAAAACTCTGAAAAATTAAGTCTTCCATACTTCTGAAACAACTACGGAATTTTCCTACGAAAGTGAATTTTTGGATCAAAAGGAGCCCTTCTGAGTATAACTGTTCACTTTTAAAAGTAAAAAGTTCTTGAAAAGATTTTTAGCAAATTACACATATCAACATGGTTTAGTTGTTGGAAAGCAAAGTAATTTGCTGCATAGAATCCGAATCCGGGGTCACAATTGGCCCATCACAGGTCTACAAATACCGGGGTCATGTCAGTTGTTGGAAAGCTGAGGGTCATTTCCGAAGTAATTTGCTGCGTAGAATCCGAATCCGGTCAGAATTGGCCCATCACACGTCAGGATTTTGAGCTATTTTAGGTTATATACCCGAAATACACCTTTATAAAGAGTTCGGCAACGTAACGTAAATTTAACTTCTAATGAGTTATACTAATTTCTCAGTGTTTTAATTTTCTGATAATAATTGAAAAGCTACGAATTTTTGAACCCTGTCCACATTAATTATAAAAACTTTCATTTCGTTTTGTCTGATGCATTGAAAAGACAATCACTGACAAAACTCCCTAAGAATATTAAGTTTCGAAGTAACGATGTTACTTGAGATTCATAGGAGAATAACAATATATAACATGCTTGCAGGAAAAAACCAGAAAAAACGCGTTTATACTCCGATACAAATAAATACATATGGTACATAAGACGCTTTTCCTGAGAAGCATGTTGCAAGTCGCGAAATTTGCAATGTCATAGCCGATGATGAACTGATGAACGCTTGTAGCTGAACACGAAACAATTGTTTCCGTAGCTTTCCATGCTTTGTGAACATAAGTGTTTGTTATTGTTTTCTCTTCACATTCAAAAATATTAACATATTTCTCAATATTGAAATGAGTTTTAGCCATTTCAAAATCATTTCTCATTCTTAAAAAGTACTTAAATACAAAAATTTAATGTCCTTTTTAGATATTGAAATTCTTCCTCAAATATAGAAAAATTGAGATAAGAAATTGAAAACCGAAAAAGTACTTCAAGACTTCGAAATTGCTTTCAAACCAAAAAAGTATTTCAATAAGTTAAAATTATTTTTGACTCTGAAGACTTATGACTTTATCTTCTAAAATGCTATACTGCATAGAAGTTCCTCTTCATGATATTATATATGAATATTTTCTGTAAGTTCCTATGAGGAGCATAGAGCCTCATAGACATACGAACTACTAAATTATTTTAAACTACGATATTTTTCATGGCGAAACGTTTTAATTAAGAATCAATGTAGGGTGCTTATTATTAGTATTTATATTTCTTTATTTTTAAACTTGCAATGGTCACTCTACTCTAGTCTAAGTAAGAAAAATAATACCAACTAAAATGAAAAATAAAAAACTACTACAATTTACTACTACTACTACTACTACTACAACAAGTACAACAACAAAAAACAAAACTGCAATTAATATTAAAAAAAAATACAACAACAACAACCGTTATTTGCACCAATAAGAAATGAAAATAGAGAAATCAAAGTTTTTTTCAAAAAAACTAAAAATCCAAAATTAAATATCGAAAAAAAAAATCTATGTTATATCCAAAAAATTCAAAAACCAACAACAGAAAAAAATTCTCTGCAATGCAATTTCTATTCCAAAAATTCACTTTCCAAAAGAAAACAACAACAAAACTCTAAAAAAAAAAAAATTGAAAATTTAAGAAAAAATTTCAAAAAAAAAAAACAAAAACCAACTCTCTCTATCTCTCTCGCTTGTTTGTCTGTGTGCAGGGATGTTCATGATGAAGATGGTGAAGAAGAAGATGATGATGATGAAGATGATGATGATGATGTTGGAAAAGCGCACACCGGCTGCATTACATGACAATGAAGTTGCACAACAAAATGGCGGCAACGTTGAAACTACAACTTCAACTACTACTACTACTTCCAAAACTACTACTACTACTCTTACTACTACTACTACTACTATTTTAAAAGCCATTATTACTACTAATACTACTGCTACTACCCCAATTAGTAGAACAGCGTCAAGCAAGAACAACTACTACAAAAACAACAACAACAACAATAAAATCAACAACATTTTGCTCTTGAACAGATCCGTGAAATTATTTTTGCCAAAACAATTCGAAATACTACTTTTTTCGCAAATTACAACTACTACTAGTACTATTTCTGCTACTATTTTTGTACTAGTATTAGTAGTAGTTGATTTCAAAATGATGTTATTACTACTACTACTACTACCCAAGCGTTGACGTCTTAAACCAGCTGATGTTTTTGAATTTTTTGAATACAATTGGAATTGAAAAACAAAAACAAAAAAATCTAACTTCAAGAAATCAAGAAATACCTATAAACCAAAATAAAAAAAAATAGAAAAGAAAAGTGTTCTTCATAAAACGCCGAATTCAAGCATGAATGAAGAGTAGCAGATCCAGCATAAAGTGTTGCCAATTGTGGTTGTTGATGTGTGAAGTTCGTGTTGAGGATGATGATGGTGATGATGATGATTAAGTTCGGAACTCTTTGGAGTCGCAAAGATGTATGAGCTGCTGCAAAATATCCCACAAATTCAAAAAAAAAAAAAAAAATAGAAAACAAATTGAGCTGAACTGAATTTCATTTTGATTTTCATAAAAAACCAAAATTTAGCTTTTAGCTCTGAATAAGCATAACTCTTTTTTGTTATTTTACTTTGGTTCTGTTATAAATTAAGCCTTGAAAAGCTAAAACATAAAATATTGTGCAATTAAATAATTTTTGATTGGGATCTGTTCAAAATGTTTTGAAAAAGAAAAAAAAAAGTAAATAAATAAATAAATAAATAAATATACATATACTACTACATCATCTACTACATAAATACTATCTACATATACGTACATGCTATTTGGGGTAGTTGGTATTAGTTAGTATATATGATGAGAATATGGATACGTATTTCGTATTTTGGCGTCAACACGTACAACATGAGGATTTCTTTCGGTGAGTCTTTATTTTGAGACTTTACTTTATTTTACAACACTGTACATAGTTTTTAAGTAAATTAAAAAAAAAAAACACGCTTCAGTAAAATTGCAAGCTATTTAAATTCAAAACAGTGTAGTGTATCTAAAATAACTATGTAAAATATGAAATTGGACGAACATTAAACTATATTATAAGTTTCAGCTATGAGAGAAACATCTGCTAAAAGTGTAGATCCTAAGTTGTTTTTCAGTAAATTTAGTATAAAATTTTGTAAATTCCATGCTAAAACTAATTGGGTATTTAAAATTAATATAGCTGATCAAATTACTATCAATTTATGGGAGTACCGTTCAGAATCTACAAGCGTTGCTTATACATATCGCTCAAAAAAAAAAATATCTTAAAAAAAAGGCCAGATTTAAAACTTAAACGAGTATAACGAATGGGTTTAATTCAGTAGTATCACGCCCTGCATTGACACCTTGTCTGTGCGTTGGTTCAAGCTTTCCTACCATCTAGTAATGTGTCGGTAGGTGTGAGTTGTGAATGCTTGCTTCGTCTCTCGTAACTCTACCGGGTTCGATGTAGTGAACGATGCCCAAGCTCTATTCTTTTGTTGCAACGTCTACGGTTTAGTCAGTAGCCTTATCCATAGCGCTCTACCACTTCCTTGTATAGCATTGGTGATTTACCATCATCGTAGGCAATTAGCTATATGTTGCCTTGATGCCACCCGTTATTGGTATAGTTAGGCACAGTGGGAGACCCCCTGAGCTGCATCACAACTTTTGACAGAGTGGCATCCAACCACTTCCACTGGTTTCTCAAGATTTTATTCTCTTCATCAAAATTTCGCGAAGCATTTGATTCAGCTGTTTCCGTGAGTCTCCATATTTTGCGCATCTTCCTGTAAGCAGTGTCTTTTTGCTGCCGACTTCATTTTTTTATGCAGATATTCAAGTCTGTATTCAGGCATCACTGTCCACGCTCATTTTCCATTCCACTTTGGTGAGCTTTCCATTCTTAGGCGGTTGAATGAAATGCTTTGGATCCGCATGGCGTTATAATTCCCCTTGTGCATCTTGGGACGAGAGATCTTGTTTGCTTTCTGTTAGAATTGGTCTTCAAATTTCCAGTGCTCCGTACATTCGATGCTTTCGTCAGTCTTGCATTTACTTAGAAGCTCGAATCGTTCGATTCTCCTGCAATTTCGGAAGCTTTTAAGGAAGTTCCGATCTCCACTATATTTTTGGATTTAGTAATGTTCCCACGAGCTGCAAGAAAGAACTGGTCGAACCAGGCAGAGACTTGCATTACTAGAACAAGCTATTGCCACTTGCCTGAGCACTCGGTGTGCGACTGAATAATTTTTGTTAGACCTGTGCCTCCAGCTAGACCGACTCTCGGTACGGATCAATTAGCACCTTAATACGGCCCATGTGTGAGTTTAGAGAATAAGATGTAGTGAGAGCATTACACGTGCTCAGCTGGAGATCTTCAGATGAAGTGCAAGGGGTTTTTGACTGTACGCATGTAGTGATAGTTGAATGCTGTGGGAGTGTATGAGGCTATGCTTTAACCGGTGCTCGTATAAGAGTCTCGTCAGCGCTGCACTCTACTGCAGTGCCCACTGGTCATTTGCTACCCGCAACCAGCGACCGGACGGATTGCCTCAGCTTGGCCTTTCTGGAACCATCTCATTTAGAGATATAATCTCAACTTAATAATAGTTTAATTTGAAACAGATGATTTACAAAATTGTTCTTCACTGCATTTCTGAAATTAAGCAACTTTTTAGTATCTACCAACGCTGCAATATTTAAATGTATTTCAGTATATATTCAATGCAGTTAGTCAGAGAATTATACTAATTATTGTATAATCTTACATTCTGCCTTACTGAAACAGACAAGCAACCAATTCCTGATAAGTACAGTCATTTCTATGGTCTTTATGTTAGCTAATAATCTTCTACTAAAATTTTAGTGTTGAACAACATACATTGTTGAATTACATACATAATTACATGCGACGTTGCCCATTTTAAAAGCAAAGCTTATTAAAATCCATTAGTCTTACAAGCAGATAAAATTTAATTCTAAAAATTTATGTCCCGTCATGAGAACGTATGTTGCTTCAAAGCATAAATAAATGCATTAAGTAATACAATCAAATCTGTCTGCTGCGTTGACAGCAGCAAACTTTGTGTGTCTGTGTGTGTGTGTGACCATATAAAAAATATCAGATATAGTAAACTAACTTTTGCTCAAATGTTGCGCTTGTACGAATTAATTGCCAACTTGACAACAGGGTTCCAAAAGCCAGCAAACAAACAAGCAACAAAGTTCAAATAGTAAATTTCATTTAAAGTTTATTAAACGAAACTCAATTGCGGCGACACAAATCGTAATCGAAACAAAACAAGTTCTACTTGAGCATGCGAAACTGGAACCGCCCAGAGGTGCCTACTATAGATGACAACCTTGACTCTCTTTTTTATCAGACAGAGACGAGGCAATATATATATATATATATATATATATATATATATATTTATATATATATATATATATATATATATATATATATATATATATATATATATATATATATATATATATATATATATATATATATATATATATATATATATATATATATATATATATATATATATATATATATATATTTTGATAGACTAGTTTGAGTGACTAATTAAATTTAAACATACAATATATGTACTTATTTTTGTCAAAATATTTTAATTAAGTACCAAATTATCTAAATATAACATGGCATAATTAAATTGTTGTGGAAAATTTCGGCAGTAATAGAATTTTATAGCTAATATATTGTGATTTGCTCTACTAAATCTGCCATAATCGCATTATGCAAATTTCACAAATAGTTTGTTTAATATGCAGTCTTTCTTTTTTTTTTTTTAATAACATCAAAAGCCGCCAAAAGCTTACATTGTGAAAAAGATAAAATATTTTATTTTTTGAACATTGTGCTGTCGATAGATATATAATATATGTGGTAAAAATATTGTGCGACTTTGCTCGGTTGAACTTGGGAAATATTGAAGTTGATACTAATTAATTTTCATCGAAATATTTAACAATTTTTAAATATAATCGATAATTATGAAAATTTAGTTTTTAAAGTTTTGAGCTTTTGTCGTTGTATTTGATAGTCGGAGTTCTACATGTATCGATTATTCTTGAAAAAGCAATAATTTTTGTCCAAAATTTTCAAATGTGGCACATTTTACGAAAATTCAAATTATTCTGTATTCTTTTAATAATCATGTGCTATATTTTGTAGGATATTAATCGATATTGAAAGAAAAAAAATCGATTATTAGCGATAAACCAATTAAATGTGGAAAAACACTTCCATATAGCGTCATTCAATTTTTGCTTTGTTTATAACGATTTGATGTCACAGGTACTATATACATAAAATAGCTACTATGATCCGGAATTCATAGAGCTGCGGATATATTTTAGATCACATACAGTTGAACTTTTGGAAATTTGGAGCGTTTACAAGTTCTTAGCAACTTTACATGCTTTCCACATATACAAATACATATTAGCAATAAAAAATTCTCTTAAGTTTTAATTCAAAATTGCATTTTATGATTGTTAGTCGGAAATGGTTGATTCATTGAAAATCGCTTTAAACTAGTAGTTAATATTTCTAAGGATCTTACCATTTCAGTATTAATCGATTTGAATGATTGTAAACTTCTAATAAACAAATAGCATTGATTGAAAATATCGATAGCACTATTTAAGCAGCAATAACTCTTTTCAAATATCGGAAGAAAAAAATTTCAAGTATCGTTAATGCTTTTCAAGTTCGCCAACAGTTTTCAAGTATCGTTATCACTTGCCAGTTATCGGTAAAACATTTCAACTATCAATAGCTTCTTTCAAGTATCATTAGCTCCTTTCAAGTATCGTTTGCTCCTTGCAAGTATCGTTGTATTATCTTTTCAAGTATTGATAACACTTTTCAAGTATTGTTAGAAAAAATTCATTTCAAGTATCGTTAGTCCTTTTCCAGTATCATTATTATTTGTCAAATATCGTGAAGCCTTTTCAAGTAACGTGAATCGTTTTCAAGTATCGTGAACCCATTTCAAGTATCGTTAAGTCTTTTCAAGTATCGTTAGCTTGTCGAGAAAAAAATATAGCTAAGAATTTTGTTTCCACTGAATTAATTAATGGATTATTCTACCAAAAAATCAATAACAATCGTTTCAGACTGTAACTTTCGTCTAATTTTGTTTAAAAATGCATAAATCGTGCTTTATGCTATATCATTCCAATTTTTGAGTTATCGATAAATCGTTTGCAAAAAATATATAAAGTGTTGATTTTGTAGACATGCTCTGTATGATTGATATGAATATCGATCGATTAAAATAAATATATCGATTTAAATAGAATATCTACTTTGGCCTTAGGTTTCAATGTCAGCTTAAATATAGTAGCTATTTTTAACGAAACTAAAATTACTAAAAGATATCTTTATCATAAACTCCCGAACAGTTCGATCTTTTGAGCAAAATTAGCGATTCCTTTCAAAATAATCGATTTTTATCGATACATTTACTTATTTTGGGTACTTTGTGTCATATTGAATGAAGCGAGTGCCATATATGTATAATATAGTACTTATAAACGTACAGCATTTTCACAACTACTGCTACACGTACTTTTTTCCGCCTGAAGTATTTCTATTCGAAAAAGTGCTTCAACTGTTTTGCTATCGATAAAATGTATATATGTCGACTTAAGCTCAAACGAAAATCAATTTAATTTCGTTAAAATGCTTTTTGGTCATAAATTAATCCACTTAAAATGTATCTATACATAAAGAGTTGGTTTTTGTTGCTGCTGCTAGTCGTACTACGCGTACATTTTGTAGTTTTTTGTCTGTGTGAGTGTGCTTTGAAAAGATACATTTATTATATATAAATTTCAACTTGATTTTTCGCTGCTGCTGCTAAAGTTGATGATAAAAATGATGATGTTGATTTTCTTTTTATTGCTTTTGATGCTATGTTTCTTCTCATGGCGCCACGCTGTTGCTTTAGGGGCTTTTCAACACTGACCTATACCAAAACTTCAAGTCACATTCATTGATATGCAAAAGAGTCTGTCAGCAATCATCATCAGCAATCATCATCAGCATCATCATCAACAACATTCGCCATATCAGAACGTCAGAGAGAGAACAACACATACTGAGCAAATGATTCATACTTGTGCTGAGTGGCATAAATAAATTGTGTTCCAACAAATTTTTTTTTAATTTTTTGTTTGAGGTTTGTTCTCCCCTCTCTTGCTCGTTGCTCGTTGCTTGTGTATTGGAACAAGTGTTTCTATTTTAAGCTACAAAATTTATGCAGCAAACGTTTTGTTTATAAATATATAAAATTCGATTTCGAATTGTCGTTTAGTTACGCAGTTTATTATCTCCCATATGGTCTAGTGGCTAGGATATCTGGCTTTCACCCAGAAGGCCCGGGTTCGATTCCCGGTATGGGAAGGGAATTTTTTTGTTTTTTTTTTCTACAAAATATTTTCAAATAACACGAAATAAAAACGTAAAAGAGATGACAAATTTCTACATAAACTCTAAAAAATCAGTTCAGTTCAAAAATGTTAAAAAAAAAGAAAAAATACACCACTCGACTTCACACAAATAAGAAACAAAAAAAATACTTCAATTAGTTAGTTGTCTAAGTTCGTTTTAAGCCAATTTTGCATGCCGCGCACAGTTTTTGTTTGTTTTTTTTTTTTGTTTTCTTAAGGTTAGTTTCTATCAAAATTCAAAAAAAAAAAAAAAATTATGGCAAACGTTTTTCTCTCTCTTTCTTCTCTTTTTGTCTCTTTCTCTGTCTCTTTTCACGTGTCTCGTTGCAGTCAAGGAAATCGGAAATGGTCGTTCACCATTGCTTCAGGAGCCACTTTACGGTACACGCCCTCAGCCCTACAGTGAGTAGAAGGCGCTATTTCATTTGTAGTTTTGTTTGAAAGTCCGAAGACAAAATTACTCCTAATTATATTCATTTTTTGTTTTGGTTTATATTGTTTTAATTTTTATTTGTCCTATTTTTGGTTTTTATTCGAATTATTTATGTTGTTTTTTAGTTATGTTCTATGTTTATTTTATTGAACGTTTTAAATAGTGAATATAACCAAATGTAAAGAGGAAGCTGGTAGGTCGTTTATAATATTTATTGGTCAAGTGATTTAACGTTTAATTGTTTGAGCTGGTTTAATTAATATGATTAATTGTTTAACTGGGTTAAGTGTTTAACTAATGAATTGATTAAACAATATAATTAATAATCGTATGAAAGAAATAAAAACTGAAGCGTATATAGTCAATTCATTAATTTGTTTAAGTGTTTAACTGTTTAATTGATTAAACTGTTTAAGTGATTAACCAAGAAGAAAATTGTTTCAACAAAAATTATAATTAACAAATTCAAGAGATACAAACTGAAGCTGATATTGACTATTTCAGTGATTTACTAATTAAATGAAGCAGTATTTGGTAGAATTTTTAATCGATTGGCTAATAATTACGTTAAGCTTAATGATATTACAATTTAATGAGAGACAATATTTATTTTACATTTATGACTTAGAAATGACTTTATTTGTATAGAATCCATATATAAAAAAAAAAAACGCATGATGAAACATTTCGTCTATTGCGGGACACTAATGTTATTCGAATTTATTTATGTTGAATCTTTCATTATGAAAACTGTCTGTATCACGTTTCGACTAATGTGGGACACTTTTTAAGTTAAAATTTTGATATATCTCAATTCGAAAATCACGTATATAATTAATGTATTGGATCAGAAATTCTACTCTGTATATGAATTTTTCATTTCGGCTATTGTGGGACACTTTCGTAAATGGAATTTATTACATATTTTTACATATATAGAATTTACATATGCTTAGTTAGCGTGTGTTATCAACAATTTAAACTATAAAACAAAATTTCTATAGACACACATGATGTCACATTGCGGCTATGGTGGGACACTTTGCAAAATTTAATTTTTAATATGTTTCAACTCGATGGCGATATGCATAAATATGATGTGCTAACAACAATATGTTCTACAAAAACAATACGTTGAATAGACACTGAAAAATTAAAATGGAAAAAAGGTATTTTGGTACACATTTCTTTTAAATAGAAGAAATTCGGCTATTGTGGGACATTTTAGTAAATTGAATTGTTAACATATCAAGTTTTTTTCGATCTAATAAACTCGGCATATAAAAATAACTTTCCATAAACATAAGACGTACTGCGATTCGGCTATTGTGGGACAGTTTTTGCGAAATTGAAATCTTTTGACTACTACATTCAAATGAGGTAGAACTTATTAACAAGTTCTTAAAATACAATTAGCCTTTGATGATATTTGGAATGCACCAAGACAACTTCTTTAAATTAAATAAATTGTCATGTTTTTAATTAGTTGTACACAACAGACTTTTTAAACTGCTTTTTAGCTTAAAATGTTTTCTTAACAGCAAAATAAATTTCCATTGCAACAAGTTTACATGTCATGCAAACAATTCTTATTCATTTTGTATAAAATTTTCTTAGAAAAGCAAACAAATTGAAAGAAAACATTGTTTAATAAATGCTTCGAACAAAATCGTTCTAATATAATGACATACATTCAATGTAATTGAAAGTGAAATGTGAAATGTGAAAGCGAATAAAAGCAGAAAATCAATTAATTTCGTAATGCTTATTGCTGCAAACACGGCACGCCCAGCTGCAACGCCCTGTTTACACACAGAGACAGCCGTACACATGTGACACAGTTTTGTAGCGCGTAAATCGATTAGCAGCACGTCACTGTAATTCGCAAGTATTTAAAGACTTTTCTCATATTCATTACAAAGAAATTAAAAAAGTTTCTATAGCAAAGTAGCTTTGAGTGTGCAAATGATTCCTTGTGGAATTTTAAAAAGGATACGTGCGCATACGCTACGATTAACTGCATCTTCTTCTTCTTGTGATGCAAAGGCAAGCTTCAACAATCAATTAAATTTTACAATACTACTGTATGGTTTTTTAATGGAATACACAATGACGAGGAGGAGAAGGACTTCCTATGTATATACTTCCTTTTTTGCTTGAATCGCGCAGCACACATTGTGTGCCTTTCAAAATGGCTGCAAATGAGTGTGAAACACTTGCACGGAAGTACATTTCCTTCTTCAGGACAAATATACTTCAGCGCTTTGCCAACTTGGAACAACTGATGCTATACGACGTTGCCTGTAATCAACACAGGCAGTCATCATTTGCCTCTGAATGGTTTTTTTTTTTGTGTATTTGCCCCTCAAACAGTTAATGTGCGCGTTTTTAAGCCAGTTGACAGCTCCATTCACTCATTCATGTGCTTTACACACTCATTGCAAATGTAAGTTAATAGATGTCTTAAGTAGAGACGACATCTAAACCTTCATCGTCAGTAATTCAACTCATACGCCTGGCATTTTGCTTTGAGTTTTCCTGATTCACAATTTTCTTGCTGTGATTTTCTTCTAGTTTTCTTCTTTTTTTTTAGTTTTTTTTTGGTTTTTTATACACTCTTTCATCTTACTCATATGCCTTGAAATTGGGTCGAGTGTATAGACGAAAATAAGTACTTAGTACTCAGTACTAATGGTATTTGTACTCAACATTTTTAAGTGCTATGCGTTCTTAGCAGCACAGTTAATTAGTAGCTGAAGTTTTCTACTTTGGAGCTATATATTTTTTGCTAGTATTTGTTTCTTATTTTTAGTGTAAGCTTGTGCTAACTATGTACGTCTGTTTGAGTTTCTTGAATAGCATATTTGAAGAGGTGTCGTTCTTTTAATGTTGAATTATTGTGGTATATTGCGGTTATATTTTTTGCTCTGAGGTTTGTTAAAACTAGTTGAGAATTATAATCGCTTTTAAATTTCAATTTGATACAATTTTTTAGGTTTTAACAAGATTGACAAATTATTGATTGACAGATTAGTCAGCAGCTTTATGCAATTTACAACACTTGCCAAACAGTTTGCAGTGAAACATAGCCAAGACGATGTATTGAACCTATGCGTCATAATTTTCTTACATATGTTGTATGATTCAGCTGTAAGTTTAGCGACTCACTGATCTACATAGAAACTAACAATATTAACTTATATAACACTAAGCTTCAGTTACCTGCTGCCTTACCATTTCTTACCAAACTCTTTAATCAACAATTTAAAGTAGTTAAAGTGTTGTACAAAACTTTTCAAGCTGTCATTGTCAATTTACAACACTATGTAACACAGTTTATAACTATCTTAATTTCCAATATAGCTTTCGCTACAAATCTATATCTTAAAACTATTTCATGTTATTATTTTTTAATTTAAACTTTTGATTTTATAATTTTTGTGTAAATAAGAAAGAAACATTTCACTTGCTACAATTCCTTTTCATATATTTTAGCATTAGTTGAACTTAGTTTAATTCAGTTTCAATCTCTGTGGATGCTTCAATGTCTTTGTTATTATCTCGTATCCATTATAATGGACGAGCACGACATTGTTTATTCCTTAAGGATATGCTGCTGCCGCAGTTTTTACTGCTCTTTTACAACACTTCTTCTCTCTGATAGATATTCAAGCAAAGATTAAGTTAGTTAAACTACAAGTACAGAAAATTTTTAATTGCATTTTGTAAAACTTTGAGATACTTGTGGATTTCTGTTGTTTTTGTTGTTGTTGTTGTTGTTCTTGAAGAAGATTCTGTATGTCATATTGTCTGCATTGCTGCCCGTCCTCTACTACTCTTACTACGTCGACTACTTTATCTGTTGTCATCACCAAATTCAATTAGTTTTAAGGCTTAGCTCATTGTTTTCGTGCGATTTTACGAATTGCAAGTTGAAAGTTTCTTCTATGGTTTATTTGTGCAAACACTTCCGGGAGTCGAAAGTTTGGCAAGCAATGACGACGAATGTCTTGGTTCGCGTGTTCGTGCTAAAGTGTTGGAAAGTCTCTGCCATACTTCGTTTACTTGCTTTGGGCAAGTTGTGTGGTATAAATTTTGAAATGCACTAAATTCTTCTTTATAAACTTCTGGTCGATTATGCAAAAGTATGCGCGGCCAAATTTGCTGCTGCTAAGCTGTTTTAACTTGACTTTGCTTAGTAGTAGTTTAAAGTACAATATTTGCAGTATTTTTTGTGAAACGAGCCCTCTTCTATTAATTGTGATGATCACTTACTTACTTCTGCACACTTTTTGAGTGTAGTGCTGTAAATTGAGTAATCTCTTAGTAGTAATATCTCAGTGTTGCAAAATTTAAAAATGACAGCTACTAAAGCTTGTACATCAAAATATTTCTTGCTTAAGCAGCTGTTTAAAATATTAAACGATAAAATCTAGTATATTTTGCAACACTAAATTATGGAAATCGTTAAATAAAGCACCACAACCAGTAAGCAACCAGTGTTGTTTATTTAAGAGAAAGTCCGGACGCTGAACTGAATACACAGAGTCGTCGAGAGAAATTGCTGCGCCTGTACTGAAAAATCATTGATAAAATTAAAATATTCAGTACCGTATCATATTCCGGCTCTCTCTCGGCTTCGGATCTCTCAAAACCCACGGACCGGTGCAATTCTAATCAATTTTGTAAAAATCAAACGACGAAATCAGAAGGAAACCGTACTCTAGTAAGTCTAAATCCACCTCCGTAGCTGAACGATAGTCAGATGAACATACAGGCATCAACCGAATTATTGTCAAAATTTGTTAAGAATGTAAAGAATATCTTCGCTGTTTACTGCACAGGTTTAAGTAAAATCATATATAGAAAAGCACATATATACCGTTATCTAGGTGAGTGGCCGAATGGAATTTTTTTACTCTAGTGTAATTACTTGTAATACTCGTATCGATATTGATTTTTTGATGTATCAAGAAACCTTGTTTCAATACCAAATTAACCAATTTCATAATTATTTTCCAACACTTCAACTTGCTTTCTTTCAAAAATTGTAACGTTACTTTTCCACGCTCGAACTTAGCTAACTGACTCTTGTCGGTTTTGTGTCTCAAGTAAAAATAGTACATAACTACTATGTCTATCCTTTCTGCTCGATTTCCCTAGTGTTGGTAAGCGCGCTCAATCACCATGCCACAATACAACACTAGACAGCTAGCTGTGTACTCTGTACTGTATTGCACTTGTTACAAATTTCTTGTGCACGACGCTCGACACTCGACACTACTATAAAATAAAAGATGTGTAGGCACAAGTCGAAAACGAAATGAAAATATTCATATTTTATTTTTATGAATGTTGTTTTTCTTATTTTTTTTTTTTTTACTTCATTTTCTTTTCTGAGTGTTGGTTGGCTGTCATAACTGTTCAGTTTCACTAGTACGATACCACTGATTTGCCGCATCAAACGTCGACATTGTTGCCTCTAGAGATTTATACCAAAGCCGCCAAGTTAAGCCAAGAAGAGTGTTGTGCAGTATCTCCAACTGTCTGAGTTCAAAATTACATTCTAATAAGCAGCATCCTTGGGGAAATTATTATGAGCGAAATTCAATTTCGTGTTTAATTTGCAGTGAATCTCAGCGCTTTGCTGTCTGTTGTTATTTTTTTTTTTTATATTACGGGTATATAAATTAATTGTGCGGAGGTAGAACATTTGTAGTACTGCAGTTGAAAGGTTTCATACCTTTTCTTGTTAGTTTATGTTGTTATTTAGATTTTATATTGCAATTGTTTGAGTGCTGCCCACTCACCTTGGTATTTTAAGCTGTGCGCTTTTAGTCAATGCAGCCACATTGAGTTGGCCTTGCTTAGAGAACTGTTCTGAAGTTTTGCCTTCAAATATGCAAATCTGCTTTGATTTTCGGATGAAAAAAAAAAAAAAATCTTATACATTTATAATATATTTTCACTTAGTAGTCTCATTTGCTCCTTCGCTCTTTGCAGCTTATTTTAATTTTATTTAAAAAAATATATACACATTTCTTCTACGCTTTCATCTTTGACCACAAATGAACGCTTTTCTATTATAAAAAACAAATAAGCGTAAAGTTTTTTTGTTTCCACCATAAATAAGTGTGTGGTAAAATTAAAAAAAAAAAAAAAAAATTGAAAAGGAAAAGGAAAAGTATTTTTTAATTTAACCACAAAAAGTTTACTCTGACTGAAATTATATTTTTTGTTCGCTTCATTCTAAAAAGAAAACTTTTTCTGTTGGTTGTTATTTTTTTAATAGTTTCTCTGTTTTCATCTCTCCGCTTTAAATGCATACTGATGAAAATGTGGTTAATTATATTGAAATTGTGTACAGTTTATAAAGCAGTGAAATGTGCATAATTGGAATTAATTAAAAATTAAAAACAAACACAAATATTTAAAGCGATGCTGCTTTCATGTTTAAGCTTCAAGAGATACAGTAGCAAATTCACATTTTTCAACACTGATTTTTTAATAAATTTCTTAATAAATAGTATTGAACAGTGCCGTGCACCGCATTTTGTGCTGTGGGAAACATTTTTTGTATCATATTTTCATTTTTATTTTATTTACTTAGATATAGACTTATTGAGTTCAATATCAATATCACAGTGTTTCAGAAAACAGTCTTGCAGATGAATGAACAAAACATCGTGTATAGAATAAAGTTGAAATTCGATAATAATCTTCAACATCAGTGGTCATCACATAGTCATGAGTTTGACGTGAAGCAAGTTTTAGTTTCTTGATTTCGATATCGTGTTTTTCACACATCTTGCTAATATTTTGAAAAATTGTACCAACATTTTTGTCTGGATTTTCTCTTATGTCTACGAATTCGTCTTTTGTCTTTCGTCATATATAGCTTCAACTAATTATTGATTCTCAGTTTGAAGAACTATACTCAAATTGCAAAGTTTGTATTGCTGTCAAATGCTGAAAAGCACCATTTGATGATTTAGGCTATATTCAAGTGCTTGAAATAATTTCCATGGCGTTCATACTTTCTAATTGTAAATGAAAATATATTCCAACTGACTCGTATTGTTTTACCCATCTTGTTACACATGATTGTTTCAGTTTCTTTTTTTTTTCGACCCGAAGGTTGTTCTTATTAACTGCGTCCCGAAATGCAAGCTGCCATTTTGGAGGATTCTAAAAATTGTACACGCTCTGAGTGGTGACTGGGAATGTTTTGATTGGGAAAAGTTTGCACACGTAGGGATGCGGCAATACAAGTACGTAATCGATACTTATCGATACTTTCTTTTAATAAGTGAGTACTTTCTGGATCGATGCTACACTTGATGATATTTAGCGTGTATGTTCTCTCAGACTGAAGTCTAGCAATTTAAAATATTTATTATAACATCCTTCAGAAGATTTTTGAATAAAAATTTTAATCCAAAATGCTTTAGTAGATTTTGGTAGTTATGAAATCTCTGGTAGGTGGAGAGGTGGCTTTGTCTACCCCAAAACTACCTCCCAACACGTGCGCGTGGACCTGGTGTTGCCACATTTTAGGTTCAGTGCGCATCTAAATAACTGTTTATGTTCCTGACTAAACACAAATAAAAAAAACTTTGAGAGATAAATGTATTTAACACTTTTTTTTAAGTCAACAATACTATTAAAATTGCATTATTACCAATGCTAGAAGCCGCACGCCTTTAGAAAAGCATGAAAATTATCTTTTCTGCAAATCTTAAGTGCAGCAATTAAAAAATGTTCCAACATTTGTTTATTTCAATTTAAAGTTGCCATAACTTGCTCCAAATCTCAACAATCTTAATTATAAAATCTCTTTTGGTCAAACGCCAAAAGCTGCGTGCTTATATAATAACTTAAATAGCTTCAAAATTATCTTTGCTTTCAAAGATAAATCAAATCTGCAACAATTTTATAACATGCAATACGTAAAAGGCAAAGTTTCAAAGGCCTTTTTTGGAGCAACATATCGCTGTACCAAAAATGTGGTTTGGAGTGAGTGATGTGTTGCAAGGTGTCATAATCTCGTACGCAATAATTTTGGTTTATGCACACAGAAAAGTTATTTTGGAAGTAACTTTTTAAAATGTTATTTTTTTATTGCAAATACAACAAAAAAAAAACAGCTGATTTGTTGCAAAAATAGTTAAAGATGGCGCATAACAGCTGTTATATACAATATAGAGCGCCATCTAACATGCTTTTGTACATTCTAAAGCTGGTTTGTAGATTCTTATTCCTTTAAATAGTTTACCTAAATAGATTTCAAATTAATTAAAGCATAAACTAGGCGCGCGCCATCAACTTGAACTGTCAATGCACAAACTGCCAAACTGCTAGTTGGACAGACAGACAGACAGAAGACAAATACATGTACTACCAACTACACACCTCGCACACTAAACACGTGCACGACAAGGAAATAAGTGAAACCATTACTTGACTGACGTACTGCCTGGCTGAATGTACAATACGTAATCATTTATCAAATGTTTAATATAGATATTGAACTGAAGGAAGCAGCAAGCAGCACGCCTGAAGCAACAGCAAACTGTCTTTCGTCAACGAATGAATGAACAAGCAAAGTAATAGCAGCGTTGCCAGACTGCTGTTACCAAGTACTAAGCAATTGAGCTTGCACTAATTTGCATGACTTGGCATGGCTTGACATTTGAAATGCAAGCAATGAAGCTGTACAACTACTCCTGCTACACACAGTGCTTGGGCGTAACGCACATTTTACAACACTACTGACATATGTACGCGACATATGCATGGTGCAACCTTTGCTGTGCTACTAAAACTACTTGCAGTGATTATTTTTTTTTTTTTGTTTAATGAAATTTAATTTGAGCAGAAAATTTATGCAACGCCATTTGGCGACAGCTGACACCAAACAATTTCAAGGCAAGTGCTGCTGTACATATACGTAGATATACGACGTCAAAGTCAAAAGTCACAAGCGTCAACCACAAAGCGTGCTGCTCAACACTGCTGCTGCTGCTGCTGCTGCTGCTGCTGCTGCTGCTGCAGCAGAGTTGCCACACCGCGCTTCAGCGCTTTGCATATAAATCCATTAGGAAAATTTACCATTACTTGTGCGAAAGTTTAATTGAATAAGTTTTAACGCTGCTGCTGCTGTCTGCAGTTAAGTAATTTAATGTTGGTTTTAATTCACGACAGACAGTCAGACAAAAAGGCGAAAGTTAAGCTCTGTAGCTGCAGTCTCAATTAATTTGCCAACCAAACAAATTTAAGGGTTGTCGCGTGACAGAACACTGTTGGAAAAACCGCTGGCATTGGAAAATTGAGCTCATCGCATGCGTTATCTGTTGAAATCAATAATCGCGCTTTTCGCTTTCGCAATTGAATTGAAAATTTCCTAGTGAAATTGGAGCGCGTCTGTCAAGCTTCATAGATATCAGCGGCATTCAAAGTTTTTAATGCTGCTAATGCAATTTTCCAGTTAGCAAAATTCATTGCGGAAAAATGGCCTTTTTAGGCATTGTCAGTTACAATGTGTTGCATAACAGAAAAATGCTGAGAGCAAATTTGGAGTGTTTTATGCGAGTTAGTTGCATAGATAGATATACAGTCAAAATGACAGGCAGACAGTCGACAATTGTCGTAGACATGTCAGTGAAATTGCTTCAGAAGAAACAATGCAATTGCTTCAAACTAACTGAAAAAGCAAGTTTTAGGTCTACTTTTTTTTTTAATTTGCATGTTAGACACATGTGAATTGAAATGTTTCAGTCAAAAACAATGAAACATTTGATGAAAAACTGCCGCTCATTGTTGATTACATCATTTCAATGAAATAAAAGTGCAGAAAATGGTTGACAATTGTTTTTTTTTTTTTAGCATTTTTTAAAAAATCGCTTCAAAAACACAGTTTGTATTACGACTTGAAAATCTTCATATAAATACGTAGAGCTGAATTTATACAGATTGATTTAATTCGATTGCAAAGTAGAAGAGTGCAAAATTTAGAGAAATGTTTTACTAATGCGTAGCTATTTATGTTAGCTTTGAAAAGTAAACACAGAAAACCGTTATCAACAGAAAGTATATGAAAAAACTATTTGTGAATTATAAGTGCTGTTAAGTTTTAGTGCAAAACATTTGAAACAAATAAATATACGAAGTGAAGCTAAATAAAATCTTTTAAAAACTTTAGTGAGAAGAGAAAGGAAAAGAGTGGGTATATCAGACAAAGCAGCAAACACAATCAGGTGACTTTTTCGATTGGCTGCAAGTGCATAATAAAGCGTCACTATGCGTAGTGCACAAACAACTCATAAAAGCTCTTGTTACGAAACTACCAGATCGTGCGAAGCGAATAATCAGTTCATAATAAAGTTGTTATTGTAATATAATAAGGATACTCACGCTCCCTAAAAAAAATCACTTTGCTCAAGTGTACAAAAAGCTCAGCTTGTTCCAAAGAGTGTCAATTTAACCAATCAGAACAGAATAAACGACTTTCGCGAGCTTTTGGAAAAACAGAAAGCTCTTTTTCATAAAGGCACTCTATAGCGACATGAATTATATGCCTGTATCTTGAAAATTTTGATAGATTCTAGAATACATATAGCATATGACGTTAATAATATGGATTCTAGAATACATATAGCATAGCATTATGAAGTTAATAATATGCTAATTAGTCTCCTATTGAAAATATGTCAGTTTAGAAAAAAGAAAATTTAACATTTTGATTTTCACAACATTTGTCGAAGCACAAACTTTCCAAAACCAGTCATAAAAATGCAATAGAACAACAAAATTCAAAAAATCCGGGATACCATGAAAATGTTCAATACTTTCAAGCACATCAGTTCAATCTAATTGCTCCAGTCAAGCTTGCAACATGTTTCTTTATTGTCCTGAAAAGAAACCAATTGAGAACATAACAAATCAGATGCACAAATATTTCATTATACCGGAGGTTTTAAACTGTGCACCAAAACTGTTTTTAAAAATTAAATATCCGTGTAGATTAAATATCGAACCGGGCATGCTGGTGCCAACATGTAAAGTGATGGCCGAACCAATTTTACGCTGGCATGCAGATCCACGAAAATACTATACACTAATTATGCACGATCCGGATGTAACGAATCGTCATAAGGCGATCTTGAGTGAATGGCATCATTGGATTGTAGGCAATATACCCGGTTGTGATGTGATACGTGGCGAAGTCATAGCCTCATATATACCACCGGCACCAAGTTTCAACAGCGGTTGTCATCGCATTATATTTTTGGTATATGGACAACATTGTCGTCTTGATTTCGATGAGAACACGCTCTATAACAATAGTGTCGAAGGACGCATGGGACTGAAACTAAAGCAATTTACACGGAAATATGCACTTGGAGCACCGATAGCAGGAAATTTCTATCTCACCGAATACGATGTATTTGTTACTAAGTTGCAAGTACAATTACATTCTACAATGACACCGAATGTCTCGCATTATAAAATCGAAAACTATCGTTCCAGTCGATCGAGTATATACTAATTATATTTTTAGCTAAATGTTCTCTTGTAAAGTTTTGAATAGCAAACAGCATACAAAATGCTTTTAAAAAAATTTTATTTTGCCATCATTTTGCCATAAAAGCCATCAAGATTTTTACATAATTATTTCGGGCTAAAACATATTTTTTATTTCATTGGTAAATTCCGTGAGCCTTGTGTCGTAACCCAATGCACGCAAAAATGCGTTAAACTATAATGGAAAAGCAAAATGGTTTTGACGAAATGGCGCGCAAACGTCATTTTTAATGCACGGCCACCACAAATCCTTTTTACGAGTAGGATGTTGACGACGAGGAAGCCGACGATGTCGACGACGACGAGAACCACAGAAACCGAAACGCCTCGCAGAGTAGTAAAAATGGCCGCCATTGCGCAAGTTAATAGCTCAACTTCCGTGACGCTCATTGTTGGCCCTTTTACACTTCCGCCGGAAGCTCTTTTAATTTTTATGACAGTCATAAAATGGCTGACATCAAAATTTTATAACACAGCGAAAATGTTGCGTAGGAAATTTGCTATTTTACTTCTTTTTTTTCCTTTGTTTTTTTTTTTTTTTTTTGATAGAACTGCATTTTTTTTTTTTTTTTTTTTTGATTCTTTATTTTGCAAGTTTTGAGCAAATTGAATGCTGCATTTTTAAGTTTGACAAATGCAATCTGTAAAATTTTCTACTTTCTTTTTTAAAAAACTTTTATACGGTTTTGAAGAGTTTTGCTTATTGAAAAGCGTGCAGCTTTCATCTGATTGGCATAAAATAAGTGAAGCATGCTAGTTGACTTAACTTTTGGCATGCGAAAACAATTGAAATTTGAAGCTAAGATTTTGTGATGAGTATGAAAAGAAGTCATTGAAGAAATAATCAATAAAGTTTCTAGATTTTTGAAGATTTTACTTTCAATAATAGTTTCTCCTTGAAATTTTTTAGTTATACCAAGATAACAGCATACAGGAAAGTACTAATATTTTTTTGACTAAAGATTTCTGTAAAAAAAAAAAAAAAAAAACAATTGAATTATTTGCAAAAAGCAAACAATCATAAACTGACTGTGAATTATAATTTGGCTCATATGAAAATTACTAAGCTAATGGTTTTAGCGTGGGTGTGAGTACAAGAGCGTCAGTACTGTTTCTTCACCACTACTTATACACGTTTCGTATACCGTTATGAAGCTACTGTAATTATTCATATGTAGAGCCAATATTAATAGCAAAATTATTAACTGTAAATACAAATAATAAGAACAGTTAGCAACTTCACGTGATTACTTGTAACCACATCGATTTGACAACGCCTCGAAGCTGACTGACAATGTTTCCACATAAAAAATATTAAAAAATCTCTTTATGTTCTTTACATTATACCTATAACCTAAGATAAATGAGTTTAACCGCCTGCATCGACTGCAACTCGAATGACGGTAGTATCAGAGATGAGATGTAGAGGGCCATCCTAACAGAAGACGAACACTGCAACATAAACGAATATCCTTTGTACCGTTTTTTAATGAAACTGAAAATGTTCTTGGTCGAAACACACCTGACGATGTCAGAAATAATAAGAGGATTGTTCATCTGTTTGAGTCTTGATCTAGCCAAAATCAGACAGTCGCAGATCATATGTAGGCTAGTTTCGTCCTTCTCAAGGCAGCGCTATCTTATTTAGATAATATCTCAGTCGGTGCTGAGCAGTCAGGAAGCCCATGAGCAGCCTCAAGTCTGACCTGCTGAGATTTGTGTTGGTTTTATGGTATATGGGACGAGCTATGGACGATGCTGTAGTCCGCAATGTTCTATCAAATGCTAAGTGGCAGAATTTTTAAAGAAGTCTGCAGTGATATTTTTGCAGTGTATCGTAGCATTGTAGAACCAAATTTGACGACAAATATCAGAATGGTAGTGCTTTAATAGCAACTTGGCTATCTGAAAAGTTGGTAATGTTGGCACACTTAGGACTAATATCCTTACCCATGGCAATAACGATCCTGGTGATGGGTCCGAAGGTAATCACACATGTAACCGTGTCGGTGAATGCACCATTTAATCGTTGATGATCCAATAGCAGGAATGTAATATCTGAGCCAGTGCGAGAGCAAATTTAGAAACGTCTGTTGAAACGGTAAGAAAACAAAAAAATAAGAGAATCATAAACTGACTGTGAATTATAATTTGACACAATTGAAAATTACTAAGCTAACGGTTTTATTGTGTGTACATGTACGTTATTGTTATCTGTTTGCCACAGCTTTTACGCATGTCGTATTCTGTTTTCAAGCTACTATAGTATTATATTTCTTTATGCTCTTCGATTATTTCATATTTTCTATTAATCATTTTCTATATGAAACATTAAACATGCACATAAATCTCAATTGACATGCATAGTAATCAATTACAAAATTTATAGCTACTTTAAACTTCAATCAAACTAAAAATATATATAGAAGTCTATCAAGAAAACATAAAAAGCGCACATTAAAATAAAAATAAAAAGAGTACTACGTCGCAATAAAATAAATTTTTATGTTTTTCGCACAAATTAAATACACGCTTTGCCAAATAATGATTTAGATGCATAAAAAAATGCTCTGTAGAAGACGCCCCATAATTTTTATTGCCAACTAAATCTTCAAAATGAAATCCAAGCAATATTTATTAAATGCAAAACATGTGTAATCAACTATATAAACTGGGTAGTACTCAGTCACAGTGTGCTCTGGATTAGTTCGCTGTCATTTGGGATTATTTAAAACACATTTCAAATCGTCTTGCAGAATGATGTAGTACAATAAATTTTCACTGCTGCTGAGTCTATTATATTTTTTTTACTACTTTCCGGCAGCAATCACTCAAAGATACATTTCTGTAACTACACATATTTTATTTTCGTGTATCTATTTAATTTATTTTTGAATTAAATGTAGTCGCAATGAAAATTACAAGCTGTCTCACCTCGAAAATATTTCACGTTTAAGTGACATTTAAAAATATACATGTTTTAGTTTCTTTTTGCAGAAGATTTCTTGTTTTTGCTGCTGCTGCTGCATCTCTTGACTGAAAGAAAACAATTTAAGTGGCATATAAAAGTCTTGAGATGATCTGTAGCTGGCGGTTTTGCTTTTGGCCACAAAATACAATAAACAAATTAGTTGAGAAGATAAACAAATTTCGCGCTAGACACTAAGTTTTTGTGTATACATTAAATGAAGTAGAGCTACACACCCTCCTTCCGCATATTCAATATATACAATTTTTTTTTTTTTTGTAGTACAGATACAATTTTAATTGAAATCTTCAGATAAATTGTAATATTTTTCGCTTACAAACTTATGCGAGAATTTTATCTGAAAGAATTTATATTATTTTTACATTTATGTTTTTATTAAATCAATTTGTATATTTGGTTTGCATTATTATTTTTGCATATAGCATTGTATTGTACGACGTAATGCATGCTGTACAGCAGAAATGTGCTAAAGGTCAATGTCATTGTGGGGCTTTCAACACCATTGATGCGTTTCATGCATTATAAATTTTTGATTTTTCTCAATTGCAAAAATTGCCATTGAAAGCAGCTTGTATGAGTGTATGTAAATTTATTGACGTGCGAATGCTTTTATATCATTTATAACAATTTGATTAATGCATAAATCTTGCGAAATTTTCATTGATGTATAAAAGCAGTGTCTGTCAATATCAATTAGAGCGAAATTAAATGCAAGGGAATGAAAAAAGCCGACAAAAACGACACAGCTTAACGGGAAAAGAGGCAACGTTTGTTTCCTTGTTGGTTGATCAATGGCTTATATTGATAAATGTAAAGATTGATCAGTTTAAGCAGTATTATTCGTACAATTTTTGAGTTTAAATTAATCAATACTAACAATCAGTTTCAGCATATTGATAAATTTGATTATTTTAAGATCAGTTCGAGATAATCAATGTAATTATTGATCAGTTTTGCAAGTTATCAATTTTATTTATTTAAATGATTTAAATCAGTTCGATATATTCGTTCAATTTTATACTTTAAATTGATCAATGTCAATAGTAAGCAAGGCATTTTGATCAAATTTGTACATAGTCAAAATTATCAGCTTAAGTTGATCAATATTAATATGAAATATTTTTAGCAAATTTATCAATAATTTTTTTCAGTAGAATTCGAATCAGTTGTATATATTTGTTCACAATTTTAGCTCAAATTGATTAATACATTTTGTTTTCAAAAGATTCAAAGCAGTATCTTTAAACTATTTAAGCTTCAATTGATCAATATTGATATGGATAGTTGATCAATATATTTTTTCAACAGACTCAAAGCAGCTGCATATATTTGTTCAATTTCTCAGCATCAATTCAGCAATATAAATATTGATCAGATCAGATCAGCATGTTGATCAACATTTTGCTATCAAGCGATGCAAGGCGATTTTAAGTCAAATTGATCTATATTGATTTTGATTAATTTAAACATATTAAACAATATTTTATTCAATAGTTCAGAAGCAAACTGATCATTGAAGATATTTATTGATTTGAGAATATTGATGAATATTTTTAATAAGCGATGCATAGCAATTTTGAGCTATTTCTTGCTATTTTCAGCTCTAATTGGTCAATAGCGGTTTTAATCAGCTTAAATATATTGATAAATTAACTTTAACAAACGATTTAAACCAGTTACTGAAATAAAACCAAAATTTTGATATATTATGCAACAAATGTAACCAATAAAAACTTTTCTTCTACAACTTTTTACTTACCGCGTGAATAAATTTTCCAGCGCAGCAAAAATAGACTAAAATAAGAAATTAAAATAGCAAATGTAAAATTTTAAACAACAGCAATAATAATACAAACAAACATAAATCGAGTTGTAAATGTCGTCGTCTTCGTAGATGTCATTAAATATGCTACGTGAATCATGCGCTGCAAGATTCGCCTTAATGTGGCATAAATATGAATATGAATTACGGAAAATGGGCTAAAAGGGGAAATACTAGAGTACACAGACATAAAGTCTCAGGCTAAAATATGTTGCGAAAAATGCTGTATGTTGCATATACACAGAGCAATCGTCGTCTTCATCGTCGTATGTAGAGAAAATATTTGTTTTTGGTCATAAATTAGAAAACTTGCGCAAGCAGACAGCAAAATTGCATTGAAGAAGATATGGCACAGAGTCTTGAGAATAAGGAAGTCTAAGGTTGGCAATGGCATAGAAGCAGCAGCAGCAGCAATATAATAACATCATCAACAGACCACAACAGCAGTAGCAGTAGCAGCAGCAGCAGCAACAGTTGTAGATACATTTGAGTTTGTATAGTGTAGAAATGTATCTCAAGAAATCGCATCAGTTTTATTAGGAAAAGTGCATACAACACCTTACGGCGGCGCTACTCTATGCAAGTAGTAAATATTTATGTAAGTATCTCAAACTGTATCGGCTGCTGCTGCATGTATCTCTACTGGTGTCTGTTGGCGCACAGGTGCCAAACGCAGCTAGTTGTACCACATAGATATACTAAGTATATATGGTATCTACCTACTAACACTGTATTTACTTTTCTTGCTGCATATTACAAATTTATTGCCTGCTTGCGGCATTCAAGTATCTTATTTTGACATTTAATTGCGGTAGCGTTGTCGGTTGCCATGGAAATGTTCTATATACTATGTTAACATATTTGATGATATACATTTTAACTGAATTTTTATGCCATTGACATGTAGAACGAATTTCAAAGATACTAATATAAAAATGTCATGCACACATTAGTAGAAAATTTATTTTATTTTTTTTTTGCTTCATTTTAAATTGCATTTAAAGTTTAAAAGTACTTATAATACACAACAAGTTGGAATTTTTAGTATTGTGTAAGTTTTCAACACATTTTAAAACTAGTTTTAGTGTATATTTTCTTAAGCTTTCTAATAGCGTTGTGTAATCTTGTTTCTGTAGCGCTACAGTTTTGTTATAGTGTGTTTTTTTTAACTTTGATTCAAATTAAAATACTAAGATTACATAATTTCAAGATAAATATAATTTTATGACATTAGTGTTTAAATATGATGTCGGGCATGTGAGCGTCGCGGCTGGAAGTTCAATTTCGGACCACTTTTTATTAAGAGTATAAGTGGTGCGAAAACGATCAATGATTAAACGTATTAGTCGCTCGTTTAGACGTTTAATGTCGACCGTAAAATTAACGTACCGCATGTTAACACTCTCGAAATTAAACACGATTTGCACAATTTGCAAGCTTTGTTCTGTCGTTTTGCTAATCATGATAATGTGGTACACCAAACTGAGCACAAATGCCAAAAGCGTTGCTACATGTGACCATTTTATGACAGTTCAATGCCTGTCGGATTGATTCACTTTAAGTTGACATTTATAACATAAAAGCGTTTATAATACACAACTAGTTTAAGTATTTACTGCTACTATGAAGCAGAAGGCTTTCAGCACTTTTTAAAGCTAGTGTATATTAATTGAGCAGTTTTTTTTCAACAATTTGGCTACCTTTTGCTATGCTTCAATTTAATTACACTACATAATTTTCAGAATTAACTAATTTGTAGACATAATGCATTTTTTCATTCCAACTACAAATCTGTTTGCGGCATATAAATCACGCGCTCGTGCTTAAAATATTAAAATTCAGTCACTATAAAGCATATTTCTGGCATTACTCAGCATTGCAAGAGGAAAACCTCTGAGGAAAATTGTTCTGAAAAAGAAATATCTAAAAATGTTGCTGCCACTTTAGCCAAAACTAAATGAGTCGTGCCGTCGTTGATGAAGAGACGAGTACACAATTCAATTTTGTAATTTTCTTGCCATGTGCTTCTAATTTTAATTTGTGTAAGCAAATTAATTGATTTGAAAATAACTAATGACTAAGCACCATCACCACCTGAGTGAGGAAGTGCAAAAAAAAAAACGAAAAAACGTAAGATAAAATATATAAAAATATCTTTCTTGTTTTTTTGCAATTTAGCTGAATTTCTGCACACAGCAAGCTGTTAGGTTTATCCTTGTTTTTGTGCACGTTTAGGTAGATCAATTTAAAAATTGTTAGCTTGCTTGTTTACGTACAGTATAAAGGTAGAATAACAACAAAATTTCAAGATACTTTTAACTCGAAGGTGAAACGAGTGTTTGTGATTAATTGAAATTTTTACTCGTTAGACAGCAGCTTTAAAATTGGATTGGAAACAGGATAAACAGTATATATGTACGCAATAGTTTTTTGTTTGTTTGCTTCTTCTTCTTCTTCTTTTTCAACAAATTAATTGAGTGCGCTAATTTTGGTTTGAAAGGATTATTTTGATGCGTTATCAAAGTGTGTGTTAAAATGGTTTATAAAGTTTGGCAACTAAAATTAAATTGGTTTTATTTGCTCCATTCAGAAGATACACATATTTATACGCCTTCACCTTTCGATGCACGCAATTTGTGTGAAATTGTTTGAGCATGCGAAAAATTAGCTGCAAATTGGCAATGCATAATTTTTGAATATCTTTCGCAACATTTTCAATTTAAATTTCTTGGGCATTTTTTTTTTTCTTTTAAGTAAATTTCATGCAGTTTGCATATATATTTATAGCCAGATACAACTTATCTATTTAATAGCTTTATATTGGCGCAAATAAATGAAGGCAAGAAACAGCTGCTTGAAGTATATATTCAAAAATTGCTTAAAGCGCAGATACATTCGATGATATACACTGTAAAGAATTGGGCACAAAAATTTGATTGAATAGTTAAGATATAAAAGCAATAGATACAATGGAAAGATAAGCTATAGATACGTAGATAGAAGATAAGATATAGATAGATAGATAATAGATTGATATGAGTAAATATATAGATACAAATGTATATGAATAGATAAATACAATAGCAGATGCCAATCTAGACAGCTAATTTAATTTATAAATTTATAAGTATACAGATACATATTTATATAGATATATCGACAGATGCCAGTACCAATAGAAGTAGATAGATACTAACATATATAGATACGTAGATAGATAGATACATAGACTGACAGATAGATAGAAAGATACATAAGAAGTAAAATAGATATAAAAATTGATACGATTCGATAGATAAAAGCGCATGGTATAATGATACAAGGTAAAATGCTTCCTTGTACTATATTTTGTAAATCACATAGCTAGATATGCAGCTAAATAGCTAAAAATACAGCTGTTAGGTTAAGTCAGGATGCGTTGGTCGGCATAAGTTCACCTCGCGTCATCACTTAGGCCAAGATTGACGTTACCATATTATCTCCATTACTCCCTGTATAGCCCTTGCATTTGAACCAATTTGTCTGTACCAAGAACTTCAATGTTTACTTAATTTCTTTCAGAGATATCTCTAGAAAAAGGAACTCCTGAGCAGAGCTAGAGCTTTTACAAGTGTTTAAGTTACTCCATCTGTTGTTCGCTAAACAGTTCGTTCTTTATGTATGCACTTTCTCTTGATTGCATGAGTATTGCCTGAGAAAGTATGTAGCCTCCTGGATTGCTAACAATACTGCTTGGTAGACGCTACAATGATCTTTTAATTTGAAGTATTCTCTAAAACGCAGGTCCGGGGAGAAGATACATCCTCCGAATCGTCCGACAAGCTTAAATCTATCTGAGCTCCAATGTTGCAGTGATCTGCACTTCTTACTACCCTTAAGGATAGAAAACTTGTCTAGTTATACACCGTAGAGCAGGATAGATCTAACCATGACTCAGTATAGCCTGTGAAAAATGGATATGGGAGAGTTCGCATCTATTCCTGTTGGGTCTATTACATGCAACGAGTGCTGTGCTGGTCTTTTTTATATGCTAGTATACGTATATGCTAGAATTTTCGTTCCAATTCAGCTTTTTTGTACAGAATTACAACCAGAGACTTTGCAGTATTACTGAATTATATTGTTTAATTTTGGGGGGAATGAAGACTGAGATCTTGTATTATATCGAAAAGAGTGTACACAGTTAACCAATTGTTACGGCGCATGTAAGCGGAGGACTAACAACGCTGGTCTTCTTGAGAGTGAATTTCAAAATGTGACTTGGATTCAAAATTTGAAATTCACTCTCAAGAAAACCAGCGTTAGTAATCCTCCGCTTACATGCGCCGTAACAATTGGTTAACTGTGTACACTCATTGATTTTCCCTTACAAATAGGGATACGTAGTTGACAACTGTTGGATAATTATAGATATATGATATAAAGATACTTGAAAATGTAGATAGTTTTATAGATAAATGTAATGCTGTAGTTAAAGACGGCTAGAAAATTTGTCTGTGATCTGTGAATACAACTTTTTCGAAACTTGTTGAGAAAAACAAACAAAACAATAATTTTTAAAATTGCTAAACTCAGAATTTGAAAGTATCTTAAAGCCGGCCAAACTAAACTTTTGCCATACTTTTAAATGCCTACTTTTTTACGGTGCCTTCAAAATACGGAAATCATATGTTTTATGCAAATGTTATCCTTTTTGCTGATTGCTTGCTAGCAAAAAAATAAAAAAAAACAAAAACAAAAAAAGAATTGATTTCCACACGAGCAGTTATAGAAACGAAGCGCAAAAGTAGCAGCAGCAGTTCACAAAGCGTGAAAATTATACGTAAAGATATATATACAAATACACACAAAAAGACAGACAGACAGACAGGCAGGAAGCAATGAGATACACCGGCAACGGCAGATTGCTACTCCTGCTGACTGTCAGGCAAAAGTATCCAAGAATACGCTATATGTGCTGGCTGCTCCTTTTTTTCGAAGTAATGACCTAAAATACTAAATTTGAATAAAGCAGCTTTCAGTTATATGTATGTATGTATGTAGTATGTATCTAGTAAATGAAGATTTGAAGTTACAGACACAAAACCATAGCTGCAAACAGTTGGACAGTTAGAGTAATATACAGTCTAGAGTTACAATTTTCAAACGGATGAGCTTGAGCAGCAAGCAACGCTACATTAATACATGCACAGATTTATATACAACATACATATCGCTGTTGAAATGTATCTCACATATGTGTATTAAAATTGTATCTGCTTACAGTCAGTCCGTCTATAGTGTTGGCAGCTGCCAGCATCGTTGTCAGCGTTATGTATGAGTAGATATCCTTAGACGATATGAAAAAAAAGTGATTTTTTTTCCCCCATTTTTTGTGAGATTTGATTTCAATATGTGTATTTCTGCAACGTTTTTCATTTCGATACAATTTTTGTGCATATTTGTTGTTTTATGATTTTTGCTGCAAAGCCTTCCCACTGAAGGAGGTTCTTATCATTTTCCGCACACGCATAAAAGTTTTTCGCTTTAAAGTTTTTTGTTTTTTTTTTTTTGTGTGTTCTCTTGTTGAAAGAGGGAAAATTTGATTTTCTCTTGACGATGTTGACTGCGCTTTTACTGGTTGGTTTTTGCTTCTCTTTTATTTTATTTTGTAAAGATTTTCCATTTTCTTCACAGTTTTTAAGCGTTTTCAAATGCAAATTTTATTGCACACACACACACTGAACTGAGTCTATAGTCTGTGACTGTTGTGCGTAGATTAAAATCAATTTAATTTGTAAACTTAAAGTGGTAATATTTTTCTTTGCTTTGCGGCGTTCTGTCTTCTGCAGTTTACACAGTTCTAATGAAATTTTGATCATGTTCAAGCTCGCAAAAATTTGCATATATCTGTCGTAGATAAAAGGGAAGTACGTACATTTCTATCTAAATTTCTTTTATTTTTCAATATGCTTTTGGCCATTTTGCAGTAGGCTGTTTTAAAAGCAGACAATTTTAAGTTAATCCTATGCCGTTTTGCTATTCACATTCAATTTGAAACAGTTTACTACTGTTCCATCTACGATGTTTCAAAGAGCTCAAAGCTATTGTGAAGCGAAATTGAATTTTGTGTTGAAAATGATTTTTATTCTAAAATTCATGGAAAGTAATAGAATCGGTAAACACAAATTAGATTTAAGCTTGCAAGAGTTCTGAGAAGCATCATGTTCACTAGATCTGAGTGCACAAATTATATCTGAGCTGATTTTCGGTGAATTTGTTAGGCCAAACTATAAAATAGCACTATCTTTAATAGACTTCTAAGTGGCAATAACCATTAGGCATGTTGCATACTGATTGGTCAAACACAGCAATAATTACTAGGTACAAATAAATTATATTAATATATGGCCCGAAGAACCAAATTATGCCTAATGAATATATCAAAGGTCAAAATATTAACAACTTATATTAATATCCGGCTCGAGGGACCTATTTAATGTGTCGATTCTTGTAACTCAGCGCTGGTTAATGTGCTTATAAACCAAACGATCCAAGTTTTTAACAGCTGTAAAAAGTTATTTTACGGCAATCCGAACATGAAATTTACTTTTGTGAAAGCACGGTTGTGTCTATCTGGTTGATCAAACTATGAAACGCAGACAGCTTTAACAGAAAAATATATATGTCCGGCTCGAAGTACCAACATAATTGATATATCCTGCTCGAAGTAGCAAAATATTAATTATTTGTTTTACTATCCGACTCGAAGCGTTAAAATATTTATGCCTATTAAATATATCCGGCTCGAAGGGTCAACATATTAGTAAATATTGCAGATCCTTGCAAGTGCTTACTTATAATTAGTTGAATATTTTGCGGTGTTTTTAAGTAGTTTAAATGTGATCTTAACTAACAAAATTTCTAAAAATATATTTTAGTAGCAGTGATCTCTAGTAGTTGTACTAAATGTTTTGATCAATATTTAAATTCTAAGTTCAATTTATGAGCAAAGCCATTCAACATTTTTCTTAAATTGCATACATCATGCTTTAATTTAGCTTTTATACACTTTGAAAATTTGATTGTAATTAAACTTTCAGTGAATTTCACAGACATTAACTATCATAATTGAAACATACTCGCATGAATATACAAACTCTTTTAAATATTTATGCAATTTAAGCATATTTAGCAAAATCTATATAAAGAGCTTTCTCTCTCTTTCTATGGCTTAACAAATTAAACTCTAATTAGATACAAAAAGCCAAAGGAAAATTTTAGTCCAATGCTAAATAATTTAAAAGCACAATTTCAAAAACCATCTCTGCTTTGTTCTACGACTTAAAATCTCAAGTGAAGAAGAATAAGCAAAACTTCATTAAAGCAACATTAGTGCTAAGAAAATATACGAATATAATTTCTAGAATTTGACTAGTTCAAGCTGCCAGTAGCAACGCTACTAGCTGCATAAGAAAACGAATTGTAACGTATACTAAATGTTTGCATTTCTATGTCAAGATGACTTCAAGAAAATGCATAATGAATGAATAAATGAATGAAAAGTGGTGGTGGAAGCAAAGTCAAAGTGAAGCAGCTTTAATGAAAATTTAAATGCAAAGCAAAATTATGACAGAGCAGACAGATGTACAAAGATACAGACACAGCTACAGATACAGAAATTCAGATAAAGATACATATAGTATTTAGTAATTGCTGCCAATGGGAATTGTTTAAGCTATGTGGCAAGTGCAATATTCGGGCGTTATAGCGCAACAGGAAATTAATTTTATACTATAAGAGTGAAAGAGCTAGAGCACGAGTGAAAGAGAAAATGACGACAATGACTGGCAGATAGATAGATAGATAGATAGATAGATAGATAGATAGATAGATAGATAGATATATAGATAGATAGATAGATAGATAGATAGATAGATAGATAGATAGATAGATAGATAGATAGATAGATAGATAGATAGATAGATAGATAGATAGATAGATAGATAGATAGATAGATAGATAGATAGATAGATAGATAGATAGATAGATAGATAGATAGATAGATAGATAGATAGATAGATAGATAGATAGATAGATAGATAGATAGATAGATAGATAGATAGATAGATAGATAGATAGATAGATAGATAGATAGATAGATAGATAGATAGATAGATAGATAGATAGATAGATAGATAGATAGATAGATAGATAGATAGATAGATAGATAGATAGATAGATAGATAGATAGATAGATAGATAGATAGATAGATAGATAGATAGATAGATAGATAGATAGATAGATAGATAGATAGATAGATAGATAGATAGATAGATGTATCTCAAGTTAAAGTGTACTATTTGTATTTACTAAAATTACTTAAATATATTTTAGCATGTTAATGCAACTGAGAAATTTATTATAAATATTATGGTCTTTAGTTCATATAGATTTAGATACTTTGCATATTTAAATTGTATCTGTTTATGATTAAGTTTGGTTAAAATACTTTGCATATTTAAATTGTATCTGTTTATGATTAAGCTTGGTTTTATGTGACAATTTGTCTTTATTCGTTGTGTAAATTAAATGTGAATCAGCTATGACGCATTTGTAATGGTTTATTGTAGCAAAATTTACATGCATATTTATATATTTATTAAGAAAAATCATTATTAATTTGACTTTTATACAATACTTTTTTAATGAAATTGAAATTTATAAATTGAAATAGAAATTACTGAAGTCGTAACACTCAAGCTAAATAAATTGATTTATACTAAATACTGCAAAATTTACTGCAACTTAAAACGATTCAAAGTAAAAAAGACATTCATCTGTCTGCTATTGAAGAGAAAAGATCTCCTCGCTTCAGATACTAATTGCTTCGAGTCTTCATCAAACAGCAAATATGACGTATTCAAATGTATTTTCTACACTTTCAGTGATCAAAATGGTGCCCGTTGTTAAAAAAAAAAAAAAAATCGAATTATCTTTTAACAAGTTGAGTTGCGATTTACGCCTTGATCAGTTAAAATAGAAAATCGTTATCAAATGACAGATCAGTAATAAATTAATGAAAGAATACGTTGAAACTATTTGTGAATTATAAGTGCTTTTTAGTTTTAAATGAAATTTTTATAATGCACAGCATTTGAAACAAAAAAGTATACTAAGTGTAGCTAAATAAAACCTTTTAAAAACAATGTTGGGAAGAGAAAGGAAAAAAGAGTGCACATCAGACAACGTAGCAAACCATAACATTAAACACATGCGAGTTGACTCTTTCACACAAGACACACAGTGAGCAGCATGTGCCGTTCTTAGATTAGTAATGAGGAGAGAAAGGGAATGAGAGAAAACAGCAGCATACATTGCTGCTTGCTTAGTTCGTATGCAGTATGTAAATGTGTAACTATAACAATTATTGTGTGTTGCTATATGGACAAAAAGCTTTAAAGTTCGAACATTGTTAATGGTAGACTATATACATATGTAAAGAGATCTTGTACTAGGAGAGATCTTTATACTAGGTGATCGTCAAAATCTATTCATTCTATAATTTTTCTAGAGGGAAAACATAGAATGTGTTCTTTATTTGTCTGTTAAACAGTCTCGAGTTTGTTTTGTACTATATCCAATACAGCATATAAGCTAAAACTTAGTGTTTAAATCATTTTTAAATAAACAAAACTAACTAATTTGCAGATTTTCAACATTCACAGCTTTTAATTAAATAGTTTTGAAGACATTTTTCATATGAAATGTATCTAAAAGTTGCATTATAATTAAATAATTTAAAAACTAAATCGACACAAAGGAATTTCTCTTAATTCATGTCTGCGCTTGACACTTATTTGTTTTTACAGATACTATTAATATTTTATATATCTAATATAGAAATTAATTAATGTATTTTTAACTTTAACAATTTTTATAGCATATATTTTTTAAGAAATATTTTATTTTATATGACGACGACCATGTAGACAGTCTGACATGCGACGCGCCAATGTCAGCTCTACATACCTTTAATGAATTTCTTGCAACACAAAAGCTGACAGCACAAGTTCAAAGTGACAAGGAATATACTAAAAATATAACTCAACCATATCTGAGGCATGTGTTGATAACATGCAACGCATGATCGAAAATCGCACAAGAACAAAGATACAATATTTCATTACTAATTGCAAAATGTCTGCAAGCATGTAGCGCTCTAGATTTATGTAGCATTATATATTATATACTATGGTATTACATATATAAAATTAATTGTTTTGTCTAAAGAATTTAAATATTTTGTCATATAATTAAGTATGTAACTAAGAGTTGAAAAACTGTACTGTGCCTACTATACTATATAAATGCAAAGACAATTTTCACTTCCTCCAACTCTCTAGCTATGAATGCTTCAACTAAAAATTGCTCTAATTTTCATTTTTCATATAAAGTAGTAGATTGTACAAAGTATCTCAGAAAACAACTTTCGCTGCAAAAATGTTGTGTGACCATTTTCGAATTTTTCTATTAAAGTTCAGCTACAACTTCCGCTCCAACAACAATAACAACAACAGCAACTATGGAAACATATCATAAACTGTTTTTTCTTATGGCTGGCAATAGAAATATATCTGCACATCTATCTATAAAAGTATCTATGTAACTTACATAACGCGCAATGCGTTCAATGGCTTAAAGAAAAACAAATCATGATATAAAGATAGATATACTACATAGATACAAAGATTTCGTTTTCGTTTTAGATTTTGTTGCTTTTTTCTTTACTCAAAACAAGTTCAAATTGGTAAAAACAACTTTTGCAACAATTTTCCATAGCAATTTTTTTGTTGTATATTTTTTGTTTGCGCTTTGATTGGCAAAAGATATTTCCCTAGTTTCCTGTGAATAAAAAAAAGAGAAGGAAAAAAGATAATAATAGTCTACCCGCGCTCTGCTGTTAATGATGTTAGAAAACTAGATTTTCATGAAATTGCATTGCGCAGCAAATATTTTAGTATTCATGCGTTACCATGGCGAACTAGTTTTGTTTGGCCAAAACGGAAAATGTATATTTTCCGCTTGTAGTAAATGCTTAGAAAAAAAAAAGAAAAAAAAATAGAAAAAGAAATAATCTGGCTGGTAAATTGCCATTTAGTCAGTCAGTGCATAACTCAGTTCGCCATTGATTGAGTCTATTGGCCACTTTTGTAATTGAGTTAACTGGCAGCACAACTTTCACACACAACAATCATTGTCGTTGGTGTTGCATCTGTTAGTTACTCTAGATACGACAATGACGACGGGTACTAGATACATTTGCATTTATGTACATGCATAGCCGTGGGCGACTAGTTGAGCTATGTGTAGATACTATTTGCAGCTATTGAATGTAGCCGTTTAAAAAGTGAAATTTTTTTTTATGTGGCATATGCATTTTTATATTTGGAATTATGCAGTGAACTTTTTTTAATAGTAGATACTATTTCCAAGATACTTTTTTATAAAAGTTTGATTTAGCTACTCGCTTTGTTTGCTGCTATATACTATGTTTATATATAATAAATTCTAATTTAAATTTAGTAGATATTTTATCTTTAGCCTAATGAAAATTATTTAATTATTTTTCTAATTATGCCTTTTCAAAGTAAAATTCAGTCTTAAATCACTTGTAGCGCCAACTATTAATGCACAAATATGACGTATACGCACTGTTGCTATTCAAATTGCCCAAAAAAATACATGAAAAATCATTAAACAAAATATTTCAACGAAATTGCATTAAGCAGATTGATTTAGTTTTGGAAAAAAAGGCACTTGCCAGTAAATAGTGCACTAAAACTACAACAAAACCTTGCAAAAATGCTACAGCAAAACGTATACGCCGCAGTGTAACAAAAAGATACAAAAAACAAAAAAGAATAAAATTCTGCAAAAAAATGGAAGTAAAAATCAATTCCGAAAAACAAAAAAAAAATCTACATGCAGTTAGTTACACATCTGTTTGCCAAACTCAAATGGGGCATATCATGTTGTAAATTCCATAAGTTAATAGTAGGTATCTCTGTCTACTCTGTTTTTCTAGCGATTTGCCACATGTTTTGCTGGTGCCGTAGCTGGCGCTACTGCTTGAGGTAAAATTTCTTTTCGATTTTCAACTTTATACGCTTTACACATAGTGTGCAAAGGCTATTAACAGTTTAGCGTAGAGTTTGTAACATAACTATTAAAGAAGCCAACGTAGATAACATAAAATTGTTGAGTCGCGCCAATCTAGCCATGTTAGTCTGTTTGTCTCTCTGTTTGAACGCAAAGATCTCAAGTACTATAAACATAGAATCAACTAATTTTATATTTAGATTTTCTTAAAACCTACTAAGATGAAGTTTATATAGTGTTAATGCCAATATCACTATTAGTGGTAGCCTTCCTACAAAGCTATGCTCCATATTTAAGATTCAGCATGATAAACCTATTTGTTATTAAAATTTAAAAGTACTGCATTGTATCTTACACTGATCCCATTGAAATATAGCATTGAACACATAGCTTGAGTTCATTCTACTATAGTATACCATACACTAAACTAAGTTTTAAGTTAAAATTCTTTGGCTAGCTATAGAGCAACAAGAAGTCGAGAGCACACAGTATAGTGCAACATTCTTTCTTGGAATTCTTTTTTGTTTTTTTTTTTTAGTTTGCATTTTCCGATTGGCTCATTGACTTTACGCTGAATCTGGCGTGCGCGTTCTGATTTATGTACGTTGAGATATTTTGCAATTTTAAATAACTTTTATTATGACAAACGCTTTTTGGCAGCGCTCTGCCAAGCCATACCATACCATTCAGACTGACTCAGTGTCATTTAGCTTATTTTTTTCCCCTGAGTTGGCTGGCAGCGGATTTTTTTTTTTTTTTTTTTTGCATTCTACTCGATACGATAAGCGCATTTATAATAAAAAATGAAGAGTTAATGGTGTCGTCATAAATCAAATATTTACAGCGCTTTGGTTTTATGTTAAATGATGATAGATAAAAAAAAAACTTAAGTAAAACAGACATAGATTTATGTGTAAGAGTAGCTGCTGCATCCATACAAGTTAGAATTGAATTTGTAAGATTTTGTACAGCTACAAATATTTAAACTTTTAATTTTTTTAACTTAATCTCGAGTTTTTAACATGCACCGATTATGTTTTATTTTTAAAAAATTATTTTAATAATACTTCGTGTAAAAGTAATAGTCTTTATCAACTTGTCCCTACTCGGGCGCCATGAAAAGGCCGTGGACATCGCCACAGTACTTGCAAAAACTGAATGCTGTTGATTAAAAAGTGAAAGTCTTTCGCATATTTTTTTAGCTGGATATTATTAAATGAACATTTTTGCAGATATAACACATTCATGAATGGTCGTAATAAAATAATTATTTAAAGGGTTTCAGCTAAGGCAGGCCTGCTCGGTGCCAGATATCTGGCAGGTTTAACAATTTTCGTTTAATTTGCTGTCACTTTTAGTTGAAATTTGTACATATTTGAGACTATCTTTAATGCAATGCGTTGCAGGTGTCCGATATATACGATCACTGCTTATAGTTGACTCGGAAATAACTAATTTATAGTATGATACATCACGTTTCCTTCTATCTATTTCAGTTTGTATTTCTTACTTTAGAAGCTGCATTGAAAACATGTTAAAAACCTTTTATAAAGCTACAGTTTAGTTGCAGTTTCTTGTAGAACTGTTTTATTTCTTAAGCAATTCAAGGTTTATGTAATTACTTAATAGATATATAAGATACATTTCATTTAGGTAAATGTACCTTATATGCAATATTGGTATTTAACAAATGTATTTAATAGAGCAACTAAATTTTTTTTCTTCAAACCACATTTATACACTATAAACTATACATTCAAATGTATTTTGAACTCAAAGCATACTCAAGTGTTTAAGTATTTTGTAATATATATTTTTATTTTATTGAAACTTGTTATTATATTGTATAATTTAAGCGATACTGCCAGCTATAAAGTGCTCTTAAAAGAGCTTAGAACAGTGAAAGCATGTTTTGAAAGAACACAAAACAAAAAATCTGCAAAATGATTTTTTCTAAAGTTTGTAGTATGTTACGAATGTTTTCGTATAACAGTTTGGTTTTGTAAATGTATAGTAAAATAATCGGAAAAAAAACTGAAATATAATCCAAAAAAAATTCATTAAAAAGAGAGAGAAAAAAACACGCATTGTCATAGGGAAACACTACACATTTGCGATTAACGAGTTATGGCCGTTGGTGACAGTTGACAACAGTACACGGTAGGATCTCGAAAAGATCTGCTTTGAATATAGTTTTAGGATTTTCACTGCGTTACTAAGAAATACAAAAAAATACCAGCCAAAATGTTGCCTTACATACTCTCTCGATTTTTATTTTACCTGCATTACTCAATAGACAGTCCACAAAAAATGTCATTACTGCACTTGCTTAACCATTTCCGCAGCCTAATGGCAACATTGTCTCTGACCACACATTTGCTTTCAGTATATTAAATACGAATATGCAAGTACAAAGTTTTGGCGTAAACTTTTTTTTCCGAAAACAAGTAAAGTGCTTTCTTTTGTCAACGATGGCGGCAAGTACAAAACCGCGCCATTCAGTCAACAAAAAGTACAAGAAAAAAAAAACAACACTTACAGCAAACAATATACAACATTTGCATACTGCTGCAGCTACACAGACTTCCATGTACAATACCACACACACACACTCCGCAGCATGGCATTTGCACCTGCTGCATCAACTCATTCCAAATGCAAGAAGCCAGACGGACAAACAGACAGACAGACAGAAAGACAGACAGTGCGCCCAAACACACTTTCGGTTTAATTCTGCATACAATTAGTTTTTCTGTCCCGAAGTTTTCACAGGTTTTGTGCTATTGTGCGCAAAATAAAATTTCATGCAAAATGTTGTCAGGTAGTCAGTCACTCAGTTGGCTAGGTTGGAAACTTTGTAACAACTGCACGGAAGATGTGTAGCAAACAGCATAGAATGTGAGCGAACTGTTTTGTGAAATTCAACTGCAGCATGCAACACTGCAATTGCTGCTGGCGTTGCCACTTAATTTAATACAGTGTTCTTTTTTTTTTTTTTTTTTTTTTTTTGTGTGTGTCATGTACATTTGCCACCTGCTGCAGCATTTCTTTCTATTCTTTCTATTTCGAAACAACAAAGTTGTACATTTTATTTTCTATGTAGTATTTTGTATCTGTTTTATTTTGTTGCCAGTAAAAATCATGCCACTTAGTTGTTTTTCTACACTTGCTTCACTGCGGTTTTAGACATTTTTTAGGTGATTTGGTTCTTTTGTATTTTAATACTTTGTGAAGTGTATTTAAATTTGCGCACAGCTGTTTTTGTTTAATATTCAGAGATAGAGAAAAGAAACTTTGTAGAGTAAGTTCTAGTTCAATGTGTACACTGAACCAAATGAAATAAATCAGTTCTGGAATCAGAAGTTCTTCAATGGTGCTATGCTGAAATTTATATAATTATATGATGACACCATAGTAGATCTTTATTTTTTCTGAATTTGGTGCCTGAATTTGAGTCACAATGCAACAAATGACTTGTCATGCACATGTAAGCTGTAAAGTTATATAAGAATCAGTGCTTCAGTGGAGCATCTTTAGAGAAACATCTTTAGAGAAAACAAACCAGAAGTTTTTTATGTGAGCAAGAGAAGAACAATGACAAAGTCGCTGCAGACTATACGCTGTTTTCAGATCAAACACTTATCACTACTAGTTTTTTCTCTCGCCGTTCTTTAGCACACAATTTGCACTTTTAACCATTGTACTTTCTATTATAACAATTACATTGCTTTGTAAATGTAATTTCATTGTGTATCTTCTTCGCTCACTTACAGATGCTATTTGATGCAATTGTATTGATATGTGATATTTGAAGTAAAGTTTCACAAAATGTTTTACATCTCCAAAACTAAGTGTCCAATACAAATTTGAGCTTAAAATGTTTCAAAGCCAATGAAATTAGCTTTCCAATCAAGTGCATATAATAAAGAATTTATTGAATTGCTTGCGAGATATAGCGCATAATAAAAGACGCATAAAAAAAAAAACAATATTTTACACTTCGAAGCTAAAGTATAAAATTTGTTTTTTAGACTTGGTTTTATAAAATTTAACTATTTAAGAAAACTCAAGAACTCTCAAAATGTATGTTTTAGAAATTTTCATTCTTAGAAATACCGAAAAGTACACAATTCCAACATTTGTTGACCTTATTTGACTTAGAACTTTTCCTTTTATATTTTACAAATTTGCCGTGACATTTTAACAAATGCAATGCAGTAGCTTTTCTTGGCACCTAGCTCAGCTGCTCCCAGCCACTACATATGTATTAATGTCTACAAATGCTCTGGAGGTAGCAGTCTAAGAGAAGGCTAAGTGGCTGAATGTTTCGCTTCAAAAAAGAACACGCAATCTGTGCTGCCGTGACACAATTTCCTAGTCACATTTACCACAAGGTTTCCCGACTTTTCCCCAAAACTATGCGCATTTTTCTTGAATTCTTTTTATTTATATTTTTTTGGCACAGCAACTCCAACTATATATGTATGCACCTATATAAATATATTCTCGGTCTGTTGCGTGCACTGTTCCCTTGAATGTCTCGCTGAATTTGTAATTGCGCAAGTTTCTTTGCCTTTTTTGGTAGACATTTTTAGTTGTAGAAAAACATTGCAAAACTTAGCAAATGCGCAGAGTATTTTTTTGTTGTTGTTGCTCTTTTTTTTTACTATTTTTTTATGGTACGTGTCACATATACCAACAGCATCGAATCGAGTCAACATGCCTCTAACACTTTTGGCATTCAAACGTGCTCAGCAAGCATAAAACGCATGTGCAGTTTCGTTTAGGAGTGTTCTTATTTGGATGTCTAGCAGCATATTCTATAAACTGTGAAAATCAACACTATAAATATATAATTATGTATTTCTTTGGATTTATAGTTGTTCTTACGAAATATAACAGCTGTTTACTTTTCTATACTACTGTAAAGATAATCAAAATTCATTGGAAAAGAAATGTGAAAATGAACTTTTTGCTAAGAGAGCAAAATAAGTTTATTAATTTTGTGCAAGTTAAATAATTTTATTGGAAAGTTTTTCGAAGTGTATTTGTAATGAAGTTTTTTTCAAGTAGTGATTCAAAGGAAATTGCAATATGTTAAGAAGAAATAAGTGTATAGTTTTGTAGTTCTAGTTTCAATGTCGCAAATAAACAGAAACACAGCAAAACAAATTTAATTAACGTTTAAAGAAAGTGACAAACTAAATATTTGTATATACTTATGGTTGCAACACTAGCGTTTGTTTACTTGCTTGGCAAACCAACAAAATTTTCGGAAGTACAAATATTACATTACACACTGTGCTGTGATTCTATTTGTATTAAAGAGGATGAGACTTTTTAATATATGTAGATATACTACATTTTCCTAGAACCGTGTTCTCTTTCCAAACTGTTTTCGATAGAAAGATAACATCGAAGTGTTTTCTAAAGCTAAAAAATTGTTTTAAGTAGTCAGAGATATACCTCCGTTTTGGAAGCTTTACTTAAATCGTCAATTGAAAATGATGCTATAAAAATGGTGTATAAAAACACCGCTAAACAATCTGCCTTTACTGTATTATACAACTTTGTATCTATTAATTTTTCATATTCTTAATTTAACATACTGTTGCACTGTTTAACACAAAATGTACGTACGCTACTCTGCTGTCATCAACAGCATTTGCATCTAAAACATCTCCTCTCGATCTCTCGTTTATCGGTCGGTGTCGATTGACATTGTTAGCGTGCTCTACTCTGCTGTCACCAACAGCATCTGTATCGATAACGTCTCTTCTCGAACGCTCGTTTATCGGTCGTGTCGATTGGCATTGCTAGAGATGAAAACTGCTTAGTCACATTGTAATGTGTGCATACTCGTATAAGACACAAATTGCCGTTTTTTGGGCGTTGCGGGTGTGGCATCCATAGTTTTTTTCTAAACTTCTGTAACATATTTCAGATCTTTAAGGAATATTTCTACAAAATCTTTCTTCCTTAAACTTGCTTTAAATTCTTGCAGTCTTCAACTGTTAAAGTAAGCATTAAACTACGCATTAAAAAGCGCATTCTCAATACAAATGCCTGATAGTGTTTTGCACTTGCGTTCTTTGAAATCAGCTCAAAGGACATTAAAATGCATTCTAACATGCTTGACAAGGAATTGTTGAAGCACTTAAACCAACGTAGCTGAAGTAAGGTATTAAAGGTGAAGTAGGAACTATGGTACAGGAATAAGCTATACAAGCGACGGTATAAACAGAACTTAGGAAGTGTTTGGCACTTGTTTCCTTGATTGCAAATCCGATTGAATTGACAGACAGAAACAGCTGCATAATTCACTTAATATGTCAAAGCGCTTTAGAGCAACTTACTGTGAAAAGCAGACAGTATACTGCAGCCGTTGATGTGGCAAATGATGTAAGGGGCAGTTGGACGGAACTGATAGGAAGTAGATGGACGAGAGATGTAGATAGATTGTAGTGAGATGTACAGATACAGATAGGCAAAAGACGGCCTAGAATAACACGTAAATTGTGTGAAACAGTTGTACTGAAAGCAAAGGATTAGCAATTTAAGCTGGCACAGAAATCTTCATTTGAAGAAAATTGCAGCTTATGCATTTATAAACTGCAATTAGACAGAGAAAGTGTTGAACAAATTTATACTGATTAGTTTTCAATTTTTGACAACTTTTTGAAGCAGTTTAGCTTGCTTAGTTTTTGTTTTTTTTTTTTTTTTTTTTTTTGGTACAAAATATAAAATTTTTGAAACGAGTTGGCAGCACTTTCATAATTTTCATTTAAATTCAGAGTAGTAGGCTTTGTCTTTCTGTGAATTTTTCTACAAGCTGTCATCAAAAATTTTCATTTTTCTTCAGTTCAATGTGTACTCTTCAACCGAACACATCAAATTAGTTTCTCTTTGAAAGTTTTTTTTTTAAGTTTTCAATTTTTCCGCTGGAATATTTTGCATTTATAAGCAAAAGTAAATATAAAGTGCAGTGTTGTTCTTTCTACTTGATTTCTACGCTATATATTGAAGTTCGGTTTATATACAAAAAAAACGTGTTTTTGAAAATTGTAAATTTTTTTTCGTTTGCCGGTATATAAAATGTGGAATGGTGGGCGTAAGTTGAAAAAATGCAATGCCGTGTGAAGAATACAGCAGCAAGCAATTTTTTCTTCGTTATTACGGAAAAAAAAAATTTTTTTTTCCAAAAATTAACGAAAAAAAAAATTTTTTTTTTTTTGAAGGATAAAATTGACCATTTTTCCGATTTTTCACTGCTGTTTCTTCTTTTCTTGCTGTGGTTCGTTTTTGCCAAATTGATAATTACAATTTTTAGATTTGGAAAATATTACGCACGAAGCTTGCGATGTGTTGCCGGAACACATGCACACTGGACATGTGGTGTTCAACAACAGACGCGGAATTTGTGTGCCCGTTCAACCAACTGCACACAAAACATATGAAACCATAAATTCAAAATTTATACGTGGTGCTCCCTATACTGGTAATTATGTTTTTATTGAAAAATGAGCGAAAAGAAAAAAATTATTTTTTTTTTTTCACAACTGAAGTTTGACATTTTCGAAGGTTTTCTGGCCAGGCCTACTTCGATTTTTATGTCAAACTTACCTTATGTGCCGCTACAAACGTTTATCGGTCATGATTGCATGAAGAAAGTCGCGCCAGCCGCTATAGGCCAGTTTGCGGTGTTCGTCCTAGACTTGCTCGGTTGCCCACGTTCGTTGTCCCGGGGGCTGTCAATAAAGGGGAATCGTATACGAGGCTTACTCTGTGTTTTCACGGTTTTTTTTTTTTTTTTGCGGTGTTCGGTAGCAAATGCGGCGCATCAACTTTTAAATAACAGGATTGCCTACTCCTCCCGATATGGTTGACTAATGGACGTTTGAGAGCTGCTTTTCGGCATTCCCAAGTGAATGGCAATTTTAACTTGCCCAGTTATGTTATGTTTTTTAATCTAAAGATGTAGAAATATGGGTATTGTACCGTAGTGTAGTCGGGTATGAGTAGCACAAGAGAGTTTTGTGAGGAGAGCTCTTCAAAATCGAAAAGTTCTCCAGCACACATGATTGTGACAATCGCAAAACGTAGCGCAGCGCATGCCGGCAACACAGTCTTTTATAAAAAAGTATTCCGCATAAGTTTTCTTATGTTTTGAATTTGGATTGCGAACCTTCCTTTCCAAAACTTCAATGGTGTTGCGTGGTTGCGCAACTGATATTAATAGTTTTTGCTTTCGTCATGATGATGCGACAGTTTAATGAGTTATTCTTCTTTCATTCTCTCATCTAGTATCCAAATGACCACCTTATAAGCAAATTGGATTCAAACGCATGCAATTGAATTTGAAAATTTCGAAATATCCGTGAATAAGTTTCTTTAAAGAAAATTAATGAGTTTGGATTACATTCTCAAAAATTTTGCAAGTAGATTTTTTGTGTATAGATTGGTTGCTTATGCTATTCTTAAACTCAATTAATCTATGAAGGGTTCTAGAGTTTTAAGCAGAGTTTACACGATACTGCGTAATTTTACAGTAAATATATATTACGTAGTTTATACGAAGAAGATAATTGCTATGTTTAACTTTCGAATTTCTAAAAATGCGCGCTTTTCAAGTGTTAAGAAACTCACGAAATGTGAGTATGATTGTGTAGCATTATAAAAATTAATTTTTCGCCTCAATCACTATTTAAGTGTGCTCATTTTTAGCAAAAAGTGTTGAAATCGCAAATATTTCTCTCGCGTGAACTGCGTTAATGAAAGTCTGTTTTAGAAGTTTCGCATCTATACGAAATCATACAATAAACTTCAATTTTATAGTATCAAAAAAAAAGTTTTGTCTAGAAGGCAAACTTCTCTAACACATTAGCGCTAAATTTGCGCTGTTTATTCAATCGTGTAAACTTTGCATTAGGAGTGTTATATGTTTCTTTGTTCTTGTTGTTCATTTTTTCAAGATTTTAATTTAAATTTTATCTTTGTTTTTACATTATTTTTAATTTTGATATAAATTTTTATTTTAAAATCTTTCCAAAAATAAACTAACTCAATAAAGTAGTCGCTAAACGCTTTCTAGCTCAACAAATACTCACTCACTGTTCCAAAAAAGAAACCGTTTATGTTCCAATTTGTGTTCTTTGAATTAATTTATATTAATTTTTTATATATTTTGCTCTTTTTAGGTAAGTCGCCGTTTCCAATAAGTCAAAATGTTGTTTTGCTCGAGAGCCGTAAGTACATATATACTAAACATTATATATTATACCTACCTTATATACATATTATACATAATTCTGCACACACATAACTATATATTGTATATACAGAAGCACACTGCACACTACATAAACTAAATTAAATCAAATGGAAACTGCTCTTAAAAAATGCTGCTAAATATTTCATAAAATTGTTTCTTAAATCAAATGCATGTAATTTTAAGTTGCTAGATAATGGGGTGTGAATCATTTCATTTAAATTTATAAGTTTAAAATGACTGAATACTAGTTCAAGACTGGATAGGAGACAAAAGCCAACGGATGCACCAAATTGAAGTAAGCCATTGGAACAGAAATGTGTGTGGGGAACATCGGTCTAACAAGTCTTTCTAATTCGCGTTAATACAATAGTGGCAGCTGACTTTCTACTGCTCCAAAATGCTCTCTTGGAGCGGGAGCTCTACTCATACGGGGGAATTATAACAAGACTCGTTCAAATCCGCATTAAAATGGAAGCATGTATGACCACTATTTGAAGCTGGTCTCAAAACACTGGACCACTAGACTTTTGAGGGAGTGTAGATCAGAAATATTTAGAGGTATATCGCTCGACCCGCCACAGTACAGTAGAGATGCATGCCAAAAAACTGGCGTACATTCATTCCCTAAAAAATTTAGACATTTTCGATGAAGTAATAATTGAATAATGCAAATCACTATTGCATACATATGTGCTCGTGCTCCTAGCTGATGTGAATCATTTTTGAATGCTTATTAACATATAAGGTATTCACGCCTAGTCAATTGAGTATGAGAAATTAAAAGTTAGTACACAACCCTACTGCTTAAAAAATTTGGTTTCTTCAATCGGCTTTTTCGTATCTCGTTGATGTGCATTATCTTTACACTGACTTCAGATCAAAGTCATTTTGTTTGCAAAATATTGAACAAAACTCATTTAGTAAACACTTCAAATTATATAAATGAATTTTGTAAAAAAAATTTTGTGTAACTTCCATAACTAAATTGGAACTACTCAGAAACGCTATCAATCACAAACCGCAACACTTCCTGCTTACAGTTTTTGTGTAAATTAAATTTATGCATTCAGCAAATGAAAATTCCGAGGTGTATAAATTGCATTGCTTCTTATACTACTTCATCACAGACCAAAGCTAATACTCAATAATTTGTTTATTTATTTACATCAGTTGCTATACGTTACTATGAGCATTTCTATTATTGCCCAAGTTCTGGAAATGTTTCGTAGCATTTTGTATTTGTTATTCTATTTACGCTACTATTTTTTTTTTTTTTTTTGATTTTTTGTCAATATTGACTTTGAGTGATTTTTACATTTAACAGATACATTCTTCGAAGTTAAATTCACCAAAAGAAATTAAAATTATATATATCGCACACTAAAATTCACTGCAACATAAATCATTTCAATCTATACGACAGACATACAGACAGACAGACATCCTAGTGTGCTTCATACAAAATATTTCAAAAATTAAACAATTTCAGAGAATTCATTTTGGTATTTTTATGTATTTTTAAGTGTTTGGTTTTTAAATAAGCCAAATAAATTCATGCTTTCTCATGTGCACCTGTGTATAAAATTTTGTTCCACACACTATTTCGTCTATGGCGACAACTGCCACGCCCACTTAGCCATTGTATAGTGTATATACGCCCAGTTGTCGGCTGCCTCTTCAACGTCAAATCAGCTCAGCTCTCCTTCATATAATTTCACAATATTTCAATGAGTTTTTGCATAGAACTTTTCATTGCTGTGTTTATTTTTATTCAAAAATAAATGCAAAAGTTTTTTAGAGAGCGAAAAATGCTCTGTTTTTGTTTTTACGTATATAAAAGTATCTACAAGATACTACTTTATATTGTATAGTATATTGTATCTCTCGTTGCTTGTATGTATTTGTGTGCATTTAAAACTAATTTATTTGGCAATTATTGGCCATTGAAAACATTATTTTAATTATGGCGCATGTGTTTCAATACGTTTTCGTGCGAATTGCTGCGATTTTCCCCACAGTTTTCCACAGAAATATTTAATATAATAATTAATATTTTTATGGATACTCTGCACAAGAATTTGTTTGTATGTTTATATTACGTTTTAATTGTTAGCTGAATTAAAAAATAAAAATACCAATGCTGGATTTTGTTTAAATTTAGTTGGTAGCGCGGTTTTCTGTTTTCTGTTTTTTTTTTTTTGTTTGTTTAATTATGCTCTAATAAATCCAATGCATGCTAGTTTAATAAATAAAAATGCATTTAATTCAAAGTTATTAAGCGATTTAAGTTTAGATTTGGCTGCAAATTACGATTTGTGCAAAATTTAGGCATGCCAATTCATTGAATTAAATAAAACTCTGCCGTTTTTTAATATATTCAAAACTGTATTTGCAAAGCTGTTTTAAAAATTATACAATTCTTTGAACAAAATATCGATTTGACAAACTTTCAAAAATTATTGAAACAATTTTAAGTCATTCATTTGATTTCCGAAAACAAATTAAAAATATTTATTGTGTTTTTGCATTGATAAAATCGACAAGCGCAAAGAGTAAATATAATTAAATATGTAGATACATATAATGATAGATACAATAATGAAATTGATAGAAATAAAATCAATCAATAACTTATATAAATTTTGAGGAAATGACGCTATAAATATAAATGAAACAGCACAAATCAAATTGAATTGAACAGCACGCAACTGAAAATTCTACGAAAAAAAAAACAGCATTTTGTGTATTTATTCAATTGTTGCGAAAAAAAAGTACGGAAAATTGTATAAAAAAAGATATTGCTCTGCGAAAATTCCTTTTATTCATTGAAACTGTCAAATGCAGTCATGTTGAATGAGAGAGAAAAGTACTCCAGTAGCGAATTTTATGTTGTCGAGTATGACGTTGATGAAGTTGCCAAACAAAAGCATTAAATTTAAAGCATATTTTAAAATGCAGTATGGCATAAATTAGGTACAGAACTTTAACGCACATACATATTAAAAAAGGGCTGAATTTAACTGCGATGGAGCCAAAGCGTTAATACCCTATAAAAATAAAAAATAATAAAATAAAATGTAGATTAATAGAGAATCTATCTCAGAACAGTTCACTTCAGCATTAAGTTATCATAATAGATATATCTGCAAAATTAACTCTGTATCTGATAATGTTCGAATAGTGTTTTTAGGGAGCATATATATGAAATATAGTGAAGCAAACAGAATCAGTGTTGTAACATATTAACTGAATATATTAGTAACATAGTACTTTGAAATTTGGTGCTTACAGCTTGAATAACTTAGTAGTTGCTTCTACCTGGTTTCATATTTGAACTGATAAAATAGTCTAAAAGCAGCAAAGCAACACAATGTCTTCCTCTATAAAACCTAGTACTTTTGAACAAAGAGTACAACAACTAAATATAGTATAAAAAAGGCAAATGAAGTCAAATTGCAGGTTGGCACCTTTGTATGCATGCAGGTTGCTACCTCACTCATATCTCTACCTCTCTTTTGCTTGAACCTATAACACTAAGCGTTGCATAGCAAATCACAGACAGACGGACATTGCTAGAACTACTCGTCTTATAGTGCTAATGAAAAAATTTTATCGATAATTTAAACTAACTGATAATGCCATTTTCAAACCAAAAATTATATATGTAGGGTACAAAAAAAGTAAAGGATTGCGCGCGCGCTACTAAAAAAAATCTTGACATATTTTAATCTATATGCACAACACTGCTTATGAATAATTTAATTAGCTTTAACAGCAGAGTAAACAACCACGGTTGGCATATATGATTATTTTTTACGTATGTCACAATACAACCATTACTAAGATAAATAAGCCAAAAACTTCCAACACCCTCAACAAAAAAAAAAAAAAAAATTAAATAATGAGTAACACAAACCGTGACATAAATTTTCGCTGCTCAAAATTAAGCTACCAAAGTCGGCAGGCAAATTAAATTTTGGTGGCAGATGTGCCGTTGAGAGTCAAATCAAGATAAGCAAACTTTGTCATAAGTGCAGAAAAAATGTGGCATGGGTTTGATTGTTGCGTATGCAATATTGAGAAAAGCGAACACCAGGTGTGTGTTGTTTGCATACACTTACGTGCAGCATATTTACACTCAGAGTCGTTGGTATTGTTTGTTGGGCTGTGATGTGGGTTATATATATGAGTCCTTGCCTATATTAAATATGGCAGCTGTACTTAATTCCTGCGCAACATCATAATTTCACTGTATATATATATATATATATATATATATATATATATATGCGCTGAGATTTTTTTGGTTGTGTATATTTAATTTTCAACTTATTATGTAAGTGGGAAATGTGTGACGGGTGTTGGAATGAAGTTGCGGGCAATTAAAATGTGTTTCGATTGCGGTTTGAGATTTATTTACCCGTGGCATATGTTGCTCTGTAGTTTTTTATTAGTATTTGTTGCTAGATTCACTTATTTAATTTGAGTTTGTGAGGTAGTAAAATAAACTGAAGCATGAAACTTTGTGTAAACTTCGCTTAAAACTTAACTTAATAAAGATAGCGCCTCACATGTGCACATAATTATAAGAATAGCAGCTAACAACAAACTGTTATGATTTGTGGCAAAGTAATCACACGCAAACTAAAATTGCGACTCCGTGTTTCCAGAGAATAATAATGGTAACCGAGATTGTACAAATTGAGTTAAAATCACTGTAGAATTAGCGATTTTGAAAGGAATAAAATCCACTTGACTAGCATTCATTTTGAATTAATGATTGTAATATATCAATTCATATCACTGAATGAATGCACGGATAATCGAAACATTCATATTCATTCATTCGAATGTTTTGCAGTTTAAAATTGATTCAGTTGTCGGTCGCTGCGATATCAGGTGAGGTGGCAGATAGCTATTTGCTAAACCAGACCTTTGAAATATGAGCTGTGCGAAAATAGTCATTTGCTTTTTGTTTTTTAAGTGAGAGTGTGCAAATAGATACTGTGTCAGGAAAGTACCGGGAATTGATCAATAAGACACAAAATGGAAAAGTAATTACCTCTTTTGGAATTCCTCTCTTACCTCCTTTGAAATGCCGCATTTCACTGCAAGAAAGCAGAGAGAACGTGACACTAACATGAAGAAGCGCCTCAGAGTATTCGAATCAGAGTCATTTATTCATGACATTCATTAGTATTCGAACATTAAATAATTACTGGCTTAGAATAAATGTGCATTTCACTGAATAATAGTAGTAGTAGCCAAATGTGTGTAATATGTGTCTCGTGCCTACTTTGTTAAAAATCATTCACATCACATGGCATATTTGGATTCTTTAAAATGAGATACAACCTTAACTATGATAGATAGATTCATTTGCTGTTTCCATTCCACTCATGCAGGGCAGCAGAAGTGTAGTAATCTTCATTCTCCTCTACATCAGCTAGCCCCTTTTCCGTCTCCTAAGAATTTGAAAAATAAACAGTAATGAAAACTTTGATTACCTCTGAGAGTATATTTTGAAATTGCAGGCAATCCAATTGAAGTTGGTGGTTTACAGATCTTGCCTAGGCAGATCTAGTTATTCTCAGTGACGGCATTTTTGTAATTCTTGAATTCGTTAGAAATCCTCCTATCGTGCTCCCGTTTTCAGTAGTGTTAATGTGCAAATATTTGCTGGTTTAAATTATAATTTAGACTTCTTGATAAATATCATTCAAAGTGGTGTTTTCATTCAACTTCTTTTTCGAAAGAAATCAAAGCAGCACGGAAATGATCAACACAGCAAAGACATCACTTTACTTTCTTCAGCAAAATTTCAAGTAATTCTTTCGAAGCACTTATAACCTTTTTTTGAATAGACTTCACGTACCTCTAATTTGGTTTAATCATAAATCGATTTCATTTTAAAGTTCATTAAAACTTGAAAAATCTATTAGTGCTGCTGCTTCTGTTGCTGATTTCTAAGTATTTCTAGCGTACGCCTACCAATCCAAGCGCTCATTATGCAAATTTTGTGCATATTAATCAAAAAAATAAAACATTTTGTAGCCACTTATGTTATCAACAGAGCAGACGACGCTACTTTTTGCCTATATTTTCTTTTTTATTAGTAAAGCCAACGACCCAGCACAGCAGCACATACGGTTTGCTCTCTGTCTACCGCTAATTTTTATAGGATGTTTTTGGTCTATTTTCTAAAAAAAAAAAAAGAAAGAAAAACTCTGCATAACTAAAATGTAATTGAGCAATATCTAGACGGAAACATGTGGTCGGTCGGTCATCGGCGTTGAACGCCATCAACAACGTCTAACTTTGCTAATGTTGCTGATGATTTTCATTAATGTTCCATTTAATTTTTTGCTACGCAGTCTCGTCGGCCATGGAATAGCAGCAGCAGCAGCAGCATCAGTACTACGACTTGAACCTCGCCCCTTTATGAGCAGTACTTGGGCCGGCCCTCGCAGCAGTTGGTCGCCAACAAGTTTGTTTAATTTATGCGTGTTTTACTATATTGAGGTTGCTGCTGATGATGTTGATGATGCTGCCATTTCTTTTTCTTTCGTTTAAAATTTTTTTTCCCGGCATAATCTGTAATTAATTTTCCAGCGCGTATAAGTTACTAGTTATGTGCATACTTGACATGTTCTATATGAAATAATGCTGCCTGGTTTTCATTTTGGTTTGGTTTCCATGTCTGGCTTTATACATCGTTTTTTTTTTTCACTGTCTGTCTAAAGCACTCTAAGGCTACTGGCATATTCTATACTATTTAATCGTTTTCATTTGATAATCATCCTAAAAATCCCGTTAGTCGATTTCTTCAGTGGCAACATTACTGATAATCAACGTAATATCCCGTTAATCGATTTCCACAAAAGCAACTTTATTAAATTTTGTTTCATAGGCAACGTTACTGATAACCATTCATAATCATCCTTAAATTCAGGGCAAATTTACTGATAATACTGCTACTTCATCAGAGGTAAATTTTTACATTTGATTTCATTACATTATGAAATAGGTTTCATTATAGTATAACACTACCTAAATCCCGTTGGTTTTTTGATTGAGTCCAAGGCAACACTGAAAATATGGGTTGTACAATATTAGAAAAATCACCCTATACATAGCATTCATTCCTCAACATATCTAAAAAAAAAACTGATTAACCGTGACAGATAGGAAATAAATAAATTTCACTATAAATCGATCAAATAGAAAAACAATTTTCTTTTCTTCTAAACTCTTACTACTTTTCTTTATAAAATAAAAGTTTTTCTTTTGCTGCTCAATAATTTATCGATGTCTTTAAGTTTTATGAATGAAATGGAAAATTGTGCGTTCAATTGATGATAATGTTGATGAAGTGAGCAGCACCCAGCCAGCACCAACAAAAAGAAAAGATGCGACGCTGATGAATTGTGGCCATTTGGCCAGGCCGAGTGAATGAAAAGTATGCTAAAGAAAAATGAAAATCCACTTTGAAGTTTAAGCGCGCAAAAGTTTCAGCAGAAAACACTTAGCGTTCAATGTTGAAATGATGAGTTTTTCTACGCTTTTCGCGTCAAACGCAATATGCAGAGACGAACATTTAATAGATGAAGACAAAATGCGAGCGCTGTGTAAACTCTCAGCGCTGTGCAGTACTTATTACTTATCGTAGAGAGGACAGAGGACGCCTCATGAAGTTAATCCATTGAGTCATCAATCACTTTCATTTGATTGCAGATAATCGACGCAGCAAAGTTTTCAATAGTTTCGCTTTTGTTTTGACCTCATCTAGAGCCACCACACCAGTTGGAGAAGAATGTTGCATTTATTTTGTGTTTCTCTTAGTGATTTTCCAACACTAATAGTAATATAAAGAGCTACTTGGCAGAATGTGTGTGTATTTAGATAGATATATAGATAAGAGTCTGCTCTGATTTGTTACATACTAGAACGACATCTAGCGACAGCTTGACAGCGACAAGAATGCCGTGACAGGGCACAACTCACGTAAGGATATCTCAAAGTGTAGAAGGAGGCATGTATGTCATGTTGCTGGGGTGAAATGTTGACAATAAATTGATTGATGGTTTGATTGATTGATGAATGAATGAATGAATGAAAGTACGAATGAATGAGTGACAAACGCATGTAGCTGCTGCACTATCTTCATCCCATTCACCGCACCATTCAACATTTCACAAAAGCTTACAGCATCCTTGCTAGATTTATTTGTATGGTTTGTAGCTATTGCCTTTACTTGTTTAATAAATTGCAAAATTAAATTAAATAAATTATTTAAAAAATTCCTTATATACGCACGATATATTTAATTATAAAATGTCCTTACGGCATATGCTGCCCCACCTCCTGGTTTTTTATTTCGTTGTCCGCAACATGTCCTTTTATGGTTTTTTGTAGTAGTTGAGGTTTTTGTTGTTGTTGTTGTCGATAACCAGCTTAACCACAACATGACACAATTTGTCATTTTCAATTTATTCAGTTGCCACATGGAAAAGGATGATACAACGTCGTAGATTGTAATAAATAAAGTGAATTGTGCTGAACATGCTTAAAACAAAAATTTTATTTTTAACGAATTTGACAATTTGAAGTGCATAGAGCAAATAGCATAGATAAGAGAGTTCTTAGAGTATAATATTCCTGCAGGAACTGGAATATTTAGAAATTATTGCTAAAGATTGAAATAATTTGTAAATTTTTTGACGAGATAAACTTTTATTAACAGAGAACATCGATATTGATTAAAGAGATTGATATTGACAACATATTGATGAGATAAACTGTTAACAACTGAGAAGATTGATATTGTTTAGGGACTTTAATATTGACAATATATTGACGAGAGAATCTGAGTAGGTCTCCTTAATCAATATTAGTAAGATTGATAATGACAATATATTGACGAGACTTTTATTAACTGAGAAGATCGATACTGTTTAGGGAGATTGATATTGACGAGATGAACTGCTATTAACCGAGAAGAGATTGATGTTGATTAGGCAGATAGATATTGACTAAAAAAGTTGATATTTCTGAGGTTTGATTGACCAGAGGTTTTTAAATTGAAGAGGATTGGATGGTGGATTGGGTATATAGGAATTGATCAGAAATATTGGCATCGACTTGTTTCGTTATTATTATTTTGGTTTCAAAGTGTAACAGTATAGCTCGCATTCATTTCACTTAGTGCTTCTCAACCACTGTTTTCTGTTTGATTATTTCAAAAATAACTTTTCTCCAGGCTATTAAATGCAAAAAGTGATTTTATGCGGTTTTCAAAATGAAACCTTTTGGTAAATGTTATGCACGAAAAATGTCGGCTAAAATTAGTGCTAATGATAAGCATAGACTATAAATTGTATGGCAACCCCTTTTCTAGCACATTTTGACAAATAATTTCATCAAGCTAGAGAAACACACCGGCGGCTTTGCACGACTAGTATATAAATTAAAAATAATCACATTTGCTGCTTATCACAAAATGAGGCAATTTGTATGCAAAGTAAATCACACTAAAAATCGCAGTGACAAATTGAAGAAGTAAAACGGCAAAGAAAGTTGAATGAAAGCGATGCTCGAAATAGAAACGCATAAAATTTTGGTGGAAAAGTAGAACGAACCGCACCGAGTAAAAGGACTTTAAATAAATTTTCAGCTTAATTCTCAAGAGCTTAATTACATTTATTGCGGATTTGTTGTGTTTGTATGTGTGTATGGTATGTAGGCTTTTCCTGTATGTGTGTATGTTTGTAATTTGCCTTTTAGCTAAAGGCATGCACACACACATGCAAAGGACATAATTAGAAAGACAAAATGGCGTTTACGCCATTATGCTGCGCTGCCTTTAGTTTTCTTTACATAAAGAGCGCTGTGCCAACTCATTCTAATTGTGTTCTGTTGTACTTGTAGTTGGTGTGGCAATATTATTGTTGTTTTTGCAATTCTGCTGTATTGTATACCTCATAATTACATATACATACACATAGACGCAAACTTACGTAAGCATTTCTTGCATGCAATTGTATCCATAGCTGCGTATCATATATTTTAGAATTTATATAACTAACTTTATATAATATGCACAAATTAGTGCTGATTGTGCTTGCTGCAGGACCTTATTATTATTAGAATCGTTGTGCTGTTTCTTGTCGATAAACAAGTGTACAGCATATATGCATTGCTTGTTTAGCTTTTATATATACGAGTACATATACTCGTATAACGAGTTACATTGTCGCATATCTGTCTATCAGCACATAATGTATAATATATTGTATATATGAAATCAAGTGATAAGATTTTGTATATATGTATCTAGCATATAATTGCATTTATGTGTACGCTTAAATAGACACATGATTTTAGTTACTGTAGCCAGCCTGTGTGCATGTCAATCATAAATGGTCAATTGCACAAAGGACACTAAGAATCATTTATAATTAGCAATATTGATTAGTTTTAATGTATGCATGGAGTGTGGTGTTGCTTGTGTCTTTGAAGTGTAGGTGAAACTATGCAGCATTTTTCAGTCAGAAATCTATGCCCACGTCTTCAACATAAGCCGAAATGATGTTGCAATAATTTCAGAAGGTCATCGTATTAAAATGGAAGGAATGAAGATTTAATAGAGAAATGTTCTATTGGATACTCTATCAATGTGAATATAGAAGATAACTATCAGACGAACAAGTTAGCGAGAAAGAGCTCTAAATGGTCAAGAACTCCTATTAACTGAAAAGATCGATATTGATATTGACAATATATTGACGAGATAAACTGCTATTAACTGCCCAGCCTACTACAGTTGATAGAGAGAAATATGTACTGAATTCGAAGCACCTTTATTACGAAGACTATCCTATCCATTTCAGTGTTGTAGGTAAGGGCATAATAGACCTAAATCTGTCACACTAAGTCTACTTTCCTATAATAAGGTATTGTTCCTCCAAAATATTATCTATTCAGCTATCACTTCCAAGTGTTTTTATCTGCAAAAATGTGATCTTTTCTTTGAACTTCTCATTTCTTTCTCCAAAAATTTTGCCTTAAACTGCCAAAATTTCAAGCAATTTTTGTTGCGTAGTCATTTAAATCAACAAACCAACATGACCCTTCTCCTTTCACAGCTGAGTAGCCACTAATTCAAATTTTTATATGCTCACAAGCATATATTAAAAAAAAATGTCTACAAGATTTGGCTGATATGTGTGTTCAAACTCAAAACTGCTGCACCACCATAGGCTATGGCCGGATGGCTTCTCAAGCAATAACCGTCATTTTTCCGGCAAAGTATCTCTCCCAGTTTAATTCTCTCCTAGTGAACTTCGATAAAAACTGCTCTTCAGCGGTTAAAATTATTCAAATTATTTAACTTTAATTAATTCTTATGTTCGTGTACATTTCCCCAACTAATATTGCCTTCCTCTCAATGCATGTGTTTCCGGTAGCTCGATACAATATTATGCTTGCCTTTAAATGTTTTGCATTCAGTTCATTCACAAAATTTTAGTTTAACTTAAAGCTTATTTTCTCCAACAGCTCACACTACTTCTTACATGAATGACTTAAAAATTCATAAGTTGTTTCACACGTCGAAAAATGTAACTTTTTTTAACTTTTTTTTTTGTACTCTACTCGTACATCAAAAGCGCAATTAATAATTTGAACTAAAAACTTGTGGGAATTAATTAAGTCGAGTCGTGCAAGGCAATGTCAACTTTGAAGCGCCGAGTTTTGACGACGTTGCTAAAATTTTTGACAGCGAAATGCGCGTATATGAACGAACGCCTTTGCATGTGCTACAAGATGTTTTAATAAATAATATCCGTATGTTATATTTAATTAAAACAACTTGAAACTGTGAAAAGGCAGCAGCAGGAGCAGCAGCAAATAAATATTTTAAGTTGAGTAAATAGTGTTGATGTTTGTGGTGAAATTCAGCGCGCTTATATATACACACAATGCTTTTTTACAATTTTGCAACACTGCTCTTTTTCTTTTTGCTATATAAGAGAAAATGAAATAAGTTACTAGCAGCACAATTTAAATACAACTAACGTCTGGGAGAAAAAAAATGACAAAACAATGCGCTTAAATATAAAACTCCGCTGCATTTTTTTTATTTTACCACATTTTTCTAGCATTTTCAACACTTTTTCGTACAGCAAAGACAAACACCGAAGTCAAAAACAACATTTGCAGTAATATTTTCACATGCAAATCAAATTCACAGTGACAAAAAAAAAAAACAAAAAAAATAAAATGTGTCAAAACTGCTTCACCGCTTCATTGTTAGAGAATTTTTATGCGACGCTGATGTGTTTTTCTTTTTTCTCCATTTTGTTTTTCTTTTGCGCCATTTTGTAAATAACTTGCTTGTTGTTTTCAGCTTCCGGTTAGCAATTTTATTTTTTTGCATCTGGTTTATTTTTTATATTTTCCCGGCGCGCTGGTTTTGCATATTTAAGCAAAAAAATAAACAAATTGATGCAATTTTTCAGACAGCTTTAAGGCAAAATAAAATATAAAACAGTGTTGCAAAATAGCAACAACAAAAAATGAAGTTATATGTAAAATATATGAATTTGACTGCCATTTTGAAAAGCTTTTAATCCTGTTGGATTTAAGGTTCACATACTCTATTTTTTTTTTTTTTATTATTTATTTATTTTCTTGTTGCTATAAAAACAATTTGAGCCGCTATAAAAAATCGTTAGAAAAATACTGAGCGTTATGTAAATAATGTATTATTCAGTTATATTTTTTATGTGCAGCTATGTATTTTTTATATATCGGAGCATAGTATATGAGCATGTAATGGGCATACAAACAGTAGCGCTTGAAAGGTGTTTTATAAAATTAATAAAAAATCGAAAATTGGTAGAAAATAATTTTGCAAAAAAATTTCAATGTGTTCTACAACATTCAGAAAGCTTGAGGCCGCCTGCCTCAGAGACAAATCGAAACTACAAAATTTTTATATTGTGTATATTAGTTCGTATAAGCATCGTAACAAAGTTCCAGCTATCGTTTAAAATAGATAAAGGCGAGTGTAAGCAGCACAGTGACGTTCACACACACTATTATAAAAAATGTTTGCGAACGGGTTCAAAAACGAGAATTTAGCGAGCAAAAAAAAAAACGTGCGTTAAATTAAAATTCGTTGACGAATTAAATGTTAAATGTTCGTAAATGAAATTAGGTTACCTCTGCTGATATCCTTCCAGGCAAGGCCCATGGCTACTACAGTTCTCAGAGAGATCAACTACAGATCTCAGAGAGATCAGATAGCTGTTATTGTGATAGTCCTCACATGCCACTGCATAATAGGGAGACATGCCACAAGGCTAGGGGTAAACTCCCGGGACTTCTGCAGAAGCTGTCGAAATATCGAGGAGGATGAGACGGGCGAGCACTTGCTATGTCACTGCCCGGCCCATAGTAGGAAGAGACTGACGTTATTAGGGCGCCCCTTCCTGGATAACTTAACTGAGATCTCGGAAAAAGAGATAAAACCTATCTCGACGTTCTTGAAATTATAATAAAAAGCATAAAACAATAAAAAAAAACACTGGAGAACAAAATGAGGGAAAAAATACATGAAATGTTTAATTCATTTGACTCCTTTTCGATATTAAAGACGTCTTATATAAAATATTTGTTGCTCGCTAATGATACCTTTTGCGAACTATCGTCAATGAAACTTTTACTTCCACAAACTGAACGACAGATTATACAGTTTCGTCCGTTTTCTGGTCTGCTTACCCGTTAAAATTTCCTGAAAATCTCAGTTGGTATTTCACTCTGCGAAGATTTTGGTCACTATGATCCACTGGCAAATGTACTCACCATAGAAAGCCACGAAACCCAACTCTAATTTGTCGTTTGTTTTTTTTTCTTGAACTATTAATTGTTGTTTCATTCTGTCCACTATCGGGTCTGTGTGAGATACTTTTACCCATTAAGGTATTGCGTAACTCCCGCGAGCCGTATCGTTGGCGACGGTTTTGCCCGCTGGCTATCTTTGTCATTTGTAAGCTGATTTAGTTTAAAGTTAAGTAGTATCCAGTAGCTTTTCAATTGCTTCCGGCATTTTGATTGTTCAGATAAATTACGCTTTACTGTTGTCGGTCGTTGTTGTCGTCGTCATCATCATCGGTATCGTTGTTGTTGTCGTCGTATTACAATTATTCCAAGAACATTAAACTACACACTAACTCATTTAAATAACTCCCCAAGCGGTAAATAATTCTTTCTAAAAACGTAAATAATACTCAATATTTGAATGCAGCACATTTCACAAAAATCTTCATAAATCTTAAGCCAATCTGGCAACGCATACAACTGTCAAATACAAAATGCTGCTACACACAGATAGCTAAAGCTACAGTCTCAAAATACAATAAGTAAAGACTTTTGTCTCATTTTATGTATTTATCAAAGAGCATTATGAATGTTTATTATTGTGAACAAAGCGGAAGCACTTTATAGTCTTCTGCAAAACATGAAGCAGCAGAAAATAATGCTACACCTTCTCATACAGACAACGAACGACGATGAGTAAAAATAAAGTAATATTTACAGGCTTTTGGGCAAAACATTTCCCACTTGGGCAAATGCTAACAGACATTTGATAAGTGCTTTAACATATAAATGAATTGAGGTGAAGCAGGAGGCTAAACATCATCAATATCATCGACAACCACGAGGGTTGGAGTAACAATATGCACTACTATTATTGTTGTCACACACTGTGGTGCTTGTTTTCGGTTCGTTTGGGGTTTGTTTGGGCATGACATTTGAATTTCGTTAATGGATGTTCAGTTGTGGTTACCTACGCAACAATACGAATACATACATGCTCTCTGCTAGTGAAGAAATATGAACATATTTTATCAGGCGAAAAATTTATTAGCAACGATAGACAGAGTCAATACAGGCAGGCAACGTAATAAGCGCATAGATAGGCAGTCCTATGTGGAAATTTGTTTGCTAACGTTTTGAGGTTTTTCTTCTTTATTGAGTGCATAGGTTTTGGTTGGAAAAACTGCTGCTGAAAGATAGTCCTCCAACCATATTGTTGATAAGATGTGGACGAAAAATCAATAATTCTGTCATATCAAAATTTATTTATTTAGAATATTTCTTTATTTTGGTTGCTTTTTAAATGATTTTTGTACTAACTTTTATGTAAATATGAATATTAAAACATGTTTGTCTACTTGGAAAGTAAATGAATACAAAGCATACAAATTTATGCAAGTTGTATGCAAAAAGAAATTTATTATTGTTGTTTTAAGCTGTAATGTAAGATAAGGTGTATGCAAGCTTAAATAAAGTAAAAAAGTAGTTAAAACAAGTCTTAAAAATGTAGCAAATAATGAATTATACGATTCATTTAGCCAAAAAATTGAATTGAATCAAAATATATATGCATTCAAAACGAATTAAAAATATTTGAATTCATTCAATGCATAACGTGAGTTACAGATTCATTCAAAAATGAATCATTCATTGACTGCACTGATACTAACACATCAGCAAATGTTTTTGTGCAGCAAGGGAATGCATAAAATATTAGGTACATATTTCAAATTTAGTCTGCATGGTCCTCTTTACTATTATTACGTTTGAATATACATATGCGTACGGATGACACTTCTACGGTTTTCAAGCCACGAAATGAATTGTAAACACCGATAATAGTGAACCAAATGCCATAAATTTTTGACTGAAAGCTGGAAAACAAAATGTACACTCTATATATGAAACAAAGTTAAGAGACATTAAAACAATACTGCTCTGGTAGTGAATTATGTTTATTATGCACTCAGCTTCGTGGCGGTGAATATGAATTTCAAATTAAGCAAAAAAAAATATATAAAATTTTCCTGCTAAATCAATCATTTATGCTAATCATCAATTCCAAATTAAAGGTTTATGTGAAAAGAGCTTGTCTTAGCATAAATTTTTAAAATTTTCAACAACTAATCCAATACATTTACACACATTTAGCTGTTTTTTACACGTTGAATTCTTATCATGAATAGAAATTCGTATCAGTTGATGATTTCAAAATAACTTTGCCGCGCGCAACTAAGACGCTTCATGTCATTGCGGTAATCCACGCATTAAATGCGTTTTTTTTTTCAAGCATAAATGAAAAGCACGCCGTGACTTTACATATTTTATTTATACCTTTTTTATTTATTTATTTAAAAATGCGATTTGCATAAAATGACAACATTTTCACAGTATGTACTTCAAAAAGAAACAAATCCTCCACTTACACGCAGGTGTCAAAATTCACGCGAAAGCGCGCTAAGCTCAGTTGGTGGCTTATTACTACCATACTACTACTACTACTACTGCTATACCTTTTCAAGTTTTAAAATGTATACAAAGCATACAAATTTATGCAAGTTATATGTAAAAACATACTACTTAGCTGCATAATACAAACTTTGGATACGATGACGCCGAAAACTGTAATACACTTCACACAATTGAATTGGCGTGATTGTGAGAGCTGGCCAATAATGGCACGAAATGTCAGAAAAGTTCCAGACTTTATGGTGGACGATGATCATGTGTGACTTATTATATTTTGGTAGTCATCGACGACGATGCATCTCATGCAAATAAGTTCGTATGTCACCCAATTTCTTTGCACCATACCAAGTGCACTTTTAAATCGTTTAAACCAGAACTAACGATTTAACCGATGAAGGAGTATAGTCACCATAATATTTTCCAACAGTATTCGGTGACTTTCAACTGCACCTTTCTCCAAATTAAACAGTAATATTAAAACTTTCCGCCTGACACTGCTCGGGCGCCAAGGTCCAATGCGATTCAGTATACGCAACGAACGCCTTTGTCATCGGTAGGTATGTACTATGATTGTTCCGTTTGATGTGAGCAGCTCAACTGTTCACATCAAATATAGATCATTAGCTTGAAAACATGGATATTCGGCCTCGCCGTCTATGTTGATGCGTGACCGAGGTAACCGCCTGATTTTTTATGCTTTCAACTATGGGTAATGTATCCATTTTTCGTCACCACGATACGAAGCAGAAAACCTTTTTTTTTTTTTTGGGTTACACTTTGGCAGGCGTTGTGTTTGTCATAATTAATGCATAGACCCACTAGCTTTTGTTCATAACCCTGCTCGGGCGCTAATGGCCCGAAGCAATATACTGCACAGCCGTGGTTTTTTCTTTTATTTTGGGAGTCAGTGTCAGTGATCTACAAACTTTCTGACAAACTGATACGCTCCTTTTCACTCAAAATGTGTAGGAAATAATAAAAGCAACACACAGCGTATGAGTAATAAACAATGCATTGCGTTGTATACTTGATATTATGCAAATTACACATACGCCACCGTGTGCACTTAACGTCACATAGTAGTCTAACAAACTAAACTATAACTTCCTTTTTCAATCAACGCGTGCAATAAAAGCAAAAAAAAAATGGGTACTACTTTATTTAGTGGTAAAATTTACACCTTTTTATTCTAATTTCGAGTGCTTAGACGTCGTCGTCCTTAGTTTGCGTGTTTAAATTGCGACATGAAATAAATTTAAGCATAAGGCGGTTCCTAACTACTTAGAACACCTCAGCAGTGAGGCGCTTTTATACCTTAGGAAAATAGCCGCCGCTCAACAGTTAATGTGAATTTCAATTAAAGCACGTAAAACAAATTTTCTATTTGAATTCTAAGTGTGTAGACATGTTTATATTTACGTTTGCGGCTGCCCTTGGCGTTCTTAGACAAACAAATATGCATGACCAAGTTTTCCTAAAAAAAAAAAACCCCCAAAATTGAAGTCTTATCTAACTTCGCAATTTTCGCCTACAGCCAACTTGGCATTTTGTTTGTTATTATTTGTTTGCCAATAGCTGGCGCACATTTCTTTTAGCTTTATTATTGCGTTTGGCAAATGATTTCTTGGCAAGAATGTTAAGCTTGAGATTAGCCACAATCAAACGATATATAAAGCATTTCAATAGGAGTTGTATATACTACTATTATATTTAGCTATTTCTCTTTGCATTTTTTTATTTTTTTCGTTTATCTATCTGCAATTGTTAGCTGGCTTATTTACTTCTTAGCAACTTTAAATTGAATTGAAAAGTTTCGTTCACTTGGCTGTCTCTCTCACAAAGTTTTTGTAGGAAATTGTATATTCGTAGTAAACTTTTGCTGCCGGTCGCTGTCATACTAAATGCTTATATACTATATACATATATTGAAAAGTACTTCCTGCTAATCTTGTTTACCGAGTGCCTTCTTGTGCGACTTGAGTGTTAGAATGCGCGTGTATTTGTATTTGAAGTTGGTACAACGCAGCTTAAGTAAAGTTAAGCGAGATTAGCGAAAATCCAACAGCAGCGCGAGAATTTATTTGGGTACACATTTGCATTTTTATTACTATGTTAAACACAATTCTGAGAATTTGAAGAAAATATTAACAATATAGTGTTTTGGAAGCCAAATGAATGTGGTGGTCCCTTTAGAGCAGGGCATCATAATCATCAGAACCTTTGATACAAACATTAGCACAAGCTAAATGGCAATATAGCAAACAACCAAAATTTGAGTAAGATGAAATTGGATTTTTTAATGTAAACACTTGACAAACACTTAAATTAAAAAATAAAAATAAATTTTAAACGAAAAAAGGTTGCGCAATTATAGGATTTATACATTAATATGCTTCGGTTTCTTTTATAATTATTATTACGCTTGTTAATTTCCATTGGCGCCCGAGCAAGGATATAAGCCGAAATTTTTGGGTGCATTAATTCCCACTGTATGATTCTAATTTCATACTCAGTATCTTCAGTAGTTTGAGAAAAGACGCAAATGATTCCCATTTTGAAGTAAGGGTACCCAGAACACAAAATTTAAGAAAGGAAATATATCGTGTTGGATGTATACATTATTTTTCTTTTTAATGAAAATTGGTGAGTTCCCAACACTTGCAAATTTTCATTGGCGCCCGAGCAGGGTCATGAACCGAAACTATTAGATGTATACTTTAATTTCTATCGTTCTTTTAATGACATACGAATAATTATTCAAAAATAGCGGTACATTGCATCTTATTCCAAGTCTAAATCGGTATTCGCTAGTTAAGAATGGCTCGTTTAAACCTTAAAATAATTCAAGCTTCTTATTTAAGAAAGATATATTCGAAATCTTGTTCTATTTCATACGTACTTCTAAACGACGACGCCACAGAATTACAAAATAAACAGCTGTTGTACGTCGCCACATTCATTATAAACGCAAATGCGCCATAAAACAATAGCTAACATTTGAAAATAACATTTTATGATTAAAAGAGAAGCACGCCGCCGCCGGCGTGGCACCATACAAAATGTGTGTGTGCTGTGTGCGCTGTGTGCGCATTTGATGACAGCATGTTTAACTTTTTCATTTGGGTGACAATTTTATGCAATTGCATACTTTGTGTGGCGCTTTGACAACGCAAACAGCTTTTTGTGGCGACGCACAGAGAGATATAAATGTGAATGCAAACGCCAAATGCAAACAACAGTTGGCGTTTGTTGCACTCTCAATTGCAATGGTTGGCAGCAGTGGTGGCAGACGATGAGTTTTGGTAAAATTAACGAAAGGATTGCCATTTGCTTTGTGGCGTTATTTGCATGAAAGCACACTTACACACACACACACACACACACAGAAATGGCACTTGCGGGGTGGTGTTGCGGTAACGACGCAGCGTGTTGTAAAAGTCACAAAACTGTAAAATAAACAATCACACAAAAAGCGGAAACGGAAACGAATGTACAGCAGGCGATGACAGCCATTTTGTGTGTTAGTAGTCTACTGTGGGTTTTGATCTTTTCTATTTTTTCTTTCAATTTTTTTTTTTTTTGTTTTTGTGCACTTGCAACAGCATTAATTGCAAAATTTGTTGCCTTTTTCATGGCGCAACAACTCGTTTGCATAAACATTTAAATACTTTTCGGTAGCGAATTTGTTTTAGTATTACTAGCTGCTGCATATCTAGCTAACAACATTTTGTATCTAATTAACAAATGAATTTTGTGCTGTAAATTACTAAAATTTCATTAAGTTTTTGATGCAAGAGCACAAAATTGCTTTTAAATTCATTTAAAGTCGTTTTTGAAACACATAGAAATGCCGTTAAATAATGCTTTGTCTCTGTGTGATGCTGTAGCTTAATGTTATCTATCTGCACATTTAACTCGATTTAGTTTACCATAATAATGAACTCTATCTATGCACAGACGGTTTTGTATGTCAAAGGCGTAGTGAGTGGGAGTAAGAGTAGAGTATAGTTCAAGTTGAGTTCATTTTCAATGTTCAGTGATTTTCAATAATGTGCCAACAAAAATGCTCATTTATTTGATAGTACACTACGTGACTTCTTATGTTGGAGAGAGAGAAAGAGAGTATTACAATTTTGATAATATTTCAATAGAATTTTTATTTTAAGTAAAAGTAGAACTTAGTTTTTTTTTTGTTTTTTTCCAGAAGTTTGAGTTGTAATTACAAAATTAGTAACAAAAAACTATTTGAATAAATTGAATATTGAGAAAAGGCAGATATGAGCTGCCTTAGAAGCCGAAAGTACACACTTACATATTGAATTATTAATCATTTATAAATTCATAGCTCTATATATAATATAGCTTCATTAGCAAAAACACTGTCCCAACTTTGCTGACCTCTCAATACCGGAACGTCATTAGATTGCATTAAGCAAAACTGAACAACTGCTGGAAACACAATTATAATATAATAGTTAATTATTGTTTTCTATAGTAAACATCTAATTTCTAAGCGCATTCAACCAACTTTTAAACGAATTAGGCAACTCAAATACTGTACTTTTTGTAGTGTATAAACGCTTCGTTATGCTATGCTTATACTCTCAGGCATGCTGCTAGTTCTTAATATTTGCTGCTACATATACTCTTATTGTAGCTATATTAAATATTTATAATATTTTCACTACATCGACTACATATGCTGCTAGCTGACACACGTTGTTGCGCATCTAATGGCATATTTATCTACCATAGTCGAAGTAGTAGTAATTTGGTGCTGCTGCTGCTGTATGATGACATCAACTAGTAGCATTGATTTTAAATTTAAAGCACATTATAGCTTATCGTCTATAAGCAATATTAACATATGCGCTTGGTAAATTTTGGCATGCTGCTCAAAGCAATTTTGTGCTGGTGTGCTCTCATCATACGTTGTAATATAATCTTATTAAATATACATTTATGTTAAACGATTTGTGACACAAACATATCTACAACACTGCTAACTGCTAACAAATTATTAATTTCAAATAATAGCAGCAGTCTGTGCAAAGTTTTGTGTTTTAAATTTTCAGAAAAAAAAAAAGAAAGAGGAACTTTATAGAGGGACGGACAGAACGGCTGCCGCCTTAAGCTTGAATATTTTAAAAATTCAATTAAAAGCAAATTTTGCTGCAGTGACGAAAGGCAAAGACAGCAGAGTATAGTGAGTCTATATGCTGTATGGATCATATTACATTTATGCAGTATATGTATCAAAGGACGCACTACTGTCTGCAGCCTGTCTGCTGCTTTTAATGTCTCTGCATGCTGTAGTGAATTTTTAAATACATGTTGTGTAATTTTAACAAGAAGTAACGCTGTAGTCGAGTGAAATCGACGTTGATATATACTGTATCTGGTTTAAGTCCGATCTGGACATATGCGGAATTATTTTTAATTAGAATTTATGAAAAATTAGAATTAATTAAAAATAAAATAAGTTTTTGTAATAATCAAATCCGGCGTAAATCCCGAGACATCCTGTATTACAAAAACTACAATAGGGTTTTGCAAAGTGGTGCTACCTTCTGCCTATATGAAATATTTTGTTAAGATTGATGTAAGATACCCAAGCTCTGGCATTTTTAGCTTAATTAAGAAGAACAACAACAAAAATTGTATATAAAAACTTAAAAACGTAGGTCAAGTTTATATGGATGTTGCCACTTATACTGATTCGATCTGGAAATATGCGGTATATTTTATTAGAACTTACATAAGATAAACCAAATATAAAACGAAACTTTTTTCGTCTATGCGGCGTTTAAACGTGTACATAGACGTATCGAAACGGCATATTGGGAGCGTGTCATCCACAAAATTGAATATAACACACCAGCGTATGGTTAAGGAAAATCTAAGAGTACAAGTTTGAAGTCTCCAGCTCTTATAATTCCTGAGCTCTGTTGGCTCATACATCAAGACGGACGGACGGACATATATATGTTAGCACAATTTTCGATGCTGATCAAGAATATATACACTTTATAGAATCGTTTATATACATTTGCACAAATTTACTAGTATTCTCATTTACTCTATGGCTACGGAATATAAACACATTTAAGAAACCTTTAATTTTAAACTACATTTGCTATAGCAGTTTTAATTTGATTTATATACAATTGTGTTTATCTATGGCACAACTAAATTAAACAAATCACACAAGTACAAACAAAACTAAATCAAACCCTACACATTACATATAAAAAACACGCCTCTATTTATATGTATAGAACAACTAACTTATACATTTGTTTTATTTTTTTGTTTCTTTCTCTTTTTAATTTATGCAATTGTTGCGCATCCTGCTGTCTTTTGCCTGCCTGCCTCTCTCTCTCTTTCTCTCTCTGTGTGTGTGATGAATATATATTTTCCACCTTTTTTTTTTGTTTGCTGAAAACAATCCTGTGCATGTTTTTTGTTTTTTGTTTTTTTCTGTTTGCATAAAATTTGCATGCAACATAATTTTGAATTAACAATAAAACACACACACTTAACAATTGCACTACGCATTACCCACCAACACACATACAAATGAAAACATTTGCAAACCAAACCAAAAACATAATTTGCATGCACATACACTATACAACACACACATACACATACAAAAATGCAAAATTCAAAAACCCGAATCGAAAAATGCAACACACAAAAAAATCAAAATCTAAAAAAAAACAAAAAAAACCGCAGTTGGACTGATACCCACACCACAAAATCTTTGTCAATTTAAAGAGCCACCGCTACTGGGACCAGGCGCCACTTTTCCGCCATTCGGTGCACCCGAATTTCATCCCACCACGCCCGAAAATTGGAAGGGCGCTACCATACATCCCACTGGGCTGATGAAGGAGCCAACTGTGGTGCCAGGACGCAATGCGCCGGTGGCATTTACAACACAAGGACAGGCACAGGTAAGTTTGCAGAGATAGAAAAAAAAAGTATTACAGAAAAGAGCGGGGAGCGCTAGAGAGTTGCAGCAAACCAGAAAAAAAAAACGATAGAGCACACTTTCAGCTAACATGGCGTATACATAATGTGTATATTATTTTTGTCTATGCTTTGTCGGAATTTTATTACGTATACGGCCAGCGTATATAATTTAATTCTCTGCATATATTGTTTTCTATATATATATATATATATATATATATATATTTATCTATGTACGTACAAATCGGGTATATATATATATATATATATATATATATATATATATGCATATACATAGTATATGCTCCAAAAAATACGCAATTTGACTATGTATACTGGCTGGCTCTTAGGCTACTGGTGCTCCTGTTGCTCTCTACGACTCTTTTTGAAGCATACGAGTACAATACTTGCTTTGTTTCGATTTTATTTCTATGTTTCTTTTTTACGAAAATTTAATTAACTTGCCTTTTGTGTTGTGTTTTACCTCCAGGGCGCTGTTATGATGGTTTATGGCTTGGACCATGACACATCGAACACAGATAAACTATTCAATTTGGTCTGCTTATACGGAAACGTTGCACGGGTGAGTTGAGATTTACATATTTATTAACATTTTACTTTGATTATACGTTTAAAATGCATTTCATATACATATTTTTAAATACATATGAGCTAAGCGCTATGTTCTGTGAAATATGAAGCAATGGGTTTAACAATTACAGTTGAAGTTATACAATAATGCGTATGCGTAATATTTTTTTTTCGGAATTTTATTTACATAACATTTTATTCAAGTGGTTCTTTAGAGTACAAAAATTTTGTATAATGGTACAGATTTAATAAAAAACAAGAATTTTTCGTTAAATTATATAGATTTTCAAGAAAAACAAGTAAGAAAGTTTGCCCGACAGTTCCACTAATTCGCAGTTCCGATCGAATTCGCTCCCGATTTATGCTAGATAAATTAAACCGATATCCAGGAGCAGATACACCAAGAGGAGACCACTGTAAATGCTGATATATTTCACATATATTTCAGTAACCTACAAAACGACTTCGATTCTTATCCATAATATTTTAAATCTACTCTTAGTAACGAATTCTCGCAACTTACCGAATCATCGAAACTCTATAAACGGCTTGGCAAGGAACCAATAATTTCTTAAACGCGTAATCATGCGAGTCGCATTTGTAAAAAAAGTCAGCTACAAATTTCAAGTCCGCACAATTCTCACAAGCAATCAGCACGTTGACTTCTTCTTAAACCATGCACCACGCATTCATTCAAACAAATAACAATAAAACAAATACATATACAAGTCCTTGAGCTAAATGTGCGCGTGTTCTTAGAACTAGCAGAGTATGAGAAAACTAAATGAAATCAAATCTATTCTTCATGTACTCAACACACAACTACTCACTATTAGACAGACTCATATAAAAAGCTAAGGTTCCTTTAGCGCTGATTTTCATCGCCTTAACGCAAAAGGACTTTGCAAAAAAAAAAAAAAAAAAAAGTGAACACACATTTATTTATCTAAAACGTTTATCTGTGCAAAAGACTTCAACGATGTGCTTAAAGTAGCAAAGTAAGAAAAAGAAAAATTGAAGACGTTTCTCGTTTAACTATTGTATTTATTATATAGATACATCTTTGCACACATAAAGCTTAGTTTGTTGCTTGTAAATGTTTCTGGCGTAGATTTCTGCTTCCCTCTTAGTCAAGCTTTTAGCATTTTAACAAATGACAACGCGTTTTGTCAGCGGTTTGTTGTAGCTGTAAAAGCAACAATACAAACTCGTAGATACATTTTTACCTTGCATTTCTTACTTTTAAAGCAATTCATGTCGCGTTTGTGGTGCAGCTGTTTTCTATTGTATCTGAAGCTTTGACTTTGACATTTTTTCCTTTATTGTTAGTGTTTTTTGTTAGTAATACTTTCTCAGGTTGCGCATACAAATCAGTTTGTATCGATGTATCTTCTCGTTGTAAAAATTGCTTTGCAATCAATTTCCGTTTTGTCCATGAAGTGGAAGTTTAATTTTGCACGCTTTAGAGTGATACAATCCTTTAGGTTTTTTTTTTCATTCTAAATCTTCTTAAACATATTGAATTTTATATAAAAAAAAATGTATTTGTGACAGAGATTAAGGCACAGAGCTTGACAGCTCATGTGAATAGCAACCTATAATATATGTATGCTGTCAGATGTTTATAAATTATTAACCTGCCTTTTACACATTTAGCACATATTCTAAATTTCTAAATGAATTTTCTAAATGAAATACATTATCATCATTATAGTGTTATGTAGCTGTCAAATTGTTTTTGTTAGAGAAACTAGCTTATGTGGCCCCACGTTGGGCGCCAAATAATAGAAGTGATTTTCTGTTTACTCCAAAATTTAAATGTAACGATTATTCATCATTAATTGAAATTGAACCATCTGCGCTGACCGTACTGTACCTCTGCGGTACCTTCCAGAGAAAATCCGTGCCTTTGTACACAATATTTTTACTTCATAGTAAATATATATTATTGCTGAATGTATACCCGCAACTCAAGTAGCAGCAACAAGCAGACAAGAATCTCTAAAGAGGCACATATTTTTACAACGACTTCAAGAAGTTTTTTTTTTTTTTTTTTTTTGGAAAACTTCTGTCTTCAAAGCGATTTTAACGAAAGTATGTCATTGCTTCACGCATGAACAACACAAGTTACAAAGTGCATGAGATAGCAGAAAAATGGTCGAGTAAATATCCCAAGAGCTGAATGAAACGAAATGTGCATACATACAGAAATAAAAATTATATTGCTGAATTTGACAATTATGCCCTAAGGACTTTTTAGTCGGAGAATGAAAAAGTTTGCTTTAAAGCAAGAAGTTTTGCGAGTTACAGTGCAGAAAAAAATGTTGCTTAACAACAGGCAAACAACAGCAGACATCAATATAACTACAAACGCAAATCCGAAGGACCTTGTGAAGTATTATATATTATATATAAACTAAACTCATTTGCACACAATCGGTTGCAATTATTTCTATTTTTTAAATAAGTATGTGTACAGCAACTGATGATAAGCCGGAAATGTGCGCGTACACGTTCTGACACGAACGAACGAACGAACACATGACGCTTAGGAAACGGAAGTTCAGTCAAGACGAGGCTTCGAGCTGTTTAGATTTATTACAGACTTCCTGTCCGAGAGCGAACGGAAACTACTCATTAGCCATTAAAAATGTTTATGCGCAGGCATTATTCACTAGAAGCTTAAGCAGCAAAGCTAAATCGCATGATGGAAAAAAAGAAAAAAAAAATAGATGCCAATATGCCTCAAAGTATGCAACGAATATCGCTTTGACTGTAATTCTATACGCACACTTGCGCGCTGAATTACAAAGTACTTTGTCATTACAAAAAAAAAAGGAAAGAAATAAGTGTAGCGCATATTGAATGACTAAACCTACAGCTTGGCATATATATCAAACGATGTATACCTAGAATTCCTCTACTGATTCTTCTCCCGTACCTCCTCCACGACTTGTTTGTATTCTGTTTGAGAAATTTATTGCCACTCAATCAATGTTGCTGCTTAAAATGACTTTGTACTACTCACTCGTATATATATGGGTATTCCTTCTCATGTATCTGTATCTGTGGTATTTTTGGTTTTGCTGCTGCTGCTGCTCGTGTTTGTATTGGTCAGCGTATACATTTTGAAATGTTGGCAGCATTTCCGCAGGTTTTCAATTTAAACGCAATGTCTGATTGAGATAGTGCGGTTGTACATAAAACCCTTTCCGAGTTTTATGAAAGGAAATGTGTAAATTCGATTTACTGTCGCTATACTGTTGCCATAAATTTAAATTTTATGGTTGTAAATGTGTTAAATATGTTGCTAATATGCAGCGAGAGACAAATCGGAAGGTAGTCATTAAATTAACTTTTAAAAATATAAATTTTTTTTGCTAATATCAAACGCGCGATAGATATATGTGCATGAGTTTTGCTTTTTGTTCAAGTTAATTATTTTGAACCTTCTTCGTATGTAAAGGTTGGGTAAGCTGAATTGACGAGTTTGCAGTTGACTTTGACAAGGGATCGTAACAGAACGTTCGTAGCTGTGAAAATGCTGAGAACTAGCAATGGATTCAATATACTGTGTATAGATACAATATACCTTTATAGATACTTTTCTTAGAAGTCGTGCATTTTATGCAATTAATACTAATAAGCACTTTGGAGCTTTAAAATTGAATGAAGCTATCATTTCGGTATCACCATTGACTCGATATTCAACTAATACTAACTTGCTATCAATAAAAAAGTATACAGAAACTATAAAAATGTGTCCTTTCGGTAGAGATGAGGTCACCAACTCAACAAGAACCCTTAAGATTAGTTATACTGCCTATCAAAAACTGGAAATTATTTAGTTAAACCCTGCTCGAAGATTATGAAATTTAATAAATATGTTATTTAATACTGCTGGGGTCACCAATAACTTGAAAGGCACACATATCAGTAGAATTTATTATACTTCTAGGGTCACCAATGACTTCGTACGAGGTACCCACATAGCAAATGGCACAGTCAACTCAACAACAACAACCAAATGAAAAACGCAACAAAGCATTTTCAAATTTAATAAATCTGACATTTCAATATCGATTGGGTCACCAATTTCTTCATAGATACCACACATACCCTTAATATTAATTACACTCCCTCTCCTAGGTTGTCGTAGGTTCCTTTAAATGAGAAATTCGAGATACTTTTTTAATAAGATGAGTACATATAGATTTACTATGTGCTTAACAAATGATATCCCAGGTGGTAAAGCAATAACAGTCAAACGAACTATCGTGTTCGCGAGCAATTCTAGTAAGCATAAAATTCGCAAGATGAATAAATTTTCATAAGGGAATAAGAAAACTGTGTAACCAAAAATATAACTTCTGTTATACTAGCTTGACAGTAGTAAAAAATATCGCTAACGATATCGCCAACGAAAGTTCTACAACGATTTTTCGATACTGCACAGTTTTCGTTACAGTTAATTAAGCAAAACCAACGCAGCCCATTATAAAATAATTTGAGCTGCGTCCTTTTAACTATGCGCCGCCTAAATACTGCACAGGACATTAAATACAGTGCACTACGCTTCAATGAGTTGTGCCGAATGAACTAATTAAATTGGCAAAAAAATAAATAAAGCCTATCAAAAGCTAATAATCAAATTTAATGACACATGCAGCGTATAATTCACCAGCTAAATAAACAAATAAATAAACAAATAAAAGCTAAATTCAACCAAAAAGAATAAAATTCCATTAATCAGCGAAGCAGAAACTCTATTGATATAAAAACAGCACAGTGCGAAGTACAATTTTATCAATGAAACAAAAGAGGATATAGGTATAATATATAAAACAAATGAAAAGGATAACGAATGCCTAACAACATTATTGTGAAAATAAAATAACATTTATTGTACTACGAAAAAAAGAGGAAATCAAAAGCAATTCATAGACGACTGGACACATGAAATTGTTGGCCCTGTAAGGGTTGAAAGGACAACAATAACAGCTGCCTGACGGCCTCCTACCTAGAGAGAGTAGTAAAAATGAAAAGCTATGAAAGAAAAGTGTACTGTGTATTGGTGCGTGTCTAATGAGCCATGAGCTAGATACTTTCAATGTCGGTGTATCTTTTTTATTTTTAGAGGGGTGGGGTTTGTGTGCCATACGCGCTTTAATTATACTAGCACATTGTTTTTAGTATCCAGCCAAATCTGTTTAATGGCGCGTTAGCTTTATCAGCAGCAGCATATCTCGCATCATCATCATTATTGTCGCTGTAGTATGTCAACTCGATTTAATTGCGCACGCGATAACAATTTCAATGCTTGTTTGTGCTTCAAATCGTCTAATAAAGGCTTTTCTAATGCATAATTAATTATGGTTCATAACCTTCTTAATGCAAAATAGTAGCATAAGGCGCTCTCTCATCTCTAACCTTTCGCTACATTTAACCTAAAATTGTGCAAATCACTTCAGTTGACTTCACAACACAGCAAATCCTCGGGCGCCACCATACTTCAATGCTAATTGTATGAAAATTTCCAAAATTGAATTGAATTGAATTGGCAGGCAAAATTTTTATTGATTTATTTTCGCATTTCAACGCACACAATACAAAATGGCGCTGAAAAATCCAATTGGGCAATGCATTAAAATTACAATTGCCAGCCAGCAGCAGCAGCAGCACACTTTGTGTCAAGCTCTCTCCATGATGCTGCCCGCTGCGATTTCGTGTGAAACTAACCAATATTGGTTTGGTTTGGTTTTTTTTTTTATTTGTAGTTTTACTGCTGCACAATTTTAGTGCTTATAAATATTTCAAATTTACTGCATTTTCATCTTTGGTCACAGCAAAAAAACGCACAATTTTCGTCGAGTGGCGGCTCAAACTTGTATTATAAATTTTCCAATTATTTTGTTATGTGCTTCTTTTTTTCTTTTTGGATAATTAATGGAATTGTGTGTTTGAATTGCGTACTGTTGAATGCGTTTAAATTGTTCAATTTTGAATGGTTTTTAAAAAAAAATCTATTGAGAAAAACTTAAATTAAAATACTGACTAAAATACAGTTACATACATACATTGTTATTGGTATTGCACCGCGTACCAATCACAACAACTACAGAGAGAAAAACAGTCATCAAATTAATGGCGAAACGCATACAAAGTAAAATTCTCTTTCGCATTTGCAGAGTCAATTGGAAACGCCTTTCGTTTAATATGTGTATGTGCGTTTGTATTTCATGTAAAGCGATTGAGTAAAACTTACAAAATATATTTATATTTATTGTGCACATCTGCACATGAAAACCTTTCAAACAATTTGAAAGTTTTTTTTCTTCAAAATTCACCAAAAAGTAAACCATTTTCTTTTTTCGAAATGTTTGACATGTGAAAGTATTAAAAAGAAATTATTGAAGTATAAAGTGAAATAGAATTTATTGAGAGCATGCGAACCGCAGTGTTTTCAATGCAAATTTTTCATGTTGATTTTCAAATTTGCAGAAATGTGCATATCGAAAAGAAATTGTTGTTACCACATAAAAAATACCAAATACACAAAAAAATACCAAATGCACAAAAAAAATACCAAAATTCGGGCTACCACTTGATAAATTTGTATTATGATTCCTTGGAGCACTGTTTTTTCAACGATACAAAGAAATTATTGGTCAATTGATCGAGCACAATAGTGCAGGATTTTTTAGTGCAAATTGTGGTTGGTTGTGCAACATTCTTCTTGCACTTTTTTACTGTTGCAAGACTTTCTAAATACCATAACAGTTTTTACACGATTCAATTCCAAAGCGTTCCATAATAATAAGTTGTAATGCCTTATTTTGGCAGTATGTGTGCAATTGTAATTGGTTACCCATAAGTGAAAGTCCTACTAAACTACTGAATTGAGCAACTCATATGCGACCTCATGGAGTTGTAAAGACTGTTTAAGTTAGATGACCTGCTCTTTGTTCTAAGTTAGATGACCTGCTCTTTGATTCTTTACCTTTTCGCACTCATTGCTGAGTTCTTCTAGCTGGTGTATCTGCCAAAAATTCCCAATGCTCTATGTCCCGGGGCCTACAATCCCTGAACTTGTACCGTTTTCTATAAATTATCCATCCGTATACTATATTCAGGTATAGCAACGTTCCGGATTACTCGTAGCAATATTTTCATCGACTAGTAGTCTTAATTTATAGATAAAAGAAGTGTTCTCAGTAGATATTTAGTCTAGTGAGTTTATGCTTCCTTGTGAAGGGTATATAATGATTCTTTTTGCGTGGATAATGTGTCTTTTCAAGCTGCCCACTTGTCATAATATCAACTGAATAATTTTACTATTTTAAAAAGCGTTGAAAGCACTCCTTTCTGTACCGAAATGTCGGTACCATTCGTGCTTGTTTCAGCTGTTTTTGTTCTCATCAGTTAGTGTATTCAGTTCATAATGATTGAGGGATTACTGGTACAAAACCCAACAATACAAATGTATAATTAAAATGTTTCATCACAAAATTGCTGGAAAAATATAGATTAGTATATTCATATATTTCGATCCCAATCACCTCGCATAAATATAAAATCAATTCATTACATAATTTCCCAATTGAATTGCAAACCGAATTATTCGCACAAATCCATTAGTCTAGTAGCTACAACCTTCACAAATTTATAACCAAAACCGCTAATAAACATCATTAAAAATGCATTGACCAAAATTGGCATAAAAACAAATTAACGCCAAAAAAATCAAAAAAAAAAAAAATCAAGTAACATAAATTTTAATTTTTAAAACTAGTATTGATGACTGTGTTGATGCATTGAATGGCGTTGTGCGAACCATTTTCAATTGATTTTTTGCTCCGATTTTATATTTTGAGTTGCAAAGTTGCATTTATGCCAAATTAAGGCATTTAAAATGTCGTCGTTTTGGTTAAAAACAAAATATAAATCGCATATCAAAAGCAGTTTGTACGACGACTTAGTTTGACTTAAGATTGTTGCGATTGGCTCGGCAGCAGCAGCAGCACGTATGTTTTCTCAACTGTCGTCTAAGAAGACATATCTTGACAAACGTTTGTAGTACATAAAACGGCAGACAGACAGACCGACAGGGCAGCAGCAAGTGGCTCAGTTGCCAAAGCAGCCAGCCAGTCGACCAGCTGTCATCGACAACCAACAGCCAACATCGACCATCGATAGACGTCGACTTGAAGGCTGGAAAAACACTGCAACACGCAATTGAATTGAATTGCATCGAATTGAGCTGCTGAAAACCAGTTTCACGGCTGGTTGCCTCCATTAGAGTAGAGCAATAGCAATAGCAACAGCGGCAAAGCGCGCTTCGCTGGGCCTTCAATGGTCTTTCGTGCTAACGTCCAAAAATAAAAATAAAATAAATAAAAAAAAACATAAAAAAAAATACTGGCCATTGGCCAGTGGCGGCGAGTTCAATGGCTTTCTTAAAGCCATCGCATGTTGTTACCGCCGCAACTATTACTGAGAAGAAAATTGTGATTTGCGGACGCTTTTCTTTGTCTATGAATTTTCACTTTCACTAACTTGGCTTGGCTTGGCTTGCTGCTGCACATGAAAAGTGTTTTTTTGTGTAATTATTTGTTTCGAAATTATTATTACTGCTGGGTAATTATTTGTTTTGTGGTGTGGTGTTTTAAGTGGCGTGAATTACGCTCATGATTTTGTTTTGTAGTTACTTTAGTGCGAGTATTTTGGAAGCATTGTACGTGGATTGCATGGAATATTAAAGTATGTGCACTGGCGTTTGTCTACTTGCTTCTAAGGTTGTTGATTGGATTGCAGGTTACTATCCCATAGCTTCGTTGATCATAACTCATCATAAAATTAACACTGGAAAGACGAAGCTAGAAATTATTTTGGTTTGCAGGTTGCCACCCCTTGGATACTTGCTGAAAATGAAGTATTTAGAAAAAATATATGTAAATTGAAAGAAAGAATATATAGAAAAAACTTTGACAAAACGGCTAAAGAGAGAGAGAGAGAGAAAATTCCACTAGGAAATCGTCAATTCGCATATTATGGAAACTTCGTTGTAGGAAGATCCTAGATTTGGTCCAAATATTTTCTTAGAAATTTTTTTGAAGCGATGAAACTTCTTTAACCCTCTCTGGGCGTGTTAATCGGACCTAAAAATCCCGCATGTACATCGCAAGGAACGCACAATCGAGTTTCAAGAAACATATAATGTCAGTTACCGTGTTGACATGATTGGCCGCCTTTCTGACGTGTCTGTGATGAATCATCTGTACATATATCTTGGGAATGTTCAGGCCTCGCACCAAAATACAGTGCTCAAATTTAGTCACCGACACAATGTGTCGCTACAAAAAACATCGCCCGCGCTGACTCATACTACCCATTAAATAATACTAAATATATATATATACTAAAAATATCCTGCGAGTATTTTATGTTCTTACTTAAGAGTAACTTTTGACGTCGTTCGATATCAGTAGTGGTGGCAGCCTGCAAACCTATCCCCTACTATGAACCTAAAATATGCAACAAATGTTGAACCCTCAAACAGAATTTTGTTTTGTATATTATCCTAATGGATTTCTTACATATGCAGCAATATATTATACAGTTTTTCAGCTTGAAAGTTAGAAACACTCAATCAACTACAGCAAAACTTCAGCATTAAAGTTGCACCCTTTACCGAAGAAACTTTCATGTATTACATTGTATATTTAGTACACACACACACAATTCAAAACAATTCCCAAATAACCAAAAACACCAAAACTTCTTGCCAGTGAAGCTTTCAAAACAATATTGCTGCCACCTTCAACCCGCATAACATGTTTTCATCAATCAATAGAAAACCTGCACATCAACCGAGAAATCTACCAACGCTTTTTATGTACATACTATTGTACTATCAAAGATCATAGTTCATATGCTGGATAAAGTTAGATATACAAAACAAAGCTAGAAAAGGAAAATCAGTGGAAATAGCACTAAAAATAGTTGAGTTTAAATGCAATGCTGAGCAATTTAATTAATGCGCATGGTCGGAACTAGAAAGATGTCATGGGTTTTTGACTATAAGACAAGTTCATTGTGAATGGCAGATTTTGACAGCGGAAGACAAATGTCAGCCAGAATGTTGTTTACAAAAAAAAAAAATATATATATATATATATAGCATATTTCTAGGCTGAGAAGAAAATGTACTTTTAAAGCGCTCAACCACTCATGGCTTCACTCGGTTGCCCACAGTAGTTCTGCTGCAAGCACAAACGCCTAAATGTATGCTGCATATATTTTTGCACTGGTTATTTAAATTTCTTTGGCATTTATTTACTGTTTCAGCTGTATTTTTAGTTGCAACTCTGTTTTATTTTTTTCGCCGCATTGCCTATCTTCAGGCGCAGCAACCACTCTATACATACACACATATATATTTACATATTTATGTATATAACTCGCACAACTTGCTGCCAGGCTTCACAGTTGTCATCTTCCGTGTTGCTGTTGTTTATTGCAAATTGCTTGGCACTTTTCTCTATGGCTGTCGCTTTTTCCCAGACGCATACCATATAGACAACAACAATGCCTTCACTTTTCCACTATATTTTCTTTTATAAATACTGCTGAGCTATACTAGTTGCCATTCGGCAGTCTCACTAGCACAACTGCCGTGTGCAAATTATAAGTGGCTGCAATTATATTTTTATTATAACTATTTTCTCTGCTCGTCCTTTAAGCACACAATGAGCTGAAGTTGCCGCTTGATTGCTGCATTTATTAACGTGTCATCGTGAGGAGTGTAGTGGCAAGCAGGCTGGCAGCAGGCGACACAAGCGGATGTATAAACGAATGAGATATGTGAAGGGACACAGTGCAGCATATTTGTCATTATTAATTTACACTTATGGAGCATTCATAGTTTAATACCACGTATAAAGCTGTATGTGATTAATTTTGATTTAATTTGATGTAATCAGCAGAAATTTGCAGTTAACATTGTTTTAAATTGGAAGCTTGAAGTTGACATACACCCTAAGTGCAGTGTTTCTAAATAGCCTAGACATTCTGTAATTATGTTGTAAACAAACGATAGTGTTGCAACACCAGCAGAAGTTATCAATATAAGATAATATAAGAAAAGGACTCCAGAACTAACCTTCTCTAACGAACTAACTGAGAGAGTACTCTCCAAAAACATCTTCTGTCCAATGCCTGACGTTGAACGAGGAATGCTAATAGGGCGGTAATCTCTTATTTCTATCGATTATTCAAAAGTAGAAAATATGGAGTGCCGGGCTGCTTTCTTTGACTTGCCCTTAGAATATGCATGTTAGGAATTTGGAGGGTGTAAGGAATCTATACTCTACTTATTTCTAATGGTTTTAATTTTGTTTTAATATTTTGGTTCTTCGAGCCGGATGTTAATATTTGTTAATAATATTTAAGCCTTTCGATTTGAATATTATTATTAGTTATTATTAATTTGGGCCTTCGAGCCGGATATTGATATTTGGTTTTAATATTTTGGTCCTTCGAGCCGGATTTTATTATTAGTCATTATTTTTGGCCTTTTTAAAAAGGCTCTTAAACAAAATACTGTAAAGATGACCAGTAAAATATTTTAAATGAAATAACTAGTTCTTTCTTCAAGAGAAAACTCTACATGCAATTCACTTGAACTTAAATGTAAGTCAGCTTAAAGCAAGTAATCAATCAACTCCAAATTGAATTACTTCGCTACGTTGCCACAAACGATGATGTGCAATTGTAAAATTTCGGGTGCTAGTACAAAAAAAAAAAAAGAAAAACAACCATGATATATAGTAGTTCAAACTTCACACAATGATGTTGCTGATGATGAACCACACGACCTGTTTTTTATCACTTATTTTTTTTTTTTAGCAACTTGTCTAGTGCAAATTCACTTCAAACAAACTAGAAATGTTGCTAAATTCAATAAAATGGAATGTGTGCAGCATGTTGCAGTAGAAAGCAGAGAAAACTAATGTTGGTCCTTGCATGTTAGCAGCTCATACAGCAACACATATGTCAGGGTCGTAAGGCAGAGTAATAGTGAGAAATGTCACATATTGAACTCTGGAGGGTGGAGGAGGGGGGGGGTGGTTTGTGCATACAAACGCAGATTCACACACACACACACAGAAACACATAATACAAACGCAGGTATACTTGAAATTGCATTTCTTTCAATGTGACAGCTGGCCAGCCGTAAAGTATACTAGTATGTACAAAAAAAAAACACATACAGACAGATAGTCGTATAAGTGACATGTGTGCCATAATTTAATTTACATTTTGCGACATTGACAGCGAAGCGTGAAGTGTTAAGAATAATGTGTGTATGTGTGTGTGTGTGTGTGTTTGTGAAGTGGTTTGACAGGTAGCTAGCTGGCAGATAACATATAGAAGATGAGAAGTCTCTGTCATAGTTTGCAATAGTTGCAGTATGCTGTTAATGATGCTCTATATGTAGTTTTCATGAAGCACCGCAGCTTTATTTGTCACTCTGACTACTTTGCATTTGACTGACAAAATGGAGTTGCTCCGTTTCCGCTCAGCTCATTTGCGTAAAGCGCAGCTGTACTTTTTCAGCTTTAGTTTTGTTTTAAATTTTATTGAAACGTGCATTGAAATTGCACTGCATTGAATTGGATTGTGTATGAGTTTGCTGAAGCTGCTCTCACCTCACCGTGCGCTTGTTGTGATTTCGCGTAAAAATTGGAAATTTTTGAACTTGTTTCACAGTATTCCTTTTCTCTCTCTCTCTCTCTCTCTTTCTACGCATTTGCATTTTTCACCAACCAATTTTTTTGTTTAGTGCAGTTATTGCATTGAAAGAGAATGCATCAACGAATGGAGGAACTTTCTGTGTCAAAGTGCCAAAGTTTTTAAGTGCAGCGGCGGTACAAAAAAAGTGCTTGCTTTTATTTATACACTTTGCATTTACACTCTGCAATATGTTGGTTAAGTTCTGCAGCAGAAATTTTCCGAATTCAAAGACTACTGCATAAGCTTTCTATTCGAACCAAAATACTTAAATATCGTAACATAACATTGATAACAATAAAAACAGTTACTCTTGAACCCGTTTCTGCCTTTCGCTCAAAAAAAATATGCTCATTTAAATCAAGCACTGTTTCTCCCTTAACAATAATAGCATCATATGCCGTTATCGTTTTGTCTTACTCATTAGTTGTGGTTTACTAGTTAATTTCTCTTTACTGGTCATTTCGTCGCGCAAGTTATTGTGCTGCACTCGTCTTACCGGTCATATCTTATTCGAATTCGCTAGTTTCATCTTTCTGATCATTTCGTATTATTCGTTAGTTTAGACTTACTGATACACGAGGGAAGGCTTATGAGGTGCATATCTCTGCACCTTTTAACGCAGATGATGGATGAGACTTGGTACATACATATGTAAAGGGCCATTTCTCCATTTTTGGAAAAAAGAAATCGTCTCTGGTGGTCAAATCTGGGGAATATGGTTGAAGATAGAGCAAATCGCAGCGTAATTCATGGAATTTCTCCATGCCATTGAATTTCAGTCTAATTTGTTTTCATTGTCTGAAAGTAACACGCTATCAATATGGTTTAAAATGTTGCAACGGTGGAATAGTAGATGGTACTTGTCCTCTGTTATTTCATATCATTCGTTAGTTTTCTCGTCTCTTTAATCATTTTGTTTTATTCGTTAGTTTTTCATTCCGGTCATTTATGTTTCTCATTCGTGAATTTCGTCTTACTGGTGGTCTTATCGTTACTCACTCGTTAATTTTAATTTTCTGATCATTTCGTCTCTCTGGTCATCTTGTTTTACTCGTTAGATTTGTCTCTCTGGTCATTTCGTTTTTTTCTTATTCGTTAGTTTCGAATTTTTGGTCATTTCGTTTGCTCTCATGTTTGTTTCGTCTCGTTAGATGCATGTTTAAAGACGTCTTACTCGTTAGTTTTAGTATGGAAAATAATATAAAATGTAGTATATAAAACTACGCATACGCAATTTGATCTTCACATCTTTTGTTTTGCATTTTTTACAATATTTAACTTGGCTTTATTTCAAAATAATTTTTTCAAAGCATTTACTAATTTAAATATCATCCGTGCTGCTTCCTTTACAGATTAAATTCCTGAAAACCAAAGAAGGCACCGCTATGGTACAAATGGGCGATTCAGTTGCCGTTGAACGTTGCGTCCAACACTTGAACAACATTCCCGTTGGCACTGGTGGCAAAATACAAATTGCATTCTCCAAACAAAATTTCCTCTCCGAGGTTATTAATCCATTTTTGCTGCCCGATCATACACCGAGCTTCAAGGAATATACCGGTTCAAAGAACAATCGTTTTCTGTCACCGGCACAGGCCAGCAAAAATCGTATACAACCACCGAGCAAGGTAAATATTTTATAAAAAACTTTAATAACTTTTTATATAAAACTTACACTCGTTTGTTCTTTTCTTATGATTCTTACACAGATTCTACACTTCTTCAATACACCACCCGGTCTTACCGAGGATCAATTGATTGGCATTTTCAATATTAAGGAAGTGCCAGCCACATCGGTGCGATTATTCCCACTGAAGACCGAACGTTCCTCATCGGGTCTGATTGAATTCCCGAATATTTCACAAGCAGTACTGGCCATCATGAAGTGCAATCATCTGCCGATTGAGGGTAAAGGTGAGGAGCGACTAAAAACCAATTTGAAGCGTTCTTTTTTCTTCTACACATTTTTTTTATAATAGTATATAAAAAAAAAAACTTACTAAACAATAGTTCTAAGTCGCTAAATGTGCTGCACATTAATCCAAAATTTTCATACAAGCGCCTAACAAAAATTTAGCAATTATGCCCCAAGGTTATCATCCGTAACTTTTTCACTCACTACTCACTCCATCATAATAACAATTGGCTTTTCAGCTTTTGCACATTCAAAATTGTATTTCAAAGTTTTCATTAGGCAATTTTAAATTGGTAATTAAATGAAATGGAAATGGAAATTCTTGTGAATGAATGAATCGAATGCGCAGTTTGTACTTTGTGCTTTTGACTTGCCTGACGTCGACATTTGAAATAGGTCTTCTGTCAAAATATGCCGTACTGAGTAGGAGTGATGGTCGTCGTCGCCCATACGCTTGGGTCTCGCCCATTAAAGTTTTGCAATAAATGTTGCACAAAGTTTTCATTTGTTTTGTTTCAAAATGCATAAATTATTATTATTTTTTATTATGCGTATTTAATTTGCATAACATGCAAATTAATGTTTAACAATTAAAACACAATGGTTTCGTTTGGGCAAATTTTTCATGTGCACCAAGTGTGTCGTCCGTCGTTATTGTTGTTTTTGATTGTTATTGAACAAATTTTGATATACGCAGACGTCATGTTGTATGCTTCAATTGAATACGAGAGAATTTATGGTCGAGAAAATTGCAAAATTAGTTTTTCAATTTGCGGTAATCATGCAGAAATTAGTTTAAGTAGTTTTGTTTTGAAAAGTTTTCTTTAAAAACTAGGAAAATTTAATTGGTTTTGAGTTGAAATATTTGCCGGAAAATTTAATGGAAATGATGTTGCGGTTGTTAAGAAAACATTTGGTTGCTGCAGTTTCTTTAAACCATATACATAAGTGGTCAAGGTGTGCTTTATAGAAATTGAGTTTTGTAGCACATCTCAAGCATACTTCTCACAAACCAATTGTTCTGCATAAGATTCTTCAACGTCTTCCATGATGTGAATACAATTAGCAGCCACTCTCCAGCATTGAGTATGAATCAAAGCAGTCAAATACTGCTGCATGAATAAATCTGACTACACTGCAGAGTAGTAACTACAGAAAACAGCGCAGAAAACTCTTTTGTAGTCTCCAACTCCAAACGTCAAACGCTTCCGGTGTCTTGGAGTCTACTCTAAGAAGCAAAGCAAAGACGCAACTTTCTAGTCGAAAAATGCTACCACGACTAAACGTCATACATAATTTAAAGAACTGTGTTGAGATTTTATCTATAAATTTTTTCTTCCTGATAATCTGTAGCTAACAAAAACACATTCGACTTATAGTATCGCTTGTTGTTGGAGCAAAGGAGAGAAACTGAAAACAGCCAGTGGCAATGCTCAGTATAATATACAAATACAATATACATGGCAGCTTAAGCCATTGATGGGTATATGATGTAATTGTCTAGACTAAATGACTTCTGCAGAAGCTTTCATATTGAAAAGACTGAAAAACGAACTGCCTTTCCGTTTTTTCTGCTTATAATCAGCCTTGAGTAAGCGGTGACCGTGCTCGGCCGTCTGTTAGTATATTGTCAAAAATATAAATTTAAATTGAAGACCATTAATAGTGAACTCTCTCACTGATTTTGTAAACATGCAAAGATATTGATCATCATTATGTGATACTGATCATCATTATGTGATACAACAATACTTTTATTTGAAAGGCCTCAATTCTAACCAATTGCAAAATAGATCTAAATTCTACTCTAGAGATTGCTTCTTCGTTTACAGCAATAAAATATAGGATGGCAAAGTTTAAACGAGGCTGTATAAGCTGCCAAGATCTACATAGCCGAGGACCTAAGCAAGAAATTGTAAAGAAAATCCATCAAATTAGATGATCGTCAATTGAAAGTTCTTAAGCTAGCAGACTTGGTACGCATTTCAAATAGTGCTATACATCGAATGTTAAATGAAAAATTAGATATGAGAAAGCTGAGCGCCACGATTACTCAAGACAATGCAAAAGTTATAGCTCGAATATATTCGCCAGATTTAGTACCCTCGGATTGTTTTTTGTTTGCATATTAGAAAAAAAAAAAAAAGAGGCCTGATGGTAAAATATTTGCGTTTAGTGGCTATTTTTAGTAACTTTCGGCGTTTCTCGCATCGATGCACTTGAATATCGCTGGGAAGTGTTTCCTTTGTTAGGTCAGCTACTTGTAAACTTTCTTATGTCAGTTTTTTGAGTACGAAATACAGAACATCGTTTAGGGATTAATGCGCAGATATTCGTTAAGTGTACATTAAGAAAACTCAATTTTTATAAATTTGTATAGCATCGTTAAACTTTAGACACGCACAATATGCATGTTAACCTAACCTAAATTATTTAATGTTAAACTAACTTCAATAGTCGTGCTAACATACTGCTAATCAAGGCGGACTTATCTATAAAACAAAAGATATAAATAAAAAAGGAAAAAGAAAGCACAGCTGAGGGAAATGCTGCCAACTAACTAACCGTTTAGTTCATGCCCAACTAATAAACTATAATTTAATACGAACTAAATTGTTAAAATAACTGAAAAATGATACAATTTCTTAACTAGGTCACGGAAAAAATCAAATATATCAAACAATAAAATATTTATTCCCTCAACGCGACTACACACATATTTGCATATAGCAGCACACATTCAAATACAAATCTTTTATTATGCCAATAGATATTTGTCATTTTATTTATTTGTTGCGGCAGTAGTATTTCGTATTTCTAAAACTATTTACTCAAATAATTTTCACTTGTTTGATCTCAATTTCCTGTGTATGCATGAGTGCATTAGTTAAATATCGGTTCAGTTACATAGTATGTACTATGAGCAGGAGCTATATATATAGTAGTTAGATATTGTGTTGTATACATATTTTTTTTTTTTTTTTTGCTCAATTGTATTTCATTATACAATATTTGAATTTATTGTTGCATACTTTTAGTGCTAATGCGAAATTTACACTTTCCGGTCGTTGTCTGCTCTGCGTGTGTGTTTATTGTATTTACGGGTTGACGTTAAGTGTTTTATTTGTTATTTATGCTTGTTACGCCACAGCGTAATATGATGGCGTCATTCTTATATTGCATTAAGTATTATTTTGTTTTTATGCTATACAAAATGCTGGACTGGACTTGTTATGCAAAAGTTTCATGCTGCAAAACCACAATAAATGCATGTTTTTAATTGTTTTGTAAAATACAATTTAATAAATTAAAAGTAAACTGCATTCAATGGAATTGACAAATAATACCCAGCTGAGAGATTTTGTGTTAAATCTAATTTTGGTTTATGTGGTGCGGTTAGTTGGTGGCAGTGTTTGGTTCAACAGTTTTTGGTGGGTAGTTTTAAGTGGTTAGTTTCAAGTGGGTAGTAGCTAATAGCTTAGTTGAAAAATACCGCTCTGCGTATAGCCTATTGTTTATGTATGTGTGGCAAGAATCTAAGTTTGCTTTCACCTTTGAAACTATTTTCAATCAAAACTGTATTGCTGTACGACAATAAATGCAAATGACTGGGCGTCTCTGTCTACCTGGAAGACTAATGTCAAGTTTGTACCATTGACGAAAAGGCGTATATCTAGCTTTAATTAATTGATGGTCAATGGATTTTTAAAGCAGCGTAACACAGTTTACACAATTGATCAAAGCGTAACTTTTTGTTAGCCCTGATAAAATTTTTATTGATATAATTTTTTAAAAAAGACGAATAAATATTTGAAAAGTGTTGAGAACATGGCCCGCATTCGGGGCAGCAATCATTATTGCCTGTAGCACTCGAGCATATTACTCCAACCGGACCTCAACTGTGCAAGTTTAGTACTGGTGCTACGAAGGAGTGGTTTTTTACTTTCAATATGTGGTGGTGTTCCACCTAATACTATGTTGTGCCTATAAGAGCTTACTGACTGTTCAATTGCATCTTTATGCAATTGAGCCCTTCCTGAAGTATAATCATATTCCTCTATATGATTCTCAGTTATAAAACGATCAATACTCGTTATGATATATACAATTATATGAACGACTAATCGTGGGAAATGTTATTCGAAAAAGATTCGATAGCTGCTGCCGTTATTCTTGACCCGTCACGCCCTCTTTGGGTTAGCACCCATACAAACACACTTCCCTCTTTTGACTTTTTGTATGAAAAACTATTTTATTGTAGTCAATATTAACTTAATAATTGATACGGTAGCTTCTAGTGGATGGACGCTTCACATATACATTAATGGGTGGGACCCGCCTACTTTTTGGAGTAGCCCCCATACAAACCTACTGCCTACTTTTGTGTTTTGTTAGGGTGAAATTAGATATAGAGCCTTTTTATAGACAGTTGCTTAACTAATGGGCGTGGCCCGCCCACTTTTTGGGCTAGCCCTCATTCAAACCCATCGTGCAATTTTGTGTTTCTTATGAAAACATTTTTAATTAAAATCAATATTAGCTTAAAATGTGATTTGGTGGACCGCTACGGTTTAAAATTTCGTGTGAATGATATTAGAGCTTCGGTTCAATCGAAGTACCAACATACTTTCTGTTGTCAAGAAGAGCGCTAGATAGTTAACTTTGCTGGCATAAGCATTTTCAACGGTTCTAAGCTAGATGGCCGGGTTGGAGGAGGTGTATTTTCACCGGATCTGTGGATTAGAGAAACCTTTAGACTGCCCGATCATTTTAGCTTTTATCAGTCGGAGGTGCTAGCTATTCAGAAAGCAACGCACATATACAAGAGCATGTGTTTATCTTTTCGTACAGACAGGCTGCCTTGTAAGCGCTGAACTCTTTCAGCTCCAGTATAATAACCACAACGGAGTGCCGTAAAAAGTGCCGAGCACTGTGTTATACATATCATCTGGGTGCCTGGTTACCAAAATATAGAGGGAAATTGGGAAGCGGATAAACTAGGGCACCACTGCTGATATACTTGCAGGAAAGGCCACAGTAGGTATACACATGGCTACATGTAAACAACAGATCTCAGCAAAGATGATCGGTTTAGCAACCAATAGTTGGTGCAACCTTAGCACGTGTAGAATCTACAGACTCAGCTGGCCGAAATATAATTTCAAATGAACAATAAAACTACTTCAACACAAGAGAGAACAGACAGTTGTTATTGTGTTAGCCCGCACAGGCCACAGCTGCATAATAGGTAGACATGCCAACAGGCTAGGCGTAAACTTGCGAGACTTCTGCAGAAGCTGTTGAAATGCCGAGATGGATGAGACGGTCGAGCACTTGCTATGTCACTGCCCCGGTCCATAGTGGAAAGAGACTGACGTTATTAGGGCGCTTCTTTCTGTATAGCTTAACTGAGATCGCGGAAAAAAGAGATACAACATAGCTCGATGTGCTTGACACTGTCAGTGTAGCTGCGGTTGCAATAGGAAATACATATGGTATGACAAGGGGCCTATGCTGGCCTAAGTGACAATGTGCAGTTCAACCATGTTGGCCATACTTAGCTAAGCTAAGATGGTATGTCAAAACTGGACTATGGACAAAGTATTACGACTACTATTATTATTATTATTATGAAGATGTCTTCAGGCTAGCAAGTGTCTAAATTTGTACACTACTATAGCTAAATACAATAAAATTAAATTTTGTTTAAATTTTTTGGCATACAAAACTTTCCTACGACATGCAATGCAACACAAAATTAACATTTAGCATTTAAATTTATTTATATGTGTAACTTAACTTTAAACTATATTTTCTTTTATTCATTCTCTTTTTCATTTACACTCTCTCTCTCTCTCTCTCTCTCTCTCTCTCACAGGTACCAAATTCCCATTCATCATGAAACTCTGCTTCTCATCATCGAAGAGCATGAATGGTGCTTGGAATAATGCTACCGAAGGTATGATCGAAAAGGAGAACGATGTCGATGCTAAGATACAGGAGATATATAATTGAGATTTGATACAAATCGTTTAAAAACAACAACAAAAAATCTCAACAAAACAACAACAACAAAAAAGAAAAAAAGAGAAAGAGAAAAAGCAAACAACAAACCAATCCAACTGCAACACCGAAAACAACTATAAACAAGCTAAAATACAACAAAAATTAAAAAAAAAAAACAAAACAAAACAAAATGGGCAAATGATGAAGAAAATTATGGGCGGGAACAGAAAAAAAATTAGTCAAAAGCAAAAACATAATACACACACATACAGACACACACACATAAGAACATATACATATGTCTAATTATAAGAAGCAAATACATATATATATATATAATAGATATATACTATGGATTTTGTAATGTAATGAAGAAGAAGAAGCAGAAACAGAAGCGGCGATTAGCAAGCAAAACAAAATTTAACATTAACTAAGCGCGCTAAACAAGTAGAAGACGCAGTTTAATTTAAAACAAACAAACAAACAAACAAAAAAAAAACAAAACAAAACATTTACAAATAACAAAAAACAAAAACAAACTTTTAGCATAAGCTCGCATGACAAAAAAGCAAAGAAAAAGAATCAAACAACAACAACAAACAAAAAAACATGTAAAAAAAAAATATTTAATTTAAAAATTTAAGAAAAACACAACAAAACTACAAGAAATCCGAATACGAAAGAAATACTTGCAAAGAAATGCATGCAAACATATACAAAAAAAATAATATATATAACAAAAAATAAATATATATATACATATACATAGAGATATGTACATCAACAGCAAAAAAGCAGCGGAAAGCATGACAACACTAAAACAAAAATTCGACTAATTCGAAGAGAACAAGCAGCAACAAGAAGCAGCAACCCTACAACAAAAACAAACAAAAAAACAAACAAAACAAACAAACAAAAAAACAAACAAAAACAAACAAACAAACAAACAAACCGTAAAACACTTCTTTGCAACATTTTTATTGTAATTAAAAATTATGTTAATTAATTAAGTAATTAGAAACGAATTATATTTGTGCAATTTATATGTTTGTTTTTTGTGTAAAATTTTAATAATAATTTGAAATAAAAAGCAGCAAACAAAACCAAGCAAATTTACTAAAACAATTTAATGAAATATTTAGCAGCAAATTACAAAATTGTACAGCAAAAAAATTAATTATTATTATTATTATTAAAATTATTAATTGTGAAAATAGTAAAAATAAATAAGAAGAGAAACACTAGCAAAGAATTGTAATAATTTGACAATATTTTTTAGAAAGACAAAATGAAATGTTTTAAGAGAAGTTTAGCAGCAGCAGCAGTTACAAATTTTCTGAAACAAATTTAAACGAGAGAATTTTTATATAGTATAGCTTAAAAGTATAGTATGACAAATTAAACCAAAAATTTTGTTTTAGCTGTTTTCTTTTTCATATAATTTTTTTTTTTTGTTTTGTAACATTTATTTATTAATTGCACGCAAAAATTTAGTGTATAAACAAGTTTTCTAAGCGGCTTACTATAAAAACAAACAACAACAACAGCAACAACAAATAAATAAATAAAAGAGTAAGCGTAACTACGCTACGCTACACAGTGCAATAAACGCCAATAATTTAAATTTAATGCGTTTTTATTTATTAAACTTTTTTTTATGTTTTTAATTTGTTTTTAGTTAAAAAAGAAAAGAAAAAAAGAAGAAGAAAAAAACTTGCACAAGCAAAATCCAAATTTTTAAGCTATAATTATATTATATACTATATATATACTATATATATATATATACTATATATACAAATCAAGTATGAAAAGACATTTTAGTTTTGTGCTTAATTTTAAATCATAAATATATTTTTAATTATAATTAAATTTTACATATAACAAACAACAACAGCAAAATAACAAGCAAGCAAAAATAATATGTGCAAAAAAACAAAGAAAATTTTAATAATTTAAGCGCGTTATTAATAAAAAAAAAATATATATATATAAAATAAAAAGCTTAGTTATAGTTTATATAAAAAAAAAAAACTGTATGAAAAAGCTAAGCAAAAAGCAGAATTTTTCAAAAGAAAATATTTTTGAAGAGTTTTAATCTTTTAATATATATAAAGAAAAAGAAAAAAAAAATTAAAACAAAAATAATTGAAAATAAATGAAACTGTGCAGCATTAAAATAATTAAAGCAAAAGCAAAAACAACAACAACAAGTAAAGAAGTTCTATATCAGCAATAAAAAGCAACAACAACAACCATATCAAAGGCGTATATGTTAGATAAACAAACACACGAAAAAAAAAACAACAACAAAAATTAATTAATTAAAATTAATAATTAATTAATTAATTAAAATTAAAAAATTTGTATATTTTAATTTCATTTCTAAGCAATTAAGAAGTATAATTTAATTAATTTACAAATATAAAAACAACAACAAACACAGGGAGAAGTAATTGGCTGACATTCAACATGCGCTGCTTAAAAAAACAAACAAAAAAAACAAAACAAAAAAATGAAAAAAAAAAAAACAAAACACTGCAAATCAACGAAACGCAGAAGAATTTGCTGTTCAAATTTTATTATTAATTAAATAATTTAGTCTATATAATTTATACACACACACTACGCGCTCTCATAAAACATACTTCCAACACAATGTGCAATTCTTTTTCTCTCTCTCTCTCTCTCTCACTTCTCTGCAGCAATACTTTTCACACACACACATTTTATAATAGCTCACAACACACTGTGCTGCACGCGCTCATCTCAAATTTTATTTATACATCTATTTATACACTACACTTACAAAAAAAATAATATATATATATACATTTTTTTTTGTTTGTTTTATTTTAATTAATTAAAGCGAATTTGTAAATTATTAATTATTAAGTATTATTGTACTTAAACTATACAAAAACATAAATAAATAAATAAATAAAAACTAATTTTTAACAATAGAGTGTCAAACGTTTATATTTAAATTAAATAAACATTAATTAATAAACAAATCGCATGCAAATAAAGCTCGTTAAATTAATTTTTAAATTTAAAAACAAAACAAGAAAGTATGTATATAAAATATATGCATATATATAAAAAAAGAAAATTAAAATAAAAGAAAATAACTAGCTATGAAACATCGATCTGCAAAGCTCCTAATTAGTAAATAATGCAAGCAAAAATAAAAACATAAAATATAATAATAAAACGTATATGATTTAATTTTTTAATTAATTAAAAAAAATTTATTAAAAAATTTATTAAACAAAAAAACCGACAAAAAAAATCGAACGGTAGCTATAATTACAAAAAAAAAACAAGAAATTATGTTTATAAATAAATACAACAAAAAAAATGCATAATTATTGCAAGCAATTTTTTTATTGTTAATATTTTTCTAATTATTTGCTGCGCGCTCTTTTTTTTATTTTATTTTTTTTTTTTTTTTGAATACTTGCAAAAGTTGTAATAAAAAAATAAAAAAAAAATATGTTTCTACTATTATAATTTTTTTTATTTTTTTATAATTTTATTATTATCTCAAATATTATTGTTATTTTTGCAACAATTTTTCATAATTTTGATTTAATTTTAATTTGTACTTAAACAATAAAAAAAAAGCAAACAATTGATTAAACATTTTTTTTTTGAGAAAACATGTTTTGTTTTTCTCTTCTCCTCTTTTTTTTTTTTTTTGCATAAGCTATTTCATTAGTTTAACAATTTTAGGTTAGTTTTGGCATCTTCCGCACCAAACCACAACTCCTCCCCTCCCCCTTACAGGTTTTTAAGTATTTCAACTGGTCATAACCAGAGTTGTAAAGGGCTCAATTGAGTCGGATGGAACGGGCAATTAAACAAATGAATTGTATCGTGCGGTGATTGACCGCATTCAGGGCAGCAATTAGTATTGCTTATTCCAATTCTTTCCCTGTATCACTCGAGCATAAAGCTCCATCCGGATCTTAACTGAAGGACGACTGGGTTTTCGCCCCAAACCGATCTGCACAAGAAAACTTGTGCAGTCAAAGATTATTCAACTCAGCCCAAGTCGCTGTATCAGCTATTCAGTGCAAGTGGTATCGCCTGCTTCAGCATACGAGTATGTAGGCTTAAAAAACAGTGAAGCTCTCCAATTAGAGTTTGAAGTGCAAATCGTCGCTTACAACACGTAAACTTTATTACTTCGTTAAATATACTTGCAGCATGTACTATGTACGTAGTCGTAATATTTTGTCCATAGTCCAGTTTTGCCAGGCAGTCTAAAGGATTCTCTAATCCATAGTTCCGGTGAAAATACACCTCCTCCTACACGACCATTCAGCTTAAAACCGACTGTAAAGCTTTTAATAGCATTTTCGCTATAGTGGTATGTCCCATACCATCGTAATGAGCTCTATAAGTGTAGAAGAAGTAATGTTAAGTTTAAGCTAAAGTTGTTTGCTGCTTAATTTGATGTTTATGATCTGTTCTACAATTGGTTGCCAACCACTAAGACGTCGATTAAAATAAACAATTGATACCTCGCGCTATTCAGCATGTTTCTAAACCAAGCTAAAGGTTTCTCGTTGCATTTTTCAGAAATTCTGAAGTTATAACACTTTTACCAGGTGTTCTTCAAACATTTTTTTAAGGTGATCAAACCGCTACTTTTATCAGGTTGGTTTTAATGCTGGTCTAAGTAGCTGCTGTATCCGACTGCGTGACGATCTATAACCAGCTTAGAAAGAGTTTGCAATATTTCAAATGTGTATTATAGAATTACTCCGAAGTTGATGAATAGCGTAAGGAGAAAATTTGGCATTTGAGCTACATATGTATTCCTTATTTTCTAAACAAAACTATTTCAAAACAGCCTGAAAGTAGGCTATAGTTTGTTTAATAAAAAGAAATGACACAGTTTATCATCTTTTCAGTTCACTTTCAGGCTTGAAGACTCATTTTTTATACATATTTTGGCATACTTTTAAAATGCGTTTGTTTAAATTAGTTTTTGAGCAGACTGCAGCGCCTCCACCCACTGGATCTATCGCCCAACAGCACAGAGAAGTAAAGTAAACTTCATTGTTCGGAGCTATTTTTTATTTATTTTTATTAGTAAAATATTTTTCTCACCACATTTTACTTAATAGCTAATGCGAACTTCATGACTGTATGTGATCGAAACACGTGTTTCTGCTGCTAAGACATTTAACTGTGTAGCAAAAAGTTGTTATTTACGCTATACGCATTGAGCAAAATATGTCAAAAATATTTCTCAATGTAAAAATGAACTTGAAGCAGCTAAATTTCATATAATTCATAAATTCTGCATTTTGTAATTTCATTTTTAATAAAATTGGGTTCAAATAAAAAGAAAATTGTAAATGAAGCAATAGTTTTTTTCACTTTCTTTTTAATTAAATTATTTTTTTTTATATATTTTACTATATAACAAATTAAATAATTTTTTTTTTATGTATAAGTTTTATTTGTTATTTCTTTAACAGAAACATATTTCTAATAAAACCATAAAACTTTTAAAAATAAGAAATATTTTTTTTTTTTTTTAATATGTAATTATATAAAAATTCATTCATTTTTTATTATACATACTTCCTATTTTTTCAACATTTAATTATTTAATTTACAGGAATTGAAATGTGACAAATAATTTTTTTTTTTTTTAAATACACGAAAAGTAAAACTCGCAGCAATCGCAAAAATAATCTCCCTGTATAAATAACAAACAAAAAAAATAATAAGAAAATCATTTTTGTTATTTTTTTATATATACACAAAATATAACAACAAGAACAACAATAAAGAAAATAATATGCCAAATGAAAAGTGAAAAATGAAATCCTGAATTTTGCAACATATCGGTACATATATTTAATGCATATGTCAAAAATATAATAATAAAAACAAAAATTAAACAACACAAAATAAATGTTTCGCTTAAGTTGTATTCAAAACAAACAAAAATCTTCAAAAGCTAAAATCAAGCGCAATACGCATTGCAAGAAAAAAGTCCCAACTTAAGACAAAACAATACATAATCGTAAATTATAAATGTGTATAAATATTAATTAAATTAAAATGAAATATAATAAAATTTTAGATATTAAGTTTCTTTGATAAGCTCCATATATATTTAGCATATATAAAATGTATTTTTTAAGCAGCAATTAGCAAAATTATTTTCAGTTTAATTAGAATTTGTTTTTTTTTTTTTTTAATTATTTATTAAACTTTTTTGTACAACAATTTTTAGCAAAATTTCCCCCAAAAAAAAAAAAAAAAACAAACAAAAAACACCCCAATTTAGCGCAATTTTGTTTAGTTAAAGAAATTAAAATTTGCAAATAATTTTAGAAAAAAAAAGTAATTTGTTATTTTTGTTTTTTTTGTTGTTTGTCACACAAGCAGAAATTGTTAAATAATATTTATGTTAAATTATAATTATTATTATTAAATTCTAAGCGTAATTTTGAAAAAGGAAACCTAAAAATAGACTCAAAACGGAAGTAAAGCAGCCATTTTTTGTTGCATTGCTTATCAAACTGTATTGCTGCGTGTAAGCCATTTTTTAATTTAGTTTGAGCAGCATTAGTTTGTATGCATTTGCGCTATCTCTCTCTCTCTTTCTCTCTTTCGCTCCCTGTATAACTCCGTATCACGTTCGCTCGTTTGTTTTTGTTTTTTTGTCTCGTTCATTTTTGTTACGTTTCATTACGTACGTTTACATTACGTACGCATGCATGTAAAACTGTTACAGTTCTTTGTTGCCTTGTACAGTTTGAGCAACATTACTACAGTGCGTTTTTTCTTGAAAGAATTTTTTCTTAAAAAGTTTTTTGGATTTTTTTGGGTTTTTTTTGTTTGTTTTTTTTTTTTTGAAAATAATTTTTTAATTATTTAAGTAGTAGTTAAACGTTTTATTGTTAAACATTTTAACTAAATTTCCAATTCAATTGTGCGCACACATAGTACACTTCTCCCTTCTCTTATTATTAATAATTTTTATATTACGTTTATTAATGAGTAGTTTTCAACCACTTCAACGTCGCGCGACTTTCAATTTTGAATTAATTAAATTTTGAAAGTTTCATTTTTTTTTTTTGCTTACAATATTTATTAAAATTAAAAAAAAAACAAGAAAAAGGTAGGTACTCGTACTGTTAATAATTTTCAATATAAATTGAAATTGTTTACTTGAAACACTTTTTAATACTGCAAACAAACAAAAAAAATTACTTTTTATTGTAGTCCATTTATGACTTGTGCTGGTGCACTATAAATTCAAATTGCTCAATTTTGTACAAAACAAACATGATTTACTCATATTATTATGACTTTTGCCACTTCACATATTGTAGTTTTTGACATTTGAATTGAAATATAGCAAATAGGGTGCATACAAAGTATGATAGTTGGAAAGTTTGTGTCAGTTTTAATGCATATTTAAACTATTCAATTGAATTTCTGTAGTTACTCGTGTTACAAAGTTCTCAGTCATAGTTAAGAATTAGTTTTAACGATTTAATGTATGGAAATTAAGTTCGAATCGTACTAAAAGTTTATCTTACAGAAAAATTAAGTCACAAAGCATGTGTTAGTTTAACACAGCTGTTAGAGCAAGATACAATCGTCTTAAAAGCCGGTTCTTGTATCGTTTCGATATTATGTTTGCATCTAAAAGTATCCCTCAACGGTTCTTTTAATTAAACAAAGTTGCTAAACCAACGCATTAGTAGTTGAATAAGCTTTTCGGCTGAAAACTGGCTTGATGGCTTGATTACTTTAAAAAAATATAGCTCAGTTATGTTCCTTTAAACGCTGAACTATGACAGAACAAATTAAAAGATAATAAAGTGTTAGCCTTGTTCTTCTATGGAACATTGAGTCTATTAACACTCAGCACCAGTGTGCAGTTACGATTTCGATCAAATAGTTTTTCGTGCAAATAAATCGCTTGTTATGACGCATGTTGAACCGCGTACCTGATATACTCGATGAAGAAGTTTACACATAGCCATTGGCTTACCATTAAAATTCATTTAAAAAAACAACAAAAAAATGGTGTTGTATGTTCGTTATCACAAACTGCGCTGTCATCTCATTAAGAGATTTGCGGCAGCACTTTTTACAGCTCTCGAATAGCTTCTGCTTGGGTCAAGTTCCTTGAACGTATATAGATTCTGGTTCTGGCTTTCGTTATATAAAAGCTTTGTTAAGTGCTTGAATTACTGGCTGAAAGAAATCTGCAAAAATAGGCAGTATGCTGGCTATACCACATTGTTGTATATTGCACATTTGTCTTGAGTTCGATCTCATACTTTAAAATCTTTGAATGACATGCCCCAAGCGTTGGGCGCCAATTTAGCTTCCTATTAGGTATCAATTTGAACAAAGTGACTTAAAGCAAAGAGGAATGCCATTAAATTTGTGCATTTAAAGAGTAGGCGAATTTTACAATGTTTGCACAATGTTTACGTACATGCAGCAATTGTTAGGCGCCAATCTAGCTGCTTTTCAAGTATAAATTGTAAGAAATTGATACTACACTTTAATAAATGTGAGATAAGCGAACGAATTTAAACTACTTATTGCACAGCTCTGGCTGTGTTTCAGAAGGGTTTACACTCAGTATATTTTACTTCGCCCACTAGGAAAGTTCTTTCAAAGCATTTCTCAACTCATTACACAACTTACTTAACTAAAACATTCAACTATTTAACACTATACGTTATGCACCCTATTCAAAAAAAGAAGAATAAAATTGCTAAAAACACCAAATTCACACAACGTTTAATATTGACAGACAGTCTAAAACGCAACTCAACCAACTCAGTCAAAATTACATTTTCTCGAAACCGTCCACAAATGCAAAAACAGTTGAAAACTACTCTCTCATAATAAATTTATATAAAAATTATTTTTATATTTAGTTTTATTTTCGGCCACTTACAAAACTACTATATATGACTAGATTTTAAATAAAAAAAAAAAAAAAAAATACACTGAAACTGCTTACACAATGAAAATGAAATACGCTTCTTTGAAAACTCCGAATTTTATGTTTTATATACTTTAAATTTTTATTTTTACGTTTAATTTATAAACTATTCTCAATCAAATGAAAGACAACTAAAAACAAACAAGAAAACACTAACCAAACAAATAACTTTGTACACCGAAAAGAATTCGTAGCAATGCATATTGAAAAACATAAAAACAAAAAAAAAACAAAAACAACAAATATTAATAATTAATTAAATATTTATTAATATTAAATATTTATGAACAACAACAAAAAGTATTTAAACTAAAAAAAAAAACATACAATATGCGAAATTCGTAGCATAGACTAAATACAAAAAAAAAATCTTACATAAATACTACATTTGAATATACATACTTATACATAGTTATAAACACATGAATACATAATTTTTAATATTTAAAATACAACCAAAAAAATATATTTAAAATGCGTGTCAATTTAATAAAAATAAAAATACACTTCAAAAAATATTTGTGTGCTTAAAAACTAAAAACAAAAAAAAAACAAAGCAACACAAATTGAGAACAATAAAACACTTAATAAACACAAAATTACACCAAATTATACAAGTACGACACTAACAACAACAACAACAACTACAACAAGAACACACATACACTACAAAAAACCACAACAACAACAAGAACAAGAACAACAAAGATCGAAAACAGCTGGAGTACATATGAGATGAGTTTAGTAGTAGTTAATCTATGAAAAGTTAAAGAAATCTATAATAAATTGAGTATAAAGTATGCAAAGGAAACTATATAGTCGTACTCTCGTAATTACTGGTGATAATTTTGAAACAAAAAAAATGAATGAATAAAATAAAAACAAATCTGCAAATGAAATGAAACATATATAATTAATATAAATACATATATTAAAAAATAATAAATATTTAATTGGTAAAACTGTTAGCAAGTTTGAATTTCCATAGATGTCTATTATAATATACCCCAACAAAAAAAAAAAAATAAACAAAAAAAAATTAAGTGAAGTGAAAAACTTCTTAGTGTATTTAGCAAAGCAAGCATCATAAAACTAACAACAAACGAAACGAACTCTCAAAGAAACGAATTAAATTTAAAGTCGGAAAATATAAAAATATATAAAAAAAATACAATAATATTAATACATAATTATTTTCAGTGTATGTGTAAAAATTTAGTAAATTATTTAACTATTTACTATTTAGCAAAGCAGTATTTACAACAATACTTACATACATAATACATCTTCAACGATAATAATAATTAATATTAATTTGTTTCAGTGTACAATACATATTTCTTTGTAGTATTAACACGTAGGATTAACTGAGTGTTATGAACGAGTCTAGCTTCAAGTAGTCTAAATACACACAAGCTTGCTTTGTGCTAAAATCAACATTTGATAAATTCCAAGAACAAAAAATGAGTTGGCAGTACTACTTTGTCACAGCTGTTTTTAAACAATCGTAAGCCAAAATAGTGCAGACAAATTGCAATTGCAATAATTGAGCACAGCTTTGATATAACTTTCTACATTTCGTTTTCATTCTACCAATACTTAGTTTACCAATGCTTAGTTTATACAGAATATAAAAGAAATCCATAGTTGCAATAAATATTTTAAATTATGCTCAGTGTAATTTAGTTTAATATTAATTAGTTGTTTTATAAATATTAAATGTGACATTAATTTAGTTCAATTTAGTTTTATAGCTGAGGAACGACAAGACGCATACGTTTATTTAGTTAGGAATTATTCAGTTTGAATAAAATACAAAACTATATGGCAAAGAGAATTAGTGAGTTTGAATTGTCATTTGTTACACAGCAGTCATCTAAATCTTTTATATGAAGTATGACTTTAATAGTTTTTTTTTTTCAATTGGCATATCTCAGGCACTGTATGGCATACTACTGTCAAAACAATCAGTATAGCTTAGGAACATAATGGAACATGTTCACCATCATCGTTGCACTGAGCAGGCAGTCAATTCGTAGATAAGTTCGTGCGTGAGTACATGCTTTTCAACACTAAGCCACCAACCAGCCGTAGCTGCCAGTGTCGAAGAAGAACCTGAAAAGTTACTTCGGCGTCGATTGGCCAATTTGCACAACGCCACTTAAGCCTATATGCGTATAAGATTATGCCAACTCAAGTGGCGAACACAGAATGCGCCGTGAGTTCGCTGATTCAGCGATATAGTTATTCTACGGAGATCAATAAAATCATCCAATTATAACGTTTCCCTTATCTTTTCATTCAGCATGCTCGTTTCTTGCATCGAACCAAGTTCAGCACAACTTACAACTTGTTGCAACATGTTTGGCATGTTTGCAATATTTATTCGATACGAAGTGAAATGAAGAATAGAGTTGCTGGTGATAAACTGCCAAGGAGTGTTGCTCTATACTAAATACTTATCGCTTTTCAGTGTATAACATAGGAAGTCTTAAAAAATCAAGTTAGAGCTATAATCGATGTGCAAACTCAATTTCCAATTTCAACACTTTATACATAATAAATAAAGTAATTTTTAAAGCAAACTTGAATTCGTGCGTTACCTAAAGTGTGTAAACAGCAAGTTTAATGTCTCTAAGTCTGACAGTCTCTCAGATTCAGTCTTACAGATAGACGGACAACTGCACAGTGCTAAATCGATTAATCTCTAAACATGTCCGTCCGTCCATACTTCCGCGAAATTGGTTTTCAGAATAATGTTAAAAACATAATAAATATTCAAGAATCTTTTAAAAAAGTTGTACTATGTTTATCGCCTATTAGGTGTCATAGCTAAGGTACTTGCTTTCGGTCAAAAACAATCTATATGGTAAAAATTTGTCGCTGAACATGCATAAAAAATATAAATAATAATATTGAAGAAGAGATTGAATATTGAATAAGCTTGAATAATAGCAAAATTTCTTTAAAAAATGTTGATTAATTCAAAAGTTATAGAATTTTTGGTTGATGAAATACGATTTTGAGCCGCTGTGTGACGGCAATTCGAGCTCAGCATTAAAAAGCTGAGAGAAATAACAGCGTATATTGATTTCGAAGTAGCTAAAATTAAAGTACGACAAGCTTTCTTATAGCTTTCTTTCCTTGCCACTGTGCTGTACATTGCCACTTTCCACAGGCAAATGAACGTTCTCGTTAACATGTGAGTGGCAAAATAATATGTAGACCAGTAGATACTGTGTTTTAATTGAACCGGACTGGTTCAAAAAGAACAACATTTGTATGCATTTTAATACATATCTTTATTATCACTTTCAAAATAGACTCCTTTTGAGTCAATACAAGCATGCCAACGGTTAATCCAATTTTCCATACACTTTTTATACGCTTCGACCGGCATAGCCTTTAGTTGCTACAGCGAATTTTTTTTTATGTCCTCAATCGACTCAATTGACGCGTTTCCCGTAGCGGATATTTAAGTTTCGGCAACAGAAAAAAGTCACAGGATGACAAATCTGGCGTATATGTTTTGTTTCATGTTTGGTCAAAAACTGCGTCACAATCAAGCTGGAATGTGCAAAAAATGCAGGTCGTTTGGTACGAGTCTGGCGGCGGCAACGCGTTCCATACCCAAAACATCAACCAGAATGTATTGAGCCGAGTCATAAGAGATGTTTGAGTATCTCTGCTATCTTTCTAATGCCAATACGACGTTTTTCGAGCACAATTTTCATCACTTTTTCGATGTTTTTGAGGTGAATGGACGACTTGCATGAGGCAAGTTTTCTACGATTTCACGACCCAGTGAGGGTGGAGTGCTTCATGCCTCTCTATACTCAATAATTGCTTGTGCATGTCAATGAGACAGTGACAGCCAACTTAAGAAGAAGAACCGAACCGATTCGGTTTACCGGTTCGGTTTAAATCCAACAGTTCGGTCCAGAGGTATTTCTTGATAGCTTAATATAATTTGAATGAAACAAAATTATAAAGCATGTGTAACGAACAAATGATTGTAGCAGCTAATTCTTTGTCATATGAGTCATAAGTATGAGTTCAGCTAATTATAAATATTTTGATTAAATATATTTTGTAAATACATAAATTATTTTAATTTATGAAAAACTTATTTAACTACAGAATTTCGATATACAAAAAAATAGTAAATGCAAAGCTCTTAGTTAACTATTTAGCATGAAAGCCAGTGCAAGTGAGATGAAACTAAGTAATTAGCTTCAAAAAAATAAAAGTACTTCAAGCAAGCAGTACAGAAAGCAGCTGTGTCGAAAAAAGCAACACATTGAGGGAAAAGAAAATTACACAGAGAAAAATTATAAATAAACAACAAAATATCATAAATGGAATTTCTAAATGTTTAATTGATTAATTCAAAAAATAATTCAAATTATATGCTACGCGATAAAGTATTTACTAAAAACATACATTATACATTATACATACATTATACATTATACACTTACACTTTATAAACACTTTAACATACATAATATACTAAGACATGCATACATTAAATACTTAAACAGTGTATATATATATATATATATATATATATATATATATATATATATATATATATATATATATATATATATATATATATATATATATATATATATATATATATATATATATATATATATATATATATATATATATATATATATATATATATATATATATATATATATATATATATATATATATATATATATATATATATATATATAGAAGTAATACATATACACTTACATAAACATAAACTTATACATAAACATAAACATAAACATACAATACATACATATATAAACGCTCAGCAAAAAACATAATATATTACAACAACATCAACAACAACAACAACAAAAGATCAAATTGAATCGAAGTGAATGAATTACATAATCATTTTTCAAAAAAAAATGTTGCTACTTTCTACAAATCCCAAAAAATCAAAAAAAAAAAAAAACATTTATAAAATATTTTTGAAGCATATGTAAATTTTTTTAAACAATTTCTCTAAGACATACATACATACATACATACATACATACAAGTATATACTATATCATAAACACATATATTGAAAGCAAATCCAATAAGAATGATACACACATACATACATGTATATTTTGCGAATCCTGAACTTACATACACAGAGAGAAGTAGAAGAAGTAAAAGAAACAAAATAACATTGCAACATTTTGCAAATTGAATAAAAACAAAACAAACAAAAAAACAACAAAAAACATGAATATCAAATGAGCGCAAAATTTTTCTTATAAGTAAACTACACACAAAAAACATGCAAGCGAAGTTTTAAAGTTTTGACAAAAAACAAAAAAAAAAGAAACTACTATCAAAACGTTTTCATATAGCGCCTTTTCATTGCATGCAACATGCTCAACATTCACGTTCGCGTTCACATGTGAGTGGCAAAATGTTGTCCGCTTTAACAGTTGCTCATGCTGTTGTTAATAATTTGCTAATGATAAAGTTAATAAATCGTGCATTTCAACGAAAATGTTGTGCATCTAAAGCATGTTGTGCCGTGGAAAGGCTTTATGAAAAGTAGTAAACAAACATTTGAAACAGAACTTGTGCAAACAACATACTATACACTTGCTCGAAAAAGTCTGCGTACAACACAAAGAAATTTGAAATTTTAACTTTAACTTTAACTTTAAACGCAAATAGCTCAGCTAATGTGTTTTATGTATTGAATCAAACTTTGTTTTATTAAATAGTTTATTCATTTCTCTTAACTAATAACATTTTTACAGCATTTCAATTCATTTTATGTTACAACATGTCAGACAAGCACTACCGCAAAATTCTGCCTACTACAGGCTTTTTTTTTCGCAGAAAATTATGTGCTAATAACTGCCTTTCTCGCCAGTACTTCCGTAAGACGTCTTGGCATGACGTTCACAAATTTTTTTTTTGTGCTTCAATTGTAATACGTTCCCATTCCTCCCTAATTATGTCTTTTTCATATTTGTGGGCGGTAATGGTGTGTTGACGGATTCTGCGTTCGACTAAGTCCCACAAATACTCTATTGGGGAGATATCCTAAACTGTTTTCTTATATTGTAAGGCAGCCAGAGCTTTACTTAATGCGCACTGTGCTTGGTGTCGTTGTCTTGCTGAAACTAAAACTCTTTTTGCAGCCCCAACTGCTGAGAACACTGCAGCAAATTATACTTCAAAACTTGTATATAACTAATTTGATGCATTATTGATTCAGTAAATGTTAGTTTCTTAAGACTATTGGCTGCACAGACAGCACAAACTACAACTCCTGCTCCTCCACCATTTTTTACGGTTGTCAACAAATTTGCCTTTTCAAAGGCCGTACTGCCAGCTTTCTTCATATCAGCTTTTTTTTTTTCTTTTTATGCCGAAAATACAAAATTTGCGCTCAACCGCAAACAAAAAAAAAACATTGTTCCAATACACTGGAAACGTACTCATTTGCAAAATCTATTTACAGCTCACATATGGCGCTTCTTACGGGCAACTCGACTGTGATACCCAGCTGCTGCTTTTAATTTTTTTGTAAATTTCAGTGCTGTAACATCGCAAATTTGTTATGCAACTGTACGTAGACTTTTGCGGTAGTGCTTTACTGACATGCTGCATCATAATCAATGAATTAAAACTATAATATACACTTGATAAGCTTGGAGCTTGGATTCTGTTCCACTAAATGAATGTCGCTTTTTTCACTCATTTTGTTAAGAGTGATAGACGAGCTGATCGGGTTTTTGGCAGCATGGAACCCGTTGAAGTGTAGTTAGTTACAAGTCTTTGTATTGATGAGTGAGCACTGTCAACTACTTTGCCAATTTTTCTATAGGATTATCAAAAACGAAAAATTGCTTGCCGCCACTAATTTTATTTCAGTTTTTGTCCATGACGCTATTAACATCTTTTTGACACTCCAATTGTTTGAGAAAGTATGAACTAAAACTCCAAAGTGAGTTAAGCATTTCTTAGCATATTTTTAGGCAGCGGTAAACGCGTATTCGCTTAATGCATGCGTCTGGCATGCAGCTGTACGTAGACTTTTGCGGTAGTGCTTTTCTGACATGCTGCAGCGTAAAATGAATTAAAACTATAATATTAAGTATTGCAAATGCAGTAAAACTGAAATTATTAGTGAAGAGAAATGAATAAACTATATAATAAAACAAAATTTGATTCAATACATAAAACACATTAGCTGAGCTATTTGCGTTTAAAGTTAAAATTTCAAATTTTTGTTGTGTTCTACGCAGACTTTTTCGAGCAAGTGTATAAAGTGTACATGAAAATACTAAAAAAAAAACATTGCAAAAAAACAAATATGCAAATATAAAAAAAAAAAACACTTATAAATATACATATACATACATACTAAATGTTGTTAGCATATCCAAAAAGAAAAACAGAACAAAAAATAAACGCATTAACACAAAAAATAAAACAAACAAAACAAAAAACACAATATGAATTCAAAAATCTAATTGCATAAATACAATTTGTAGCAAAAATGAGGCAAACAACTTTAATTTTAAGTGTAATTTAAAAAACAAAAATACATTACAAAAACAAAAACAACAACAACAACAAAATAAACCCACAACAACAATATGCAAAATTTATGAATAATTAAAAAGAAACCCAACAGAAAAAAATATTAAGATACATTGCAAACATACTTTGATGATAATGATATGATAATGATGTTGATGATGATGATTATAATGATGTTGCGCGGAGAAGATTTTGATCAATAAACTAAAAAATAAAAAACTTATACACCAGAAAAAACAAACAACAAAAATGTGTTTTAATTTATTTCATGAGCAGACAAAAAACAAATTCTCAAATTTCTCTTTTTTTTTTGTTATTTTGTAATCTCATATCAATTACAGTCAGTACAAGTACAACAACAACATTTTCAGCTAACAAGTACAACAACATAATACAACAGTACAAGCTCAACAACAACAACAACCAGAACAAGTACAACATGCAACAACAAGTACAACCAGTACAACAACAACAACAATATGCCGCACCTCCTCAAACGTCATTCACGCCCAACAAATCTCCAAGTATCAAAATCTTAATTGCGTTCTTCATCAGTTTAGAAAGGATTTCCTATTTTTTTTGCTTTTTTTTTTTGTAATATTTTCATATCATTTTTATCGCCCTAGTACTCGTAAATAGTTGAGCGTCTAATTTGTTTGAGTTTTATTTATATGTACAATAGTTGAAATAATAATTCTATTGACTTTTGTATATAGTAAGTAGTACACAATAAGTTTTACAATTTTTTGGATTTTTCTAACAGCGTACAACAAGTTCAACGAGTTTTTTTTTTTTTTGTTATTACTCTAGAGTTACATTGAGTTACTTGTATTATGTTGCATGCATGCGGTAAGTACAAAACTACCTACCTATTTAAGAACTTACTATAGCTCATTTTTAAGTAAATTTTATATTATTGAAGTAAGTTATGTCCTAAAAACACTAATTTAAAGAATGAAATGACACTTTTTCTAAATATATACTTAAAAAAGCAGGCGTTGCAAATAAGCTCTATCATTGCAAAGTTATAATTTTGAACAAAAAGCATTAAGGGTACTCACAAGCTGTGCAAAAAATTGCGCAACGAACAATATTATTCCAAATTGAAACATAATTTACCAAGGAAACTCACAACTATTAGTAAAAATTTCGAAAACAGCAAAGACACGCCAATTTCGTAAATCAAGGGTACTCACAATCTTCAGTAAAGTTAAAACAAATAAAAGTTCATACCAAATTCCAACTTAATTCAACGCGCATACACTCGAAACTCTAGTAAGATTAGAGCAAACAGTAAAGTTATTTCAATTTCGAAAGTAGTTTACCAAGGGTACTCACAAAACATAATAAAATTGCTTGATTGATTCAAATTTCAAATTGATTCAAAATACTCAAACGTATGCACTATCTTCTACAATATTTAAGAAAAACAATAATGATTTCCTTACTTAACTTACTTAATTCATCAAGAGTTCGTACTTAATTGATCTAGGCTACTAAAATTGGAGCAGTCAAAGTAATTGCAATTTCATATAAATTTCTTCAAGTGTGCTTACGAATCCAATTTGGTACTAAATGGTTCAAGCGCACTCACGACATGCAATCAAATTAGATAAGAGAGGGAAAATAATTTCACTTGCGTACTAAATTCATCAAGCGTACTCACGATCTTCAGTAAAACTGTAGTAAGATTAGTGCATATACCAAATTGAATAAAATATCGCACATAATTCACTAGGGTTACTCACGATTTATAATAAAATTTGTGCAAATAGTAAAGCGAATCCAATTTCGGTAATCAAGGGTACTCACATCTTCAGAAACATTAAAAAGAAAAAGATATAATCAGGCCAGGCGCTCACACGAACTTTAGTCAAACTCGAAAAAAGATGAAAATTTTACAACTTCGTACAAAACGCATCAAGAATGTCGAGTAAATTTAGAGAAAAACAAAAGTTACTCAAATTTCATACTAAATTGATTCAGAGTACTCATGACATTCAGTAAAATCTATAATATTAAGAATGTGATTCCAATTTAGATAATCAAGGGAACTCACGATTTTCAGAAAAATTTAAGAATAAATAGAAAATGATACCAATTTCACACTTAATTGATCAAGGGTACTCTTAAATCCAAGTAAAATTACTAATACGTGGAAAATGATTTCAATTTTGTACTAAATTCATCAAGATTACACAGTATCACCAGCAAAAATTAGAGAAAAGAGTAAAGTGATTTCAAACTGTAACCAAATTCATCAAGAATACTCAGAATATCTAGAAAAATGTAAGAAGTTCGTACTAAATTCATCAAGAATATTAAGAATCTCTAGTAAAAATTAGAAGAAGAAAAAATGTTTCCAATTAGTATTACTCAATTGGTCCACAGTACTCTTGTCAGTAAGTATAGTTAGAAAAAGAGAACAACTATTTCAATTTCGTACTAAATTCGTTAAGGATACTCACGGCCCCAAGTTAAATTTAAGAAATGTTGAAACTAATAAAAATGTTTTACCAAATTCATCAAGCGTACTCACCATATTCAGAAAATGTTTATTAAAAAATGACTCCCATAACGCACTTAGTAGTTCAACAATGGTACTTACGGCCTCATGTAAAATTTAAGAAAAGTGCAAAATTATTACATTTGTTTACTAAACACTTTAAGCTTATTCACGGTATTCAGTCAAATTAAGAGAAGAAAAAAGAAACGTGAAACAGGGTAGATATGACATTCATTACTTTTGGTGAAACAAGGAAAATGTTTCCAATTTCGTACGCAGTACTTAGACAATACTTCAAAATTTACATTGGCGCCCGAGCAGGGACAAAAACGGAAACAACTGACTGTATGCATTAATTTTCAACATTATTAATGACAATTAGATCGCCATATTGTGCGCAAAATGAGATTTGATGAAAATGATGCGTATTCACGATTCTCAGCAAATTTTCAAATATTAAAAGCACACACTTCTTTACTAAATATTTTTTTTTGAGCTGTGTTCCAACATTTCTTCTAACTAGATTACACAGCAGTGTTGTCAATTTTCAACTTTTTACTACATTCAATGATGTAATTCGACTAAAAAATTTATATCAATCAATTTCAAATTGAAAAAAAAAAAACAATTTTATGCAACAATTTTTAATTATAACAAATGATTTCGATGCAACATAAATATTATTTTATAGAATATTTTCTAAAGTGCTATTTTTAATTTTTTTTCTTTTCTTTTTTTTTTGTGCCATAATTAAATGACTGACCGAGCAAATTAAATAAAAACCTCGAGCAAACAACAAACTAAAGGAAGCCTGTGGTAATGCCAACAGAGTCCATTGAAATAATGTCATTTATAATCGTTTTGAAAAAAGGTTTCTGCATAAAACATGAATGCAAATAAACGTATAAAATGCAAATTTCAAAATAATTAAATGGAATTTTTCTGCTTCATTTGTCAAAAATGCAAATACGCTGAAAATGACCAATGAGCAAACGTGCTGCTTAAATTATGTGGTTTACTATATGCGAATTTTATGTATTATTTTTATGTATTATTTTTCAACAAGTTTATTTAGTTTTAAATTAAAGCAATTGGTTTGCTTAAAACGATAAATTGCGGTGGCAAAAATTGTGGCATTTAATTTTTGAGGTTAGGTTTGGAGTTTGATGTTTTAACTGGTTTACTATTTATTTCAAATTGTTAGCAAAATCAAACAAAGCAATTAAAACACTTATAATGCACAGTCCTATTTATGAATTTGAAAGCTCAATTAAGCAAAATAGATGCGTCATGTGAAACAAAACGAAAATAGTTCCTTCACACAAATTCTCAATCGTAACTCACTCTCACGTACAATTTTCATTCAAGCGCATTCCGGAAATTGAAAAGCCAAGCTTCCGGTCTGACAAAGAAATAAAATGGGGGCACATAAAATGTTCCTTTGCAAATGTTGCAGCTGGAGACAAAAGTGTTTTGCAATTTGTAAATTTTCTGCACGACCTATTTGCATGCAATAAACCCGTACGGCCGGGCATGTGTGTTTCGAATTTAACTTCCGTTTCCGATTCGAAGCTATTTCGTAGGCTATTCTTTTGCAGTTAATTAAGAAAATCTATTCATGCATATGTGCTTCAATTTAAATGGAACTACACCATTGTAATCCCTTAAAGTAGCAAACAAATGCTTTGTCAGCTGTAAGTGTACGAGTAGTAAGGTGATACAAGCCCACACAACTATGCACAAATCTTAAACCACAAAAGCCTCAAAATCTAAATCCTCAAGTCTTAAGCCTTGGGCAGCACAATAAATTATTTATTTAAAGTGAATATTTGGTTTGAATTTGGATTTTACTTTTATCTCAGCTTGTATTCGTTTGTCTATGTAAGTATCTATTTACAATGTAATCCTGTTTCATATTATTTTATTGGCATTTTGTAGGTATATGTTCGGTTTCTTGTCCTTACTCAATATGAAGTAGTTTGTTTTATTTAAAATTTATTTGAAACTCGTGTTTTCGTTTTAAGCATTCAAGTTGTACGTGCACAAAAATTGAACAACAACAAAAAATTCCATTCGATTAGATATCCTAACATGACCGAAAGTACACAATGAAAGAACAAAAAAAAAAGGAGAAAAATGCCAGATAGAATTGCATTTCTAAAGGATAACAACAAACTGATACAAAATAAATACAACCTAAAGCAAAGAACAATCTAAAAATTACAAAATGAAAACGAATCAAAAAGGATAATATAAAAAAATGGAGAAAAGCAAATACACAGCTTGATACACGGCAGTTTGAGCAAAATAACAAGGAACATTTTAAATGCATTGTAGGTGAAGCTTTAATACGCTACAATATTTGACTTACTCCGTTCAATTAATAAGAGAACAACTGCTTAAAGCCAGAACAAAAAGCAACACTATTTAATTAAATCAAAAAATTTTAGTATTGTGAAGCTGTATACACTATTTTCCAACGTTATTTTAACAATTTTTATGCAGTACATAACGCTAGCTTTTATTATTATTGGCGCCCGAGCAGGGATACGAACTGCAACTACTAGGAATATGCATTCATTTTCAACAGTTTTAATTTTAATGACAACTGAATGGTTACTCAAAGATAAACTCTACTTTATTTAACAGTATTCCGCAAAGCTAGCCACTAATTTTTTCTATACCTCTGGTAACATACAGTTTCTAGATAGATAAAACGTTTCGTCTTTTAAAGCTTACTAAAAATCAATACAATTTTCGACTTATTTGCAATAAGAAGTGTTATGCTCAGCTTGGCTGTTCAAAACTGCATGCCCAGATTAGATAAGAAAACTAATGTACTACGAATACTGAGCATATAGCGTATCTATAGAAATCCAGTTTGCGAAGTAAAGTAGCAGCAATGAGAAAATACAATTTTTTAGCGTTAAATTGGATGTAGTATTTTCATTTGTTCGGTGTTGTCATTTGATTGATGGCACTCGCAGCAGAGCGACAGCTGTAAAAACTTTACTCTAATAGTTTAGAGCTTATAACTACAAAAGCTGCCTTAAAGTAGCGTTTAAAATTTAAGTTGCATAATTGTAAGTTATTGCATACTACTTGGATACACACACATTTCACAGCGCTAAGAAAGTCTTTGCTGCAGTTTTAATTGAATTTGATGTGTGAACTTCTTTAATAGACGGAATAAAATGAGTTGAAGTTGTGTGAATTTTGTACGGGTCGAAATATTTGAAATATCCGTGATATTGCACACACTTAGTAAGAGCTATAAGTTGTTAATATACTTCAAGGTGTTAAACTGAGAATTTTGTAATGTTAACCAACACGATATAGAACAAATTAGATCTGACAATCGTTGTGTAAAGCTATATGACCTATATTAGTGATGCCCAGGCCACATATTTTCTTCATTCACATTTGATTTTGTAATACAAAATCTTCATATTAATAGCGATGATGCCACCTGTTCACCAACATAATGAGCTGCTTTCGAAGCAATTCTTGTTAGGTGCGTACAGGAGCAATCATGCAAAGCATGACACCCTCATGAGAATAGCCCCTACCCGAATAAGAAAGGATATTAGAAATTACAAAACGAGTATTGATCGTTTTATTCCTGAGAATCGTATAGAGGAGTATGTTTATACTTCAGGGAGGGCTCAATTGCATAAAGATGGAATTGAACAGTCAGTAAGTTCTTATGGGGACAACATAGTATTAGGTGGAAGACCATCACCTATTAATGAAAGTGAAAAACGTCTCCCTTGTAGCATCATGGACCTAGCTTGCACAATTGAGATACGGATGGAGCAATATGCTCGAGTGCCAAAGGGAACGGATTGAGATAAGCAATAAAGATTGCTGTCCCGAATGCGGTCACAATACATCTGTTTAATTGCCCGTCTCATCCGACTCGATTGAGTCCATTAGACTTTTGCTTACGACCAACAGTAGTAGCTTCCTTCCAGGGATTTGACACCTAGGGTTACATTTCGGTATCAATTTTTCTCACATGCAAAATGCCTTTGCGCAATACAATACATTCATCATATAATAAATTGTATATACAATATATATTTCCTGATACAGCCCAAACCAAGCTGTTACAATAACAACAAAAACAACAACACAAAACAATTTGCTTGTTCGTCGTTAACTTTTTGCGTGGAAAACAAAAACAATTTCGTATGAAACTGTGCTGTGTGCTCTTTCATTTGAAACTTTTGAGCACCGCTGACCTTTATGTCCCTCCGTATATTTATTTACAGAAGTTGCAGATAACATCAGATTTTCTTGTACTTTTGCTCACATTTAGTTTTCATGTGAGGTTGGAGATAAATACATACTAAATCTAATTTAAATCGTATAAGAGTCACTGCTACTCTAGGCGCTAAAATGCATCATGAAATATATGCACGACAACCATAAACACATTTGAATTGTTTTTTATTACAATAGCTGCGAAAATTGCTAATACAGCGCACATTTTCACGGTTTTATCCATTTTAGTCTAGTATTGTAAATTATGATGCTGCTGCCACTGGTTAACACTGAAAATGTAGCTGTAAAATTTCTTGCAACTCGTTTGACCACAAGGTTAAATTTTTTTTGTGCTATATTTTTACAGTTGCATCGAACTCAAGTCGGATAACATGACTCGAAAATATAATACCGTGTGACGTGACCAGGCCATAAGTGCAAAGCAAAAACAATTTCGTATGAAACTTTGCTGTATATGCTACAAATCGCCCGAAAAGTATGTTACACTTTTTTGTTTTTAATTTATGTTATTCGATAAGACTTTATTTAAATTTAAACTATACTTTCAAGCGCGTGGTGTTTTATTTTTTTTAATTTAATGAAAATTTTATTTAACATTTAATTTAAAAACTATTCTACGAGCTTAATATAAACCAATGACTTAATAGAACCAATAACTTTATTTTCTGTGTAATTTTTTTATAACAAAAAAGAAAATCAAGTTGAAATAAATAAAAACCTACAAAAAGGGACCAAATTTCATTTTCGTATAACTTTTATTCTATTTAATAATTGTTTTATTATTATTATTATTATTATTATTATTATTATTATTATTATTATTTGCACTACAAACAACTTAATTTTATTTGTAAAACATATATAATAAATATTTAACATATCGCCTACGAATAAATGGGAATGTAAAAAATGACAATTTCAATTATAAAATAAAAATATTTGCTTGCATTTATAAACAATAATAATAAATGTTTTTGTTTTTTTTATTCAAAGAGTTGCTGTATATATGAATATTTTGCACGCATTTATTTTACTATTAATCATTTATAATATAACAAATGCGAATATCAAATAAATAAATAAATAAACAATTTATACATATAAATAAAATAATATTGTATAAGACATACAAGAATTTTAGGGAAATTTGTTATAAAGAAAACAAGAAAAAGTAGTGAACAAGACATGAAACCAATTTTAAAAACAAGTAAATAAATAAATTAGCATACGAGCATAAAAAATAAAATAAATAATTAAAAAATAGTGTGAAATATATTAGCATTTTGTTTAAAATATATATTATATTTTGATATAAGCATAACACATAATGAGACAAATACTTACAGACTTACACGTAAATAATTAAATAAACATTTGCAATACATAAACATAAAATACTCAAAAGAAATGCACAGAAAAAATAAAATTTTATTTTCAATTTGCAGGAGCTGTTTTGAGTGAGTTTGGAAGAAAATATAGAAAAAGTTAGAAATAGTAGAATTGATGATGATGATGAGAGTTCAAGTTTTTTAAGTAATTTCAAATTTTTGCTAAATTAACATATCCTAAAAGCAGACTACAAATAAATTAAAAATTTGTTTCTAAAAGTATGCTACGAATTATGTGTTGAACAGTTTGTAGCATACTTTTAGAAATAAATAAAGAAATACGAAATAAATGTTTCGCATTGAATTTCAGCTGCTTTTTTTTAAATAATTAAACAAAATTTGTAGCACAAACCTTGTCAATTTGTAAGTAGCTGCTTTTAATAAAGAAAATTGTTGCATGCTTTCAGGCATGCACAGCGTTTTTAAGCGATTCAAGCACAACTTCTTAAATTAAAAAAGTAGCTACAGCTGCTTAATTTTAATTCAAACTCAAACAGCTCATGCCACTTTTTTACTTAGTTTAAATATAAATGTTTATACAATTTTTCAAAGCGCAATGCTTCAATTCGCATTCGAGCGAACGTTGATCCTAATGTCAATTTCAAGTAAAACTTAAAAACAGAAGAAACAAAAAACAATTGTAGTTGTATAAAAATTCTAGTTGTAAGCAAATATATACTTATAAATAAATAATTAAATGAATAAATAATAAATTACATTAAATTAAAAAATACTGCAACTAAAGGTGTTTAAAGTTACTTTAAAACTTGAAACCAATTTAAAAATTATACAAAATAAATAAAATAAATTTAAATACAACAAAAAAATAAAATGCAGAAACTAATTTGCATAAAATCAATGGAATTAAATCAATTTAAATTGAATTAAACAAGCAGCAAAAAAAATAATAGAAAAAAACAATTGAAGTTCGGTAAAACCGACACGTACATGGCCTACACAAGTGTAAGTAACATACTTCAGTAACATAAACGTAGTAGTTTTCAACTACAATTCAACTAAGTTTTTAGTGCATATGTGTAGGGTATAATACGTAACACTCTATGCAACAAAATTTAAAAAATAACTGTGCTCTGCATGCCATTAGTTTTTTGTATACATTTTGAACTGCGGAAGACGAAAATCTCAATAAAATGTTGTACTACGGTTAAGATTTTGAGATAAGAATTTTTGTATATTTTTTTTTTCGATCTTTTCGGAGCTAGGCTCATATAAACAGAAACAGTGTGTGACATAGTGTCTGTGCCAGAGCCGCATGACAAGCAAGTGGTCACTGCAAATCTGGTTCGATCAGCCTGTAACGCTAACTAAGTCTCAGTGTCAGAGCTAGAACGTCTGAGGGCCATCCTAAAGGAAACGTTCAATGCGACAGAAAATTATGTCTTTTGTACCCTAGCCCGAATATAGTTAAGTTAATTTATATAAGATCTTCTGCTTCTCTATAATGAGAAGCAATCTCATGAAGGGCAATCTCAAAGCAGATGTAAACTAGTTTCGTCATACTCTAGACAGAGTCTGCACTCTGTTTCTGAGGAGAGACCTAGTTTATTTAAGTGATATCTCAGTGGATGATGATGGCCGGTGAGGTAGCCCAAAAGCAACCTCAGATCAGATCTACTATTGAGATGTGTGTTGGTTTTTGGGTATGTCCCATGGTACCTACCGGCTTGGCCTGCCGTAGACCAGCATACTGTATCCAGTACAGGGAGGCAGCGCTTTTAAACCGATCTACTATGAAAGATTTTGACTTAGCCCAGCTAAGTCCGCAAAAAGGCTCCAAACCTATGAAGTAAGTTGTCGAACCAGTAGCGATACCCATATGGACAGGTACCCAACAAATTGAACTTTACAGCCGATTGACAGTTGCTGGAGTATGTCGTACCATTGAAGCATCAGTCTTAAGGAGAAACTCCAAGAGGATAGTACTTTAATAGCCGCTTGGCTATCTGAAAGCATGGTTATTTTGGCCCCTTTAGGACTTTAGGAAAAACCGTGGGCCAGGCAATAGAGATGCTGGTGTTGGGTCCCGAACCTGTGCCCGTATCGGTAAGTGAACCTTCCATTGATCTAGTTTCTTTAATTTTATAATGAGATGTGTATGTGTGTAAATATAGGAGACAAGCTTCGAAAAAGGGGAAACAAGCTTCGAAAAAATACTAAAGTTCATATCTCAAAATGTTGTTCATTACAATTTTTCTCTTCAGCTAATCAAAATCTATAAGAAAAAAATTATGGCATGTCAAACACAAAAAAATGCTGTTGCATAGTGTAAATAATAAATAATTTAATACATAATCAAAAGAAGTAAACAATTTAAATTTAAAAAATTATATATTGTTCAAAGCAATTCTGAAGCGTGATGAAGTTGGGAAAATAAATTGTGATTTTTGCTATAAACTATAAACAAACAAAAAAAATTATTGTAAACCAAAAATAATACTGAAAAAATGAGAATTATCTGTTAAATAAATTATTATTAAACGTTTACAACAAATATTAATTATAAATTATATACTATTATATATATATATGTATGTAAATCAATGCTAAAAATAAATGTGTCAATTTACAGAATTTGATATTACAGCAAAAAAAAAAAAATTATTTAAAAAAAATACAGTTGAAGCTAATGAATTGCATAATAAACAAAAACTAAAAAAAAAAACAAAAAAAAAAACAATAGCAATAAAAAATATTATAAATAAATAAATACATAAATAAAATTTAAACCCAATTGTAATATACAAACTATGGGTTGTTTGATAAGTATGCTACAAAAAGCTAACAACTCAAACTACACACTGAAAATCTATCAATTATTTTATACTATGTGTATATATATGTATGATTTGCCTCTACAGTGTTCTCTATGGCCTTTTAAAATACAAAAACTAAAACAAAAACAAGAAAAAACGTTAACTTCGGTTGAACCGAAACTCTAATACCATTCACACGCATTTCAACCTGATTTCAACCATTTCAACCTAATATTGACTTTAATAAAGAAGTTTTTCTTACAAAAACACAAAAGTGGGTTCTATGTTTGCATGGTGGCTACCCCAAAAAGGGGTAGGCGGGTGCCACCCATTAATGTATATGTCAAGCATTCGTCCACTAAAAATTACCATATCAATTATTAAGTTGATATTGACTACAATAAAAAAGTTTTTCATACAAAAAGTCAAAAATGATGGATGGTGGGTTTGTATGGGGGCTACGCCAAAAAGTGGGCGTAGCAGATCCATCTTGATACACAGCAATAAAAATAAGTGTATGTGCAAAATTTCAATTGCATAGCATAAAACATGGTACACAAATATACACAAAAACATACAGACAGACGGACAAAAAGACAGAGAGAGACGGACAGACGAACAGACAGAAAGACAGACGAACATGGCAAGATCTACACGTCTCGTCGTGCTAATCAAGAATGTATGCATATACTTTATGGGATCTACGATGTCTCTTTTAATGCTTTACAAACTTTCAGACAAACTGAATGGTATAAAACTGTGAATGGTATAAAAAGCTTCAGATAAACATTTAATTTTTAATGTTGCTATATATATATATAGTTTTTTTTTTTATATATATACAATATAAAGCTATTTTTTATAAATGATATTTTTCTATAATTTAATTTATTTTTTCACTTCACACTGACTTGATAAGTAAATGGAGTCCAAATAAAAGCCACCGCCTATCTATTTAAAACCACAACAACAACAAAAACAATATTTAAATTAGAAAGCTATACTAAAACATAACTATACACACATATATATATATATATATATATATATATATATATATATATATATATATATATATATATATATATATATATATATATATATATATATATATATATATATATATATATATATATATATATATATATATATAAAAAAAAAAAAAAGAGAGAGAGATAAATATATATATATATATATATAAATATATATATATATATATATATATATATATATATATATATATATATATATATATATATATATAGTAATATAAGCAAATACAGTATACTCATACATATATATGTAACTAAACTACAATATAGAACAAAAAAAAATATAATAATAATAATAATAATTAATAGCAATGCATATTTAAATCCTTTTGGACTAACTTTTGATGTTTGCTGCATTGAAATCGTATACAAAATAAAAATATATCTATACATATTTAAAAATAAATAAATCCATTGTAAAGTACTTAATTAAAACATTACAGAAGAAAGATACAACAACAACAAAAAGATACAACAACAAAAAAAGATACAACAACAAAAAAGATACAAAAAAAGATACATACTAACAAAAACAGACACACAGACAGACTTATTGCTACATACATGCATAAATAAATAAAACACAGCATGTGCATACATATGTGAATCGCATCCTGGCCAAGTATAAAAATATAAATACATAAAACAAAAATAAAACATAAAACATAAATATTTAAAAATCATTACAATAAGCTTGTTATAAGCATACAAACTTATATATAAATATATATATATATATATATATATATATATATATATATATATATATATATATATATATATATATATATATATATATATATATATATATATATATATATATATATATATATATATATATATATATATATATATATATATATATTCATATCTGTGTATTTGTATTTGTAGTTGTATTTGTATTTGTATTGATAAGTATAAGTGTGCGCAATCAGAAACATAATTAATCAATAGTAAAGCTTTTGTAAAAAGTAAATGTGTATTTATTAAAAAAAAAAAAAAAATTATAAAATAAATAAAAAACAAAAAAATTTATATATTTCACCAATTGAAAATTATTCCGAAAGCACAAATTGTATTAAATATTTTTTTTTTTTTAATACTTTTAAGTTAAATTTATAAATAATTTTAAATTTAATTTACAAGAAAAAATGATTTTAATTGAGTTTTTATCGCTTAATTGCTACAACGGTACATTGCAAGTATTGGATATATGCTCTGTTGGCATTATGAGTTACAAATATTTTTGTACTATTTTTTATATTAAAGTTTTATATTTAAAAGCTTATTTTTTAAGTACACAATGCTCTTTAAGACTAAACCTAAAATAGTATGCATATCGTTTAACTGCTGCAGTGCATATCGGTTAATTGCAATTATTGAATATATGCTCAGTGTTTAAAAGTATAGAACGTTTACGTGCTATTATACATCATATTTAACTCAATAATGTATTTATGCTAGTTTATTTAATATAATTACTATCTATCTTCTATCTTAATGTATAAAAATGTTCGTGCAGCGTGAGTGATTCAAAAACTCAAAAACCGCTTTTTCTTTCTCATAACCGAGAGATATTAATCTGACGATTAACTAGTGGAGCGTGGCCGTAAAAAGGGGTAAAAAAAAAGTTATTGGAGCGTGTCAGATATTCAGAGGGAATGTTGAGTGAACTCAAAAAAGTATCCTATTCAAATGGCTGACGATTTGGACGTGGCTAAAAGTCATGACCAATTTTTGAAAATGTAAAAAAACCGAAGTATGACCTTGAAATACTCGTGCGCATCAGATTTTTATACGGACGGTTCAACTTTATGTCCTAATCGTACGAAATGATAATCTGACAATTATATGGTGGGATACTGTAAATCTGACAATAATAAACTTCGATTAAAACATAAAAGCATTTATAATTCACAAATAGTTTTTTCGACGTTGGAAATGTTCGAAATTTTCTAATGTTCCGCTCAACTTTCTGAATTTTTTCTTTCATATGAACCTTGTCCTGACAATAATAAACACAACAAAAAAACATAACAAAACAAGAATTAGCGAAATTGTTCCAGCCGTTCACAGTTTTCAGCATCTCTACGCTTCATCTTTTATTGATGTTTTTAGCTACATCGCCCCATGAAAAACGTCAGATTATATGTTTTTCGTAATCCTAAAAGGATTTCTTACAAAATAAAACAAAAAAAAAAATCAATCGCGCTCGAGTATTTCGAGGTGACGTTACAACTTTGTGACTCGCCCATTTGCTTATGCCACCACGCTCAAATTGTCTGATTATTGAAATATACACTTCTCTGCATGTACTTAACTTACCTTGTCTTAAGCTAACGCAATCGACTTTTTCAGATGATCGAATTTTTTTTCTTCCTAAACTGACGGGCTGCCCTCAACGCACGCCCCTATATTAAGGGTTTATATATGGTAGGGGTACATTACAGGGTACAAGGTTTCTCCACATATGATATTCTGACGCGCTCGAGTAACGCGCAAAATACCCGCTTGGGCTCCTCTACTATTATTGTTCTTCGCTCTTTACATTAAAAAATATTCAAATATTTCACAATGTAAGAATGATTTTGAGCCTGCTAAAAATTCTATTTAATTTTTGTATTATTTTTTGTCTTTTAATAGCTTAATGGAGTACTCAGCAGTACTTTTCATAGCAGTTAAGCGGTATGCATTACTGAAACCGAGCTTAGAGTCTCAAAAATTATTAGTTACACTTCAATTCCTTTAAGCTTTCTATGTGCTATCTATAAAAACATCACTGTATTTTATAATTTTTTAATGCAACTATTACTTTACTTTACAAAATGCAAGTGCAACTCAATACGAAATTTGCCATTACTACGAGTATCTTCTCTAAACGCTGACTGCAAAATACCACCATGAAAATATATTAACAAAAAAAAAAAAAGAAACAAACAAACAAACCAAAACTTAAACAAATCTAATTTTTAATAAAGAAATAAATAAAAAAGATACAAGATAAAACTCTTCTATAGAAATCTACATAAAAAATAAAAAATAAAAACTTAAAATATACTTTGTGTGTATACAACAAAAACATAAATATATACATACAACTACATACATAATAAATATATTTTATTAGTAGAAATATTTAAACTAAATATTAAAAAGACAAAACAAATACAAAAATAAAATAAATTAAATTAAATTAAGAATATTTAAAAAAAAAAACATAAATAAATAAATAAAAATATTTGAAACAACAATTATTAAATTTAAAAACAAACAAAATTAGACAGTAATTTAAACAAATTAAAACAAAGAAAATGTTGTTAAGTTTTCCGCTTTAAGTGTCAAATTAGCTAAAAGTTCTAAAAACAAACAAAAACCAAAACAAAGTCAATAAATTAAACAAAACTTTAAAACTAAAAAATAAAAATGTTTTTAACAAAAGCTTTTAGATTATTACGCATATAAAAATGATGATGAAAAAGTAAAACTAAATTTTGTTATTAAATAAAATTATTTTCACACAAAGCAACAAATTCAAACTTTAAAAAAACAAATTTTTAAGTTTTATTTAAAAAACTAAACTAAAATAAAAAAAACAACAACAACAAAAACTAACTGGCATATTCCGCTTTTCACTTTCGACAAGATTTTGTGAGTGTGAATTCGATAAAACGTTAAATTTATCACGTTTGACATGTTGCAAAACACGAAGTTCGCCTATACGCGAAAAATCTAACAAAATTACACAATTTAGCAGAAACTTCTCGAAAGTGCAAACCAGAACAGAGCTGTTATATTATTTTACAAAAAAAAAAACAAAAAAAAAACAAAAACAAGTTTTAAGCGAAAACTGTACCAGCGAAAAACGAACGAATGCAATTTATGCAAATGTTGTCTACGAGTATTTGAAGAATGAAGAACGTACATAAATTAAATTAAATAAATAAATAAAATACTTCCTTAATTAGTTTTAATGTCTAAAAGAAAAGCAAATTTATAGAACAAAATGCAGCAATGAATGCAAATGAAATGAATGCAAATGAAAATAACTAATTGCAAAAACTTTATTCGTACAAGTGAAGAAGAAGCAGCATATTTCAAACTAACAAAAATTTTGTTTGAAGTTTATTCAAAAATAAAAGCAAAAAAATTGTACGCGCAAAAACAAAAAAGTTTGGCAAGATAATAATAAAATAATCTGTATAAAAAGCCCAAAAACAAAAACAAAAATTGTGTGTTGAAAGCAAATGTTCAAGTATTAATAATAATAATAATAATAATAATAAAAAAAATATACATACAAGAGTATAACTAAACACAAACAACCAAAAAAAAAAAAAACAAGGAAACAGCATAAAAGATACAATTATAATGAAGCATTGTAAGTTGAAACGAAGTGAATTACATACAATGAAATAAAGATAACAAAATATAATTCAAATTGAAAAAAAAAACTATTACTTTGTATTTATTTAAACAAATGGAATAATCAATTGAATAAATTAGAAATTATAGCATTTGAAGTGCAGAAAATGCACAAGTTATTATTGCGTAACATTCTATTTCGAAAATGGGAGCAAACTGAGTTAATGGTGCTCCAGTTTCTATTCTGCCTATGCATGTAGACGATGTTTTGTGTTATGGACTATACACGTTGTGATCGAAAAGTAACCGAACTGTTTAGTTATAAAATAACTCAAGCATTTTATTATGTTTCAAAACTAATATTAAACAAAGCAACTTTTAAACTCGCTTTTTGGGTTGTTCTTTGGCACCTAAGTGTCACGGCTGCCTGTATGGCTGGCATGTCATCGTAAAAAGCTTCTTTCATTGCAGTTTTCATTTTTGGTAAGAGAAAATAATTGCACAGTGATAGATCAGGCGCGTATACGGAGGCCAGTTCGTTGAGACAAATCTGTTGTTTCATCAAAAATTCGTTGACTTTTTTTGGTGTTGTGAGGCAGCGCATTATCATTAAATAAAAACTACTGCTTTTCTTTAGAATAATCGTGCCTAACACGTAGAACTCTCTTAACACAAAAAATGTAAAACTTGTAAATAATATTCTCCATTGACAGAGTTTGACCTTCTGGCACAAATTCCTTTTGAACAATACCCTTGGCTTCGTAGAGAGCTATTAACATTGTCTTGATTCTTGACTTCTGAAAGCGCAATTTTTTAGCTTTTGGCTCGTCGTTTGACTTGAGGGGGATACAACCCGAGCAGATCGAAAACTGTGCTCCAACTAGGTAGGAACCAATTAAGAATGCTAACAGGACTACTATCAGACCACTGTAGACTAAGGAAACATTTATGTGTTTTGGGGATACATAACTCACTCGAATGCAGATTCTGTGACCATGGAGAGGAGACCGCAATGAATCAAACTTCTTGAAATCAATTGTTACTGGTGACAAAACATGAAGATTTCAGTACAACCTAAAAACCAAGCATCAAAGTGCTGAATAGAAGTCGAAAAAATCACCACATGCCAAAAAAAAACAAGGACATTTTCATCAAAAGTCAAAACAATACTCATTACATTCTTCTATAGCAAAGGAATTGTTCACAGGCAATTTGTTCCAAATGGACAAACAATTACTGGCAAATATTAGCTTCAAGTTTTGAAACATCTGATGTCCAGAATATATTGTATTCGTCCCGAATATCGTGATTCAGAAACATTCCTAGTCTTGTAGCATTCCGTTTGGGTGATAAGAAAACGTTGCAGAATTCAAATTCATGGACAACCCGTAATTAAGCAGGTAACTGATTCTTGTGTAAAATATTACTAACGCTACTAACCAGAAGCAGAGTCTGTGAAATTCAAAAAAGGGCTAAAATCAATTTACGATAAGCGAAAGCACTTCTGCCCCTAATACGCAGCCTAATCAACCTAATCAGCCTAATCAGTATACGTATGAAGAAGTTCTGGCTCTGTTCATGGTTTTGGGACTTTCAAAGAAGAATTATGCAATTTTTCAAAACTCTCTAATTCGCTAATTCGCTTTAGCAATAGAGAGATCTCAAACGTATCGGTCAAAGTAAAACTACAAGATCAACTAATGGATCATACTGCGAACTAAAAAGTATGCCTGAACATGAAGTGAAAGTGGAGTGGGACTGTGATTAAACAACTGTACAAAGTATTTATAACTAAAGAATAGATATGTAGGACAGCGATAACATAACGAACGATTATATGTTATGGTTTGAGACTCCAAAACGGAAGCACAGACCTCACGAAAAATACTTTCACTTCATCAGTTAAATTTTGTAGTTGCATTATAAAAATTTGTAAAGAAAAAAAAATTGCTTACATTAAAAATTATTCTTGATCAGCAACGGAAACTGAGTCGATTTTGCCAGACCCGTATGTCCCTTCGTCCGTCCGTCCGTCCGTCTTGACGTATGAGACAAACTCCGGAACTATAAGAGTTAGAGACTTTTAACTTGGATATTTACAATCCCCTTGGTCATACGCAGATGCCATTTACACAATGCCCACAAAACGATCATTCGATCCGTATATGCATTCATTTAAATGCAGCATAACTGGAAAATAGTTTGTTTTCTTATTTATTCTGTCTGCCTTTCATGTCTTCTATTTACTTTCAATGTCTGTCAAACAAATACGTAATGATGCAGTTTGGGTACTTCAGGAGCTAACCTCCAATCAATATTATTCGATATTCAAAAAGTCACTGCTTTATCCGATTGCCTTCGTATCTAACTACAAATATGTACTATATACCTATGCGTATATGTCTATATTGATGCATCAGTTGTGGTTCCATTGGTTTAATTTTCCATTTCATGTTTTCCGGTTACAATCATTTTTTATTTTCCGCTTTTCTTTCAGTGTCATGTTATTGTTGTTGTTGTTTGTTGTTATATTCTGTTGTTGATGTTACTGCTTGTTGGTTACTTAACAACAATTGTTCTATTTTGTTGTTGTTGTTGTTGTTGTTGTTGTTGTTGTCGTTGTTGTTGTTTCATTTTGACTGCAGCTGTTTCCTGCATTGTTGCGGCATGCAGCATTTACTGCTGCTGCTGCTGCTGAAGAACAACAACAAAAATGCAACAAGAACAAAAACAAAAAACTCAATTAATTTTGTTCAATGTCAAAGTTTGACACTTAACAGCGGCTTCTCATACAAAAATAACAACAAGAAAAATAATATTTCATTAAAAATTGAACTGACAACAAAAACAAAAAAAAGCGAAAAAAAAACAAAATGTGGAACAATCCCTTATGGCATTCTGAGTGCCCTCAAAGCCCTCAATGCACTGCATCGCTCATAACGCGTCTGGCATGCGGTAATAACTCTTTTGCTGAAACTTTTAATACGCACTGATTCAATGCGGATTTTGCTTTTTGAAGCTTTTTGTCGTCCTCAACGTTGTCGACTTTGATTTATTGCTAGTATAAATATTAGTAGAGTTAGAAAAACTCTTGGCTGAAAATATTGCATTCTTTAAATTGAGCATGTCTAGAGCATTATTATATTAGAGTTGTAAAGAATTTAATATATCTTTTAAATACTACAATACCTAACTTTATTATCTGGGGAGTATTTTGTCTACGAGCCTTAATCACTACAAATTGGCACACCAAACATTTTTTTCACATTTTCATAGGTGAAATTTATTATCGAAAACTCTGCAGCCTTATGTCTTAAGTTTTTATACCCTATAAATTTGTGCGCATATTTGTAACAGGCAGAAGGAGGCGTGGTAAACTTCATAATGTGTAAATATTCTTGATCCGCATCGCAAACTGAGTCGAATTGGCTATGTCCGTCTGTCTGCATGTGTGAGACAACCAATCTCAGAAACTATAAGAACTACAGACTTCAAACTTGAACATTTATATTGTAAATGATCATATGCAGATGTATTATATTAAATTTTATGTATGTCACGCCCACCTCGCCTATAATACGGTTCTTTTTGAACTTAAGTTGCTTTAGGTTATAAAAAGTCTACATACCAACTTTCCTATCAAGTCTACATCAAATTTTTTCATTTGTTTGCGTAGTAGCTATGCACGAAACTTTAGCTTTGTTAATATTTTATTTGGTTGAATTTTTACTTTAGAAAAATTTTATCTGGTGTAGGAGCTGCCATTCGAACCGCGACAACACAAGACCCAACGGCACTGGCTTGCAAGGTTGCAACATCTTAACAATCTTGGCTAACAGGCAACGAACAAGTCAAGTTGCGTATTCACAACAAATTTTTAAACGGCATGCACAAAAAGCATTCTAGTTCGATATTGTTTTCACTCTTTGTTCACGATACAATCACAATTTTACCAGAAGGTGTGATCATGTTGACCTATATGTCCAAACTGGCTTTAATAGTAGTATCTCTGCTACGATCTTGAATGGCCAGTACATCTTGAAGATTTTGAGATCTAGCGGCTTTCTCTTTAGCTTTATATGCTGTTGCCAAGTAAGCCGTCTGTCGAGTGTCAGACCGTGAATGCTTTGCGTATGCTGCATAATACTTATGTATCATATCGCTTAGGCTTATTACACTTGATCAGCTGATGTTTACAGCCTTCAATGGAAACGGGCTTTAACAGTTGCAGTGCACCAATTTTCTGTACTATCATTACTTATCAGAATACATTACCTTCATTACCATACTAAGTATTTTGTACTTAACAAAAATTGTAAGCTTAAACTTGCTAAAACACTTTAATGGAACAAAACTTAACATTTCTTTATATTGTATCTATAAATACTCAGTATCTTTTTTTTTTTCCTTTTTGTATTTACAAACTAAGAAGAAAAAATGCTAATGAACTTGCTACACCTCATTAAGGCATAAAGTAGTTAAAAGTTGCTGCCAAAAGAGCCAAACAAGTGCCGAAAAAATTGTTTAACACAATAGCCAAACGAAGAAAAAAAAAAAGGTACAATATAAAGCAACAATAAAGCAGTAGAACTCAATTTAAGTGAACTAACCTCGACACAAAAAAAAGGAGATAAACAACAACAACAGCAACAAGGAGCAACAACAGCAACATTAACAGAAGCCAAAGGATGCAGGACAAGCGAAAATGTCTTCATTAGTTTAATTGCAAAGCATTATTGCGCAACAATTGCAAATGGTGCAAATACAACAAAACAACCGAACAGAATCCTGCCTTGCCCTGTCATACCATACCATACCATACCATACCATACCAGGCAGAAGTCAGCGTAAAGAAGTTAGTTGAGTCATTTGCCAGGTTGGCAGCTCTTTTTCTTCTTTCACTTCTCGACAATGAACTGCAATGATAATGAGGCTAAAAGTTTTCAACTCAACTTGTTCAAATAAAAAAAAATAAATTACAGAAAAATTCTTACAAATACAACTACAGAAATTATACAACTAAGCAATAAGTGCTGCTTGACAATTGGCTTCGTTTAAATGGTTTGCATAATAAGCAAATCTTTACTTCTTTTTATAGTTTTGACAAATGAAATTTATAATTAATTTGACTAGTATATAAAAAGAATGAGAAATTACTATGCTTCGCTGGTGCTGCCTGCCACAGGATATTTATGACTACGTTTGCATATCTCTTATTTGACATGCCAACATTTAGACAGCATTCTATTATGTGGGTATACTAGGAATAGTAGTGTAAGAGTAAAGGTTAAAGGTTAAACTATGATGTTGGCAAATGTTCAATTGCTCAATTGAAGTGAATAAACCCATTAGTTGATTTGCTGCATTCAGCTATGGCTATGGCGTTGCACTTGAATGCTTTCATTTGAAGGTAAGCGGTAGTATAAGTATTTCGTATACATTGATATTAAAAGTAAATAGATGTAAAACTTCTAGAGAACATGGAGAACGCTCATACTATGAAATAATTTACGATGTTTTTACAAGTTCAAAAAGTATGTGAGAAAGTACGCAGCAAGACAAAGATGATTAACTAGTTTTGAAAAAAAAAAAAAGTTGACAACTCATTTTTTCATTTTTCTGCACTAAATTCCATTCAATTGTTGGTCTACAATTTAGTATAGATCGGAGATTGTTCAGTATTCGTTGCCACAGAAATTTATATTTATTGAAACCTAGACCAACTAAAATAGCTTTCACCTTCACGAAGAAAAGAGGAGCTTGAGGAGTTAAGTTTCAATCATTTATAATTACATAGCCTTAAAATTAGTTAAAAATACTATTGTAGGTGGTATCAGTATTCTTGAAGCTTAATGAGTTAGCGTCGCTGCCGAACAGTTCGTATTGGATCCGTCATTCGGGTAGCATAACCGTTTGTGACGATCGGAGCTGCCAACTGCATGTGTACAATTAAATTAAATGCCGATATTCTTTATACAGTGTGCCGCAGACTGTAGGAACCGCAGCGTGGCAGGAATATTACCAATCGACAGGCGTGATTTTAAAGTGTTATTTTACTTTCAGGTCAGTCGGCAGTGAAACAATGAGATATTGGCTTCCTCAGTGATGGACAATACATTGGACATTACATTGGCGCCCGAGCATGGTCGCTATTCTTAGAGCTCAGGGTAAACTCAAGCTTTGTCGCTGTAAATCTAAGTTTAATATGCAAACTATGCATAGACACAAGGTCGCGTGAGTGCCAGGTAGACAAATTTCGTTAAAACTAAGATTATGTCAGCTAAGCGAAACTCTATTGCGAGATTAAAATTACTGTATGTGGTTATATATTGTTTTTTCTGCTCTGCGTTTCAGTTTATTTCTGTTCATCTGCTTATCTAACTCTTCTAAAATGTTCAATCAACACAGTTCTCTATTATTACAGTATAAAAATGTCTGGGCAATGCCAAACTCCAGCACTACTGAAGCTCTACTAAATTAATACACTCTTTTGTATTATTAAGCATTAAAAGCAGCATAAGTAAAACTTCACAAAAACTTTATCCTCGTCTTTGACTCCGTACAAAAATTGCAATTTCAATTGCACCAAAAAGTTAAAATCTATGCACAATTTTATCCACGAAATAAAAACCTCAATCGAATTAAAACTTTTCACTCAGTTGTGGTGTTCTTCGCTTTCAATTCAAACCAACATAGACATATATAAGAATATTCTATACTTCGGCGAACCAAAAAGAAACAGCGAAAAACTTTTATACAAAAAGTAATTATTTTTCATTAATTTTTCAACGCTTTGCAATATTTCTTATATGTATTTAGTTTCCTTTTCATTTGATTTCTGGAATGTTTTTACTGACCAAAAACAATCAGACAGAGAGCGATACTTTCAATGAAATAACTGACTAAACCGGATACAAAAAATTAGAAAATACATTTTGCAGCGTTAAAGTCGACACATTCGATGTGCGGAGGAGGAGATTGTGGTATTTTTGCTTAAAAGTTGTTTCAAATATTGTTACAGTTTTTAGTTTAGCCGTAGTTAGCGCAGCTGCTGACTCCGGCAAAAGGTGGAATGTGTCAAAGGTGGCAGCGGATGCTGCAAGAATGAAATGTATGTGCGGATATGAACGGAAAGCAACAACTGGTGTTCAGGTGTACTGGGTGTACATGCAGCACCGGAAGCCGGAATGGGTCATGCCAACTAGCTGGGCGTATTAAATGCTGTCGAATGTGAAGCAGCTGCCTCCGCCACTTGACATGCAACTGCGAAACAACTCGCGGGCGTTTGTACTGCTTGCCACGTGTACCACGTAGCAAACGCTTATAAAATCCGGAAAAAAATACATACTACAGTTGAATGGAATTGTTGGAAAAATGTCGAAATGGAGGAGTAATGTTCGCACTGAGTTGTGTAGTTAGTATGCGATTTGTATGACGGGCTCAGTGCGTGCTGCAGATACGCTTCATAACTTTAAATTTAAGGTTTTTGGCAGAAAAACTCTTCTTTAAAATGTGTCAATAATTTTTGTGGGAATAACAAGTTCTTCAAAAGAAGCTCAGAGTTGACAGGTTTTTTTTTTCAATCAAAATAAAAGCGTTAAATGTTTACAATTTCTAGTTCCTCCATCAAACTTCTCCAAAAATGTTTTTATTATCTGTTTAGTTAGATTATAGTAAACTATTGCTCTTAAACTACACTTTAGCTTGGAAGATCACAGTATGCAGCATCGACGGTAAGTCGTATACGAAATTCAGAGGCTTCTCCATCATCATGACTATCATTAGGCGATAAATTCCGGTCGGTGTCTGCGTCTCCAAATGGATAACGCACCACAGCAACATCAGAAGTAACTATCTTTGTAAAACACCTTACTAAATAAGTTTAAATCAGTGTTTTCATTTCGCTATATGCAGTGTGCGATCTTCAAATGATGTTACAGCTAATTCATTGGGTAGAAAGGCAGCTTAGATGATACTGTAACGACGTCAAAGGCTGAAGTAGTTCACAGATTCAACGCGATAGAAATTTATTTGATCAAGACCAGAGCTGTAATACGGCTATGTGTTATACACTTATGAACCACAAACTTTGCCTTCATGGCGGGAAAATAATACATTTGATTTCCTTAACCTATTACCTGAACCACAACATAATCTCCAGAAATCAAAATAAATAAATACTATAAATCTGTCAGAATATGTAATAAATCGGTGTGATCAAAGGCACTTATTGAATGATTAAGGCCACAAGTTCACTCGGAGTTTAATTAATGAAGTTCTTCAGGGCATTATGCAAGAAAGCACCGAGTATATGGAATGGTACGTTTAGATACAGATAATAGCAGAGTAGGCGTTTGGGAGTCTCCTGATCACGTTACTTTTGGCAATTTTTACAGAGTGTGTTGTAGGGCAGATCAACTTTTTGGACATGTGATTTGTTCCAAAGAGTTAGTGGACCGTTAGTATGGCGCTGAGTTTACAGATATTAGTTCTTGACTTAGTCATGAGTTCTGTTATTCTATGTCTTCAGATAAGACTGAACTTCAACTCAAGGAAGTAATAGTAATAGACAATATTTTGCTCCACAAGAAAGTAATTCTGTGGTAACATTGATTGACGTTCATAATCCAGACGTTTTGAAGCCTTCTAAGTAATCCAAGCACTTAAACTGAAAGAAATATAGTTTAAGTTGCAAAACTACTGATAAACAGATATACCCACTTCTAAATGCCATAAAAATGCATATAAAACGAAGCAAAATAAAAAATGTTAAGCACAACAAGATGGCTTAATGTATTTTAGCACTTCCGGCAACTGTGAGCAAAGAACAGAAAATACAAAAAAGAAAACATTATACATAACTTTTAAGTGTTTCAAAATGATATTTTTAGGCAATTTTTGTAAACTCAGCCACTCCAAACGCGATGTTGATTTTATAATGCAATTTCCGCCAGTAAAAGGCATTACGGCTTAATTCACCACAAGGTAGTACTTACATAGAATACAGCTGCTGTAGTTCTCAGGAAGTAGTCACCTTCGACCACAAAATTCAGTTTAGCGCATTAAGTTCATATAAATTGGCTTTAAGCATTTGCGCTTAGACGAATTAGTCAAGCGGCAAACTCCAAATTTGACAAATCATCATAAATTGAAGGAAATGAAGATTGTAAAGCACCAAAATCAAATGACAAACGGTGCACATACACATGAAGTTAATAATGTTACTGTGTTAATGAAGAATATGCTGAGCTGTCAATATTCATTTCACCAAACACGTTAAGCCAATTAGAGTGCACACATTTTCGTGAAAATTCAACGAAATTTTCGAGGAAAATTCTATATGCCCGGGGCCAAGTTGCATTGTACGCGTGTGTGCACATCAATCATAAATATTTAAGCTCTTCAGGTGAATACAGGTGGGTGTGTGGCAGCCTAATTGCATTAACGCGGATATTAGCTGATTTCAGCTTTACTATGTACGAGTACGTGAGACATATAAAGCCGTTTACTTTGCACAATTTTGAACGATATCAGAATGACCACTTACACATCAGCACACACACACACACACACATGGGTCAATAAGCCAAAGGGTTTGTAATAAAGGAGAAGGTGTTGGGAATTTAAATTGTGTCCATTTTCAAGCCTTAATTAAACACCACGGTTATAAATTTAAAATGCACGCCGGAACGTATGCAATGAAAATTGACGCACGTTGTACGGTCCGCGCGTGTGCGACATGACAATGAGGGAGGTTTGAAAAGTGTACTGCCTCTAAAATGCATCAGAAAAAACAAACCCTTTAATAACTGTTCACAAAAGTCATATTTCAACCACGAAAACGTTTGAAATTATTGACCGATACCAAAGATCTAGATAGAGGGCAATGACATTGATCGGGGTCAATACTCTTAACAGAAGTCTAGGCCATGACCGAAATCAATTGACATTGACGGAAATCAAATTACCTTGACAGAAGTCAAGTATAAAATTACAATCGAATTCAAATAAAGTAGACCGAAATCAAATAAACCTTTACCGAAGACAATTGACCCTTTACCGAAGTCAAAATACCTTGACCGAAGACAAATTACTCTTGTCCGAAGCAAAATGACCCTTGTCCGAAGTCAAATGACTTTAACCGAAGTCAAGTGACCCGTTACCGAAGGAAAATGAACTTGGCCGAAGCCAACAGATCTTGACCGAAGTCAAATTGTCCCGAAAGAAGTCAAACGACCTTGACCGTAGTCAAATAACCTTGACCGTAGTCAAATGATTTGATCGAAACCAAATGATCTTGACCGAAGCTAGACCGAAGTCAAATAACCCTTGACGGAAGTTAAATGAACCTTGAAGGAAGTTAAATGACCTTAACCAAAACCAAGTGATCTTTAGTCAAATGACATTGACCGAGGCCAAATTACTGCGATCAAGGTCTTTTCACAGTCAAGGTCACTTTAATATCAAAACGTTTACACAATTTTCTGAAAAACTTTCTACGAGAAAAAAAATTTTTACTTGATTTATTAATGCTTTGTTTTGCCGTTTTTGTTTCAATACTTTTCATACGACCCACCAATGTGTCAACTTCTTTTGTCTGTATAGTTTTTCATCGTTTTTTTTTTTAACGCACTATTTAACCTTTTGACACTTGACTCATAAATTGGCATACAAGAACAACAACAAAATGAAAAAAATCAATGCAAAAATCATAAAAAACCTATAAAATTTCAAGGTTTCATTGGACACAAAAGCTGCTTTTTCGTATTCTGACACATAAAACATGTAAGTGGGATAGAAAAACTTCATCATAAAAAAGTATGGTACACATATAAAACGGTGAGTTTTCGTATTGCATGGCAGTAAACGATTTGTCAAATTATATGGCTTTTTGGTAAATACGAATACGAAATGGCAGATCCTGCACTTGAGATAGCCGCGGTTGGTCATATGCGTTGGATATATATTTGTGGATATAAATGTGAGTATGTACAGACGAAAATTTTTTGTCTTTATTAGACAATAAATTCGTGTATGTCAAAAATATTACACAGGAGCGTAGTAAATGTCAGACAATGTAAAAAGAGAGTATATAAAATCGAAAATCTGCTAAAAAAAAACGAGCTTATAAACTTATTTCGATGTGATATTCTACATACATACTATATTCTCTTTTACGAAATTTTTAGCTATTGTTGAAATTTCTGCATTTATTTATAGACAACAGTACACTATAATTAATTAAAACTAAATCTAAAAGCAGCAAAACAGGTGCGGATTCAAATAATATTTTACAATAAACCATTTACAATGTTTTTAAATGTATGAAGCATTTGTTTTGAATAAACTGACCCTCACTTTGAGCAGTATCAAATGGTATATAATTTTCGTTACTGTTTTCGTTAATGTTTTCAATTAGCCATATATCTCAAAATTATAACCGCTTCGATATGATATTAAATAAATTTGGCGCCCAACGTGGGGCCAAATTGGTTAATTTAAATTTGAATAAGATTATGCTTTAAATCAAATGATAAAATACGAGATGAACGGTAATACAATCATAAATATAAGAGAAAAGTGTGAATTAATATAAACTAAGAGAACAATTAAATAAATACTTTGAAATCAATAAAATAATAAATATATAAATATATAAATCCACACACATACAATATTATTGTATAATACGAGACGATTATTGTATAATACGAGCGATTTATTCATGCTCTCTTCTGTCTTTATGTTTATGTAGACTTTCTGGGACAAGGAAACGTTTTTAAATTCCCAAGTAAAAAGTTTGTTTTCAGATGGTCTTTCATCAAAATTTTCTGGTGGAGCGGTTTTTTCCGGAAGGAGTGGTGAAAAAAGGACAGGACAGGGTGTAGGTTGGATTGGTTCAGGTTTTTCTTTTTTTTTTTTATAAAAGTGACAAAAAATACATTTTCATGACTTGCCTATAACTTTACCGAACATATTTTTCAGGCGTTATGCTAGTTTTCAGTGTCACGACTCTTATTAAGCCTATAACCGTAACGCCGAGTTCGGCGAGCCGATAAATTTATCAGAATTTTTTGCAAAGTGACCTGCCAACTCGATTGATAAAAAACCAAAGCAAAAGCAAAATGAAAACAAACAAAATTGAAATTTTGTATTAAAATTTTAAATGCAATCGTTCACATTATATTCATAGATTGGCTCGTATTCTTCTACAGCGGCGGCGCTCACTCTCATCCATTTTTTTTCTGCTAATTTATAATTTTATTGTGTTTACGTTTTTGCAATTGGACTGTCCACCTCTTCAAATAATCACCAGGGCTACTCAAAATTGATTTATTATAATTGTGTTATCGTGACATGCACTATAGCATATCTTGCCGTTTCGTATTTTCTTATTTATCGGAAGGTCGTGAGAACGGCCCTAAGTCTGTTTAATTTTTGTTAACGACGAACTTGCACAAATGGTAAAACAAAACAGATGTTAAAAAATCAGCTGTTTTGTCAGAAGTAAGAATGCAGACTGTACATTTTTTTTCTAACTTTAAAACTGTATTTAAAAAAAAAATGTATTTAAATCAATAGAAGGCGCTAAAAGAGGCGTTTGGTGCGACCTCTAACGGATAATAGATGACGCTCTAATATAAAAGACAGCGGCGTCAACTATTAGTTCCAGCTAGATTGCGCTAATATTATATATTTTTCAAGTTTATAGGAAGGTCGAACGCCTCTTTCAGCGCTTTGAGTGCGCCCTCTAACGGCTTAATAATGGCGGTAATCAGATTTCTGACTCCGGCTGTTGAAAGTCTGTGTTGAAATAAAACAGTTGGCTCAAAATAAACTGTTATACATATATCAGCTTCGAATTCGAATGTAAATTAAAGCATATAAAATTAAAAACTCAAAAACAGAAATTTGCCTTCAAAATCAGCTGTTTAAAATCTGCTTTTAAAAATCTTCCTTCAAAATTAACTTGTGAAATTAGAAATTAACAAGGAAATTAACTTTAAAGCAGCTAAATTTTTGACAACTGATTTTTGACAGCTACTTTCTGATAACATATTTTTGATTTAAAAGCTTTTATTATTCTTTGTCACTAAACCTTTTAGAAAAAAATATTATAAACAGCTGATTTCTTATGTCTGATTGATATTCTGCTTTAAAAACTTTATTAAGTTTCAAAAGACATTAATTAAATTTTTGCAGATCAAATCGATCTGACAAATATAATTTTTTTAAAGCAGATTACAAATCAAAACTAATTTTTGCACAATTTGACACACTGTAAGTCACTGTGACCTCACATAAATCAATTAAATTGCACACTTAGCAAAGATAACACTGCGTCGCATATTACTGTGCCCTTCAATTTAAAAGTGCTCAGTAAACGCTGAACCCTTGAAACCGACGTGCAACATGTCGTTGGACAATCTAACCGCACAATTGATACTCAACGGAAGAACACGCGAATCGCTGCCGTATAATCTTACGGAACCACAATTGCAACCGGTCAACGGCAGCTTGTTCATTGAAATTGTGCGCAGTGTACACAATATTTATGTATTTAAAAATTTTATTTTCTTCATTTCGGAACGATTGAATATAAAAAGTGAAGGTGCTGCGAATTTCTTCAGTCATTTCTGGGCCAATTTTCCCATGGTAGCGAATATTATACTGCGACACAGCTATGAAACAGAGAGTCCGCTGGCGCATATGATTAGCACGCCGGCTTTGGTATTTGTACTGACCACAGAACGTGATGATCCCATAATGGAACTGGCAGCACAACGTTTAAAAACAGTGCGTTGGTTCAAAACCATGTTTATATTATTTCCGCATTTGCGTACCAAAGAATACTATGTGGATTTTGAGACGTATACAGAATTTGCCAATATAATACGTTCCATGTACGATTGGATCTGGAGTCAACAATTTTTAAATACGTTGCTCATAACGGTACACAATAATGTCTATATACAGGAACCGTATCCGACGCCGGCCATCATAAATAAAACCGAAAGTTGGAGCGCAGAAGATTTTTTTATAAGATATTGTGTCAATATGAAAGGTTATGTGGTGTCCACACCAATATTATATGATCTGCCGCGTGTTTTCAAGACAGATCGTCCCAGAAGCGCGTACGAGCCCACACATGTACGTGGCACTTCGGCCAGTTTATTTATCGCGTTTTTGGAATATGTAAATGCAACACTGAACGATACTAGTGCTGCGTATACTGCGGAGTTTAATCTGGAACATTTTCTAGATCTAGTACATAAACGTGTCTTTGAGATAATCATACATAGCTATACGGCAATGGTGCGCTACGATGTTGGACAGAGCTATCCTATTGGCATTAATGATTGGTGCATTATGGTGCCCTATCGCAATCGTACACCGGCGAATATGTATCTACGTGATACGTTAAAAAATTACACCTGGCTGCTGATATTCTGCAGTGCCTTTTACATTTCATTTGCCATCTGGTTTTGTTCGCCGGTGCGTCCGCGTGATTTCAGTGCCGCATTTCTGCAGTCAATTTGCACGCTCGTGCTCATTGTACCGCTGAGCATACTCACGCGTAGCGCTCACGTACGCATGCGTTACATCTACGTGCTGCTCTTCGTGCTTGGTTTCTGCACTTCAAATTTGTATGTAACAAAATTGGCCAGCTATCTGACATCCTCACCGCCGCAGGCACAAATTAATAGTGTGCAGGATATAATTGACGCCAATTTACGCATTATGGTACTCGATATTGAATATTATGCGATAAAAGCCTTACGTGAATTTCCCGAACGTTTTTTGGAACAATTGGAAGTTGTTGAGAAATCCGTATTGGATCTATATCGCGAACCGATGAATACTAGTTATGGTTATAGCGTCACATCAGATCGTTTTAAGTTTATCAACATGCAGCAGGAACATTTACCGAATCCTATCTTTCGTCTTACGGACATCTGTACGGGACCATTCTATCATGTATTTCCCATGTACTATGATTCTCATTTAAGTAGTCCACTACAGGACTTTATACTCGTCTCAAAGCAATCGGGTTTTTTACAGGAATGGAAGATGGATGCATTTCGTGAGGCGCTACATTTAAAAAAAATGCAAATGATTATTGTTAAGCAGCGAGCGAAACCGCTTTCGATGTATTTCTTCTCGGCAATTTGGCAGGTTTGGTGTTTGGGTTTAGTATTGGCGGGTGTCGCTTTCGTCATCGAATCTAAGTGGCATCAATTTAGAAGATTCCGCAGAAAAATACAACACCGACGTAAACCTAGACCTAAACGTAAACCTTTTTTGAGAAGCTCTATACGGCTTAAGTAGAGAAAGGGTCTTTAAAGAAATTTGTTAAATTACACCACCGTAGAAATTGAAGTCTCTGAATGTTCCATGACATTTTTGTTTAATTATTTGTTTAAAGTATTTTATTAAGAAATAAATAATTTGAATGTATAGCTATGCACATAATAAAGTAATTTTTAACACTTTTATCAGGGTGTATTGAAGATCCAGCTTGACAGAAACTATATTATTCAAGCATTGGAAGTTTCAAAGCATGAAACTGTAAATTATTTTATGCAAAGGGCAAAAACAAACTTGCATAATATAAAAAAAAAAAACAAATCAGCGGTTAAAAATCACCTATTCAAAATCAGCATTTTGATATAGCTTTTATTAATTAGCTAAATGACGTTGATTGCGCGTTCTAAGTGCCAATAGATGGCACTGAAATTTCACCAATATTTCACTGGCCGATAGAGGGCGAAATATTGGTGCCAATATTGTATATAAAATTCTAAACTTGTATAAGTCGAATCTAAAAAGCCGAGTTCTGAGGCTTTATCAAACATGCGAAGAATAGCCGGAGTGACGAACATACAACTAAATTTAAATCCTGCTAGAGGGCGCCATCTAGATGGCGTCAATATTGTGAACCTTGCATGGCAAGCATGGTAACCAAAATGTTAAAATCTAAATATGACCTATCAAGCGAATTTTAAAATCCAAATGTTATCTTTAATAGTCTCCGAGATCTAATTGTTCAAACATACAAACGATGGACGCATGGACACACGATTCAACTTTTGATGCTGATCAAGAATATATTTATATAATTTATGTTGTCTGTCATGCCTCCTCTTGCCTATTAAATACTTACGCCAACATTTAGTATACCCTTGACAGTATACGGCTGGGTATAAAAGCCATATTGTACAACTCTCACAAAAAGGAAGTCTTACACGTATCCATACTACATCAGACCTGACTCAGATAAACCTCCTGTCCTGATGCTCTATTTATACGTATTTAGTACGTATGTACTTCTCCATAATTCTTTGTTGGAGATGTGTAAGAGATTTTTCGGTAGTAAAACAAAAACACAATTTTGGAGTGTATGTGTCATTTCTTTTAAAAAAATATGTAGCAGGATGTTTCTATAAGCTACTTCATATGGGGTTATTCTATGGTTAGACTGATGAAGGAATTTTATGTGAAAAAAACTCTATTAAATGTTTATATTAATTTTAAATTCTCAAACAAAGCGCCGATAAGCGCAATCGCTTTTGTATCAACATTAGGAGTTCAGTGCATGAAGTAAGAAAAAAGAAAGGGAAGAAGATTTAAAAGGATTTAGAACTATTCCTTCGAGTCGGTTCATTAAACAAATAATAAATGTACACCTTAATATATTTCTATGTATTATCCAGATACCTCATATGCTTATATACTTAAAGGAAAATCTGTGAAATAAGTAAAAACTATTTAGTATACATATAAAAAAATTTGTTCATTAAAAACATATTAGCTGTTTGTGTTGACCACTTTGTTCGTGTGCAAATATAATATTTTCTAAGCCATCTTCTTCTTAAACTTCTTGTGCTGTTTATTAATTATTCATTGCTTTTTTGAACCAGCTTAAACCAACAAATTTCCAGCAGCAAGATTATGCCAGCCATTAACCACATAACGCATATAAACAGAAATACCATCACTAAATGTTCCAGACCCGCTGCACTGTATTCCAGATGGTGCGGCAAACGTTTTACCAGCTTCGCACACATTGCAAACTCGAAGCTAATGCCTTCGAAATAGTGCAGCAAACCCGAAGAATGTACACGAAATATATAATATTCCAAATCACGCCAGAACATCGATTCAGTTTGTATGGGATAAGCCAGATGATAGGAACCAAAACAAATATTGCTGAATTCGAACAGATGCTGTTTGAGATGCAACTGTTGTTTGTCCAAAAAATGCCAAAGATCTTCGGTGACAAAATAGGCAAAAGAATTATTAAATGAAATTTGATGTTGCACAAATGTGGCGCTATCGACAGCATATACCAAAGCCTCAAACGCTGCCGGTAGATCATAGTTTTGTGTTCTTAAGTATGCCAATTCGTAATCGATTATCATTACGCGTAATTTTGCCTTTATAAGATCATCCATAGTATTAATTTGTTTGCGAAATAAATTCACCGTAAGCATGCTACCCAGTAAGGCGCCATAATGCGAAGTACTGAAGAATCCATAGAAATATATGCTGAGTAATAATAGAAATCTTAGCAGTTTAGGTGCTTGAAGCTGCCGCTGTGCGATGCTTATATTAAGCACATAACAGAAACTATGCAATAGAATAACGATTAATGAACAGCGTTGCTCTATTCCCGAATAAAAGTTCCATAAAATTTCGTTTAATATTAGCGCTATAAACACTGCCAATATAGCATACCAGACGAAATTGCTAAACGGTTGCACTGGATATTGATATGTGGAGACAGCATTATAATATGGCACCATTAAACACCAGCGTACCACAAGCAAAGGATAACTTTTCACCAGCTGCTCATCGGCGTCGAAAAGTGCATAGGCATGTGCAGAGAATTCGATCTTCTTCTGACGCACTAAATTCAAAACTTGCTGCATATTTACAACTTCACCATCCAATGCATCCTTCGGCAGCTCCAAATCCACAAAACTGGCATTAATAACTTGTACAAAGGTTTTTATAATACGATAGGTTGTGCCCTCATACTGCAGCAAGCCATTTCGTGCGATAAATTTAAATAGATGCGGCACATCCTGTCTACATGGCGTCACCAAACGAAATCCGTTTGTGTCCGTTGCTGCATTTGCTATAGACCTAAAAGTCTTCACCAAATAATTATGATAATTTGTACGATTTGCAATGCGATATATGGGAAACTTTTGTATACCAAAGAGTTGTTCAATGCCTGCCGTTGTTTGAAAATAGATATGCGTATTGACAAAATTATGTAGCGCAAGATAATCGCAGATATTATAGATCAACTGCATATCAGATATATCGGTTGTTATTATTACCAATGCAAAATAATAATGTCTTTCGTGTAACACTTTATTGAATACCTGCATGATATCATCCGAAATATGCGTCGTAAATAGAAAACTTAAAATATTACGTTTACTTGGTGATCCAAACATACGAAAATTGGTATTACGAGTATTTGTAATAACTATCTGTGGCAAATTATATTCCGCCAATACCGTCTTCATAAGGCTGTCGAGTTTTTTATTATGTATGGCATTTAGTTCTTGACTTAGAAACCAGGCAAACTCTTGTGCATGCAAATGACCGTTGATATCTCTTAGAAAGTCAGAAATATATTTGGTTTCCCATGACTTGGACGGTTCAAGCAGTATGCCGCAAGCGATGATATTCAGTAGTAGCACTTTCGTTTGCATTATTGCAACTATTTTATAGATACGTTTACTAGACGAATAGAAAAGGTATTGGTTTATATATACTCGTATTATCGTACGCTAATGTAGCCAAATCTCTGGCGAGGCGCATTTAATGCACTCCTAAATAGCAACTTGGGAATTGGAGTTCTTAATTTGTATATTAAATTTTTTTTATACGCTAGTTTTAATGTAGAGATTAAAAATATTGTTATGAAGTATATTTAGTTAATGTTGTTCTGTCATACAAACAGTCTAGTATAAAGTTGATACCAAATACAATACCAGATACCGTACTATTTCAATGGTCTACTAAAGCATTGCACAAAACATTCGCTTGGCAAACACTTACACAAATCTCTATTCTCCATTTCATTTGGTACTTTTGTATTTTTGGAAATAATAAAAGAGTAGAAGAATGGAAAAAGTCATGCGAATATTGCTCGTTTACTCTCATCTGTTCTCATTAGCGCATGCATTTCGTTATTTGAAATATGCGCACAGTGATTGCTTTGATTTGTTTGATCAAATGAAAACATACGAAAACATGCAAGTGTATAAATGCATTTTTTGCATTCTTGCAGAGATTTTTTGTAGACATATAAACATTTCTCATGACTGGATACCCACAATATAAATTTCAGAATCTTTGATTCATAAAAGAGAACAAGAAGTTTCGGACCTGTAAACAAAATCAAAATATATATGCAGCACAGTAATGGTATTTTAAATAAAACTCATTTCTATGTCAAACTCTTCAACTTAAAAATTTTTGATAACAATTAATTTCGGTCTCTGATTTAAACTCATCTTAACCGGATGTTTCTTTCCAGAATCTGGTCGATTCAACTTGGCGAAAAATACCTACTTCTATTGGTTGTTTTGTCTTCAATTAAGATTTTTCTTATTAAAAAAGTGAGAATGCAACAATCGAAAGTTCACGACTTCGAAAAACCCTGCACGATCCACATAGATATTAATACGATAAAAACTTTAAAAAATGTAATTAGAGTCTAAATGTCGAAACTTGGTGTGACCAGCTCTTAGTATTACAACCGTATATACATACTTAAAGCCTACAACCGTACAGACCTACATCGACTCAGTTTCTGATGCAGATGTGGGTTTTATCCGTATATAGCATATAGTATACCAATCATACTTCTGCCTAATATATACAATCGCATAAACTTCATATACCCTTGTCCCTTAGGATACGCGATATGAATAGACGCAAAGGAACAAATAATGGATTGCCTGACCGAATATACACATATTATAGTATTCAACAAGAAAAATACGGAACTAACGGGATATACCAGTTCATCAAATTTAGTTGGCAAAATGTGATTCTTTTTGTATAAGTTAAAACATTATTTCGACTATTGTATACGAATAAAAGATATTTTGATGCATCTGTACAGTGAGAAATAAACTATGCACTTGAAAACTTGAAGCTCAGTAATGAAATTCCTTATGTAAGAGTTGAAGAATATTGTTTACCTGCAAAACTTAAAAAGTTTTAATCATATATATAAAAAATAGAGCATTCTTAAATATAATACTTACTACCAAACGAATTATAAATTATATAAGCAGTGTATCATAGGAAGAGGTTAGCAGGGCGGCATCTATCTCCGGTGCTCGCCTCTTAGATTCCCTTACAACTGATGGAACTTGTAATTGTTGCAGTTTTTTGTCTATTCTTTTCAGTTTGGCCTTATGGACTCTCAGAACCGTGTTTAGTTTTTTCTGTTCACCAAGTTCCAAAAGGTGTCGCTATGGCACTGTAAAGAATATGCTTAACAAATAGCTTAACAAAATCGTATGCATTGTAGATATAAATACTTTTATTTTGAGGTAACACGTAACATTTATAGGTAAACACTTTTACATAGTAATTAATTAAGTTGATTAATTGTTCCATCGTTTTGTAAACTATTCAATAATTCATTTTATATTCACGCCACACGCGACGTCTGTAAGCGAACTTCTCCGCGAGAAAAGCAAGCAAACTGAGCGGCAAACCGACAGCCAAGACAATCCAAGCGATTGCAAAAAATTCTAAATTCAATGGTTCCACCGGATATGTATCCAGATACAAATCGGCATAGCCCTCACGAAGCGCAGCTCTATATGCGCACTCCTCCCAGTAACGCCACAGTCCGGCTTTTTTAGCATGCAATAAAAACCGATTCAGTTCTTGCGTATAGCTGGCCTTCCGCTGAAAAGGCAAAGCGTGTTGTACACCACTAAAGCAAACCTTGGTCAGATGATAGTACGGCTGTATTAGCGCACTTTGCTGTTTGTTCAGATATTCCCAGGTCTGCAGAGCCACCACATAGGCCATATTACGTGGTGGTTTGCGCTTCAAAAGCTGAAATTCCTGTCAGCTTACTGCGCGGATTTGCGGTTCCAACGCGCTAATATCCATCAATTCGGTAGCACGTAAATCCTTCAATAAGTCGTCTGTTATAATTACCGTCAATTTCGATTTAATCAGATCATCATAGGTATTGATAGGCTTTACGAAGACTGGTTTCATGCAGAATGCGGTCATATGACTGATGTGATAATTACTCAGTATAAAGCCAAGCGTAAAGAGCAACGTATAGAAGACAATGGCACGCCATTTTGCATTATTCAGACGTAAATTCATATTGGGACTATACATGAGCACTGCGGCAGCCGTAAGCATATTACGCGGTATCGAATACAAGCGCTGTGTGGGTCGCGGCTGATGTAAAATGCGCATTAGTACGGCCAAATAGATAATGCCCAACGTTAGACTGGTCCAGATGTAGCGTCCCAGCGGCCAGACAACATACTGCCATTTGGGTAACTCGGGCGCCAGCGGCACCATGACACAATTCTGTACAAACTCCAGCGGATAGGAATACTGCAGCTCCGATGTGGAACGTTCTTCTTTGTAGGGCATTGCATGCAATGAAATATTATAGCTGCCCTGTGCAATGCGTGCCAGCACCTCCGACTTTAGGAAATTCTCCTGCGGTTCCAGCAATAAATCGTAGTTGTATTGTTGTGCAAAAGTGTGCAACGCCTGCGCATAAGGTCCAAAATATTGAATTATGCCAGTTTGAGTATCATTCGAGACAAAAGCGAAGGGCACATCCGGCGAAAATGGCGAACGTAGTATATTGGACATCTTCAGGCCTTTAATACTGCTTGTTGTCGTTGTTTTTGTTATAGCGCCGTGGCCAGTGGTTATGCCTCTGGCTCGGTTCCGGGACAAAGACCCGATGGCGTTGAGCACCGTTGTTATTGCTGTTGGCGCGCTTAAATCACTAAAATTTTATGCAGCTTATATGCAATTTATATAGCACAAATGTAACTCGTTAGTTTGAGCAGACAGCCTGCCGCCTGAATACCGAACTGCATGCAAATAAGCATAAAGTAGCAACTGCAAATTATCGAAATCAGACAAAACTGAAAAAAAAACAAAAAAAAAACATGCCTTCAACGTTCAATGTTGACCTTAAACACAAATACACACACTGAGCGCGCATGTACAGTGGAACAAATTGACATTGAAATGCGTGGTTCTATAGTGTTATTACACTTTAAAATCAAATGCTCCAAAAAGTATGCTATAATATAGTCTAATAAGATTTTTCTTATCATTCTTTTATACTAACATGTTAATAATTTTTCGAAAAAAACAAATTAATTATTAAGTTACAAAATGACGCATAACTTGAAAACGGTACACTTAATAAAAATTTGTTCTATGAACTTTTGAAAGACAATAAGCAAATATTTGCAACTGCATATATTTTAAAAATATTTATGGAAGCTTAAACGAGTTGTAACACTTTAAAAAATATGCTATAAACTTTCATTTTCTGTACTTTAACATATTATTTACACATACCAAGAAAATTCTTAAACAAAATCGAATACAGTACTATAAACAACAGATTTAACTGATTTTATGCCTGAAATATAATCGAACTCCTCTGTGCAATTATTCATATTCACCATTCATACACCAAATTAATTTATAAACATAAATACTGCTACAGCGTCGAGTTCTTAAGCTTAAATTAATTAGATTTTAATTCAAATTTAATTGCAACTAAACGTTTGTCATGAGTAACTGTCGAATTGTGGAAGTGTGTTAGCTTGTTGAAGAGTTTGTAATTTATCCAATGGAAACGCTTGGTATTGATTGCATTGCTTGATTAAGTGGTCTGTGTTGAGTAGGTTGTGAAATCAATAAGAATGTAATTTTTAAAGAAATATATTTTAATTAATTAGTTATATTTCCAGTTCGATTACTCGTAAATGATTGTAAATACTTAAAGATAACAGTCAAATAAAATACAGAATATCTTAAGGAAAATTTAAAATTGTCCTATAATTAGATATGAATTGTAGCTGATTGAAGCTCATTTTTACATTGAGAAATATGTACGATTACTTTACAATAACAACAATTTTTGTGCACAAAGAATGTTAAGCTACGGTGATAATTGTTTCAGGTTCAGCTAAAAACCTTCTTGGCTCTGGGGTTTCAAATTTTGATATATATGTTATGTTTTTCAGGAAACTACAGAATAACCCGGCGTTACTTGAAGAGCTTCGAATGAAGTAAAGTGCAAATTATAATTTCCCCACCGTTTGCTTCCTTGGTGTTGAAATTTTTCGAAATCGGCGAACGTCTCACTCGTTAAAATGAAATTTTTAGAGCGATATGTTGTTGTTATTGTTTTGAAAACAATTTCTTAGTTATTGATCTCGAGTCAGCCAGCAAATCTTATATAATTACAATAACTTCTTGTAAATCTTGTAAATTTATATTTGTTCCACATTCAAACTAAAGTTCTCTGGATTTCTTCTTTGTGAAGAATAGCTACTAAAATATTTACAACAATTGTATGTTTTCATATGACTCTTTCAAATCAATCTCTAGTACCACACTCAATCAGTAGTTCTGCTTCAAAATCTACAAAATCTGCCCATTGTATTCCATTTGTTTGCATGAACTTTACACTAGAAACGTTTTTTTTTTTACCAGATACAGTTTGCACTGCTACGAAGTTTTTTAGTTGATTATTAAAAATTAATTTATAAATACTCGATATGCATGCGCCTGGTGAAGTTTATATTTTTCTTTATTTGAACATTTATTGGCGAACAAAAAGTTTTTTCTCCATTAAAATGCATCATTTGAAAGCGAAAAACTGGCGAAAAGCAGAAAATTCTGCTGCCATTGGCTTTATATTGTAGGTTTTTTTTTTTTTGCTTTCCTGGTATTTTCTACTCAAATAAAAAGTTTTTTGCATAGCTTTTTTATGTTTTTGTTATTTTTTTTTCGAGTTTCAGGCACGTGAAGTTCAAACAATGAATGTGCATGAAGTGTAATTACTATAATATTACACTTATATGAGTATATATGACAATTATTGAATCATTAAATAGTACAAACGTATTGAAACTTCAGCTTAATATGATATATTGCAATATTTCAACATTCATGCATATCGATTGGTTAAATATCAGCATTGTATATGGTATAAGTCGGTATATACTGGAATATCTATAGTTGATTTAGTAGGATGCTGACACTTAAAAGTTGTGGTCATTAGGGGTGTCATTTTATATACAAGTTTATAATATACTTTCCAGTATAAAGTTTTTATATAAATTCGTTTGCAGATTTTTTCCATATGATATTGCACTAATTTGCAATACGGAAAGATTATCTGAAAAACTCTACAGCTCGGTAACAAATGTTTGGTGTGTTAGTTTATTGTTAGGTTGCAGTGTAAAAAGTTTAAATGTATAGAGACATTGAGCCTAGACCATAGTTGATATAGTATAATAAGTACATATTATAACTTTATTCTGTTGATTGTGTTATAAGCCTTAAACTGGAAATAACTGGATGGAATTTAACTGTAAGTGTCGAAATTTAAAAAAAAAAACATGAAAACGTTGTGTGTGTCTGTCTGTGTCATGGAAAACTAGACTCTCAGTTTTTGAATTATTGATGTGAAATTGTATCGAGACTTCGCGTAGTTCTATGCTTAGCATATATAAAAATTACAGTGCCACAGCTTCTTGCAGACATAAGCCTTGAATTATCTTGAACTATCTATCAACTTGAAACTCAATACGAAGATTTCGTATGACTTCTAGTTCGCTACAAGAGAGCGACCGTGGCACAGCCTTTTGTCATACATAACAGAATGCAGAATTGCACATGAAACGAGATCCAAGGTTTGACAGAGAGTTGTTTTAAGAGGTGTATAACTTAAAATTAAAATACAATAAATATATAAATAAATAAATGGAATGAGTCCATTTTGTTCAGTAGATAATTAATGGCATCAAGATGATAAATTTAATTAAATTTATATTATGTTGCCGGCAAACTCTTCTCAGAATAAGTCGACGGTTGCTCCAGAAGTATGACATAAGGCGCCATTCTGTATTTATGAATTTATAAATGTTGGTCCGCTAACTTTATGTTAAAGATAGCAGACCAAGCCCACTAGTAGATGTGTATGAAGCGACCATCTATAAGACGCAACCATATCGAATTTCAAGTTGATATTGACGTTTTCCATACAAATTCATAAAAGTGAGCTGTGGGTTTGTATGGGACTACATCAAAAAGTGGGCGGGACACGCCCATTTGTATATTTATATGAAGCGGTTGTTCACTAAAATCCACCAAATCAAATTTCAAACTAATATTGATTTAAAAGAAGAATTTTTTCATAAAAAACACAAAATTGCACGGTGGGTTTGTATGGGGGCTACCCCACGGGCCACGCTCATTAGTCCATGTATGTTAAGCGGCTGACCACAAAAAGGCACCAAATTGCATTTCAACCTAATATTGACTTTAATAAAGAAGTTTTCATACAAAAAGTCAAAAGAGGGCAGTGGGTTTGAATGGGGGCTACCCTAAAAAGTGGGCGTGGCGTGTCAATCTTGATACTCTATTAAACTACAATGAAAAGAATTGTATGTCCAAAATTTCAACTGGATAGCATAAAAATTGGTCCCCAAAAAATGCGTAAAAACATACAAACAGACAGACGGACATGGCTAGATCGACTCGTCTCGTCATGTTGATCAAGAATACACATACTTTATGGGATCTGCGTTGCCTCCTTTAATGCGTTACAAACTTTCAGACTAATAATACCATTTCACACTGTGTGTCAATGGTATAAAAAGCATCAATTTTTAAGAAATTTAAGGTTAATAGGAAACAAACAACCAAACAGGAGTAAAACACTGCTAGTATTAAACACTTCAGCTTCAGAATATCAAATCAAACTATTGCATAAACTTTATTTCATATAATACAATTCTATTCATTTTTTACTACGAAAGTCACCATAAATACTCGTAAGAAAACTACAAACACTTTTTTCTCTGTTTATTATACTCATTCATTAAATTAATATTCCTCTTTTAAAAATAATACAAATTTATTTACAAATATTAAACATTCTCATAGTACAAGAAAAAGTATTTTTAGAATAAATTGAGCGCGTCAGCCATCCTCTCCGGAGCAAATTCTTCAGCGAAATATTTATTTTAAATCATTTGCGGCACCCGGCGACATTTCCGACGCAGTTCTTATCGCAAATCAGCATTTTTGTTTAAACTGATGAAATAAATTATAGCGATTTAACAAAAAAAAAATTAAATAAAACGAGAATTTATAACGCTGACATTTAATAAAAACATTTTGCTGCTATTAACATTTTATGGAACCTGAATGGTCTGCACCCTCTTGTATCAAACACCAAGCGAACATTTAAATGCGGAAAATATAAACTAAATACATCATTAGCAACACGAAAGACTGCACGAGATACTTTTTTGCTAAAAAACAGTAGGAAAAAAACTTCCCAAGTACTTAAATGAAATGCCGTGTGAAAATACAAAAAAAAAATATTAAATAAAAACGAAAGTAAACCTAGGTCATGGTCAAGGTTTCAACTGTCACAGCAAAGCGATAATTTTATGGTGATATGAAAAAACAACTGCTGTAAAAACGAAACTTTTATACACTACACAAAAAACAAAATTTTTGTTACGTAAATTTCACTTTTTTTTTTAATTTATTGCTCAATATGGTACAAACTACTAAAGCTTTTAAAAAAGCATATATGCAGACATTATAGCCAAATAAAATATCTTGCCAAAATAAGTAAAAAATTAAAAATCGGTTGGGCAGATTTTGCATAAAGCGACACTTAAGATTTTTGTATAACTAATATATAAACGTACGCATATTCTACTATTATTTTCCAGCAGTTTTAATTAATCACTTTATGCTGCTTCAACTCTAAAGAAAACTTATAACACCCATTTTAATATTAATGCATAGTCGAAGTGTATAAAAATATCGCATGCGATAATTTAAAGTCAATAGCAAATCTATCTGTTGACGACGACGTTGAAATCTAGTTTATTATTGTTGCTGGCCGCGTATCTCATATCGATTCAATGGTTTGTGGCTACATTGGCTACCATTGTAATTGTCTATGGGTCTCAGCTCAGCGCTGTTGCCTTTCACTCGATTCAGCGATTATTTAGCTAGCCGTTGTTGTTTTTATTATTATTATTATTGTTGTTGTTTTTGCTGTTGCAACTATAAACTTGTTGTTAGATACAAGAGCGAATATCTGGAGCAACATTTTTCGTGTCTTATGAATGATTTTTTCTCCACTCTCACTCACTCTCTCCGACTTGCTTTATATAGCATTGCTTATTTAACTCAAACAAGCGCCCGAATAGCCGTGATCGTCTAGTGGTTAGGACCCTACGTTGTGGCCGTAGTAACCCAGGTTCGAATCCTGGTCACGGCAATGTCTCCAAGTGAGCACATTGTCACGGATTGGGTGTAATTTTTTTTTTTCTTAAATTAAAATTTTTATTTTTAAAATATTATTTTAAGCTCCAAAAACTTCATATTTGATTTTGAAAAATTATTATTTTTTTTTTTTTGATTATATCAATTATATCAATTTGTTCAATATCATTACATCTTTCTGGTCACATTCGAACCAAAAGTTAGGAAGAGCATTAATTTAGAGCCATAATCAAGACTTTATAAGGGTTGAGAGAATTGATGTTCCACTTATTGAACTCCTATTTAAATTTTTTCCAGAGACTGTTAGCGTCGTGAGTGACGAGTAAGATGAAAGGTGCCGTCATGAAATCCATAGTTCGCTTTGTGCTCTATCTTCAATCTCTGACATCTATATTCATCTCCATCTATGACAAAATGTTCTTATCGATTCATAATTTATATATAAATAGGCAAGTTCACACCCTTTTTAAGCTCCTTAAACCCAACATATTCGCTTGATTTTTTTTTTTGTTGGAAAAGTTGTGAGGAGGAGTACGGACGAATGTAATTTTTTTCTAAAGTATTGCGTTTAAGGTAGGTAAACGTCAGGTAACGCCCGCGCGACACTCTCAGTTCTCTCAATTTGTTAAACAAAAATTACAACCAAAACGTCAAAGTGAGTGACGCCATAGAAATAAGAACAAGCGGACTTGCGAACGTGTTGACAAGCACTAGTTTAGAGAATGGCTTCATTGTGTTGTTGGTAAAATTTTAAAAGAAGAGGAGTCTGTGGTCGAGGGTGTTGACGAATTGCTTACACGGGCCAACCTTATGTTGAGCTAAACATGTTGGCCATACTTAACGCTCTCAGCATTAAAGGAACAGACAAGAGAGGGAATACGCTAATACGGGCCAACCTTATGTTCAGCCCAACATGTTGAGTTCAACAGGGCGAATTAATTGCATTGAACAACAATATGGACAACAATTTGTAGAAGATGAAAAATCAAATACAGCAAAAAAGTAGAATTTTAGTACTATTTTTGATAAATCATAACCTTGGAACCTATCCATAGACTTACTTCATAGGTTAATTTTCTTCGTAAAAGTTTGTTCTTTAAGTAAAAAAAAGACTAGGCAAACTTAAACCAATTCTATTAATATAAATCCATTTTTCTTATTCTCAGAACTATGCATGACCTCTCTTTAATCTACTCGATTTCTTTTTAAAAATCTATGTCCGACGCATATCCAGAAAGTAAGTGTACTGAATTTTTCAGGTTTAAAAATGTTTTATTTAAACAAAAAAATTACGTGATACTTTAGTACATAATGTAAGCTATTTTTCGACATAGTCACCATTCCTCTCTATGCGGGTGGTGAAGCGGGGTATTAATTTTTTGATGCCTTCCTCGAAGTAGTTACCCGCCAATCATTTGGGACCCACCTCGCGGACAGTTTCCGATATCCGAGGGTTGCTGTGATTGTTTTGTGTAGTAGAGATCTGGAGATTTGAGGAAACATAGCAAAAAGTTCATCCACAGTCAATCTGCTATCGTCACGGAGCGTATTTTCCACAATTTCGTCAGTCACAATTGAAGGTCTTCCGCTCCTCTGATCATCATGCATAGACGTACGACCGTTTTTAAACTCGCGACACCACTTTTACACACTCGTACGATTCATAGCTTTATCACCATATGCAGTTTTCACCTCATTCTAAATCTCAAACGGAGGTTTTCCCTTCCAAACGAGATGACGGATGACGCCGCGTATTTCGCACTTGGCGGCAGACTGGATTGACATTGTTCACGAAACGTGTTGTCGCGTCGACAGTTCTCAACGTACTGACCTCGAACCGGTCTCGTTGCAAAGGGGAGAAGTCAGACGAAGAGGCATGAGAGCCTCAGTACATTTACTTTCTGGAACATAAAATAGGATTTTTAGAAAAAAGATATTATTTCAAAAAGAAATGCACCCAATCCGTGACAATGTACTCATTTTGGAGACATTGCCGTGACCAGGATTCGAACCTGGGTTACTACGGCCACAACGTAGGGTCCTAACCACTAGACGATCACGGCTATTTGGATGCTTATTTGAGCCAAAACAAAAAATCCAACATGAACAAAACAAAATAATTTCAAACGAACGAAATCAAAGCAAAATATGATTACCCGACACGCCTAACCAATTTTAAGCTAACTACATCTGCAACTTGATTTAAACCATAACAAGCGCAGTAATGATTAATGACTAGAGCGTAATGAGGCGTGTATTTAAATAAATACAAATAATTTTTAATTTTAAAACAGCAAATACCATAAAACTGTTCTGGGATCGCTTTAAAGATAGATTAAAAATCAAAATTATTGATAGATTAGATAGTGCTGCTGTAAATATCTTAAATAGCCTTTACAACTTCATAAGTTCTCATATGAGTTCCTCAGCTGAAAAGTAGTCATTTTTCTCTTCATATGAGTGTTTTTAAACTTATATCAGTTCATATAGAACACAATCTATGTCAACTGAGCACTCAGTCCGCCAAATTTGCTGTCGACATTTTTAGTACATTACCTACCTTACTTGTCATCATTTTGTGTGTTATTAACAAAAAATCATGTGTGTTTGGAAAAAATATAGGAAGTTTTGTTTTAAATGTCAACTGCAACTGCTTACTGCAAAATTACGAATGCAGGCTGAAAAGTCTTTTCAAAATCTGGCACTTGAAGTTCTTAAACAAGTTTGATTCTGACTGTAAGCTTATAGTCGTATTAATCATGTGGTATTATTTTTCCAATCGATAGAAGCAAACAACTTTTGTCATATTCAAACAATGGATTGACTACTGGATGAACGATTAACAAACGCAATTTGTACAAGTTTTGATGCAGTTTCGTAACCGTGGACGAAATATGAATGAATCAAAATACACCAGAAACAATATTAGTACCACGGAAAGGGATGTGATTCCAATGAAACAAATATCTATTTGAAAAGATTTTATAAAACGTATTTGGAAGGGATCAAAAACTTAGAGATATGTTGAAAAATAAAAAATAACGAAAATAAATGTGTTTTTTCTACTGATTTGACAGCGTTAAAAATTTATATAGTGATGTTTTTCGAAGTATTGCCAACGTCAATTAATATAATTTTTTGAACATTTTCAAAGTTTATTGGGTACAAATGTTGCTAATTAGATTTAAGTCCGAATATGGAACGGGAAAGAAGTTTTTAAATAACACGTATTTGGTGGGATTGTGAACATTCACATTTTCAGAATTTCCAACTTAAGCGAAAATTACAAAAAACAGTCAATAAGTTTGCTCTGCCTTAAGCAGTATTTCAAAAGATAATGTCGAAAAATATTTTTATACCATATATAAAAAGTTTATGCGAATGTATGAAAATGTCAGAAGAAGGCGTGGCAGACCACACAAACTATATATATATATATATATTTGATCAGCATCGAAAGTTCAGACGATCAAGCCATGTACGTCTGTACTTTCGTCTGGTAGTAGAAAACAACAGATCTCGGAAACTATAAGCGCTATAGGTGCCGAACTTTGACATTTCGGTCTTTTGGCACGAATGCATAATGGCTGACTATTACTGAATGCAAATTCGGAAAGATTCCACGGTACACAAATGAAGAGGCTTGAGCAAAAATATATCGAAAACTTCATAGAAAAAACTCTATTATTGTAAAAACACAGATCTCGAGTTGAAACCAAGTTTTAATGGAGATATATACATACAGCCTAAGGCCTATAAATAGTGTTGCCAAAAAGAAAATTTAACAAAAATTTACTTCTCTAATTCACTGAGTTGGAGTGGTGGTTTTTTGGCAGAAAATATTTTTTTATTGAAAAATCTTTTTAACTCAAATCTGCAAAAAAAAAAAGACAAAAATACATCCAATCCGTGACAATGTACTCACTTGGAGACATTGCCGTGACCAGGATTCGAACCTGGGTTACTACGGCCACAACGTAGGGTCCTAACCACTAGACGATCACGGCTATTTGGATGCTTATTTGAGCTGGAAGAAAAAATCCAACATGAATAACAAAAAATGAAAGTAAACCAAATCAAAATCAAAGCAAAATTCAAATACAATTTTGACACGCCTAACAAGTTTTCGGCTAATTAGACTTGCAATTTGATTTTTATATATGTATGCATGTACATAGATAACTTAGCTTTTTTAAGCTAAAATTGACAAGTAATTCTTATTTTATACAATTTGTCTACAATTTGCCTAAAAAAATCTAGAAAATATTTCGTTTTTACTTATTATACTTAATTACAATAAAAAATGTCAAACGCTTTGAAACTTCTGGCGCAACAATTTCCACGAAATGTTGCCAGTATGCAATGGCACACCATGACTCAAGTGAGATGCATAGCCAACAGCAGCTATGCGCTACACTGTGCGGAGCGTTCCATGCGCTCCAACATTGCTCCGCACTACAAGAAGACTGGAATACCAAAAATTGATGCCTACTGCACGATGCTGCAGCAAAAAGAAGCTTTTCACACTTCAACAATTCTGCGCGCAGTCATTGTGGTAGTCGCACCGGCATTTCCTGAATCCATAAACGAAGGCGATGTAAAATTCACGTGCAAGATAGGTGATAGCTTTGATGTTGATCAGGTTGTCATGGAAGTAGAAACGGATAAGACTGCACTTCCGGTGCCGGCGCCAGTAAGTGGTAAAATTACAGAAATACTTGTTGCCGATGGTGATTCGGTGAAGGCCGGACAGGAGCTGTTTAAAATGGAAGCGGGAAAAGCTGTAGCAACAGGGAAAACTGTGGCAGCTCCGACAGCTGCAGCCAAACCAGCAGCGCCTGCTGCTGCAGCCGCTACAAAAGCAAACGTTCCAAGAAATGAGAAGATTGGGAAACGTGAGCAGCAACGCTTCAAAATGTCACCGCTGCGTTCAATGATCGCCGAGCGTATAAAATCTTCACAGCGTACAAATGCACTGTTGACCACCATGAATGAGATCAATATGAGTAATGTGCTGAAGTTTCGTGATGCACAGAAAGTTGCATTCGAACGCAAAAATGGCGTAAAGCTGAGTCTACTCTCGATCTTTGTCAGAGCGGTGGCCAATGCACTCAAAGGACAACCGATTTGCAATAGTGTTATCGATGACAAGCATATTATCTATCGTAATTATATTGATATATCCGTGTGTTTGGCTGGACCACGCGGCATTGCTCTGACTGTGTTGCGCAGTGTGGAGAACAAGAATTACGCTGAGATTGAGGCTATGTTGCGGGATCTAAAAGCGAAGCTCTTGAAGAACAGTCTCACACCGGAGGATCTCGGTGGTGGTACCTTCACGCTTGATAATAGTGGCGTCTACGGTTCATTGCAGAATATGCCAATTGTTAATCCATCACAGAGCGTTGCTATGGGTATGCAATCCATTATACAACGTCCGATTGTGATTAATAAAAAGGACGTTGTCATAAATCCAATGATGTATGTTGCCTTGACCTATGATCATCGTTTAATTGATGGACGCGAAGCTGTGTTATTATTGCGCAAAATTAAGGACTATGTCGAGGATGAGAAAACTCTTCCACAAGGTTTGTTTTGAAAAAATTAATTAAATATATCATTGTACTAAACAAGGAATTATTTTACAGGCATGTAGAAATGACTTTAACCTATAAGAAGAGTCAACATGATTCAAAATCTGTAACAACAAAAAATAAACGTGTATTTCTTCAATAGATGTTGTTAGTTTTTTGGTAAAAAAAAACATTAAAATTAAAATTTTGTTTGGAAACATGCGCTGACCTAACAAAACGATTATCACCACTGAATTCAGCGTACTCAAATTAAGTAATATAGACATATCTCACAGTGACTTTTTGAATATCGAATTATATCCATTTGAGAGAAGTCCCTGAAGTGCTCTATCTGCATCATTAAGTTTATATTTGACAGTCATTTGAACAAGACATGAAAGGCAAACAGACGGACAGAAAGCTCTCTGATTCATGTCCGTCTGTCTGTCTTTCGTATCTGTCTTCAATCGCTGTTATTTCCATTGTCCATTATACAACGTCCGATTGTGATTAATAAAAAGGACGTTGTCATAAATCCAATGATGTATGTTGCCTTGACCTATGATCATCGTTTAATTGATGGACGCGAAGCTGTGTTATTATTGCGCAAAATTAAGGACTATGTCGAGGATGAGAAAACTCTTCCACAAGGTTTGTTTTGAAAAAATTAATTAAATATATCATTGTACTAAACAAGGAATTATTTTACAGGCATGTAGAAATGACTTTAACCTATAAGAAGAGTCAACATGATTCAAAATCTGTAACAACAAAAAATAAACGTGTATTTCTTCAATAGATGTTGTTAGTTTTTTGGTAAAAAAAAACATTAAAATTAAAATTTTGTTTGGAAACATGCGCTGACCTAACAAAACGATTATCACCACTGAATTCAGCGTACTCAAATTAAGTAATATAGACATATCTCACAGTGACTTTTTGAATATCGAATTATATCCATTTGAGAGAAGTCCCTGAAGTGCTCTATCTGCATCATTAAGTTTATATTTGACAGTCATTTGAACAAGACATGAAAGGCAAACAGACGGACAGAAAGCTCTCTGATTCATGTCCGTCTGTCTGTCTTTCGTATCTGTCTTCAATCGCTGTCAAACACATACTTAATGATGCAGATTGCTTAAAATTCGAACGTAGTCTATTAACAGATGGTAGTTGACAGTCAGGTATTAGGCGGGAAATTCAAAAAATCACAAACTTATCAAATTGCACTCGTACAATTTGTGGAGACACTGAAAATCTTCAAATTGATTAAAATTATCTAATCTTAAAGAAAATATCTGAAACTTAATTGACAGATTTATATAATTGCTGTAATCACAACTAATACATTTTATCTACCTTTAAATTACAGACCAAAATTAAGTGCAGTAACTACAATGCATATTGAAAGTCAAGATTCTATTCTGATTCCGCTTAAAAGCAATACAAATACTCATACATATGAACATCACAATTATTTCATTAAATCAATTAGTATTTGCCGTGCACTTATGTAAACACTACGCAGCACTGCCTTATATAAAGGCGGTTGAAGCACATAATCCGGCAGACAGACAGACGGCTGTGTACACAAAGAAGTCATGAACTTAAATACATTTATACTGCTGCTTACGGTAGTACAATCGAGTACGGCCGTAATAGCACAGAACAACACATATAACATTAGCTTCATACAGTGTGTGCTGGAACGCATAGAACGCACACACAACTGGACAACGACACCAATATTCCGGGGACAATATGTGCAGCCGGAGGAGCTAAGCCAATTGATTAGCTGGCTGAAGCACAAAATCAATGCAGCATTTATCATCTACAGTCACGCAGCGCCGGAGTTCAAACAGCAACAGTTGCTACGCAATCAAATCAACGACGATACGCTGAGCGTGCTCTTCACGTACAATAACGAGGATTATATCTGGACATTGCTGGATCTTTGTTTGCGTCAATTGAGGCAGGCCAAATTGCTGCTGGTGCTGCCGGAGCAAAGTCATGCAACAAATGCTGCACTGCGACCAATCTTTGAGAAATTGTGGCAGTTACAATTTTTAAATGTTATCGTCTTGCATCGCAGTCAAATTTATCGTTATACGCCGTATCCAACGCTAAGTTACGCGCGTGTAGAGCATACACACCAGGAACTTTTTCCACCGCCGGAGCGTAATTTCCGTGGCTATGTTGTCTCCACACCAGCAGAGAATGATTTACCGCGTGTTTTCTTTGTACAGCATGCCATTACGGGCCGTACACTTATACGTGGCTTTGGTTATCGCATCTTTTCGGAGTTTTTAATGCGTCATAATGCTGCACTGTTTATAACCAATGCCGATGTAAAGTACTCCATTTATTCCAGTGTAAATATGAGCAATATTAATCAATTGATTGGTGCTAATAAGCTGGAGATCTCCTTACATCCGTATGTCAGCATTGATCAGCGGCTGGGAAAGCTTAGCTATCCACTGTTGAAAGCACAAAACTGTCTCATAGTGCCTGTACAGAATGAAATACCGCGCTACATGTATCTGCTGCGTCCGTTCCATTGGAGCTGCTATGTGCTGCTGCTTGGCGCTACATTCTACATAAGCTTCATACTCTACTGGCTGAGTCCGTCTTCCGGCGGAGACAGTGCCAGCGCACGTTTCGAACGCCTGACACGTAGCTTTCTGGATAGCATGACACGGCTGCTGTTCTTCTGCATCATGGCGCCCATACATCAACCCAGTTTGCGTTACTTCTGCGTTGCACTGCAGCTGTCCATACTGGGTTTCTTCGTTACCAATTGGTATCTCAATTTGCTGAGTAGTTTTCTGACCACTTTTGTAATGGACGCACAGGTCAATACACTGGAACAGCTCATCGATGTACAACTGCCTATTATGATGAAGCATTACGAACGTGGCATGCTGTTGGAACAAGTGCCACCGGCGCTACGTGGCGAGATTAATGCACTGATACGCGGTGTCAATGCCAGTGTACAGGTTACCGCTTTTCTGAATTTCAGTCGCTCCTATTCCTATCCCTTCACCGTCGAACGCTGGCAATTCTTTGCTCTCCAGCAGCAATATGCAAATAAACCCATCTATCGATATTCACCCATTTGTTTCGGTGCGCCCGTCATTGGTTATCCTATGCGCAAGGATTCACATATGGATGAATTGCTGAAACAGTTCATTATGGATGTGCATATGTCGGGACTGCTCGATCATTGGCTTGTCTACGATTTTAAGGATGCACTCAAAGCGGGCTACGTGCGTTTCATAAATAATGAGTTGCCCTTTAAGGCGTTGGATTTGGATACGTTACGTCTTGCTTGGTATTTTGATTTCATAGGTTGGTCATTGGCTACGATTGCTTTCATTGGAGAACATTGGTGGTATAGAAAATTTAGAGATTCAACGTTTACAGTTTTATTGCCCCAGTTCATCACTCGAGCCGGCACTGGCTTGAATACCGACAACACTTGCTTATACTAAATAGAGATCAGTCAAATGACACTTTTTCGAGTTCCAATATTTATACTATTAAAATTGCGTATGGATATAGATAATAATTACATTTAGTTTATAATAAAAATGTATAACAGTTCTTTTTTTTTTTTTTTTGTTAAATAAAATACCCTCGTGCTCCGGTTTTCGAATTCTAATAAATTGTTCAGCAGTAATTTCGTTAAAATGAGCCGTGTTTCAATTTCAGAAGAATTTAACGATTTGAATTCACTTGGAATCGGCACTATGAAATTAATATTCTCAAGGTCTAATAAACTCTAATTTTTTTTTTCAGTTAAAGTGCCTCAAGTTTTAGCGTTATTATCTTCAACAGCTCCAATTAACACTTAGTTCTCGAATCGATAATCTTCGAGCCATATATTTTAGTTTGGAAAAAACAAAATAACCAAGAGAACTACTTCCAGCAAGAAGCAAATTCAGTACAATTTTTATTCGTTAATTTTGGGCATTGCGATGACTGAAAGTGTGCATTTCCAAACTGTATGATTTTTATAAACTTCTACTCCCTTCTATAAAAATGCAGCCTCATAAAAAAGACAATTTTAAACAGTTTGATTTCAGTTGCGGTTCCAATTCGTTCAATATTGTCAACTATTTTCACTTTAAGAAATCTTAACAGCTGCATTTGACAAAATATTTAATACTTTCAGCTGTCAATTATATTTTGGCGAAGCAGAAAAAAATCTTGAAATATTAAAACACCACACAATACTTGTAAAAAAAAAATGCCAGGGAACATTTGGTGCTGACAACAAATTCGCAATATAAAATAAATACTCGTAAGTAAATACAAAGAGCAAAATTTCGAAATAGTTCCCAAACCAGCAGACAGCTGACAGCATTTGACATGAATTAAAGTTTATTATTGTTACTTTTTTTGGACTTAACACAGCTTAATTTTGGCATATTTTTTTGAATATACGAGTATATAAAAAGTGATTTTTATTCGTTTATATAATAGTATAACCAACTGGTTAATAATGTTTCGGATGTAGCCACGAATCCGCCACAGCAGTTTTGTGTGCAACCTTTTCTCCATTTTGTTTGTATTTCTCTTTAAGCCCAACACTGAGATCGATGAAAATTTTTGCTGCTGAAATTGTAAATTTTTACTGCTATGTCAAACAAACAGAAAACAGTGTTCCTAAATCAACATGAAATACTAAAATTTATTTTTAGGTGAAAAGTCCACACATATCTTTGTTTTTTTACTGACGGAAATGCAAAAGTTCACACTCTTTGTCACCTGTTTTTTGAGTATAAGAAGTATTTTCGGTATCAAACATTTTTGTTATCTGAGTACTCGATGAAAAACAGTTCATGCCGAAGTTCATGTTGTTTGACATGGTTTTTTTGTATGAAGTTTTTTCGGTATAAAGAATTTTCATCGATCTCAGTATTGAGCTTTACAAGAAATATTGTGAAATAGTTATATTCTATAAGATCCTATAGTGGAGCTTGAAGCCTAAATATATGTATAACTTCTTTATCTTTCACATCTCCTCATTATATTCTTTTTTTTTTCGTATATAAAATATTATATACAGTAACTACTAAAGAAACTTTACACACACCGAACACATCTTTCAGTGTACTACGTTTGTGCACGAATTTACTTCATTTGAAAGCCATTGTTTAATACAATATACTTCGTATTCACAAATATGTTGGCAACTATGCAAATAGTCCGTGTGCATACAAGTATATGGCGTTTACACAAAATAAAAGAGATTTTATGCTTTTGTATTTGGGCATTCATGCTTTTCATTATGGCGGAAAATGTTAAAATTTACATCCGTTTCCGTTCCGTTTCACTTGCATATACCAGACATAATTTTAACTATCAATTCAATTCATTTTATGCATAAATAAATGTATTGTATATAGGGAATATCAACATAATTTCATGTATTTGCAAATTATGATTAATGAAGTAAAGGATAAGCACAAGCAAGGGACTTTAATGTTTTCCGAACACAATGAAAAAACATAAAATCAAAATTGATGACCATAAACTAACGGGATGGAATAAGTTAGGATAGAGTAAATGAATGATTTCTTTAAACCAAACCAATGTTTGCCACTTCTGTCATCATATCTCTCACTGCTGTGGTCCAATAAATAAAATGGACTCCATTAATGATTCAAGTACAAAGTTAATAAGAATTGTGTAGATTGATTGTTCAATATTTTGTAACGAGAAAACTGAAGCTAGAAGATAAAAAATCGAATTTTACACAAGTGAAAAAAAGGGACCCGTAATTTTTTAGTCACATGCCCAGATTTTCACGAGAGTTTCATATCATCAACTCAAGGATTTGAAACATTTGTCTATTCTGCACAATTTGTTAAAAACGGAGTGTTTTCTAGCATCATTAATATACTCGTACAGACAGTCGGACAGAAGGATGAATAGATGGCAATGTGGTACTACTATTTGGACCATACCTGTTTTCAAAATTTGTTCCAGTGTTCTATATATCGAATTTCGAATACGTTATTAAGATTTTCCATTTTACTTATAGTACAGGTGTGCGTGGCAAATCGCACGCGTCGTCTACTGTAATTAATACCCTTTCCTATGCGAGAGTCTTCAATACTCAACCTAATATAGTTTTAAAATATTCAATTGAGAGACGCTAGATGTGCAAAAACCGACACTATGCGATGGTGTACTAGCGTGATGCATAGCTAGGGCAGTTATTATTGACTCCCGGTTATACTCTATCGAGGTAGGTTTTGAGGTATCGCAAGTAACCAGAAAGCAATTGTGCTAGTGTACCACTGTGCCACTGTGGTCACTAAGCATGTTATTATCATTTAAGTTGCAATCTGATAGAGGCATCATTAAGGCAAAGAAGTAGAAAATGAGTGGGTACAGTAGTTTCTAACTTTCAGGACATTTGTTTAAGCTGTGACAGGCAGCCACTCTCCGAAGAGCGGCATTTTGAACTATTTGGGGGTTACTTCACTGTGTGTGTTGCTAATGTTCGGGGGCCACGCTGCGTCGTATAGTCAAACAGAGACATGAAACAGAGACTTTAAAGTAATCTGGAGCGTATTTTTATACTTACTCCAGCAGCCTTGAGCACATGGCTCTTAGTTTCTATCTTCTTGACGCTGGTATCGGTGTTTTACGATGAATTGAAGACTGTTGCAAATGACGCTCCACATTTTTGGTTACTTTACAGTATTTCAATATTAAACTCCTTTTAGTCGTCTATAATCAACTATTTAATTTTAATCAAAGATGTGTCATTGATAAATTACAAAGACAAAACTTTTTATCAACATATTTCCAAGATGTTCCAAAACTGTACATGACAAAGCATTTTTACAACATCTGACTAGGAAAACTTGCTAACACATTCTGTTGCTACATAGCATCCATCAAATTTTTTTTTGAATCCGTCTCCTGCTTTGCAAGCTCCCGTTGCATTTCTTCTGCTTTGAAAGCCAGCAATTCAAAATACTCTCCACGACATTTGGCAGACTCATAGAATTCAGTTTCAATTTTCTTCACTATTGCTACCAAATTTGTATGGCCTTCATCTTCAGTTTCTTTAGTTACAGCCGCGCCAGGATAGATTTCGTCAAAGAATTTCTTGCGTATTACTGTACGAAATGCATCGTTGATTTTAAGACGCCAATTAACATCATAAGCGTCGCGTGCGTAAGCGGATGAAGTACTGGATATATTGGAGATCGTATCACCGATTTTTTTTTCATCTACTTTTTTTTCTTCCAGCTTAGCTGGTTTTTGTGTAGCCATGGTTGATGAGCTGTTTAAATGCGTAAGTTATGAAAAATTACTGAAATTACATAAATTGTATTGAATCTTCAACTAGCTGAATATAATTTGATATGACAAACTTTGCTACACAAATTTGGTTTTTATGCTTTTTCTGAACGTTGAAGCTCAAAGCATACTTCAATTATTTAATTGTGTGTAGAAGAAAAAACCTTTTTCTAGGCTTTATCAATTTCATGTGGATAATATTTTCTGCATTTAGCTTAGCTGTGCAGACTGTAGATGTGGTTTCAATTAGAAAACTTTCATTTCCAGCGTTCTAATGAAATATAATACACAATTGCATTTTCAGTAAATCTTTACAATAGTTTTATTAATTGAACTAATAAAAGCTGATAAATTCTTTTCATTTTCTATCTAATTTTAACAGATATTCATAATCATAAATATTTAAATAAAATGTTCAAGAGATTATTCAAATTTTTTCATACAAACTCGTTTGTATGATTAATTTTTTGCAGTATCAACAAAATTAATTATGCAAATTGGTGCTTAATAAATAAAATCATCATAATTATAAATGCTAATAACAAAATAATGAACATATAAAGTCCTGTTCCGCTTTTCACTACTGGCAAGATCTTACGAAAAATTATCAATTTTTCACTTAGGGCATGATTTTGCAATTTTAAATCACTTGGCATTGATTAAATGAAATTTATACTATTCCTTAATGTAAGTCAACACAAATCACAAAACTTGCCCAAAAGGAAAATATTAACCTTTTTAACGAATTCACTTTCGCATAATCTTTCCGGCAGTGAAAACTGGAAACGTTCAGATAGAATAGATCTTAAAACAACATGGTTCAACTTGATACGTGCACAGTTCTGTCTAAATCGCATGAAACAGAATTTTCCCGGAAACATGTTGGTAATATTCTTTCAAATCTTTCTAAAAGAACATTCTTCAGAAACAATTCGAAAAACAATCGATACGTCTTGTTGAGTGGTTCCAGCATATAAGTTTTACAGTGTATAAAGAAGTAAATAAGTTATCTATACCAGCACGTTACGTTTGCATGGGTTCACAAAATAAATGCAACTGATCTGATCTCAAATTAAAAGAAATACCCTATGTTTCACCTAGAAACGATGGGAAAATATATACACTTGAGAACGGCTGAACCGATTTTTTTAATGCTTGTATTAGTTCCTATAAGGTTTTTAGTGAACGAAAGATTGAAAATTTTACACTAAAAATTTGGAAAATTCGGGAAAAACTGAAGGTGCCTTTTTCTATAGTTTTAATCCAAAGAACAAAACGAGGCTGAACGATTTTAGAGAGTAATTTTTTCCATTCGTTTGGCCAAGACAGTTTTGTGCAGATTGGTTGAAATCGGTCCAGCACTAAAGTTGGCGAGCCCACACTGTATATACCTATATATATAATCGTTCTTACGTATGTTGGCCGATAGTTAGTAGCAAATTTATAGAGTTTGTTACTATCGACCAGAATGTGTATGGGCGGCGTCATGACCTTCTAAAAGTGATAAATAAAATTAGGCTAAAATCAGCAACTTTTAATAGTAGAAGGATGATATTTGGTATACAAGTAGAGAGCACCGCGAGAAAAAAGGAGCCTCTGAAACAGCGTTCGCTGCCATGCTTCGCATAAAAGGAAAAAGCTAAATCCAGATAGATAAGATTTGATAAAAATATAAAAGCCACCGGGAGAAATAAAACCCACTGAAAAAGCCGCGTCTATAACTTCGTGGTGACCAGCTAGTATATAATAAAATTTAAAGGAGCAGACAGACTGTTCGATATATTGCCGCAAGCAGATCGAGAATGTAAGTTATGTTAAGCCGGCTGAGCCCTTGATAGAGGTCACACATAGATCAATATGTTACTAAGTGGATCGGGAATATAAGTACGTATGAACTTTGTGGAATCTCCGATACTTCATATAATGCGTTATTCACACTAACTATGAATCCTCCCAAAATAGTAACCAAAACGATCTAAAGTAATAAAATTTAGCAGTTTAAATGTATAAATTATAATTAGAAACGTTAGCAAACCTTTTCTAAATATTATATGCAAGCGATTCCTATGCAATTATGAAACTCTGCCACTAGTTGTACGTGTTGTTTTGAGATCTTAAAAACTGCAGCATTTGATAATACATCGCGCCGCTGTCGTTTAATGATAATGGCACACAGTAGTGGTGAAACCAAGTTAATGAACGTCGAAACAAGAACTTGAATAGATAAAAATGAGTATAAGTTTAAAGCATTTAACAAAATACAATAATAAAAATATAAAACAACAAATTAGTGAACCGTGAAGTGCAAATTGTTGCACGTACACGCTACGCGCAATGCGATGCGACTTATGCAACGTTTAATGCATGCTGCCGTCTCCACTCCGCAGCAGCAGCATTTACTGCATCTTCTTGCTCTGCACCGGTGCCGGCTGCTTCTCCACCGCTTGCTTGAACAATTGATTCAAACCAAAATCAGCGCGTACATTATCACCGGAAAAGAAGAACTTTTGCAGCTTGCCTTTTGCATCGAACGTGGGACGTCGATCTATTTCCTTGCCATTCTGAAATACTATAACCGTCGGCAGCTGGCGTGAAAAGCTGCTATCGGAGATGCGATACTTCTGCGCAACATCGGGAAAACGTCCAACATCAATTTTGCCAAATTTCAAATAATTCGTATTATACTCAGCGGATAATTCAGCATAGATCGGTGCAAAGTTAACACAACTTGGATTCCACACCGTGTAGAAACACACAAGCCAAGTGACGCGTTTATCGCGTGCCATTTCCTCCTCAAAAATCTGCGAATTGCGAAAGTAGGTAATGTGTTCGGGTCCACAATATGATGGCTCCGGCAGCAGCATGCCGACGAGCACGCAGAGCAGTAGAAAGCCCAAACCGTAACGAAAATCGCTATACGCCCAGAGTATTGTATTGGCCACTTTTGTATAAAGAAACGAAGACGACAGATAATTTATCATCGTAACGCTGCCCGTTTTGCGTGAACGTATCATAATAACAATGAGCAGAAAGAAGAGTATTTCGGTTTCGCGACTATCCAGATCGCACATATCATCCTCGCTGCGATGCCGAAAGATGCGCGTGCAAATCGGCAGCGTTTTCTTGGCCAACAAATACGAAATGGCCAGCAGTATATTAATCCAGTAATAGGGTTTAGCCAGTACGACTAGTTGCTTTTTCAGCGATGATGACGACGAAGACATCTTCGCTGTTGTGTTTTTTATTGAATTAGGTCACAACTTTAATTAATAATTTCCGGTTAATTTAAGTTTTCTTTGCGTTAAGTTGAGTTCGTCGCGAAAAATAACAACTATATGAGATGGATGAAGAAGAAGACTATGGAGCAATGGTGTGGAGGGTGGCAGCAGTGTATCATGCTGTGTATCATGTAACAGCTGTTTCAGGCAGTGCTGCCAGTGCGCTTAATTTAGTATTGCGAAAGTGTTAAAAAGTAAATAAACGTTTTATTTGAATTAATATTTATTAATTTTCATATTTTAATTTAACAGCTTAATACATAAGAAAGTTTTATTCGGTAAAACCGCAGCACATTCGGTAAAAACACGCACATGTGCTTACACTTTGGTGTCCATTTCTGGCGTATTGTGTTAGATTGGCAAACGTGAGTTCGTAGGTTCAAATCCAATCGAATCATTTTTTTTTTTACTTTATTTATAAAATTTTAGTATGTATATTGAAAATTCTGGATGCATTGTCGACAACCTGCATCACCGAAAACAAGCAGTGCTGACAGTCTGCATTAACGACAACTGCATTACATTATTTGAAACATTCATAGATAATTTACATAATTTTAATTTAATTTAATTAATTTGAATGCTGCTGCTGCTGTTTTACGGAGAAAAACCAGTTATTTTGCTCATAATCTCTTCATAGAAATACATAACCTAAAAATCGTTTAATATACTGCTTAACCACTACTGCTCTGCTAACTATTTAACTTAAAAACACAAACGCAAATTTTTACTTCCTATTTTTCGACTTTTTCTTCTTTTTGGTCTTGCTTACTTTTTTAGAGTTTACCGTCTTATCTTCTTGCTTTTCCAGCTCCACACTTTTGGCAAAATTAACTAAGTTATCCATATGTGCAGTCTTACGCTTTTCGACCAACAGTTTAAAGTTTTCCTCAGAACGTCGAAAAGCAACTTGAAAAGCGGAATATTTTACCATTTTATCCATGCATTCCGTACACACATTAGTCGGTACATCTTCATATTTTTTGATCTGAAATATTTGATAAATGATGATGTTTAAGAAGCTCTTTAAAATGGATTTTATACGACAAGGTACCTCCACATGCATGACATTATAGATTATTTTTGGAATTCTATCGGTTTCAAAGATTGAACGCAGTTTGCCAACTTTAAACTCATGGCGACGACAAATGCGACAGGTTCTATTGAGATCTTCCATTTTGTTTACTTTAATAGGCGCCATTTTAGCATAACAAACCAAAGATTAACACGAATAGAAATTATGAAATATGTTTTTTTTTTTGCAGTTTTGTAAATAAATTGAAATATTTTGACAAGTTTTCGAAAGATATATTAAGTTGAGATGTGTTAACGTTACAGTTATTATACTTTTTTGAGATTTGGGGAGCCTGATTTATTTTCTAATCCAGTCTTTATAATCAAAATTAGTTGCAAATTCAGGGAGAATTTATAGCTCTAATTGTGCTGCACAAATAGTAAGAGAAGGCATCATATATAAAACAAAAAAATTCAGAGAACTCTGTCACGAGGTGGGGGGATAGCTGTGGAGCTTATTCCCTTTCATCACGGTTATATAGTGAAATGCATGTTTTTGCTTATACCGCGTTAACTATTGACAATAGTGAACTTTATGCTTCGTAAAAACTAGTATCTTCATGACATTACATACAATCCAACCAAACCAATATACCCTGTTACAAATATTACAACAAAGAAGTTTAAAGAAAATATGTAATAAAATATTCAAAAGAAAACAATTTTGAAAAAAAAAATGCCCAATCCGTGACAATGTGCTCACTTGGAGACATTGCCGTGACCAGGATTCGAACCTGGGTTACTACGGCCACAACGTAGGGTCCTAACCACTAGACGATCACGGCTACTTGGGCTGTTGAAAAACGGTTGCAAAATGCAAGTTATAAATAGAAAGGATAATTAAAATGTAACTAAAACGCTACAAAGCTTTGAACTAATAATTATATTTAATTAAATGTAAGGTTTTTAGCTTAGACTTAGTTAAATAAAAAGAATTATTTGCAAAAACAATGAAAACTTTTGTATATAATTCGTATGGCGATGTGCAAACAGCTGTTCAACAGCACTGCAATTTACAAATTTTACAGCACTGTTTTACAGCAACGAGAAAAAGAATCTGTACAGTTTAGCTTGTGCAGCTGTAATGTTTCTTTCTTACACAACACTGTCGGATGAACAAGTTGCCGCTTAGTACGCCTGCAAAAAAAAAAGAAAACAATTATTTATTATTATATTTTAAAATATAAAATGGATAATATTATTGATTTGCTCGATTCGGATGACGATGATTACGATGACATTTTAGTGCACCAAACGCGCAACATTGAATTGCATTTAAAACCGTCGCCACCGACGGTGGACGAAATAGAAACAAATGAGGCGGACGCTGCGGCTACTGTTGCTGCAACAAGGAAAGCGACGCCAACTTTGTTGTTGCCTAGAATTGTCAAAGATGTTGTGTTGCCAACAACAACAACTACAGCAACTACAAAAATGCGCTCGAAATCAATGGAAATCGAAACAACAACAAACAAAGACGATGCATGTGCAGCATTTACAACAACAACGACAGCCACCGCTACAATAACAACAGCAGCAACAAATAAATTTGTACCACCGCCGGTGCCCACTGATACACCAGCCGCTGCAGCAGCAACGGCCACGCCCACCAATGGCAACATTATATCACCGACTACCGGACGTCAACGTCCACGCAAGACACCAATACGTACGCTTGGACTGAGTCCAACTATGGAATTCCAAACGATTATACTGGACGATGAAGAGCCTAATGCAAGCAACAGCGCCGCCGATACTACCACTAACACAATGATGCCGCTGGAACCAGAACCAACAACAGCATCAGCTGTGGTACAGCCTTTACCACGCGTACCACTTGCCAGTAAAACTGGCAGCAAAAGTCTTGGAAAATATATGAAACTCACACCACTTGACCATACTGTAGCTAAAGAACTTCAAGCAATTGATATACGCATTAATGAGGTTGCCGATCGTTATCTTGGCCAAACGGAATCGTCGAAATTAATACGTCAAATGGCTGAGAGTCGTGTACGTGTTAACAGAGCATTAACGCAAAATCGTATGCCTGAAATAAACTTTACGCTTAGCACACACACTGAAATGCTGCGCTTTCAACTTCGTGATCGTCTTAAGCAAAAACGTCAAGAGCAATTGGCCGAGCAGCTGGAGCAGACGGTACGCGACCGACAGCAGCGTCAATTGCTCGAAGAGAGCAATCGCGCATTGGAACGTATGAAGAAACAGCAGGAACATATTGATACTTCTTCGAAATTAAGTTAAACTTGAAAAAAACAATGATGTAAGATAGTTTGGAACTTTTGAATAACTAATTTGCTTGTAATTTAACAGCTTTAAAAAGAACATACAAAGACTAACTAATGAAACGATAGTTTATCTATAAATTAAGCTGTACAATAATTATTCAGCGGTGCCACAGTCAACATTAACTAAATTTCATACATAGACCTGAATTTAGTGTATGAAATTTTGTGATTTTGAGGAGGCAGAGTTTTCTGTGGCACCTCCGATTGTTTTACATATACTAAGCTATACTATAATATGACAAACAACTCATAGAGGTAATTTTAGCCATAAATTATGCTACAAAGCTAAACACAAACTGTTTAATTAAATGGCAAACAATTATAATAATCTCCTCTGTACTAGATTTCGATACGAATAATTTGACAAAACGGATCATTGTAAAGAAATCAATTTCGAACAAATTATTTAGATCGAAATCTGTAACAAGGCGGAATAAATAATTACAATCGAACAATTTAGCTGTACAACGAAGTCATACGTTATTTCATAATATTATTCAAACAATACAGATTTATAGCTAAGTTTTAGTTAAAGAACTTATAACTAGGCATTGTTTATAGGCGTTAGTCTCTAAAACGAAGTATATAAGCTATTTTCAGTTCGCATACTGCATTAAAACATGTACAAAAGCAAGAAGCTCATTGATTTTGTTTTACAACACAAAATAATAATGGAATATTACAATCTAAAATCTACAAAAAAAAATTCAACTTTTGTTTTACAAATCATTTCAAAACATATAAAAAAAGTTAAACAATTTCAATTTCATTAGTTATGCTAATAAAAACTAAAGCAAAACTTTGTTAAAAAAAGCGTTTAATTTTATGCTATAATTTTAGTACACAGCGGTCAAGCACTCAAATAGCCGTGATCGTCTAGTGGTTAGGACCCTACGTTGTGGCCGTAGTAACCCAGGTTCGAATCCTGGTCACGGCAATGTCTCCAAGCGAGTACATTGTCACGGATTGGGTGCAATTTTTTTTTTTCCTAAATAATTTTTATAGATTATTTTGGAGAAGTTTTTATACATTTCAGAATTATTAAATGGAAGTATTCTCTTCTGTGCTTTTGTCAAATTTTTATAAAATCTAAAGGAATCTAGAAAAGGTCGTTCAAAAACAATTGTTATGAACTGATAAGACAAGACTGTCATGTGACATACCGTGAGATTAAGGCATGCTTGGACATTAGCGATCAGAATACATGAAAATTTGATTGTGAAGAAGATTTGTACGCGTTGGACCTAAAATTTAAACGATGAGCAAAACGTATTTTGAAAAAATACAAAAATAAACTTCTTCCAGATGGTTAAATCACATCGTGACTGCTGACGAGTCTTGAATATACGCGTAGCAACCAGAAAGAAAAGAGCTTAGTCGACTGCGTGAGTCTTCCAAGAAGTGCCAAACCCAATGAATCTAGTTCGTTCTCAGAGCGCCGCTTGCTTTTTTTGCAGAAAAATTAAACATTTGGCTACAGTAGCATTATAGAATCGAAAGACAGTTAATTCTGAGAGTTATACATCCATTTTTTGCCAGAAATCTTAAGTGAATGCAGGAAAAACAACGCAAGACAGCTCACGTTGCATCATGGCAATGCCAGCTTTCAGGCATCGAGTCTAACTTTGGCCTTTTTGAAGGAGAAACAAATTTAAATGATTTGGCACTCAATGAGTTCTTCTTACATCCGCATGAGAAAGTTAAGTTGCGTGGTGAATGATTTACATCACCAGATGGCAGCGGTTGAGATTTTCAAATTCTATGTTTAGGAGATACCATTTTTAGAGTGGAAAAAATGATTTTCGGTTTAATTTGTTTCGTCCGCATACGAAAGTATATTCATATTCGTGGAGCATACTTTGAAAATCAATGAAAAGTTTTCCGGAAAGATTTTAGCGCCGTTTCTACCAATCAAAACTCAGGATTCATTCATTGACATCGTTTTCTTTCACTGCAACGAGTATTAGTAACGTTGTTTTAGTTCGTGGGGGCAATACAGACGCAGTTTTTTGGCGTAAGTTAGAATTTATATTCTTTCTCAGTACATGCAATTGAGGCACTTAAAAGCTTAATTTCTCTTTCAGCACTTGATATTCATGATCCTTAAAAACTGGCCACTCGGGCTCGCATTTTATGCTGATGGCACTACTGTTTTCAAGATTTCTACTGCTTATTGATATGACATATGACATTGGATTTAAAGTTCAGAACTACGCTAGTTATCCATTAAGATTTTCAGAGATCCTATTACTGTAGTATGTCTCGCCTCTGCTGATATGTATATGAACGAACTGTGGAATATTTTATTAATAAAAGGTTTGTAAAGGATTTGTAAAACAGTGGCTTGAGCCTTCACATACCTCGAGCTAACCTTCTGTGGTTGGTTTCTGCATGACTTATGATTCGTTGAAATAGCCAGCCGTCTAAATTTGGTTGTCGAAGACACCTCCGCGAATTGTAGAGAGTATACACATGATGTGCGTTACCTCTTTGAGGTTCTCATACGTCGAATGCGTCGCAAAACGGAGGCCTTCTGGATCGATGCAATTGCAGCCTTAGAGCAATCGTGTCAGTGAGCCGGCACCGTTGCAAAGGAAAACATTAGTCTGTTCAAGTATTCGCCATCTTCGACAAAGTGAAGATTGGATTGAAACCAAGAGGAACATGTCCATGCCTGGGCTTCCCAAGTGAGCTACTATGGTAGTACATCTCTATTTTTAACCTAAATAAACAGCTGACTGTTTATTGCTAACTATTCCGCCGGATTGGCATTTCTTTCAAACCGTACATTCCATCGAAGCCTGCAAAATATGGTTAAAAATTTAGTGGACCGCTGATGCTGCCACTCATTATTCACTAAGAGGCGATATCTACTAAAGCTGTCAGCCAATGGTCACTAACATTGGCACTAATGGATTGCAAGTACTGGCCAACCGGCTTCTGACGAAACATTACTATGGATAATTTTTTCACCAGATTTGATTTAACTTATTAGGTGGTCAACAAAAAGTTGAGTGTCATCGGAATGATGCGCAGGAGCAAGCGTTAAACTCCTTAGGAATTGCATTGGAGTCGTGACAGAAAATTGGGCGAATCTGTGTTCGCCTTTCGCCAAGACGTCACATTGGTTGTTTACTGCCCAAAGCCAACAAAAAGTGCATATTTCTACGATACATACTTATATACATCTTCTTTTATTATTGTATTCATTTTAATTCATCAATATTTAAAGCTAAAACAAATAAAATCAATCACTAAAAAAAAGCCCAATCCGTGACAATGTTCTCGCTTGGAGACATTGCCGTGACCAGGATTCGAACCTGGGTTACTACGGCCACAACGTAGGGTCCTAACCACTAGACGATCACGGCTATTTGGGCTGTTGGAATTCAGCGAGCAAAATTCGTAGCATATTATTAACGTTACTGAAGTGCACTTATTTATTATTTAAAAAAAAAAATTTTTTTTATTATTTATTATAAATATTTTATTATTTATTATAAATATTTTAATGAAACAAGTTAAATTATTTTATTAATATTATTTAATAAAAACAAAAAAAAAATAATTATTTCGCCAGCACGAGGAAATAAGTTTAAGTGCTTTAAAAAATGGCTTATTAGTGTTGTAAAAGATGTTTGCAACAGTTGTGTGCTTATAGTGTTATAACTGGTCTGAAGAAAAAAAAGTGTGCAAAAGTTTTCAACTTCCTTTTGTACAGTGTTTGGCAAATGAAACTCAACAACCCATGTAGCCGTGATCGTCTAGTGGTTAGGACCCTACGTTGTGGCCGTAGTAACCCAGGTTCGAATCCTGGTCACGGCAATGTCTCTAAGTGAGTACATTGTCACGGAATGGGACTTAATTTTTTTTAAATGATTAATTTAATTTTTTTTAGCTTTGTAGTATATTGAAGGAATATTTATTAAAACATTTTGTATGAGGAAATATTTTTGATGTGTGGATATTTATAAAAGTGTTTTCATTAACAAGCGCATCGGGCGAAACAGGTCACAGTCACACGGGAATTAAACTCTCTACAAAGACGAGCATTTATATGCACCACGGGGGCAATGCCCAACCACAGCTTTGGAAGCAATTCTAGATCTAACACTAACGCATCTAAAAATTGAGCATAAAACTAAAAAAACAAAAACACTTCTGAAACTGCTAAACGACGAAAACAAAAACAATTGTCAGAGATTTCTCTCTACATGGACACAGGCAGCAGCACTAGTATCTTTGTTCCGAAAACTGCGAAAATAATGCACCAAATACGAAAAAACCAGTTAAGATCATTGACAGGAATACTAAAAGAACACTTGTGTGTAATAGGTGTATATAATTCCCCTGAATAATGTAGATTCATCAGAGAACATCAGGAAGAGACCCCTCTATACATCGTTGCGGAATGTGAAGCAGTAGCTAGAACAGATTTCGGGTATTTGGCAGCCAATTTGTCATCGAAGAACAACTGAAAAAGTTAGATCCTAGGAAAATACTAAGGTTTATTTAATAGATTAGACTAGAGCAGCACATCTAAGCAAAAAGTACAAACAATAGATCTTTTAGGTTGTAGATTTTTTTATGCCCTAATCCATAATAATAGTAATGCCCATTCAAAGCACTCAGTCACTAAGTTCTCATCAGTCTGCTGGCTGCATTTGCTTCTCATGAAAACAATGTTTGATGTATAAATGCAACCACCCACACTCGATGATTCTGATGCCACCCTATACTTAGGTTTAATACTTTCCAAACCATTTCAATACAGCTTAATTATTTGATATATATATATATATATATAATTGTATATTTTATAATGCAATTCTTTTATTATTATTTACAGTTCTATTTATAGCATAGTTTATTTTAAGTTGTATAAATATTGTAATATTTTTTTATTTTGTAATTAGTTTAGTTCGATTTTTTTTTTCTAAATCAGCATTAAAGCTTTAATTCTTTACGTTTCCTTTGCTATTTTATTTTTTTTTTTCACGAAATAAAAAACAAAAATATAAACTCAAGCGCAACCTTTAAACAATTATGCCAGAAGGATGCGGAATGTGTGTCGGTTAGAATGGACTAATATTCACTTTACTAGAAATAAAAAATAATAATAATAATTATAAAAAAGGATACAAAATAAAAGAAAAGTTCATTTTGCACATGAAATTTTACGCATTTTTTCTTCACATATTTTTTTTTTTACACAAACAGCGCATAAAACTAGACATACACGTAATTGACGACATTCAAAAAATACCAAAAATCCCAATGCACACAATTAATTAAACTATATACGTCTACTGTTGTCCGTAGAGCAGCTCCGAACCGGGTGGTATAGTGCTCGGATCAATGCTGACATTAAAATAGTTTGCCGGCGTTGTTGCTGTCGTAGCGGAGCTAAAGATTTGCGTTGCAGCTACTCCGACTCCGGCAGTTGGAGTAGGCGTTTGTGTTGGCTGTTGCTGCTGTTGTTGCTGCTGCTGCTGCAGCGTTAAATTATACGGATTCTGTACATAATCCTGATAGATATCGGCACCGGTTTGTGGTGCCTCTGCATGCACGTAGACTGGTGCAAAACTATGCACAATTGCTGCATTGGGCATCTTATGCAATGAAGGATATTGATTGCCAGCAATTAAATGACTTATTGGCACATTGACGTTATTGGCATCGTTGTTTGTTGTTGCTGAAGCTGTAGCAGCATCGGAGGCCAATTGCTGCTGCTGCTGCTGTTGTTGCTGATAATATTGCTGATATTGTTGCTGCAGTAGCAACTGTTGCTGTTGTGCAGCATCCAATTGATCTTGATAGATTGGCTGCATGGGTGGCGTTTCAGGCAGCTCAATTGAAAACGAATAGCTATTAAAGCCAGCGTTGACTGTGGCTGCTGTTGCCGGCTCAACTAATGTTGTTGCAATTTGTTCACTATGTTGTGGTTGTTGTTGTTGTTGCTTTGATGGGCTTTCGGATGCCGATGTTGGCTGCGCATGCATTGCTGCCTCATTGACCAAATCCGGTAAAGCGCTGTGTATTGGTTCCGCCAACAAGGCCAGCAAGGATGTTACTGGTTGTTGCTGCTGACTGCATATTGCCGCTGATGCCGCTGCTGCTGGCTGTGTTGGTGGTACCAGTATGGGCATTTGCGATGCAATGGGCAACTGTAATATAAAATTTAAGAACAAATGTTAACTATGATATAACTGAAACTTTAATACGCTATGAATAAGACTAAAAGTTAATAGTAGACCTAGACACCGTTGAAGATAACTATAAGTTTCGTAGTGAAATCCACAAAACTGTGTGTTGAAGCATTTTTATCAGAAGGTTAATAAAATTTGTTTACGCGGAATTTAATCGCGTTGAATTTTGAAGAACTTGGTAGAGGGGAAAAGTTCCATTATTTAGCTTTTAAAAAATACCTTTTAAATAAGTTCAAAATCTTTCAGATTTCTCTATTCAGTGTCGCTAACGACTAATACTAGAGTATTAAAAGCTATCAATATGCGCTTCTTACCTGTCCCAAAAAGTATGGTACATCTGCCTCTGGTGGTTGTAATATGATGCTATGACGCGGTGATTCCACTGGTGATACAATTGGCGTCTGGGAGACAATCAGCTCGGCGGGTGTATATTGATGTTGTTGTGAGGATATTGCTGCTGTTGTTGGTGGCGAGACCAACTGTATTGTTGCTGTAGTTGGCAGTATAGCTACAGGTGGCACACTTGTTATATCAGCTGTAGATGTCATAATTTGCGCGCGTTTGCCTGTTAATAATTTAAATATTTTTTTTTTTTTTTAGAATAATTAAGTATTATATATTGCTGCAAAGAAGAGGCATTTGTGCTTATAAAATATATTATATAAAGACTTAAAACGAGTGCAAACATCGAAAAGTTTAAAATGGTTTATAACAAATATGCTAAAAAGATAAACTCAATAAATATATTAAGACTTCTTTTGCATATTGCGACGCAGTAAATTAAATTTGATTTTCATCAGTTTCGAGAACTTTGTCGTATGTAACTTGGAATCATCCACAACGCCGGCGTTTGCGTTTTCTTGAGTCTCGTAATTGGAATGGTTTAAAAAGTGTTGCTGCTGCTGCTCTTGCATACTTTCATGAGAGTCATAATCGGAATTATTTAACTTAGCATCGAGCAAACTGTTTTCATGTATAATTTGCGCTAATTCTAGTGATATGAACTTGTATAGTTTACCTAAGTATATATGTATAGTGATTAGAATTAAGTATGTGTCTAATGCAAAAATTTACCTTCATCATGGAATAGTTCCTCCTTGAGATTGGGCAAAAATTCACCAATACGTTGCCAAGTTAGCTCCCAAAGCGCATGATGCAGTTTGCCATCATTGCTATGGAATACACGCACCGAATGCATTACCAACAACATATTCTTTAGTATTTCCTGCATTTGTTCTGACAACATATCCGAACCGACTTTCATGAATTTCTCAATATAATCGAGTATTTCAATCCAAAGCTCATTGAATGCTGCGCCCAGCTCAATTAATGGCGTTAGATGATGCAGAAATACCTTGGACATAATTGTTGCGGTACGTATGCGTGATTCTTCCAGCAACATTGCATCAAGCTGCTGCACTGCAGCGCTATCGGGCAACATTTGATTGAGCAACGGAAAGAGCACCTGTTGAAAGCATGAAGCCCACTCGGCGCCGGTTAATGTTTGCAGATCGTGTACCAGCAGCGCACGCTGCTGTAGACACGATATAGCATAGGTGCGCACTTCACGACGTCTATCCATTGCAAGGCGTGCAATACCCTGCAACAGTGGACACCAACCTTGCGCCCAGAGTGCCGAACACTGTGGCACCGTGCAATCTTCTTCAGCCCACCAGCGAAAGATTTGCGCAGTGCGCGTATAAAGAGTATACATGAGGTCAAGCAACTGTATGGAGAGCGTTTCATAGCGTTGCGCTAGCTCTTCCTCATCGGCCTCGCCAAGCAGTAGCACTGCTTCACTACTATCAGTGCTACCGTTGCTATGATTGAGCGTTGCACCAGCGCTGGCTGCACCAGTAGCATTTGCCTGCGTGCTTGTTTTGCGCACATTTTCACGTGTCTCAACGCGCTTGGCTGCTGTACGCTTGTTCGCTTTTGTTTGCTTAGCATCCGCAGCAGTTGCAGCGCCCGCTAGTATGCGCCGTATGCGCCAGCCACCATCGCGACATGCCTCAACAAAAGTTCGTATGCAGTGTACGCAGCTTTCGAAATTATACGGTGTTATATGCGCTACATTCCGTACAATGAATGCCAATGAATCCCAACATTTGAAGAGCGCAAAAGGTGAATGATCAACCAGTTTACACTTATAGATCAGCGGATTACTGTTCTGCGTTGCAGCGGGCGGTGATTGCGGTCTGTTGAAAAAGCTTTAAGTTAATAAAGGTAAATATTAAAGGTGTTTTAAAATGCCATTATTTACCTTGACAACGCTGCCAAATCGGTATCTTTATTAACCAATATCCAATTCTCTGCTGTTGGACTTGCCGGCAACTGTGGACTGCCTGCTGTTGCGCCATTATTGCTGCTGACTTGTTGCTTTTGTTCCTGTTGTTGCTGTTTCATGCTTAGCTCTGAATCTGAGGTATAACCTCTGTCCGGTAAACCGGAATCATCCTCACTGCTCAACGCACCATCTGATTTGGTGCTAAAACCATTTGGCACTGGTAGCGTTGCATCATCGAAATCTGGTGGTACTGCACCAGCGCCTACACATTCTAAGAGCGTAAATATAATCTGCCAATCCTGTTCCGAGTGTATATTCTGCGCTGAAGTCTTCAGCAGTTCGTATATGCCTATCGATATTTGCTTAGATATGCGCAGCACTACGGCCGGCTTAAGCATGAGCAACATTTTCAACGATTGCAGCACTATGGGACACAATTCCTCGTTGCGCATCAGATATATAGCAATCTTTAGCACTGCAACAATGCAGCGATTGAGCAGATAATCATAGCCGCACGATGCGCTGCCCATGAGCAATAAGTACATATGATCGCGCACATTTGGCCACAGCGGTATCATGCGATCACGATTGTGTATCACAATCTTGACGAGAAATTCCATCCAAAAAACGACCACATCCTCAGCATATGGCATGCCAATGGATTTGTGTGCATTTGGTGCTTTAATTAATGTCAGTACCGCTTTGAGCAGCTCCTGCAGCGATTCCAATTGCACAAATTTCGATTCCTGCAGCATTTGTTCCAGTTGACATTCTTTAATGCATTTCTTGCCAATCTTTATGAATTCCTGTTCATCGTATGTTGGCTCACGTTGACCATCGGATGAAAGATACGAATATAAACTGGAAAAGAGTCCGGCCTCCTGTTTCTCGCGTGGTTTTTCCAAAACTAAAAGCGCTTTGCCATTTGCCTCACAGAAATCTTCCACTTCCATAAGTGTTTTAGGTAGCAATTTCAAACGGAAAATTTGCAAAAATATATCGAGTATATTTTTCCAGCTTTCACGCAAACAATCTCCATAATCATGTACCAGTAAGAACACCGTACGCATGGCTGCCTGCGCTTTAGGATTTAGACCAAAATTAACAGCCTGCATTATATCATTGTGCGTAGGCGTGGGTACATCCTGCTGCACTGTATTCAAAAGTGTTGTAAATTTGCATAGCGTTAGTATAAGCGCATCGAAATCCTCATGCAGATTATAGTGCGCCGATATGGCTGCACACTTGGTGAAGCCTGCCAGCGTGCGTTGATAGCCATTCTCGCTACTTTTATCGAACATAAAGCTAAGCGCACTAAGCGAACCACGCCATATAATATTAAAGATCTCAACATCATAGGAGGCATCGTGTACATAATGAAAACTGCCATCGGAGGTAATGCCGCGTCGAAGTAACATTTTCCACAGATAATTTTCACGCACGAGTCCAGTCTGCTCGGCGGGCATGACAATTTCCTCGTTTCTGTAAGAGATTACAGTGCAGAATTTAATAAAATATAATATAAAACATTTAAATATAAGAATTGGTTGTATGAAGGTGAAAGAAGTATGTTTTTGGAATTCGGTGGAAGCGCCAAGGTAGAATTGACTTCGGAACTTAAAACTGGTATTCGGGCACTGGTTTTCAAGTAAAGAAAAAAAGACAAATGGAAAGCACGAGCTCAAGAAGGAAGATGTTTCGAGGAATAATTCAGCTAAATTAAATTCAAATATAGATGAATTTTATCATAAGTTTCGTGGTCAAAATCATAATACGTTGATCCATATGCACAGATACGTACAAGGACAACAGTTCTAGCCCACAGGAGGCGAGAAGCGTCCGCAAGAAAACACGACCAACAGCCAGCAGGTTGCAGATTTTTGAAAAGTCATTTAGAAAGTACTCCCCCATAAAAGCATAAATCAACTTGTAGTCATGATCGTGCCGCTACATAACTGTTGCTGAACCATATCTTTCTCTTCGCTGTTCTGCATAGGTCGAGCTGATTGACTGCTAGCCTGGTGGCTTGACTGCGTATCGGTCAGTATCCGGTTCTGTTTAATCTCAAATTTAGCGTGCTCTTCTAATAATTCCCACTTAACACTAAATGTACAAAATACAAAAAGTACTATATACATACTTAATAGCATTAAAGACAGTAGCAAGCATATCCTGATCAAAATCGCTACCATCATTTAAGCCACGCAAATTCTTAAGAAAATCCTCCGGTGTCATGGGCACATTTAATCGTTTAGCATTTGAATTATGTTGATCCATATTAAGCATTATAATAGCATAGGAGAGACTGAAGGCAGCATCTGTATTGGCAAAAGGTTCACCATTTTGTTTCTGTAAAAGAATAAAGAAAAACATTGAAAAAGTTTTCTAAATTCGGAAATAAACCAACTACAATACTTACATGCCAATGATCTGCAAAATGTTCCAACACCAGAAATATTAATGGTGCCTCACCGGGCAAACGGAACGTTTCCAAATATAAACGCAACGCCTGATCGACGCGTAGGCCAACAAAATCAAATGACTTTGCAAAATTCATCAAAATTTTTGAGTCAACGTTTTTCTTGCGTGAAATATATTCGCCAATCATTTTCTTATCCAAACCAGGATTCTCACGCAGAAAGAGCGCCACTTGCATAGGATCCAATTGCGCATTGAGTATACCATTATCCTGTAGATATTGTATGCCCTTATCTGGACGTTGATTGAATAATTCTGTACCCTGTGAGAGTAATTGTTTCTTCTGCTTGACATCCGCCAAATGTTCACGTGTAATTGATGCTGCATCCGGCGCTGTACTATCGCACGAAGTGAGACGTAAACGTGTTGAGCTGTTTATAAACTTTGATATATTTTCCACCTTTTCTGCAGGTTCATTATCACCGATAACAATGCCTTCTAGCCCAGAATTATGACGCGAATGACGACTACCACCGGTTGTAGTGCCGCTGGCATCTACACCACTGTTTTGATTCTTTGCGGCAATGCAATTTCGCTCAATGCTATCAATCACTGTAATCAGCGTATCCATGGATATAATATGCGTACTATAGACTGCATTCGTTGCAGATAGTGTGTATTTAGAGAGCAGATTTGTCAGACTCTCAAACATATCGGTGCAATAAAGATCGCAGTCGTAATTGATATATAACTCCGTAACAAAGCCGGGTATGCGCCACAATTGCAGCAGATTATCCAGCGCCAATTCACGCATTTCATAGGGTGTTTTGGGATTGTCGCTGGCAATGATCTCGGTTACTTTTTTGAGGTAGGCTTCAAGCTGAAATTTCAAATGTCCGCGCAGCGATTCGAACAACAAAAAACAAAGTTGTAAATCGGCAGCGAAAATACTGAGACGTTCCGAGTTCAGCAGCTTTAAAGGAATAAAAAACAAAAAGTTGAAAAAAAAAATGCTTAAGTACACAAAAGTATACACACCGATATCAAATTTCTGCACAGATCATCCTTCACCAACTCCAGCAATGTTTCATACTTGCCAATGTTATCGGCGGCAACTTCAAATGCTACTGTCAGCAAACTCAAGCCCGTATGCATCATATTATCAGTATTCTGTTTATCCAATGGATTACAGAGCATAATAAGAAAACGAAATAGTTCCTGTATGAACGGCAAACCGTAGGGCAACTGTGCAGTAGCTTCGGTGCTCTCCAAAGAGTTCTGCTGCGTAAAACGCACGCCCACCGAATTGATATATTCACTGCTGCCTGCAGCATCTATGGGCAAATTATCCTGCGCTGCATTAACATCCGGCGTTGCAGTCTGCACTTCAATTAGCGGCACTGCTGAAGTTGTTTCAGTAACTGGAGGCGTAACAGCAGCATCCGACGAATCCTTCAGCGCTGTTGTTGGTGTCTGCGTTATTTTGCCTTGCATATCCAATATATTGCCCGCAGGTGTTGCTGGTGTTGTTGCCAATGGTGGCACTTTTAAGCTATTGGTTAGTTCATTTGCGGCCGCTAATTGTGGACTAAGCGGATCTTCGCTATTCGTGCTGCCGGTGGAGACTTTACGTTCTGCTGCAGTAGCGGTAGCATTAGTACGTAATTGATTACCATTTGCCGTTTGTTTTTGTTGCTTCTTGCGTTGCTTTTTATCAGACTGCGTGCCAGTATCACCGATCTGAAAGCGGCCCAGGAGCACTGCATCGCTACGTGCTTCCGAAAACTGTGGTAGACGCATGAAGAACAATAGTACCATATCCTTAAGCGATTGCTCAGCGGAACGACGCAGCAGCTCATTTAAACGTGGCTCAAAACAAATCTTAAAACAACTGAGCAAAACCTCACACACTGACTCGTTGCTAAGCGCTGAACCTTCCGGACTGCGTATTAATGTATGTAAAACTTCAACCACGCGCAACAGCGTGACACCATCGGAAGATTGATCGGTGCCCATGAAACGTGCATGTGTTACAGCGTCAACAATGTGTTCGACTATAATTGCCAGGTTGGGCGTTGTAGGATCTGTGTGTGTGTGTGTGTGTGTGTGTGGGAGAAGAGCGTTTAATAAAAATATCCATGTGCATGTATAAGCTTTATAACTTACCTATCAAGCCATATGATAGAAATTTATTAATAGCCACCAATGCCAGACTGGTAACAGCGCCTGTAGTCTCATCGGTGCGTATAACTTCCAGAAACGGGGCCAGAAATATATTCGGATCTATTTGACGCAAATCTTCAATGCGATTCAAGATCTGCTTTAGATCGACAAAGAGTTTCATTAGACCCTCTTTCTCATCCTCCTGTAAAGTGTGTGTAGTTTGTAATGAGTTTCATGGACAAATTAGTCTACTAGCTCAAAGTTAAACAAATGAAACCATTTTGATCTGGTTTCATGTACTCATGCAGACCTTGCACCATGCCAGCATAGTATTTTGCATAAAAGTGTGCACTTACGCTCCACAAACTTACCACAAATGCTGCAGCGTTCCAGCGCGAGCCACGTCGCATGGCGGTCATCAGCGTGGCCATCTCGCCGCGCACCACATAAATGCCATTGCCCGGCAGCGACATTTTTTTTTACGTTAAACGTCTAAAACAATTGCCACAAATATCAAGCAGCTTGTTGGCTTCCACTATTTGCCAACACCCCCGCGCTGCTGTTGCTGCTACTCCACTAGACGTTGTTTTTTGTTTCACTGTTCTGTTGGCCTCGTTCTCTTTTCTACTTTTCGCGTTAAATGAAAAATCCTAATCCTCCGTTGACATCAACAACAACGTATACAGCAAAAGGTCTGCAGCCTTTAATTGTTGTCTTTGTACATTGTAATAAGTTCAAATTGATTATAATATTTAATTTTTTTGTAATACAGACGCCCCTTGGGTTCCTACGTTCCGTAGAATTTTGGTGACGTTTACGTGTATATTTCTGTGCTGCGCTCTGCTGATAGTTTTTCTGCCTCTGCCACCGTCACAGCTCGGAACATCTGTGTCTGCCACAAGCTGCTGATAGTTCGATACCGATGTACATAGTGCTGACAAAGGTTGAGTAATCGATACTTTTGCAAAAGTATCGATTGGGAATAGTTTATTATAGAGATATATATAGGTATATATAAAAAAAATCTTTAAATTTTATAGGAGAGTTATTAATATTTTTGTTAGTATTCAAAATTGTGTTTAAAAATTCTGAGATTGCCACAAGTTGAAGCACTAAGCAAATCATGAAATTAAATTAATCATAAAATGTGGACTCGTATAAACGCATTAATAGTAATTATTCATTATACGCAACGTAGTATTTTAATCTATTTTAAGGTAAGACAAAAAAAAACTTTTAAACCCTAATATTTACAATCTAAACAAAATAAAAAAGCTAGAATAAGCAGTAATAAATGAAATCATTACATGCAATAAAAAGCAGGAATTTCTACGCTTTGACGAAGAACGTGCTAGAAACATGCAAATATTTAACAATGATGATGAAAATAACGTGAACGCAATAAACAACAACAAAAATTCTTCCGGCTCGAATTGTGATAATATTTGCCAGACTGCTGGAGCGCTGAAATTACATATGCTTTCCTGTTTCAGTAACCAAGTAATTCATTATTGGAAAAAATTACGGAGCATGCAGGCCACATCAAATTTTTAGTGAAAGAGTACAATTGTGGTATACATATATTATTAGGGTTGACATAAGATATGCCACATTTTATAACAATCATGTAAATCTTTACCTTTAATGTAAAAAATGGGGTTTTTACATTAGATTAATGAAATATACGGCAAGTATGAAAGTAACTCTATATGTAGCTTTATTTCATTTATAATATAAATTAAGTTCATATCCCAGCATAAATCATGTTACCCGAAGCTGGATTATCTTTGGTTGGACCTGTATGTATTAATATTTGATACACTATGATGAACTTGCGTGCAAAGGGCGTAAAAAGTTCGGATTAAAAAAGGTTTGGTGCATAGATTTTTAAAAATAATTTTGGATAATTTTTTAACCTGTTTGTCAGTGTATCCTGTGACAAGGGAATTATAAATATATACGAATGTATATTCTTATCAGCACTTTATCTACATCCATTAAGCCACACCGTCCATATGTATAAATATGGATTTCGTGTCGGTTAGTGACATCACCTGAACCGATTTTGCAAACTTTTTGTTCAATGTTTGTAATAGTGAAAGAAAAATTGGAACATTCGGAAAAACTTTCATGATCGAACGATGAATTCATTTTCGTTTTGTAACGCCCCGCCATATGAGAAAACGCTAGTTTGTCATATCTGCGTAACTATTTGAGGCTGATGGATGAGATTTGGTACATATGTATTAAAGGGCACCGGGAGAAATAAGGACCACCGGAAAAGTGGCCGGTGCCGGGCTTTCTATATATAAGAGAAGAAACAAGTTCGTCCTATCTAAGTAACTATTTGAGGCAGATGCATGAGGTTTCCTACATATGTAAAGGAGACCGTGGAAATTTATAACCACTAGAAAATGGGCGGTGCAAAGCATTCATATAAGAGAAATCAATAGGGGGTAGCAGCGCTAACCTGATTCGCTAGCTATTGACCCTTTGTATGCTCGTAATTTTGTGGAAATGGGCAGAGTTCAGCCAGTATTACCTAAATGTATGTACACTATATACCTATATAAGCCTGCGCAGGGTATATAACCATCATACAACTCTTGTTCTTTAACGGTATCGAGTAACCTTGCACCCACATATCGCGCTTAAGTATCGTTTACCGTTTGCGCACCACTAGCACTGATTTTTGCATACTACGTAGGTGTAGAAAGTTTTCGTCTCGTCAGAAATCAGCGAAAAATTGCTCAAATCACAAGAAATCACACGTTAAAACCAGCGCGAGACTTTGCTTTAGGCAAAGTGCAGACGTACCTATAAAAAAACTCCAACGAGAACGTGAGACGAGCGCATAAAGGCCTACAATATGGGTAACTCCGATTCAAAGTTGAACTTCCGGAAGGCAATCGTAGTGCTGACTCAGAAGAATCAAAAAATCGACGCAAACGATGAGCAGTTTTGGGATCAATTTTGGCACGGCCATCAAACAACGTTGGAGGATGTCTTTGCGCTGGTCACTGCAGCCGAGATACGCAACATACGCAATGATAATCCGGCAAATATGGCGACACTCTGCTACAAAGCCGTAGAAAAATTAGCGCATGCAGTGGACAGCAGCTGCCGTACACAGGCCGAACAACAGTGTGTGCTGAATTCGACGCGTCTGCTTATACGCATACTGCCGTATATTTTTGAGGATGATAAGTGGCGTGATTTTTTCTGGAGTAGTTTGCCAGCGCACGAAAGTGCGAGTAAGGATACGACACCGCCCACGTCGATTGGCGACCCATTATATGCAGCAGCAACAAATACAGCAGCGACTATACCACTAGCACAATCGCTGCTAAATGCAATTTGTGATTTACTCTTCTGTCCGGACTTTACGGTAACTGCAACGCGACGTGCAGGACCCGAAAAAGCGGAAGAATTGGCTAACATCGATAGCTGTGAGTATATCTGGGCGGCAGGTGTAGGTTTTGCGCAGAGTCCACCTCAAAACGCGCAAATGGAACGGCGACGCACGGAATTATTGAAATTGCTGTTGACCTGTTTCTCGGAACCCATGTATCGTACGCCGCAACAATCGGAGGAGCCAAACAAATGGATTGCTTACTTTACATCGGCAGACAATCGACATGCATTGCCATTGTTTACCTCATTTTTGAATTCTGTCTGCGCCTATGATCCAGTCGGCTATGGTGTACCCTATAATCATTTAATATTTGCCGATACTACGGAACCATTGGTGGAGACTTGCTTGCAGTTGCTTATTGTAACGCTTGATCATGATATGGTTATGCATCAAATGCAACAGCAGCAGCAACCGCAACAAATACAACAGCTGCAGCAGCAACATTTGGCGCATAGCCCCAGCGGCGTCGCTGGGTCAACGTCAGGCGGTGTTGCGCCAGTACACTATGACGATGGTTTTGGCGATAATCTATTCATTAACTATCTTTCACGCGTGCATCGCGATGAAGATTTTCATTTTGTACTAAAGGGCATAACGCGTCTATTAAACAATCCGCTGGTACAGAATTACTTACCGAATTCAACAAAACGACTGCATTGTCATCAGGAATTGTTGATACTTTTCTGGAAAATTTGCGATTATAATAAAAAGTTTCTATACTTTGTGCTCAAGAGTTCCGATGTGCTGGACATATTGATACCAATACTCTATCATTTGAATTATTCGCGTGCCGATCAATCACGTGTTGGCCTAATGCATATAGGTGTGTTCATATTGCTGCTGCTGTCGGGTAAGTTGGTATTAAAAATAAATTATATTATATTTTGCAATAATTTATGAACACTTACAGGTGAGCGCAATTTTGGTGTACGTCTGAATAAGCCATATTCCGCTACAGTGCCTATGGATATACCTGTTTTTACGGGCACACACGCTGATCTGCTCATTACCGTATTTCACAAAATCATTGCCACCGGACATCAACGTTTACAACCGCTCTTCGACTGTCTACTTACCATACTCGTTAATGTTTCACCCTATCTAAAGACGTTATCTATGGTCGCCAGCGTTAAGCTGTTGCATCTGTTGGAAGCCTTCAGTACACCATGGTTTTTGCTCTCGGCGCCCAGTAATCATCATTTGGTATTCTTTCTACTCGAAATTTTCAACAATATTATACAATATCAATTCGATGGCAATTCAAATCTAGTCTATACTATTATACGCAAACGCCACGTGTTTCATGCCATGGCAAATCTACCAACAGACATGGCTGGTATTTCAAAGTGCCTTAGCGGACGAAAATTGGGCAGTAAATTCAATTTGCCACGTGTGCCACAACGGAAATTAGCAAGCATAGCGCAGAGTCTACCCTCATCGCAGGTGCACGAGGAAGAGCTGGAGGATGAAGAGGAGGAGGAGGGCGAAGACTATGCAGACGGCGCTGCTGCTGAAGCAGATTTGGATTTAAATGGTATAGCTGTCGAGTTAGAACTTGAATCCGAAACGGAATCACATGAAAAGTTACAGGATGGTGAAACTAATATGGAAGGCTCATTGCAAGCGCTGCCCGCTGAGCCTGGTACATTAAAAGCCTCACTGCTTGATACGCCTGCCATAAATCAAATGACCGAACGTGAACAAGCACATCCTACGCATGCTGTTGGTGGTGCTGATGCACAAACGCATACCATTGATGGTTCGCTGGATATAGTACGCTACGAACAAACAACAAACACTGAAAGTGCAACTGCAGCAGCAGCAACACGTTCACCAGCAACAACACCACGCAGTGGACGTACCTCGGTTTCGCCTACTGCTTCATTGTCACGTGAGGATCAAACACGTTTCTCTGTTTCACATCGCGGCAGCATACGCATGGTGCCTGATGCCGGCGCTGGCGCCGAACGTTGGACACCGACACCGGAATGGATTGTCTCGTGGCGTTCTAAGCTGCCCTTGCAGACAATTATGCGTTTGCTGCAGGTACTTGTGCCGCAAGTAGAGAAGATTTGCATCGATAAAGGTCTAACCGATGAATCGGAGATATTGAAATTCTTGCAACATGGCACACTTGTGGGATTGCTGCCCGTACCGCATCCCATACTTATACGCAAATATCAGGCTAATGCTGGCACTACTGCCTGGTTTCGTACATATATCTGGGGCGTTATCTATTTGCGTAACATAGAACCAGCCATTTGGTATGACACCGAAGTGAAACTCTTCGAGATACAACGTGTCTAAATTGGCTAAAAAGCTTTTATAAAATTTAGCTTAATTATTATATCGTATATATATATATATGCATATATGAACGTATGTATTTATTGCCACAGGCGCACTTTAGTCATTATATTTACAAGTTTTGCTTATACTTATATATATATATATTTATTTAGTTTATTGCTTAAAACTTTTGTTTTTATTAGTATTTAATTTAATTGAATATGTTAAACTTTGCCTAAGACATTCCTAAACAAAAATTTGCATTTAAGTTTTTTTTTTTTTTTTTTATAGTTTGTCCTTGTTAGTACCTAACTGATACAGCCGCTTGGCTTGTTGCCGACTGCGACTGTGCCGTCAATGCAGTTCAAGTGGCTGCATCAGGCATAGGTCCTTGTTAGTACTTAAGTTCAGTTCAGCTTGTAATTGTAATAATTTTAAAAAAAAATTATTATTATTAAAAAAAAACGCTTTTATTGTTTAAAAAATAATTATTTTATTGATTTCGTTTTACCAGTTAAAGTGTTTATTTCATGTAAACCGAAGTTTTAATACACTTCGCACATGTTTTAAGAAATTTGGAAGTATTTTTGTTTTATTTTAATATTGAAAAAATCTCTTTCGCCATAAAATCTCCAAATTTCATGCACAAAACTTAGATTTATGTATGAATTTTGAAGATATAGAGGCGAAACAGATTTCTGCGTCGTCCCCTCTAAAAATATATAAAAAATCATTAAAAAGTTATCTAGACTTTGAAAATGTATATTTAATTTTGCTTATTGCCTTATGGTCTAATTTCTTATCAAGAAACAAATTTATTGATTTGTTTTTTATCTGCCCCAAAAAGGCACAGCGCTGATAAAGCATTTGATTTGACATTATTTATCATTATTTCCTCGTATCGTTTGTTTGTTGCTAATTCGATTTTTTTATATAATTCTATATTTTGTTTCAATAAATAATACTTTTGATTTTGTTTAAAAACTTCATAAACGGAAATAAAAAACCATTCTGAATTAGTTCGGCTTTTTGTTTTCGAATAATTTTATTTAGTTTAAATACAATATATATAAAATTAAACTATATATATAAATATTATTATACATAATTGTATATCTATTATAAACGGCTGTAGCTCAGATATCTGGTAACCACTCTATGCGCGCATAATAAAACGAAATATAAAAAATGTATATGAAAAATAATACTACAAACATAAGTCGATATAGGCATGTCTGTCTCTTTGATAGTACATAACTATAGAGCACAGATACTATAAGAGCTATGGGCAACAGAATTGGTTAATTTACTATCCATCCATGTACATGCGGCAATGAAATTTATGAATTTTTTTTGTATGTTACGCCTATCGAACTTGATTTTTAAATTTATAAGAGTACCTAACAGGAATGATATACAAAAGGCTACGCAAAATGCAATATAAAATTTTTTAAAATGAATCTTTCGACAAAGTTTCTTCTGCATTTTGGAAAGTAGTCGAAAAAATGAAGAAGAATCTACTTATATTCAAGAATAAACTTACTAATAAACAAAAATCCGAAGTTCTTGCCCAAACATTCTAACTCAAATGGGTTAAGTGACAGCAACACCAAGTTCCTTAAATTATTAGCCCAACTGATAACTACCTCATAAATTCCAATGCAGTCTAAAAAATAATTAAAAATAATTAAAAAACTAGAAAAGCTGCTTGAGTGGACAAGATAGAGAAACTATGGTTAAAAGCACTGTCAAGTAGTGTGATACGACTTTCAACATTAAGGTCTGGAAAACTTTCAAAGTGATCTCAATAAAATAGCCACAGAAACCTGCCGAATCTCCTTGCTCAAATAAAGCAAAATAACCTTTAGCCACGGTGTGCAAAAATCTAAGAAAAATTATTAAAGACAAGCTCTCAATCGTGGTCAAAAATGAGGAAATACTTCCTAATGAACACTTCAGCATACATAGGGAACTAAAAATGGTGCATCCGCTAGTACGAATTCAAAGAATTGTGAAACAAAACTTGTCTATTTAACTAAATGGAAAATGCGTATAAATGCTGATAGACCGCAAGCTATTTACTTTAGCAAAAAAAAAAAAAAAAAAAATAAATGGAAAGGAAAGGAAATTAAATCCGATTATTTACCACCCAGTCATCAGTCATATTAAACTAAACAACAGTGCTATCAGTTGGGAAAAAAAATATACGTTATTTGGGGGTTGATTTCAAGCAGCCTCGGCTGCATTCTCAATAAAGTTCTCTCCCACATAAGAATTTTATATCTTTTTATATACCAAAAACTCCCGTTTGTGTCCAAATCTATGACAGATAATGCAGGCGTTGTAATAAGTATAAATAACTTGACATATGTTAAACAACAAACTGAAATCATGATTTTTGATCTACCTTGGCACCACTACACTACTGACTTTCCCAGAATAGCCTATATCAGCTTTTTATTTAAATGTATTAAATGAAATAAAAAAAAAAACCTTCCTTGTTTAGCATGACCTGCAGTCATTAAGTGTTGAAATCTAACGTTCTGTGAGCGCAATACCGTCTGTACCCAGGAGAATTGTAGCTGCTTAAATGAACTGATTGCACATAAAAATTATTATGAATAACATTCAAATTAAATTTTTAAAATTGCTGATTTCCATGAATTTCCCGCGCTTCATTTTTAAAACGTTTAACGTAAATTTCCCTCAACCCTATTGTGAATGTGCAAAAAACAGCTGCGCTCCAGAGCTGTCATGTGCACAATAAACACAAAGCAGTGCAGTTATAAAAATAATTAATATAACGAAATACTTTTCTTTTGTTATTATTTAAAACTGTCACATTTAAGTATGTATGTGTTGCAAATTTCTTAAAATATACCATTCATTTTTATTTTTAAACTATAAACATTTTAAAATATTATGGCAACCCTAATAGCAAAATAGAACAAAGAAAAATATAATAAAATTGCACAATTGAAACGAAATTAAAACGAAATAAAAGACGCAGTAAAATCAAAACAAAAATAAAAAACAAAATGTTCCGCCTGCAACTTGTGATGCGTAGCATAATCAGCATACAAAATGTTTACGCAATACAACATAGTTTACAGCGGCACACTTTGGCCACAGCAAATTTAAGAACAAAGTTTAATGGCGGACAGCAACGAACAGTGGCATCCAATGCCGCCGGAGGTGGTGTAGTAGCAGAAGGTGGCAATGCAGCAGCTGTTAATCGGCAAAAGAAAACTAAAGAATTAATTAAAATAACATTAATAGCACCGAATGAAAGTGTAAATGTAATAACGCTCCATGATGCACAAAAGCTGGCTAAGCGGCGTGAGCTGCATTTAATGAAAGTGGATCAGTTGGATTCGAAGACTGGACGTGCAGTATACAAGTAAATGAATAAACGCTAGAAATTTGCGTATATTGTAAGATATTTACTAAACACAAAACTTACAGATTAGTTACAGCTGCAGAGATGCTGTCAAATGAACTGGATGATACCAAAACAGGCGATAAATCTACGCTGGGCAGTAGCGGCGGCGATAAGACGTAAGCTTCTGTTAAAAAAAAATATAAACTAATACAGCTTTTCTCTCGCCGTTTTTAAACCGTGTAGCCATAAAGTAAAAGGTTACTTTTAGTTTGTGCAAATTGTTGTAACAGGTAGTAGCAGGCTATTCTGATTAGCATAGAAAGACGTGTTGATATAAACATGTATATTTATTTGAACGAACAGATTTTGAAGAAAGGAGCCATCTTAGACTCCATATATTCTTGATCAGCTCGACGAATGGAGTCGATCTAGCTATGTCCGTCTGCCTGTCCGCCTGAATGTTGTGCATTTTTTGTGTTTTTATGATATTCAGTTGTAAGTTGACAATTAGACTTATTTTTATTGCAGTCAAATGGAACATTCATATTACCCGCTACGCTCACTTTTTGGGGTAGCCCCATACTCGACTAAACAGCTATACATGAATAACAGGTTGATGCTGATGGTTGCACGGGCTGATTCCATGACTTTTTGCTTTTGGTATTGTCGTAGTGGATCCACTTTTCATCGGAATTCACAATTCGATGAGAAAATGCCATCCTTTAATGTCGGTCAATTTTGTATGGCGCTTAAGATTATTCCAGGATCCAAGGCGTTTTGAATGATGTTGCCAACTCTTCTTTGCTTGACTTTGACAAGAGTCTTCATTAAACAATGCCTCTAATTCTGCATAAAAATAACAACTCTTGAAGCGTTGAAACCACTTACTACACGTTCTTTTCATAGCCTTCTATAGGAAACGGCGGGAGCTAAGTTGTACACCAAATATTAATACTCAACTTCTAACACATTTTCTTCTTCTGATACGCAGCGCACAAAAGAAATCCGGAAAATCACTAACCATTGGCACACGCATTACGGAACATGATCTTGCATCACGTTTAAAGAATATCAGCAAATGGCTGGCCAAGCACCATGAAGTGCACATACTCATACAAGGCACTGGCGATGATGCGAATTGTGAACGCATTTTTAAGAGCATAGAATTATCTGTAAAGGAACCACAGCTCATTGGCAAAATTGTACAGAAACGCAGCAAGGGCGCAGTGACCAAATTTAATATACTACCCATTGCGGCTACTACTACTACAGCGTCTGCTACTGCTGCTGCTGCAGGACAGTCAAGCACAGTATCAACAGCAGCAGCATCATGACAAGTAGCGCCATTGCCTCGGATACCAAGTGCATACTCGCAACAAAAACTGTCTGCAGCAATGGCACCAGCACTAGCAGTAGCAGCAGTGGCGTTCTACTACAATAGCAATATGGCTATAACTAAACGCACTCTCAGCACTTTTAATAAATCACAGCACTCAAACAAAAATATGCCTGTAAAAAGCTATGACACACCTTCGTCGTATCCATCTACAGTAAAAGTGCCCATACATACTGTTTTTGCCTTCTCTCTAATGATGGTGTTTATTATAAAATATATACTATGGTTCGGTTATGCTAGGCGTAAGTATAAAGTTGGCATAAGTCAAAAGCAAGATATATTAAATAAATCTTAAATGCAAGCCCGGTGAACAAAAATGATCATAGCTAAAATGTATGCATAACAATTGAACAATTTTTTATATTTATATATCAATTATTTATTAAAGTATATGCGCTTGTTAACTATTTATAGATAAAATACTTCTTCAAATTTTAGATAACACATCTGCAGCATCTAAAACAGTCGCCGTCAGTAGTGCATCCAAGTCGGTTAGTGAAAAATAAAGTCTTCCAGCGTCGTTTTCCAAAACAGTTGCACAATTCTGTTTAAAATATATTTGTGTCAACTTTAAGGTAATAATTTAAACAAAAAGATGTTCTAGTTTTAAACTATTATGTTTACCTGTATATGTAGTTGAATATGCTTGCTATCTTTTTCAATATAAGAGTCAGAGTAAATTAAAAACATTTTATAGCGCTTATTTCTCTTGTGCTTCGTTAAGGTGCTACACAGAACTGTTTGTACTTTTTCAATTTTCCGCGTTGTAACATTAAATGGAGTAGCGTTTTCGTTAATTACCAGCTACCAATAGACTGTAAAATTTTGAGCAATCTGCGTCATTAATAGTGTGTTTGTTATTATAAACTGTCTTCAACAATGTCAATCCGGATGCTATCATGGAAGCTTTGAAAAATCTGGGAATAGCAATGTAGCAAGTAGGGAAGTTTAGAAGGCTTCACATTTGTTTTTTTTTTCGCTGAATATATTGTTGTTGCTGTTGTTTTTTTGTTTTTGTTCCTCACATTCATCTTCTGGAGCCTCCAGAACCATGTATTTCTTTTTATTAAAATGTAGGGCACCCTGAACAAGGTTCTTTTTTTTTGAGATCCTCCCAAATGAACGGGATTTATCTCATAGTATTTGCTAGATCAAGTCAGAGTGAAAACGACAAACAAGGTCAAGCTTTTTCGAAACTGCTTTCTCGCTTCGTTCTCGCTTTATCGTTTGCACTCTGACACCTTTTGAGCGATCATATAAGAAAGTACAAGCAGTGGTGTGCAGCGCGATATAGCGCCGTATTATCGTATCGTTACTAGCGCCGCATCCGTCGTCAGCCTAAGGCATAAGCTTGCGACTCTAAGGCACAACGACCCATATTCTTCCATAGTCACAGCGAACAAGCGGTGAGTCAGTATAACCACATGCAACATCTCAAAACAGGCGTGAACGTAGAAGTGTTCAAGCTCAAGTGAGGATGAAGACAGCAGATATAAGGACTCCTATGAGACAGTAGCCTTCTCATAGGTGGCGTATACGCCAGGAGTGGTGGAGGGTGCCTTCTTAAGCGAATATGGCACAAGCTGTGATAACTGTGAAATAGAAAGCGTCGATTTTCTACTATGTCACTGCCCCGGACTGTCTAGAACTAGTTTCAAACACATAGGGCTTATTTTCTAACCGATATAGCAGAGATATTCAAAATTAAGTTCGGAAACTTAGCGAATGACAAATTTCAATCGAATATAGTATCATAGCATATATGTAGATGCTCTATACAAATTGATGAACAAATCTTAGACTGTTTAAAATGGCTGCAGCGATCTTGTTTTTTCGATTTTTTTTTTATTGTGTAATTTTTACCATTAAATTTTTTTAAGTTAATTATATTAATTTGCTTAATTTCAGCATACACACAACTAGTAGAGTCTAGCCAAACTGCATAGTATATTGATTATTACGTCTTGAGTTTCTAACGGGCCATGTGTTTCGTACATCCGTACGTGGACATTCACCGGAATATTGTCGCTGTCTGACATAACTTGCATACTCCGGTTGTCGGCAGCGTGCCTCACATTCTTCCAATGAGCTAAATTTATTATCATTACGATCGCAGGCATCGGCAGCGTAAAGCATGCAAACATCTTCACAGAAATTATAGAACCAGAAATTATGAACCACTGTAGGATCTTGACAAATGACTAATTTTAATTGATCGAAGCAATATGGCGGTGGATTGGCTGCTACACCAGCTCCTACTCCTGCTACTGCACCATATGGTGTACGTGCCAAATCTAATTCATTACGTGCATAATTGCCGGCATTTGTACGCCTATTTTGTTGTGGTTGTAGCCATGCTGCTTTCTGTACATCCTCCAAACGATTGATGGGCATTTCAGGTTCCAACTCAGTTTCAAAATGTGCTGGGCGTCGTATGTTGTGGTTGTTGTTGGTGGATTTCTGTGTTGGTTTGCGCCAACTTGTATTGGGTTTACGCTGATTTGCGTTGGCATATATAGGTGTTTCAGTAACTTCTGGCTGATATAACATATTACTGCTGCTGCCTTTGTTTAGATTAGCAATCTCAAAACCTTCAATTTGTTCGGGTTCTGCTTCCGCAACAACATCATGTGCATTATACGGTTGATTATAGAAGTCGCCGTTGTTGTTATTGTTGTCGTATTGATTTGTTTCAGTTTCATCTTCCTCAAATCTATTATTATTATTGTTGTTATTCTGTGTACGCCAACGTGGCTTATTTCTACCATATTGTGGAGCTTCTATTTTACCATAACGATTAATCGGTTGTTCATTGCCATAGCCTACAGCTTCCTCTTCATAACGCTCTTCCGGTTCACGTCCCTCTGCATTATCAAATTCACGTTCATTACCAATGGAGCCAAGACATTCACGGCCGGAACAACGACGCGTCTCGTAGAGCTGTATGTAGTGTACACTCTGAAAATATTTAGCTTATATTTGAAGCATCATTTTGTTTACATATAATATAAATAGCTACCTGACATTTACTCTCTGCTGCTGCATTAATATAATGTTTGCGTCGCGTTTCTTTGCCCTCGCCGCATGTACGACTGCAAGGCGACCAAGGACCCCACTCCGAGACCTGACACTGTGCACGCGTATTGTAGGCACTCTGCGAAGTCTGCTGCGGTCTTTCAAAATTATCAAATTCCTCAAAGTGCTGTGGCATTTCACCACAACTTGCGCCCTGACACGTCTGTTCCTGTCGCAGTTCAACCTCACAGTTGAAGACCTTAGCAACCTCGGGTTGTTTGTAGACACGTCGCCTGTACTGATGACCCTCACCGCATTTGGTGGTGCATTCTGACCACGTAGACCAGGGATGTGTGAAACATTCACGTGAAACATCGATATTATTGGCTACGGGAGTGTGGTGAAGTTTTTTTTATGAACTTTTATATAGAGTAAACTTAACAAAATACTTAACTTACAATCTTCATCTTCGCATAGTCTTTCATATAAACGTTGTCTGCGCACTGACAGCATGGCCATAGGTTTCATAGGTGTGCCATCTACATTGTAGAATGGTGAACGTGGATCATTGGGAAAATCGGAACGCATGCGCCGTATAACATCTGGTGGTATTTGTGGTTGATCTGGTGACTGTAAGCACGACCTAGTGAAACTTATTAAAACATCTAAAATACAACACTTACTGTATAACTTGGACCTGCATCGGTACCAATGTCCCAGGGATATAGATTAATAACCTTCTGCTCCAGCCAAGTACAATTCGGCAGACAAAGCTCTAAACCGGATAGTCCAACAATCCAATCTGGCGAAGGCTCAATCTTGGAGGCAAATGAAATCAAATGATGCTGTGCATCAACTCTGACTGAAGCTACAGATTTGCCATTCAGATTCGGAAATGCAGGTCCACGCGCTTTAATAATTGTGCGTATTTTGCCATTCTATAAAATATAATTTTTTTTTTTTTTAGATCAACACTTACAAATTTTGTTCAATACGTAATACATACACGAAAATTCTCATTAAACTCACGCTCCAGCATTTGTACTGTATTATATTGTGCATATTGTTTCATGCCCTCGGTAGCCAAGGCACCATACTCCCAGAAACGATAGTCCGAAGTATGCGCTGCGCCCACAATATCTCCAAAACGTGTTATCCAGCTTTGTGCTGGAAAATCCTTTGGATGTAAATTACGCGACCAAATGCCTTCGAAGATTAGCTGTGTAGTTTATGCATTAAACATTTATATTTCTGTACATATTTTTTTTATAGAGACAAACCTCATAACGCGCTTCATCACAAGCACAACAGGGACTATTCTCCAACGTTGCTGGTTTACTTTCTACATCGTCTACAACTTCCTCACAAATGCGTCGCGTTAGACCACCATCATCCATCATCCAAACATCGCGATGCTGTAGTACCGTGGCACGTATTAGAATACAGCCACTGCCCGGTTGACTCGGCGCTATCCAGATAACATGATTGTGTGTCTTTGGATTTGTATTTGTATTCTCCACCATATTTATACAATTCGGACTGTATCGCGTCTCTACACTGTCTGTCACCTCAAAGCGTCCGTAATCGTCTTGATAGTTGAAATCACCATTTTCATTCTCCAGTGCCAGTAAAAAACTGATGTAACGATGTCCATTGAAAGCGTTGAGCGAAACTACAATAATAGTAGATAATGGTAAGAAAAGATTTAAAATTGTAGACCATTTCCTATAGAATAGTATTATTTATGGAAAATTATTTCCTAAATATGTTCAGCCCGATGGTATCTATCAACTCGATTCGATTTTTTTATATATTTTCAATGACATTTTGGAAAACTGCGATGGCAGTGTATCTCGAAGTCGTGAAGTCTTTTATATATTGTATGTAAATAATTTTGTAATTGAATCATAATGAATCGGACGAGTCATTTGTATGCAGTTACTCATTCAGAGTCATTTATTTGAATAGAGTATAGAAGTGTTTGATCTCGTTTTGTTTTATGATGTTTCAATGAGTCATATTTTATTTAGCATGCAGATGATTTTAGAAACAGAGTTTGATTGAATCAGTGCTCATTGTTTTGACTACACTCGTACAGACTCTTATACAGTGTGAATCAATGAAAGTGTTTAAATCTTTAGCACATATGATCGTTTGAAATCTTTGCCGGAATGCATTGCATTCAAGATTTTTATATACTCGATTATAAAATATTAATTGTAGCTTATAGCTGACATTGAGCATTTATTGTAGTAAATATAAACACAATACAAACAGCTGTAATCTGGCTTTAATTGAGCAAAAAAGTAAATTCAATTGATTATAATTATTGATTTTAATAGATCAACCATTATATTGGTTTTTTGTAGTCTAGAACTTCATTTAAATGGTTTCCAATTTTTTTTTTTGTTGTACCATTTCGAGTACTATCCAAAGTTAACGACGAATTTCTATGCGTACTTTCGTTAGTTTTCATAATAAATAAACAATTTATGTTCAAGAAATACAGCCCACCAACAAGTATATCACTTCTATACACTATCACGTTTTATTAACCTTGAATTTTTTCAACAACGGATTTCAGACACACACCGAAATTTGCAAAAATTCGAAAGAAAAACACCGCTGATAAGAAGAGCGTATACAAAACAAACCCCATCAACTATTTGTTTACAAATAAAGAAATTAATAATTGCAAAACACAAGCATAATCGTCATGTAAATTATTGTTTCTATGTTCTACGCCGGCTTAACCTTCAAAATCTTTACGAGCTAGAAGTTCACGGGCGTTCTTTGAACTTGCACATGTTAAAAATAAATCCGTCCATATAAATACAGGAAATGTTGTATATTTGCTTTAGTTTTCCAATACACATACACACCATTATATTCCTGTCCTAGTATATAAGTTTCCGGATTGCCATTTACTGAGAGTACATAGTTCTCATCTACCGGCGATTTCGGTGTTATAGTATTAGCCGGATAACGTGAGCATATGCGTGCATATGTAAATTTATAATTGTAATTTAATATTACTACTAGAAGCCACAGTAAACGCAACATTTCTTATAAATAATATAGTATGGTATATATGTATGTATATATATTTTATAGTGTAAACGATCGTGCAATTATTTTCTTCGAGTACTTTACGCTACGCGTTCCGTAAGCAAACTGAGCAGTGTTTCAAGCATATTACGTGCTGCCGCTTATTGAACTGCGCACTGAGCGCGTTTTAGTGATAAGGATTTAATTCCCGCTCTCTTTTTTTCTTTCTTTCTTTTAATTAATTGACTGCCCCAGTGATACAATTATAAGTCTGGAAATTCTAGAATATATGCCAAAAGTGAAACTGTTTACATGCCTGCATCAATGAAGAAGGGCCCAGAGTGCAATTTAAAGATTATAAAGCGTAGATTCTATTTTTTTTTCTGTGCTGATTTTAATATTTGTGAAAAATGTATACCTATAGCCGTATATATAAAACTTGTTTGCGTAAATTGATTTTCCGGAAAAATGCGGCATTAAACACCTTATATGTATGTATGTACATTATTTCGCAACTTTATTAAAAAATTTCGAGTTTTAATAACGATACTTATTATAATTTCTTCTATTATTTCTAGTACCATAACGTTCCTTTACTTGTGATTGTGCTGCACCAAAACCAACTGCATTTTCTGCATTCCACAAATTTCCGGATATAGCTTCATCAACAGAATCAGTATCACTCTTTTCCAGATTCTGTTGCGGGCGATGACAGGTGCCCTCACATGCTAGCAATGTACGAAATTTATTCTTATTCTGATCACAGCTATCCGCCGTAAACAGTTTACAGACGCGATCGTCAGCATCGTAGAACCAATAATTACTTATAACTAAATCGCTTTGTTTAATATAACAAGGACGTCTGGAGGCATACGGCTTTTGAAAGCAATATTCCTGTACTATTTTATAATCACGTGCATCAGTGCCTTCCGCTACAATACTACGACGTCCCTCATCATCATAGCTTTCACGTAGTCCGGCATTAAAGTTGGGTCTAGTGGATTTTGTTGAAGATGCATAGGGAAATCTTGCACTACTCTGACGATTTATTGGTGTCGTCTGTATGCGATTTACATTAGCATAACGTGCATCATAATTGTTATATTCATTTTCCGGCTCTGGCGTTTGTTGCGCTCTGTTTGGGTAGCCAACAAGTCGTTCACTGCCATAGATTTGCTCTTCTGGCACCGCTTCCGATTGCTGCTCATTATAATAAGCACGTGTGGGTGTACGTGTTTGTTGTTCGTAATTTGTTTGATAGCGCGTTTCTGGACGTCGATTATCATATGCAGCCGGTTCCGGTGTCATATCATATGTATTTGTGCGCCTACGATTGCCTCTATTGGCAGCATATTGACTCCAACTTTGTTTTTGTGTGTTTGAAAATTCATCCACATTTCCGCCATAAACTTCGGCAGTATCAAATTCACCATCATCTGCTTCGGGTTCATTGAAATCACCCGGTATAGTGCCGCCACAATCATTACCAACGCATTCTTTAGACTCTTCCAATTTAACGTAGACACCTTCCTGTATGTAATATAAAATATAATTGTAAAGATCAAGTTTAAGCACTGCATAACACACCTGACAACGTTCACGTGCATAAGGATTGCTATAGTCGCGTGTGCGTGTTGTAATACCACGTCCACAACGCTTCGAACAGGCAGACCAAGGACCCCAAAGTGACAGATCACATTCGGCATTTGTATTGCTTTCGGTATTCTCACCAATAGCACCACACTGTTCGCCCATGCAATTGCGTTCTTCCTTCAGTTCCAGTTCACAATTATAGCTTTCGGCAAGTGCCGTATTTTTATAGAAACGCATGCGAAATTGTGTGCCAGGACCACAACGTGTGCTGCACTCACTCCAGCTATTCCAGGGATGTGTAGCACATTCCAAGGGCGCTTTCTCAACTAGCGAATGAAATGAAAATTGTACAAATTTAAAGCGTATTATGTTAGTACTAACAAACCCTCTTCACACTCGCGTATATAGAGCTTCTTTCTTGTCACATAAAGCGTTGCAAGTGGCTTCATTGGTGCACCGCTGTCATCAAAGAACGGTGAACGATAATCGCTAGGGTAACTGGATGTTATGCGGCGTACTACATCCGGCGGTAGTTGTTGTTGATCGGCAGACTTGTATAAAATCCATCGTTAACGTATGTATTAAAATAATAAACTCTTGCTCCAATTTACCATATATGAAGGACCTGCATCGGTGCCCACATCCCAAGGATATAAATTCAATACCTTACGCTCAATCCAAGTACAATTTGGTAAACATAATTCCAGTCCAGCTATGCCCAGTATCCAATCTGGTGATGGCACTATTTTGCTTACCAAAGAGATTAAATGATGCTTAGGATCAACGCGTGCATTGGCCAGCGTAGTGCCCATAACATTTACACGATAACCAATACCGGGTGCTTTGATAATGGTGCGTATATTGCCGTTCTGAAAAAGTATTACTCTTAAATATTACGCTTAAACTAGCATATAAGACTAAACACACCGATGTATTCTCTTTAATCTCCGCTTCTAGTGTACGCGTTGCGCCATGCTCTGCCAGCTCTTCGAGTCCACGACTTGCGCTCGCACCATACTGCCAAAAACGATAATCATACGTATGCGAAGCGCCTATAATCTCACTGAAACGTGTGCGCCACGCCTCCGAGGGAAAATCTTTAGCATGCGTATTACGCGCCCACTTGCGTTCAAGTATTATCTGTAATTAATAATAATCTATGTTTAACGATTCATGCATAATTTCACAACACAGACCTCATATTTTGCCTCATCGCATGCACAGCACGGTTCCATTGGTGGCGTCAGTGTATTTATCTCATCAATCTCCTCTGGACAGATGCGTTTCGTTAGCGCTCCATCGTCTATGAACCAGACATCGCGATGTTGCACAATGCCACCTTTGATTAGTACACAACCACTTTCCGGATTACGCGGCGCTACCCAGCCAATATCAATGCGTGTCTTGCCATTGGTATTTGCACTTTCGATCATATTTTCACAAGATGTACTAAAACGCATATTTGCACCATCGAAAATTTCAAAATGACCAGTCATTTCGGTAGCGGCAGCGCCTATGGCGCCTATATTCTCACTTTCAAGTGCTAATGTAAAGCTGAGAAATTTCATATTGATGGGACAGGAGAGCGAAACTGTCCGGATCGTTGTGGATTAGAAAGGTAATTTATTAAAAAAAAAAAAAATTATTTTTATAGAAGTTTAATTGAAATTAAATTTGTAGGTAGATTTAAGTAGGTATTTTATAGAATGAGCACATGGAACACCTCTAGCATTTCGTCTGCGAGTAATGAGAAAAATCGAAACAGAAGCATCAGAAAATCTTTCCCATCTAGTTTAGGCTGAAGCCTAAATATCACAATTATTTTGCGCTAATGGAAACTTCATCTGTATTCCAAATGAGGCCATCATCTTTCCTTACAACACAGTTGTAATAAAAATCGCGTGCCCAATCCCCTGAATCTCATATGCTGACAAGTGCATCATTCTGGAGTAAGGTAGAAATGTGGCGGAAGTAACTAGAAGAATCAATTGTCACCTTCCAACAATGTTAATTTTCATCGTTGACGACGTGTTAGAAGAATCCGGGAAGAAAGGATACATAATCAACATTTTAAAAACAAACATCTTAAAACCAAATTACTACACGATCGAAGAAGTCAGCAGATTCATGTATCTTGTCAGCGTGACTTTGTCATACAAGGGAATAGAAACGTCAAAGAGAAGTACAAATTCGCACAGCTCAGTAAATTGTGGATGCGCTAATACAAAAAGTGCAGGTTTTTATAAACAGCTGGCTACGAAAATTTTTCAAGATTTGGTGGTCTAGCATTATTTTAAACGAAGATCTACACAGGAGATGTAGAGAAACGCTAATTGCCTTTCAAATCCAAACCAAAAAGTGGTATTGACTTGTGTATGTACTTGTGTAAGTGTGGTGACAGGTGCTGGCCTGGAACCCGCAAGGTATGAAATGCCCTGGAAGCCCTAAGACCACTTGGCACCGCACACTACTACAATGAAGTTGACTGCAGTGGAAAAACCTGTGGAGAACTTCACAGATTCACAGATGTTCTATGCTCCACTAGGAGTAACAGGTATATTAAACTACATATATAGTACTTATATACTTTTATATAAAATACACACCATTATATTGCTGTCCCGGTATAAATGTCGTTGGATTGCCATCAATTAATATTTGAAAATTCTGGTCGACTGGAGAACGATCTCCATTGGCACCTTGTGGCTTTCGATTGCAAGCACATAAAACACTATCCAAACTATAAACTAGCCACAATATATACAACCAAAAGTATTTCATTCTAAAGAAACTAAAATATTTAAACCAAAAACACTTTTCTTCTCCTTCAATTTTTCGTTGTTTGCGCGTTCGCGTTTCGCAGAGGACTGAGCTAAGTTTTAAAAAACTTCTCTACATATGAGTCAGAAAACTATAAAACTGAGAATTTAAAATTGGGTGAATTGTTTATTATTTATTTCCAAATATTTCATACATAATAAAAATAGTGTCATTCAATTATCTCATATGCCGGGAGACTGCGTAGCGACAAAACGCCAAAGTCAATGTACTCATATACTGGCTACTCGAACGTAGTCGTCGTCGGCGTCATCCATTGAGTCAATTGAATCGTCAAAAGCCTCTTTTCTTAGTCTCGATTAGTTGTTGCACGCTTTTTAATAGAAACCATTTTATTTTTTTATATAAAATTCTTGTTGCGGAATTTGTGAACTCGTCGTCATGGCATGGCATGGCGTCAATTAATTAATTTGTTTACTAACTGCGATGACCCAAGCAAAATGATTTTCTGGCATGTACTTGTTTTTTTTTGTATGAATAGAATTGATACGTCGCACGCGAGTTTCGATTTTTATATATTTGGAACTTTACTGTCTTATTTTAAATGAATTATAGATTTAATTGGGTCAGTACAATTGTCTTTAAAATTTGAAGATCATGCATGTGCTTGATGAGTGCACCAAAATGTTTTTCTTCTTCTTAGTTTCAATTAAAGGTCCAAAATCATGAACAGAATTGAGAAATTTATATGTAGTTGCTGGATGATATTTGATCTAGACAAATGTTTTCTAATAAATAGACGAGAGTTTGCTGTAAATAGTATCGAAATTTACGTAACTTGAAATAGTTGCACTGTGATTTGTTGTTAGGTAACTGCTACAACGATTTCAAGCGTGACATCGCTGTTTTTTCCGGTGGTTATAAATTTTCCCCGATGCATTTTACGTACATATGTATCAAATATAGACCGGTTGAGAGGGTATAGAGGAGGGGTAAAGGGGTAAACTATGCCGGGCCCTGAGTTCTTAGGAACCCAGGATCAATGGGATCGCATTTTACCCGTGTGAAAAGCAGTTGCTGGTAGTCCCTCTCCCGGATTATCGCTCGACGGCCCTGACTAAATCTCATCCATCTGCCTCAAATATTCACTGTAATATGAAGAATTTTGGGTTTTCTTCTATATAGAAGGCGAGGCAGCGCCTACTTTCCAGTGGATCTCATTTTTCTCGGAGTCTTTTACATATGTACCAAATCTCATCCATCTGCCTCAAGTAGTTACTGAGATATGATGAATTGGCGGTTTCTCTTATATATTAGGGCGTGGTACCGCCCAAAAAAAATTTCCCAAATCGGTCAATCCGTTCTCAAGTGATACGCTTGCCAAGGAACAGCATTTAGTTTATATATATATATATATATATATATATATATATATATATATATATATATATATATATATATATATATCATATCTATATATTTGATCTATATATATATATATATATATATATATATATATATATATATATATATATATATATATATATATATATATATATATATATATATATATATATATATATATATATATATATATAGATATATATATATATATATATATATATATATATATATATATATATATATATATATATATATATATATATATATATATATATATATATATATATATATATATATATATATATATATATATATATATATATATATATATATATATATATATATATATATATATATATATATATATATATATATATATATATATATATATATATATATATATATATATATATATATATATATATATATATATATATATATATATTGTGTAGCGCTTGCAATTTAGAACCACCTAATAAAGATTCCAGTAATATTATTGGTATATATGAATATTTATTTTGCTCATGTTATAATTGAAAGTTTTTCTTTTATAATACTTGTGAAACTATTACGTATATTGAGTATTTATTTTCTGGCATCGCTAATTGATATTGCTAGGATTTATTAAATATTCACCACACCACAACAGTTATTATGTTACGGTCACCAGTTATTGTGGTGAGTTTCTCTTACCAGTTTTCTACAACATTTAAATCGCCAAGTTCTCAAACCACATCTTCATAAGAACTACTAAACGTGTTTAATTTTTTATGTATAATTAAATCACGCTTTTTGTTTTTTAATTTTTCGCTTTTCACCACTTTTCACCATCGTCATTACTCTCCATTAGACACGGCATCATGACACATTTCTCCATGCGTACACGATCCTTGCACTTGTAACTCAAATCCGTATTCAGCAATGTGCGCGTTTTCTGTCGCACTGAGTTATCACCACAGCTGGCGGTGCACGGAGTCCAGGCGGACCATTCAGAGTAACGACATTCATCCTTTTCCGGCACAATATGCTTTGAGTGTGCATGACGTCGTTCACTATAAAGATTACCGGCACCGAGAAAGCCACCGCTAATCGAATACATATCATCGCAACGTTGATAGCATTTATCCTGTCGTACTAAATGCTTGGGACACGGTTTGCCGCCGTATTTTGGCGAACGTAAAACGCGACGCGTCTTCACCTGTATGCCCTCGCCACAGGTTGCATTGCATGCATGTGACTGCCACTCGGAGACCAAACAATCGACGCGTTGCAGCTCTATGTGTAAACTTTCGCTTTGCAATTCATGTTTGCGACGGGGCAAACGACAAGTTTCTTCGCATTCCTCCTTCGATTTGAATTTATTGCGATTTGCATCGCATTTATCTGCCCAGAAGATGCCACACTGATCGCTCTGATGATCGTAGTACCAGAAATTATTCACATCACTATCGCGACAATGGCTGATCTTAATTGGTTCGTAGCAGTAGTAGGGTACAATGGTATCGCAGCTGGGATTTGTGCAATTAACGAGCTCCATGAGTTTAATGTAACGACACGGATCAGTGCCATCGCTTTTGGGATCTTTTACATTGTATACCTCATTGTTGTTCCACACTTTGCGTACGCGTGTGCGTTGACCGCTGCCGCCACAAGGACCCATGCATGGCGAGAAATCGGACCACGGTGAGATACCACATTCGGGCGGTATGTAATCTTCACGCTTTTGGCTGAAACTCTCAAAATTTCGAAACAGCGAGCGTGTATCTTCATTAGCCATTTCATTATCTTCATTATTCTCGCCGTTCTCTGCGTCTTCAGCAGGCGCACCATCGTCACCGTTGGCGCCACCATTACCATTCAAGTCGCCGCCACAATCAACGCCTTCGCAGGGTGTAGACTCCTGCAGACGCATGCGATGCACTTTCTGTCCAGCATATTTAAATTTAAAGCATTTATAGGTAACATTTTTGAAAATAACTAACCTGACACTTCTTTTTAGCACGTGGATTTAAATAGTGTCTTGAGCGTGTACGCTCGCCGGCGCCACAGGTAACCGTGCACGAAGACCACTCGCCCCATTCGGATATGGCACATTCAGGATTTTCGGGACCATTGCTTGGATAACCAGCGGCATCGCCAGCGCCAGCACCGCCGCCCGAGTCCATACCATTGGCAGCCTCTTCATTGAAGCCGCTACATTTACGTCCTACACAGTTCTTCTCTTCACGCAATGGTGAGCGACATTTAAAACGATTTGACAGTATCGGATTCTTGAATTCACGCGTACGATATTGCTTGCCTGGTCCACATTTTGTCGAACACTCATCCCACCGACTCCAAGCATTGGTGTCACACTCTTCGGGTTCATTCTCAGCTGAGGTTGTGAAAAATAAAATATGGAATACAAAAATTTTCTTTGATTTGACACTTACGTTCTGTTGTTTCACAAGTCTTTTCATAGAGACGTCTGCGATTAATGTGCAGCGTTGCCAGCGGCTTCATCTGCGCGCCACTTGGATCGTAAAACGGCGAACGTGGATCATTTGGAAAATTCGATTTGATGCGTCGTATAACATCCGGCGGCACCTGCGGCTGATCGGCGGACTAATAAAAAAAGCAAAGTAGTACATTGCGCCAAACTATTTAAGCCACAACTTACCATATACGAAGGCCCACTATCGGTGCCCGCATCCCAGGGATACAAATTGTGCACCTTGCTCTCAACCCAAGAGCAATTGGACAAGCACAATTCTAGACCCGAAACGCCAACAATCCAATCCGGCGATGGATCAATCATGGAAACCAATGATATAAGATGATGTTTTGAGTCAACGCGAAATACTGCAAATGTCTTGCCCGTAACATTCGGATAGGCAATGCCACGCGCTTTTATAATGGTGCGTATTTCATCGCTTTGATCCTTCAGCTCGCTTTCAAGTGTACGCGTTGAACCATGCTCTGCAACTTCTCTCAAGCCTTCGCTTGATAGTTCGCCATATTGCCAGAAACGATAGTCTATGGTATGTGAGGCGCCAATAATATCACTGAAACGTGTACGCCAGCTATTGGCTGGAAAATCTTTCGGATGTGTATGCCGCGACCATTTACCCTCAAAGGTGAGCTTGAAGTGCAAGTTTTGTTATTTGAAATTCGAATTTAATTATACGATTTGTTACCTCATATTTAGCCTCATCACATGCACAGCACGGATCAACAATACTCGGCTGTGTGTCCACATCATCGATTTCCTCTTCACACATGCGTTTCGTTAGAAAACCGTCATCCATAAACCAAACATCGCGATGCTGCAACACTGTGGCACGTATTATTATACATCCCATGCCGGTACTGGAGGGCGCAGTCCATGTTACATCAACGCGTGTCTTGACATTTGTATTTGTATTCTCAACCAAATGTGCACAACGTGGACTGAAACGTGTCTCCGCCAGATCAACAATTTCAAATGCGCCCAAGGCGTTCATATCATCTTCATCAGCGCCATTATCATTCTGCAGCGCAAGCATGAAGCTGATAAAGGATAGTCCATTGTAGGCGGTAAGCGATACTGGTAGAAAATTGAATTCCTTAAAAAAAATCTTTAATAACAAATCGTTATATGAAGTGACTCACTATTATATTTCTGTCCTGGTATATAGGTCTGCGGATTGCCTGCTACAGCTACTACATAATTCTCATCTACCGGCGATTTTGCTGCAGTTGTGCCCTGTGGCACACGATTGCAACAGCGTACGTGATTCAGCAACGCTGTCAGTACTAAGTAGCATAGCAGCCAATTCATGAGTTATGCTTGGTTCTTCAACGTTTTATTTGCTAGAATTTATACATCATATAACCATATTTGTAGTTTAGTTTGAACGACAGCGCTATAAATAGTTTCGGCATGGAATATTTTTTGCGCTTTTAATTCATTACTCTAGAGTTCAGTTCAATTAATAGATGTGCACAGCTATCGAATGTCATTGACAGTGCGCATTTTTATTATAATTGCTCTTGAATATTGAAAGCATGCATACACAGCGTAGTTACATTGTATTATATTTAATATCAGGAAATGACTTTGAAGTTGTGGGGAATAGTTAAAAAAAAAAATAATAATACTTAGTACTGTATTAACTCTGGCTGGGTCTTAGTTTAATCCATGAAAAGTTTACAGCACTAATTTTGTATATAAATTTTTGTTGGGTAGGTTTTTTTAATAGAATAAATAGGAGTATAATAAAATAGCTAAACCTTTAATAGCTCTTTCATATTTATAGAATTTTGTACAAATGCTAAAAGAAAAGAAGTTAGAGCTAGATTCTTGCAATCTATAGTCTATATACAACCTTTTAAATCAATATTGCTCAAATTTGGGGACTAGTTCACATCAAAATAAACCAACAAACAGACGGACTTGTGACCAAGAATATATATACTTATACTAACTGGCCTCAGCGACGTTTTATGTGCCGCTTTTCACAAAATGATGATCAGACAAACGTTCAATGCCTAGTGTACCCGGTGTGCACTGCTGCACCCATTTCATTATACCCTGTATAGGATAAAAGGATATATTAAGTTTGTGCAAATGTGTAAAAGGAGGCGTGTCAGATCCTGTAAGTTATATATGTTCTTAATAAGCATTGGAAGACGAGTCGATATAGACATGTTCGTCCGTCCGAACGTCTTTTTGAACGAACAGATCTCGGATACTATAAGAGATAGATACTTCTAGTTTCGATATTTTGACACTCATTGTCCTTCCCTCTTCAGATAACTAGTATTAAATGAATACAAAACTGGCTCCCATTTTTAGGTTTTTGTATGAAAAATGTTGTTTTGTTGTTAATAATTACAAAATTTGGTGTATATTACGTAAATCCTAATAAAAATATACCCCATACGTCAAGATCGGGCCACTATAAGGAGTAGCCACCATTCAAATGATATATATGTAGCAATAAACTTTCGCCTGATTGTTATGTTCATAACGATCATTCCAGTCGTTCAGTAGCGTACCCGTCGTACTTTGCTCCACCTTCTATGGTATTTCTCTTATGCAATGGCGTAGTACCGCCTATTTTTCCAGTTTATCTTATATTTCCCAGTACTCTTTACATATGTAACAATTATATTCTCTGAAAGAAGCGGGGCACCAGCCATTCTTCATGTGGCTATTATTTTTTACTGTGTCCTTTTCATATAACTCATATAACGAATCTCATCCATTTACGGTAAATATTTCAATCCGATCACTCACTCCTGTCAATTCACAGCGTTTATGCTATGAAGCTGCGTAAGATGTGATTCGCGTTATAGTTTAGTTTTTAGATGCTCTTGAAGTAAATGGGTATCCGGTGTATATTGCTGCGGTAAAAACTTGTGGTGTTCTTCACCATATGGTGCTATGCCCCGCCCGCTTTTATCCAAATTTTCCGTAGCCCATAATCTTTCGTTATCTATAGCAACACACTGAAAAAGTTGGTCGAACGTTTCAGACGCACTCGTTGCGTTTTTACTGCGTCGTAGTTGTTGTAGCTGGCCGGGCGTTTCAGCTGCTCTGGTATTAACTTGTTTTTAGACCTACGGTTTAGAGGACAAAGTTGCTTAGAATTGTTCGTAGATTACTTTCCGCTCCTACAGTTATTCAGTTTTTTGTTTTTTGCAGCCATACAAAATTACACGCCGTAACCTACATATACTGTATGGAATCGCACTATGTGCGAATAGTCCTATGTATTTATTTTTAACACAGGTATTCGAATATAGCCTACCACTCGTAAAATAGCAGCCTAATTTTTTCCAATTCTTTCAAAATATTTCGATTGATCTATTATGTGTCTATTTAAAATTCCGTGTAACCTAGGAAGTCTATAAAAAAATTGGAATTAGTAATTAGAATTATCAATTAAAAATGGTAAAAATAGATGTCAAAATGCTGGCACTATTATTTAATCTCATTTACTGTTAAACTCAACGTGTTTTAATAAGTAGTATTTACTGATAATCGAAAAAAAAAAAATAATCGCGCACAAGTTCGGTAAAACAAAAACACATCATACGCCATCTAGGGTCTTGAACTTTGAAATCACGGTTTTAAAAATTACTACAACAGTTTATAAAATTGCATGGTTACAAAGTCAAACTGACAATCTTAGACTGCAATGAAATTTGTTGCATCAGTTCTTTAAATTTGATTGAAATTAATTTCGAAATTGTATAAACTTCTTCTGCAGATGACAGGAAACTCAACAAGATTTGATTTAAACTTGGACTCCAATTCAATTTCGATAGTTTTCGATTTTGTTTTTATTGTTATGAGTCTAAAATTTGGACAGAATTTGTATAAAACATGTCGAATTTTGAAATAATTCTTTAACTAATTTTAAAGCACATTACTAAAAGTCTTTATGAAAAATCTAGAACTTTAACTACAATTTCATCAATTGATCTCTACTACTATGTATCGTATACAGAAATTATTAACGCTGCTTAATTCAACTATCCACTCATTTCCAGCGAGGATAGGCACATTTTTCAATTAACTGCAACAAACACACAGATATACTCTAAGTACGTCACTGATTAAATTCAATTGAGAAGCCACTGCGCAACATTTGCATATGCCTTTTTTTCCTCTATTTTTCATTTGATAGATGAAAATAAAAATGGCATTTCACTATTTAAATTCACTTTTATGGTTTCTACTACAGACAGTTCAATTAAATCGCATAAAAAAGTTAATGCTGCTTATAAATTATGCACTATATTCGTTACACTTACTTAAAAAGCAAAAATTTGCCTTAAACAATTTGTTTAATAAATTAATGAAATTATTTGTTACTATATTATACTAAAAAAAATGTATTATTTTTGAGCTTGTTTCCGAATAAATTATATTTTTTGCATTCAGCGTTTATGTCCGTAAAGTATCTCGTTCGAATCGCAACTAAATGCATCGAATCGCAATGGAAAACATTTGCCTTCAATTGGCGACTATTGCTCGTAAAATGAGCATGGTATGAGTTGAGTAGTTCCCACTCTTTGGTTTGGAATTGATGATGCATTTGAAACCGTACGCTCTGTATTTGTTTTCTCTCAAATGTTGACCAGAATAATTCACATTTGTTTTGTATATTTTTACAGATTTTGTTGACATGCTGTTATTCGCATTGCCGGCGTTGTGGCCACGTGCTTCAATTGTAGGGAGAGATGGTCGGTCTTTAAGAGCGTATGCATACTTGAGAGTCACTTTCAGGGTTGGAGCAAATGATTTTGTCGAGCTTTTGAGTGCTTGAACACTGAAGAACAACGGTAATTTTGTAATATTACTGTAGCCTGAACAACTAACATAATATAAAAAACTATTACATATTTCCTTTGTCACTCCCGCAATCAAGATGAATCTAACGACAGTTCATATGCTAAAATCAAGTTGCAAGAAGAATATTCTTCATTTCACTTGGTTCTTTAAAAAATGTTGCATACGAATCAAACAAGTTCCAACAAGTTGCAAGCTCTAGCGAAATTGGTTCGATACGACCAAACGTCTAAACCAAATGAAAAGACAATTCAATTCAATACTATTCAACGTCTGTCTCTTTCTTACTTTAGGTGTGGCTCCTTGGCATATTATTATGCCTAGCTGCTCTCTTTTTTTGTTACTTTCGGTTTCTTTATTTTCAGTTGGCAGAATAGAGAAAGTAATGTTTTCTAAGAAGGAAGAGAGATAAGCGAGCAAGCATAGCACACTATTGCGGAGAATTGTAACTTTTTTAATTGTTTCTCACAGACCTAGTCTAGAAGCCGAGTCGTAGTTATCTAATATATTTCAGTCATTTTGCTGCACTTCTACGCGCCGCATAGCATTAGATAGCAATGAAATACTCCTGTGACTAGTATCGTTGGCTCGCATTGCAACACACAAGGTCTCTAAGCGTGTCTATGAAACGTACATCTGCAGCTTTGGTAATCGTTCTCTAACAATTCGCACAACCAACCTAAAATCATTGGGAAGTAGAAACTCGCTGAGCGATTGCTCGATATAGCGTATGAACTCCTAACAGTCTGCCTTGTTAACAAATACTCGATTGTCCGAATATACAAAATCTTCCGGATGAGTGGTGCAGCAGATAACTAGCGTCGCAGCTGTGTCTGTTGGACGATATAAATTCACTGACTCAAGCTCCACATCTCCAAATTGTATCTCCAAGAGTAAATCCTGTCGACCGTCGTAAGGCAGTGGGTGAGGATATCGATTTCACCGTACGATGAGTACCAAATCGCTACCACTGTTTATGTCGCTATGCTGACTGTCTATATTGATATATATGCTTCGATAAATCATTTTATTAAAAATATTCATTTTGATAAGCCTTAAATAGAAAGCAATGTAAACTTGACTTTATTGATATATGGGGAACACTAAAACTTCAAATTTACACAAGACAATGGTTTGTAGCACCCTTTTAGTGAATATAATATTAGAATTAAACAATCCAATCGACCTCTATGGTCAAATTTATGCCGTTCGAAACTGTGATGCAGAATATCAAAATGCTCTAGAAAGTGAATCGATATCGATACTTATTATTTTACAGAGTGCCATGATATTGCTGCTCTCCAAAAACCAAGCAACTTACAATAATTTTAAACCTTTACAAAATTTTATTAAAAACATAGCAAGCGTGGAAAGAAAACCGAGTTTGCCTTATGAAATTCAGACGTTCTGAAATCATTCGTTGTATATTTTTCATCAACGTCGTGTTGTGATCGCTCAGTATATTTTCAATAAATAGTTAATTTCCTGCGTGATTTTTTCCGTAAGACTGAAAAAAAAAGTATAAAATAAATTTAACTTATCGCAAGGAGAATTCGACTAATTGCAAGGATAATACGAGTAGTTGCAAGAGTAATACAGAGTTAATACAAGGATAATACGCGTAATTAAAAACTACAGTAAATCCAAAAGTATTCAATTTTATTGGAATAAGTGAAAAGAATTCAAAGATGGCTGAAGGAGGTAAGAAACTGAGGCACAAAGGACTGCTGTATTTTTTTATAAGAATTTCTTGTTTTTTTTCTGAACGTTTTTTTTTTGTCGATTTTTTTCAAGGCGATTTTATTTTTTATGAAAAAAATGTTTTTTTTTTTTTCATAAAAGCTATTTTTTTCTAAATAAAAAATTTTTTTTCTTTTTCTCTTCAGGTGCAAAGCGTTTTTCCCTGGAAGCCAGCGAGACGAAAAAGGCTGCGGCGTCTACGTCAAAGATGGTAAGTATTACTGCTGCAAATTGGTTACATGGGCTTGCAGCTAATATATATGAAAAAATATTTTTTTTTTACTATTTCAGACGGCCAGGTCGGAATCTCCGAAAAAGGTAAGCAAATTTGAAAAAAAATTGTTTTCCTTAATTTTTTTTTTTAACAAATTCGTAAGGTTCCCAATGTTACCAAGCCGGTTAATAAAAAATTCAACAACAAGACAGCGGTGACTACCAAAACCGCTTCGAAAAACCCAGTGAGAGGCGCAACCAATGTCAAGACTTTGGAAAAAAAGGCTCCTGATGTTGGGATTGACAATAATGAGGAATCATCGTCGACTATGGTAGCAGATTCAACGCCGGACACAGATCAAATGGATTCGGGAAGTCCAATTCGTGTTGTAGGAGGCGGGATCTCTGGCGTCGGTACCACCGGGTACGGAATCCGACGCGTAACTTCTAAAACAAGCATGTGTTCGGCAGCAGCAGCAGCAAACACGTATCGCTCTACTTCGCCGTTGCGCAATGCTGTGGGCAAGGTGCGCGGAATGCCACCGAAGGCGGGCACACAGCTGGCTATGCAACGTAAGAGCACTATACGTAGTGGTAAGCACTTCCAAATTGTATTTTTTTTTTGTTAAAAAATTGCGTGTTCGGTAGAGACACAAAAAACATGACACCATACCGCGCTTTTTTAGGGGGGGGGCAGGCATTTTTGGAGGCCCGGCATCAATGGCAACCGCAAGGCAGTTGCTACTGCAAGTACAAATAAATGTCAGATTTTTGAATGGCGGCGCTGGTTGCAAATAACAAATTTGAGAAGGTCAACGAATGCTCCTTCGTACTATCAGACGTTATTCCTGGCGTCGTCATTAACAAGTGTTTGTATCTAGGCTACTTCGGCGTCTTCATTGGTAAATGTTGTCTACGGTGGCGGGCTTCTTATGCTATCTTCTTACAAGTTGCTCTCAACGGTTATCCAGAGCCTTTCCAAGGCATACGTATCCTTACGAACGTTTTATGAGCTGCTTGAGCCGTTTGCAAAATAATTAATTTTCGGTCATACCCAATTGAATGGAAATCGAGTACACATTTCACACTTATGCGGACTTCTTCAAACAATACCATCCAAGACTAATCTAATTCACTTATAGTCCTTAAGTTCTTGTGGCATAAAATTTGGGGTGTATATTATTGTATTTTTTTGGGACTTTTCTTCAGTAGTCATCACCTACACACCTCTTGTGCCGGTTTCACATTCATTTACTAAATTTTACCCTATAACTATTCATTTTCTTAGCGAGTGTAGAGACTGGACGTGGTGGAAAAACAGCAATTAGCAACAGCGCACAAAATCATCAGCGTGTAATGGAAGCAAACAAGCTTAAAGTATTTGAAACATGCCATAAAAAACTTACGGACACTCAGTCGAATTTTATGAAGATGTGCACTTCTATGATAGATGTGTCCGCAGAGAAAATGCACATGAATTATAAATTTGTGGCAATGGTACTAGCTGATCACTGCAAGCTGATGGTTAACGAAGATGATCTGCTGCGTCTGCCGAAGAAGTTGCGTAAGTATTTTTTTTTTTTTTTTTTAAATCTATATTTATTTAACATTTTTTTCACCCAGCTCTTGAATCCGTCAATGATTTAAAAGAAAACGTTCGCTTGGCATTTGCGGGTGCCGTAGAAGTTCTCTACGAACAGTTGCCGAATATAAAAATGGCAAAGGATGAATACGAATGCCGCATGGAGATAGAGAATACGCGTCAGAAATTGATGCAACACCATAATCAGAAATTAGTACAGCTTAATAAGCTTGTTGATCAAATGTGCAAGCCTACTGAATATGATGCGAAGGTGCACGAAACGCGCTTAATGCGAGACTTGCATGTAAGTTATTAATTTAGTTTACAAAACGAAAAAAAGAACACTGCTTAGAAATAAATTCTACACTTGCAGGACTGCAGACGTCAATATCAACAGCTCGAACGTAAATTCATCGATGAGAAAAAATCGCAAGCTGAAAAGGAGGGCGAATTGAATCGCAAGCTTAAAGCGCAGATTGATGTCGAGATAAACAAGCGTGATGTCTGCAAAGCTGAGGTTAGTTTACTGAAGCAACACTGCAGAAAATATTTCTTTAATATTATTTTAAATAATTTTAGCTTAATAAAAAATGCAAGAATTTTGAGCAGATCATTGATGATCTAAGCAAACAAATCTCACAGAAGGACGCCGAGATCGCGCATATTACAAATGAATATAATAACTTATGCACAGACAATAACAATTTCAAGGCGGAGTAAGTTCTCTATTGTTCATAGTAAGTTTAACATATGTAAATTTATTTCGCATTTCTTCTTAGAATTGACAAGCAGAACAAGCTAATACAGGACGTCAATATAAAACTTCAATTAACACAGGATGAGTTTCAGAAGAGCTGTGATCATAACAAATATCTGGATAGAGAGCTTGAGCTGCAGGAGGAAATGATTAAAGCGCTAAAAGCGCAACCGTTAAATGAGAAAGAATCAAAGGATGTTCTGATTGATAAGATGCAGAAACAAGTTAATTTTTTGGAAATTGCTAAAGAGTCGCTTGAAAATAAAATCAATGAATTGGTGAAGGTTTGTTGAAGAAGTTTATTACTAATGTGCAATTTGAGTTTCTAAGATCGAGAGTTTGTATTTAGATTTGCGATTCAAATAACGAAACTTTCGTAAGCGTGTATAAATTCTTATTTTAATCAATTCAATTTCGAAAAGTTTTTCTGAAAGTGAAAATCGGACCAGGTAGATATCGTAACTCTCAAACAGCAAAAGGAATTTGGATGTATCTCACACATACATTTAAATTGAATCACTACAAAATACTTTCATCTCCACCTCCATGTTTCTGGTTCAAATATAGAGCAAATTTGTATTTCTTTCTTCATCGATCAAAATTATTCAGTGTTCATATTTGAATGCGGGCATTCTTGTTAGTTGGTAAAGATTTGCCCGTCCCTCCATTGTCTGTATGAGATATGACTGATTATAATAATTGGCGCCCAACATGGGGCTCAGCACGTTTTTGTAAACTTTTTTTAATCGCTATTGTGAAAGACTATTAATTTTATGTTTTTTTTTTTTTATTCAATATGTTCAGCGGAGTGCAAAGCTAGAAGAAGTAGAAGCATATGTTGTGTAAGTATTTGTAATAGGGATGCTTGGATAAATTATACACATGTATATCTGTAATTGTTTTTTTAGTGAACTCGAAGCTAAGCTTAAGGACATGACGAAGCAACAACACAAAGACGTAAATATATTTAATATCTCTTTAATTTGCATAGTTGCTAATAGAATATATTATTATTTACAGCGTCGCGCTGAGGCAGCCAATCAACAAGAAATCGAAACACTGAAGAAGCAACTTGAGGAATCACGAGAGTGCTGTGCACGTTACGAAGAGCAAATAGCACGGGATAAACTTTTGCTGCAGGTGCGTTCTGATTTGATAAATAATCTGCAGACCCAAGACTCCGATTGGTCTAGAAAATATGATGAGTTGAAATCTACGGTCAATAAGAAGAGTGAATTGTTACAACAAGTATGCATAAAAATTTGTTATAGTTTTTCGTTAGTTTAGGCCCTTTTTTTTTAAACAATTCGTTTACATTTAGCGTGACAATGATTTATGTGTAAAAAAAGACGAGTTTAATACACTGTTTACAACGCTTGGGGAAAAGCAAATGGAGATCGCACATTACAAATCACTCATGAAACTAATGGAGGAAGATAGGACACGAAGTCAAGTGTTGCGCGTCAAACAGGAAAAGCGGATTTCAGACAGTGACGAAGAGATAGCGACTTTGAAGCGGACTATGTAAGTTTCTTATAGTATACCTACATACCTACATATATACAGCGAAATGCGTCGAGTGTTCCTTAGGGTTTTTGAAGTTATTTTTTATTTTTTTGCTGTCGTTTTTGGGATTAGTTGGTAGAAAAGTTCGCTAGGTTGGTTGAGTGTTAAATGTTGTGCAGTGTATAATTTTAAACCTAATGTGTGCCCTGTAAAAAAAAATTAATAAATTTCATTTCTTAGACACGAACTACTGCTGGGTCAAGAACCTCAAAATCCCAACCACCAAAATAATGTAAACAATTAATAGCTTGCTGCCTTGGTTCCAAAAAAAAAAAAAAAAAAAATGAACAGTAAGTTTGAATAATTTAGCGAACTTTTCATATATCAATATATTTTTTTTTGAAAGTTTTATTTTTTTTATTTGCCGTGCTTTTCGAATCCGAATAAAACCGATATTTTATTAAAATCGGTTGAATATTTTTTGCGTGAAAGGCTTTAACAATCGTCACTCACACACCGAATCCAACACACAAATACTATATGATAGCACGCGAGCAGTATATACGTCGCTATTATATTGGACACTGGCCGGCTACGCTATTTGTAGTTAAGTTCTATTCTGATTAACGCGCGTTAAAATACCATACAAACTAATTCCTAGATTGCGATTGATTGAGTCCACTGCTGGCCATAGAGTGTGACTTCATGCATCAGAAAGTAACATGTTTTCATAACTTCCAGTCAATTTCATAACAGTTGGTTAATTTGACAAGCATGTCCTTAATGATCTCTGTACAAGTTTTCTTTTTCATCGACAAATACATTTTTCCGATAATGCCAAATTAGACGAATGCTTCAGACGCAATAACTTCGCATCTAGTGTAAAATAAAACTTTCAAAAAATTAAATTTGCAATAGACTAACACAAAATATATATCCATCTATTAATAGAAAAGAAAAACATGCAGCAAAACGATATAAAAGAGAGGAACTAAGGAAAATTTTAGAACGAATAGAAAAAAAGAAAAGCAATGAAAAAAAAAAAGAAAAACACGAAAGACACGAAAAAGAAAGACACGAAAAAGAAAGACACGAAAAAGAAAGACACGAAAAAGAAAGACACGACAGAGAAAGACACGACAGAGAAAGACACGACAGAGAAAGACACGAAAAAGAAAGACACGAAAAAGAAAAACACGAAAAAGAAAAACACGAAAAAGAAAAACACGAAAAAGAAAAACACGAAAAAGAAAAACACGCAAAAGAAAATAAATCGAAGAAATAATTTTTGGAATATATCTTGCCTCGGATATGCTCAATTCAAAATTTCAACGATGATGCAAAACTTTGTAAATTAACAAAAACTCCATTCAAACAACGATTTATAATAATTCAAATGATGATGCTAATGATGCTCCAAACAAAATTCCTCAGCCAACGAACCGAATAGCTGCCTTTTACAATTTCTTAAATGCAATTAAATACTGTCCCTCCAACGCTTAAACTATCAAGCAAGTACAAAGAATTAAATAACGAACCAGAGATGACTACATGTACCTACTACGATTTAAATTCAAATCGAAGAACATTCAATCCCAAGTTGTTCCACGCCAAGTTTTGAAAATAGTTCCAATCATGTCTTGGATTAAACCGAAAAAGATAACGTTTAGAAAGGAACCATTCAATGGAGATACAAAGTTTTGTTATATTATAACGGCTTTTTCGAGTATTTACCGCCGCTCGAATGCGAAGCTTGAACTATAAACCATAAGTCAAATACCAAGAATGAAACAACCAAACAGAGAATAACATCATGTCATTCAAAATTTTCCTTTATAAATGTTGGAACTAATTATCGAAATTACTAACAAGAAACAAATGGCTAAAGTATATTTTGGAACCAACCATATTACGGATATGAACTTGGTACAAAGCAAGTATGAAGAATGAAACAACCAACCAGATATTGACTACAAAAATATAACGAACACCGATGAAGAAATGAAACAAATTTTAACGTTATTAATGGTTTTACGCTAACCAATTTAAAGCGTAACCGTTCCAAAAAGAACGCACCTATTTATGTTACATGTTAAAATCTTGTATTCAAACTTTTAATCCACATACATAAGTGGTTACTGTGTACTTTCAAAATTTTATGTATAAATTTTTATTTACCCTTTGGTTTTATATTTTAGACGAAAAAATGAAAAAAAAAAACAAAAAAAAGAGAAAAATTAAAAAAAATGTTTGGCAATATTTTCGGCAGAAACATTTAAAATTCAAATACAATTTTTTATTTATCAAAAAAACACGGAATAGAATATATATCACAGTTCCGTATATCGTATGCGAATCCGTATATAATTCGCAGGCACACATTTAGTCGTTCAGTTTCGCTTTCGAATCGCTTGCGGAAGTTTTGCGCGAAGAATCTTCGATATACATTGCCAAACAAAATGTTCATATGATCAGAACCGTGATACACCTAGAGCGATTCTGGTTTTGTTTGTCTCTTCCGGGCTTTGGAATCAATTTCGTTAGTGAAAGATATATAACCGTAAGATTATATAAATCTATATTCTACGCACCATCTGAACTGCATTAAAAACTATTCACCAGACTAACCAGTTCCCTTCAGTTACAATTTGTTGCAATTGCGAATTTTTATTAAAATGATTGAAAGTTTTTGCGCTTTTTATGTTTGAAGCGCACAATGATATGAAGGTCGATCGGATTTATGTTTTTCACCAAAGAATTGGAACAATCAATTAAGATGTTGTGTCTTTAGATGTATTACAGGGTTAGCACTTTGCTTTATATTGTGAGCATATGTATTTTAATAGCGGCTTTTCTGCTTTTGTTTTTCCGTGATTTAGTGCGGTTTGCTTTGAAGAACTTTTTTTCATATCTTTTGTACAAGGTTGCCAGATTATGTGCACAAAAAAACGCGACATTTAGGAAATTTTCGAATTCGACGTGGTTTAAATGTAGTTATTTTCTTTTTAGTTAATTAGTTGATGGGCAAATATATAAATTTAAATTAATTTCCAACAAAATGTGTAAAGCTCATCGACCTCTAAACGTGTTTTCAAAAATTCTCTATGAAAACATTACTTTGAAGTGTTTTGAAACACAATATGAACTAAAATCCATAATTAGTTTGGTATTTATGAAACTCAAACTCAGCGTAGTTTAGCACATTTAAAATAATGAGAAAGAGTATTTTTTAAGTACTTGGCTATGTTGAAAACGCGTTCACAGTGCTCTGTGATTACTTTTAATCTTTAATCGACTAGGTAACACCTTACTAGTTTTTGATATCGAATACCTGTTGGTTTTCAAAATTTCTTTTTATTACTAGAAAAATTGCTATATATATATATATATATAGTATAATCTGGCAACACTTTATTGTAGCATCTCAATGCATACGATGCCCAGCAATTAAAAAGCTTCTTACTGAGGTTTCGTACTGTATTATCAGTAGTATTGCGTTTAGTCGCATTTTTACATTCGTTACGAAAAGTATCTTAAATTTGAGTGATAATAATAGCTATACCAATACAAATTGACAAACGCGCACAGAATTGTGAATTTTTGGTGGAACATTTGAAGTTTTAATCCTTACTAAAACACAAATGGAAACGTTTTAAAAGTTTTCTATTTCTTTGTGTAAGTTTTTAAAGAATTCATAAAAGTTAAAGATGATAAAAGCAAACTGTAACATTTTACTTTTAAGAATTTGAATGAGCTACGGTGAAGGCTTGTAAAAAGATCTTCGTCTTCTTTGAGTTGTAAAAACATTCAATAAATATCTGCGTAAATAGGGAACCGATTCAGAATTTTCACAATAACAAATCGAGGAATGATACTTATAAAAATAGATATATAATTCTTAGATTTAAGTGGAGGATATATGATCCGCTTCGGATCAAAGGCAGTGAAACATCGAAGATTGGAATTATTTTCTTAAACATCAACTTAATACCTATGTTGTAAAGAGTTTATGCTTTATAGAAATTAGCGTGCGCCTATGTTGACTTATGATGTAATATATTTTATACAAATACTAGTAGCTCCCCGCGACGTTGTACGCGGCCCTCCCCTTACCCCTGCCACAAAAAAATTGGAAGGAAAATCGAAAAAATCCAAAAAGTTTTCTGTTTTAACTTTTTCTGAACATTTCTTTAAAGCGTATCAAAATATGTTATTTATCTAGAAGTTTGTGTAACATTTAAATTTTGAAAACATAATAAAGATAAAAGTAATTCAAAGTTAAATAGTTTGCGAAACATAAGTAGCTAATTTAGATAATACGACTAGCAGCTAACATAAGTTAAGTTAAATCATATCTTTATGAAATCTACGTTCTTCTTGCATATCAATTTCAGCAAACCATTTGATAAGCAACCAGTTTTTGTAGATTAACTCGGTGTTAATGTGCTTTAAAAACAGTATCATATATCTAAACAAGTCTAAATCAGTGACAGTAGTATACTTCGCACCAGTGCAGTTTAAAACGTTGAACTTTATTTCCGGTAACATTTAACCTACCGTTTAAAACGTTCATTAAACTCGTGAGAAGATTTTTGAATTTTATCAATGTCCCAGATGAAGCAATAATTTATTCATTTATTGAACTTATTTATTTAAAATGCTGCAGGTTAATATTCACTTTATCAGTTGAAAATAAATTAATTATAATAGAGCTGGCGCCTGTTAAGCGTAAACAATTAATAAACATTATTAAAGAATTCTTGCATCAAGAAATTTCCAGAATAAAGCGATTTGATACAACGCAAATAATATATAAAACAACGTTTTCTTTCAAACCTAAGATTACTCAAAGAATTTGAATTAAACAAATATGAAATTAAATTTGATAGTGATAAACTTTTGTGTTCTTAGAAAGTTTGTAAGATAGCCGTGGAACAACACATCTAGTATAGTCTTTTGTCTTTTTGATATCTAACCAGCTGACTGCGAGTCTATCTAAGACTCTAAGTTATCGCGTTTGCGTATGGAAACTTAGTATGGATGTTATTTATATAAACCTTGAATTAATAATGAGCGTTTCATACAAGAGGCCGCCACTAGTGTATGAACCAATATTCGAGTTTCCAATTTCTTGCCGCTAAAACCTATTGTCAATGAGCATCTTTGGTAGCTTGTGTCATATGTTTGCAACGTAAACAACAATACAAAATATTGGCTCGAACATGTCGAATTTCGTACCAGATAAAGTGTTTCTACGGGGAGTTGTTCTTCATTACTTGAATATGAAAAAAAGTACGGCCGAGGGTCAACGAATCTTAGTGGAAGTTTACGGCGAGCATGCTCTATCTGAACAATCGTGTCGGAGGTGGTTCGGTCGCTCTAAAAGTGGTGATTTTGAGCTCGAAGATAAGGCAAGGCCGGGCCAACTCAAAAAGTTTGAACACGATGAATTGGAATCATTGCTCTATGTGGACCAATGCCAAACGCTTCAAGAGTTGTCAGAATCATTGGGACTGCATGAGTGACAGTCGGCAAACGTTTAAAAGCAATGGGATTAATACAAAAAGAAACTGGCTGCCATACGCGTTGAAGCCGCGCGACGTCGAAAGGCGATTTTTCGCTTGTTAACAGCTCCTCGAACGCCAAAAAAGAAAGGGTTTTTTGCATCGTATTGTGACTGGCGATGAAAAGTACGACAACCCCAAGCGCAAAAAGTCATTTGTTTTGCCCGGACATTCATCAAATGAAACGATCACGGGGGCGTTTGAGCGGTGAACTAAAGCAAAAACGGCCGGAATACGAAGAAAGGCACGACAAAGTGATTTTGCAGCATGACAACGCTCGGCCACATGTTGCAAAACCGGTCAAGACCTACTTGGAAACGCTGAAATGGTAAGTCCTACCACACCCGCCGTATTCTTCTGTCCCAGCAGAAATTCACTTCATATGAACAATACAACAAATGGGTCGAGGATTGGATTGCCTCAAAAGACGAGTCGTTTTTCCGAGCTGGTATCCGAAAATTTCCAGAAAGAAAAGTTGTGGCCAGTGATGGACAATACTTTGAATATTATATTTGTAACCATTTTTGCACAATAAATCCATAAATTTCGAAAAAAACGCTCATTATTAATTCAAGGTCCCAATATAAATTAAAGCATAAAGGGTATGTCAACTTCAGTTTTAAAGTATTCTTCTTGATTTATGTTTCGCTATTTATATTCTTCTATATGTATTGCCTAAGATATTAAGTTAGTACACAGTTTAAGTTACACTTGTAAATCGTTTTATCTTTTATAGAGCGCAAACACTTTCCACTTCAATAAACAAATAATCTAATAAGTAGAATTGTTATGTGTTAGGCTTGCACAGCTTACTAAAACAATTTAAACAAATAAATACCTTTAACTGGCACAACAACGTAATAAGAAAGCCGGAACTTTCAGTCAGTAAAAATATTCGTGTACAGCTAACCTGGACATCCTGTTAAGCTTATTCGAATATAAACGATGTATTGGAATAGAAATTGTAGGCATAGCTAGAAAGACTACTCTTAAGTTGTTTCATATTTTGCTTTGATGCAGTCTAAATAAATTTTGCACGCCACACGAGAAGCCCCAATTAATTCACGAGGAACACTTCTAAGACTAACGCGTAAAAGTTTGTGTCAGAATTACTTCTTCGAAGCGACGACTACTATCACGTCATGATAACAGATTTTGTATGCAAATTGTCTCTTGGAGAACTTCTGATTCTATCAAGACGGCGCCACAGCTTACACAGCCCGAACCAACATTGCATTGAACTACTCATTTTAAAAAAAAATTTATTTTGACCAGCCATAGCAATCGCCGGAAAAAACTTTTTTCTGTGGGGTTATTTTCAATTCAAGGTCTCCATGGACAAGCCATAGACTCTGGCTGAGCTGAAAGTTTTGCAAATCCACATTAATTCTGCGCTAAATCGATTTAAAAAGTGATTAGAAACGTTAGAGACCCCATAAATTATATTTTGTTACACCCAAAAAGAGTGCGTCGGAGACCTCTTGAATTATGTGTATTCTTGATCAGCTCGATAGAACGAGTCGTTTTAGCCATGTCCGTCTGTCTGACGAGTCTACCAGTTTTCGTCCAATCTTACTAAATATCCATATGCAGACTTTCTGGAGCGGTATTCGTTCAGGAGTCGAAAAAAGACCACCCACAAAAATTAACACTCGTGTCACTGGCTACTTTGCAGTCAAACTTGTCATAATACAAGTAACCTAACCTAATACTGTTCTCGACATTTTGTAATAAATTAGTTTTATACCTGAACCATAAAAAAATTTCCACTTGTACAACAATTAGGCTTCATTCAAAAATTTTCTACCCTAGCAATTACAATGAATTCACACTACGACAAACTAACGCAGCAGCAGAAGTTGAAGCTAGTGATGGAGGAAAGAGTATATGAAGAACAGCACGGTGTAAGCTACACTAGAGAAAATGATGTGGTTCGTAAATTGATAAAAAAGTACTTAAATAAAAATATATACCCAATTATAAATTTGTATTTTCTACTTTCTAAATAGATTTCCATTAGCTGTTCAAGTAACGAAAAACCCAAACGCGAAAAATGGGGCAAAGGCGTTGAATTTCTGTTCTCCTGCATAGCACTCTCTGTGGGCCTGGGCAATGTTTGGCGTTTTCCTTTTATAGCGCTGGACAATGGTGGCGGCGCTTTTCTAATACCCTACATTATCGTGCTGCTGCTCATAGGCAGACCAGTTTACTATCTCGAAGTGATTGTGGGACAGTTCTCCAGTCGTGGCTGCATCAAGGCATTCGATATGGTGCCCATAATGAAGGGTTGGTGAACCAAAAAAGAAATTTATTTCTGTGTACACTAAATTTAATTTGCATTATTTTTATTAAAGGCATAGCCTACGGACAGGTCTATTCGACTGCTTTGGCTACTACCTACTATGCCTGCATTATGGCTATAACTATAAAATATCTACTAGCTTCGTTTGCTGTGGTGTTACCCTGGACTTATTGTTTGAGCGAATGGGGCAGTGGTTGTGTAGCTACGTCGGAAATGCGTGCAAGTAATCTATCGACTGGAGTACGTAGTGTTTCATCGGCAGAGTTATTTTTTACGTAGGTGTAAATATGTAATATATGTAGACTTCATACAAGTTATACTGTTTGGACATTTTTTTGTTACATACTTGATGAATTTTTGAATCAATGACAGCGTTCTTTTTTTTATATTATAGCAAATCAGTGCTGCGCGAATTGGATACTATAGACGATGGCATAGGCACACTAAACTGGGATTTGGTATTGTGTTTGTTGGCAGCTTGGATTGTTATTGGTATTACATTGATTAAAGGTATGTAGATGGCATTTATGGAGTATTCAACTATAATTATATTTAAATCAGGGATACAAAGTTCCGGCAAGGCTTCTTATTTTCTGGCGCTCTTTCCCTATGTCATAATGTTTATCCTGCTGCTGCGTGCTGTAACCTTACCAGGAGCGCTGGATGGTATTATATACTTTTTGAAACCACAATGGCATCAACTATTAAATCCGCAGGTAAACTTATACTACTTTATATTTTATCTACTAAAATGACACTACAACCGTATATTCGGTCATTGTTGCACGTAGGAAGGCGCACAATTTGCTGTATTTTTATGCACGCTGGCGCCAGTTGAGGGCAAGAGTAAGTTTGGTGAGGTCATCACAGACCTTGATCATGCTAACGTAAGCTCGGACTTGCTGCCTGACGCTGTCCACCAATTAACTTTAGTAAAACTTTAGGGCTAGAGCTTCGGTGTTCATCCGAATGAGATGTCCAGCCCAGTGCAGTCGTTGGAATTTTAGGCGCTGGTCTATGTCTACCTCATCATACAGCTCATACAACTCGGGTCGTAAACTCTTCAACTCTAATACGACCAAAAATCTAACGAAGAACCTTTCTTTGTGTGTATAATAGCGTCATCATGCAAATTCAAACGATCTTTGCTGGAATACCAAGTTCAGATAGGACGTTGAAGTACTTCGTGCTTATCGGGGTATCGAAATCGGCTTTATAATTGACAAATATGTTGTGTCTGTCTTTGTTGTACCGCGGTTTTATCCAGAATTAGCCGTAGAGCGAAAATTTTGGTCACTGATCGATATCTTTGGTCTGAAACCAGACTGTTACTGTCCTATAAGTGCATTCGTGTATGGCTCCAGCCGTTTTCATAGTACCCGGATCATAATTTTGTATTAAATTGAAAGGAGACTTAGTTCACGATAGTTCACGCAGATAGCGGGGTCATCTTTCTTTCATAAAAAACCTTGAGATTTCAATCATTGGCCATGCATTCATCGGAACATATTTTGCACATGGACTGCCAACTCTTCACCACCGGTCTTGAATAACACACTTGGCAGCTTATCGGAGCCTGCCGCTTTGTTATTATCCATCTTTTTAATTACTAAGTTTAACTCTTTATAGTACAGTGGCTCTATAAGAAAGCTATCATAAATTAGTGGTTCTAGAAATGCTTCCTTGTTGGTAACATTGTTTACATTTAGAGTAGTGACTTCTCCATATCTTCTGCAATTTTTGTGCATCTGTAACCAGCCTTTCATTTTCATGCCTGCAAATCTTTATTGACTTCACCAACTTTTCAGGTCTGGTATGCTGCCATAACACAAATGTTCTTCTCCCTAGCTATTTGCTTTGGCACATTGATTATGTACGCTTCCTTCAATGATTTTCACAAGAATATACACAAGTAAGTAGTTTACTATCGTAGATATTTATTATAAAACTTAAACTTACTATAATCTCACTTACAGAGATGTCATCATTATAACCTCCATCGATTCTCTAACCTCCTTACTCGCTGGCTGCATTATTTTTGGCATACTCGGTAATCTAGCCTATGAAACTGGCACCAGCGATATTTCAGAGGTTGTTAAAGGTGGCGCCGGCTTGGCCTTCATCTCGTATCCGGAGGCTATAGCCAAATTTAAATATCTACCACAGATGTTTGCAGTGCTATTCTTTTTTATGCTCTTCATACTCGGCATTGGTAGCAATATTGGCATGACTTCGTGCATCATAACCGCAATCAAGGATCGCTTTACACATCTACCCTATTGGCTGCTGGCTACTGCAGTCTCCGTTGTAGGTTTTCTCTGCGGTTTAGTCTATATGACACCCGGTGGTCAATTCATTTTGAATCTTGTCGATTTCTATGGTTGCACGTTTATAGCACTTGTTTTAGCTATAGCTGAACTGATGGCCATTGCTTGGATTTATGGTGTTAAGCGCCTATGTCAGGATATTGAATTTATGTTGCATGTGAAGACGAGCTTCTATTGGCGCATTTGTTGGGCGTTTATGGCGCCGGGTCTAATGTTTCTGGTGCTTGTCTATATGCTGCTTACATATGAACAGTTGACCTATAAAGGTGCATCGTATCCGGAAATGGCTTATCTGGCCGGTTGGCTTATCTGGGGTTTCGGTGTGTTACAGCTGCCATTTTGGGCGTTCTATACAGTTTGTCAACAGCCGGGTGCTACGTGGAAGCAGGTTGGTTAAAATGATTTGTTTGCCTAGAAATTTGTACAGCTGAATATTTTATTGCAGAAATTTCAACAAGCTATGCAGCCGACACACAATTGGGGTCCTATGGATGCGAAAACTTTAGAGCAATATTTTGAATTTCGTAAGCGTTCGGAAAATAGTGAAATGAAATGGAGTAGCCTCTTTTTGGATAATATTATGGGCTGAATTTTGTTTTTAAGCTTATAAGTATTTAATAAGTGAAATTTGTATGTACTTCAGTATAGTATTCTGTTGAGAAGTGTCTAAAAAAAAGTAAGCTAAAGTAAGCTAAAAGTGTGAGTATAATAGATCTGCTAAGGTTACAGTGGTTAGCATTCAATAGTATGCAATATATAAATAGGTAAGTTCAAAACATACACACCCTTTTCAACCCCAACCCCTTAAACACAACCAATTTTTTTGTTGGCAAGGTTGTGAAGGTTTTTTTTTTCTATAGTATTGCGTGTAAGGTAGGCAACAACAAAGACCTGAGTTCTCTCAGCTCTCTCAAATAGCTTAAAAGCGCGATTCAAGAATTCTTTATACTTTATATTTACTAAAACTTTTATTGAAACAAATTTTCAGATTTTGAGGCGAAGGAGATTTCTGTCTCACCCCCTTCTATAGTTTTGAAAGACTTATAATTTAAAAGAAATTCACAAAATACCATTTCATCTTGAAAACGTAAATACCCTTATCACTTAGTATTAAAAAACATTCCTCAGCACTAAGTTAAAATTTTAAATTGTTTATTGATTTCATTCATTATGCATTTTTGTTGTTGTTAATCTTTAATTAAAGCTTAGTTAAAATATGAAAATTTATTAATTATACATAGGTACTAATTTGTTCTTTGTTAAATTATTTTTTATTTTATTTTTATTTATTTTTTTTTTGCTATGCAATAATTATTGTATTTATAAGTTTATGTCAGCGTTGGACACTGTTGCCAATGTAACGAAACACTCGACTCGCGAGTGCGCTTGTTCTAACTCTTTTCACTCGCGAGTTATGTGGCGCCCAGCACTGCTTTTTATGTTTCATTGTTTTTTCTTTGTATAAATCTATTTTTTTTATACAAATCAATTGATATAAGCAATATATTGAAAATAAAAATAATATTCTACGTTACTTCTTAGTAATTAAGCGAATTTGAAATATAATATATTTATATACTAAATCTTAATATATTCAGCTATGCATTTATTTTGGGCTTATTTGCTGCTCGTTGTGTACAAAATTGTTATCTTTTGAAGTATATTTTGGTTTGAAGATTGTAAATTTTTTATTTTTAATTTATATTTATTCATTGAATTTACATAAGTATGCGTCTGTCAATGCTTCAATTTTGATTTTGTGTTTAAATTAGAAGAGGTATACTTTTTAAATGTACTTTAAATGTACTACCAAAAAATCTACGAAAATGAGCTCAAAAACATAATGAAATAATAAATTTACTCGACCAAATGATTTTAGAAGAAGCAACCTTCCAGAAAAGAAAAAAAAGTTTGTGGTACTACAATGAGGCTTTTTTGGCCAATGTGTTGGTGACCGCTATACTCAACATAAACTAACCAAGTATGTTATTAGACAACCAAGTCTCTTATTTACAGAAATTAAAAAATACAAAATCTAGAAAGAAGTTGCTAAATTTGGTATAATTTGTTCTACATTTTCGTTAAACGAAGCATTTCTTTTAGAGAGAGAGAGAGAGAGAGAGAGAGAGACACTTCTTTTAGTGCGATTTTAAGCATTTAATTTAGAAAATTAGGTTTCCGAGTGTATCGTAGTATATATGCAACTGTACGACATGCTACACTTACAATTTAAGCCACTCCAGAGCTTCTAGTAAACCCAATAAGCAAGCGCATTTTTCTTGCTAACACAAACTCTTAACTCCAAATATGTAAATTGATTTCTTTAAGTGTATAGGTATACTTTCAAGTAGTAGCAGCATTTGTTATAATAATTTATACTATGTAATTTGACTGTTGCTAGTTATAGTTCTATTTTTATTTTATTATTAATATTTCTCTGTTATTTATCACAGCACTTTTTGATTTTATTGTGCAAAAAGTTGAACATTTTTGTTGTTGTTGTTGTTGTGTATAGAACTTTTGCAGTGTAGTTTATTTACATTTAATTTCTTTATTTGTATTAAGTAAATTTAATATTAGTTTATATTAAATTAAAAAAATTACAATTTTAGATGAACTTTTACATTAAACGTATTAATGTATGTGAGAGGAGGAGAGGGTCGATTAAACGATTTAAATCAATTTTAATTGTTGCATAATCGATTGTTGATTTGTATTATAGAATTGGAAATTCGATTTTGTGACACTTCCATTTTCTGTAACAAAATTGGTTGATTTATTATTAATTTGCAATTGTTGGTCGTAATCATCCCACTATAAATAATCGTTATTATTTTCCGATTATGCATATTCGCTTGATTTCAATAATCGAATGTAGGCTTTTTTTTTCTTTTATTTTATTTACAATATATCTGGGGATAATAAGTAAATTTTATAAGCGATGATAATTACAGAGGATTTTTACATGTTGGCATATGAACTACCACTCTTTAGGTGGCCTAAAGGGACGGTCGAGTGGATGATGTCTTTTCAAACGACGACGGTGCTGGCTATTGTCGAGCAGGTTTACAGCCAAAGGGTTGCGGTTTCGAGCAAGTCTGTCAAGGTACTTCTGGCTGAATCTTTTCACTTCGGCGGTGACACTTGGAATGCCATGGATCCTTATGGATCACCTGATTCTTAACGAAATATGGTGCTTTGACCAATCTTCGCAAAGTAATGTTTTGTAATCGTTGTAGTAGTATTTCAATGTTGGATGTTGAGGCTGTGCCCCACAGCTGAATTCCATAAGTCCATATGGGTTTGAGTAAGTCCTTATAGAGCAGGAATTTATTTCTCAGATTCAGTCGAGATCTGTAGCCGAGCAACCAGTTCATCTGCCGGAGTTTCAGACAAAGCTGTTTTCTTTTAGATTTGATGTGCTCTGACCAGGGAATGTAGTTGAATGCTGCAAAGTTCAAAGCATCTTTCAATAATTTAAAATGCTTTTAAAAGCTCATATGCGTGTTTTGGATTGGTCGAACAGTTATTTTATAGTTTTCTCACTGTGCACAACTATTTTTTTTTTAGTTTTGTTTGTTTGATTAACACATATAGCTTCATACTCGTAAGTATACATATGTATCATTTTGGAATTACTTATGGTACGATATATTGATTTAGGCAACAAGTTTCGAACACATTGAAAGAGACGTCGAACAGCCAATGAATTTGATACGATTACGCAGGTCTACAAATACCGGGGTCATGTCAGTTGTTGGAAAGCTAAGGGTCATTTCCGATGTAATTTGCTGCGTAGAATTTGAATTCGGGGTCAGGATATATTTCGTAACTTCGAATAGCCATAACTTTGCGAAAAATTGATCTCTTGAACTATTAAATTAAAGGATAGAGTGATACTAAATGATGTAACTGGAGAGACAGACCACAAACATTTTTTGCACACTGTACATAACCTCAAAAGTAGGAAAAAAAAAACGTCGTTTGTCGGGAACATAACCTCAAATATCTCTAAATTCTGACGTGAATTGATCCTTAGCTTTCCAACAATTAAACCATGTTAACCTGTGTGATTAGGCAAACAATAAGAGTCGATCTAGCCATGTCCATTTGTGTATCGAACCGTCTTACATTGCGTCGAAATCCAAAAAAGCTAACCAAAAATCCAAACTGTCATGGATTATATGTTTCTGAGGTCGCTGATTACAATAATTATCTGATGTTAAAATTTCTGAAAAAAAAAAAACATTAGGTATACAGTGAGGTTAGAGTTTGCTGACTGCGAATTTGCTGTAAAATTTTGCCGAAACTGAATTACGGAAAAAGCCTTTCAACCGCTCTGAAACTTGGTACAAAGTGTGATCTAAAAATAACCGAACTTTTAATTTAAATCATAGAACACATAGTGGCAACTATTAAATATTGGCTGTGTTCGAAAGGTACATTTTTCTTCTTTCAAAAGCAGCTAAGTTCATGCTAATCGTTTGATAGGTTACAAAATGACACACGTTTTAATAACAGCAGTTTTTGTAGTTTTGAAACATAATAAAATGCTTGTTTTATTTTATAGCTAAAAAGTTCGGTTATTTTTAGATCCACCGTGTAAGTGTCTGCTGCCAACTTATTTTTTACACTATATGTTCTATATTTTATGGCAGAGTGTTTTTATTTTTGACCTACATAACTTTGTGTGCGAGTGTATCAGATTAAAAAAGAAGTGAGTACGAGCAAATTGTGTGTTGTTTCCTGCATGATCTCTAGAGCTAATTTCTTATTATATATTGTATATATGCATATATCTTTATACTATATTAAGTTTTCAATGCAATTCTACTTATAGTACTAACATTTTAATCTCACTTTAGCTAAAATTGACTAATTTTGCTAGCGTTTTAGATTAGAAAAAATTCAGCGATACATATGAAAAAAACTATTTCAGTAAACTATTTTTTTATTATTATTAGTTTTTACTAAAATATTGCAATTTTTTTGTTAGTAGTTAGCACTTTGATCTAAAATGGAAGTTTTGTTATATATGTATATGTATTCTATATATTTTTAATTAATTAATTAATTATAAATAGTAATCAAGTCAAGTTTTAACTAGTTTATGTCTTTATTTCATTTTGTTGCTGTATTCAAATTAGTAATTCTTATTAATTTATACTAGATATGGTCCTATTAATTGAGTTTATACGATTTTAACAATTTTGTTTGTTTAATATCTAAAAGATTTAATCGCAGGATATGAGTACCTTGAGTATATTGTCTACATGATATTGCCTAGTTGCAGTTGCTTCTTTTAATTATTGTTTTTCAAAATTTTTTAAATATGCTTTTCTAGTATAGTAAGAGTATGAAAGTCGAGTTTTGAATCACGTTTTGTTGCTTTTAGTTGTGCAAGAGATTTTTCATTTTTTCTTATTTTTCTTATTTTGGTTTTTTTTTTTTTTTTGTTTTAATTTATAATGTTTGTTTTTTAGTTTTAAAGATTTCAAGTTAGAATTTAAAAATCACGACGAAACTTTGTGCAACTTTTGTTCTATTTACAATATTATGCATTTTTTTTTGTGTGTTATTTTTTTTTGTTAAGTTTCTGTATCAAAAAATATACACTTGTTTGAAAGTTAGAACGGCATCTACATAGCTTTTGGCAACTTGGACACAATACGTTTCGATGCTCTAGAATGTCTGTATGGGTCTATAGAGTCCTGTATAGCCGCATAGACGCGCACGCAGCGCCGGAATCAGAAAGGCAGCAGATGAGATGTCCTTCAGCAAATCTGCGCATTCACAAATTAGTAGATACATCTTATCGCCCTTCTGTGAAGTGCTTTTATGCAATGCAATGCGACGTAGACCAGCAGCGCGTGGTAAGTATCTGCAGAAAGTAAAAAAAAAAAGAAATATTCGAATTAATAATGTGGAAATTTAGTCAAGGCAACAACAACAACAACAACTTACCTGTATAACATTCTGGCGCCTGTCCAGTATAACCAATTCTTTTCGAAACGTTCACCATCGTCACCCTCGAAGACCTGTGCGAAAGTCAAGTTGAATTAAAATTAAATATTTTATGAGCAAAAAAAAAAAAAAACAGCATACAATAAACTCATGCATTTATTGTAGTTATGCTTGCCTTGAACACGCTGATGATATAACCAGTCGCCGATGTTTGAGTTTTCTTGAAGCTGCCAGCTTCATTTGTTGGCAGCACCAATGGTGGTCGGCATATTGCAGCCACTTCGCTGTATATATCTAGTGTATGTGCGGCAGTGTATCTAAATATGAAGTAAAAAGATATTTTAAATGTAATTTGAATTTTATATGAGAGAATACTGTAATGCTACGTACTACGTAGTAGAAAGTAATATGTACTAAAGCAGTAACTAGTTCACAGTTATTCCACACACACACACACACACACACACACACACACACACACACACACACACACACACACACACACACACACACACACACACACACACACACACACACACACACACACACACACACACACACACACACACACACACACACACACACACACACACACATACACACACACACACACACAGATTTAAAATTGAAGACCACTTATAATACACAACTAGTTTTAATATCTCGCCTAACTGTTTTTATTTAAGATGATATCGTATACATAACCAAAGTGAGTATAGAAGTCTTAATGTGTAACTTTTTTTTGCTCTATTTTCAACGACAGCTACATTTTTACTATAGCCAAAAATAAAAACTCAAAGCCTCTGACAGCTTTATCACCGATGCTGTAAGCTGTCTGTGAGTATGCGTTTTTTTTTTATTTTTTATGATTTGAGTCTTATTTGTGACTGAATATGTATGAACAATTTGTATTAAAATTCAATTTTGATTGGTGGAACTTTTCACTTATTAAAAAGCCGTATGGCGATTCTCTGGGCCGGCATTTATTCAGGATCTTGATGTCGGAATGCCATGCCCTCTTTTAGAGGTATTTTTTATGTATTACAAGCGGTTTCAAATTAAATAATGTGCACTAATTAGATCTCCTTACACTCGAAGTAATGGAAAGTAAAAATTATATAGATATAGATTGCAAGATACCGAGTCGACAAGTAACAAGTCTATACTTATAACGTGTTGTAATTCAAGGCAGGCGTGGCCGAAGTATAACCGGGAAAAACTCTGTCTCAACTTTGGATGAGTATAACAGATGTAGCAATTTTAATATGAGTAGTAACAGGAGATTGTCTCCTAGAGAATATTGCGAGGGCCTCCTCACAAGACTTTTGCAGAAGATGTAATAGCTGTGGGAACCCGAAACCGTCCATCAGCTTCTATGTCACTGTTAAGTCCCTGGTGAACTACTTCTCAAATGACATATCTGAAACTTTTAAGCTAGATGAAGAAGTATGTAAAATATTCTTATTGGTTGTAAAAGGAGAGAGTTCAAAGTCTCAAAGCCGATTCATGAGGTATCACGAACTGCTGTGTCGGTGTTTGTAATTCAAACGACCATTTCAAACTAATCGAATCTTGACAGCTAACAGTTAAACTGCTTCTTAATGACAAACTTTCATTTAAATTCGCTTATAATACACAACTAGTTTTACAACTGATATCTCGCGTAACACTTTTCGTACAAGTAACTTACTTAAGAGTTTTTGGCTCGAATTTCGAAAGTGATGAAATACGCATATCCGAGTAAAAGTGCGACGGATCCGTTTGCTGCGTATTTAATAAATAATACGCTATGAAAGGAAATTCAGCTGTAAGTAACGAAAGTTTAGTTAGAACTAATAATAATTTTAAAATTTATTTTAAGCTTACAATTCTTTTCCATATTGGCCAACAGCATTCCACCCACTGCAGTATTTGCCTGTTGCACCTCATTAAGCAATTCGGAAGCAACAGAGCGTTGCTTGAGCATTGGATGCGATAGCGGTGATTCCAGTACAGGATCGATAGGTTCCAATGGACTCATTAGATGTACAAGTATGCATAACTTCGGATCGGATACTTCAAGTACGCTCAACGGACTGGTGGCTTTGCCATCGGTCGAGAGTGCGGGTAACTGCAATATTTAGCAAAATTAATATGCAAAATACACTGAAAACAAAAAAAAAATGTATAAAATACAAACCGGTATGCTGCAGGAAAAACGTTTGCACCATGGCACAGGTATAATGAAACAATCGCGATCGAGTGTTGCCAATGAGATCGGTTCGGTGCGTGTTGAGCCAGCGCTGCCACCACCACCAAAATTAACTGTAAAGTTTATGACAAGTGTTAGAAGTTTAGTTGAAAGTGTAAAGGCAGTTTGTTTCAAATAAAAAATGTAAATGAAATCAGTAAGTATAACAATAATTAGAGAAATAAAAAGCTTTTGTTTTACTAGTTTTATTCGCTAGTTTTACTAAGTTAAAGTTGGTACTCAGAGCGCTTAAGGCTTATAAACAATATTTGACTTTAAAAGTAATATAAACAATGTTAATAGCTTAAGAGTATATTGCTAGAAATACTGAAAGCTGCTAATAAAACATAGGCAATACTAAGTTTGACTTGAAAGCTTGTGGTAAGCTACAGTGTTGCCACTTGTATGTAATAAAGCGCACAGTGCAACGCTGCATGCTTCTAAGCGTAAGCTTTAAAGCTTTTCTTCTTGTTTATTTTACATTCTTAAACATGTCTAGCTTTCAGTATTTTCACAGAAACTCAGAAACTTAGGACAGAACTAAAAAAAAACTACAACGAAAAATTAAAGAAACTACAAAACAGCAAGACAAAAATATATATACTTTTTTGTTTAGAAGATTAGCACTACATTTAATTTATAGAAAACAAACTCAAGACAGAATTTATGAAATTTATAAGGTTTAGTTATATTACAAAATAGGTACAAAGTAGGTAGGGATAGTACAGTGCTTTAGTGTGTGTTTGTTTTTGTTTTAATTTTTGGTATTTTTTTTGGATGTAGGTAGAGGAAACAGAAAAAAGTATTTTATTGTAGGTATTTTTTAGGAATTTTAGGCTAGAGTGCATAGTATGGTGCTACGGAGTTTTTCTTTTGAAAATTTTCCGAAATTAGTTCGATAGCCGTTGTACTGAAGTTTTTTTTATTTTTTTTTTTAAATATTTTTCTTGAGCAGCATAGAACGGTGAGTGTTGTGAGATACAAATGTAGCTAGTAGATAGTAGTTTATGTAACTCAAACCTTGCCTGACGCCCGACGGTTTTGTTGTACCAATACTGAGACCGTGGTTTGTTGTATTCGCAGGTGGTAATTGTGGCGCTGTTGTTGTATATGCTGGCGGGCTGTAATTGTTGTACGGATAGGTGTTGAAGTTGGAGTTATAGTTGTTACTATTGCCACCGTTGCTATTCCAACGCAGCAACGATACGGATGGCTTACGATCGACTAAAGGCTGCGGTGCATCCACTTCATAGGATATGGGTGGCAGTGTAAGGGATGAGGCGGTACTGTAATTGTGTACTTGGTACACCTGATAGAGCGCTACATCGTTCTGTAAATTTTGATGTTGATTTTGATGAGAGATTGGAGACTTCAAATAATAAACTTGTTGCTGTTGTTGTTGTTTTTTGGTTTTGTGCGCTTAAGGATATTAATTTAAGTTGAATCACTGCAGCAGCTTTAAGGGATTTTAGCTAGGTTTAAAAACTTGGGACTTGGTATGTGTTTGCTGTGTTCATTTAACTGCTGGAGGTTTTTTTTTATAGCCTCGCATGTTTTTTTTTTTACAGAAAACTAGACATATTCATATGGTATTAGTTTGCTGCAGCATTAAAATTATATAAATTTGTTGTTAATATCGATTTCACATACACACACAGATACACATATACTCATATGTGACCTCTCACTTTTACTTGGTGGTGTACTCAATACACACATACGGACATACATACATACAAGGGCATCTCGAAACAAAGCATACTACTATATAACTTACATTGTCGTCCAAAAAAAGTTGTTATTGTCAAGCCAACTGGAAATTAGAAGATTAGCAGCGCACAGACGACAATTTCTAATGTCAATTTCTACATAAAACTTTTTAATAATCATTCAATAGGTTTCTACAAGTTTAAATGCCTAAAAATGTGCAACGATTTTTTTCTTTTCATTTTTTTTAAACTTTCTTCTGGTTTTTTTTTTTTTCATCGAAGCTGTTTTGCATAAGGCAATTTATATAAAGAAAGAAAGATAGATAGGCAGAAACATAGGAGCGATATAGAGAGAGAGAGAGAGAGAGAGAGAGAGAGAAAAGAAGACAGAGAGCAAGTGAAAAAAGATATTTCCAGTTTTGGTTTATAGTGCTAGGCTAGGAAATTTAAATAGGTTAGCAACTATCTAGAAGCTAAGTAACTAAGAACAGTTTATGATAAGTGTATGAAATATTAGTATGAATGATCTAATTATCACATAACATCATATTAGGTTTAAAGGTACGCTACAGTTTACTTTTCCTAATTAGAAATTGGATCGAAGCAGAAATAATTATAGGTTATTCACACTGTGCAACATCTAACATCTATACGCATATGGTTTTGTCGTGTCGAAATTTCCTCATCCATTCCAACATCTCTGTAGGATATTCGCTATCCCAGACAGTTTCACTCGATACTTTTCAATTACATCCCTAATAATACTGTTGTAGTCGGCTTGCTAGGAGTTCGTGAGATAGGTCTATTTTACTTAATTTGGGTACGCTGAATTCAGTGGCGATAACCGTTTAGTCAGATTTAATTTTTAATTTTAAATTTTTTTTCTTCCAAAAACCGAAAATTTTTAAAATTGTATCCTGTATCTCCGAATCTAGCAGAGATACGGAAAATGTAATCAAATTTCTCCAAAAATGTGCTCAGTGTGAGTTGCCTACCTTACTACAGATTAAAGATACAGAAAAATTATATCGTTATAATGTATCTATATGTATCGATATATTGAAGGCGATATTTCAAGGGGCAACCTTATAATTTCGCTATTTATTATTAAGTTCCATAAATCAAACCAAGATATGCTCTCGATTAAGCATCAAATAACTGTGTCTTGTTTCAATACTGAAATGTGGAAATTGTTTTGAGATCAATAACCACTGAAGGGCACCACTTTTAAAGGTTCCCAATATTGCATTTTTCTTAGAAACCATGGAACCAACTACATTTAAATTTTGAGCAATCATTAATTAATCATCATTAATTTTAAGTATGACAGCCAATCAAAGCAGAAATAAAAGGCAGACAGACGGACAGAAGAAGTTTAACTCATTTTTCAGTCATGAGCATGAAATGAAGCTTGACCATATTCCATTTACGTAACGCCAAGCACAACTTCGAAGTTCAAAGTTGTTACACGATTGCGTTTGAGATCCAAGTTATGCAGCCATCTGCTTTCTTTGCGTCTGTCGGCCGTTTATATGGTTACGAAATAGAAATTTAATGATGCAGATTGCACAAAATGAGAAAATAGGTTAGTGATAGATGGTACTTGAAAGAAATAAATTTGTGTTTAAAACTAACTATGTAGTATTATTTAACATCAGTTTGGATACTTCTGTGATTGCATATCGATGTGAATGTTACTGACTTTTTGCTATTTTTTTAACTCTCATTGACTCATGTACTTCTTTGTCACTTTTGTACAGACAATTTTAATCTCAAGTCATTAAAGCTTACATTAAATTTAATTTTCTCTAGCAGCGGAAAGAGCAAATATGTAGTTTGATGAGCTAAATTTGGTTTATTTTGTCATACCAAAACCTTTGAATGATATTGAGGTTGATTCTATTTTTTATCAAAATAATATTGATTACATCATTAAAATTATTTTTGCTTCTAAGAATATCGCTTACTAATTACAGTATAACCATGTTATGCTTAAATAAGTGCCAACTGTTTCACTGGTCTCGTTCAAAATCCAAAAATAGCAAATAGCGAATTCGTTTATTAATGATGCTAATACATCATTCAGCGACAAATTAATGAAAGGAATGCACTACTACAAGTAGATTAAATGTCTTGTGCTATTTTGATTAAATGGCAATATATAGATTGGCAGAACTAACTAACTGACTGACTGACTGAACTGAGTGAATTGAACTGTCTAAATTATACAATGGAGAAAAAAAAATGAAAGAACGATTGTAAGTTGTTTGTACTCTCTAATGAATTGTAGACGACAAACTCGAACAACAGCAGAACAAGAAAAAACAAAACTGAATTGATGAATTGAATATTCAGCAGAGATGATGCATGAGGGGAGCAGAAATGTTCTGATGTACTTGTTAATCGAATGCAAAATTTGAGCACCAAGTTGTGGTGCTATACTCAATTCTATATATTGAAGTTTTGTCTATAAGCTGCACACAAAAGCGAAATGAAATTGTATGAAATTTGCCTACCTTCGCCCACCTCATAGCCCGGGCGATTTGGTGAGAAGAAGAGATGTGTACGATAGTGTATCTCCTCCGGTTGTTGTACCAGACCCATGTCACGTGAACGTTTGGTGCGATTTGCTTTGGATTGAAGTTTACCACCGCCACCGCCGGATTTGCTGGCGCCTTCGCGAAAGTTCTTACGAAACATTAAATTCATGTTGAGTGGCTAAGTTGGTGACCCCGACAACGACAACGACGACGACGACAATGGCGAAGTGTATGACTTCCGATGTGTTGGGTGGTTTTTGTGGTTGTTGATATTGAGGTTGATGGTGGTGGTGTTGGTGGTGGATTCGTTTCGATTTACTGTGGTTCTTGTGTAAATGGTGCGTTTTGTGTTCTGATGTTTAAGTGATTTTTTTTTTTTTTGGAATAGCACAGTAGTCGCCTTCGTCGTTTTGTGTCCTAATGTTGCTGTGTTTTTGTATTTAAGTGTGTTTATAGTGTGTATATACTATCTAACTAATTACTAAATAAATACTATTATATATATAATGTATACGATTTTCAGTATTTACTTTGCTATTAATTGTTTGTGTATATAGATTTGTATTTGTATTTGCACAATATTATATAATGTATTTAATTTTGTTTACATTTTGTTTTATTAACTTAATATATTCATTCATATTCGATTAGACGCTCCACTTTCACCATAACATTTTGTCGTTTTGTTGACAATTTCATTGTGGTATATTGTTATAAATAGACGCAATTAAGTATATACATTTATGGAGTATTTGTTTAATTTTGTGGTTTAACATTTGATTGCTTAGTTGTGTGAGTGTGGTTTTTAGATAAAGCGAAATTTATGTGGGTTAAATAGATTTTAGTTGCATAAAAATGTCATTGATAGCGTGCGTAATTATAATTAGCAGTTTTTAGTTGTGTTTTGTAGCTGGAAAGCACTTTACAGTTAAGGTTTTATAGAAAACAAAACTATTAAAAAGCTGTATACACAATATTTTTAGCTGACAGTGCTGCAAATGCTTGAATTGAACATTCACACGTAGACAATATTCACCTTACTGTATTTCACCACACTTATTACTGTTCAATTTAACGTTACTTTCTTAATGCACACGAGTTACTTGTACAGAAGTTCCGAATTAAGTAAAAAATCAAATACTACTTCGGTTTTTATTAAAAATTTCTGTATTTAAAATACGCACAACAATTATACAGGTAACACAAAATAAACTTATAATATACTATAAATGACTCCCACAGCGCCTCAGAAAAACCGCTTAAAGCGACACTAACCAGTTTAGACTGAATTTTCTTTTTTTGGCAACTGCAAAACACGCAAAATTTCTGGTTTATCTTTTCTAGTTTTTCGTTGGATTCCGTTTATTTGTGTTGAAATGCATATATATATACAATATAATTAAAATTACGCCAACACAAAAATAAAAAACAAAATTATTATTTGCATAGAAATAAAACTCAAGAACGTCACAAAGGAATAGCGAAAAAGGAATTACGAACTAACAATGAGTAGTACAACAAATTTTAGCATAGACAAAATGACTAAAGTTTTGCTTTTTGCAAGTTGCTCATACCATGTACTCAAAAATTAGCACAACAATCGGTTGAGACGCCGCATAAATAATTTATACACGATTTGTTTAACTAGCATACTGAAGGGATCTTCAATAGGTATATCCGAACGTTGATAGGCTATTTACTCTGTTGTTTCAGTTGGCAACGCTGTTGATGTTTGTGTTTCGTCGTAGTCACCATTTTAGCATTTTTACATTTACGTTCGCAGTTTGGGCGCTGAAATAATTGGAAACGGTTCCAAATTTTGGCGAAAAAAAAAACATCTTCAGTGTTGAAGTACATTTTTGGTTCAACGGCTACGTGAACAAGCGAAATTACCGCGTTTGGGAGAGTCTAACCCACAGCCATATGAAGAATCTCCATTGCATTCGGAGTAAATTACTATTTATTGTGAATGTTGGACAAGAGTCGTCATTGAAACATAGATCTTCCGAAACGAATATGGACAGATGGTGACTGTCAATGGCGGTATCGGATCAACATAACTAACTTTTATTGGCCTTAATTGAATGAGATGGACCTGGACGACATGTGGTTCCAAGAAGACGGCGCAATGTGTCACACATCAGTGGTGACATTGAAGTTATTAAAAGAGATGCGGTTTTTTCGGAAGAGTGCAATGTAGGTCCTTAGAATTTTTCTTTTTCTGAAGCTACTTTAAGTCAAACCAACAAACCAACAAGTGACCAAATGAAGAACAACATCATTTAAAACATTGGAGATCTTTAGGTCCAATTATGCAACAGAGTTATACAAAATTGGACTTTTTGGATCGAGTCCTGTAAACGAAACCGCGGAGACAGACCTCTTCAATGATATTACTTTTAAATAAAATGTTATTGAATGTACTTTAAGCAGCAATAAAGTTTTCCGTCTTTTCATTCAATTTTAAACTTCCAACACGCTTAATGGAAAACCCTTCACCAAACTCTAACAATTTGGTATAAAAGTTTCCTGCAAAGTTGCTCATGTAAATGCTTCAAAAAGTAGTGAGCAAGTAGTATGGAGCACACAAAATAATAGGCGAATGCAAAACAAAAGTGTTGCTCCTTTTTTTTTTTGCCGCAAACGGAAGCGGAAATGAGCCATTTCCGTCCGAAGCAGTTTGAAATTTACTCAACGCGAAAGTGTAATCAACGACAACAGCACACTTCTGTGTTTGAACAAACACATGGAGAAACTCTTTTGTCGTTTGTAATTACATATAAGTGGATTGCAAAGCTTATATGAAGTTTGCTCCTTACTGCATGTGTTTATTTAATTGATTTAAGTTGAAGTTCGAGTATTATTGTACTTTGTGTAATTTTGCTTTTATTGAAGTCATTAATTGCACACTTAAACAATTAAAATACGTTTGTCGTTGACATATTTATTGATTAAATATTATGGAATAATAAAAAGTTGAAGTTTATAGATGTAGTAGGCGTTGGGAGTCAAGCATAATGTTGGTTGGTGATGATTATGAAGTTTGTGCATAAAAACTGTCTACATAATTTATTTGAATAGGTGCTATAAATTTAATACTTATGTTGTAGAAAGTTGAGAAATTGTTTGAAATATATTTACAAGCGCCTGCAGCAGTCATGGTTTGGGCTGCGATAACTGCCACAGGACGCTCAACACTCGCTTTTATTGAATAGCGCGTAAAGGTAAATCAACAAATCTAGCTTAGATTTTAAACGATGCTTTGTTATCTTGGGCATGTGTAAATCATTGGAATGTAGAAATCGGTAGAAATCATTGGATGTTTCAACAAGACGCGGCACCATCCCATAATGCCAGAGAAACCGAACGTTTTCTGACAAGATAACGTTCCCAGCTTCATGTCTTCACAACTATGGTCAACATATATCCCAGACTTAAAGCCAATGGATTTTTCCATATGGTTCAAGATGTAGGCCAAAGTATCAACTAAATAATATGAGACGGTCGGCGCCCTAAAGATTTCTCTGAGAGTGGGAGGCCAAAGTATAAACTAAACAATATGAGACGGTCAACACAATATTAAATATTGCTCTTCGCCGAGTATGGAACAAAATACCATCGTACCACATTCGTGCAGCGTGTGTAGACTTCCCGGACAAACTCCTATCAAATGCTATTATCCGCGCTAAAGGTGACTACAGCATTTTTAATTGGTAACACCTCGAGCGTCGACATCTTAAGCGGTCTGTCACGCTTCCTTCTGCCTCTTACATACAAACTGAACAAACTTACTATACCCTTAGGCTCTAGTGCAGGGTATAATTATAAGCAACAAATTCACCTTTCTTGCTAAATTCTTACATACAAACTGAACAAACTTACTATACCCTTAGGCTCTAGTGCAGGGTATAATTATAAGCAACAAATTCACCTTTCTTGCTAAATTCATGAAACCATATTTGTGACCTAAACAACTCCATAAATAAGTGTTTAAATATGTCAAAATGCTTTTCTTAAAACACAGCTCAAGAGCTAAAACTATTTTAGAAAAATCTCTCGGCCATAATTTCTAGTTCCAAATAACAATTGAAATAAGAAATTAAGCTTGACAATTACTGAAACAATCCATTACAAAAATTCGCACACTGTAAAATAAATCAAAGTCAAACTGCAATAATTTGCATATAAAAATAAACATTTGCAATAAAATTCTTCGAGGAAATTAGCAAAGAAAAAGCCATAAATCATGTTTACACATCTATTCAAAATTTGACAAAGTGGTACCAAGAACTAAACGCACAATGAAATATTATAAGTATATATAAAATATTTATTTCTATATCTCTACGACGACACGAAACGTCAAAGCGTCTTTAGAAACTGAGAGCAAGAACCTAAACGAGCAGAATGTTTATAAATTATATATGTTTTATAGCATTTTTAGATATAGTATTTTTGAACTACCTCGGGGGACAAAACAAAGCAAATGACATTGAACTACAATATAAGCGAAATGATGTTGAAAACTTTGTAAACACGTGTGCGGCATAAGATACACAGACGCTGCTTAAGATACTTTGCGCTGTGAGATACATACTTTTTTTTTTGTCGTTTTGTTTCGTTTTTGTAAAACCCTTGACCTTGCTGTAGCAAAGTGCAATGAAATGCGGGTGAGCAGCATTAATGGGTTAATTTGTTTAACAAATGAGCGCTAAAAATAAAATAAAATAAAAATAAAATAATTTAAGTTGCTTGTGAGTGTTGAGTTGAGTGAGATAGTCAAGCATGTATCTAGATACAAATTCAAATCGAAATATGTTAGTGACGTATTTATAGGCATGTCTGTTGCGATTTATTTGTTTGTTTTGTGTTGTAATTATTTATGACTATAGTATTTAATTTGAATATATAAAATTATATTTATACATACAGAGTATAGATACATGAGTTTTCTTTTTTTTTTAGTGTGTTCTATTTTTTTATATTTTTATATTTTGGCTGCAAAGAATTAAGCATTTTAAGGAGTAATACAATTTCAATGCACTGTAATTAATTATGTGTAGCATTTCATTTAATTTGGTTTAAAGTTTTTGTTTAAAGCAACACAATTTTGCTGATTGACGTTGTTAAATTATTTAGAGTGTCACGTTCGTGTTTAGCAGAAACTATTTTTTTTTTTAAATCGATTTAAATGTTTTTAATTAATTATTTATTTTATTATTTATGCACATTTGTGCGTTTTTATTTAGATTTATTTATATGTCGTTCGATTTTAAATACAATAATTTATTGTTTGTGTTTTTATTTTGTCATAGTTCAATCGGCCTTTTGCTACACAGCGTATAGAAGAGTGTATAGAAGTGTCATGTCATGTATAGAAGTGGTAGTACTTGCGGTACAATACATACAGCATTAGAGTAGGTCATCTAACTTAGTAGCATAAATAATAGAAACTTTTCAAGTCGCTGGTTTATTAATACACTGAATTAATAATAATTGTTATCGTTGCATTCTCTAACTAACTAAAATAAAGTATGTAGTGAGTTGTTGTCCCATCTAATGCTTCATATTCAATACGACAGTTGACTCTTTGTGATAACACATTACAATGGTCATTCGAGCCGGATCTAAAAGTATTTTTTAATGTGAGATGTTGCGGTGCATGTCTATTACAACTAAATTGGAAGTATCTTGTTATTCGGCCTGTGGCTCAGGGGCCAACTAGCTGTTGGTCTTAAAGATTTGGCTAATTACTGGTCGTTAGTCCTTAGCTAGCGAAGACGTTTGCAGTAACGCATAAAATAGTACAAATAATATAAATAACATAACATAACATAAATACTAAGCCCTTTTCTCTAGCAAAGAACTAGCTAAATATCTAAATAGCTTTCAATGTAAGTGCACTATTATTGTTGAAGCGAATCGCTAGTACACAGTGAGTAGACACCCCAGGTTATTAAGTTTTGAGCTTTCAGTAATAATGCTGATTACATTTATGAGCACCGCACAGCCATATTTCAGAGCTTCCCTCGAATGAAGTAATATATTCAAATATTTGTTTAGTCATTGAATGCAGTTAGTCATTTAATGCAGATCTAGGTCACCCACGGTAGCAATTTTCTCTTACACTTTTTTAGAGTAATTTAGATGCGCGGAACACGAAACATAGACTTACTGTTCTTTGCATTTGGGGCATTCAACTAGATAACGGTATATTTGTATTTTTCGATGTATGACTTTACTTAAATCAGTTTCCAGCAAGCGCTATGGAAATAATTCAATAAACTATAGACTAAAATTGGAATTCATTGTTATTGAAAATGGTAAAATATATAAAATTCGTTAAAAGTTGCTTGAAATTTAAACTTTCATCAGCTGTAACTAATTCATTTTAGAAGGGTAATTTAAACACCTTTCTAACGTTATACCCTTCATTTCGATCGAGCTTTTCGTTCATTGTGGATGCTGGTTTAATTAAAATCATACATCGAAAAATACACATATACCTTTATCTAGCTGAATGGACCAAATGACGCCAAAGGTCAGTCATTTTTTTTCGTGTTCATTGCACCTAAATAAGTCCAAAAGATAGAGAAAATAAAAGAGAAAATTTGTATCCTTTTAAAGTTTAAATTTGTAGACTAGTGTTATTAATAATGAGCATTGAAAAGCACAAAACTAAAATGCGTCATGACTTTGCCGAGCACCCAATAGTACACTCAGATGATAAACGCATTTCGCAATAAGTTTAAATTGATATGAATTATATATCGCTAGACTTAAAATATCGGTGTAATTTAATATAATCCATATTTTTCGAAATATTAACAAACGTAGAGTAGCAGCTGAGCTGAACTTTGGGCGCTACAATTTCTGAAACAAGTGCAGCTCTTTCAATAAACGCATTAAAGGAAGCATAGTAGACCCCATAAAGTATATATATTCTTGATCAGCTCGACGAGAAAAGTCGATCTAGCCCTGTCCGTCTGTCTGTTTGTCTGTCTGTCTGTCTGCCCGCCCGTCTGTCTGTTCGTCTGTCCGTCTGTCTGTCCGTATGTCTGTCCGTATATCTGTCCATCTGTCCCTCTGTCTGAATGTTATTGCGCATTTTTTGGGCACTCATTTTTATGCTATCCAGTTGAAATTTGGCACACACACTTCTTTTTATGACAGTTTAATAGAGTATCAAGATTGACCCGCCACGCTTACTTTTTGGGGTAGCCCCCATACAAACATACTGCCCACTTTTGACTTTTTGTATGTACAAATTTTTTATTATAGTCAATATCAACTTAATAATTGATATGGTAATTTTAAGTGGATGGATGCTTGACATATACATTAATGGTTGGGACCCGCCCACTATTTGGGGTAGCACCCATACAAACCTACTGCCCACTATTGACTTTTTGTATGAAAAACTTATTTATTAAAGTCAATATTAGGTTGAAATGTGATATGATGCCTTTTTATAGACAGCCGCTTAACATACATAGACTAATGGGCATGGCACGCCCACTTTTTGGGTTAGCCCCCATACAAACACACCGTGCAATTTTGTATTTTTTATGAAAAAATTCTTTATTTAAATCAATATTAGCTTGAAATTTGATTTGGTGGACAACCGCTTCATATACTTGTAGAAATGGGCGTGTCCCGCACACTTTTTTAGCTAGTCCCACAGCTCACTTTTATGCATTTGTATGAAAAACGTCTATATCAACTTGAAATTCGATACAGTGGCATATTTTATAGATAATCGCTTCATACACATCTACTAGTGTGCGTGTACCACCCACTTTTTCAGGTAGCACCTATTTAAACCACCACTTTTATGTTTTACAATACGATTTAAAATTTCGAGTGAATGGCATTAGAGCTTCGGTTCAATCGAAGTTAACGTTTTTTCTTGTTTTATGTTTCAATTGTAATTATTAATTTATGCCCGTATATAACACAGACTAAAATTTCCACCAAAGCCAATGTATAGTTACGTTCAACATTGGTCTTACACTTAAGGCGTATAGTCTTGATTAACACATTTATTTATACTCGTTTCATATAATTTATTATGTATTTGGAACATAAATTGCTTTTCAAGTATGTATGTACAACATTTACGCTACTTAATGCACGTACGAGTATATAATTATTTTGCTAGAAAGATTCTTGAACAATTTTAATTAAATATTGTAAAATATGTAGGTACATTATATGAACGTGGTATTGAATTTAATTATATATTATATTATATTTAGTTTTAAACACAAACATATTATACGACTATATATATTTTAATTTAACAAATTCCTTGCGACAAATTTTCATTGCATTTAGTATTTAAATTAGAAGAAGTTTCCTTGAGCACCGAACAAAAAAAAGCAACACAATTTTTACAGATACACATTTTCAAATATGACGACATTAGATTAGATAAATTCTAACAAGAATGAAAATATTTCACACATTCTGCACAACGCGTTGTCTACGTAATTAAATGAATTGGCTTTATTTCACTTTAAATCAATGCGTATTGAAAATATTTTAAAAATTTCGCGGTCATTTTTTTGTTTTGTTTTTTTTTTTTTAACCGAAATAGCACAAAAATATTGAAAATCTTGAGGAATTTTCTTAGGTACTAGAAATATAAGTATATGTAGTTATAATGTTTTTACGTTTCAGCGTACGGTCTTCGATAAAAAAAAAAAAAATGTTCACCGATTTTCACGCGTTCACCGCAAAAATTCAACTGACGACTTTCTGGCTGAAAAGCTTTGCATTTCAAATTTCAGTTTTGAGTACTTTGCGTCAACATTTCAATAAAAATTCTGCTGCCAAAAAGTGCTCTAAAGAGTAAAAATTTCTTGCACAAGCATTTTTATTAACTGAACATATTATTTCATTGGTTTTTGAGTGAAATGAAACTTTTTAGCCAAATTAAAATGAAAAGCTTTATTTCTCTTCAATTTTCCATCACTTGTTGCTCTCATATGCCGTCCGCTTTTTTCGTTGACTATAGTCACTCAAAGTCATCAAAATGAGGTGTCGCGTAAAAAGCATAAATAAATATATATTTTATATACGTATGTACGTAGTATGAGTTTGTATATTGTGCCATAATACAAAAAATATATTTATGTTTTGTTATTTTATTTCGAATTTTATGGCGAATTTTTATTTCTTCATTTTGTCCGATGCCACATGAACACGCGGCAACAAATTAATGCAGAATGTCGTTGGAAATACGCACCGGAAAAGTGAAAATGAAAATTGTACACGAAAATATTTTCAGTAAAAACGAATCGCTTATACGCTTTGCATTATAAAAATAATAAAGAAAATTATGAAAATGTTTCGAAGGTTTCGTAAAAGTGAACTGTAGAATTCGAGTGTTGTAAAATGCGTGCAGATACATCGATACGCAGTTACGCACACTCAGAAGAGGAATTGCCTTAATAATAAATGTAAAGGTGAACAAAATAATAATGAGTACAAATGAGAGTCAACGAGCAAAATGCTTGAGTATACTTTTTCAGATATTTCACTCCACTAAACTTTGTGTTATCTAATTGAGTTCTATTGAAATATCTTTGATATCATAATATCGGCTATATAAATAAGTTTTGAGTGTTTTTTTTTTGAACTTTGAAGCTTTATTCAGAGAAATTGGTGTAATGCATTTTATTCAAAATATTTTGCATTGTTAGCTACGACTTCTCCCCATCTATCAAGCACCATGCGGTTCCTCGAAAACAAACGACAAACGTAAGAAGTGAAAAGCTGCTCTGCCAGGCTATAAGTTATCGACCGGAACAAGTGGTAGTTGGAAAGAGCAATGTCAGGACAATACGGTGGTTCATGGGGTAGCACATGCCATTGAAGCGTCTCCAAAGTTTTTTTGACGCCTAAAATATCACACTGTCATTTTTTCTTTTTTTTGCATATTGGAGGTGTTTAATGCTTCAATACTCGGCACAATTACATCAACTGCTGTTGATATCATGCCCCAGTGATAGTTTCATTAGCCTGGAGTAGCTCATAGTAGATCACTCCGAGCTGATCCCATTAAATGCACAGCATTAGCTTATTACCATAAAATCAGTTTGAGTTCGTCCCTCCCAAGGTTTCAGAGAGTTCCTCTTGAATTTGGCATGAATTTTGCTTCAATATAGATGAGAAAACAAAAATAGTTATGTATTACTTGAAATAGCATAATGTAACTTTAGAGTGCCCTATAAATATTTTAGTAATTTATCATAGAGTTGCATAAATGCTGCCTAAAGATTACTATACAGACTGCTTAATAGAATGACGGGTTGTGAAAATACTATATAGAATAGAACACCTTGATATTGACAGTTTAATAGAGTAATTGTAAAAATGTCAAATGACTACAGTGACAAGTTGATTATTTAATATCGTAACATAAATAGTTTAGCCAATACGCTACGCTGAAAGTAAAAATGCATCAACTGATTTACTTTTTGCTGTTTAAAGTGCAATGCTAACCCTCAGCATGTCATAGGTGTATATTATATTTGATGAATTGTGTCGGAGTTTCTAGTGAATATTATGTAGAACCTGCGATGTATGCTTGAAAATGTAACAAACTTACACATGAACTGTTTATACCCAACTTTTCTAGCATATCTAAAGTGTACGCAAAAGAAAAACAAAACCCTCGCTGTGAAAAAATTCAATAAAAAAGGTGAATGAAAGCAACTAAATTAACAATAACAAAGAGCACGCGTTGTCTATGTAATTGTATTTGCTGCGATAGTATCTGTGTGCAGGTAAAATGTATCTGTGTGTTGTACATACAAATTGTATCTGTGTATTTTGTATGCTCTGTGTATGCATGTGTTTAAACTATTTTCACGTTCGTCCTGACATTGCGTTTTTATTGATTATATTTCATTTTTATAGACACGCCGTGTAACTCAATGACAGACTGACTGACTGACTGACTGACTGACTGACTAAATGGCAAAGTGTTTGACATGCAGCTACTTTTTTGCCTACAATTTGCTTTCAGTATAAATGTGTGTCTGTCTGTTCGTCCTTCTGTCTTCACGCTTGTTTACTATTTTAAGCTGTATAAAAATTATATAAAATCCTTCCACGACGCCTCTTTACGTTGGTACTAATAAAAATTTTACTAATTTTTGTCTTACCCAAGTTGCAGGTTTGTATGTTTTTCGTGCCTCTAACTCAAACTCTAACTTAAGTTTTATTCTTCCAGTTTTTTTGTGTGTTTTGTGTCGCATAAGAACTAATTTTGGAAAATAGTCACGATATTCTAATTACATGAACATTTTTTTTTTCTGCTTGCATATAGTATAGTAGATACGTTTTTCGTATGTTTTTTTTTTGGAGTTAAGAAAACTTTACTTTTGGGGTGTATGTGAGTTGTATATTGTGTATGGTTTTTTGTATTCTCCAGTTGTGCTGTAATTGTCCTTACAAGAGTTTTTGAAGTTGTAAAGCAATTAAGGAGAAAGCCCAATAAAATTATTCTATGTAGATTTTATATACAATACGTGCTTACGTCGCGCGTGACCTATTTTTATTTGTCATTGAAATTATAACGATACGATTGTTAGATTAATAAGTGCGCATTTGACACCTGACTGGGTAGTTTAGAGTTATGTGTGGTATTTGATTATAATAGAATATATATGTACGTCTATATAAACTCATACATTTATGACCTTTCAGTAGTGTGCGTACATACTCACTTTTAGTGATTTTAGACATGTTAAATATAGTTCATTGCTACGAGATAGTTTATTGAGTTAATTGTTTCTATATGACATACATTTATAGCCAAATATAAGAAAAACAAGAACATTGAAGACCAAATAGAAGTTTATGCAGCAATGGTCTAAGAATATACCTTGAATATGCTACCAAAAAATGTATCATTTGCCAGAATGTGTCAAAATAAAGGCTCTGTCAAGCAGGTTCGAAAGAATTAAAGTTAAGGCACATACATATATTTCCAAGAAGGAACCGAATCGTCAAACGGCAGAGAAGAAACAGAAAAGAAACTCTTTTAAAGCATGTACCTAGTATAAGGTAATTTGGTATAATAAGTTTCGGATAATTAATGTAACAGTCAAAAGAAGGCTCATAAAGTATTTTTTTGTTTTGTTTTTGTCAACACCAAAGTTAGAGTCGATATAGACGTGTCCGTCTGTCTAACCTACCGCTTGAATGATGAGAGAATGTCCATTCGATGTCATACTTTTTATTTCATGATATTACTTTGTTCTGCTGAACTCGAAAATAACCATGAATTTTGCGAATAAGATGCGATCCGAATGGGGGATGGGGTTTTTAGGGGTTTCAACCCCTATTTTCTCAAAAACGTGACGTGATGGAAAGTTTGCATTAGGGCTACCCTTAAAAAGGAGATATAACACATTTTTCTCTCTATATGTGAAGCATTTGTTTATAAAAAGCCACTAAATTCAATTTTAAGTTGATAATGACTTTAATAAGAGAGTTCTTCATACAAAATTCCAATAGTGGGCGATAAGTTTGTATGGGGGCTACCCCTAAAAATAAGCGTGTCACGCTCTTTCGTTGTTTATGCAAAGCATCCGTCCATAAGAAGAAGCCATCATGTTAAATTTCAATTCAATATTGACTGCAACAAAAACGTTTTCCACACAAAAAAGCAAATATGTTCACATGGTTTTTAGGGGGCCTACCTCAAAACGTAGGGTATCACATCCTTTGATATATATTTGAAGAGTCTTTGCATAAAAACCGACTATGTACATTTTTAAGGTTATTTTGATTGTTATAAAAAAAAAAAAAAAAAAATGGGGTCGTTTGCAGAAGTGGAAAGTTCTTTGGCCGTTTCTCTTGGGAGCGGTCAAATTACGATTCTTTTGCAAACGGCTTAAGCAGCTCCGTTTGGACACATATCCCCTGGGTAAGCCACAGAATCTCTTTGTTGTGCAAATTGTGAGAAGGCAACCAGTCCTCTTAAGTACAAGTGAAGACACAAAGGAAGCCTCGGATACAAGCACCCATTGATTACGATCTCTGCAAACGATTTAAGTACCATGATTTACGGATATGCGTCTGGAATATCCTGTCCCTCCACAGAGCTGGTGCAGATATGCAGCTGGTTGATGTCCTCGACAAATTCAAGGCTGACAACACCGCAATAGGGCAGGGCTGCTCAAAAAAAAAACAAAAAAAAAAACCTGTGACATCTATTACAGTTGCCATGCGAGAAACTACGAATTTGGATGCGGTTTCGTGGATAGTAGGAAACTAGGCGGGTGGTTTGTACGGAGGCTACCACAAAAAGTGTGCATGGCATGGATACTCTACTAAACTGCAAGAAAAATAAGTCTGTGTATCGCCTTACAACTGCATATTTTTAAAATTTGTGACCAAAAAATGCGCGATAACATTCAGACAGACAAACATAGCTAGAATAATGTATTATATAGTGTATAATAAAATCGAGCTGCTCGACTCTGGCACTCTTACTTGTTTCTAGTTGTTTGTTTTATGAGCGTACTATATAGGTATGTACATAGCTGCTGCAGTATAACTCATTAAATGGCTTAAAACGAATGAGTTCATAAATATTACAGCTACTAAGTACTTAGTAAATCTTTTGTCTCTGTTCTAGGGGTTTGGCTCCATGAAACATTTTTGTAGACCTAAAATGCTTGGCACATTTTCACTTACATACCGCATACGGCAAACTTTTACGAGTAAAACAAACAAACGCCAAACGGAAACACAAAGCATTATATCGACCGGAAATGGGTGTCGCGCATGTTTTACTTTTTTTTTTTTTTTTGGTTTGTTCATTTGCAAAATTGTTATTTTCTATTTGATTTCCGTTTATTATTTTCATAGAGCTAGATTCATTCGTTATTCGTTTACACGTTTGCAAATTACAAAACGATTCAACATTTTGCAGCACGCGATTTACAACGTGACACGCAATTGTCATCCTTTTCCTTTTCCTTGCTTTCTTTACTGCAGTAAATTGCAACAATTTCGAGGCTGGAAGTAGTTCAACACCATATTTGCTTAGAAGTAGCCCTGAACATGAACTCATGACCTTGCTGTACGCTGTAAGTGCACAGTAAAAAACTCTAATAAGAATCCACGCCCTCATTTATTTTAATTGGCAATGGCCGTAAATAATTTCCATAAGTGCTGCCACTTGTTTCGACATTTTTGTGTGGATCCTAATGATTTAATGTGCAACCGCTTTGGCTGCCACATTTTTTGTAAACATTTCAACACAAGTTGCTGTGGCATAAATTTCTATGAATTAACTTTTATGGCGCAGTTGAAGTGGCAGTAAAGTATCTGCTACCTAACCTGCTAGCCAGTTATTTTGAGGTTAAGGCAACTACGTACATTCGAGCCTTGTTAAGTCAAGTGCACTCAATGTCTGTGTCGAATATGCCTTGAATGCTGCTCTCCACTCTCCACTCTGTACTTTGCTGCTGCTGCTGCTGCTGCTGCTGGAATATTTAGCTCCATCTTCAGTACCACATAATGACATCGCCATATTATACAGAAACAAACCAAAAGAAAAAGGTATGTTTTCTGCTTTTATTTTAATATTTTATTTTTCTACTTGAACGCAGACAATTTTCAACTGTTTGAGTAACTACAGAAAAATTTGGTGAAAAAACAAACAAACAAAGTTCGTGCTTGGCACGTGCTAAAAATGCTAAATTTGTGGTTTATATATTGTATATAAATAAATTCTGTATCCGCTTTTATTTACTTTTTTTGTTTCATGTTCTTCAAAGACATTTGATGATTTTCTGCTTTATCAAATTGTGCAATCAAACATTGAAAATTTTGCTGACTCTGGGGAACTACTCTACTTTATAGTATGTTGTTATCAGTATCAGTTTTCACGAAAAACAATCATGAAATCAAAAAGTTGACAGTCTGTCTAAATATTTTGATATCTGACTAAATAATTTAAAATCAGTATAAATTATTTCTATATCAAGCTAGTTATTTAAACTGTCAAACATTATTTAATGCTATCGTTTTGTCTTTTAAATAAGATACGTATTAGAAGTTCTTAGAGTATAGTATATTGATAAGAATCTTTTTGTCTTGATTTAATAATTCTGTCATTGTTTGCTTTATAAAAGCAGCCAAGTGTGACTCGCCACTGTCTGTATTTATTATCTATTGTCAATAAATAATGGTTGCATCAAATTGATAAAAAGACTTCAAGAGTAAGTGTTTCAAGAAGGTTCGGGTTTAGTGGTTTATAAATTATTTAAATTGCCCAGCATTGACTATAATGGCTTTAAAATGCAAGGAACCGGTGAAAAACTGCCGAACCAGGGTCATACCAACTCTAGCGCTTTTACGCCCCATTCCATTCACTCAAATATACAATACGGAAATTTGGTTTCTCTCTTAAGAAGATTATTTACTTTTTGTTAGACTGGCAGACTTTGAGATGACTCTTGCTAAGCCCTTATATCAAACTGTCCTCTTTCTGACGGTCCTAAGTCTTACAACGATTTGATGTCTTTTTGATGTTGCTCTTAAATTCTCAGCTGTAAAGTAGCTGATAGATATGTGGTTTTGATTATACCCTTGGTAAAATGCGTTGGCAAGTGTAGTTCAGAAAATTACTTTAACAAAACATCAATATATGAAAATGATTCAGATATATGTTTCATATACCGGTTGCATACGTGTGATTTGAGTCATGTTTTATTTTTGTACATAAAATCTCACTGGATGACGATATTAAGCATTTTTATATATCTTTAGAAACCTAGCCTCAATATCCACACTTCTCAGTCATACGTTTTTCAATTCGTTCTTTCATTTTTCAAAAGTGTAAACGAGACTTCGGATGCTGGCCTGAAGCCAGCCTTCCATACAAAGTTAGCTAAAAACCAGCACTGAACAATGGACAGAAAGCAGCATATCTTAGATGCGCATTTGCCGAACTTCACGAAAGTCTCTGAGCCTTGCACGGCTCAAAACCTACCGCAGATTAAAATACCGAATGGAATAATCAGTTTCAAGAATATCACATCACATGCGTTAGACGGGATCTGCCCGTCTAAGTTATAGACAACTAAGCATATGATTGTCCCATGGCTACAAACTATATTTGAAGCATGCTTGAGGTACGGCTATGTGCCTGTAATCTAGAGGACAGCAGGAGTAGTATTACTGCCCAAAGCGGAAAAATGCAGCCACGAGCAGCCAAATGACTACAGCCCCATTAGCCTTACCAAAAATTTTGCAGAAAAGCTCCCAAAACTGCAGCATATTGCAGGTGGAAGTATTCGCAATAAGGAAAGCGGCAGAAGTAGCCAAACAGATGAGCACCTCGCAAGAACGAATAAACATATTCGCCAAGAGCCAAGCTGTGATAAAAGCCCTGCAGGCGGCCTCCATATCATTCAGAAATGTCCAGGCGAGCAGGGATGCAGTTGATGCTCTCAGCACCTCAAAAAAGGTGCAAATCTTCTGGATCATAGCCACCGTGGCATAGATGATAATGAAATGGCGGACAGCCTGGCAATAGAAGGTGTCGGGCTATCGCAGAAACAACAGACTTACGAATCTCTTTGCAGACGCTATATAGCAAACTGGAAGACGACTCCTGGACCAAAGCTGGAGAGAAGTGGAAGGACACCTCCAGATGTACAATATCTAAGATAATGCTGTTCAGCAATCGCAAAATGAAGATTACAATACCTTGACACTATCGAGCTCATGTCACTGGAAGAGGCGACCAGCAGACGTCCTAATAGGCTATTGTAAAAATTCTCCAGGACTTCAATAGCTCCTGATCGACCTTCATCATCGGCCTCACTAAGGAACGTATTGGTATATGCGTGACCTCTATCAAGGTGTCGTAATCTTATCGTGTGATAACTTCGAAGTAGTGTTTCACGTTGGTTAACCACAATATTTTCAAGTTTTTGTGGTATTTCATGAACGTGTGTAAAATCTGCATATGTACATTGTAGCACATCAGCGATCAAGTAATAGATGAAACCGTGGTTATCTTTGGTCGAACCGGCGTCTCAAACTTGTGATTTCTGTCCGCCTGTCTGCCTTCAATATCTGCTTTCAGTGGCTCCTAAACGCACTCTTGTGACAGTCCCAAAAAAAAAAAAAAAAAATTAAAGCGAATTAACAATGCTCTTCCAAAAGTTGTTCAAATAGTAGCATTTTTTTTTCTGAATCATCTTTTATAAGCATATATTTGCTTATAGCATGCGTTGTTCTCTCCATTGTTCGCGTTGCATAATATGCTGTTGCCTACAATAGCTGATATGGTAAAAGAAAAGCCTATTTTCATTTGAAAATGAAAACCACTACACGAGTATGTGTAACTAGCACACATTGCGTATGCGCAACATTCAATATTGCATGCTGATAAAATAACTCATACGCCATGCTGTTTGCAGACATGCACGCAAAGCTTTCAATGGCCATTTTGCCAACGGAAAATATTGAAAATTCCATTTCGGCTTAAAGAAAACAGAAACAAACAAAAAAATGTCACACAACACAACAGGAGCAGCCAATACACAATGTGGACTGCAGCAGGACTGAAAGGACAAACAACAACAACAAAAAAAAGAAATAATAAAAAAAAATACAAAAAGGAAGCAATGCGGAACTTGCAACATGTTGAAAGCGTTCAAAAATTTCAATTTAATATTGATGTGCGCCGTTAACGACCGCAAACGAGGCCAAAATGAATGCACGCATCAGTTTCTGTGGCTTAGACTGAAGCGAACGGAACCGGACGGGACGAGTGTATACAGTAGCGGCCTTAGGGATTGAAAAGCACTAGGTATTGCATGAGAGACAACTTGCTGTATTAAGCGGTTGGATGAGGACCTACATCCACAGAAGATGTGAATCTAGATGCAAACTTAGTTTACTATAACAAGTCGACCACTTTAGACGAGCTCGTGGCCAACAATTGAGAAACCATTGCCAGATTAACGCAGCAAATGGATCGAATCATCAAAAAGCCTAAAGAAATCGGTTGATTACTTTCGTGCCAGCTGATTAGATTACAGTTGCGCTACCATATAAGATGTGTTTTTTAAACAGATAAGTTTTTTTTGGGTGGCAACACTTAAAAAGTTTATCGTTTATCGAAAAGCCGATTGCATATTAACACACATCATTACTTGGCAAATCAACATGCAAAGACTGCAATTGCACAGAGTTCAGCAATTGGGCGCTTGAATGGTTGGAAGTTGATACACATTTTCGTCGCAGGATGGGATTCAGCTCAGTCTACCTCAGTGGCTTTTTCAATAAGAAAAATTGTTGCAATCTTATAGTGATCTTTCAGCAACCGATCGATGGTATTATCAGATCATACCTATTCAAGAATAAAGCAAAATGCAGGCTTCAGAAGTAACCGTCGACTTATTGAGGGATCTTTGACGAATACATAATCTTCAGAAACGGATCCATTGAATGACTCACAAGATCCTGTGATCTAAGAACGCTGAACTACTTTCTGTGGGAATACTTGACATTGTTGCCAGCATCGATTTCAGCCTTTGAAGCTAATATAGAGCGCATTATACGTCCAATACGGTCACAAATGCTTAAAAAAGTAATGAAAAATTGTTTTTGCAGTATGCTGTTTGTCAGACATTACCGTGGCGGACATTACCATGCTCGAAATAATTTTTCATCATTAATGCCAAATTATCTGCCGAACGAAAGAAAATATTGACTCATTCCATTTATTTCAATTTAAAGTTCTATAACTCTTAAGAAGCATGTATTTGAATATCTATTTTTATTTTGTAACATTTCAATTTAAACATTTTTCATAGCGAGAAGTATGTCGTTTTTGGTGAAGGGAGCCAGCTCTTATTACAGCACTTAAGCCATGTTTAGACTGTCATAATTTCTGTATAGCAAAATTTGCCATTCACAGTTGCCTGTCAAAAATTTGCTGGTGGTTTTATTATAATTTCTATAACGCTTATAAATTTTTCTCTGTTAAACTTTTATTATCGGGGCCCCTTTTTAAAGTCTGCATTGAGCGTCATTTAGCTTCAGGCACTGCATGTATCTATGTACATGTGTGTGTGTGTGTGAGTAGCAGCATATAGCTACATATAAATAACATAAACACACATTTAAGTGTGTTTATGCGCTACATTTTTTATGGCAGCTCATTTACAAAACCAAAAGCAACAAAAATTCTGTGTCAGTTTATACGCTTGTGTTCACTTCATTCATACAGTAACATGTACATATTTCTTTTTTGCACCATGGCGTCTTCTTTTCACTTTTATTTGTTGTTAGATACATTTATAAAACAGCAACAAGCGCAGATACAAAATAAAACAGCACATTGCATATAAATAATCATCGTCAACATAAATTACCACAACGCATATTTCCGCAATAAAATTGAAAAATGTTGCGAAAATTATATGAGAAAGAACGAAAAACCATTGAAATAAAACTTTATAATATTATATGATATAAAAGACTAACAGTGTTGCAAGGCTAAAAGACGGAAGTAAGAAAGAATGTGTTACAATATATGGTATAAATCTGTACGCTTATTTTTCACTTCTTTAACAAAATGCTAAAAATAACTTTCACCTAATTCACTCATTTTTAGTCTAGTTCATTGCATTTTGGACTTTGTCATTGTCGCCTGAAGGCATACAATGAAAATGCACAGATAGCAAAGTTTGATTTTATTTTTTACACGCAAATATCAAAAGTTTCAAATCTGAGCTGGCATAATAATGTCATATGATTTTTTGAACGGTTGCATTTAGTTATTAAAAATCTATTTTTGGCAGTTGTTAAATCGAAATGAAGCATGCTGGAGTCATGTATTTTTAATGCTAGTTAAGCTCAAACTCAAGCTATTTGATTGAACAGGCTAGAAAAGTGTTAGACTTGAGTGCTTTAGAAAAAACTTGGTTCTAAATAAACTTCGTTGCTTTCTTCACACTTACAAAAAATATTAATATTTGTCTAACTGCTGAAGTAGTTCGTCGGCACAAGCTGGAGAAACTTCACATAATCAACAACTATCATAGTAATCACCAAACGACAGATCAGTCATATATTAGTAAAAGTATATGTAAAAACTATTTGTGAATTATAAGTGCTATTGAGTTTTAAGTGAAAGTCTATAATTCACATCATTTGAAATAAATAAATATACGAAGTGTAGCTAAAAAAATGCGTTTAAAAACGTTTATCCGTAGAGAAAGGAAAGGAGAGGGTACATTAGACAAGTAGCAATCAACAATACAACACTTGCGAGTAACTTGCGTGGCATGATCTATGTATCGATTAAGCAGAAACAGGAAATGTGGCAACAACAGCATACATTACTGCTTGAAAAGCCTTCTGTGATTGAACTACGAGTACCACCGTTAGACACTGATGCACCATGAATATTACATACAGATGTAAGTTCATCAATGCATACATCTTGAGATAAAGCACTTTCTGATATATTTTAAAGCTAAGCGCTAAATCAAAAGATTTTAGGCTTGGGCCGACAAAGTTTTATTTGTTTCTTTCCAAATCATTCCATTCCAACTAGTGCTGTGTGAACTGCTTAAGCGGCTCCGAAGGGCTTACATTTCAATAAGATTATACGATATCTGAATGTGATAGAACATCTTTTGATTTCAGACTTTTAAGCTACAATCGCAAAATTACATGAAAAATAGCTTTCAGTAATCTTTTATTAGCTTTAAGTTTCTCAGTGCCATTTAATAATATTTGCATCAATATGATTCGCTTCTAAGTAAAGTTAAGCTGTATATTATGAAATATTTCGCATGTACGCAATGCTTAGGTTGAAACCATACAAGCTCTTAAATTTAACGACCTTATACAACAAATAAAGGAATAATTCCTTTGCAGTTTTCCAATAAAATGCAAACGATTCCTATAACATAAAATATAAACGTAAAAAATACTTGAAAGCAGACAGATATTTCAAAACAGCAAACAGCTTTCCATTGCCGATGACTGTATAAATAGGTTTAGTAGAGAAACAATATAAAAACACACCAAAGCCGTAAACTGCCAACACAGCAGTAACCAAAAACGTAACAGTATGGCAGCACCAGTGAGAGTACGAATAGATTCTTATTGGCATGTAAAGCGTTGCGTATGAAATGGTTTGTAACCCTGACTCTAGAAATACGTTTACGCAATGGCAGAAGGGGTTCATTTCGTTCGTTGCTGTTCAGAACACATTTATTACAATTTATGTTGATTGCTGCTGCTGCTGAGTTCAACTGAACTAAACACATGCGTTCATATATGCAACAAATGGTCGCAAAGGACGAGTATATCCTGTAATGCTACTAAAACAACAATTTCGATAAGAAGTCCAAACAAGTCCATAGCGCAAAAATGTAACAAGGACAACAACAGTGACAAATGTTTGTCGTAGGCAACGAGTCAAACATATGCTTGTAAATTAAAGGATATTTTGAATATTTTTACTTTCTATAGAAGTTGCAATACAGCGAAGGATGTTTAAATAGGGTTTGATGCGAATGTGTAATAGTTGAAGTGTGCGAACCATGCAAAAACTAAAAAATTTCATATCTGTCGATGGCCATATATGGTGATGATCGCTGTAACAGCTGTTTTCGTTACCATATTCACCAAACCACCATGGTTTCGTGAGTATACAAGTAGTATTCTCGCCTTCACGTATTTCCACTGCTTCTCTCTCTTTCTCTCTCTCACTTTAATACTCATTATCCGATGGACCACAGTAGCCACATCCTATGAATTTTAGCCCGCTGAATCCGATTCTGATGTCAAGAATGCGGGATCACCCTCGTTTCGTTCATTCAGAGTGTAGAGTTTTGTCTTTGTAAAAATGTAATTTCACTAAACTCTACTTCTACGAAACGTAGCATTTGCAACACTGTTCTTATAACTCGAACGAATAATAATAAAAACAATCAAAGTAACCTTTTATTGAAACTTCTCGAAACATTTCGGTGTGAAAAAAAGTTCACAAAGAAATACATTAAAGAAAATTCGCTTACTGCAGTATGGGTCGCGCTTTTCTGGAACATCTCGATGGCTATTATCTCTATTACTGCATTAAATGTAAATTCACAAATCTGAGCAATGGAGAGAATCTAAAATATAGACATTTCGTTGGCACGACCGGACCGGCAAAGGTCTTTAAGCGTGTTATCAATGTAGGGCATGGCAAGGTGCGTAAGGTCCATCTGCAAACGGGCACCTATTTTATACGCACGGTGTACTGCAAGAAATGTTGTCTGGAATTGGGTTGGTTCTACGAATTCTCCTGCTCGGAGTCACAACGCTGCAAGGAGGGACTCACTGCGCTGGAGACGAACGCCATCAAGAAAGTTAGATCGACAGTTCTAAACTCAAAGTCATAAAAAAAAGCGAAGTAGAGTTGTGTGGTAATGCAAATAATTTTCTTAACATATCATTTAATATTTCGTGTATACTAGAAACTTCTAACTGAATATCATGTATCGTAGATACTTTGCAAAACTAACAAGCATTCAGAAAACTATCATACACTTTACATTTTCAATGTCAATTGCGTAAATAAATAATAAAACTATGTTCACTATGATTGTATCAAAATACTGTTTATTTTTATTTACTAGAGTTCTCCCATTTGTCTTAAAAGTGTCCTACCCTAAAATTCATTGATCAAAACTCAGTTTTAAGTATTTTTAGGCAAAAGCATTTCAGCGAGAGACTGTAAGCAGCAAGTCTTAACTTTGAAATGACATAAACTGCCTTTACAAGCTTTGCAACAACAAAAACGAAAACAATCGAGCGAATAAGTTGTTAAAGCCAGGTAAACTGGTAGTGAACTATAGATTTAATGTTGCCATTTATGCTAAAATGAAGAAGCTCGCTAGAATTCGATGGCACAGAACCCAGCTGACTCATGCACTTGTCTCTATTCTTCAGAACCAAAACAGCCATTGCGGCAGGGTTGATCTTTCGCGAGTTACTCGCGTTGCATTTAGTTCAACAGGCTCCACTCACAATTTAAGTACAACATTGAAGCTTAGAGTATGTACTGAAAAAAAAAAATGAATTAATAGTGGTAGTAAAAACTTTGTAGCGGTACTCCGCTTTTCTCAAACGAATTACAAATTCTTGGTCCAAGAACAGAGATGAAATTCTTAAATTTAGCTCTCTCAGGATTGATTTGAGTACAAAAGGGCTCAATATCTCTTTTTATTTATTTTTGTTTGTTCTGTTTTTTTAGTAAATTCTACTTTAATAAATTGACGGTTTATAAAATTGTTCTTTGGTAAGGGCAGCTAGTATCGTATAATGAGACATGCGAACAGCGCTGAAAAGTGTCATCGTCTTAACTACTTCGTTTAACAAGCCCCCGATACATGGAGTTGCCGAATCACAACCCATTGTTTTTTTCTATTTAAGAAGTTGGAGCAGCCGAGAGAGTAAATTTGATTTTGCTCTCAGGTTTTTTTTCCTCTCAGAGATTGAAAACAAATCAGAGTATCTAATGTGACATCTAAAGTCTTCCAACATGGAATAGTAGGTACTCAATTGTCATTGTCTAAATGAATAACTTGGTGAGAACGTGGTTTCCAGAAATACATGACCTGGCATTGGGTGGCGCTTGTATAAGGTGATTTTTTAGAGTTGTAGTACTTTGATTGAACAATTTTTCCCATTAATAGACTACGATCAAATTATGAGCCATTTGTAACATTTTGTTTGTGTTTGACAGCCATTGAAAGCAGACATGAAAGCAGACATGAAGGGCAGACAGCAGAACAGAAAACAGGTGGTTGCTGAAAAGCAAGCATCACACGATGGCTGTCAAATACAAACTTAATGATGCATACTGCTTAAAATTTAACAGTAGATTAATGATAGACTGTTTAAAAATAACAAGTGCCAGATGATGTCATATGTTGCTAGATCTATGCTACTAACTTGCTATAAGCTTTAAAAATTTACCTACCGAGCATTTCATTGAGAATCAACTTTCCAATTTTTTATTGCGGCAAGATATTCCAATCATGTTGCTGAAGTATTATAGTTCGAAAGTTTTTTACATACTTTAGCCAAAACATTCTCTGTTATCCTTGCCTATGCTGAACACACATGTATGAATGAAACTTGTAGCTTATTGCTGCTTAAACTTGAAATCATGTTTCACAGCTGCAGTATAAGCTTCAAAAATAGCACTTTCAATACAAATTACAAAAAATAAACGTACTCTTCAACATCTATAGCTGGTCAAAATGCACTAAAACTCATTGTCGCATTATCGATTTGGTATTCATCAGTTAGGATTAGATTTTGGTTGCTTGAATACTCGAAAACAAAATGATGTTTTAAGACTGAACGCAACCTTCCTCTGCTGATATACTGCAGATAAACTATATAATAACATACCAAAGCCGTAAACTGCCGACATAGCAGTACACAAAACCGTATACGGAAACATGCAACAGTATGACAGCACCAGTGAGAGAGTACGAGTAGATTCTTATAGGCATGCACAGTTTGTAACCCTGACTCTAGCAATACGTTTACGCAATGGCAGATGATGTTCAATTCGTGCGTTGCTGTTGAGAACACATTTATTACAATTTATGTTGATTGCTGCTGTTCTGAGTTGAACTAAACTAAACTAAACTATACTCATGCGTTCATATATGCAACAAATGGTTGCAAAGGAAAAATGTATGTCCTGTGTAGCTTAAATGCTGTGCCAAACTGAAGCTGTGTGAAGAAATGAGTACATACATGCTAGTACATAGGTACAAGAACACAAGTCAACAAGGACAACAACTGTGACAAATGTTTGTCGTAGCCAACAAGCTAAGCATATGCTAGTGAACCATAGAATGTTTAGTATTGTTTGCCTATTTTTTTTGATTAGTATGTGTGATTTTTTCTCTATTTTAAATCTATTCCGGTCGGTGTTTTGGTTTTCGAATCCGTATAAATGGTTCGTAAGTGATTTCAATAAAATGCTCGCTTTCTCATTTTAAGTAGAATTTCATGATTTACATTTACTAAATATTGAGTATATGCATTTCATACTGTCAATTCTAAGTGAATTCCAAGCGCGAAATCACGAACGAACAATGTATTCGGCTTAGAACACTGGTGCACGGAGGTATATAAAAATGGTGACACCGACACGATTTACTTAGAATTTGTAAGATAGTTTTTGAGTTCATCTATATATGTATATAAAAATGGAAGTATGTATGTATGTTCCCTATAGACTCCGAAACCGCTCAACCGACTTTGATCAAATTTTGTGGCAATATTCAAAATAGTTCCGTGGGTAGTCCTGTGAAGTTTCGTGGCGGTTGGATAAACAGAACATTTTTTGGGTTTTTTTAGATTTTCCTTCCATTTTTGTTTTTTGTTTCAATTGGAAGGAGCATGATGAAGGTGGGGAAGGGGGAAGTAGTGGCAGGGGAAGGAGTGACAGAGGAAAGGGGAGGGCCGCGTACAAAGTCGCGGGGGCCTACTAGTACTATGTACACATATAAAGTTTTCGTAACGTAAATTATAAACTTTAAGTTGTCTGTGCAAGTCGATTATAATCTTAATAATAAGAATACCTTGTATAAATTCATATGATACGATAGCGACCAATCTGCCCATCAATAAGATAGTTAAGCAGATGCTAAGCCACACTCGCAGCCATATTCAGGCTCTAAAAAATTGTAAAAGGCTAAAATGTAGGCTCTACCATCCACTGGAGAAACATCGAACATCGTGCTGAACGTGTCAGAGATGAGCGGCTTCACCATTGATACAAGTATTTAGAACCCATACATACGGACTTACGGGACATACGGGGCATACGGGACATACGGGATGACAAACAAATGTCTTTTGTCTCAAAATTTCTAAATTTCATTCATTAAACTAAATTTTATCATAAAAAATAATGAAGAATTATGTGAAGTTTAAGTAGACTTCATACTCAAGAATAAAATGGAATCATTTTTTTTTTCTACAAAAGTATTTATTCTGTTGCTTAAACTGCATAAAAATGGTTTAAGGTGGTTAGCTCATAACTATGTGAAGCTTCTGTCCAATAGAGACGTCAATATCGAGTGTCAAGTTAATATTGACCGTAATGAAAAAGTTTTTCAAACAAATTCCGAAAATTCCGTGGGGGCTACCGTAAAGTGGGCGTGGCATGGTTATTGTGATATACTTGCATGTTCAGCCTTGTAATACAGGAAGTCTCCATACCCGATTTCAGATCGTTGTATGAAAAACAGAATGACTAGTTTTGAATCATACAGATACAGATGTACTGTACCCTGCCGACACAGAAACGAACATTCGCTAAAGCAACACTTTTCGAATAATTTTCGAATCAATACTTTAAAAAAAACACGTTTCATACAAAAACTCTAAAATGAGTTCAGGTTTGTATGGGGTCTATTCCAACATAGAAACTTGATCAGTTTAATAATTTTACTTTTGCAAAATTTTCACAGAAATGAAAACCGAAGCAAGCCTAAAAATTTAATCAAAAAACGAAAAGTCTTTATTTAGAAGCGAAAATTTCTTCTATATAAAATAATATTTAAAAATATTCAGTACTAAGAAAAACAAAACTCAAGAAAAACTTCGGCATGGATCGCGTTTTTTTTGGACCATCTCGACGGTGAAGTTCTCTACTATTGCATTAAATGTAATTTTACGAATCTGAGCAATCAGGAAAACGTCATGTTTGGAAATTTTGTTGGTTTCACTGGTCCGGCGACTGTTTTTAAGAGTGTAATCAATGTAAAACAAGGCGAATCGTTAAAGGTTCAACTGAAAACTGGTAGTTTCTATATACGTGATGTCTACAGCAAGAAATGCAATCTAAAATTGGGCTGGTTCTACGATTATGCATTCGCCGCGAACCAACGCTACAAGGAGGGACTCACCGTGCTCGAACAGAGCACCATCAAGAAGCTTAATGCAGCTGGTAAGCCCATCGATTAGAGACTATAATACTTACATTTCGCTATCAAAACTGGATTTGGTGGTGCGGGCGCTGGTCGATTATCACTCAGATGCTTGATCCAATGTGCCAATACGGCTAATTTAGTCAGACGTACATTTGAATCTTCACAACGTAACATTGTTTTTTTGTAAAAATTCTATTTTTCTTTAATAATGTTTTATTGTATGTTTTATATATATATAAAAAAAAAAAAATATAAATTCGTCAAAAGAAATAAAAAAATAATTCTTTTTTCTAATAGCAAAATTTTGCTTTTATGCAACGTTCCATAAAATGTATTTCAAGCTGTGTATGCGATTGCATTTAAACATATATATTTGAATTAGGTTCTATTTTAAATTATTATATCACTTTTTTCAACTTTAAACGACATCCAGCGCGCGTTGAGTCTGGCGTAGAACTGCTAAGTAGCGCCAGGCATTGACAGTTTTGATAAGTTTAACCGAATCATGAGAATGGGCGATAAAAATTAGTCACGTGTCATAAATCTTTGTCAAAATATTATTAAAGTGACGAAAACTGTGTGATGTACTTTGGCTGCGTCATTTTTGTTTTCTTTGTGATTTGTGCAAACTGGCAGCGTGCTTATAATCGTCTTTAAAGGGGAAGTACTTCACGCTTAAAAAATTACAGTGTACTGTGTTATCGTGTGATAAAGAATGCCGAGTTTTTTGCCTATTAAACAATGATTTTTACACTTGCTCGATCTACGAGCGAGTTTTTCTTCTCTGTGCACACATATGTGCATACATTAGGGTACGTCAAATATTTTCTTAAACATGCGTACAGCAGAAAGCTAATCTACGTAAATTTTGAATGAGCCCAAGAAAAAATTATAGAAAAAGCTAAAACTAGTTTCAAACTAAGTTAAATTTGTATGTTCAACGCAGTTACTCCCGGTTAGTTGTACGATTCGCTATAGTAGTATAGTCGCAAAATTTAAATCATGTACACTTGTTGGTACACCCTGTTTGTACATTTGTACGTTAAGTGGTTAACCTCTTTTTCAAGTTATCCAATGGTGTATTTATTGTTACATGGTTGTAGAAGCCTGCTGGGTTTGGATAACCAACGTGACTGTACTATATTACACGTTTTCATGCCTAAATCTTCTGGATAGTAACTATTAGAAACAGCTTGTTCATCTGCAGTTCATGACGGACCAGGTTCATGATCGGAGGTTTTAATTAATTGTATTAAAATGCCTGTAAATAGAGCAGATTTTCGTGCCAGGAATCTTAAAATTCAAATCTCATCAGTTGCAACTGTGGTACAAATTTGGAGCTGCTGACTTGACAACAGATAGACATCTGCGGTTTTTGAGTGTAGCTGTTATGCACAGCGCCGCTTAAGGTATTTTGTAGTTCTCCACAATGCACCATCTTTCCAAGATTCAACATTTGCCATAATGTTGTCATTATCGAACTAATTCAATGTTCCATATCTGCTGTATTTTCCTTCTTTTATGCTGTTTTTAATACCCACTATTAGCAGCATACATTTTATTTATATAATGTAAATAAAAACTTTACGACTTTCTATTATAAATATAAAATTCCAAGCTTATAAATCTTTCACTTTCGCTTTTATTGAAAATAATTCAAGCATTATTCAAGCTGCCATTATTCACTCCATTTTATGATTGGCTTTTTCAGCAAAATCACAAATAGGCGGAGCAGCAGAAACTTGGCTGTCTGTCAAAAACCGAATTTGAATTTATGGCAAACGTTGGCTGAATAGAATAAATGTTTGAATGCATAGAAGATGGCTTTATTTCAATACTAGCATAATTGATGTATGCAAATAAATAGTTGGGAAAATTTACCGAAACCAAAGCACATTCATCGAAACTCTATGGCAAAGTTTATTGCCGGAAAAAAATGGAAATCAAATTCCAATTATTTAAAAATTGCGCGCAACGATTTATCATTGAACGCGCAAAAAAAAAAGAATGAAGGAAAATGAGAAACAAATTGCATACTTTCAGGCGCAAATAAATTGAAGGCGCTGCAAATGGCATCCGTTGAATTTAAATATTAAAAAAACTAACAAAACTATTTGCAAATGACTACAACAGATATTTATATATATTTATGATATTTGACACTTAATGTGCTATAAAAAACTACGAAATTCCCAATTGTATTGCTTAAAGATTTATATTGTTGGCATAATTTTAATTTATTATGTACGAGTACTATTAAAGCAGCAAAATTTATTTGAATATTTCATTTATTTAAGATACTTATAACTAAGCTGCTACTTATTGCTTAATGATAATACATAAAATTTAATTATACATTTCAAGTAAGCGAAGAATTATGAAGCATCATTCGAGCATTGTAAAGATTTATTTGTTGAATTTAATACACTAAAACACTTCTTGATTATAGTGATTAATGATAATGTTTATGAGAAGTAAGTGTATTGTAAGAGTATATAAAATATAAATTTAGTGTTATTTGAAACAGAATTTATACTTTAATATAGAAGTTGAAAACATTCAAGTGTAGTTACAATCCATTGTCATCCAAAGAAGTTTACTGGCTAAGTTTATGTTAATTTGCTGAATTGAATTCAAAACGTTTGCTCTCTTACTCTTCACTTCTCCATCAGAAGATTTAAAATATCTGTGGTATCACATCTACTTGCTTGCATAGTGAAGAGTATGAAAGCGCTCGATTTTTAATTATTGATTATCTCTACCTCTTAAAACGAAAATGCAATGAGTGTTCTATGACAGAGTTACTAATGAATGGCCATACTCGGCCATACTTATGACTCGGACAACTGCCAAGCATAGTCTCCAAGTTAGACTACATAGTTCCTCAGATCGTTTTACTTGTCGTATAGGGTATATGTGCAGCAAGTTAAGAGATGTACGGCAACTGGTTACAGTCTTTGAACAGTTGAATGGAAGCTGGAAGGACGAATTTATGTCTAATTCAACACAGTAGACATCTTCGCCAAAAAAAAAAAATACTGATTGGTTTTGGGAGCCCCGGAATGTTAGAGAACCAAGTCTTCGCTACAATATTCTTGACAAGCATCAAAAGTAGAGTCGAAAAAGCTTTGTCCGACTGTCTGCTCATCCGTCTTTCGTATGTGTGAATATCGAGATCTCAGAGAATATAAAAGATAGAGCCCTCAAACTTGGATTTTTAAATTCGTCTGATACATACGCAAGTCAAGCTTAGAAAATATTTTGGAAAACATGCGCACAATATATAAACATAGTTCGCTCACATGCATAGTTTGCCAAAAGGTGACGCTAACTAGTAACATACTGGAGCGCTATCTATTAAGCTCGCGACGCGCCATCTATTAGTATATTATTACCGGTTTAGAACGCAAGCAACGACATCTAGTGCCATCTAGTTTATTTTTAATTTTATTTTAAAACTCTAAATAGTGAAAATGACGAAAATTGGCAGAATATTTCTAAGTCTCGTGATAGTATCATTCTTATTTATTATTAATATTATAGAATATGTAAAAGTAAATTAATTTTAACATAAAGTTTGTAACATCTAAAAGGAGAACTCATTAAATGCGTATTCTTCATCACCCCGATGAGACTAATCGATTTGACCATGTCGAATTTGTGAATTTCGTTAATTATCTCTTAGTTTTGAATATTTTGTTTGAAAAATATGTATGGCCATTCACGTCTTCGGTACCCACGATCATTATACTTCGAATGGACGGACATTGAGAATAAGACACAAAGACACACAGAAAAACATTTGAAGTTTTACTTATTCGAAGCGAATGCATCCTTTTAAATTCATATATTTTAACTGATAAATATGTACGACTTCACATCTTTCAATTTGAAAAGCTAGCTTAGCTGTAGCACAAAACATTTCCAAATGGCTTTTAAAGCATTACCAAGCAATCAGTTCAGCGTAGCTTGAAGCATATTGACAAGGGACAATAAATGCTTCAATTTGCAGCTGTGATTTTGTAATAAATTTGCTTCAAATGCTGCATTGCACATTTATACAACATTTTGTTTTCTTATATTTGAATGTTAGAACAACGTATTAGCATTTATATGAACAGTACAGTGAAGCATTACAATCGTGCTTAGGAACTTAAGGGTCATTCCATTGGGGCTTCCCCTTTCCACTGGGAAACTCTTTTCGTTGTCGTTAACATGTGAATAGCAAAATGACTCTCGCTTTATTTAAATATCAGCTGTTTGTGCTGATGACAATAAAATTGATATTACATTGATAATAAGGCGAATGCTAACATTGTTTTGAATGTTAAGAAGGTGTAGAATGTTGACTCTTATGTGGAAATATGCTTCACAACATTCTTTATATTCTCAACATTCACCGAGAGTCTTGAGAATGTGAAGAAAGTTGGTTCGTGGAAAGGCCCTATTAGACAGCTAACACTGTAGCTACCAGGCACACTGGTCGAAATTAACAAATTTTTGGCATAAATTACCAAAAAAAAGAAATTTTAAGATTTTACAAAGAAATCTTGTTCAGAAGAACTCCAAAAATGGTTTTCTGTAAAATTGATTCATGCACAAAGTTGATGTTTTCTGGAACAACAGCTGCTTTTGGAACTTCTCTAGTTCCGTGTTTAAGCGAACGGCAACCACGTTTGAATTTAGCATACCAGTCAGTATTTGATTGACAATTATAGATCCAAATTTCGTGTAAAATAGTATGTTATCTCCAGCTATAAGCTACATATAGACCGTATAAGTTATCAAATTGGTCTAAAATTTTGTCTAGTTTGTCTACATGATCGCAACTTTCCAGTCTGCATTTACATTTTTCGAATTTATGTCAACAGTTCTCAATTTCCGACCAGTGTGCAACGTTATAAATAAACAAAGTGTTTGCAACTTTAGCAGAAGAAAATGTGCCACAACTCAGTACTATATACAATATTGTCACCATGGAGAAATTTGTCACTTTGAATGCTGTTTTACAAGTAGATTGTAAATCTTTTATGAGCTGCACACAGCAAGGATACTCAAAATGTGCGAAAATGTTCGTCCGCGCGAATTGTGTGAAATGTTGAGCACTAAAGTTGTACATAAATTCGGCATACCTCAACGCTATTTAGTAGATACAATTACTTAGCACAAGCCACAAAGTATTTTAGTTACAAACTAGAAATTCATAGCCAACGTGACTCAATATTATTTAAATGCCAGTTACTAGTAGCAAGTTACTAGAAAGTCGTGCAATTACCGCATAAACTAAGCTGGCGGCACTGTCACCTGCCAGTTTTTGCATAAATTATAAAACAAAAAAATAAATTAAATACAAACTATGTACATACTAGTATGCAGAAAAATAAGAAGAAAAAAAACCGAATATATTCGAATTAAATAATCTTTTCGTGCATGCAGCGAGCGTAGGAAATTGAAAAAAAAAATAAACTGAATGTTTCAACCTTTAAAATCCTACTTTACCATTTCTTGTCCATGATTGCAGCTTCTTCCTGCTGTGACGAGGACTACAACAACAACTACTCGGACTGCCTACATGTGAACTACTGCACGTGACTTTCAATTTCAAAGGCTGTACAAAGTACATAGTACCCATACCAATAGTACTTGTATGTAGTAGTAGAATGTCCTTTAGCCTGCAGCAGCTCCTTTGTATATACATGATTCAGGGTTTTCTACACTGGCAATGCTGTGTGGAATTTACTTTATTTGCACATTTCTTGTTTAAAATTGAAGTAGGAGTCACACAGTAATGGCAACATAAAAACGAAAGGATTACGCGCCATGTTTGAAAGTGAAAGGATATGCGCTTTCTTATATACTGTAATGCTGATTTTATATAATATATGCATTAAAAATATTTTTATTGTTCACATTATTGTAGAATTGTGGAAATACATTATTGGATTTTATATTTTTACGAGCTGCTGGTTGGAGTTAGTAAACTGAATTACTGCAAGGACTTACTGGACTTTAATGTATTCTATCTGAAAGTATTTGAAGTTTAATACAGCTGATTTTAAAGGTGCCAACTTTTTCAATTTGCAAAGCTAAACATACACATATGACTACAACTGCATCCCCATATATAGTACCATGGGGTGGAATTTGCCGAAATAGCCCAATTACGCATGCTTGTGTAGACTAAACAAAGCCAGATTAATATCCAAATCGGCGTAATATGTGTTTTATTATTTCATACGCGCATACAAACCGTCGATTTGAAGACCATCACACAAATGAAGAAAAAATATTCCCATTTAACTTTTCTGTGCCGTTTCCCTCTTGGGTTTGAAAACGATTCGATGAAAAAATATGATCCCCTTGTAACCTTTGAACCCTTTCATTCCTCCTTTGAGGTGGAATATCGCAAAAACCCTGTCTTAGTTAGCATTTTTTATTATAGAAGCAAACAACTTTTCAAAAATCAGCTGTTTAGCGGTTACAGCTGTGCGTTGATGAGTAAATTGATAAATGTGCTATGAATCAGTTACTAAGGACAAGTTTCTTCTTGTACATAAGTATATAGTAGATTGTAATGGGTCACCACATGCATGCAAAATTTCAACTTAATCAGTTTTGTTGAAGTGGATAAAAATCATGTTTCAAAATTTAAACGAAATATACAAGTACAAATACATAAACTAAATCAAATAAAAACGTTTAAACATCAATAAATAAAACTGCTTTCGAGTGTAAGCGAATAAAATATAAAGGGTATATTCTACAGTTGTTCGTTTTTGGACTTATAATGGAATTTTGGTGTCTTCTAGGTTAGGTAACGAAACAAAACTCAACATGTTTTGCTTTTACACTTTGATTTTCTCTTTTATGCAGTGAACTATCGCATATGGGAAAAATATGCGAAAGCCAGCTAGGATAGCAGTTAAGCATTGCGAAGAGCAAAGAATTGTCCGAGAAGCCTCAAACTCAATGTGCTCTGCTGCCAAAATTCTATTAAATTTAGGTGTAAATGCAAGTATAGCTACCGTACGGTGAGTGATACGCAAATCAAAACATCTAAAGAGGTTGAACCTAAACAAAAATACTACTGCTTACCGTCGATCGTAAGCACGCTCGCTCTCTTTTTGCACGAAGTCACATGACATGGATTAGGGAGTGGTACCAAGTCGTTTTTCTGATGAAAGACGCTTTAATTTGGATAGACCAGATGGTTTTAAATACTATTTCCATGACATAAGAAAGGAAGAACATTATTTGATCCGTCACTAAGTCGTGAGGTGGCATAATGGAGTGGCATTCCATTTCCTATTATGAGAAATGAATGCCACACGATACAGGGAGCTACTCCAGAAAGCATTTTCACTTTTTTCTAACCTTTTTTGACCCTTACCTAGGATATTGCAACATGATAATGCCCCAATTCATACCGCTCGAGTGGTAAAGAATTGGATAAAGGGCCAAAATGTAACCTTAATGGACCTTAATATCATTTCCATAAAAAAATTATATATAGATATGTTATATATACAAATTGCCACTCAATGGGTGACGTTGAAGTGGTTCTAAATTAAGTTGAAAATAACAATAAAACAAAATTTGTAAGTTAAGTTTAAGCTTATAAAAATAAAGCCAATAATATTTTAAATCTTTATGAAATCAATTTCACTTATATTTTAGTATACATTTTTCTGGCTTTTTTCGCTCTCCTACTATTTCGAATGCAACATGTCATCAATGTTAAAAGCACTCAAAAACACTTAAATCTAAACTCTAAAGCAATGAAAACCGACCAAAAGTCAAGCAAAATATAAATAAGATAACAAAACAATTCAACAAAAGCCAAAAGCGCTTTTGCTAAATTCCACAGCTTAAAAATGGCAAAAACAAAAAAAAAAAAAAAGCTAAAAAAATAAGACACAAATAAATAAATAAATACTTGTACAAAAGCCAGATACAAACAGATACAAAACATATGGACGTACAGACAGACATGTCTACTTAAAGCCTTTTTCTACAAATCGGACCCATACGGAACCATTTTGCTGAAACGAAGTTCACGCTGCAGTTTTCGTCATTTTGGATGCCAGCCAAATGAATGAATTATGTTGCGCAGCAGCGAGATACTTTTTTGTATGCCAGCTGGTTGACAACGTTGATGATAAGTATGTGACTGGCATGCACCCTACGCTACACCCTCTCGACTACATTATTATTATGAAAATTTATGACTTTTGCAAATGTCTGTAGTCAATTTTGTGCCTCATTGTGCCATTGTATTGCAGTAATTGACTGAAGGTGTTAAGAAATGTACCTCGGGCTGTATGCCAACACGAAATCCTTTGTTGCCAATTTACTTTGCTACTATTTCATTTTGGCCAATTGATAGAATCCTTATTTTATTTATTTTTTTTTTTTTTTGATTTCTTATAAATTTTTTATATTGCACATTGATTGTTTTGTACACTTGGCCTTGGACTTTTCGCTATTCGAGGTTGTAATTTTACTTAATTAGGCTTGACTGGCAAAAGTCGCATTTAAATAGCAAATTTAATTTAAGCGCCTAAAGTGATTACTTATTAAAGCAGTAATTGAAAAGTTGTTTTCCGAAATGGAACTTGGCTTGTTTGAAATATGCTTTTTTTTAAACAAATTACAGCAAAGCAATTCAATTCAATGCTAAGGTCAACTTATGCCGTTTGTATGCCTTAAAGTATGCAATGATTTTTCCGTTTTCCCATGCATATGCACAAAGTATATTCTGTGCATATTCAACAGCCACTTGAATTAGGAGAATATCCGTTAACTTGAGCGAAAAGTGTCTCTATTTGAATACGTTTTGCATAAATCACATGCTATGTCGTATGGGGAACTGCCAAGAAATGCTTAGCTTGACAATTATGCAATACTCAATGTGTCTGCTGCACCTCCAACTGCTCTATATTATTCTACTCGGCTACTCAACCGCATACAAATTTGCTTTCCTTTTTGCATAATTTTGTCCCCAACCATTTTATTCCCAGTCAGTCAGTCAGTCAGTCAGGCAGCTTTGCTTTGCTTTCCTTTCCTTTCTTTTTTTCGCATAGAAAATGCTGCGCCTGCAGAAACCATTTTTACTACGATACTTGGTTATTTAATGTGTAAATATTAATTTCTTCTCAGTCCTTGTCATTCATTTTGAAAGTTTCAAGATTTATGTGCCTCATTTTGCATGCTTAAAGCACTTTAAGCGTTCCGTTTTCTTGTTGTTTATAATTTATATTGAACAATTTGAAGTGGTTTTTGTGATTGGCAGTTGAAAGCACTTAGCATTAGATAGAGTGGTCAATATACTTTTCAATATTAATGTTACTACAGTTTACATATTAATACTAAAATGCATTTTAGTGTTAATAAACTTTAGGTTTAATTTGAGCAGTAAATATTTCGTAAACTCTGCTCTAAAACTTAGACTGTTTATATACAGTGTACTAGAAGGGCACTTGCAGTTTACATTGCAGCCACAAACAAGTCGTATGCCAAAAGGAACTACTGAAGAGGTGTTTCGGTCAAACATTTTGTGGAAATATTGCAAATAATGCTAAATATTATATCATAATGTTGCAATATCAAGTTGCACAAGGAAATAATGTATGCAAATGCCAACAATGAGGCTAAACACTTGCAAGCTTTAACTTTAACCCATCTTGGTGCTCCACATATGGTGCTCCAAAATTTTGATGAGTATTCGATGCGCAGCGTAAATGCCTGTCGTAGTACCAATGCTGTAATGGAACTGGTGCCCAATAAGCATAGTTTCTGCTTGGCGCTACGTGCCATCAAACTCTGGGCTAAAAGTAAGTATTAAAACCACTCAAAGTCTTTAAACACATAACAAACTTAAAGTATGTACATGTATATTAATTCGAAACTCTTTTCTTTTTTACAGAACGAAACATCTATTCCAACGAGCTGGGCTACTTTGGCGGCGTTACCTGGGCCATTCTGGTTTTCTCAAACTGGAAGTGGCCTACTCCGGTGATGTTGTGTCAACCGGAGGTATCGGATTTAGGCTTTCCGGTTTGGTATGTACACGACCGCGATCAACTGATGCCTATTGTATCGCCTGGCTATATGCAACAGCACTCGACATTTAATATAAGCGAATCAACACGTAAGATAATAACGAATGAAATGAAAGCTGCGTGTTTCTTAACTGAGCAGATACAGCAGGGACTGGCAACGTGGACAAGCCTCTTTAAGTCGCCGTCGTTCTTCAACAACTACAAACATTTTCTCGTATTAAGGCCCATACGAAAATGCTTTTGGTGACTAAATCGGACATTTACAACTCGAGATATGGGCTAAAATGTGAAACTATCTACGAAAAAAAAAGTTTTAAGAAAAAAAATTTGTATCTCCATAAAAAAAAGAAGCAAAAAATTCAAAAATTTTGTATATCGGAAACCTTTGAAACGAAAATTTCTGTTCAGAAATGTGGTAACATGGGCCTTCTTGGTTGATGAAGCCTAAAGCTCAGTGGCCTACAATGTGTTCAGAATATGAGCCTCGAAATAAAGAAAGTGAAATGTACTTCTAATTACCGCTTTTTTTACTGTTTTTGAATACATATTGGTCCGATTTACTTCGCTTCCTCGTATTTTGAAAGGTGTGCTGAAGGGTATATTTTCGAGATGTATACCGAAATTGTCTAGAAAGTGGTTCGGTATAGGCTAAGAGTGCATAAAAATACTAAATCCTTTTATGAGTTCACATCTCAACGCCGCTTACGGCGAGAGAGATATCTTGAAATATAAAAATAAACATTCTTTGAAGTACCATGGACCATGGAGCATTTTTAGATAGATTAGATAAATAGATCTTGTCTCATTAGATAGATCTTGTAATCACCTTTAAAAGAAGATTATTGTCAGGTTTTAGGATCATTATCACCTTATATATTTTCCAGGAAGATGATAAATACTGAAGGTGCAGGGCGAGGCATTTATAATCTGCATTATTTATTGAGACTTATTGTAATACCTCAGCTGTGATCCATGTCGAATTTCACATTCTTTTACAGTTTTAAATCATTGTATAGAATATACCATATTCATGTTTCAATACAGAGGTCCGTTTTTGACTTTGAAGTTATCATCGTCTTAAGTCAAGAACAAACAACCACAAAAACACTTTAGTGGAGTTCCGCAAAGTTCAATTTATTAAGAGAACATTTCCCAGTTCAGGCTAAATGGCATCGCCTACAAAGATAAGTATAACGTCTGTTAACTCCTTTTTCGTCTCAAATTCTTAGTCCTCTTCTGACACTTAATTACGACTGTTCAATTAAATTTTAGTCAGATGCTCTGAACCATAGTGCAGTAAAGTTGATAAGCAACACGGTTTCAAAAGTCAACGACCACATAAATATGACTTTTTAATGGTAACTTTGGTTTTCCATAGAGGCTTTAATTGAAGTTCATTAAGTCATAGTTGGTATTACACAAATTTTTATTTAAAAACCAGCTGAATTATAGCACTTAATAAGTATTTCATTTGTTTTATTTCATCGCACAATGTGCTGCACTAATGGGAAATTTCGTGGCAAATTAAAAATTTTGTCGCAATGCTAAAAGCTATTTACTCTTGGGCATATGAAAAAAATACAATAAAATAAAAAGCGTCATTTCGCTGCAGTTATAATTAAAAGGCATAAACAATACGTAATGTGTAGCGACATAATTAAGCAGCTGCAACAAAAGATACATGCTAAAAGATAAACGGCTTAAAAATAGTTGCATTAAGTAGTATTTTTCTTATAAAGCCTATATGTACCATATGTATATATATATATATATATATATATATATATATATATATATATATATATATATATATATATATATATATATATATATATATATATATATATATATATATATATATATATATATATATATATATATATATATATATATATATATATATATATATATATATATATATATATATATATATATATATATATATATCATTTCTATCGATCTATTTGTTGTCTAGCAAAAGTGCATCAAGAAATTTTTACTTTTATTTTGTTTTTATTTAAGCGTACAATACCAAATATTGGCAATATACATATGTATCTACAGCAAAAGTATAGATACGTATGTATCTTATGCTGTTGTTTTGTTTTGCTTTTTTTAAAGACAATGAAATGACAATCAAAGTCATACGGAACTGCCCTCGATGCGGCATGGCAGAGCGCCGCACAGTGGCTCGTTTAGCGAAAAGTAGTGGCAAAAATTAAAATTAAAATAATGTATAAGAAAATGCTTTATATAAACTAGAGTCCAACAAGTGGTCGAAATTCAACCGTTTGTCATAAAAGTAACCAATGCTTTCCAAATAAGGTTTCATAAAACTCACTTGGTAGTTTACTATTGAACTTTATTCGTTGCAGCATATAACACTAAAAATGAATCATAAAGCGCGTTCAGCAGCACTAATCGCTGACTGATTTGCGTTTACATATTATACAATTATTACAAATAAATGAACACCTATTGCGAAAGCTTAGAATAGAACTATTCGAATTGAATGGTTTTACAGCCAAGCTTTTTGCTATAAATGCTGCATCACACTCGGTTGGACTGGGGGGGGGGGGGGTCAACTGCCATCAGACTAAATATTTTCTCAGATAGCCAAGCCCGTCTTAAAAGCCCTAAAAGGCTATAAATTTGGAAAGAAATCCACGTCACGAGAATCTAAATAACTTGGCTAATTGAAATAGAGTTCGTCTTATATGGATACAAGGACACATAGGATTAACAGGCAACGAGGAAGCTGATGAACAAGCAAAGCACCGGCAAAGCAAAGCTCATTTTGTGGGTCCAGACGCTCTCTACGGCTTCTCCAAGCAAAGACCATGTATAACAAACTGGCTCAACAAAGCCACTGCACCGCATACCTCTCAAATTTCAAAGGTCTAAAAAGCAATAGCCATGACCAAACGTGTCCTTAGAACCCTGTGTGGGACTACTACAGGCCACGCCAAATGCAATTGACATCTACACAAAATGAGTCTAGCACCCACTGATCAGACACTGCTGAGAGGCAGAAGAAACCATGGAGCATATAATAGCCACGTTCCCCGCAATTGCGCGAATTAGGCTGTCTGTGCTAGATAAAGTTTAAATAGAAGAGATTGATTACGGGAAAATTCCCCATAAAAACCTCGTGAAGTTCCTAATACAAATTAAGGACCTATAGGGTCATAAATTATGCACAATAGATTAACTTCTGGTCGCAGTGCATGGCCCCATTACTATGTTACTTATCTTATCTTAATGGGTTTTCAGAAGAACAAAGCCAAACAAAATTATAGCAGCCGTTTGGAATAGTCAGCGTAAATCAGTAATCAGTCTCTGCTGAACGCAAAAGCAGCGTATACTATGCTCTGCTGCCAACTAGCAAAACACTAGCTCGCCGATACTACCATTATATTATTCAGTAGAGGGCATGGTGTGTGTGTGTGTGTGTGTGTGTAAAGATTGTTAAAGGCTTTTACGCTCAAAATATTGAAATGATTTTGATAATATATAGATTGCCCACTGCTCCTCTGCACTACCTTTCAAACTAAAATACAAAAACAAAATTATATATAAATATAATGAAGCGGAAAGGAAAATCTTTAGTTTTTTAATAACTTCAAACTTCATATCAATATTACAATATGATTCATTCGGAAGCTTTGATTTTTGCCACCAAAAAAGTGCGTATGAGCCACTGTGCGCCGGTAAAGACGACACTTGCTACTCAACAAAAAAATATCTGTTTTGTTGTAGTCTGGGCCAAATTTTGTTTTTGTAAATTTAAAAAACAAATAATATAAAAGAAAGTGCAAAGCACAATGAAAATGAACCAGAAGTACTTTATAGAAGAGCAATGTATCCGAAAAAAAAGGAATACATTTATGTCAAGGCAAATATTTTCTTGATTATTTTGACTGTTTTGTATACAGATGCAGAGAAAATGATTTATGAGAGAAACAAATGGCTCATTTGTAAGAAACATGCAACATCAATAACAACAACAACAACAATAACTTATACTACACATAGCAATATATCGTATCTGTAATACATAATAAGATATTCAAAATCATGCCAAACTGAACCAAACAAAACCAAACCAAACCAAACCAACAAAATAAATAGAACAATAGCGTAGACATTTAAGATACACAATTAGCATATAATTACCTTTATTATTTGGTCCATTTGCTGTCTGCAACGATGACATTGGTATAGCCAAACAGTTGCGTTGTATTTGTAGATCCTGTGGTGGTTCGGAGCGCGGACATGGCGTATAAGCAATTTTACTGCCACGTCCTGGCGTAGGACTGACACGTGCATGTCGTCCTGTACTGACACCGCCGCGTTCGCTCATATTTCTTTTTTTGTATATTAACCAATTGCAGCTGCAATACCTACTACAGGATATCGAATACACGCACACACTTTGAACCGGTTTACACAATCTAACGTCGTTTACTGTTGGAACGCATGTTTCCGTTTCCGTTTCCGTTCCGGCTGAACGCGCGCATTACACTTTTTATTTCCGTTTTAACTTGTTTTTAAGTAGTTTTAACGTGTTTGCAGTTTAGTTTAGTTTCAGTTCAATTCAGTTAGCTTATCGTCATTTTGATGCATTTGTTAAGTATTTAGAATATTATTTTTGACTAAAACTAGTTTTTTTGTATTTGTAGTTGATGATGTGTGGTATATCACATTTGAAGGCATTGCAGGAAGTCTTCTTTTGTGTATGTGTTAGACTGTATCTGCAGTGTTTAAAGTGTCAAGATTGTTTTTTTTTTCGATATATTAGTAATACAGCTTATAGGAATTATTTGTATCAAGGGAATTGAAAGCGAAAATAGACAATATACAATATACTACAAGTATGTACAACATACAATAGCTGGCTTCATATTAGTTCCAACATTTGCAATAACATGCTCCATATTTATTTTGAAAAAAGTCCTTTCACAAATCCAAAATTCCATGCGTTAATACTACACGGCGTTACTAAACAAACAAAGCTACAAGCTGCACTCGCAACAGACTTGCAACTAAAGCCACCTCGCTCGTCTAGCTCACCTGCGCCGAAAATCTTCTCCGTTTCCAATAATACATTTTTCGTTTCAGTCGCCAAAGAGTACCTGGATTTTAAAAGACCTCCGAAGCAAAACCAGTACGATAAGAAGCGCCAGCGTGCTGCTCCATCTGCATTCGAATTCTGCATTTGGGAGCCATGTGAGCTGTTAAGAATCGATAGTAGGAAAATAATTGAGGAAAGAAAAATTTTTTTTTGAAATCTAAGAATATGAAGCTACAAGGTATTGGGAGGGTGTGACTTTGCGATGGTATGAAAATCCTTGATATTAGTTATGGTGTGGCTTAACAACTTCATCATATAATATATTTACTATAGATCTAGGAAAAACAAATCAATACAATATATCTATGTCAACTTTAAAGCCTCTATTGACACGCCTTACATAGATAGCAGTTCTTCGAGCAAGAACCCTGTACGTAAGGGACAAGTTTAACAAGCTAAGTTGGTTCGTTGAGGCGTAGTAGATTCCATAAAATACATATATTCTCGATCAACATCGAAAGCCGAGTCTGTATATTGAGTTCTCTAGTGCTCTAGTTCTCTAAGTGAGTAAGGTGTATAGGCTAAGACTTCTCATCCAAATTGCAGCCACTTCTGGTGAATCACCAAACTTTGGTATAGTCGCGATTATTGAGTTCTGGCTGCTTCTGTGCAAGAGATGTATTCAAATCATCCTATTGACGACGGTGCACATCAGAATCGAACATCTGGTTCCGCAGTAGGAGCCCGAAAAACAACACACTCTTGTAATTCAACATTATTCAGAGCATAACTTTCTTTTGGTGAAGATCGGCTTGCGATGTCGTTTCGGATAGCTCATTTGTAAACAATCAACGGGTCGATTTTGTTGCGATTGATAGTTATAAGTATCCGCGTTATTGATTCACTTAGTGACATGGCTTCCTTTGAGTCAAATGATTAATCCGTGCCGCCGTGACGTCAGGAGTCGACTGTGGATTTGCTTCAATCAGTGCTTCTATTTGAACGTCATCTACTTCAACGTGCATTACGGTGCGAGGAGCATCGTTGGTATTAAAATCATCAGCACGAAATTTTGTGAACCAACTGTGGCACTGAGGCTTTTGTAGTGCAGTATCCGTAAAAATTTGAATAGATTTTCGCAAGGACTTGTCTTTCGTTCTTCTCTTTGTGAAAGCAGAAAATCAAATTATGACGAAAATGCACAGTTTGGTCTTCCATTTTCAACTTGCTGTAGAATAGCAAACGAACAACGCGTACAAGTCAATAACTTTTTCACATGAAGTTTGAACTGTCATCCGTCAAAAGGTTTAATACTTGAGTCGATTGCGCTGACTTTTGCATCCATAATATCCTTTAAACATAACAGTTTGGAAAAAAAGTAAAACAAAAAAGAACGCTACAGAGCTCGACTTCCAGATACCCTGTACTTTGTCTAAGCATCTTTATTTGAACCATAGATTTGTATGAGTGCTTATTTTATAGTGGTTCAATCTGGATATATGTGGGGTATTTTGGTAGGATTGATATAAGTTACATCAAATCTGACGTTTCTAGCTTAATTAACAACAAATACAAAGCAGTTTTTATACAAAAACTTAAAATTAGGGACGGGTTTGTACGGGGACTACCCATTGTGGCTGCTCTTTTTATACACATTGTCTGAAAAGGGAATAGGAGAGACCAAATATCTAAATTCGAAGGTTCTACCTTTTATACTTTTCAAGATCTTGTCGCCTAAACAGACGGACAGTCGTACATGTCTATATCCATCTCACTTTTGATGCTGATCAATAATATGTATGTTTATTTTATGGGGTCTGGCAAGTCTAATTTTGGCTGTTACATACGTTTATACAAACGTAACATACCCTTTTATAAAAACTGCCTTTCAACTATCTAAGTTCTCACATGACTAGCTGAGCGGAGTAGGAGTTTTAGTAAGTGATTACATATTCTCTAGTTTACTTGCATGACTGTTCCAACAGATATCAGACTATATGACCTAAGCACTCAGCCCGCCAATTTGCTTGTCAACTGGAAGTATTGTCGTGCTACTAATTTTCTAAACATTACTGGTCGTTTTTCGGTCGATCATTTTGCATTCACATATAACAAACATTGTTTTTTCTAAGCTGAGATTTTTAACAGCAACTCACATGAGAACGCATATAGCTGAACAGCTTGTGCGACGGAGTAACCACAGATGAGCAGTGAGCATACTCAACCGAGCAATGAAAACAGTGATTCAATCACAGCTCTTTGCAATATAAAGTCAATGTGTATCAATGTGAAATCACAGTACCAAATTCACAGTTGTAATTTATTTAGCATCATGTGGAATCCATAAAAAGCATTACTTTTATATGACACACAAGCTTGGATCAAGGCAACATCAGACGAAACAGCTCTTGAAGTAACCGAAAAGTAGTATGATTAACATAGTGTAGTTTTAAAGCAAAATTTAAAGGTAACATAATAAACTTACGCAAAGAAAGAAGAAAAAGAAATTTCATAGTCTATATAGGTCTTAAATATTGATAAAGTGCTTAAGTTTCACTGGAGGAAATATGCATTCGTAAGAATGAAAAAGTTCCAACCACATCGAAGTGGTTAATCATGCTTGTCTTGAAATGATTAAGTGCAACAGAACATTTCAACACTCATAAACTTTTCAATCGATAATGCGCTATTTTAAATACTTGCTCTACAATTTCTTTTATGCAGTATTTTAATGCTCCATTGCAAGTTTTTACATTAAAAAGTCTATCAATAGAAATTTTTAAAGATAAAAATCATACTTGGAATTATATTTGACAGCCATGTTTAAGCATTTCAAGTTGTCACACAATTTTAAGCCCACAAAAATATTAAATGTGGCAAGAAAAACTTTATGTTTAATCCCACATGAAGTTCTACACAAGCCCAAAGTATTTGTAATTGAATAAAAAATGGACAACACTCCACAAACAGCTAAGACCGAATGCAATGCAGAAGCAAATCACTCTGGAGAGCGTAGAAATAAGTTCCATAGCGGAAAAAAAAACACACACACACACATTAGTACAAAAACTGCAAGATTTTTCTTCTACAACTTTATGACAGAAATTTTCTTGTTTCTACTGTTTATTTTGTGGCAATTTCATTTCGACGCTGTAAAACTTTATGACTTAGCAATCGATGCTCAGCTTCCACATTGCTACCAGTTTCAAACAAAATACTAGCCAAACTTGTACAAGTCAAATGGCAGAAATGCGCATAAAAAGTAAAATTTAAGTGAGGCTGAACTACAAAGTAAGATACAATATTAAACTCTGTAGAACCGAAGCTGTTATACACTTCATAAGAACTTTCATTCTATTTTTCCCACCATAAATTTTGACAGAAAAAAAAAATCTTTTCGCCATATATATAGAATGTAAGTTTGAAGGATCATGATATATTGCATTTTTTGTGACATACAGTGACATACTTGTATCCATTAAAAGCTTTACAACAAACTGACACTTCTGATGACGAATATACACAGACCTTTTCAAGAGATTCTCTCGGAATTAATTAGGACCACCAGAGAAACAGCGAGTAGACAGTGGGCAATTGCGTAGAGCTGTAATGTCTGAAAAGCACTCTGGCCTTGCTTGTATACTTTAACAAGAACGGGATCAGAAAGTGAACGGGATATCTAACAGGACACTACACCATGGTCTAACGGTTGCATGCCACCTATCAATACAGCTGTTGTGGTGATGATGAGCAGATGGAAAATATCCAAACACCTACTATTTGACTGCCCTACATTTCTTTGAAGACTTAGAAGATTTTGAAAGTCTGGCTAATTTGCCACTAGGGGATCTGGCACGTTTCATTGACTTTACTGGTTGGTTTCAAACGTACCCAGCTGGGATACCTGCCGCCTAATAAAACCCAAGACAAAAGACATTACAATGAGCCAACCGGGCTCTGGGTGAACTAAAGCCTTATAATAAACCGTTAATACCCTTTACAAGTGAAGCATATAAAAAGCCGAAACAGAAACGGAAATGCTGTTCACAAAATGACTAAAAAATCACCAAAACTCTTAATCTCTTACATGCTCGTACTAGAAATCATCATCAATAGAGCCAGCTGCCTATGCTTGCAAAATTTGCTGATATTCCATTATGGATGCACTCTGTATATCCTACCTTGATGACTTGTTACGTTACATATGAGTGCACCTGCTTAAATGTTGATGCTATTTTTGGGCGCACAGAAAACAGAAAGGGGACGCCTGAAATGTGATGGAATGGTATATAAAGGGCGCTGCGACCGTGAGTAAGGATGCGCATGGCACACGTGCGTATAACAGAGAGATAAATAGTGGGAGCGAAAGAGAGAGAACGACAGATAATTGTCGCTAACAAGGACACGTGCGAATCAGACTGTGAGACGAGACTGCGAGACATAAGATTTTCGTATTGTGTGGCAGCTGCGGCTTACATAGTATTTTGCATGAGGTAAACGTAACCGGAAGTCGGCACAAGAGATAAAAAAGTGTTAATTAGACGAAAATCTCATAAAAAAAATATATAAATTGTTTTCACTTTTCTTTCTTTTTTTGTGTTATTTATTTGCATTACACTTTCACTTTCACTTCATTTTTTTTTTTGCTTTTCGCGCTTCAATAGAAAATTGAAAAGCACGCTGCACTTTTCCACATTTCCACCGCGGCTGCATTCGTGCACACGTTTTACAATAACAACAACAGCAACAAATGCACTTCCGACAACAATAACAAATCTCTATTCGGGCACATGTCCGCACGTGCCGATGTCCTGCCGACAACTGAATCAAAGCAGAACAGATTTTAATGTCGACGTCGCAGTCGCAGTAGTCTTCTTTTCTTGCAGCAGCAGCGGAAAAGCGGAAAAGCGGAAAAGCAGAAAAGCAAAAGCAAAAACAAAAAGACGCGTGTGAAAACGAGCAAACAACGGCAACAAATGTGAATGAAAATTCAAAACAAAACAAAGATGCTCAAACAGACATAAAGCAGAAAAAGAAACGCACAGCGAGAGCAGATCAAAAAATATTGTGCCTAATAGAGCCGTTCCACCGGTAAACATTTTTCACATTCGTAACATTGTCGGTGAACATTCTCCCATAAGAATTGTATACATTCTCGAAGAATTTTGTCATTCGCTCGCCTGAATTTCGTGTTTACCATCGACATACAAACAGCTGATATGTAAACAAAGCGAACGTCATTTTGCCACTCACATGTTAACGACATCGAACATTTGCCAGTGGAAAGAGGAAATGTTGAGAATGTGAATGTTGTGCATGCTGGTCTTAATCGAAAAGCCCTATAACAGAGAGGAACAAATAATTAACGCATTTCTAAAAGTATTATTCAACGAAGGTTCAACGTTTTTAATCCCTCCAAATAGTGTTTACCAACAAGGATTATAAACAAAAAAAAAACTCGTTTAGGTCCGCAAACAATATTTCAGATTTAGTAACAGTAACTGAGAGAAATGGTCAGCCTAAATACCCAAACCAGGGCGAATCCCTTGCTGACTTCCCCCTATCTATATACCATCTTATAAATAAGGGATGTACTCAATGAAAATTTGTTATGAGAGTGTCGAAGTGTAAACTGTCTTGATGAAACAAAACTTATGTCAACTGATTATGAAGTAAGGGGGAAGGAGTGAGGAGCAAGAGCACGTTAAGATGTGTTTGAGTGATGAATTTTACACCTTAAACATAACAACAGAGCCTTTCTAGTATTCATGCGATTGAGTTTTTGTGGCACCTAGCATATATTAAAAAAACATTTGATTTTTAATTAATTTAAAGAGTGGCAAATGACAGCATATGAAAGAAAAACAGTTAATTCTTTAGGCATATCTTCTTTTACATGGTTCTAACAATGAACATTATTGTTTTTAAATTGAAATACTCTTTAATCCATCCTCGCATGTGCACGCTTTCGCTTTGTGTCGCCATAATTGCGCTGCTTGAGCTTTTCACCACAATTTCCACAATTTCACCACGTACGCCATAAAGCTTTTGCGTTTAACGGTAAATTGAAAAATATTAAATATACGAAACTGAAAATATAACACTGGCTCCAATAAGAATTTATCTATCTACATACATATTTGCTGCTATGATTCGCAATAAGTTTAAACTTAAAAGCTCATCATGAGTGCTACAGATGAACGAGGTGCAGTTGAGGTGCAAGAATTTCTCTATCTGTGATGCAGATGTACTTATGTATGTATGCTTATGTACTTTTTTGTGTGATGTGTGGTGACATAAAATTAGGAAAAGCGAACTGTGAACTGTTTTCTAAATTACATCAGTAAATCGCCTAGAATTGAACCTAAAGTTCTTGCTCATTAATCTGAAGTCTTCATAGTCAAAATTCAATTATTTCCATTAAGTAGGCTAATCTAGATTCTGGTAAGAGCCTTATTCTCGAACCATCGCATTAAGGAAAATGACCTATTTGAGTTTTTAGTCCCTTCTTTAATATTCTAAGTTATGTTGTAAATATTTATTATGGCTCTTACTCAAATGAATTAACAATTTTAAATAAAAGTTTTAAAAATTCAAAAGTCCGCGTGACATAATTAGCCGTACCGTGATAATTACAAAATGGCCGCCACAATCAATCAAGTTTTGATAGCAAAGTACACATAGTTACATAGTTTCTAATCGTTACGGAAAATTGGTTTTCCACGTGCATTGAGCGTCTTGATGGCACTCTGTTCGAGCACGGTGAGTCCCTCCTTGTAGCGTTGATTCTCCGCGAAGGCATATTCATAGAACCAGCCCAATTTAGAATTGCATTTCTTGCAGTGTACATCGCGTATGTAATAATGTCCAGTTTGTAGTTCGACCTTTAACAATTCTCCATGATTTACGTTTATGACACGTTTGAAAACTTTGGCCGAACCGGTTACACCAGTGAAACGTGTATAAATTATATTTTCCTGATTGCTCAGATTCGTAAATATACAATGAATGCAATAGTAGAGAACATCACCGTCCATATGCTCCAGAAATACGCGACCCATTTCGAAACAATTGAGATCGTTTTCTTAGGAAATAAAACGGAATAGTTTAATGATGTTTTAGAATTGATTTGCCATTGAAGTGTAAAGAGAAAACTATTGTGTTCAGAAATTCTATTTGAATTTTATTTAAAAAGCTGCGAAAAACTTGATTTAGTTACGTTTAGTATATAGTTTATTAAGTATAATTATACATTTTATACGTATTGTGAATGTATAGTATTCAAATTTTGCCATGGAGTTTTTAATGCATTCTAGGAGACAGCGACGAGACCATAAAGTAATATATACCCACGTATATATTTACTCACCAACAACATTATTTTGTAAAATCGGATTTTCATCTCAATTGTTGAGATGTGCTTTATGCATTTATTGTATTCAAAAGAAGCTATAAAATACATATTTAATTTATTTCCAAACAAAAACTTGACCAAGTCAAAAACACAGTTTTAGCAGCGCTGCCTATTTCAATTGTTATACAAAGCCAAACAATTTTAAATAGTTTGATATGTACTGCAACATTTGAAATGCATTGTCATAGTAAATATTAACAAGAAAACACGTTAGATTCGGTTGAACCGAAGCTCTAATCTATTACCATTCACACCAAATTTTAAATAGTACTGTAAAACAGAAGTAGTTGCAATAATGTATGAAGAGCACACAAAATAATATATTCAGTCGGATTATATTATTAAAGTCGGCTAAACCGGGGAGTCCTATGCAAGCAGTTTGACGATGAAGCCTACCAAAAAAAAAAAAAAATGAAACAAGATATTTATAGTTGGTATTTATAGTCTTTATAGTATTTATGTCATACATGAGAATATTACTAGAAATAATTTTTACATTCTTAAGATTACAATTTTAACAAATTTAATGCTAAGCTTAAATTATCAGTTTGAACTCCATTATCGCTGCGAAATTTCTTATTTGTCGGCTCGGATTTATCCCACTCACTGGCACGACGTTTTCCATTCGGCATGACGGTAACATTTCCTAAATTTTGGCGATCGTTGTTCAATATTTCAGCGCTCAAATACTCCGGAAGTTTACTCCGCTTAACATGATGCGCCGAAATATCCATTCCTGGTTGTAGCAGTCCCATATGCGCAGCCTCATCTGTTACATTTTGTGTGAAAACCTGCAGGATTTCGGTTATATCCAAATTTAGTTTTGTGGTGCGATTGAAAGACAGACCTATAAACCACATGGTACTAAATTGTGCTTCGATTGATTTATAATAGTCATGTTGCTGCGGATGAAGATGAGCCTGTGCAATACACTGCATGCCATCCAAAGAGCTGACAAGTGTGCGCAGTTTTGACTCCACTAAGCCAGACCAGGCGGCATGATGCTTCTTATTTTCCGTATGGGCCATTAATACGAGAAAATGTTTGTAGTTGTTGAAGAACGACGGCGATTTAAAGAGGCTTGGCCACGTTGCCAGTCCCTGCTGTATCTGCTCATTTAAGAAACACGCAGCTTTCATTTCATTCGTTATTATCGTACGTGTTGATTCGCTTATATTAAATGTCGAGTGCTGTTGCATATAGCCAGGCGATATAATAGGCATCAGTTGATCGCGGTCGTGTACATACCAAACCGGAAAGCCTAAATCCGATACCTCCGGTTGACACAACATCACCGGAGTAGGCCATTTCCAGTTTGAGAAAACCAGAAAGAAGTTATGTACAAGCGTCGCAGCGGTAGCATTTGGATACAGTTGACAGACGCGTGCCATGAGTATGGCCCAGGTAACGCCGCCAAAGTAGCCCAGCTCGTTGGAATAGATGTTTCGTTCTGTAAAAAAGAAAAGAGTTTCGAATTAATATACATGTACATACTTTAAGTTTGTTATGTGTTTAAAGACTTTGAGTGGTTTTAATACTTACTTTTAGCCCAGAGTTTGATGGCACGTAGCGCCAAGCAGAAACTCTGCTTATTGGGCACCAGCTCCATTATAGCATTGGTACTACGACAGGCATTTACGCTGCGCATCGAATACTCATCAATATTTTGGAGCACCATATTACTGCGAAGCTCGAAGTTATCGTGTATCTCCTTGTTGTACAAACGCGCAAATAATAATTCAATGTGAATGCCATTGAAGATCATTTTAATGGCTGGCACGAATGTCTCCTCTAAGGTGCGACAGCTCGTTTCAATGGCGCTAACCTCCGGCATTGCCTTCAGCTTGCTATAGAAACCGCGAAAGAAGTCCTTAGACTGAATATGATGTGGCACCACACACAGCGCATCGATAGCTGCGCCTTTCTCGAGTACACCCATTTGATAGGAACCAAAGGTGACTATTTTTCCACCCACACGTTTCGCAGCAGCTTCTGGCATCTGTGAAGTTATGGATATGTCCTTTACCCATTGCTTGAAGTGGGTAGTCAGTTGCGCTAATATCTCCACATGTATTTGCCGCTCCTCCGGAGTCTCGAATATATTTTGCGCCTGTAGCGTATTTAGCAATTCTGTTGTACGTTTAAGATCACGTGCTACGGAACTTTTTGCCATCTTAATTGTTTGTTTTTTCGTATGAAGAACGTTGAAGATTTTTAATTTGAATTTTTGAAGTGACGATGTGCACTGTACGTTAGCTGGATTTGCTCTGATGTTTGAAGTCGGCACACACGGTATTTGTAGTCTTGCAGGTAGCACAATTGCAGCTTTTGTGCACATGTAACTGATAAGCATAAGTAATCCTTTTTATATAGTGCACATAGGGATCGCGTTTGCCTGCAACGATCACTGCCAGCTGTTTTGCAAATTCAGGTAGTTATTTATATTACGATAAACCAATGTATTTACCTGACAGAAGAAGAGAGAATATTTGTTGTTTGTCCTTCGGTCTCAGGTAGAAAACGATACAAACTGAGAACAAAGTTGGTTTGATTGGTTGAACAGGTAGCGACAAAATGTATCAATAATAAAAATTATATATTTTTTAAATATGTATTTATTTACATCTGTTCTGAGACAATAAAACAATTTGTCATTAAATAATAAAATTTAATGACAGGATTAAAAGGTTAGCAAAAAACTGAAGATTGCCTTACTTTTTAGAATTCGAAAACCAAACGAAAGTCAAACTATATACTGAACATTGAACCGATTAGAAAACAATGTTAGAAGCGATTGTTGGGCATTTTTTGTTTATGTTTTTGGCGACTTATACCATAAAAAATGTTTTCAATATCATTTTCAAGTTTAGTGGCTCATAATATCGTACATAAGAAAAATAACTGCATTGAAGTTAAGTTTTTAGAAATAGTGTGTACCTTTGTATAATTGCATTCTAAAGTAAAATGTCCATATGCTCATAGAAATTTCGGTCAGTTAGAGATACTGGTTATGGCCGTATGACACACGAATACTATGAGCATATTGTTTCCGGACTATAAGCGCAACAGTGTTACCATTTCAAAGTAGTATTTGGTGCGGTTGAACCGAATCCAAACGAGTTTTACCATTTCGTAACCATGGATCCAACACAACATAGGAAAGATAAAAAAAACAGTCAAAGCAATGGACTTCTCGGGGTCAACGTGCAACCGCCATGAAGATCAATGTCATGGTGGTCGTTTTTTGGGTTGCACACATTGAATGCCTTGAAAAGAGCCAAAAGATCATCGGCGAATATTATTCAGAGCTGTCGGACATACCTGACATTAATATGAAGCAAAAACGACCATATTTGGCAAAGAAGAAAAACGCTTTTCCACCAAGCCAATGCACAGGTGCACAAGTGTACAGACACCATAGCAAAAATCAAAGAATTGGGTAACGAACTGCTACCCCATCCAGCATATTCACCGTGCGACAATTTCCTGTTTCCAAACCTGAAAAAAATGACTCGCCGATAAGAGATTTTATTCGAATGAAGAGAACATCACTGAAACAAATGACTATTTGGAAGACCTTGGGAAATCATATTATTTGACTTCTACACGTCTCTGCAGCTAAATAATAAAAATTTTATTTATGCTCTATATCAATAATGAAGTTGCCAATTCGCCTGGTCGAATCAAGCAAAGCTATCAACGAGGTCAGCCAGCTTAAATCCTGCATTTAACGAGGATCTACAATGGCATCTTAAACTGCAGCTACTTCCCTGTGCCGAGTAAACCTCAGCAGAAGCCATGCTTCAATCGCTCGCCCAGTTTTCCGTCAATACTGTCCAAGATATTCGAAAGTATACTTCTGGTTCAAGTTTTTCCACTACCAGACGACGGTCATATGATTCCAAATCATCAGTTCGGGTTTAGAAGACGCCACATATCCTCCCAGAGCAATGTCAACCAGTTGTACAGCAGATACTTAACACCAAAACATTTCATACAAACTTCGAAAAGGTTTGTATAGTGGCTATGCCTAAAACTATGCGTATCATCCTACTATTTGCGATATATGTACAGCTTAGAGATATAGTAACTATTCGTACCCGATTGCAGATCGATATCTTAAAAACTGAGTAACTAGTTTTGATTCATAAAGACAGCTAACAGACGGACAGACACACAGGTGCACATGGATAGTTCGATTCCAATAGTCATGAGCACCGAAGACAAAGACAACTGATGAGCGCTCGTAGCTGAACCCGCTGTAGAACAACTGAAGAAATTAGATCCTAGAACAATACGAGGGGTACTATTTATATTTCGGGAATAGCAAATAATAACAAACATTTTTAAATGAAAATGGCTTTATTGCTTTTCAAAATATTCCCCTTGATGTTCAATACACTTTTCCATTCGTTCAAACCATTTGTCGTAGCAGTTATTCCATTCCTCTTGAGACACCTCCAAAAGATGGTTTTTGAACGCTTCAACTGCTTCTTCGGCGCTCGTAAATCGTTGACCACGCAGTTTACCTTTGATACTCGGGAACAAGAAGAAGTCATTGGGTGCCAAATCAGAACTGTACGGAGGATGAGTCATTAATTCAATGTTTTATCTGCTCAAAAATGCACTTGATTGACGAGATGTGTGAGAGCTCGAATTGTCATGATGGAGAATGATTCGTCTTTGTCGGTTGGTTTAACGAATTTTTGCGAAAACTTCCGACAAACAAATGGTCGTGTATCACTCAGAATTGACCGTCCTATGTTGCTCAAGCGGAACAGTGGCCAAATGACCCATTCGGCCGAAGAAACAGGCGATCATTTGCTTTGCTGTGCTTCTTAGCCGAACAACTTTTGTTTCCGGATCAGACGCATATATCCATAATTCGTCACCTGTCACGATTTGATACACGTCTTTTGAAGCACCACGGTCGAACTTTTTAATCATTTCCTTACACCAATCGAGACGAGCCTTGTTTTGAGTGATTGATAAATTATGGGGTATCCAAGGAGAGCAAATCTTTTTTACAGCTAAGTGTTCATGCAAAATCGAATGTATTGAAGTGGAACTAATGTGCAAGGATGCCTCTATCTCACGATATGTCATACGACGATCTTGCATTATTAGTTCACGCACTGCATCAATGTTTTTGGGCACAACAACCGATTTTGGACGACCTTCACGGAATTCGTCGGCGACCGAACTACGACCACGATTGAATTCACTATACCAGCGATATACTGTGGTTTTTGATGGTGTTTTTTGTATGGCGAACAAAGAACTGAGTTCATTGACACATTCTGGTTGAGATAATCCACGTCGAAAGTTGTGAAAAATAATCCTACGAAAACCTTCTCTTGAAATTTCCATTTTTTGGCCAAATTGCTTTTCTTAACTCACTGTAAACAAAACAAAAAGCAATTGTACATCAAAATTTTGTGAGTACGTTTATGCCAAAAAATGTCAAACTTTATTATGGTGTTGCCAGATTTTAGCTTTTGACATTAGTGTTGCCAGTTCCCGAAATATAAATAGCAGCACTCGTACTAAGGTTTATTCAACAAATTGGACTAGAGCAGGACATCTAAGTAAGAAGGACAAAACAATAGAACTCTCTAGGTCGCGGTTTTAAAATATTTTGTAATAATAATAATAATAATAATAATAATAATAACCTTAGAAATCAGACTAGTTTTGTTGTTTTTTTTTTTAAATATTAGTTTCATTTATTTCACGGTATTTTTGTTTGTTTCCTGTTAAATAGATTATAGAGAATTGTTTAATGTGTTTTTTTTTTCTGTGTTATTTAAATTTTAAGGACATTTTTTGTTGGTTTTGGTTTTGTTTTCGACTGTTGTTGTTGTTGTTGTTTTTAGAAATTAAAGCGGGACTAGAAATTGTTTTTAAAATTAAATTTTGTGATTATTTATCTTTGTTTGTTTGTATGTAAGTTTCACATTATATATATAATATATATATATATATATATTTATATTAATTTTATTTATTATTTATATATATTAATTACACATCAATATTAATATTAGCTGCAGTTTTTATATGGTTCAATATATTTATATTTATAGAGTTTCTTTATTTTGAAGTTCTTTTTTTTTGTTAATATAATTTTTACCAATTCGTACTTCTGTGTTTTCTTTTCTTTATAAATTTTGCTTGCTGCTGTTAAATTTCAATTAAAATTCATTTATTTTGTTTCCTTTTACTTAATTATAAATATTTTTCTTTATGCATTTACAGCTCAAATTTAAAAAATACAATTTTTGTTTTTTTGAAGTGTTTTCTTAATTGAAATGTTGCAATCTTTGAAGCTGGTGAAAATCTTTGAAGTTTTTTTTTTTTTTGGAAATTTTGAATGCACATTTTAGAAAAATCAGATGACAGTTACTTTTACTATATTTAGACTTTTTGTTTTATAGAATTTTGTATATTTCTGTGTGTGTGTTTTTTTTTAAGATTTTGTGTTGTTTTTCTTTTTAAATTTTACTTTAAATATAAATACTATCAGTAATTAATAAATTTTTGTTTTGTAAAGCTTTATTTTAAATGTATTTATCGTTTCTTGTGTTTTGTTTTTAATAACATTATATTTTGTTAATTGTTCTTTTCTTTTTTTATAACTTTATTAAATAGTACACTTAAAAATGTTTAAGAAAAATGTGAAGAAAGAGTCAACTTTTTTTGTTGTAGCTGTTCGAGTTTCTTACTCAAAATTGTATTAATGTATTTTACGACTTGACACCCATGCATATTTTTGTTTGTTTTGTTTTTATAATTGTTTTATACCCAGAAACAGTTTTTGTGCAAAATTTTTAAGTTTAAAATAGAAAATTTGTCAAATAGAAAATTTGTGACGTGAATACCCTGAAAAGTTTTGTTAACTTGAAAATTTTGCACAAAAACTAAATAATTTGTTTTATTTTACTTATTTATTTATTTTAACATTATCGTGTCCATTCTCAAGGCCTGTAATTGCTTTGCTTTCGTTTCGTTTTGTTTTGTTTGGTTTATCATTTTAATTAATTAGTTTATGCTTGAAACTTATCTACAACAGAGTTCAACATATGGAAACTTGTTCTTTTCTTTGATAATACAACATCGAAAAATAGTACAGCAAAATCTGTAATTTTTTTTTTGTTTTTGGTTTTTTTTTTTTTGTTTTTAGAAAAGTTTATGCAAAAAACTCTGTATTTGACTTTCATTTTACATTCGTTTCAAAATGTTTACACATTTTGTTATATTTATACATTTTAATTGAGTGCATCTATGAAATACAACATCAATATTTTAATTGTTTATTTAAACTTTGGTGCAATTTACAAATAATTTATTTCGTTTCTTTCTAAAGTTTAACACAAACTGAAACGTGAATACCCCTAAATAATAATTGGGTAACGTTTAGTTATAAAGTTAAGTTCTTTATAGTATTGAAAATGTTTTCAAGAAAATTTTGGTAGAAAAATGCATACTAGCAAACCGAAATTTTAACAGGGTGTGCTAAAATGAACCTCATAGTTTGATTTTGTTATAATACTTGATTACTTACTTATTGTTATAATACTTTATTAATTTCTTATAGTTTTTTTTTTCTTTCAATATTTGTTTAAACATTGCTTCTGGTATAGTAGAACCATATAACCTTGAGCACTCTGTTATGTTTAAACTATAACAGCGATGCGTTGTATATCAGATTGTATTATATGCCTACTGAATTATTCTTTGTCAGACGTTCATAGTAGCGTATAAATGTTTTAGCCATGTGACCATGACATTATTACAAAATTTGTATTGAAAAATTATGTGGATCATTATATCCTGGTCTATACGGCAGGCCAAGTTACTAAACCATCCTATATAACCAAAAACCAACGCACATTTCAATTGATCTGATCTGAGGTTGCTTTTGGGCTATCTTATGTGATTTATCATCATCCACTGAGATAAATCACTTAATTAAACTTGGTCTCTCCGCAGAAACAGAGTACAGACTCTGTCTAGAGTATGACGAAACTAGTTTACATCTGATGCCCAGGCTCAGGCTCAAATCACTTAATTAAACTAGGTCTCTCCGCAGAAACAGAGTACAGACTCTGTCTAGAGTATGACGAAACTAGTTTACATCTGATGCCCAGGCTCAGCATTGAGCAGATGAATAGACTCTTTATTACATCTGTTGAGATCAGAAACATCTCGTTTAAGCATATTCTCCGTTTCATTAAAGACACGGAGAAGATCCTAGATAAATTTATTTAACCATATCAGGGCTAGGGTACAAAACTTATCATTTTCTGTCGCAGTGCCCGTTTTCTTTAGTATGTCCCTCAGACATTCTAGCTCTGACACTGAGTCTTAATTAGCGTTAAAGGCTGATCGAACCTGATTTGCAGTGACCACTTGTTTGTCATGCTTCTCAGACACTAAGTACATCACACACTGATTATGGTTATGGTTAAATTTCATGAATCATCAATTTGAAGTTCGTTCGGTATGCAGGCTTAATTTGAATAAGAGCATCCATCACACGCTCTGAGTGAGTTAGTTTTCATACATATCCACCGCTTATTTGTAGTTTTATGTATGAAAAGCTTTAATTGAGTCATGCGTCATCAATTGAAAAGTCGGTATGATGGTTTATTTGAGTACAAACGGTTTTTATTTTTATTTTTTTTTTTTTTTTGAATGCAGCACACTACTCTCATTTAAAATGCTAGTTTCCAAAACAAACCCACCGCACAATTGTTGATTTTTGCATGGAAATCTATTAAATAATCAAATGTGCAACTTCATATTGAAACTTCATTCAAATAAATGCCGAATTAGGCTCGCCATATCTACCAAAAACAAAAAGATACCCACCATCCATTTACAGGTTTTTGCATAAAAACGTTTCAATTAAAAGTTGCATGAGCTCTGTCAATCTACAAATTCGGTATGGAGTATTAATTTCAATATGTACTAGTTTAAATACAAACCCACCGCCCATTTGAGTATTATTGTATAGAAAACTTCTAACTTTAAAGGTGTTACAGAAATCTCATTCGCCTCAAACTTTAGAAATTTCATTCAAAAAACTAAATTTTATGACAGTAATTTGAAGATTTTGGAGAAAAAGTAATTTTTGTATCACCCCGTATAAAACTCGATACGGAGACTTCATTCAAATAACTGATATCGAATTAGCTATGCTACATTCACTGAGAGGAATAGCAGCCATATGATTGGCGTGTTATAAGTGAAATCATTTTTAAGTCTTCAAATTTAACATTAAAAATGATGAGAAAAATGTAAAATTGTAAACGAACTTAAACCAACAAGTTCTTTGTGTGCCACCCTGTATATCGAATATGTAATTAAAAATAGTATGTTTCTGTAACAAAATTTTTCTAAACAAATCTCAAAATAGAAATATTTCATATAAACACATAAATCTGAACATTTTAAAATTATTTATGGACCAAAAAAAGTCTAAATTAAAATTTAAGATTGAAATTTTTAAAGAAACAATATCTGAATTATAGCTTAAACTAGCTAAAGCGTGAATATCCGAAATATAAACTGTAACACTTTGAAGTAGTGAATACCCCTAACTAAAACCGTAGTATGTACTTAGAAGTAGTGTATACCCCTAACTAAGACTGTAGTACTTAGAAGTAGTGTATACCCCTAACTAAGATTGTAGTACTTAGAAGTAGTGTATACCCCTAACTAAGACTGCAGTATTTAGCAGTAGTGTACACCCCTAACTAAGACTGTAGTACTTGGAAGTATTTAATAATTTTCAAGATACAATACCTCAGTATGTATGTAGTTAGATACAATTACAATTTGCTTACAAATAACGATTTTTTGAAAGGTACACTTGGTTAAACATTTACATAATGCCTTTAAATATATGTATATAGTATATATATATTGATATATTTATTTATTTATTTATATATGTAGATATATTACTGTTCAACTACTGTTTTGTTTTTTTGTTTATTCAATGAAATCGTTTAAAGGTGGTTACATTTATATATATATATATATATATATATATATATATATATATATATATATATATATATATATATATATATATATATATATATATATATATATATATATATATATATATATATATATATATATATATATATATATATATATATATATATATATATATATATATATATATATATATATATATATATATATATATATATATATATATATATATATATATATATATATTTATATATATTTAGTACGTTTGTTAGTTCAATATCTTGCCATAAATTTGCTGAAGTTCTTCAAAAAAAAAATCCATAAAGAAATACGCATTATGCCAATATAGATACTCGTAGAAATGCATACACGAACTGCATTTAAGTTAATTGTTTTTTATCGATTTCGCTGCATTTAAATCGTTTGTCGTATGAAGTTCACTGCTAAATCCTTGTATTATATTCGTTGTGTCCTTGATTTATGTTATTATATATTTTAAACTGTTTTTACTTTTTTTTTTATAAACTAATTTGTAATTAAATTTTTATAACTAAAATTTTACAATTTACAGAGTACAGTCGAAAAAGTTCTTTTTGTTTTTGTTTTTTCCTGAACTAGCCTATTTCATTTTTAGTATTAAATCCGTCGAGATTTCTTTGGTTTTATATAAATATTTTTGTTATTTATGAAGGCAGCAAATTTCTCATTTATATGTAATACAGTTATTAAGTTATTTACACATTTGATTCAGTAAGAATTACTACTTCTGTGAAATGACCAGAGTATAAACTATTATAATTTGGTATTGAAAACTAAACTAAACTAGCTAAACTGTTATACTTACTAATAATTATACAGTAATATAAAATGACATAAAAAACGAAGCGAGTTTGTATAAGATTCAAAATAATTATTTCGGTTCAGTTTCATACACTGTTTTTATACATACAATTTATATGGAGCGCTTTTTCTATACTCGTATACTATAATAAAATTGATAGCATCAACTTAAACACAATATGCATAATATGCAGCTCTGTCATAAGATAAATTAAAAGCATTTAGTTCAAAAGACTTCTGCTATGCTATGTAAAAAAAAATATATATCATTTGGAAACCAATTTACAAGTTGAGTTCCCACAATGTAATCTCTTGCATATCTAGAAGTGTGTGGAACCTTAAACATTAGCCACATTATGCATGTTCCATAAACTTTTGAAAGACTTAACTTGCGCATAAATAGTTTTTGAAAGATTTTATAGAAATTTTAATACTGCTTTCATATTTTGTTGCTAAACAGTTCTTAAAATATTCAAACAGTCAAGCCATTTTACGCCAACTCGCAAACAGATCGAACTTTAATAGCCATTATGCTGTCATTTGCCAACACTTGCCTTACAAAAGACAGCTTAAATTTTAGATATTATGCTCACACATTTACAAACCCTATATTCAAATATGTTATTATTTACTAAGAACCTTAAAGATAAATTGTGCGTTCTTCTTTTGTACAGCAAACTTTTTTCTAGAGCTTGATTTGTGTGGATTTGTTGTACCTACATTTGCCACAAAGTTGGCTGCTTAAGTTTCAAAAGTCACTTTGCATGTAGTATGTTTCTTATCTTAAAATATAACTGAAACTAGGTTTGGTCAGCTATAATTTGAATCAGTTTTAGTTTTTTATACCATTCACACATAGTGTGAAATGGTATTATCAGTTTGTAACGCATTAAAAGAGGCATCGTAGACCCCATAGTGTATATATTATTGATCAGCGCGACGAGACGAGTCGATCTAGCCATGTCTGTCTGTCCGTCTGTATGTTGTTGCGCATTTTTTGGGGGACCAATTTTAATGCTATGAAGTTAAAATTTTGCACATACACTTCTTTTTAATGCAGTTTAATAGAGTGTCAAGATTGTCCCGCCACGCACACTTTTTGGTGTAGCCCCCATACAAATCCACCGCCCACTTTTGACTTTTTATATGAAATCTTTTTTATTGTAGACAATATTAACTTAATAATTGATATGGTAACTTCTAGTGATCGGATGGTTGACATATACATTAATGAGTGGGACCCGACCAATATTTTGGGTAGCCCCCATACAAACCTACTGCCCACTTTTGACTTTTTGTAGGAAAACTTCTTTATTAAAGTCAATATTAGGTTGATATTAGGTTTGTTCAGCCTCTTAACATACATAGACTAACGGACGTGGCCCGCCGACTTTTTGGGATAGCTCCCATAGAAACATACTGCCCACTTTTGTGTTTTTGTAAGAAAAACTTATTGATTAAAGTCAATATTTGGTTGAAATGCGATGTAGTGCCTTTTTAACTTAACATTTATAGACTAATGGGCGTGGCCCACTTTTTGAGGTAGCACCCCATACAAACCCACGGTGCAATTTTGTGTTTTTTATGAAAAATATTAGCTTGATATTTGATTTGGTGGATTTTAGTGGAAAACCGCTTCATATACATATTCAAATGGGCGTGTCCCACCCACTTTTTGTGGTAGTCCCAAATAAACCCACAGCTCACTTTCATGCATTTGTATGGAAAACGTCAATATCAATTTGAATTACGATATGGCGGCATCTTGCACAGCTACTACATCACTTCATACACATTTTTGGGGTAGCCCCTATTTAAACCCCCACTTTTATGTCTTACAGTTCTATTTAAAACTCCGTGTGAATGGTATTAGAGCTTCGGTTGAACCGAGGTTTACAGAAATAAAATTACAGTTTGCGCGAACTAGTCTTACACTTATTGCGCTATTGGACTAAAACTTGGTTTTCAAGCTTCTTTTCGTTGTAAGTATTTATAAGTAGTCTACTTAACAAGTGCTAAACTGTTCTGTACGGTTTCTGAATACTAAATTCTGAGAACTACATAGACATCAACATATGATGATTTGTCTTCAAAGAAGTCTAGCGGAAAAAGAGGCTATGTAGCAACACAATGGCAGCTAGGTCTTGAAGTTGCTAGCCATTGCTAAGTAGTGTTAAATTACAAAAATATTAAATTGCAGTAAAAAAAGTATATTTTTAATACGGTATAAATAGAAGGCATTTCGTAAAATACCGGAGAGTAGCGGTAAAGTTATTTTTCTTAACTGTTTTTATTTTGTAACACACCTAAGTGAGAATCTTCTCTACCAGTTTGTGAGTTGAATGCTTTGGAACCTTACCTTGCTATTAAAACGAACAACTTGAGTGGTTGTGCAGCTCTTTGCATAATTGCGCTATTTTTTCTGTGAAGAACTCCCCAGAGAACAATCCTAGAGACTGATGTGTGTTTAGTTTCTTTGACACTGCTCGATTGTAATGTGTAGAGAAAGTGGAAAGTCTGTCTATTCCTTGCGAAGTAGAGTATCATCAATATGTGGCATGCGTTGAAGGATTAACGAGTTTACCAGTTTACCGAAGGTGTTCAACAGTGTTACCTATAACTCTCCAGTAGCTGCACTGCATCGCATCTACTTTTGATTGTCACCACCACCTTCTTCCTTCCAGCTCGTTGGTTTACCAAATACAGTGAATGGTTAAGGTGAGTGCGTTTGTAAGAGAACATTTGAGTTTTCCCATCGCGTTTACCAGCTCTGCCATGCTGGGTGGACATGTATGTATGTATATCTATTCTAGAGTTTTGCCTGTTTAGATTCGAGAAGTAGCTACTATTGTCGTTAGAGCTAGCTGTATCAGGCGAAGCAAAGTGATCACACCAATGTGTGAGTTGAGTTTCGATGGTCGTAAACACATTGCCTACTGCGTCTTGCGGCGAATTTTGTTTTAGCTTAGTCTCTTAGTTGTGGTATAAGTAGGCTCAGTCAGATGTGTTTAAATCTAGCTATAGTTAATCTCAAAGTTGAAGCCATATGTAGCAATATCAACCTAACTACGTTGAAGCTCCGTTGCAGTAGAGCAGTGGTGACCATAACTTTCAAATGCAAATACATACACCAATATATGCTACAAAATTTGTATTGCTTTCATATTCGGTATACGCAGAAACATAACGAAGACGAAGAGGAAATTATATGTACAATTTTTTTGCTGGTTTATGCATCGAGTTATGTATGCATGTGTACAAGAATGCACAGCATATTCTGAAGAGCTTGGCAAAAAGAAATGGGTATGAAGAGCATATGGCTTGGGTACCTTTGGGGTAGCGTAAAATGAACACAGGTTTACATTTAAATTTTTGTTACGAATTTTGGTACATGCAAATACCTGTGATGACTCTTTTATTATATAGTAATGTACTAATCTCCGCTAGTTTATCTGGGAATATACTGCCCAAGTTGGTGATTCTTGCAGCTGTTTCTTTGGAGATTTCCATTCGGTTGCTTGCTTTAATCTAGCAAGTATCCACTAACAGAATCGTGTACTAGTCAATTCGCAGCTTGCAGACTCCTGGCTAATTACTTGCTTCGCAGTTGCCTTCACAATAACTTGGGTACAGCTAGCCAGTTGAGTTGAACTATGTAGTGATCCATTTCGTGTCCATCGTTTGGAAGTAAGCATGATTATTCTGCTAGTTTATTAGAGAAAATGTGCATATGTGCTTGTTTAACAGCTCTGCTTCGTAGCAGCTACTATGAAGTGGTATACAGAACGATGATGCTCTGCTGCTCCGTTCTTCACACAGCAAAGATAACTACTACGACTCAACACTACATGACAGATTATTCGAAACTTATTTCGGAACTTAATTTTGATAGAATGATACTCTATTCTACTATGCTACCAAATATAAACTCGAAACTCTTGTAAGGTTTTAAACATAAAGCGCTTAATGATTAAGTCTGTTGTAGTACAATGACATAAACTCCATTTCATTCCATAATTTTAGTGTTTTTTTTAACACAACTGCATATATATATATATATATATATATATATATATATATATATATATATATATATATATATATATATATATATATATATATATATGTATGTCTATATTATACTATATTACTTTGTGTTAATATGCCAAATCCAATCCAATGATATATATATATATAAATACATAAAGCACAATAAAAGCATAAAATTATACATTACCAAAGCATCGCACGTGTTTACTAAAATGAACCGAATGATGTGTAGTATAAGAAAACCAATCCAAGAATTTTGTTTTTTTTTTTTTTTTTTTAAAGAAAACACAAACGATGAAACACTAAGATGCAAAAGAACAGAATGTGAAGCAAGCAAATGCATGTAGAGGAGACGTAGCCATTCAATATTCGAGCACGCCTTCGATTTGCAACATTTTCCATGCTAGTCTAGTACGGTTCTTGAAAAGCAGCAGCTAACCAGCCCAAAACTATGCAACACATAATGTAATTTTGGAACAACTCAAAGTGAAATGAAACAGTAAATGCATTTTTGTTGTTGTTGTTTTGTTGTTGTTTTTTTCGAGATTTTTTAAATGTTTTCGTGTATTTTGAAGAAAAATTTGTTTGTTCTTCCGATTTGTTTTGTTGCAAAAAATTTTACAATACATTTTAAGTTTATTAATCAATATTTGTTGTTATTGTTGTTGTTTTTCGGCTGCTGCTGTTTGTGTAATTTTGTTGTTTTGTTTAACAATTTTTATTTAGTTTATTTGCAGCACAAATTGTGAAAAAGCATTCGTCTTGTACATTTATAATTCCTTTTCTTTTTCCTTTTTTTTTGCGAAAATATTTTCACAATTTGCTTTGGAAAGAAAAAAAAAAATATTAAATAAATTATATATATTTTTTTATTTAGTTTTTTTTTTTTAATTTTACAAAATACTTTTTACACATTTTTTTGTTGCTTTTTTGTCGTCGCGTTTGTGTTTTTTTGTTTAAGTAGAAGTTTTTGCAAATTTTCTAATTTTTTATATATATATTTAATTATTTTTTTTTTTTTGAAGTTAGAAAAATTCGTGTTTATTTTTGTTTGTTTTTAATTTAATTTATTTATAATTTCTTTTTTTTATTTGTATAAAGTTAAAGTTTAAGTTAATTTTTCTTTGTTTTAATTAAATATATATATATATTTTTTTTAAATATATATGTTTAATTAGTTTTTAAATTTAAAATTTTGCATAAATTTTTTTTTTTATTTTTGCTACAAAAAATGTTTTCACATAAAAAATAAGAGTTATAAATATATACTTTATAGAAAGAAAGAAAAAAAAAGACAAAAGTGGTGTTTCATCTTATGATAGCTTCAAACATTGAACTATCTTGTTTGTTGTTTCCATAGTTTTTTAGGGGATAGAGAACGACCCTGGCATATAGTATGTAGGTAAAGTTAGACAGGCATGGCAGCTGACTTATTTGAATTGTCTGTTGCCACTTTTGTGGTTGTTGCTGTAGTAAAATGTAAATCTTGGTATGGAAAGTACAGCACATCTTTTGAAAATACAAAATGTAGCAGCATAAACTGTTAGTTAAACGGCTCTGTTAGTGGAAATTTGCATATTTGAGTACTTCATTCCAAAATATACTTGCTGCAAGAGACGTCTGAGCTGATTTAAAACTAACTTCTATCGTTGGTTTTATTTTTGACAAACTTTATATTCATCATCAATGTGGTTTATAGAGTTGAGGTTTGTTCTGCGCCATGCATTTTTGCGATCTTCTGATGCGTGCTACTTGCATGTTCGTCTGTAGTCGAATTGGTGCTGAAGTTTCTCACAAAATCGTAATGTAGATTTGCATAATTGTGTTAGAGATTACCGAAATTGTACTGAAAATCTTCACAAATTTGTGCAGGTTTACAAAATAGTTGTGAAGATTTCCAAAATGGTTGCTTTTCACAAATTCGCGCTGGAGGTTTCCAAAATGATGTTTTTACAAATCCAAAATGCCACGTTGCAACTTTATCAACCTACAAATTTTGTCTATAGCTTTCCAAAATTATTGTGGGATTTTTCACAAAATCTTGAAGCTTTCCACAAAACGGTGTTGGGAGAGGTTTGCAAAAATCGTAATAAACGTTTCCAAAACTGTGCTGGAGATTTCCATAATACAACAGTAGTATAGATGTCAAAACGATGCTTTTACAAATACAAAATCTCACTTTGCACATTTATGCACTTCCAAGTTATAAGCAGCAAAGCAGTTTGGAACTCATTTTCACATGGTTCACAACAACTTCTAAAGAAGTCGAAAGTGCATCCAATTAAAGCCCTACTTCAACGTTAGCTTACACTGCTACATACTGCATATACTACAGACAGGTACTGCCATACATCAAACATTACTTCCGGAGAGAGAGTACAACAAATAAGCCAAGGAGAAAATTAGTGAAGCTCTAAAAAAAAAAATAAAGTAAACAAAATACAGTTTAGGTAATAGGTAGGGATAGTTAAGTTAGTTAGATAGATAGTATATAATAAGTTGTTGGAAAGTCATACGCAGTCACAATAGTTTAATGCTTGTCCATTGCTTGGCTACTTTAAAGTTTTAAGTATTATATGGTATAGTATAGTATAGTTTTGTTTGTTTGTTTATAGAAAAATAAAACAATTTTCGATATTAAAATTAATTTAAAACAAAAAATGAAAGTAAGAAAGCAGTTCGACACATCTTTCTGTGCTTTACATATTAAGTAAGTTATGCAGGAGCGCAATTTTATAGGAATTTGTTTTGTTGTGACTTTTTTATTGTATATATAAATTTTAAGTTATATAGGCAGAAGTGTTTTGGAAAGTTTGGAGAAAGTAGTAATGCTTTTTGTTTTATTGTTTTTTTTTTTTTTTTTTTTTTGTTTTCCTTGAACAACAGCTAAGTAGTGCGTACTTTTTTAAGCTTTTTATAGCAGCAGTTACTTATTTTGCTTTGTTTTAGTTGGAATTTTTTAATTAGAAGTCTAATTGTATGCATATACAACACATTTTTGCTGCTGTTCTGAAATTGGTTTGTTTGTTTGTTTGTTTTTGTAACCATTTGCTGCACACAAAAGTTTTTGCTTAAGTTTTTGTTTGCTGAGGCGATTTTCTTTGAAGCACAACTCCTCGCTTTGTAATATTTTTTATATGTATTTTTTTGCATAAGAAAGTTTTTTTACTTCATTTCGTGTAAGTTTATTTGTTAAATTTGCATTAAGTTGCACACACTGCACGACTCCTAAATATTTAAATTGTTTGTTTTTATATAAGCTTACATTTAATATATAAGACGAATTGTCTGCACTATAAATTAATTTTCTTTTAAATTTATATATATATATATAATTTTTGCTTGTTTTGTGTATTTGTGTGTATTGTTGTTGTTACTAGTGTATTTCTACTTGTTTTTTATTTTTTTATTTTTTCCTATAATTATTTGATTTTGTTCTTGTTGTTGTTTGTTTTATATCAAATATGTGTGTGTTTTGATGAAATCGTTCTTTTTTTTGTATTATTATTAGCTTTTTTTCAAATATAAATATTTAATTTTTTTAAATTTTTTATCGTATAATATATATATATATATTATAAATTTCTTAAATTTGCTGCTTTTTTTTTTGTTTTGCTTAATATTAAACTAAGGAAATGTGTGTGTTAAATGTTAAATCTGCAATATTTCAATTTGCTCTTCTTTTCGCTACAAAAAATGTATCAATATGTATATTCAAAATTTCTAGTTTTAGTTTTAGAGAGACTAAATTCTTTTGTTTAGTGCAGACATATGTATTTGCCTTCATTTTTGTTGCGTTTACTAAAAACGCGCGCCATACACAATTCCATACATACAATAATAATACACATGCCAAAACCTGCACAAATCTAACACTGCCTCTTCAACTCCTCAGCTCCACTTCTTAAAAAAACATGCCTTTGCTGACCCGATCAAACACTTTTTCCATATCTAAAGAAAATACCAAGCCAAACCTTCCTTTCAACATCATCATCGTCAACGGAATACCAGCATACTTCTTTCTTTCTTCTCAAAACGTACCACCGTGCAAATTATTTATTTCATTTTTCGTTTTAAATTTAATTTTTATATCGAAAATGTGTGTTGTAAGTTTTTTTTTTTTTAATATTTTTTTTTTTAATTTTTATATTTATTTAATTTAAATTTAAATATAATTAATAAGAAGAATTTGTTGTTGTTTGATTTTACATTATATATTTATATAATTCAATTTTTTTTTTTTGCATATGTTCTTGTTGTAATTTACTCTTTTTTTTTTTTTAATTAATTAGTATTATATGCTCTTTCTTGCTTTTGCTTGCTTGCTAAACTGTTTTTCCTTTTTTTTTTTTTTGTTGAAATGTATTTATATATATAATCTGGTAGTTGTTTTCTTTTTTGTCTTTATTTAAATTTTTATTTAATATATTTATTTATTTACTCATTTAATGCGTTTCCACAAAATTTTGCTAAACTTTAAATTTTTCAAAACAAACAGCAAATCTTTCTATATATAATTAATATATTTGAAGTGTTCTCTGTAGAGTGAGAGGAAAATGGCTGCTCACATCGGCTCAGCTCAATTGATGTCGTCTCCATTACTTCCGTTTGTGTTCCATTTCCATTTCCGTTGCGTTCCGTTCCGTTTCATTTTGCAGCTACAAATAAGACGCCATTTTGCTGCTAGATATGCGCAACCATTCTCTTCTACTTTTTTGCTGTTGTTGAATTACACAAAAAATAAACAAACCAAAAAAATAATGTAATTGGTTGCTGCTTTCTTTTAAATGGTTTTTGTTGTTATTGATAGTAATTGTTGTTGTTGTTGATTGATTGAATGCTTGAGTAGAGAAGTGTTGTATGTTGTTCTTCTGCTTCTACTACTACTACTTCAATAATATTATTATTCGCTCTGCTTCTTGCTTGAAGTTAAAATTATTAATTTTTGCGTTTAAACAATTCTCGCTTGCGCTTCGCTTCTTTTTGCAGCGTTTTGCTTTTCTTTCTTGCTTGTGTTCGTTCTGTTCTTAATCTTTCTTTCGGCTTACTGCTTTTTTGAATTGTTTAATAATAATATTTATTTCTGTTCTTATTTATTTTTGTTTGCTCTCATCAAATGTTTGTTTTGTTGCTGATTTCCTTTCATTTGCTCTTGTAGTATTTTGCATTTTTTTGTTTTTTCATGTTTGTATTATTTTATATATATATAATGTAATTTCTGGGTTTTTTCTTTTCTTTCCTTTTTTTAAATGTGTTTTTTGTTTTTTTTTTTTAAGTTTTAAATTTTAAATGTAAATTTTTTTATATTTTTTTTTTATTTTTTAAGATTTTTACTGGGGTCCATAGCAACAGCGTCGCGCGATGTTATTGCGCACAGCTACAGTCTTCGTCAACATCTTAAAAAAATAGAAAGGCTTAAAAAGAAATAATTTAACTCTTCACTTCGATGTCATCATAGTCACGAATTCTGCAAAGAAAGTTAGAGCGAAAGATGTATAAAATTAATAAATGTCGAAAATTATTATTATTTTAAACGAAATGGAGCAGCAGCAGGCATGGAAAGAAAATGTTTCACAATTGCTGTGTGTAATTAATGTACCTATATATAATGTAATGTACCTATATATAATTTTTGCTTATCGAAATCAATACTAAAAATCTATCTGTACTAAAAAATTTAAACAGCTTATAATATCATTTACTTTTTACTTTTATTTATGTCATAAGTTTGTTGATTTTGCATTTTAATAGCGCCCTGCACGAATGCACTCGTTAGTAGCATTCGTTTCATTGTTCATTTCATTCCGTTTCACAGTTAGTATTTAAATTTTTTACATACTATATTTGTATTTTTTTGCTTTTAAATAGACGATTAAAGCTTAAAAGTAATCGCAGAGCCCTGTGAACGATCTTAGTAAATAAGAGTAGAGTTGGATGGGTTTTGCACAAAACATTTTGTTGAGAAAATATATAAATTTATAATTTATATATGTATTTATTAAAGCATTGCTGTCGTTTACTAGAACTCAGTTAAAGTATTCACAGCTAGTCGATTAATTGTGCTGTTGTTGAGAAAATATATAAATTTATAATTTCCAAGAACAACAGCGCTATTAATCGACTAGCTGTGAATACTTTAACTGATTTCTGGTAAACGACAGCAACGCTTTAATAAATACACTCTCCAAAATGAGAACAGCATTCATCATATTGTCATTTATTTTAAACGAATGCATAGTTTTATACAGCCAGAATGGAACAAAACCAGACATGCAGGGCAAATTTTCATTTTAGAGCATCAAAATGCATGAAATCGACACCTTTTCTTTAAACATTTATGAGCATTTTGAGAATACCAAGTTTAAAAAATAGCTTCTCTGCTCGGTTCAGCATTATGAGCATTTTGAGAATACCAAGTTTAAAAAATAGCTTCTCTGCTTGGTTCAGTAATAAAACATTTTAAGGCTTTTGTGGAGTGACCAATCCAAGTGGTTCAAAGTATTTTATAAAAGCTTCTGTATACAAAAAAGTCACGTTTTTGTTTTGAAATTAATTTTTTATCAACGAAAACCAACAACAAATTTTAATTGTCATTATTCAATATGACCTCTCCAACTCCAAACGCCTTCTAGACCCTTGAAAAGGTTTTTTTTTTGTAAACTCATATGATTTTGATAGTAATCAAAACGTGCTAAGTCAGCATGAAGATAATATTACATTACATATTTTGTAAGGAAAGAAAAGTAAGTCATATAAAATTCGTTTTATATGAAAATAATTTTCACTATCTAGTTGAGATTTTGTGAATATACTATATGTTAATCAATTCAAGAACCACTTTACAAAGAGACTGATCATACACAATACGAGTACTTATCTAAATAAAAAAAAATGGCTTTCGAGACTTTACCGACAGTAAAATGTGTATAGTATATCTGCTGAAAGTTCGGCTTAGTCGTTTCGACGAAGTTTACCATTAAAGTCTTAAATCGAATATTACAGTTCTAGGGTTAAGAACACAACTATAAGAATTCCATTTATGTAGGCGCAAATAACTGTTTTTCTGTGTGAAAGATGTCCATGTTTGAACTAAATAAGTATCATTTTCAGGAAGTATTGGTCTGTCTCGACCCTTTGAGAGTAGGGAATTTGATCATGTATTGCTATTAATACAACAATAACTGACAAAAACACAACAAGTTTGTCTATCTTATCAATAAACAGTGAACTGTGCACAAATTGAGTATCACCTGCTTTGGTCGATGATACACGGCCTTGCTCAAAATCACTTTCAATGCTAATAAGAAATCGAAAAATGCAACACTAATTGGATAGCCATTAATAATGTGTAATTATTTCATCGTAGAACCCACATACAAACAAATAATTGACAGAATATCATAGCTGGCTAGGAATATGATCTACCCAACGCAAAAGTCCAGACACTTTTGTTAGTTTAGTCCAGTTTTTTTACAGCTTCAAAAACAATATTATTATTATTATTTTTCAAATTAAACAGTAAGAAGCAAGCATTACTAAACGATCACGCTGTGATTGTTTTGTACATACAACGGACTCGACCAGTCAAAAGTCCAAAAATAAAGTCGACAATAGAGAAAAGCCATTAACCTTTAGTCAAACAAAGAAACACCACATTATTTTATATACAAAAAACAAAAGAACACTAAATCGTAACGTACAATAACAACAAATGGCTAATTATTTGCTGCTGTGGTAATCAATATCAACATGATACGAAAAAAAAAATCGATTATTTATTCAATACATTTCACCAACTAACACCCACCACCTACAAAAACAGCAGCGAGACAACATATTGCACTATATAATAGAATCGTAACACAATAAAGTCACGAGATGCAAAAAAAAAAAACAAATAAAATAGAAGAAGAATTGGTATGGGGGATGTATGGATCGATGTGTGGCATGTGGTAGACTGACTAGCAGTAGAGAGCATATTGAAAAATCAACTGACGGAAAAAATAAAATAAAACGACAACGAATTGCGATGGCGACGAAAATAAATCGAGAAAAATAGATGGGAAAAATAAGACTGCAAAGAAAAGAAAAAAAAGACACAAAAAGCTTATTGTTCATTGAGTTTAAAAATAGCAAAATGCAATCAGACAGAAAAGCAGCGTGTATATAGCACTAGCCGCCCCGGACATCGTCGCCGCAATCTTGCAAAAGCGGAAACGGAATGCAGTAGCAAACAGGCTACCGGCTGGTGGCTAGCTATACATATCTATCCACAAATGAAGACAAAGTTGCACGTCAGCAGCAGATACACAAGCGGTGAGTGAATTTAGCTGGCTGCAACTATCGGAAGCAGGCAGACATGCAATAGATCTGATTTTACCGGCATACACACACACACACACACACGCACACAGTCGGTTACAGCCAGAAAGTGTCGATGATGTTAATAATGCTGCTGCTGCTGCTGCTCATGACTAGCTTCTATTGGTATTAGAACGCAGAAGACAATAGCTTTATCGTGCCGGCAATGCCGATGATGATGATGACCGCGCGTGATGCCACACATTAATCACTTGAAGCACAAACATTTTTCTTCATTTCAATAGTTTTTTCTTTCTTTTTGATCCACATATCACGTTGACAAGTGTAGTGTATGCAAGAAGACATATAGCCATACACACACAAACACACAAAGTGTCCTCAATTTATCAGGTGTTTGCATGCAATATTTAAAAATAGTAGTAGTTGTTTATTATCGACGCATGATGCTGGCTGATGATGAAGCTTCTTGGGTGGAGGATGTAAAGCACATTGTGTGGTGGTCCGCATTTTTTAAATAAATTTTTAGCACGTCAAATGCGTTTAAAAATAGATATTTATGTGAGTGGTCTGCAGCCGATAAACTATGCAATGCTTTAAACAATTGAATTAACTCCATGGTTTTCTTTAAACGTTTTTTTATATGCCACAATATTGTTGGTTAACTAAAAATCTAGTTTCAATAAATTCCTTATACTACGTTGTACATCTTGTGTCCATAAGGAGTGTATATTAAGTTTGAATATGTATATAAAGAACAAAAATAAACAGAATTCTCTATAACATAGTACTAACATAAATGTGGGTACTAGAAAGCTTACCGTTCGCCATAATCGATAAGAATATAGCAATACAAACAGATCTTTTGAACGCAACTAAAACAAATGATAGGAATGCAAATCATAAACTTTTCTTTTCAAATTTGTTTTTTAAGACTTGCACACTATTCTTCCGATTCAATGTATTCAAAGAAAAATATAATTCATATCAACTTTGTGCAGACGTGCATTACGAAGGTAGATCAATAAGTATTCACGTTTGAAGACCGGTGTGGTTACTAAAGGAAGTTGATTTTACGATCGTTTTCTGTCATCTGTTGTACGACACAAAACTAGTGTTTAGACTGACACATAAGGTTTGTTTTGATTTGGCAGCCATTTGTATCACGATAAAATGGATATATTGATCCGCACTTCACTTATTTTTGGATGGAATAAAAAGTGAAATAAAAAAATAAATAAAAAAAAAAAACGTTGGGGACCCATCACCGGCTCATGAGATATTGATGCAACGCAACATGTTTGTACAACTGTTTTTATTGAGGAGTGACCAGACTGCACGGCAGACGTGATTACCGTTAAATTCTTTCCATAGGTACATGACATAAGCGGACTTTGAACAGATATTTATTTAAATATATTTCAAATCAACTGATCTTTAGTGTAAATCATGTCTGCTTTTTTTCAAAAGTTTAGACCAGAGGCGCTCAGATCATATGCTTTTCATGCATTTTGGTTTTTGTAATGCTCTTCAGCATAGGCTGAGCTTTGTTGTATACACACGCTGCTCTTTGCATTAAACAATGTTTATTACATAAACAATTTCTGCATACTTTGTCATCTTTCAGTGTATGAAGAAGAGAAAAACAAAAACAATTTCGTATGCAATGTGGTTTTGTTGTCTGTTTGCCTATGCAAAATAAACACACGCGCAGCATGTTGCATTAACCAGCGGAAATGATAAAGCAATTTCAATTACCTGTTTTCAAAACATTTTCAATTTAAATTTCTTATTCTCTCATTACTTTAGCGTGCTATATTTGTCAAGAAACAAAGGCAATGCCTACTATTTCATTACTTAAATTCAGCCTAATGTTAAATGCAAAAATTCAAATAAAAAGGCTGCAGCAACTTCAAATATAAAACAATATAAAAACCTGCCACATACATTTGACACACTATTACAACTTTTGAACTTTAAACTTAGGCGTAGATACATAAACACGAACCACATCAAATGCTTAAACATATACATTAACATATAAAAGCTAAAAATACAATAAAATTAGAATATAAAGTGAAACCAAGTAAATTCAAGTCGAAGTCAAGAAAACTAAACACAACAAGGATCCTACTTCTAGCAGCAACACGCCTTAACATATTGTCAAAAAAAAAAAAACGAAGGAACGAACAAAGAAATAAACCTAATGTTTGAATTGCCATACTACACCTACCAAACACACAGCAACACAACGAAGCTCTCAGTCAGAAAGTAATCCTTTAGCCATTTTCACAGTGCTGAGCCCACTTTCTTCTGCTCCTGTTTCATTCATTCAACTTATTTGTATGGCAAAGGAGAATTCGAGTAACGCTTAAGGGCAGCATTACGAAAATATGCAAATTTTCTTCGCATTCGTAATGGACTCAGCGGTTCGTTTCGGTTTGTGGTTCGAACTTAGCTCATGCCACACACTATCATGAATTGACTTTTAAGCTATGTCGATTTTTTCCGTCCTAAGAGCGCACCGCCCAAAGCAAAAAGGGTAATCAGCATTTAGGCGTGCGTTGCTGTGCAACTTTACCGGCCTTTATGTCCTTGACATTTTACTATTTGCTGTATTGTAGTTTAAATTTAGTTTTACTTGTTTCTCATCCGACAACACCACACCTTTTACAATTTATTTGCTACTAATCAGCAAATGCTCTACCGCCTCCGTCGTTGTTCGCTTAAATTCTTCATCAGTTGTGTACAATTAAAGTTAAATTAAGCTAAAAATCCATTGCCGGCAGCTATTTGGATGGCATGGTTCGAGAAATGGATGGGGGCAGCTGAGTGTGAGATTGGCAAGACAAAGCAGGTGGCAGTTGTTTATTTTTGGCATACAATATTTGCGCGGCACAGCAATCAACTAAACTATTTGAGAGAGCATAGGTTGTATTGTTCTACAAAATTAGCAAGGAGAAAAACATGACTTTCGGTATAATTGAACATTTTATACACTTCAAAAAAGTGCGCTGCGGCATTTATATGTATGTATATATATTTTTTTAAGTATAATAAAGAATATGGAAAAGTTAGATAAAGGAATCATGGTTTTGTTTTAAAGCTTTGGTCAACAGTTCTAGGAAAAAAAGAAACTTCTGGAACAAATGTACAGAAGAGAACATACATATTTGGAACTCTATACTGACGATAGAAAAATATCACACACAAAGACTTTAAAGGCCCTATTATACCCTTTACAAAATGGGAGTTATTCTTATATTGTCTTACAGAATACAAAAAAATTATTTAAACAGTGGAGAACGTTTGGAATGAGTGGTTGTGCAGCTAACTACATTTAAACTTAGAGCTTTTAACTGAACTTGTGATCGGTTTTGCATAAACTATATCCCTTTTAGTGGAGACACCACGGTAAAAATCTTCAAAAGCGGTGATATTTTGTATAGCTAAGGTTCAAAATTAACTTTGAAGAGCTATATGTATACACTTAGAACCTTTATTAGAAGCAAAATTTTGAAGAGACCTTCCAATAGCACATATGAATACTGTATTTCCCGATGTACAAAGATTCAAAAAACTTACAGTGAACAAGTAATTTAAAAATAGAATTCTGTTTTAAGAAACCCACTTCATTATAATAACTGTTGTTCGGACAGTGGCTCAATGTGGTTCCAATGCACTAGCGTGTCGCTAACTACTGATCATTAGTCCTAACATAGCGCAAAGGTCTTTGCGACGAGAGTCAAAGAGAATAGCAACGAATTAACACCTTAGACCTAACGTATGAATGTGGGGAAGTCTTTGAATTGATGCAAATCTAAATTCGTTAGGCAATTGCATGGATGGTAGTTAGGTTGAGGGTTAGTACTCACTATCAGTGTTGGGTAAATTCGCTAGTGCAATCGAACTGGAATATTCGTGTTTACTTTCGTACACGTACATTTCGGAGTAATACTCCGAAAACTCTTTTTACTGTACTTAACAAACAATGTATTAAAATTTTTACAGTATTCGTTCATATATCTACATGGTGTGCAAGTGAATAGTACAAAAAAGCGTTCAGGAGAAACAAAAACGTTTCGGTTCGGCACTTTCACGTCTGAAACAATTTTAACTGAGTAATTTTTTTTTCAATTTTTTTTTATTCTTGTCGTTGCTTCCTTTTTTCTAATAAATATTATTGTGTGTGATGGTTTAGTTCACTGCCTGCTGTTTATCTTTCGTCGTTTTGTTTACATACCGATTTCTTTCGTATTTTCTTTAAAATTTTCCTCAACTTTGTTTTTCACCTCATCCCCTTTTTTTCGCCACAATTTCTGCTAATGTTTAATTTGTTTTTCTTTGTATTATTCTTTTTCTTTCTTTTCTGTAAGATTTTATTTAAAAATTTCGCATAAAAAAAAGAAAATTTATATTTGGCATTTAGCCAAAGTAAGTCTTTTCTTTCTTTTTTCTTTTGAAATTTTCTTTCTGTATAGTTTTTCGTGTTATATTGTGAGTGGTGAGTAAAAGTCGTATAATGAAGACTATTGTTAATTGCCAATAAGCTCCTAGCTAATATTAATATATTAGGTTCTTTGCTTAAAATTACTTTTAAAATATCGCCGCAAAAAAAAAAAAAAAAAAATGCCAAAGAAATTTATTTAATTGTCTTAATTTGTGCTTGTTCATAAATTAAGTGTGATTAATCAGTTCATCTGTTGTCTGCTAATGATTTTTATTTGAACTTGAAAGTAAAAAAAAATTGATCTTTGCTTGTTTTTGTAGTATTTCTGTAGTGGGGAACGAATGAAGAAGAAACTAATCTTTTGGCATACAAATCTAGTTAAACGTATAAATTCTATGTTTTGCGATCTACAAATACATCGAAGATTAATGAAAAGTTTGAACAAAACGGAACGGAATGTGTGTGTGCTAACTAACCGTTCTGTATAGTACTTAAACGGTTATACTGCAGTGTAACACAAATGAGTAGAGGGATAAAGAAAAACAAAATTCAACATTTTTGCATTAAGTACCCTGCACGCTAGGATACGCTAGTCTATTATAAATCATGTTTAGAACGTTTCCCGAAATATCAAAGGATTTATTTAGGTTAGAGTAAATATATTCTCAAAAAGTATTTCATAATTTATGTTTTCTTGTACCGGGTTTGTCGCAAAAGAAACAGGACTTTTTAAAAAGCGCTAAAGGTGACATTATCTTTTGGGCATCGGTCGAAAAATGAATCTCGAACAAAGAGCAAATATTAAGTTCTGTTTTAAACTTGCTAAAACATTGACCGAATCTTTCCAAATGATGAAACAAGTTTATGGTGACAATTTTCAATCCCGTAGCACTATTCTCGAGTGGATTAAACGTTTTCAAGAAGGTTGGAAATACCTCTGTGACGATGAAAAGTCGGGCCTGCCAAAATCTGTGGTGTGTGAATTCATACAAAAATGAAACGAAATCTTCGTCGCGTTATATGGAAATCGAATTAAATATGCCCAAAGATTGGAATTGGGTATACGGAAGGTGTGTTCATAGTTTGTTCCGCACAAATTGACTGACGATCAAAAATGCGATAATGCGTCGTCTCATCGGTCGACACTTATCACCGATTTTCTCACCAAAAATGGCATTTTAACCGTCAACCATTCACCGTACTCGCCTGATTTGGCTCCGTGTGACTTTTATCTATTTGGAAAACTTCATTTGCCGATGAAAGGACGCCGCTATGATGCCCAACAGATATGTCACTTTTAGCGCGATAACTTCGCTTGTAGTGGTCCGATTGTCTTACAATTTTTACAAGATGTCAGTGAAGGGCATACCTTTCCAACGCATTTACATACCAATAGGCGCCACCAGAAACAGCTATTTTTAAAAAGTCCTGTTTCTTTTGCGATAAACCTTGTAGTATCTTAACATGGGTTTAATTGTTCGCGTAGTTTTATCTTACTCGTTGAGTTCGTCCAACATGTTGATTAATTGTCTAATTTGGTGATTTCGTTAACTAGTGATTTATTCTTACACGTTGATTTCGTTTAACTAGTTCATTTAGTCTACTCGTTGATATCATCTTATACTCTGTTTAAAAGACTCGTCGATTTCAAATTACTCGTTGATTTCGCTTAACTAATAGAATTAGTTTTACTCGTTGATGTTTAATCCTATACGTCGATATCAACTTACACGTTGACTTAGTTTTATACGTTAATTTCGTTTTACTCGTTAATCTTCTCTGTTCAGCTCTGTTTTGAGTGATGACAGAAGCATTTCTAAATATATTAGAAACATCAATTAACACACTTGAAATTTTAAATGCAATATATAAATAAAAAACTAAATTACGCATTAATTTTAGGTAAACCTCACATTTAAAAAGTGCATAGTTAATATATGCGCGAACACAAACCGAAATAAATTACTAAATAAAATTAAAAATTGCAAAAAAATACCTGAAGCGTGAACAAAAAATAAAAACCTGGTGATCATTGTCACCCAAAAAAGCACACAAACTGATATACAAAACACAATCTGACTGCCTGCCTGGCTGTTTTACTACTAGATATGTGTATGTATAATTATAAATTATACAATACTATATACATGCGACAATATATTGCGCCCCACCAAAACAACGCCCAATAAGCAAGCTATATGTGTATCTAGATACATACTCGTCTCGTACGTAAGTTGCTGATCTATCCAACATTTGCCGGTCGCAAAAAAAAGCATGTTGTTGCCTTCTAATGAATCAGTTTGCTAAAATTCATGATACACTTACACAATTTAAAAAAAAATCACACTTTCAGTAGAAAAAAATAATAATAAATATATAAATTGAGAATAAATACATATGTGTTACACAGCACAACAGCGCGTAGAACATAAATATTGTATAAAGTATACAAAATAAGAAGTATAAAAAAATCGTACATTACAAGTGCCAATTGTATGATTCAAAAGCACAATGACTGATTCGTTTTTTTACCCCAGTCGTTTCGAGTTGCTAAGGAGCAAAGATAGAATCTTAAGAAAACAATATGATTCAATCAATTGTAATTTCGAAATGTGTGAATACAAACTGACAAATTTGTCACCAAGCTCGTATGTGAACCCACTCACCCCCCCACCTCCCTCCCCGCCCCACACATTCCAAATTATTATTTATGCATTACAAAACTGGCATATAATTGAACAGGTGTACGTATCACTTAACAACCGATATTAAATAATAGTCTCAGTCCAGTTCAGCTTAAAGCTGTTACACAAATTAAAACAATTATATAGTTTTTTTTAACAAGAAAATATCCAATTAGCAAGGTATATATTGTATATTGCGCGATATTTGCTGCTAAAATAAACGTAAGACTATTAAGCCTCAACGTAGTATTTTTTTTTTATTTTTTCTTTTTTACTTAGGTAATAGCTAACTAACCTTTACACTACATTATTAGCTAACCTTATAAGCTGCTTTCATTTAACATTTTCTTTGCAAGCAATTCTTCTCCATTTTCGCTTATATTAAAAAAAAAAAAAGGAGAAAAAAATAATAACAAAAACTTACCTTCGTAATTGACCTGACCATCACCATCAATATCAGCTTCGCGGATCATTTCATCGACTTCTTCGTCTGTTAATTTCTCACCCAAATTTGTCATAACATGACGCAATTCGGCTGCTGAAATGAATCCATTGCCATCCTTATCGAACACTCTGAAGGCTTCTCGGATTTCTTCTTCGCTATCGGTGTCCTTCATTTTGCGTGCCATCATTGTAAGGAATTCAGGGAAATCAATTGTGCCGTTGCCTATAAGTAGTTTAAATATATAAGAAAATTTATATTAGTAAGTTTTTCAAGAAACAAATATAAATTTAAAACTTCCACGAACCAAAAATTCGTAACTTTAAAACGCGTTTCAATAATGTCAATATAATTCATTAAAAACAAATACAGAGCAGAATTTCGCACACATCTTATAGAGAAATTAATTTCGTTATCATGATGCTTACGTTGTTAAGTATAATTTGAATTGTCCCAGACCAATTATGGTCCACTGTAACATCAATTTTTTTTTTTAAATCTTCTTCTAGCTTTGCACGAATCAGCGTATATGAATTTAAGCTCCATTGTAGATATCTCTATAATATTGTCTAATTAGCGGCGCCCGAGCAAGGTCTCTTGCAACCTTATCCAATAAGTCGATACGAATTAAAGATCTATTCTCCTGAGTATACCATTGCTCGAATCAGCATATACGAATTTAAGCACCATCTTAGATATCTCTATAAAAATTTTTTAAAAGCGGCGTCCGAGCAAGGTGTCTTGCAACCTTTGCACGAACCAGTTCGTATGTTGCTAGTAAGTCAATACGAATTTAAGCTCTATTGTAGATAGCACTGTAAAGATTATCGAAAAAGCGGCGCCCGAGCAGGGACTTTTCATACTAGTAGCAGTAAATACTTCAGTGTTTTTTTTCTTCGGCATTCACACAACTACTATAGAAATCAAATGAGCTTAAATGCCTATAAAAATAAATGACGTTTAAGCTGTTAGCAATATGGAAATGTCTGCTTCTTTTTGGCGCATTAAAGCAGCTATGGTTTGTCAATAATTATAACTCTTCCATGATTACGCTACTCCAGTTATTAATATGTTAAGCATAACATAACATAATATGATCAGCAGTTTGCATTTAGTCTGTTTATAGGTTTAATATTCAGTTGTCTAGTGTTCTGTCATCTCATCATTAAGAGATTTACAAAACTCAGCTGTGCTTTTGTTAATTACTGTTGTATGAGTCAAAGTGGCTTAACACCGTCACAGAAAATGTACATCAGGTTCTTGGTAAATGAAATAAGAAATAACGCTTACAATTGTTTTCAAATAGTAATAAAAACAAAAAGCAAACTAGTAGTAATAAACATAAAATATACTTTATTCATATACCGAAGAAAAGTTCAAATACATGCCTGATCATAAAAGTACTTTAAACGTATAATGCAGACAGTTTATATTTTGAAAGCTTTGAAGAGCAGCGAAGCATCAAACATTATAAGCACAGAAAAGTCTTTAAAGCTTACATCTTCGATAATATTTTGTTGCAGTACTACAATTCATTGCATGATTTTATTGGAACAAACAAAATGTTTTCACAAGAAAAATGCATTGATTCGTGTAAATCTTCAAAAACTTTTCGCTAATAAAAACTTCAAACGAAGTTTGGCGTGTAAGCCAAAATCGTTTATAAAACTTTGTACATACTACCAAACTACACAACAAAGGAAAGAGAAATGATACTTCCGAAAAAAATGAATTTCTAAATTAATGATGATTATTGAAATTAACACATTTGTTGTGTGATGAGTATGAGGCCCGCACTGTACACAACAAAATTCAATTTCGCGAACAATAAACGAAAAAAAAAAAACATGGAGAAAAAAATTTTGAAACGGAAATTCACAGACAAATTTCCATACAAAATATATACGACAAAGAAGTATTGCACACACATTTAGTGTCGAGGAGGAAACATTAAAAATTCATTACTTAATATTTTGCGAAAATAAAATCAACTGGGAACTGGCTGGGAGAGTTTGGGTGCGGGGGACAGGGACATGAAAACTTAGTCGAATGAGTGTGCAACATGGAATAAGAAATTTGTTTGTCAGTCAACCAAATAAACCAAACATTTTCTCGCCCGCAGCATCAAAAGTAACGACAAAAACTATATTATATTATATTATGAAAAAAAAAAAAAAACAAAGTGTTGTTGCAAATAAAAATTGCAAATTTTAACAAAATATCGAGTCTCGAGAGACGTCGTCGTAGCCTTAAAGCTGTGGCAGCAGCACAACGCGTCATGCAAAACTTAATTTTAGAATTTGCACAAAAACGACGAAAATAATTTGTCCGTCGTAGAACGAAATGCTTATTAAAAATTTAAATTGTCTGCGAAAATATCGAGAAAATGTTTTAAAGATGATGTGTACTACGACCCACCCCCCCCCCCCTTCTATACTGTTGGAAGTTCGAGGCGCAAAAGCAAAATTTGGAAACCAAAAACCAGACACCAATCCACAACCCATTTCTTCTCGCTGTTGATGATGAGCCTTGTCAATCAACAATATATTCAGTCAATGCCATTGAGAATTGTCCCAACACTTAGTCTAATGAAATTCAGACAGTTTAATATAATATGTACCTCCCCCCTCCTCTTTATACTTTCTAGTTCACTAGCACAAATTTCTCGTACATATTTCTTAAAACGCGCTGCTGGGGAAATCCTAAAAGAATTTTTGCCAAAAAAAGTGAAATATTTTATGAAAAACATATTTCATGTCATAATTTGTATTTCTTTTTGGCAAATATTTCTCAAAAAAAAAAAAAAAACAATAATAATTTCTTAAATAGGCGCTAAAAATCATAAATATTAGATTTTCCTTCAATACTTTGCTACTACTACATTTTCTACACACACAATAAATTTTATAATTATTTATTTTTAATATTGCAAATTTTGGCGCCAATTAAAAAAAGAAAAAAACAAAAAAATCTTTCGACACAAATAATACCACTCAATATAGTATAGTAAAAATAATATTTATATGATATGTTGTTTTCTTGAATTTGAACTTGAGTGTGCATCATTCGATCGATTTCGAATCGAGCGTAGTAATTCAGTCAATTGAGTATTTTACGATTTTGCAGTTTTTCATTTAAGATTTTGTTGTGTTGATTTTTCTTTATGATTTTTTCCGCCTGCTCAATTGCTTTATATTTATTTGTTTTTCGTGTGTAATAAGTAATTGAAAAATAAATTTAAATGGTATCCGAAAATAGAGTATTTTTAGTTAAATGATGTTGCTGAACTTTAGCATTGAGCAAGAGCGTTGCTAATCTACAGAATTTCTTACAGTTGATGGATCATCTGTGTGTTATTTATTTTTGTACAAATTTGTTTGTTTTGATTTTTAAATAGTTTTTGGGACATTCAGTAAATTATACGGAAAATGTTTAATTGTATGAGTAAAAGGTGTTTCATGATTTTTGGTAATTTTCGATACGAACCTAAGCTGCATTGTCGCTATTGGTTGTTAGATTGTCTAAGAAGCGACGCCCGAGCAGAGGCTCTTCATGATATGCAGATGTGAAATATAGTATATGTAACATACACGTTGCAGTATTATACTCGTAGCTTTTTGAAGCTTATATGGTCGAATATCCAAAAGCTGTTTTGCAACAATCTGAAGAAAACCGGTACAAATTTAAGCTGCAGTGTAGGTATCGATGTAAGATTATCTAAAAGGTGGCGCCCGAGCAGAGGTCTTGCCAGCTGCTCATCGAAAATCACATTTTCAACCCTTTGATTGGCTAATGTTATTAGGATTTTTGGTAATCATACGAATTTAAGCTGCATTGTAAATATATTGCTGTAAGATTGTCTAAGAAGCGGCGCCCGAGCAGAGGCTCTTCCTAATATGCAGATGTAAAATATCGAAAAACAAATTTTCAACGCAATAATTGTCTAATATCATTAAACAATATATATTGGCTATATAGATTAACATACACGTTGCAGTATTATACTCATAGCATTATGAAGCATGTAATGTCGAATATAGAAAATTTATTCTGCAAGGTTATGATTGGTCTAATTTTGTACCAACCTGCAACTATGTACAAAGAAAGTCGATACAAATTTAAGTTATGTAGATATATCTGTAAGTTTGTCTAAGTAAATTCTCAACGCTTTGATTGACTTATGTTAATGTAATTTTTGGTAATTTTCGATACAAATTTAAGCTCCATTGTAAATATCACTGTATGATTGTCTAAAAAGCGGCATCCGAGCAGATATAAAATATCGAAAAAGCAAATTTGATTGACTAATGTTATTACGGCAAATAATTGACATTATTAACTTCAACTTCAACCACTACCCTACTCTCTATTTGATGTAGAAGTATGAAATGTTGCTAGCAGATTTGGTACAACCCTCGTCATGCTGTTTTTATAAATATATAAAACATTTCATTTCTGTATATAAACTTTTTTCATTTAATCCACTTTTTAATATTTCGTTATATTAGACCAAATTTCATACGCATAACCTCAAACAAAATTATAATCTTTCATAATTATTAATTTTCCAAGGGATTAAGCTTAAAATCAAATTACCCTCAACCCAAAAAAAAAAAAAAGGAAAAAGGAAACTTTACAGATAACAAAGCACAGCAGCAAGCCGCAGCTGTGGCGTAAAATGGTTTAACATAAAACTGCTTAGATGAATTACCACATAGAGTGTATGACTTTATGTACCTATATATATATATATATATATATATATATATATATATATATATATGGCTTTACCCTTAGCTACGACTATACTCACTTGGTCGCTCATTACTGCTAAAGCCTTTGTAGACAGTTCTGCATGCCTACCTATAAATGAGGCCAAACTGCAAAAACGAATGCATGAATGAATGGGCTTAGCTAAGCGTACAGAAATATGAAAATTTAGCTTGATTATAACTCGAGGGAGTGCATAGCGAAAAAGCATTATTATTTTTAAAACTCAGTCAACAATAGGCAGGCAGGCAGGCAGGCAAAACACAGGCCACTGAGTAGGCAGCAGCAGCAGTTACCTAAAACCTCAAAGAGTTTTAGGTCGTTTCGTTTTTCACACATTGCCCACGGGATCGAAGAAATATATAAAACATGCAAAACACACACACACACACACACAACCCACCCACCTACCACATATAGAACAAAGGCGAGTGTTGGCATATATGTGGTGTACACTATATTCACAACATGCTTTTTTAGCAGCAAAATTAAAAATAAAAAGTCTAGACAAACAAAAAACCAAGCTATACCAATACAAGCTGTATGTAGGAGTATTACCGAAGGACCACCACAACGTTGTACAACGTTGTGGTCTATTGAAAAATTTACGTGCACCACGTGCTGCTTCAGGGTATTAGAAACAAGATGAAAAAAAAGTGAGGCTGTTGAACCATTTTTACTCGAATAAAATGTACTTCAAAGTTTAGAAAGGCAGTCAAAGTTTAACATAAAATACAAAATGGCTACAGGGTATAACAAAACGTTAGCTAAAGTTGGAGAAAAGCCTGCTACCACTAACTGCCTTTCCTATATGTTTTGCTATATGGTGTGTGTGTGTGTGTGTGTGTGTGTGTGGGCATATCGAAATTTATTATAATTGCTTTGGTTATAAATTGTTGCACTAAGGTGTTTTACGAGTATAACGCGCATACACCATTGCATATTTTTAGGCAGCAACCAAGGTAAAATAATATATTTATAAAGCATATATTGAAAAAATTTATGACCTGATGTGAGATAATTTGTTTCAGATCGAAAATTGTGGCTATAATTCAAAATTCTTTATTTTCGATAGGCAGCGTAGTACCGTGCATGCTTGGCCGCCTAAAATTATGCTTTAATTGATTGATGTGCATTTTTACAGCGGTGCGAAAGCAAATTAAATTGCTATAAAACAGCGTTTTCGGGTGGTAGGAAGAGGTAAAATGAGTCTTTCGTTTGCTAAGCTTTGCGTAAGTCCACAAATAATAAGAAACCATAATGGCTTAAAAGTATGCTATAAAAATTTTATAAGTGAACTTTGCAGCAATTCGTAACAATCGAAATTGGTCTCTGAAGTGCATAATTTAAGAATTATTTGTATGTAGAAGCATTAAAAAAATTGGCATAAAATATATATAGCAAAAATAAGTTGGAAAGTTGGAATTGTAGAACGATAACATTTGAAGAACTTCCATCTGTACTTATACATTTGAACCGGTTCGATTTTAGCATTTATTAACATTTAACTAACACGCAAACGATAGCAATTTACCTTTGTAATACAGCGGAATTACAGCTGTTTACTTCAAATACTTAGAAATATTTACGAGATTTTCATTTGGCTCGACGGACCACAGTAATAAAATACATACATATGTAGTGAAACAACAGACTAGTTACCTGTATATCTGCCAGCAATACATTCAATAGTAGAATCTAATATGTCGTTTTCTAACGAACTTAACTAGTTTTGTTTTTGATTACTGTGGTCCTGCGAGCCGATCTCTTAAGAGATTTGGGAGTGCGACCAAAGTGAGCGGAATGTCACTACTCGAAAATGTGTGTGTGTGTCTAGAGAAAATAACAGGCTAACCTTCTTGAACACAAGTTGCAATACAGTTTAAACGATCTATTACAAAGATGAATTGTTATCTTTGACGTTTCAAAAGCGACTGTCAATTCAAAAACAGCCCGAAACTACTTTTTGTATGAAAAGGATGCATCGATGTTATCGTTTCATTTGTTCTACAATCGTTGCACCAGTTAAACTTTAATCTAACATCGTTTCAATTAGTAACGTTTCATCTGCTATCGTTTCATCTGTTATCATTACTGATGGATTTTCTATAAAAATTATAATCCGTTTTGAGCTTAAAAGTATATTTTTTATAAATAATTAAAAAAATGCATTTATATAAAATAAAAGCTTAAATTATCAAAAAAAAAAAAAAAAAAACTAGGCCACAATTTACGAAACTTTTTGAAGAACTAAATTAATTGAAAAACTTCTCTACATCAACTACGAAATTTAAACGCAAAAAATATTCACAATTGACTAAAGCCTCTAAAGAGGACTAAATTTGACTCTATATAGCTACATACAAAAAGTTGGTATGAAAACAGAAAAAAAACAACAAATTTCAGACTAAAGCCGCCACACTTTATATTTCTATGCGCTTGCATTTCAATTAAAAAGTTTTTTTTTTAAATAAATAAAACGTGGATACAATTAAAAAGAAAAAAATAAAAGATCCATTTACTTTACGTGCAACGCGAAAAAAAAATAAAAACTGCAGCCCCACCCAGTACAAATACAAGCAAAGGCAAATACACCGAAGGTAAAATTTATAACGCCCAGTCGACACACGTAAAATGATTGCAGACAGGTTGACAACGATGATGATGATGAAAATCGTAGCGAAAATGCGAGCAAAGTAACAAGTAGATTGCAGCAAATGGAGAAAAACTGAAGGAGAAAGGATGGCATCTATTCGTATGGCATAGCGCCACAGGCGTCGACAAAGACTTCTTCATATTACGCTTTTTCCACACAGCTGAATCCTGCTCCTCTCTCCAGCTACAAACAGCGCCATGCAAGTAGTGTGCGTTGCGTCAGGATTTACACATAAACGTGTAAATGAAAATTTCAGGATAATATACAAGTATAAACATTTATAGTTCCAGCTTTGCTGCGCATGTGCCAACTAACTCAAAGCGAGCGAAAAATCCAGGGCAAAGTTGCATCATGGGAGAAGATTTCTAGAAAGAACACTTTTTTTTTTTTTTTTTTTTTGCAATGTGCAGAAATTGCAGCATCGCAGCTGAGAATTTCAACGCATGCGTCATGCTAGAATACACTTACTACTCTTACTCGTACTAAATGCTATTCACCTTCTTTGAGCCTCTTGGCTGTTTTACAACACAAAACTAAAGTGCGTCTCTAAAAGCTGTTAAACTTTCGTATATCCCCACATCACCCATTTGCGTAGCACAAAATTATTTGCTAAAAATAGTTTGCCAGCTTGGCTTTTGCCATTGTTGCAATTGCTGCAAGAAGTAGTGCAAGTAAATTGCAGCGCAAAAAACGTAGTATACAAAAAAAAAAAACAAAAAAAAAATCGGCTGCTAGTATACAAACTTTCAAGTGTAGTTTTTGTGTGGCGTAAGTTTTTGAAGTGCACTTTTATTTAAATGAGTTTTCTTTTTTACACAAATGCAATACTAGGTGGTAAAAACTCTTTATGAAAACTGTGCTAAAACAATTGTATAGCAATGGAACAGACCGATAAGTTTTGTCGTTGAAACGTATTCATATTGCATAAGTATTTATGGTAACAATAGATTTATTATTTAGATTATAGTAGCTGAAGAAGAAACCATTTACAATATGTATTTTAAGTGATTTATATAGCAACTGTAACTAAACAATAACTATAAGACCGTTAACAAAAGAGTTTTATTTTTGCAATGCAAAGAGAAATAGTAATAGCAAATAATAGCACTATCGGTTCTATTTGCAATAAAATCGGCTACTTTGGTCTTATTTATTGGTCCGGTGTCAAACAAGTGGTTGGTCAGACTAGTTCTATAGGCAGAATAACAGTCTCTACATTTTTAAATTACCACACCGACCGATTAAAAACTTCTGTTTAGGTCTATATTTTCTTAATATAATAGTAAGTGGGAAGCTATCAAGTTCAAATAGTAATGTACAAAAGATTTCAAAAGCTTTGTTGTTGCTTAAATTAAGCGAATATTCCGATTATTTCTTTTCAATTAGTCTAATTTAGTTCTGGTTGGTTGGTGTGCACAGTTGAAATATTTTAAAAGCATGCTTAAGAAATAGAGATACAACTATAGCGCTATAAAGTTTTTGACTATCAGACCGATAAATATTCCTGTGCCAACATAAATTTTTGTCGACATTAACTGCAGTACATATATACATAAGTACAAAGTTATAAAGTTGAAATGACAAGGTTGAATAGTTTTGCTGCAGTATTTTAAACCAAACAGACCGATAACTATGTCGATTAATGATATTTGAGCATTTTTGGAAGTACTTAAAATTGAAAACATTTTTGCAAATTGTGAAAACTAGCATATGCGTGAAGAACTTAAATTATAGCTTAAATGCGCTATATTTAGCAGCGATAAAATATCGACTACTAGACCGATAACAGAATGTAATCTTAGGACAGTATATGCTTTGCGAATAGATATTTGTAAAGTAAAAAATGTATTATTTACCGTAACCGACCCGTTAGAAAGCAGACCGATAACCAATATCGAACTAAATTGTTTGAAATATATAAGCAGATACAATCAAAAACTAAATCATACAAACTTTAGACTTTAAATATCAAGCAAACTGCGTACCTTACACAACGTTAAGCTATGAAAGCCTTAGTTAAGAACCTAAATCTACACAAACCCAAAAAGTCATATATTATTTAGATTGAATCAAGATTTTTTGAACAATATATCATCATCTTATTTTAAAGATTTACTGTGATGGGCAAGCAAGGTGGCTAGCTTCGTGTAACTAATTATCTATAAATACTAAATTATTGCCCGAAAATATGGTTTAAATCATAAATCATAAATATAAATCAATTTCGTTTAATGTATTTCTAAACTATCAGTACATAAATAGATTTGTCTGTACAATGCAACCGATCATTCATTCATAATAATACACATTGTGCGCTATTATTGCGCACTACTATATTCTAAAAATAATTCAAAAAAAACGTCACAAATAGTTTTTCATAGGCGGCCGGTCGAACACGGCCGTTCATAGAAAACTACATATGTGCAGAAAAATCCACAAAGTGGTTCTTCTTAAAGAAAAAAAAAACGCAAAGACAAAATTGTTCGAGGGAAAATAAAAATTCCTATATAGTATATAGAGAGCCGGTCACTCGGTCGCGAAATATTTATATTTTCCGAAAAAAAGAAACAAAAATTGTCATGCAAAAAAATACAAGAAAAACTATATAGTAGCTCTCTTTTGCCCACACGATTGTACGGCGTCGTCTTCTCGATCGTCGTCGCCGCCGGGCAAACACCACACTTGAAGAACGGAAGAGTTGGACGTGCGGGTGGATGGTTTAGTTAGGTTGATAATGCGATCGCCGTCGTCTTTGGGGAGAAATATGTTTTGTGAAACCTAAATCTAGCGACAGGCGCCGTGCAACAAAAAAATTTGCTGCTTTCTAACCCGTTGATGCTGGTAAATATATGCATACAGACGACGGCAACGACGACGTCTCTTCGTATGTCGTTTTTGAGGTTTTTCACCTTTCTGTACAAAAAATTTTCTTTGCTACTTGCGTAAAAAATTCAATTTGCAAAATGATAGAAGAATAGACGAAGAAACGTATGGCAAGTTATTTTTGTAGCGTTGGATATGAATTATAAAAAAAATGTTGGTATAATACAGTTGACTTTATGATACGCTGTATATTTCCATGGAGTTTGGAATAAATACTAAATGAAAACTAGACTTTTGTACTGTACAGCTTCTCTTTCCGCGATTCTGCACTCAATAGAGAAACATCGGAAGCGAAACGAAACGTTTTCGATTGGTTACTTTCTTTTCAATTCTGTACTTATGACGCTAGATAAGAGTGAATCAAACGTTTGAAAGCTTTTCATTTTTGTGACAGTTACCAGAAAGCCAACTAAACTTTACAAATTTGTGCTGGAGCAGCTCAGAAATCTAGTTACTATGTACAGAGCCGCGTATAGAAGACCACTGCTTATCAATATACTATATGAAATCTAAGCAGCTTCCACTACTACAATAATTTAACTGCATTCTATACAAACAAAATATACGCTAATACACCACACAAATCTAAATCTGCGTCGTGTTTACAGGGTAAACAAAAATTCAGTGCGCGAAAAAAAAAAAAACAAAAAAATCCGTACACCTTGCTCGTGCGCCATATAGCTCACTCTGCTACCCCATTCGAACTATACTATATCTCTACAAAGATATTTCTCTTATTTCTATTTTCTTTTTTTTTTCAATTGTGAAATTTTCACGCTGAAAATATAAATTTCACAAATTATAAATCACTTTTTATTTATGTTTTGCGATAGATTTGCCTTCTTTTTTGGTTCGCGTGCGCATTCGTTATAGTTGCCGCAGTATATGCCAGCTATACGGCCTTATAGAGCCCGCCCTCCTAACACACAATAATCTATATGTATTAAAATATTTCGCTTACCATCAGCATCGACTTCGTTTATCATATCCTGCAGCTCAGCCTCTGTGGGGTTCTGTCCCAGCGAGCGCATAACTGTGCCCAATTCCTTTGTTGTGATGGTGCCATCACCGTCTTTATCGAATAGCGAGAATGCCTCTTTGAATTCAGCGATTTGTTCTTCTGTCAGTTGATCGGCCTGAAGAAAAAAATAAATATTAAAAAAAGAAATGTTGAAGAAAAAAATTAGAGATGATTTTTTTTATAGAAAAAATTCTTTAAATTGCAATGAAAAACGCATATTACCATTTTTTGTTACTTAATTGAAAAAAGTTTTAACGCGTTAAGAAAAATATTCGTAAAATTTGCTGCTGTTTGTTAATATGAATGTTATTACGAAGATGTTTTTCCTAAGAATGCCCAGTTAGAAATCAAAATCAGAAAGTTTTTATGAATTTAAAATGATTTTTGTAGAATTTCTAGTCAAAGGTAAACTAGTTCAAACAAAAAAAAAAAAAACAAAAAAAAAAACAAAAAAAATTGGATAAATTTTATAACAAAAATTACAAAGTGAAGTTTGGAAAACGTTTCAACAAAGTAGTCCATTTAAATAAAGAGTATGGGTTCAACTAATGCAGGATGGATACAGTCATACAAAATTAATATGGAGTGTTGTTAAAGCTTAATATAGACCCAACCAAAACGTACAAGACCAGCATATATGAAGGTACTCCAATCGACCAAAAGTGTTTTGCGTACAAAACTATCGACGATAACGGCAGTTGCTCACGTATCTTTTTCGAATAATATTTTCGTGACGAACGAACTTTCTTGCTCGAAAATTTATCGTAAAGTGTTTGTTTTGGCGAAAGTACTTTATTTTTTTATTCGGCTGGTAAGCCTAATGCAGATCGATGTGTATGTTAGGCATCAAAATTTGTACTTATAACAAACATTTAAAAAGTATCGATATTTTACTTGTATATATCGGCATAAATACGGATACACGTTAAGTTTATGCTTGTATCGGTGCATCATTAGATACCAAAGAGGATCGTTTTAAGCTGATACTGAGTGAAAAGTAGTGATAATTTGTACAATTTCTTCATTTGAAATACAATCAGAAACAAACTTAAAACATTAATTGTTTAAAAACACTGTCAGACGGGCCAAATATTTCCGTAAAAACGGTCAACAGGGCAGCTAGTGTTGGACACCTGCGCATTTCCTTTCATACGCGCATTTCATATACGTATACTGCGAGACATCCTGCTGGAACGTTTTTATGCAAATATTTGCTCTGTCTGTCCGTATATTAAGTCTCAAATTAAACGGAAATGAGTCGACATTACATATCTCGCTCAAAATATAATACTGTATCAATAAATTATGTCTTTATTATCTGAGATCCTATGAGAGTATATATGACAAAGAATTATTTGATTTTGAACGCCAAGAAAATTTAGAACAAACACAGCTACGCTTGCTACATAATTCCTCCAAAACTTTAAAATTGGAACTAGATATCTTTTCTCAAATTGAAATTCAATGAAAATGTACGTACAAAATTGGGTACTATTGCTAGTATACATATATATATTTCTTTTATCTATAAAGCTTAATTTAATTTAAATTTCCAATTCATTTAATAATTAGTTTATTAAATTTATGCTTAATTTTTTAATGAGCGGCAAGGCAAAAGCATGACCGGAAATTATTCAAAATATAAAAGCTAAACAAAAAATAATAAAATACTGCGCGCTAATGTTAATGTGCACACAAAATAAACATAAAATAATAATAATAATTTTTAAAATACTATACTAAAAGTCTGGAAATATGGAATATAAATTTTGTATGCCACAAATTTTCATGTGCAACCACAAAAAAAAAATACAAAAAAAAAATGCTTTTATGCGTAAAAACTGTTTGTTATTCTAAGATATGAAGAAGCAAAGCAGATTTTCATACTATAGAAAAACCTATGCATACAGAAATACAAATAGGAGTAGTCATAGCTACATCTAGTTGATGGTAGCTCGTAAAACATGTAAATCTATATAAAAATTTGTATTACAAACAAAAAAAAATAATAAAAAATGATGTATTTAAAGTATTCGTAACAAAGTAAATAAGCTGATTTTCAAACAAATGTATGCAAAACTTTGTAGTTTACTAATTAATAGACAAAAAGGTAATAGATAGCAAATGTATCTATGGTTTACTTTTAGAGATATTAAGTTTCATATCTTATCACATAGGTACGTACATATATCATAAACTAGTGCGACATATACGCATATACATACATAAGGCACGTAAGCGTAAAGAAAATAGACAAAATTTGCTATACTGCAGAGTATTGCTAGAGAAAAAACTCAAGATCATGTTTTAAAGATGAACAAATATTACGTCATTGTATGCTGTACTTTTTCTCATTTTTTTTTTTTTCAGAATCTAAAGATATGCACAATTCATTAAAAAGACACTCGCAAAAAAGCCCTTGAACTTAAACATCCGGTCGGATTTTCTGCTACTATAATACAACTCAAGTATTATGCTAAAAATGGCAACAATGCTAAACTATTGTTTGCATTTTTTTTTTTTTTTTTTTACATACTATTTGAGAATTCTGTGCGTACACAAAAAAAAAAAAAATTACCATTGAAAAAGCAACAAAATGTATCTAGATACAAAACAACGTTCCGTGCATATAAAAAAGGTGTTAAATTTCAAAAATGCGCATATCAACAACAAAACAAAAATACATGCCAAATATAAAGAAGCCTGACGTCAACGTCAACAGTAGTAGCTAAGCTAAATATGCATTTCAATTGAAATGTATGAAAAGACATACACGACGACGTATAGTATGTATATCTAGTAGATACATTTTGTTTAGCGCCATATAGCAACGACAACTTGTGCGGCATATAGCTGGCTAGTTTGTTAGCTAGTTTATCAGTCATGCAGATAACTCTCAGTTAAGACAGATTGAGCTACATATACTAAGCGCCTAGAATAATGTCAAAATGTGACACTATCTTTTGCACGTATTTCAAGCAGCGTCATCAGCGCGTAGCAGTTGTATTAAATGTCGTACAAAATGTAGAAGAAAAATTGCTCTAAAGCTTAAAACTGGTATGCGAAGGGGTGCGTCAAATTCAATAATTACAAAAGACCATGCCTATTAGTATAAAGAACTAGCGTGCGTTGCTATTTTTTACGGTATCGAATCTCATCCGTTTTACTTAAAATAGTTCAACTCTAGCACGCAGAGCTTGATTTGCGTACAAATTTGTTTCTTGTTATTGCAAAGTAGTTACAGATACTCTTGAAGCAACTGCATAGCTACCGAGTTGCATAAGAAACTTATATGTCAACTGAAAGACCCCTTACTATTAAAAAAAAAAAACCTGTAGATAAACTCTAAAACAATTGCGATAATTTGCTACAAAAATGGTAGCTAAATAATTTGAGTGTGTTATTCTTTGAAACCGGATTCTGCTACAATATATCTTTAGCTAAAATGTTTAAAACTAAACTAAAAAGCTTTAAAAAAAAACAAACAAAAAAAAACAAAATAAACTAGTTTTCGTTTCTACTAATCTTCTGTCAACATTATTCGAATCAACATAGTCACAAACTTGAAACCGGCGAAAACTTCCTATGCGGCTTTTTATCTTTCAGATGCAGACATAATAAAGTATCTTATAATAAAATTATACAGAATAAATCTCAAGTTCATGGCTAAAAAACAAATTATACATAAATTTAGTAACGTTTTAAGTATCTTTAAAATATGTGCCATAAATTAAATATATGTAGACAACGGTGCTAATAAAATTTGAAACTTATTCATTCATAAAGAAATTTAAATTTGTATGATGAATGAATGAATATATGTAATAAGTAGGAATAAACTCTCAATAGATAATTCATACCAAATGTGGTTTTAGTGTCTGCTCGATTTCAAACATATTGCTAGATCTTCATATACATATGATCAATAGTGTTGAGCGATATTTAACCACCTGCGATTTGTGCACAGCGACTGAATTATCACTGGAAGCAGTTGTTAAGGCCTGTGGTCGCATACAACAGAAACTTAAACTGAATTCAGTACATCAGCAACTGTAACTGAAAGAAGTACTTTTGACTTCTTTCTGTTACTGAATGACAGAAAATCAGCTGTTTTGCCATTCACTATTTGCAACACTCGCATTAGCAACACGAGTTTCTTGTTAGTTTCAGTTCATTTTATGTGGCAACCCCCCCACTGAAACTGCAACTGAATAAATGTACAACAGAAACTGAAAATCAGTTTCAGTTGCTGTTGTATGCGACAACAGGAATTTACTTCATATTGTAAATATCAGTGTTGAGTAGCAGTTGTTTCTTACCATTGCAATTGTCATTCACTGCAAAAAACAGTAGCAACAAGTATCTAACGAGTATATAGTGTGCGACAATACTCAGCCTATTTGAAGATCAAAACTGAGCATACGGTCTATGTACAATTATAAAGTGTCCAAACAAACTGAAGAATCAATCTAAATGACTAAATCTAACAGTTTCTTTTCGTCAATTATTAAGTTTCAGTTGAACAAATAAAAACAAAAAAAGAAACTAAACACTACACACAATCGGTTCACTAGAAAATTATTTTAGCAAACATTTCTCTAAAACAATTATAAAGTTTTTGCACATTTTGAAGTTGCCATTTTCGTTTCTTCTATACCTCTACACAATTAAAGCATATAAACTATTATCGAACATTATACTTTCTCATGGTCTTATCGGCAATATAAACTCTATATACGTATACAACTACACCAATAGCATATTAATGAAATAATCAGAAAAATAAACCGCACAAAACTTGTTTAAACCGACTGAAATCAATGCGTCCCAAGAAGTCAGTAAACAAAATTGTCATGAAAAAAAAATAACTCTTTTCTTTTCTTCTACACGTTTTGCACACTATTTGCCAAGTTTAAACTGGTCAAAACAGGTTAAAACCTAAATATTATGTGAAAAAAAAGAAGGTGCTGCGAATTTGTTTCCAGTTAACAAAATTTGCAAAAGAAAACAAACAAAAATTTAGAGTAGACAGCAAAGAAAGAAAAGTTGTTTGAAATTTAATGAGCCATTCTAAGCAGGAAATGTACAAAAATAAAATTTAAAAAAAAAAACAACCATTCTAGATAATAAATGTAGCCAATTCTTTAAAGCTGACGACAGTTGACTGTTCTTATTGTATGCATCATTTTGAAGCAAAAGTCAGAAGTTGTTAGAAAAGTGGGAGTGTAACTTGTAGATATGATAATATAGCATGGCGTTTCCGGTACAAAGAAAATATGTAATTTATATGATTTGGCAGCTTGCAAGGTTTGGAATTAACTCAAGCTGACAAGGTTTGTATTAAATATTACGCAAACCCGCTAATTTTTCATGCTTAAAGTCTTTAATTGTTTTAAATAAACCTCGTATGTTGACTCAATGTACTTAGTTGGGTGGGTGTGTATCAAAAGTTTTTCTAATTTAGTGCTTGAAAAAAATAAATATAAGTATTATTATTAGACAGTCATTGTTCGCCATATATAAATTTCTAATTACTTTTTATTTCCATACACAGCGCATTTAAAAAACAAATAAGAAAGTGAACTACCTACAAATAATGTGAGTGGCTCTTTTCATTTATAATATTAAATTATCGAATCAGTAATGTTTGTTGATGAGACTGATTTTGAACGTGGGTGTGCTGTGCTGCACGCAGCACAATTTGTTGCGCAGTTTCACTGCTCTACCTAATTTAACATTACAATAAGAGTTTATAAATGCTTTAATATATTGTCTATTGAAGATACTAAACTCAAATTGCACATTTATTTTTACTAAGTTACGACTATTAGTTTAAATTCGATTGAACTTTTCTATGCGTTACTAAAGTCTTTACTCTAAACACGAATAATAAGCTCATTTTATTTGCTACTACATTTCTAAACAAAAGAAGTAACGTAAAAAACTATTTGCGAATTATAAGTACTATTAGGTTTTAAGCGAAGTTTAATATAAAGTTTCAACCAAAAATAGCCAAAATTTGCTCAAAATATTTGCTTACATCTATACTAACTTATCTCTACAATACTATATTCAAATATTCACCAATTTTATTTTGTTAAACGCCTTTAAAAGGTACGACAATTTATTGTTACGTTTTTATATAGAGATATTCATTCAGTTATGTATTTACAAATTATTATACAATCCAATTGATTAGAGGTCTACTAGCATATACATATACATACATATGAATCTATATTGTTGAATTTATTGCGTTGCTTATCTAGCGCCAACTTACGATAATCTTGGGTTAGATAAACCAATTCCAATTGGCTAAAATACCAAAAGTGTGAAAATCATTTGCTCTGTACTCTGCATTAAAATTGATTGCTGCAACGTACCTCTATAAATGTATACTTTATTTGCTTTACTGTTTGGAATGCTTGAAATATTAAGTTCGACAAATACTTTTGTTAGATTAGATACGCATTAAATTTTGAGTATGGGTGGTTGAGTTGATATGGTGGTTTTATTTTTCTTGCTAAAAAGTTCTTTGGTTTTTTTTTAAGTGGAAATTTCAGTTTGTTCTTAATCTTTGATTAGATTTTGCTTTTAGAATATAAGTAAGTACCTTGAATTATGTCATTTATGAGTCGAAAAGATGAAGTTTCTTCAACTACTCCACAGATCCATAGATTGACAGCTTTACTGCCAATAAGAAAGCTGTACTCTTTTTGTTATAGCGCGTTTCTCAATTTATATACCAGTTAACGATAAGGCGTACAAATTAACAAGAAATGCGCAAAAGCCAGTCTGCCTTGAACACTTTCGCGGTTTGGGACCAGAAACATGCCAAGTGACAAAGGAAGAAAATATAGCCAGCAAGGAATTCTGGGAAAATTGTTAAGGTATTAGACAGGGTAAGATACTTTTAGGACAATGTAGTACTAGCGCTCAAATACTAAACCTGAAGGACGCTGTGGTAACTTTTTACACTGTAAAACTAATGCTATAAAATTAATAGCATACATACCTTAAATTTTAGATTATCTAAACAAAATTAAACCCATATTGACTAGAATAACTTACGATCTTCAAAATATTAGTTTCATTAGTTTTCAAAATTTCGCTTTTTCTATCAAACATCTTCATAAAATTGTTGTAAATTGTATTTAAATTGATTTTAAATTGTTCAAACAAATATATTCCCACATTGTGTAGCGGTTAGGATAACCTCTGATCTTCACAATTTACTTTTATCAAACTTTTATCTCCATCAAACTGTTTTGAGTGAATACAGTTGAAGATGTATCCAAGGCCTTTGTTTATTAAAATAATTTTTGTTCCATATTGTCTAGTAGTATAAAAGTATTGATTTATCGATAGATGCAAATATGTATAAAAATTGTTTGTAATTTTTATGCCAAACTAACTAAAAATACCATAACCAATTATTTATCTATTATCATTCAACACTTGTGGTAAAACCCAACGAAGAAAAATTAAACATATTGTAAAATTTGAATAAATTCACATGAATTTGTTCAGCTTTTACAAGACAAAAAACCAAACACGGAAATTAAGTTAAGGAGTAGATAGGCACTTCAAAATTAAACCATAAGTACCTACCTAACTATGAAACAAATTTGAATATTTAATGACATACATACATTCCTTCAAATTCTAAACTATTTCCAGTAATCTGCCAACACTACACTTAAGGAAGAATTCAAGAACTTTTTAAATACGAGTACTACATAAGGAATTTTTGCTGAGTCAAGCATATTTGATTAGTTTATTCACTGCTTTAGTCAGTGAAATGTGGTTTAATATCAACGGAAATGGAAAATTTTTATACTATTGTGCTTACTCGTATGAAAATATATATATAAAAAAAAAAAAATAAAAAAAAAAGTGAATTACGATATGCTTGTATATATTTGTATGAAATTATTACAATAACAATTAAAATAGAGCAGTTTATTGTGTTTACTTCTTAATGATCACAACACATATTGTTCATATATAAACATGTATCTAAATATCAGAATATACCATATAATCAACATTATATACCATATAAACTTTATACGCATTTTAAATACTACTTGAGAAGTTGTACATATTAAAATTTTGTATGAAAACATATTTTTTTATTTGAATTCTATATGTCCATATCGTTTTACGTCACACGAAGCTCTAGTAATTTATTCAAAAAAAAAAACTGGTAGAAGTTTTACTATGCCCGGAATGATGCTTCGAGTATGCAAATGTTAAATGTTTTGAGTATTAAAAGTATTTAAGATCTTCAAACAGATAACCCCAATCGGAAATCGATATACATACGTAATGCAAATTTTAGTTAAATGGTACAACTCCCCATGTCCATATACACTTACAATCAAAAGACACTACCATAACTTTCCCTTAAACTGAAGTATTTTAAATTTAATTGAAAAGGTTATTATTTGATTTTTGTTCAAATAATTAAAAAAAGAAAAGAAAACACCAAACAAAAATTCCATAAATAGTTTCAAACACTCAATGCAATTCCGAGAAGAATACTAGTATTGTTTCAAGAATGAAGGGCAAAGTCTAAATTCTATTACCAAAACCATGGGACTTTTACTATTTTCTTTTGTTTTTTTTTTTTTAATGTGCAGAACGAATGAAGTTAAAAAATTGCGGTTGAAACACGCGGACGACCAGAAAGAAATGTCAAAATCAGCAGATAATGCTTGCCAAATCGGATCCATGTGCACAATTCACGAACCATTGGCCTGTGTAGTTCTTCGCAGATTAATACAAGCTTTATTACTGAGCACAAAAAACTGAAGACACGGCTAGCATTCGCAAAAAGTCATTCTCATTGGAGTACACCAAATGGTGCTAAAAATTGGAGTAATTGCTCCAGTGCAATTAATCAGTGGAGACTTTCAGAGGCCTAATATTAAGTATGCCGTAAAAGAGTACACCAAACTATAAGAAATAATGATGGATAGCGTTATCATAAAAACCTGCCTGATAATGATTGAAATATAGTCATGATTGGCTAATTTTTAATAAATGTACGTTACGTATTATTTTGTTCAACACTGTTTAGTGAAGCTTTCACATTTTGAACGATATTGAATCTTCCTTTTTCGTTTTAACTATGTTTTCTGTGTACTTCCAGACATAATTATATAGATACAAAAAAACTAAGAAACCATTCCCATGAACAGTTTCAATACAATTTAAAATGTTTGGCTATAAATGTTAATTATGGTAGTGTACTACTTAATATTTTGAATACACTTCATGTATAGAATGTTTTTTTCGAGCTACAAAACTTTGCATTGAATTAATATACTGGATCCGCCCCTGGTTCCATTAGAATAATAAATTTTATGTCATTAGTGTTTAAATATAATTTAGGGTATGTGGGCTCGGATATGGCACAATCTGGAAGTTTAATTCTCGCACATTTTCATTTATAGTGCGAAAACGATCCATGGTTAAACGTAACATGCCCGCACTGTACTACGATATTCAAAATAAACTTTGCAAGCATTGTTCTGGCGTTAGTCTATTCATGAAAAAGTGGCCAAACCAAACTGAGCATAAATGGCAACAGCGTTGGCACATCTGACCAATTTATAAGTGTAGTGAAAATGGAAGCTCTAAAGAAAACACCCTTCATTAATATTATAAGTATATAAATTTAAAGAACCCGAGCTGAGACGGTTACCATGGCTAGTGTTGCATTAAATACTTATACATGTAGCCATACATAACCCCTCAAAGATCAAAGTGCATGAAATCATTTTGTAAATCAAACCAGTGAACAGATGAAAAAACAGTCGAAACACTATTAAATCAGCAATAAATCAAAATATGACTCATTTATTTAGCTTGTTATTTATGAAACTCTATTTTATAATGCTATAAAAAAAAAAAAAAAAAACTGATGACAAATTATGATGTTTAGATCATCAGTAAATAAAATTTAAATTTAATTTTTTGTAATTTTTTTTTGTTTTTATATTAATTTTTTAAATTAGACATCTTTTGTATGCGTGGCAGCTATTTAAAAAATCATTAAAATGCCAATAAGAATTTTTTTTTTTATAATTAAAAAATCGTTTTTTTTTTATTTAATAAAAAGTGCAAAAAACTAATTAAATTAAGCATGAAGCAAAAAAAAAATGGCAGCAAAGAGAGAAGAAGCACAGAAATCCAACAAGCACAACAAGTAAGCAAACAACAGTAAATGTAAGAAGAGAGAAGTGCAGAGCAGAGCGCGGCAAAGAAATTAAGTCAAAGTGCTGCAAAAGAAAGATGGGTGAAGAGAAGAAGAAAGAAAAAATCGGATTATGGTTTAATGCTGCTTCTTATTAGAATTCCAATTGGCACGAAAAGAAGACGCTTATCACCAAACAAGCGTCGCAGTCAGCGTTGTCTGGCGAAAATTTTAGCTACTATACATTCCTATACACACACACACACACACAAGCATATGTATATATGTACACAGCGACACAAAAGCAAAATGACGATTGCTGCACGTTTTTACCATACTTTGTTTTTTTTTTCTTTCAATAAAATTCTTTTGCGCTGCTTCCTCTTTGACTACTTTGTTTCGCATTTTTTTCTTCGTTTTTTTTTTTTGCCAACGTCGACATATACGAATAGAGAAGCAGCAAATGTAAGAAAACAGCAAATAACCGCAATGCGGCAAATGAAACGGTTAAGAAAAGCAAATATGCATATAGGAGAAAGAGCATGTAAATGCGCATAAAGAGTATAAGTAGTGAGGCGAGAGCAAAAGTTAGTGAGTCAGTAAAGTAAAATAATTAAAAAGAAAACGCATTTTTCTTTGCTATTTCTTGTAAAGAGAGAGAGCGTGTGAGAGCAAGCGAATGCCGCGTGCTAAATACAAAACTGTGTGAAACGGTTAAAAGGCCGTTAGTAGGCAGAGAGAGATAGATAGCTGCATAAAATGAGCGAAAAAGCGCGCGCGCACTCTCTCTCTCTCTTGTAAAAACGGTAAAAATGCGAGAGCAAGCATAAAAACTTAGCAATGCGAAAAAATTCCTGATTTTTTTCAATTCGCTCTCTGTCCTTCATCATAACCACTACTCCTCACCAAAAAGAATTTCTAACCTCAATTTAAAATCTACTACCAAATGCGGCATCAAAAAATGTCCCAAAAGCAAAAAAACCAAAAAAAAAAAAATGTCCAGTAAAAAAAGTACCAAATGTGGTACACGAGACACAAAACGAGAATGAAAGATAGAAATAGAAACAAAGCAAAATATGCAAATAGAAAAAAATACGGCCTAAAACCGAATAGAAAATAAAAGGAATAAGTAACAAAAAACACAAAACACGGCTATAATCAAATTTGAACAAAAAAAAAAAAAAAATAAATGAATCGAAGTAGAAACATGTTAAGAGTTTTGTAGGCTAACAGGAACCAATTGATACCCTACTTTATACATAAAAGTTGCTATAGCGTATTTTAAATTGTGTATTATCATAGGATATTCTAAACTAAAACACAAAAACTATATTTAAAGATTATAAAACGGTTAAAAGGTTTTTGTGTAGTAAATGAAGTCTCTATAAAAAACAGCTTTATCTGAATTATGGTTGTGAACTATAGGCTATAAGCGATAAATAAGCTATGAGATTTTAATGCGAAATTTCACTTATGTATCAAAAAAATCTCAGAGAAAGAAGTTATTTCCTTCGAAGCATAATTAAAGCACAGTTGAATGTTTATTTCTTGAAGCCGAGGCTAAATTTTATAAGTGAAGTTTGAAGATTATTTGAGGCGAAAGAGTTTTCTATTTAAAAACCAGATCCAATGAAGAAATTGCTACCGCCAAGGGAAAATGCAGATGGGATTTAGCAGCGCACGGCAGGTATGCATGCTAATAGTAGTAAATAATAGATTGGCCAATATGCAATGTAATATTTACTAAGTGAGAAATGAAAAAGCACAAATTGTGTATTTCTGTGTGACACCTATATTTTAAAATTTAACTTTGATCACTTATCAAGCAGCAATATATGCTGCTATGCTGCTCTCATTCGCTTTCTCTCATCAAGAACAACGCTTCTTTTATTGCGCGACGTCTCATACAGCAGCATACTGAATACGCATATACACAATGTGTTTACTGTTGCAACTGATGTGTCCTCTCTTTTTCTTTCACTACTTATCATTGCTTTTATTTAGCTTCAATTCGTATGTTTATTTGTTACAAATGCCTAAAACTAACTAGCACTTATAATTCACAAATAGTTTTTACAACTTACTTTCACTACTTTATTACTAAGATGTATTTTCACTGCTCCCGGCTTACCTAAATAGCTACACTATACAAACTCAAATATATAATAATATAAAACAGAGTTGGACTTGTGTGTCTACCTAGGCAAAATACACTTCATGTACCCGAAAGTACCGAAAGTTAGCACAAGAGAAAGAAAAATTTAAATCAGTATCATTTGATTAATACATTTTTTATACCACCTTTCTATCTATAATAAGTAATTTAGAAGTTTTACTCTTAAATTCATACAATTTCTTCAAAGAAGTCTACTTCAAATATATTACTAAGGCTATACGCATGTAGGGTACAAATAAAATTTTATATAAATGCCGATTTTTCTCACTTATAAAAACTTTATGCATTTTAAAAGCAATTTTTCATACAATTTATGACTAATTCTCCATTTTTAATTACCACTCACTGCATACTTCTACTTCTTTATTACAAGCACCCTGCTCCCTCCTCTCACGCCAAATCTTTCTCGCTTAATAAATTCTTATCACGCTTTTTTTATACATAAAAAATTTAATTAGACTCGATAAGATTAGCAACGCTGCCACAATCAGTGCTGCTAACGCCCAACGAATAACCAGTTCTCAGTCAATTGGAAAATGGGTGCGGCGTGGTGTAAAAATAGCTCCAGACATTGACAATATCCTTTCTTTTTTTGTTTTTTTTTTTTTCTTTCAACCGATTGGTTTTGTTAGTATGAATATGCTGTGAATTTTTAGCAAATGAAATTGATATAGGAGGATGTGAAGTGTTGGGAGGGTTTTGGGTGGAAGTTAAGTTTCCATACTGACACAAAAACATCTACTAGTAAAATCAATACTAGACATAAAATTTTGGCGTCGCCATGTCTAGCAGGATGCGTAATTCAATACACTTTGAATATTTCAGTTTTAGCATACAAAGTTGGTAAACAAATAAATTTAATGGATAAAGTTTTTTGGAGCAAAAATCATGCTTTTTACAACTAAAAAAGGAAAGATCAAATTTTTCTTTATTAGAAACATATTTGAGGAACGGTTTACATTCTACGAGTATAATTTTAATAAGCACTAACAAGATGTTCAATAAAACTTATTTTACAAAAAATTTTCGAGTGTAAAAATAATTTCACCATTTTTGAAATGAAGTTTTTCTGTACTTTTACTGTGGTACTTGGTTTTTAAATAAATTGCAAAGAAATATTTTTGCAAATATTTTATTGTGTTCGTAACGTCATTTGATGGGGTTATTTATGGAAAATTATTTCCCGAATATGTTCAACGCAACTGTGCCATAGGAAAACAGAATATTATGGAATTTGCATACGAATTGACTCAAATAACCAATGTTATGTCGCGCTCAGTTTTAATGAACATATTTAGATTGAAAAAAAAAAACATCCGTTATATTTTTGTTCTCTTATACTCTTATATCTATCAACATATCTTATCAACTTAGTAAGTTTACACGTAATCGTTCTTGCGGACAATAGGCGAGCGTCTTGCGAATGTTGTTCTTAAAAGTAATGCTCGTAAAAACCATATATAGTTCGTTCATTCGAAAGTTAGTTTGTTTCCCACTCTAATAATAAATCTGCTACATATTTTACTCTGAAATTTTGGTACATGCTAACCATGTGGTTAGAAAGTTTCCTACACTTTATGGCATAATTTTATATTATAAATCTTTGTATTATGTATATGTATTTTTTTACCATACAGATTTGATCTTTTGCTTATATTTCAGAAATTGATGTAATGTTTTGAATACTTTTATCTAAGCTCTGAGCTATAGTGCCAATTTCGCGTTAAGATTTTTGCTCGTTATGAAGTTTAATTAACAATTTAAGTACTTCTAGTGTAATTTCTGTACCTTTGAAGATTTTCTTCATTCTGTCAAGTAATATGAAGCAATACTAATTTGGTATTATTGGAACATGGACTTTCGTGAAATGAGCTGGGCTTAAAAATACTTTTAATACAGTGATTTGAGAAGAGAGATATGTACATATATCGATATGATATCAAGAACCCTACTAGTGTTTTCTTCAATCGTTTTTTTTACGTTTTCTTGTATTTCGAGTTGGAAGTAACGGTATATTTGGGAATTAACTAATCATACTTACTTAAAAAAGAAAGTTTCAAAGTAGATATTATTGGACTATATCTTCCATACTCACTTTATGTAGTTATAAGACATTTCAAACAGAAATTCAATCGATTTTATAACAAAGCTATGGTAAATAAGTCAAAGTTTCATAGAGACTTCGGGGATTATACGTTTATTATGACGCATTCTTATAGAACTAGTCAAAAAAAGAAAATGTTTTTCATTATCTCGTTTAGTTCTCGAGATATTGAAATTCAAATAAATTATCTGCCTTAGTTTAAATAATTAATTTCTAGTTTTTCTTTACCGTACTTCTCAAAATAAGTCGAATAATAGTAATAAAACCTTTTCTATATCTCGCTTAGTTTTCAAGATATCGAAAAAAATAGATATTCCTTCTCTACCATTTCCAGTGTAGTTTTTTGTTTTCTTCTTTCAAAACCGATATCTCAAAATCTAAGCGAGATATCGAAAAATTGTCTTAATATTTTTCGTCTAATTTTGACGATTTCTATAAGATTGTTGCACTCTGGGAACCATAGTATTGAACAGTTTCCAATACAAAAAGCGCACCCTATACTCAGTATGCCACATATAATACAACATACAATTAGGCGACTTCAAAAGCATCATTTGGATGACTATTAAAAGAAATTCACACGAAAATTAATAAGTATTTGAAATGTGCACGGCACATTAAAAAAATATATAAAAAAAAAGGCGCAAAAATTCATGGAAAACATTAAAAATGAGCAACAAAAAATACAATAAAAGAAAATTGAGAGGGTCGACGACGCAAAGAGCAAATGAAGGAAATATGATTTTTTTTCTTTCTTTTTTTTTTTGTAATGCCGGCGTTTTTGCGCGTTGCCATGTGACAAGAATGAAAAAGAGAAAAAAAATAGAAGAATATAAACACACGCGCATACATACATACATACATATGCAAAAATATATGCCAATAGGAATTTACATGTATATGTATGCATATATAGCGCTTTATTATATTTAATGTATTATTATTGTTGTTGTAATTACCATTTTTGTTGTTTGTGTTGTTGTGATTTTAGTTGGAAAATATGAAGTTGTTTTTTTTTTATTTTCTTATATCCTTTCAAGCAGTTGCAAAGCTGCTGCTTCTTGGACTTTTGAGAAGGATTCTAATTGGATTCTGCTTTGGGTTTGTTTTTTTAGCTAATGCGAATTTTTTTTTACAAAAATTCGCTTTTTAGTGGAATTATTTATGTATTTTTTTTATTGAATTAAAAGGTGCTTTTTTTGTACACACTATTTAATTATACACTGTAAAGAAAATATTTTAAATTTATTTATGTATTTTTTGTTTTGTGGTAATAAAAAAATGCAATTTGCTTGCTTTTCTTTTGAAAAACTTCTTTAATTAATTTAAAAAAAAAAACTAAATTTATTATTTAAAAACAAAACAAACAAAAAAAAAACCAAGCAAATTACACTTTTAACTGTTTTATTTTTTGTAATATTATTTAGTTCGCTTGTTCTTCCTTTATTTTAAGCCACTCGCGCACATTCTTCATTTCTTTTTGGCAAATTAATTTAAAATATTCTTTTTATTTCGATTTGTCTTGCTTAAAATTATTAATTAACACGCTGCCTTCTTATTTTATTATTATTTTTTCTGTTATAATTGTTGCTATATATTTTGTTGTTGTATTTAGTGTTAAATTTCTTTAGCTGCTGTTCTACTTTGTTTAAATTTTTTATTTCATTTATTTTACTTGAAATTCAACTCACGAATCGCTAATAGAACTTTTCCGTCCGCTACGGTCAACAACTCAATTGCAACTGTGCAAAAGTTTGAATCGAATGTGAGCAGCAAGCCACAAAAATAAACGGGAAAAAAACGAATGCTGCAGCAAAGCGTATAAGTAGAAGAGCAGCCAACGTACAAGGCTAGCGTGAGAGAGAGAAAAAGAAATAGCGCGAAAATGATATAGTAGCGCGGGAAAGTGTGTGTGTGTGTGTGTGTGTTGAGCGTTATTGCGGCTAACTGCTGCAAAGCATAAATCAATTATGTTGCAGGCGAAGCTTTGATGCCCTACATAAATACTTACGTACTTACTTACAATTGGCACTAAAACCGTTTTTCGTTCATTGTCGTACGTAGGAAATAACACCAGTGTATTTTATTAATAGAGTTGTCTCAGATTTGATATTTTCGTCACCAAAGAAGAATCGCATGCGAGGCTTCCGCTGTGCCTCTGTGAACCAAAAACAACATTCAAATCCTTTTAAAAGATGAAAACCATTACATGTGATTAATAAAAATGTCTGGCAGGGGGAAGAGCACCAACGCGCAGGGTATCTGCTACGGGAGGCGGGGAAGGGGTGGCAGAGCGATGGGCATAGGGAAGTGGGGAAGAGCAACACCGCGCCGGGTACCAACTAGTTATTTATAAATACATATTTACTACAGAGTTATTTAAAAGTTTTTATTACCATAGTAAAAAAAAAAAAATATAACAATTTCTGAACCCTTTGGGCTGATTTGATATTTAGTCCCCATTTCCCATCTTGTATATAACTTATGCATGTGTATAAAGTTATATAAAAAAAATAAATATTAGTTGGCAGCAGCAACTAATATTTGCAAGACAAAAATCGCCTGATAGAGTTTTATTCGACTGTGAATTGTAATATGTTATCGTACAAACATTCACTTGTTGACATGATGCAGAAGACTGCTATCGCTATCGTACAATTCTTTGCTTTGGTGTCCAATGTCTGCTCCTACTGCTTCCATGTTAGGGCGCCCGTTCTCGAGAATAGTTTTATGCTCTTCTACTCCATAGCATATATGAAGTTGATATCAACTGTGATCAATTATTTTATCATGCAAAAACGTAAAAGTAGGCGGTGGGTTTGTATTTGAGCTAGCCCTAAAATTAGGCGTGGCAAATCAACATACATATATACACTATCTCAAATGTGACCGCGCTCTTCATGCTCTTTATGTACATTTGTTTTTGTAATAAATGTCAACATAGCTCATAGACAAGACGTAACACTCTTCAATTTTTTTTTGTCGCTCAAACTTTTTAATTAAAAATGCTTTTATTTAAACATATAATTAAACCATGAATATATGTTATTGAGAACATCATTGAGAGCAGAATTAGATGTTATTTAGATCAATGTTTTGTGTTCTTCGTACCAAAATACGCACATGCAATAAGTTTTATTAAAATCGAGGACGATTCCTGTGCAGAACAAGAGTTAATATTCGGCTAATTGTGTTAGTCAGTACAAAGATCATTTTAAAAAGTATAAAGTCGGGTTTTTCGATTTGTCTACGCAAAATTGGCTATTTTCTCTCACATTTTCTACAATAAACATTTTGGAGAAATTCCATATTTAATGATAAGGTTAATGTTATTATGGAAATACGCAATAGTGGTACTATAAAACTTGATTGGCATTATACACTAGTAAACTTGTTCAAGACGTTAATTGTAGTAATTACAGTTAAAATATTTAAAAATGGAAACTCAATATCTTTTGTTGAATTATGTAGATTGTATAAATAATCAAAAACACTATATAAACACAATAAGTCTAATAATAACAAAAGTCGTACAGTGTAAGAGGTTAAAAGGAAACGTAGTGGTAATGTAAAAAGTTTTTAAATATGTATGTAAGTGCATTAAAATGTATATGATAGTATGAAATGTAGCTCGTATGCAATATTGTGGATCATTATGAGCCATAGAATACAAATTACGGCACATGCGTGCCCATTACTGTCATATACCAATAAATTTTTATATGTTAATGTGTCAATAGTAACTATAGCATACAATTATAAAAATAGTTCACATTGATATTAATAGAAGAATAAGGAGCGAATTGTTATTTGGTGTAATTAGCTAAGTATGTACTCTACGCTTCCTCTGCCACGTTTTCTGTAATGTTTAACAAACTAAAGCATAGCTTTCTAATACCGAACTGAAGGGTATACAAATTATGAGTACCATTTGCTGCAAGAAAGAGATCGAGTGCGAACGCGAGTAAACGGTTAAATTGAGAGTGCACTGACGTGTCTTATTTTTGTTGTTGCCATAGCGTTCTTGTGCAGCCGGCATATTTTCTGCTAATTCGCTCCTATACTCTCTCGCGCTCTCTCTGTCTTACACTCTTTTTGCTTGTTTCCAATTGTGCGTGTGTTTGCTTTTTTGTTTGTTTGTGTGCGTGTCGTGTCACTGCCATTCTTTGCTTATTTTACTTGTCGCCTCTTTTGTTGTTGTTGTTGTTGTTTCTGTTGCTGCAGCATTTCTTCTACCAAAAGTTATAATTTAATTTGCTTGCTTATCGCTGTTGTTCTTGTTGTTGTTGTATTTTTAACAAATATTTGTTGCTTCTGCTTTACACAATTGCTTCTTCTTCTTCTTCTTCTGCGTCTGCACATTTGTCGCAAAAAAACTGTTAATACTTCATTTGCTGCCTTCGTGCGCGCTGTCTCTCTTTCTCGCTACTTCCCTTTCACTCCAATGCACACACACATTTCATCATTTGAATAATAACGGTTACCGCTTTGCTTTTGTCTTATGCTTTGCTATTTCTGCTACGTTGGCTTTTACCTCTCTCTCTCTTCTGCTATTTACTTCATTTTACATACACACACCACACCACACCACACACACCCAATATAACAGGGACGCCGAACTTTTGCTGCTTGATTTGAATGTTGTATTTGTTGTACGTACATACATATGCACATATATGAGTGGTGTGGTATGTTAAAGGGTGTGTGTGGTTCGCTAGATCATACATGCATACATCAATCAGATTTTATTGGAACGATTTGATATGATTTTGTCGGAAGTAATCTATGCTTTTGAATATTACAAAAAAAAAAATAAGCAAATCTCTCAATAGGTCAATATGAATCGGAAGGAAGAGATGTATAAATTTTATAAAACACTTTTAGTCCGACACCCAACTTCCTTCTCAACGATAAAATAAAGTTTATTCGAAAATGGTAAACATTCAACTTTTCTAGAAAATAGATAAAACGCTCTTGGCAGCGTTAAAAATGGTTTCTCCCCAACTACATATAGAAAATATGGCATCCAGCATCCAGCTCGTGGTTCATACAGATCCGAAACTTATCGCTAACTCTAATAGGTCCAACAAACCTACGAAAAATCATTCTCTCGAGCACTGCCAAAGTCGCTGTAACTGATTTTGTCAGGGACCACGCCATACAGCAGGGCCGGGACTACGAAGACCTTATGGATTAATATCTTGCGTATTTCGAAAGAGTGCTCTACTTCTATTTGCTTGCTGAGCCGAAGGTAGCATCGATTGGCAAGCATGATTCCACGCCTGATCTCTAGATTGACTTAGTTGTAATTGTAATCCCTGTTCCCAGGTAGGCGAAGCTTTCTACAACATTAAAGTTAAAATTCTCCATACATGAAACATGACTGTTGCTCAATCTCCGAGAACGCCTGGCTAGCTTGCCGATTTTTCATACCTTTTTTTGAGATTGGAAGATGTATACGTATAAAAACCAAGAATAACTGTAACTGCGGTGATACCGAAGTTTTAATACTGTCCACATGAAGTTTCAAACTGTGAATTTAACATGTATTTGTAAAATCGAACAATCTAAAAGTGGGATATAAGTTTGTTGGAGCCATAAGAAACCACTATATTAAATTTCTATACTAAGAAAGTTTTTTTTTTTACAAAATTGAACGGTAAATTTCTATGGTGCCTACCCCTCGATTTATAATTTATGGGGTCTACGATGCGTCCTTTAATGCGTTACAAACTTTCAGACATAATACCACTTCAAACTCTGTGTGATTGGTTTAAAAAAATTCTGATGGTAATTAATTGCCGCTAACGGATAAAAAATAAACCAGATATACTATAAGCTAAATTGGCAACACTCTGTTTCCAAGCTCTGCATTGATGAAAAGCATACAACTACACCTTCTAACGGTAATAAATTATATGCTGTAGCAAAAAGTTTCTCGGTCAGTCAAAAAGATTTGTTCACCGGTATTAACTTTTTATTACAGAGTTACCAGATGCGCGCAATATTCTGAGCATTATTTTATACATTTAAGTCGCGTAAAACCAATTGGCATACAATTTTATTTGTAGAAGTGGTTTTTTTCCGCTTTTTTTCACATAAACCCATTTTGTATCTAATCCCTGTTGGCTTCTTACGAAGGTCACTTGTAGTGTATGAGGTGTTTTTTTCTTTTTTTTTTTTTGTTTGTGAAAACAAAATGGCGAATAATCTGCCACCGCAGTTTGGTCATTTGAGCCACATGAATGTTATAGCGTAAAACACGATTTTTTGTTTGGTTTTGTGTTTTGTATGCCATTGCTCAAAAGGCGCCAACAGCAACCGGAATGTCAACGCAACGCAACATTAATCCAATAATAAATGTGGACCTCCGCCGGTGTACAAACGTTTGGCCGACAAACTATTGTACAAACAGTGTTATATAGTTTCGTAAGCATTTTGTTGAGTTACAGTATTAAAAGTCTTGCGGTATACAACATGGTTAGCAAACGAAATTGTTTTGTGGAATAAAGTAGTATATGTAGTTTGTGTGGGAATCTTCTTTTCTTATACGCAGATGTACAACGTTACGAAGAAACGTGAAAGTAAGCTCATTACTGCTGTAGCGCATGCACTTTGGATTACGCGCTGTATCTCAACTTCTAATCGATGTGCTCAGCTTTAATATATCGCTGTTCTACCACATATTTCAAATACGTCTACACTATTTCAAATACAAATTGTTTGACTAAAATCTTCGAACACCATACAAAACTTCAGTATGCACATTATAAATTTAGAATCTCCTCTGCATGCATTCATCACTTTAGTACTTAGTGTGTGATGTACAGCTCCTTATTAAAAATTTAGTTTGTTTTCTATTATGTCTTGTAGTTTTTTTTGTACACTTATTACGGCTCATACGGTCTCTCACCCTCTCTCTAGCTCTGCGTGCATTTTCGATGTTTATTGCTATTCTTGCGGCATTTCTGGGATTTTGTTGCCGTTAAAATCATTCATCCAACATTTTGTCGCACTTTTTTGCTGCATTTTTTGCCGCATTGTCTCAACTGTGGAATGTGGAGAACATCGGGAGATGTTGGTGGCGTAGCAGCGAATGTAGTATTAAGGGAAAAGCCAAAGCCCAAAAAACTGTCGCAATGTGCCGCAGTCGCACATACAAACGCACAAGAAACATATACACACACATATACACACGGTCATACAAGCACCCTGTATGCAATCAATGTTGTGACACGCAATGCCGACGACGCCACCGACAATAGTTGCTCCTTGTGTGTATTATTGTAACTGTTATTGGTAGTGTTAGCAAAGGCCTAAAGCCCGAAAGCAAGTTATGTTAACCTCTTTTTTTTTAGAAGTCTTCTTTCTTTGCCTATTTTGTTTGTTATCTGGATACCCTTTACGTATAGTGGAGCATGCGTTATTATCCATTTGTTAAAAAGTTTGTAAGGAATTGTTCAACACTAAATAAAGTATTGTAAAATACTTTGCAGAGATGAGGTCTTTTATACGTAGCCAACTATATACATTAACTCTGAACTCTGCAAAAGAAACCTCCAGTTTTATGCTGAGAACTCTGACACTCTGATTTTTAGTATTTTAAGCATTCAATTTATCGAATAAAATTAAAAAATGGATCAAACTAAAAAGCGATGTGTTGGATGGGAGATCTTAAAATGAAACTGCTAAACTTGTACCTCTATCTGGCTTCCATCATACTATAAAGATTTTAAATATCGATTATTTTTGAGAACAATGAACGCGGATGATAATGTGGGTTGGACAAGAACACAAAATTAGTTCTACTGAAATCATTATAGCGTATTTAAAATTCGGTTTCACCATTTATTAAGTTTTTTTTCGCTTGTATTTCCTTATTCTTTCTAAGCACGGCGCAAAACAACAAATAAAACCGAAAACTAGTCGAGTGCAGCAGAGTGTTTGAAAAGTTATGGCCGAGGGCGGGGTGGAGCGCTGATGAGTTAGGGACTAGTTTAATGTTGTTGTAATAATGCAGGCAACTGCGGCAATACACGTCGACAACAACGATGACGACGACGACGACGACGACCAACAACAGCAATGCGCCATTTTTCTGGTTCAAGTGAACAATCAAAATGGCGAAAGCAATTGTACAGTTAGGCATCACTTTTCCCGCAATTCATTTTACCACACCGTCAAATGAGAAAAAAAAATGTTGACGAAAAAGCCCCTTAATAATTTTGAACTTAAACGTCAAGTGGAACTGCTTCAGTTCAAATTAGATCGGCTAAAAAATGAAAAAGATTAGCATTTTGACAGGCATTTAGTGCTTCTCATTGACTATAGTCGCAAAGACAAAAAAATAAAATAAAATAGTAGGCGCAAACAATAGCAGAACAATTGTCGAATGTGAAACTTCTACTACTTTTACGATTTTTATTTAATTTTTAGCACTTTTAGCACATGTTTTTTTTAACGCAATTTTTTTCTCCCTCTAATCGCACGTTTTTGAGCCCATTTGTGAGCATTTAGCGAATATTCATTTGGATCGTTGGTTGACATTGAGAGCGGTGCAATTACTCTCCTATCTATCTCGCACTAACCCTCTCATCATTGAATGCGGCGTTTTACATTACTTCACCATGGGCGAGGTATTCCTTTTAGTGTCTATATTGGTGATTTTAGTATAAATCCACCATGGTGTCTGTTTCCGACGATGTTAGCGCTCGAGCGACATTCAGAAAGTGCCAGCAGAAAATATAGGAACATAAAAGAGAGCAGCCGAGCGAATTGCGGCAACTGTTTTTATATCTTTGTGTTTAAACTAGTCGTTTCACAAGGTGTTCTCAGAGATAAAAACAATGCAAACCAATGACAATAGTCGAAATTCACCACATTAAGTGGAATATAAAATTTATGGTGAAAATAATTTTTTTTTTCTTTCAAAATTTTGTTGCATAGTGTAATATGTGAATTGAGAGATTTTCAAGTTTCTAAATTTGTATCGTTAAAATTTTGTATTTACTATTACAAATTGTATCATTGCTTTTCAAATCAAGTTGTAACAGTGTTGAAACTTCAATACTAAAATTTTGTGTTCATTTTTGTTTTTGTTTTTTCTCGACAAAATGTGGTTCAAATTTCTATGCATTCAACAAAATTTACTTGTGAGACGTTCACTTCCAAAATTTAGATATTATGAAAACACGCGTAACGCTTGCAAATTAAACGTTAAAGTTAGGAAACTACCAAAATTCTCAATGGAACTGCAACACACTTTAAATTCCAGTGAATCATTCAACACTATACTAAAGGATCAAACACTCGAGCGAGTTGCAAGTAAGTGGTATGCCAATCAAAATTCTACTATCCAGAACAACAACAACAGCAACAACAACAACAACAACACCGAAACCAAAACGCGTGCACAATCCAAACAATATTTTGTCTATCTATTGATGGATCCCAGCATTACGGATAATCTACCGGAGCGCAGTGAGCACATGGATATTGTGGATGTATGGAAATGTTTTCTGAATGCCATCTTCTATGTGGGCAAAGGCAAAGCGGCGCGCCCCTACGCACATTTTAGACACGCGGCCAAAATGTTTCGTAAACATTCCAAGGAAACGGCGGTTGCTGTTGAGAATCGACTGCCAAAAAATGATAAACTTCAGCGTATTTTAGATATATGGAATCATGGTGCTGGCGTTGTCTGCCTGCAGGCGTTTCATAATATCTGCTCGAATGAGGCGCACAACCGTGAGGCAGCCATTATCGATGCAATGGGTCTGTCGAATTTGGCAAATTGTAAACATGGATACTATTATGATATTGTAAGACGTGAATTCAGCAGAAAGGATCGTCGTCTATTGGGTTGCGTTTTGCTCTATAAGGCTATGTATATTTATTTGGCCGAGGGTGAAGGTGCTGTGGGTCCAAGTGATGTTTATGCAGCTTGATGTGTGTGTATTGTAAATAATGTGAATAAATTTTAGAACAAAAAAGCGAAATATTTTTTACATGTTTTGCTCCAATGCGAAGAGAGAATAATGAACGCATAAATATGTTTTAGCCACATATATAAGTCTTTCGAACTTAGCTACAGGTTCTCATCAGTATTTACAAAATTATCTACAATTAAGTATTTGAATATATAGAGTTCTAACCAGTCCATAACCTTTCCAATTTTACATTGAACCATCATCAAACCAGGCAACTTAAAGCCTCATGGAGAAGATTTAAAATTCTGCAGGTTTTTAAAGTGCGGAAGTTTATATGTAGGTATCTACATGCACATACATATTTTCCGTATTTAATATTCATTCTGCACGCGTTTCAAAAAACAACTGATTAACTGGTTGCGTTCCGGAAAAAGTTTTGACTCAACTCAACTCAAACTCGTTGGCTCGTGCGAAATTTCAATATTCGATTGAATATTTTATGAGAAAAGTGAAAATGAAATTGGCTTCGTCGTCGTTGAGAAGTATTTTATGAGAAATATGCAAAGCATTCAATGCAGCGCCTGTCATATACATACAAACATATATGCGAGGGCAGTTCCATAAATGTTTTAGAAATGCTCAAAAAGTTGTATTTATGACTATGACTAGCAGTTTAATGTGACTAGCTAAAAATTTAGCAAAAAAAAAAAAAAAAAATCAAATAGAAACTTTTACAAAATTGAAGAACTTCAGTTTAGAATGGTGGGTATTTGAACCTGTGATAATTTTTTTTGGTGTTTTTTTGAAATCCCGCATTTATGTCAACCGCCCAAGAGCTGCAGGCCAATATCCGGTCAGAAATTAGCAACATACCCACTGATATGCTGATAAACGCCAGAAATTGGCTTCTTCAGTGTATGGAGAATGGAGTGCTTCACATACCTGATATGATTTTCAAAACTGTGTAAAAGAAAACCTGTATAAATAGTCGAAGTGATTCCCATTAGAAAAGATAAATGGTTAAAATTATTTTTAAGCAGAACTTTTATATTAAGAGTTCGAATGTTGAAGCCATATAGGTATAACGAAGGACCTGCTTGTCAGCATGAGTTCTCCAACTTTCTCCGCTGATGCACTATTAAATGCGTTAGGTATAAACTTCCCGGAAGTATTTAACAAGCATTAAGCTATTTAGAGATGCTTTCAAAAAATGGTCTATTTTAGCAGATTTAGTTTTATAATTTCATAATTTGTCTATAAAGTGAAACCGGTTTTTTTCTGTTTGTTACAGCTATAAATGGGTTAGATTTTCTGGATGCATTTAAGAAATTTCAAGCTATTATGAAATGCTAGCCAAGCTGATTTCTCAGCACAGAAAATGCAACATAATTCCAAAAATGTTTAAGTTTTACAATACAAATCTAACCATTAGTTAGCTGTTTGTTATTTGAATTAGAGGTATATCTTCTGAAAGCCTTTATAAAAAGTGTTTTTTATTTATTTGTTTCGGACATCCCTCGTTCCTGTATGTAATATTCACTCTGCATATATTTATGTGTCTCTGTATGCGATAAACACGCGCGATTAGCAGCTGCGTCAGAACGAATGAAAAGTGCAAAAGTCGAGAATGTTGAAACAAATACCAAAGTCTATCACAGTAGTAAAGAAGTAACGGATGGTGGTTCGAAGAAAAAAAAGGACCACCCACTGACTGACAGCCAGACAGACAGAACTGACAAACAACTTGACTGACTGACTTTCTACTTAGCTGACGAAATGACAAAATGCTGATGAACAGCCCATATCAAGAATTCACTTTTGGCTTCACATTGGCTGGCGTCGTCAGTCTGACTTCTCAGTCATTCATTCGTATTAAAATTGATAATTTCGCTTTTGCTAAAAATAAAACAACACACAGAGAGACACACACAAGCGTGTATGTTAAATAACTACGACTAGGATAGATGAAAATGATAAAGATGGCGGACGTTGGCTCAATAAAGCGGAAGTCAGCGCGAAAGAGATAGAGTATGTAAGAGCGAAAGTCATATTTTTTTTTTGTACTTTGTCAGTGTGGGTGACATTTGACTTCATGGAGAAAAATAAAAAGCGACGCAAATTATAACAGAATATTGTGTTTAAAAATAGCAAAGAGCTGAACTTACTTCATGATGCAAACAGTTTGGTATGTGCAAAGCCTTTATGGAGGTTACAGAGCTACACCTTCCTTTGGTGTGATGTGTGGGTATTGCATTATATGCATTTAATGGCGCATGTCAACTATAAAAACGCCAAAAGCAACAGAACAACCAGAGACAACATCAACAACAAGAAGAACAATAAGAAGAAGAAGAAGCACATGAACAACAAACACTGCATTACAAAGTAACTAGGGGAGAGGGGGGGGGGGTAAATTTACAATAATAGCTACAAGACTCTAAAATATCAACTAGCAGTATTAAACAGAGAAGTTTCTTAAGGGGTTAAATAGTGGCGTAGAGTTATTTCACGTGTAGTATTTCAAACCATTAACTATGGAGAAGATTCTTTTAAAACTTTCAGCGATATAATGGCTTTCTATTGAAATGTATGTATATTGCATATCTCCACAATCAAAATTCAATGCTGATTGAAATCTTTTATGTTAATTCTGTTAAAATAAGTACTTAGAACACAAAGAAGTGCTCTTTAAATAGAAATACACATTCCTGAATAGAGTTTCAAGTATTTTTAGTAGTAACTTGGAAAACAGAAGAAAATTGTGCTTGAATACTAAATGTAGATATTTGATACAAACTTATATAGGCTTCAGTCTTGAAATATTATTGGAGAACGTTCTTCATGTTTCTTATAAAGAAGTTGGAGATGCTTCAAGTAATACAACTCTGTCTGACAGCAGACATAAAAGACGGACAGAAATTAGAAGATTGCCCATGTACGTTCATGAAACTTCACAAAAACTTGACCATATTACAATTAACCAACGCCCTAAACTACTTCGAAGTTATCACTCCATAGCAGTTGGTTGATCCAAAGTTAGTTCACAGAAGGCTTAAAATTTTAATGAGCGGTTCTATAATACTGAAAATTATAAACTACACCACTGTTTAGCTAGAACAAACTGCAGCAAACACCATCTTATTTCCACCACACCACCATTTTGTAAGTAACGGGTTGCAGTGTGGTGAGTTAAGTTGTTGCTGCGGTGAGGTGAATTTACTAAGGGAATGAGTAGCAGAGGCAGTATAATCTCTGTGTGTGCGTGTGTGAGTGTGGTGTTGGGCTGAATTTGGGGTAAGTGGGCAACTTGTACGTCGCATTATGTCAAATAGCGTAAAATGAATAGTAGCAAAAAGTGAGTGGATGCGCGGAAGAAAGAGCAGCAGAGGAAATAATGCAGAAAAAGTAAAGCAAAATAAAACAACAGCAGTGAAAGAAAAAATGCCAAACAAAAAGATAATAAACTCGCATAAAAAGAAAGAACGCATGTGAAAAGAAAACTGACAATAGTGCAAAGCTAAGCAATGTAGAAAGAGCATGTGCGATGGAGACAAAAAGAGAAACGCAAGCAACGTCAAAGCAACAAGTAAGAAGCGCAAGAAGAGAGCAAAACGCAAAAAGAAAGCCAAGGTGGACAAAACTTACTAACGGAAGCTCATGAAGGGATGAAGTTGGTGAAAAATGATGACTGATCTGATGAGGTCAAAAGAAGTAGTAAAACTGTTCCAGGCACCAAAATTCAAATGCAACAAAAAATAAAAAAACTATAGAAGAGAGTAAGTGTTATAGAGAGAGAGAGAGAGAGAGAGAGTAATAAACTAATGGAAGGGAAGCATATTATTGTCGCTGTCAGAAATGCTGCTGTGGGGCATGCTTTGGTCATGTAAGACGGCTTTGAGCAGCGGAGACAGCAATGCGAATTACTTGTATGCGTATAAATGCTGCAATGCTGATAAAATAGCAACAACAGAAGGAAAAAATAGCAAGGAAGTAACGGAAAACAAGCAAGAGAATGACAGTTGAGCTTAGCTTTGTTGTTGTAACGTAGTTTTCCTAGCACAATGTTGTAGGGATTTACAGTTGACAATGAGAGAGAGTGAGATAGTGAAATAGAGAAAGGGAAGCAGAGTGATGGTTGCATAGAACTGGTAAGACAGAGAGAGAAAGAGAGAGACCAACACACGTACACTACTGACGCATAAACAGTGTCAGAGCGACAGAAATGGAAAAAGAAGAATGGGGTGAGAGCGAGATAGTGCTTCGTAGATAGAGACAGCTGAAGTATATTTCGCTTAAAAGTAGTGTTGGTAAATTATGATAAGCTCATTATAAGCAGAAAGAAAGCAAGGCGAGTAGATACAAAATATGGAGTATTTGGATGGTGGATAGAGAGAGACAAAGTGGCACACAGTAAGGCAGTACGCACAATATTGAAGGCTGCAGCAGAGAGTGAAAGCGCCCAGTCTCTGTAAATAACGGTCTCTCTCTCTCTCATTCTGCCACACTCTCTCACTGCAGCATTTTCTAGGTTCACTTTCGCTTTAAAATAAAGGGGGTAGTTTCTCATGGTTCGAAAAGACGTAACAAATGGCCATGCAAAGTGAGACAGCAGAAAAACGGTTCTGCAAAGAAACAACAGCACAAAAGTAAATTACAATAAAATCAAAGAGAGAGAGAGAGAGAGAGAAAGGATACAAAGTAGTGCGAGAGCTTGTAACGTAACTGTTAGTGCAAAAATTAAGTGAGAGCGCCTACTTGAGTTTTATAGTGAGAGAGAGTAAGCATGTTAACGCGCTTGCTTTCATTTACCGTTAGCAAGAGCAAATAGCAGCAGCGATTTGTTGTGTGCTCGACTAACCTAACCGCACTTTGTTGTTGTGCTACATAACGGTTTACTTGCGCTCATTCTCTTGATTTCATGCGCACTCCCTTTGTACTATAATTGTTGCCTTGGCAGCATTTTTTATTTGTTGTATTGCTATTTCGTTTTTTTTCTCCCTTTTTATGAGTTTTCCACATTTTCCACATTGCTTCTTCTTGCAATGTTATTATCATACATTTTATTTAAGCTTTCGGGTTTTTCTTATGGCTTTTTTTTATTGGTTCTTAGTTTTTATGCGTCTCATTTTGTAGAAAGTTTTCTAGTGAATGTCTATAATTTGTATTTTGTTTCTTCTTTTTCCACTTGTCTTTTGTCTTGCTCCCTAAAAAATCTCTAACTCTTTACAATTTTTGTGTAGCATGTGGGCATGGGGGGTTGAGGGCGAATGTACGTTTAGCTGTAAATTATTTTGGTTGGTATTTGGCACGCGTGATTATAACCAGCGAGTTAACTTATCTAATAATGCTTGGAGTAGCATCGAAAATCTTCTGCATAGCTCCATATCTTTTTCAGATTTTTTTTTCTTCTTTTCATTGTAGCAATTTGTATTGCATATAAAATTTTATGCTATTAAAAAAGTTTTTGACTTTTTGATTTGAGCTTTAGAAAGACTTTGGCCCTTTATGTACTTTGTCTTTCCCCAGCTCTTCTTCCAACTCATTTTCTTGACTTTGGTAATTTAATAAACTAGCAAAGTTTTTTGTACTTTTGTATATTTTATATTATAAATATATAGCTTAAGACTAAGAAATACACAGCTATGCAGCGAGTGTAATCAGAAGAGTTTTGATTTCAACCACTTTTTTTAAATCTTCCTTTTCAAAATCTTTATATGTATTTTGTTGAGGTTTAAAGTTTTCTGAAAAAAATTAAGTTTATCCTTTAGTAAGTTATAAATATTGTATTACATTTTGCTATTTAGATATTTATATTTACTTTAAATTTAGAGTTTCAAGTAGCTTAAAACAAATAACCTTATTTTGGGACATCTGCATATGGTCAAGAAGAATCTAGGTGTCCGAATTTGAAGTCACTGCATTTTTTTTTTATAGTTTCTCAGATCTGTTGTCTCGTACAACCGGATTGGCTGACGGATGAACGGATGAACGGACAGACGGACAAAGCTAAATCGACTCAGTTTCCGATGATTTAACATAGAAAAACTTAATTTTATGTTGGTTTTCGTTGCATACTTTCAGGCTTAAATGGAGAGTAAGCTTAAACCCCAAATGAAACAACTTAAGTATAAGCTTTATTTCCGTGATTTATGTTTCACTTCTGCACTAAAATCTTAAGTCAAGAAGACTGTAACCATAAATAAAAGAAACCCATTTTTTTGGATTGTCATAGCGGATACACTATACATCACCGTTTACAAATCAATGCAAAAACTCCTTCCTTTCCTTCATGTTAATATATTGTAGTGGAGCTACCCGCAAAAATACTTTATCCGGCATAAAGTTAGATATATTCAATGAAGTAAAAAGTGTTGACAATAGATTTACGGGGGAATACGCTTTGGAAAGAGGTATATTGGAAAGGCACTAGTCACGCCATGCCTTAAGAAACGCTTTGAACTAATTGAAACACCCAATAGTGACATTCTACGTATGATCGGGTACTCATTGAACTACTCTCGTATTTATATATATTTCTGTATTTCGAATATTTCTCACTAACTTGCAAACAAACTCTGTGTTGTAGTGAACAACAGCAACGATTTAAGAAACTATTCATTCACATTCATCAAATGCTTATAGTATTCATTTCTATTTATTTGAACCGAATACATTCAGGCAGGCCTCTAATTTTTAAGCACTAAGTGGCCAAAGAGCTTTGCCGGACTCAGTGATAATAATATTCAACTTTAAATTGTCTAGGTGTGTTTTGTTGTAAAGTGCTACCCTATAGCGCAGAAATACTCTTGAGTGAAGTGAGCTATTCAAAATAGACTTAATAATTTAAAGTGGCAAAAACAACTAACTGTTCTATTTCGCTTCAAGCAGCTAAAAAAGTGCAGGAACATGAATACATTTAGAAATAAAGCGAATTAAGATCTGTAAAACTACAAAAATTAAGGTAAAAAACTCAGCGAATTCTATTGAAATTCCGTCGAAAAAATTGATAAGCTGGCGATATTTCTACGCCACTTAACTTACAACGAATCACTTTTTGTAGAACTAGAAGCGCCTTTTAACGCTCATTGCTATACATTGTGATTATTATATACCAAACTTAGTTATGCTGCTACTTGACACCGGCGGCAAATGGTAAAAATAACAGCGACAAATTGTTTTCTTAACATTTTATATTGCTTTTTTTGGAATTATATTTTTGTCATTTGCCATTGCTATTTTTATACACTCTTCCCAAAGGAACAAGGATATAATATAGGATATAATGGTAGACACCATAAACTATATATATATATATATATATATATATATATATATATATATATATATATATATATATATATATATATATATATATATATATATATATATATATATATATATATATATATATATATATATATATATATATATATATATATATATATATATATATATATATATATATATATATATATATATATATATATATATATATATATATATATATATATATATATATATATATATATATATATATATATATATATATATATATATATATATATATATATATATTCTGGTTCAGTATCGGAAACTGAGTTGAATTAGACATGTCCGTCTGTCCATACGTCCGTCCGTCCAACTGGATGTATGAGGCAACACATTTCAGGAACTATAAGAGAGACTTCGGAGACTATAGAGACTTCAAACTTGAAATATACATACTTATAAATTTATATATTCATACATACATATTTATAGCTATATTCATCATGCATTTTGAATTTAACTTAATGTGGTGAATTTATAACATTTTTATTGGTTTACACTGTTTTTCTCTTTGAGAAGACCGTGGGAACTGGTTTAGGTATACAGAAACAGATGCCGCAGTTCGCTTGGCTGCTCTCTTTAATGTTCCTATATTTTCAGTTGGTAGTTTCTCAATGTCTCTCGACAAACTGACAATAGAAGGATTACCACGCACATTGTGGATTAATCTAAAGCACTGTATTTGCACTGTTCTTACAATGATGAGAGCGTTAGTGGCCCCTCGTGGTTTTCTCTAGATACCGATTTAACTTACATAAATCTTACATAAATCGGATGCGAATTTCTTTTAAGTGATCCAGCATATTTAACTGTCGGGCAAGCTCGTTTGTAGCGTGTTTACTTATTTTGGTATATGCCGCTGGTGTAAACTCGGCATTATAAATATAATTTTTAAAAATAACTCAAGAAAAAAAAGAAGAAAATTTATGCCTTGACTGCAAAGCCTCCATAGGAGTATATCGAAAATAAAAGTTTGCAATTTATTTCACTAAATTTTTAACAAAAAGTCACGCTTTGCCAAATATTTAGTACGAAATGAGCGTATTCAATTAGATGCAAAGTACGTGAGCATTTTACACATAAACTTATAAAACATGCATGACTTCAGTGGTCTATACAGATATACATACATATATCTATTTATGCGCACAAGTATATTTTTTATTGTACCCAAATGCATTTTGGCAAATAGCAAAATGTGCTTTCACAAATTGTATCTGTAGCTATTATATCTGCTTATGTGTCAAATGAACTTGTGGTCAAAACTAAGTAGTAAACATATTTGCAACTTAAATTAGGTCACTAAGAAAACCAAAGCAACGCAATGAACTAAGTGCAACACAGAACCGCGTGAGGAAATATACATGCATATTTTATAGATACATATTAAAATATTTATATGTATCTGCAAAATACAAGCTACTACTCTCTTGTAATGTTATCAACACATAACCATATACTAGGTTAGATGCTTGACAGGCAACTTTAGGCATCGTTAATTTTGCATCTACTTCTACATTAGATATGCTTATACAATATACGAGTATAAAATATCAACATGTCATTCGTAAGTAATCTACATTAATCCCTTTTGTCAGAGCATTAATGTGTACAGCTGTATGTATAAACCTAAGTAGTAGCACAACTTAACCCCATAAAAGTCACGTACCCAAGTGTACCAAGAACGTGCAGCCAGCCTCTCCCTTCCTCGCCCATGCGTTGTTTGCTGTTGTTAAATATAATGAAAGCCATTCGCCCCTTTTTGGGGGGGGGGGGGGGTAAAATATTTATAAACCATTTTAGCGACTAGGCGCGCGTGTTTCTGTTTAGTAGATACTCACTTCAAGTAAGCCAAAAGATTTACGTTACTGAGTTCTCCACTTACTTTTTTTTTTTTTTTTTTTGGTGGAAGTGTATTCAAACATTGAAGACTAAGCATAGAAAACGCAACACATGTGACACGTTAACATTCAATTTTGTTATAAAATTATTATAAGACAAAGTAAAATTGGATGTACGACACAACGTGCGCGTGTGCATATCTTCTTTTAATTCTTTCGTTGAGGGATGGCAGAGAAGGCAGCAAATTTTTGTTTATTATGATCGAAATCGACAAATTCGTAGGTGGTTCATTTTATATTCTCCCAACATAAGTGTTGCTTCATTTAGCGAAAAACACGTCCCATTTCCATGATGTATATTTCATGCTGATATTCAAATTGTTCCAATGGTTCTTCAGCAATCTAGTACACTTCTCTTGGATGGCTACTTTAAGCTAGTTGAATTAATGCTGTTCTCCAATGTAGTTGCTCTTCTTCAAAAACTTTACAGAAAATACTTCATAAATCGCATTCGTTAGGAAAGTTGGTCCAGTACCGATATTAAAGCACGTAAGCTAACAAAGCAACTTTTTAAGGAAGCTAGCTATCTCATATGGAATCAGCATCCTAACTGCTCATAAAACAGCATCAAAAAATAGAAAAAGTTAAACGTCCAACGAACCAGAGAAGTGGATTTTGGATCACTGAATTAGACTCCATGGTCGGAATTCTGCCATCTCACTCAGCGTGTTTTTCTAACCTTTAAAAAAATCATTTATAGAGCGGATTGTATTGCTAGGCAGGGTACAACTACCTGTATGCTTCTCGGACAAGGCTTCGGTGCAGGTCCCTCTGTCAACTTGTTAGCGGCTCATTGAAGACAGTATTCAACGCTAGTGTAACTATTGGATTTTCGGAAAAGTCATGATGGTTTTTTCGTTGATAATGGATAATATCATTTTTTTATTGATAATAGTATCATTTACAGTTCAGTCAATAACTCTAGTTTACAAATTTCATCTTTAAAGCGATAGAATTTTCTCTTAAACTTTTATTTGTGTAATTTGAGTGCGCTGAATACGAAAAATATACATTTTTTTTTCATTTGGGCCATTCACATAGCCATTCACTCTGGACGCTTGTTTAAGTAAAATCGTACATCGAAAATACACAAATATACCGTTATCTATTTGAGTGTCCCAAATGAAATAATCAGTATGTTTATCGAGTTCGAGCTTTCGTGCTTTTGTGTAAATAAAAGAGCCATATATGCTTAAAATTCACAAAAGACACAGCTAGGAAGCTTATTTTTGGATGAGACAATGAACATTTTCAGGATAGAGGTATCAAAACATTCTAAAATGTGTAAATCCGTTCAAGTGGTTCTACAAGCAGGTGGTTATAATCCAATTCTAAGAGAGTTCTTATGACAGTATAAAGCGTCCATATGGAACATATGTTGTATGTTACTCACACAGCCATTCAACATAACCTAACCTAAGACTACTCATATATTTACACCAGAGTTTGTACAATGGATACTTAATTAATATTTAAACATTTGATTTACTCTGCAACCCTGAAACGCTTACATACACATAGATTGAAAGTCCAATATCAAATTTGTTGCCTGTGAATTTTGTATCACGTTTTTGCAACGTATTCCTTATAGAGCAACAACTCTACTGTATCTCTTTCCAATTCTCTTCATTTTCAGCTTTCGTCTTGCAAGCTCCTTTTGCATCCTTAGAACGATGTAACTTACAATTACATACTTGCAGATACATTTGCACGTAGAACATTGCATAAAATATTCATGAATTGTGAGAGTGAAGTGAAATACAATAAGCGAAAGTGTAGAATAGAGTAGCTAGTCGCAGTAAGTAGACAGTGTTGTAAAACGCACAAAGTAAAACATACGAAAAGCAAATAAAGACAAAGTACTACTGATGATGAACAAGACGAAGTTATAAATGAAGAATAAAAAAAATAAAAAAAATGGCAGAAATAAAATGGAACTTGTTAAAATTTTCGGCGACAGCAAACAAGATGAGAACGTAAAGCAAACAAAACTCAAACTCAATCTCAAACAAACGTCAAACCAATGCAGTCAAGTTTGTATGTTGCCTGAGCTTTAGGCTAGGGCCGGGCCGGGCTAGGCGTGACCTACATTTTATGGTGCGGCAGCAGCAGGGCGTGGCAGGCAGGCAGGCAGGTTGAATATAGGGGGGGGGGAGGCGGTGTTGGCAAAAACCAACGCATGGAACGCGCTACGCATAGAAAGTGCTTCATTGCTGCAAATATGAAATTGTTTTCGTGTCGCTGTTCTTGCATTGCGAGAAATGTTTACGTGTCTAGCATAAGAAATAAATCGAAAAGTCCAAGTTCTTCTTGTATAGAGAACAAAATACGTAGTAAGTTCCACAGTAATTTGCATAAGGACAAAGAAACCTCTGGCTCAGAAAAAAAAAACAGAAAAAACAGCTTAAAAAACTGGAGGTTTGTTTAAAAAAACTTCAAGCTTTATTATACTCTTGTACTTCGAAGTTTTCAGAAATAGCATGTTTCGTTGCTTGGTAGGGTGACTTTGTGTTTCTTGAGAATGGCAAAGTTTCGTAGTTCCCAGAAATATAAATTTCCACAGTGCATCATGCAGACTTCGTATACCATAAGAATGGTGGAGCTTAGTAGTTCTCCGAATCGAAAGCATAACGAAGTAGAAGCCTCTGCTAAAACACAGAATAAATCAGCTTAAAAAACAGGAGGTTTATTAAAAAAATATTAAAGTTAATTTTATTCTTGTTCTACGTAGTTCTCAGAAATAGCAATCTTCTCAGCGCTTGGTATAGTGACTTTTTTATTTGTTGAGAATGGTGAAGCTTAGTAGTTCCCAGAAATATAAATCTCCTAAGTGCATGATGCTCGCCTTGGTTTGAAGTCTTCGTATACCATAAGAATGGTTAAGTTTAGTAGTTCTCAGAAATAGAAAGCATAATGAAGTAGATGCCTTTGCTAAAACGCTGAATAAATCAGCTTAAAAAAAAAAAAAACAAGGAGGTTTGTTGAAAAAATCTTGATGTTTCATTTTATTCTTGTGCTTTTATTCTTTGCTTTTCTTCTCAGTGCATGTTACCGTGAATTTGTATTCCTTGAGAAAGGAGAAGCTTAGTGCCTCTCAGAAATATTACTGTATGTTTCTCAGCTTGATATGGTGAAAGAAAGACTTCATATATCTTGAGAAAAGTAAAGCTCTAGAATTCTCAGAAATAGAATCTTCTCAGTACATGATTCACAGAAAAAAAAACCTCAACATACCTTGAGAATGGTAAATTTTTGAAATACTCCTCATTTCATACTTCACCGTTCGTCATGGTGTCTTTATATTTCTGAAGAAAGGTGAAGTTTATTATTAATTCTGAGAAGCAGAAATCTACTCAGCGAATGAATTTCTCCTTCGTTTTGAGACTTCACATTTCTTGAGAAAGGTACAGCTCTGGAGTTCTCAGAAATCTTCTCAGTACATGATTTTCGTATTTACTAGTGCTCACAGAAAGAAATCTTCTAATTGCACGATTTTCCCTTTGCTTTGGAGACTTTGTATACCTTGAAAAAGGTGAAGCTTAGAAATGCTCAGAAATAAAAATCTCCTTGTCTCATACTTCGCCATACGGCATGGTGGCTTTACATTTCTGGAGAAAGGTGAAGAGTATTAGTTCATAGAAACCGATATCTACTCAGCGCATGTATATCTCCTTGGTTTTGCGACTTCATATTTCTTAAGAAAGGTGAAGCTTGGGATACCTCAGAAATAAGACTCTCCTCTGTGCACATAAATAGCTACCTTCTTTTCATGCTCTATGCTTCTCGGCTTCTCTCACTATGGTGACTTTTTCTTTCTTATCTCCTACTGCTACAATAATATATACGGATACACATATATTTTATAAACAAACAAACCTCGTACAACGATTATCAACTTTTTTGCAGTAGATAAAAAGTAAAATCTTTTGCATTTTTATTAACTCAACTTTGCGCATAAAGTGTGAGCAATTTTCACACACAATAAAAGAAAAAAAAAAACGATGATTTCTCAATAAGTTCTTTATAATTGAGCCTCTGTTGCTTCATACCTACACTATACTACGATAATATATACACAATCTATTTGGTTTTAATATAAAGCTCAATTCTTCTTATTTTATATGCTGACAGCTGAATTTGTGTTTAGTTGAAAGTCATCAATCACTTTGGACTTGCTCCCTTGCTTTCACCTCAACAAAACTTCTGCTACGTTGTATGTTGTACAACATTTTCTGCTACTTTGCGCATATTTTTGTTAAGATATTGGTTTGAGTTTGTGATGTATTAGCCAATGTGTTGCCTGACTTAAGCTTTATAGAATACAGACACGTGCTTCCGGTTTGTTTGCCGCTTCAACGGATACATGGACAGATGGACGGAGAAAAGCCTGTCAAATGTACTACAACTAATAGTTGTTTGCATTTGTGATGGATATTTTATTTTATTTTATACTAATATTTTTCTGCTCGTGTTTTTTGTGCTAAATTGACAGATTGTTTGATATTTGAACATCAATTTTTTGCGTTGCAGTTTAATTTTTGAAAGAATAATTTGACATAAAACATGTAGTAACATGGAGTATGTAACGTATTTATTAACCTTGTCCTTTTTTGGGGTTTATGGCATGCTGTGCTATAGAAGGTCAACTGTCTTGAGGCTGGTTTTGACATAGAAAAAATAAACAAACTTAAAATTGAGTTCAGCAGGTTTGCTTGCTTTGGAGTAGATTAAGATTTTTGATTTGGGCATGGATAGATTGGAATTAATTCGTTTTATTTCATTCAAATATAGTCAGTTGAGCGTTACAGTATGTCCTTGAATGCATAAGTTATGAGGCTATGAGGTATTATGCTTTAGTAATGGATGTTTATAACTGTCAGTTCGGATAACGCAAAACTCGCTTTTATTTTAATAAAAAAGAATTTATTCTCAGGCCCTTCTGCTAAAAAACTACAAAATTATATTAATTTGAATTAAATTTTTTAAGTTTGTTAAAAAAAAAAATTTGCAATATGCGGCCCCGCTTGTTGGGCGCCAATTTTTCAAACATAATTTATTTTTATTTGGAAATTCAAAGCTGAATAAATTAAAGTTAAGTAAAAAAGATGATGATATTTAGCACAGTTTTCTACCAATTGCAGATGTGTATATACAATAGCAATGCATTCTGTTTCTGGCCGCATTTCATACATCTGAAGCCCTTCTGGCAAAACCGCATCGTGTGTCTATAGTCTTTGCATTGCGGAACATCATAATTTCGGCGTGGAGTCTCAATCTTCACACTCTGGTGGCAGATGGTTTTAATATCGGAGGCCTCCTGTCTGATGGCAGAGGCTCCACGAAGAAGAGATAAGTTGCAAACCATCAAAACTATTCTTAGGATTATGCACATTATGCAGAATGTGTCCATAGCCAAAAAACTGCTCATTGATGTCAGTCAGCTCAGTAGTGTGATGTAGACCCTCTACCACCACGCTGTATGCTTGGTTCTCCTTTAGTTGGTAGGAATGTTAAGGAATTAGTTGCCAGAACCCTTTCTGAATTTGCAACACATTGTTTTAAGACGTATTCATCAAAGGATAAAAAATAAAACCGGTGATTCAGCCTACGCAATTTTCTGCCGATGTTGATGGTAAGTTCTCCAAGGTTGAGCCTGATGTCTACCCTGATATTGTATGTTTTGTTTCTCACTAACCACCATACTCGTTCATGTGTGACCTCTATCAGCCTGCATAACATATATTTTATTTTAACTATCCCTTGGTTCTGTCTAAACTTTCTTGTTCCATATTGATATTCGATATTCGAAGTAGATGGTCATTTCGGGTGTTCCATGTTGGTATTCTAGGTGAAAGTGTTCATCTATTTCGTTACTTAATTCGGGAAACGCTTCTTGCTCATTTTTATTTATTTTTACCCTTTCCTAAGCATTTCTGCTTAATTATTCTTTGATTTAATTAGGACAGACATAATTAGAGGCATAGGAAGTTCGAAATCAAAGTGCGCCTCCTGCTAAAATTAAAACGCAACAAACAAATAAATCAAAACTGTTCAAATTTGTCAAATACAGCAATAAATTTATTTGATTTAGCTTTATTTATTTATATATGCGTTGTTAAAAACCAAATGGAGCACATTAAACGCAAATCGAATATAGAATATAGAATATGGGTAGTGCAGCTCTTACCCAATGGCATGTCCGGCCTTTTTTAATGTGCCCTTTTTCCCACTTCACCTTCAATTTATTTTATTGGATTGGCTAAGTTACGTGTTCCAAAAACAAAAAATGAATTTATTGATAACATGTTCACAAACAAAGTTCCTTCTTTCACTCACTCTATCCATCTCTTTTACATTGTCTTTTTCTTATCACGCTATCTCGCTCATACTCTGTATTTGGCTCTGTTCACATTGTCGTGCTCTATCGATACCAGAAGTCAATAACAATCAAAATTTGTGGTTCTACGAAACGCAAGCAATGAAATAAAGCAAAATGTTGCCTGATATCCTGGCACATCCTTTTCGTTTTGTTGCCTCACTTCCTTTCACCAAGGCTCATATTTCTAGCTTATTATTGGGGTTTTCGTTACTGCGGCGACACAATTTGACTTGACTTGACGTTCGTTTCATTTCGTTTTGAATTGAGTTGAGTTGAGTTGATTTTTGGTACGTAGTCGAGTCCTTCGGTCTTGCTTCCTGACAGTTAAATTCGATTGGGTTTCTCATAAGTTTTGTTTGTGCAAAGTGGCCGCAAACCGATTGATTACAAATAAACGCCAACAGTTGTAATCGCTTTGGCATGCAACACACTCTGTCGACAATGCTACTCAGACCTAAAGTTATGGCGCCCAATTCAGATACAATATATATCGATCAGTAGCGGAGTGGTTAGAGTTGGAGATGTTGGCGAAATACGCCGGAATACGACTTGTAGATGCTTTGTCCTTAAAAGCACTGCAAAGAATAGTGAAAAAAGAATCAGCAGCAATCATGGCAGGTCTGAATCTTACGGTGAATGAGAAGTTTCTCCAACTTGAAGCACTTCAGGGAGAATATTATAGGAAGTCGAATGTCAGCTTCCACAGCATGAAATAACACTGTAACGAAGTGTTTTCTTAACGACAACTCAAGATACAAATACAGAACAGATGCTATGACGACTGTTATGCTAATTGGAGAACTTCTGAATCATTGAAAAATTGTGTAGCAACGCAGCACTAGTAGATCTGCTCCATATCGCCACTATAATCAGTGAATGCTAAACTGAACAATGACTGTCATTAAAAGCCAAAAGGACCTAAAACTGATACTAATGCGAAAGAACATGATGTAGCAAGAGAGTATCCTTTTAACCTGACTCGCACAACGTCATTCATGAATGTTTTCATCAAGCTTGCCATGATTTGAGAGTTTGTCGTCAAGATGGTGAAGAATTTTCAAAAGTTGTGGTGTTTGATGAACAATGATGACGGAATAGATGCTATGATGTCATCTTAGCTTTTTTTTGCTAGATGCTGAAAAAAGAATTGAAACGAGGGGAAAACTTAAGCGAAACCGTTTGCGTATATCATTTTCAGAACAAAGATCACGGTAAAGTAGTAAGAGAATGGACAGAAGACAATTTAGCAGTTATTTTGTTATTAATGTCAAATTCGATTTTTTAGAACAAAAGACAGACAATTTTGTTATATAGTTAGGGCGAAATCAAGGTGTGTATGGCTAAATCAGACTGCGGATTCAGATTCAGTATACAAAAATCTTTGCAGATATATGGATTTCGTTCACAGATCGAAATAATTTATCTTCTTTGAGGTTATGTTTGATGGATTTGAGATTATGATTGAATTCATTAACTCAAATCGTGACCTGACTGGCTTGCTTAATAATCTGATTAGACTCGGCGACCGTTAAACAGTATATAATTTGATTTTGTACAGGCAAAAAGCCCATTTTAGCGATTTTTGGCGATTTAGATCTTTTTTTTTTTTTTTTTTTTTGAGTTTAGGACCGAACCAAAAAGTGTGGTATTCGGATTTATTGCGCCGAAATACATAGGTAGATCTCGTATCCAGTTCGTGATAATTTTTCTTTTTTGTGTGTTCGTGCAATTCTTGGTCAGGGAAGAAAACTCTTCTTGTATTTATATTTAATTAGGATTTTCTGTTGTGGCTGATATTAATACGTTGTGTAACTTCAGTAATTAGTAATAAAAACATTTTCTACTACCTCTACCTCTGTCTAAATCCGTCAATGCTTACTCGATTTCCATGCACATTACCCAAAAATAACCATGCCTTCCAACTTCTGATTCATATCAGTGCATGCCGTGCCACCCAATTGTGTCAAATAAATGAGTGACTGAATGATTGACTGACTGACTGACTGACTAAATAACTGGCTGTCTGCATAGAAGATTTTACATTACATATATTGTATTATGTACCTAGTATCGTATATAGTACTCGTATTGTGTACAACTAGTAGAAAACACGATTTATCGATAAAACATGTGAATGACGACGGCGTGCTACTCATTATTAGACTTAAAATCAGACAACAATAAAAAACAAAAACAGAAAAACTTTGTACTATATAAAAAGCTTCATTTCAGTGCAAATCAAGTTGAAATGGAAATGAAAATGAGAAATAAGCACAACAATTTTGGTAGTAATGGAACTTTGAATTGGATATGGAAATGGCGTTGAAGCATACAATTTGGGAGTTTCTCGAAAATTGAAGAGGAAATTGTACATTTGTTTTAGCTCTCGTTCTTCTTCTTCTTCTTCTTCTACTTCTGATTTTTGTTATATATTTCATTTGAAATTAGAATTCAGCGTCTTTTGCAGCTATAAAAGCAATCGAAGCAATAACATCGAACAAAATCAAATTATTGCATGTGTCAAAAGTTTCATGCGAAATGTATTTCATATTTTCTTTGTACACTTCACACGCAATTTGTATAGTATTCTAATTTTGTTATGGAGTTTGTAAGGCGTTAAAGGAAGCATTGCAGATCCCACAATGTGTGCTAAAAAAAGGAGACTTTTCGAATCGCTGTGTGGCAGCAATTCTTTGTTATGAAATTTCTAAATTTTGACCAAAACAATCGTTGCATGAGCATCGCTCAGGAACTGTTGAATGACGTCAACGACGATCCAGATTTGCTCAAAAGAGTCATAAATGGTGACAAAATGTGAGTATGTGGTCATGACATCAAAACCAAGTCCAATCATCACAATGAAAGCGACTAGAAGAGTTGAGACCGAAAAAAGTACACCAAGTTCGGTCGAATGTGAAGGTTTTGCTCACTGTTTTCAACGATTACAAAGGTGTGGTGCAACGTGAGCTTTTTCCAGAAGGTCGCACGAATATTACCTTGAAGTTTTGCGCCGTTTGCGTAAAGAAATACGAAGAAAATGGCTTTTGCATCACGATAATACACCTCATACTCATACATCGTTGCTTTTTCGTGATTTTTTGAACAAAAACAACACCGAAATCAAATGTATTTTAGCTGAGGGGCATTACTATGAAGTGGAGAAAATAGATGATGATGAATAAATACATATTTTTATTTAGAACACAACTCGTATATTTATCTAGCCATGTACGTCTGTGTGTTCATCAGTCTCTCTTTCTGCTATCCATATCGATGCATTTAAGTACCACATTTCATAGATCTTCATCTTCAATCCTAATCCTAAGCTGATTTTCCATGCAAAAAGCCGTGCCCGTTACTAAAAATTATGTGACCATATTTTAACATGGAAATATGAAGATGATTAAAAAAATATGAACAAACAAATGCGATGCCATTGATACCGGAATCCTAAAAAAGCCCGGATGCTATTTATAGCATGATAATCTTTTGCATGATAATCTTTTGTATTATAGTCAATATTACATTGCAATTCGATATGGTGACTTCATACAGTTGGATGCTTCGTATACTATATAGGTATATTAATGAGTGCGTTTTGCACTCGTTTAGTGATAACCATCATACAAACCCACCGCACATTTTGTGTTTTTTGTTCGTAGTTATTTATTTGCTCATAATCAATATTTATTGATATTATTATCCGGCTCGAAGTACCAAAAATCTTAATAACATATACGGTTCGAAGCACCACACTATTAATAGATTACGCCTGCTGACCGCTTGAAACAGGTCACATAAAGATTAATATGAATCTTAGTGAGAAACTATTTACAACTAATATTAATATCCGGCTCGAAGTATCAAAATATGTAAAACTATTGCAAAACTTAACTTTACTAATATTTAGTTGCGGTATTTTTAAATAATTAAAATATTTACCTTTGCTTATGAAGAGTATTAAAGCTTCAGTTTTGTCGAAGTAAACAATTTCTCTTGTTATATATATATATATATATATATATATATATATATATATATATATATATATATATATATATATATATATATATATATATATATATATATATATATATATATATATATATATATATATATATATATATATATATATATATATATATATTTTGTTCATATTGTACAATTCTTGTTTCGAGTTCATTTGCAAAGTTTTGTCCTTTTTCTGGGTTACTTACTCCAGTGGATTTTTCATACATTTGTTTTTTTTTTTTATGGTATTAGTAATAGCTGCCAGCAAAAATTGGTTTTGGGCGTGGATAAAACGTTTTCACATCGCATTATACTTTTTTACGATTTACTATTTCGTTTTTTTTCTTCTTCTTTTTTTCATGAACTTTAATGCGCTTTATGCTATATTTTTTTTACCTAAATATACTCGTATATCCTTTATGTAGAGTCGTAAAAAAGTGTTGCATAATTTACGTTTGCGTGAAATGGCAAATTGACTGCCTAAATTTTTAGTATTTCTACTTTTTTTTTGTAATAGTTTTGTAAAATGCTATGCAGTCTATAAATGTTTTAGTGCAATTTAGTTATTGATGTTGCATGACTTAAATAAATATTTACGATATGCGTAAAAAATGCTGTCTGGTATTTTATATTAGTTTAGATAGTTCGACTATAGATTTTTGGGATCGCTGAATTGTTATAGAAAAGTACTTGTAGAAATCATACGATTATAGTTTCATATGTGCTTTGCTGCTTTATGTGTTACTAATTGTAGTGCAGTATTAGTTTATAGGTTATGCACACTCATACACATCAGTAATGATTTTGTGTAAGTGGACGAAAGAATGGTTCCGGAAAGTAAAAAAGAAACAAATGATGTATGGAAAATCATCAAATCAAGCAGCAACTGAGCACAGAAAATTAAATGACCTAGAGTTCATATTGTGTTCCCAAGCAAGTTAACAAATCAGTCAAGATTATATTAAAATTTCAAGCTTAAATTGCTTTATTGCAGACAGACAGTTGAACTGAAGCAAATCTCTACATTGAGTACTGCATGCCTTTAATTGGTGTGGCTTATTAATAATGCAAGCATTTAAATTTAATTAAAACGCTTTATATAATTAGCGTGACAAGAAAAAAATTATATGAAAGTACAAAAATACGTTAAACGAAAGTGAATCGTAAGATTATAAAAGGCAAATACAATAATAAGTACCTTCCTACAAATTAAAATGTTTTTCGTGCTACAAAGTCGCTGAGTAGTTTTATTTTTCAAAGAAAAAAATACACGAAAACACCAATAACAATGTGAGGGTAGCTTAACAAGTCATTCTCTAGACGCGCCATGCACACAAAGCACTTAAAACAATTTATAAAAGTAAAAACGTTCCCATGAATACAAAAAAAAAAAAATTAATAACTAATATTAATATCCGGCTCGATGGACCAAAATATTAACAACTAATATAAATATCCGGCTCGAAGGACCACAATATTAATATCAAATCTGTGAAAAATCTGTGTCGATGTTTCAAAATATTAATAACTTGTACTAATATCCGGTTCGAAGGTCGAACACATTACTAACTAATCGCAATATCCGGCTCGAAGAACCAAAATATTAGTAACTAATATTAACATTTGGCTCGATGACAATGTGTGTCACTATTAGCGCACGTCTTCATATAAGCTAGGTTTCTGCAGTGATATAAAGCACTTATTAAAACATAAATTCATTTCTGAACTGCAGTGTTTGAAGAATAGCGAAAAAAATAGTGAATTTCTGCTGCTGACCCGACGCCAAAATTGAAAAGTTTTTGTCAAAATTATATTGTAAGATTAAGAGAACGGTTAATGGAATACAATCAAGAAATTCTCCATTAAGAATAGTTGTGAAAATCGTTCTGTTCACGCTACTAAGTGACGTTTAATTATGTTTTTTCGATACCATTCTATTTACGCTCCACACACAGCCAACGAATGAGACTAAACTGCGAGAGAACGACGAATGAGATAAATCTAATATGTCAATAGAGATCAAACCAACAAGTAAGACGATACTAAAAATGAAAAAATATGCATCTTTCTAATAAGTAAGACGAAACTGCGAGAGAAACTAGTCTAACGAGTAAAACTAGCTTAACGAGTAAGGGGAAAAAGTAGACTACCGAGTAAGAGAAACTAGTGTGACGAGTAAGAGGAAACGATGAGAGAAACTAGTGCGACGAGTAAGACGAAACGACGAGAGAAAATAGTGCGACGAGTAAAACTAGTATAACGAGTAGGACGGAATGATAAATACTATGCGATTAATAAATAAAAAAAATATATGAAAGCAACGAGTAAGCAAATGTAACTAGATGAACTACTTAGATCAAGAAATGTATTATTCAAATGTTATACGTATATCAATCTTTGGTGAATTAATGACACACAGAACTGCTCTCGTAAGTTAAAATACAACATAATCCTATTAATAGCAAGCGAAAAAAAAAAAAAATAGAAAAAATATACAAGCATTATACTTACAATAGAAAAAAAACCAAAAATGCAAACAACTGCAAAATAAAAAAAAAATATAAAATAAAAGCAAAACTGCAACAGTGTCGAGAAGAAAGAATGCAAAATTGAAACTGAAATAAAATAAAATATGCGCAGTGTGTGGAAAAAATGTAAAAATGGTGGCATTCAGAGCGCATAAATGAAAGCAAGAAAGCAGAACAAGTTGAAGGAATTCAACGAAATCAGCAGCGCTAAAGTATGCAACGTCAGAAAACAAAATATGAAAAAGAAAAACGCAGTGGCGGAAAAATTTAATGAATGCAACAACGACGACAACGATGACGAGGAGCCAGCAAAAGTCAAGCCGACAATCGCCAAACGCCCACAAATGCTGTCACGCCCCATTTTCAATTGGCTACGCAAACGCTTTCCACTGCTTTCCATTTTCATTCACTCCACATTTTACACTACACTTCCCTCCGCGTGTTTGTCGCATGACTGAACGCTGTGAATACACACAATGCTGCGAATTTTACTGACAGCAAGCGGGCAAAAGTAGTAGAGTGAGATAGAGAGTGAGAGAGTGAGAGGGAGGGAGGGAGGTAGGGAGAGAGGGAGAGAGACAGTAAAGAGTTCATTGATAAACGACAAACTGATACTCTACAGGTTTCTCCGCTTTTCTCTTTAAAGAAAAAGCGTTGAGAGGATCTATCATATGGATATACTATTTAAATATGTGGTAGGAGAAGAAACTCTTCAAAAATGTGGTAAGCAGAAGCACCACAAAGAAAAACCTTTAAAAACTGTCAAATATTATGACTTCCTCTAAGAGTGTACTGGTCCTACAAAAAACAGTCACTATTAACTTCGATAAACTTCGATACGATCATCTGTTTCTTTGGTGTAAATTCAGTGCTTTTGGACTTGATGTAAATGCAGTGCTTTTGGAAGATTGCCAGTGAATTCTTTTTATTTATATTCTTTTTATAAAGTCTTCAGAGAAATAAGCCAATCTTCTTTACATTAAGGACTGTTTATTTTTTTTTTTTGAGCAATCACGACTTTTAAAGTTCAAAGAGTTGTTGAGGAACCTGAGGTGGGAGGCTATAATTTGACTTCAGCTATCAAAATTAAAAGCTTGATGTGTCTTGTACATTGTTGCCGGAAGTGTCGAGGTCGGAACAGTTTTTGGTTTCTTTTCACTTTTGAGGGAATACTTTCTTTATACTTAAATAAGCCGGCTTCAAAAACTTACTTATGTGGACTTATCCGGCTCGAAAGACCATGAACTGAACTGTAAGAAAAGTGCTTTGTTAGAAACTTGGCGTCAACAGTCATTTATTTAAAAGAATTGTGCTTGAAATTACAAATCGCTCGGGGAGAGGGGAGGGGGGGACTTTCGTGCCTGATTGCCAGAACGTTCTTTTTCAATATTCAAAAGAATTATACCTCCGTGCTACAGTATTCACTTCCAAATAAATTATTCGGAAGTAATTTCGTTAAAATGGTAAGTTTTTTTTTCACTTTGGGTAGAATTCCGTGGTTTGAATTAACTAGAATCTAATCTTCTCAATTAATCTTCAATAGTGAAATCATTTGAAATCTACTCCCAGCTATCACTTAACAATTTGCTTTACATCTATCTAGATTCAACATCACACATCTAATTATTGCACGCACTTCTGCCTAAAACATACTGGTGTATTTGTCCATTGCTTCCCAATGTTGTATATTGGGGCAAACAACCCCTCGGCCTATGCCGTTCTCAGTCAGGTACCCCTTCGTGTACCTCTCACTGGTACATGAGGTTTTAATACATAGAACACCCTTTGTCCAGACAGAGAGACATATCTGATAAATTTCTGTGGTAGCTAGGTCGTGTAGTTCGGTTTGCATCTACAAGCTTTTCCGGACACCAGTCTTGCACTTAGTCATGTTGCATTTCCTTATGTATTTTCCACACAAGTTTGCTGCCTATATTTAACCTTATTGCTGAGTTGCACTCATTTCAAGTACCCACTTTTTAGCTGAACTCGCTTCTTGAGTCTATTTAATAAGGTTGAAACCTTAAATCTTATAAAATGTTGTATTTATGTTATGAAAATATCTAATTGTCCTTAACAATATTAACCATTGTCTCCAAATCTGCTTCAAGTCCGTCTGTAGGCTCAGTGTCATCAAAACTGTTAAGCGCATGGCTTATTTAATCAAAGACTTTCAGCTACTTGAAGCAACCACAATTGGCTTATGTAGTTGTTTTTAGAACTGCTAGAAGCTTACAAGTCTAGCTCATAAATCCCAACAGCCGTTCACTTGCGTGTAGGGTATGTGTTTCTGTATATATATTTACAATTGTTGAAAATAAAAAGGCCGCTATTGTGTATGGTATAATTGCCTAGAGTGACCTTGATTTAAATGCGATTTTCATGCACAACAACGTTTGCTGCAACCAACAACAACTGAAACAACTGCAATAACAATTAGTACAGCAACAACAACAAGAAGAGCGTCAACTATATATTTGACAAGCTCAACGCAACGTCAGAAGACTAATTAAAGTTGAGTACTTAAAATGCAGAACACTAAAGGAATTTATATTAAAAAAAAAAAGAAAGAAAGAATCAAATACAAATAAAACGGAAGTCATCAAAAATGCAAAACTGAGAAAAACATGAAGGAAAATTGTTAAAAATGGTGGCATAAAAACGTTTTAACATTGCACATTAATGTATTTATTATATTTTTTCTCTCTTGTTGCTGTAAACTATAACATTTCGAATAAGAACAACAAAAACAGAACACAAAAGAACTGCAACAAATATTGCTTATAAACATGCATGGCGTGCATGCATAAATGGCGGCGACGCCATTTTATGTGATTGATATGTTTGCATAAGAGAGTATGAGTGAATTAGTGTGAGCGAAAGAGAGAAAGAGTGTGTAAGGTAGCGTATTTGCGTTATTCTTAGTTTGTATAAGTGTATTTATGTAGCATAGTTTTGTGCGCGCCTTGAAGCATTTCTCAATTTGAGCTTTATCGCCTTCGCTTTTGAGGTACAACAAAAAAAAAAAATAAATAAATAAATAAAAAACAGAGTGCAACGTTAATAACAAAATAAATGAAATAGAATAATAATTATAAAAAAAGAGTTTGTCAAAATATGCAACTTTATGATACACTGCATTTTATTGGAGATTTATATCGAAAGAAAAGTGTAGTTAAATGGTAAGCAATTTGAGTTACTTACTTACTTAGGTAGCTCTACAACCGTCTATCGGTCAAGGCCGTACGTTGGAAAGCGTGCCATTCGGTATATTTTTATGCGCGCCGGTGACAGTCGCTGGCAATCCGGAGCTCATAGACCTGATCTTACAATCTTAAGCTTGGACGTTCTCTCTGACGCCATCCTCCAATCAAGTTCAGGTTTCCGTCGTAAACCTTTACTGCTGAAGCTTCGGGTTTCATTCGGATGAGGTGACTAACTCAGTACTACGCAGGAATGTAATGCGCTGGACTATGTTTCATTATACATGTCTCATTATACACCTCGTGGTTCATACGAGTCCTAAACTCGATGCCAACTCTAAGGAGAGAAGTAATCGTACGAAAAATCTTTCTCTCGAACAATCGCAGACGCTATATTCGTAGATGCCATCATCAATTGGTGTTTCTAGAAATGCTTCTTAATCGTACGAAAATTCTTTCTCTCGAACAATCCGAAAGACGTTGTATCCGTAGATGCCATCATCAATAGGTGTTTTTAGAAATGCTTCTCTATTGGCGGCATTGTTCTATTCATCGCTCACAAGTAGTGTAGATAAGTTAGTCTCAGTGATTCCTGTGCATATGTTACCAGACATCCATTATCGTCTTTGCAGATAGAAACGCGGTGAGAAACCTTTGCTCAGATGCTTGAGCATAACAACTTTAACAGCTAATGAATAGAAGTTTGTTTCGACGTGTTATTTCTTGCTTTTTAAAAAACTTTAGAAGCTCAGATTACAAAGCAATCAACGAAATTTTTTTCAGCGGCTATGGAACAATAGCTACGGTTTAGTTATATACATAAAAAGCGTTTTAATCAGCTTGAAAACTACAGACAGTTGAAGGAAAACTTAATTATCTTTCATTAAAGAAAGAATTCAAATGTATTCTATTCTCATTTTTACTTGGTTCTTTGAAACATGTTGCAAGCGAACTAAACAAGTTCGAAGCAGTAAGCTGTGCTGTGTTGAATTTGGTTCGATACGACCAAACGATCGAACCAAATGAAAAGACATGGCAAATGCGCAAAGCAAGCAGAGCAGTATTTTTATACATTTACTATTACATATATTGCTTGTCTCGTCCGTCGCTTTCTCACTTTAGGTGCAGCAGCATGGCGTATTACGCCTAGCTGCTCTCTTTTTGTGTGCCTTTCAGTTTCTTTATTTTCAGTTACATGTATGTGATATACACATTCAACTGCTTCATTCATATATACTAGAGCACAAACAATCAAATTCTACATACATATTTTTGTATGAAGAATCAGTCGAACGAATATACTCAAGCATATTGCGCTCGTTTACTCTGATTTGTTCTCATTATAACACATGTATAAACATTCTAGGGTACAAGGTAGAAAAACAAAAAAAAAAAAACAAAAAAAATGAAATGTAAAACATTTGTAAAAACAATGAAAGTCAGGCCAAGCAAACAATGCAAGAAATCTTGCACAAATAGCATAAAAAAAATCTACATTTAGTTCAAATCGCATGCAATGCAATGAGATATTTGCACGCACAGGCTTTGGAAAAAAAAAACAAAAAAAAAAACAAAACAGAACGCCATTAATCAGAAGACTTCGTGTGTGTGCATGTTACGAAAAGATAAGTATAATGCTTAGTTGCTAGGTTAGTTTACACATTTATGTGTATACGAGTATAAGCAGCAGCTTAATGGTTTCAAGTTTGCTGAAAATTTAATGTTTCTACTTAAAATTCGTACTTGAAACTAAAAACAGCAGCAACATTATTTGCTTTTTGAAGTTTTAACAGCAAATAAATTCTGTAGTTAGTATTTCGTAGTTACTGGCTGCACAGAAAGTCGCAAACAAAAATTTATGCAACTCGCACAAATACTCCGCAATTCATTGGTTTGCTAACATTTTTTATTTTTTGATTTACAATTGCAGCAATTTTATTTCGATTTCCCATGTGCGTAGAAATTGTAATTCTTGTTTTTCCAATTTCTCATTTTCAATTCGCTGTTTTTTATTTTTTTTTCGTTTTATTGTTTTGCCAAAAGTATTCTACAAATTTTATACACTGCTGTGCGTTTTATGCTTGTATACATTGAATGTAATTACATCCGGAAAATGCATCCGCTGTGGAAAACACAAAATAAAATTCAGAGAAATTGTAGAAACAAAAACAACAACAACAATTACACGGTGTAACAAAAAGCAGAAGAAAATGTTGTATAAACTTTTAACGAAACTGTTATACGCTATCTACTTTGCATATATTTTTACATATAGTACAATACCACATTACCGCGTCGATTTGGTGCTCATCAGACGACTGACTAAACAGCAGAAAATGTGCGCTACAGAATCGAGGCAACCAAGCGAGGTTGCATACATACATTGCGCTGTTTGTAGATTATACATAATGATTTCTCTACAACAGCTAAAAGTAGGCAAACATTTTTAAGCGGATTCTATAAGTAAATCGTGCCTTGTTTATTGCAGTTTTCCATACCATTCTGTTGATATATAGTATCAAATACTTAGAAGAAAGTTTTCATCATAAAAATCTATTAAACTAAACGCTTTAAAAGTGTAGAGTATTAAAAAAAAAGAAAGAAACAAAATAGCGAAAAATAAACAAGCGCAACTAAAAATGAAGACCATAAATTTTCTATTGTTATTTTCACTTGCATTGTTTTTGTTTTTATGGTTGTACTTGTTGTTTTTGTATTTTGATGTTGCAGCCCTTGCAATTGTTGTCATTGTTTTGTTGTTATTGTTGTTATTGTTGTTGTTATTGTTGCCTTGAAAAATATGAAATTTATGGTAAATTCGCTTTTATGAATGCGATTCCAATTAAAAAGTAAAACAACAATAACAACAAACGTTTATAGAGAAACAACAACTACAACAACAATGGTATGTGTGTACATACATATATCATTTATAAGTACATAGAATACATAACTATCATCATATTTGCTCTAATTGTTGTTTTAGTATCTGTATCTAATCGTAAGAGTTGCTATTGTTGTTGTTCTTGTACACTGATATATGTATGCTGTAGAACGATATTTTGAAAAATTATTCATATGCTTTTTCTGTGTATTAAGTTTTGATATTTGTTGTGTAGTTTAGTGGGAAGCGCTCTTAAGCTTACAAAGTATTTTACGAAAACTATTAGTTCATACTTAAATTGTTTTTTTTTTTTAAAGTATTTTTATAAATTTTTCAGTTTTACATTTTGCCATGTAGTAATATCTATCAAATATGTATATATATCTTGTCATTCTCTATTGGCGTTCATTAAGTGCCACCGTTCGTTTTACAATGCAAATAAGTTGTATGCCAGAGAGAGAGTTAAAGAGAGAGAAAAGAGAGAGAGAGAGAAAGAGAGAAAGAGAGAAAGAGAGAAAGAGAGAAAGAGAGAAAGAGAGAAAGAGAGAAAGAGAGAAAGAGAGAAAGAGAGAAAGAGAGAGAGCAACATAATATATATGTCAGTGTTTGTGTTTATGCAGGTTTACGTCATATGAAGTTTGGCGTTTTTTTTTTTTCGTATTGTGAGCGATAATTTGTGTTCTTTAGACGCTCAAAATATCCATAACATTTAAACAACTGAACCGATACGAAAACAATGTTAGAAGCAACTGTTAAATATTTTACTACCTTCAATACGTTGTTTTTGGCGATCTAATCTAACATTTTCAACTCGAGATATGGCCTAAAATGTATAACTATCTCCGATAAAAATGTAGTATTTCGGAAAACTATCCATAGAAACAATTTTTCAATGTGTTTTACGAGTTTAGCGGGCCATAGAACATAAGAAGAATATAATAGCATCGAATGTACATTTTGGCTAAAATTCACACTGTTAAAATCGAAAAATCACAACGGTTGAGCATCTAATTCGTAATAAAATTAACTAAAACTTAACTAAACTAACTAATGAACATAAAATTAACTTTTAAACAATTTTCTTCTACGTGTCGGCAATATCATGTCCACTTGTTATAAGTTATGACCATTTGCCTGTGCTCATCTCACATTTCCGTTGCTATTTACTCACCACAGTTCTGCGCCATCTATCGTCCTACTCCAAGTCATAAGTTCAAAAATTGTTCCGATTTATGGAAGGGAAATTTCGACCATGCCAAAGAATTTCGAGCGATTTGATTTTTATAGTATTTTCACAAACCTTTTCGAACTTATCAACATAGTGTAGACACCATGCAAAATAATCTAACTCATTCTCTCGCAGGCTAAATCCTATTTATGAATATGTTTGTCTCTGTTTAGAGTCGCTTTTTCGTTTCATCGAATTTTCAAATGACAACGATGCTAAAGAAGTTTCACTTCAAAAAAATTTTAAGTTTACTACTGATCTACACGTTTCTTAACTATACTTTTTATCTCTCAGAATGTTGTACACTATTACGCTTTTCTCAAACGACAGAAAATTGGTATGAATTAAAAAAAAAAAAAAATAACACATTTTTTATATATTCGATATTTGTAGTAATCAATGTCTCCGAAACATTAATAACAATACTTAAAACTATTCAAATCACCCACGCATATCTCGATTTTATAATTTCTTATTGTGCTTTAACTTGTTGTTGTAATTGCTTTTCGCTTCGCTTAAAAATGTCAATGCCAAAAGGTAAACGAGTCGAAAGCGTGCAAAAGATAATACAAAATGCAATGAGTGTGCAAGAGACAGCACGTGAGCTATTAATTGCAAAATATATATAAGCAAAAGTGAGATAGAACTATTAAATGAAAACGTTTTTTGCTCTTATGGCAAACGACGCGCAACGGAAATGCGTAATTTTAATTGGAAAAGTGCACTTCCGCTTTATGAGTTGCGCCATTTTCATTTTTATTATTGTTATTTTCCCATTTCATTTTAGATGCGAATGTGTTTTTTTCCTTTTTAATACGTTTAATTGGCAAAGTACGAGTATATATATACGAGAAAAAAATGTAAAATACACGAGAATTTATATCGTTTTAAACTTAAATGGCCTGCAGCCATTTTGTTTAATTTTATTATTTATTTTTGTCACTTTAATTCCGAGCAAATTCTTTGAATGTATGTTTTTTTTTTCGCGGAATTATAGATTAGTTAAATTTTACTTTGTTTTAAAGACTTTATGATGTTTATAATATTCCTTTTATAGGTATATGTAACTCGGTAAAGTCTCGAAAGCTGAAATTTACGCGCAAGATGTGCAGATTTATTGAGATTCTATGCTGTAGCAGGAACTAAGATATGAAAGAATCAGGCATCAACAAGAATAACCGCTCTAAATGGATTTACGCCTCATCAACATCAGCTGTTAGACCTGTAAGAAGTTTGTCACTGTTATCACGACCAATTACATCTAAAGGAAGCGCCGTCGAAAGTGCGAGAACAGTGACGAGTTCGTTCCAGAAAACCATTTCGAACCGATTCAATTCAATTCAATTAAAAAGCGCCTTATGATTAAGATTAAGAGACCTTGGACTGTCGAAAACTTCTACTGAATTGGTAGCTTCACGGTTGAAAGAGAGAAATCTCATAATTAAAGAAAGTATTAGCGCACGCGAGAACAAGGCTTACTTTATTTTTTTGGCTGAAACGGTCGAATTTGTGGTTTGCACAGTTATTTCGGGTTTGGTCACTGCCATGTGCCTAGAGAGATGTGATTTAAACAAATGCCGTTCATTGATACTATCTGAGGAACGCTACACTACTTACGAAGATTGCAAAAAGTGCTTGGATTTTTGGATTGCTTCTAAAAACGAGCTGTTCTCTTGACGCGGAATCAGTATGCTGCCAGAAAAATGGGCACTATACTTTGAAACTTTGAATAAAGCCTCAATTTTCGAAAAAGGAAACGCTAAGAATTAATTCAAACACCCAATAAAAACAAGAGAAAACGTTAAATACACTTCACAAGCGTGCTTCTGATGCTCTATAGATAATTTGACGCTTTTATTTCATTTTTACATCAATAAAAAAGTTTTTTTGCATAAATATTATTTTAATTCTACGCTTGTAACAAGAAATTTTCTTAAAAAATTATTTGTAAATTTTTTTTAAAACCGATTGTTTCAACTCCATTCATACACAACATTCCAATCCATTTCGCATACCTCATTATCATCCCACCATATTACAAGTACCAGCTGCATTAACATTACAATAACTCAAAGGCACTTGTGCATCGACTGTAGAACCTTATAAAACAAAAGTATTTCAAGTTCAAATAACACTCGACAAATAATATACACATATAATAACCAACAAAATACTTACTAGTTTTTCTGTAGCAGGTCTCGATCAAACGTTGACATTCATTTGCATAGTAACGACAAATATTTGTATTTGTATTCTGTACACAAATCGGCGTTGTGGTATCACAATAGCGCTTAGTACGCCATATACAGAAGATACCTTTATCAGTGTTAAGATGACCACCTGTTCTGCGACTGCTACAGATGCAACATAAGATGCTACAGAAGGCCAGTAATGTAAAAAAGTGCTTCATATTTTCTGTTGAGCTGTGTTATACAATTGAAGATTTGCTTGGAACTGTGCTGAGAGTTTAAATCGGAACTAGTTTTTATAGTCTGTGTTTCGATATTGTTGCTGTGAGATACATTTAAGTGAAAGTTAATGGTGACATAGATTTTTTTTAATGTTTAAAGATTCAAATGCGCCTATTTGTTTATAAATATTGACAAAAAATATTTTTGGTTTAGTTTGAAATGGAAAGTAAATAGGAAGTAGTGTAGTTTAATTTTTTTTTTTTTTTTGTTAAAAGTAAATGTGAATAGGTTAAATGCGAAGGAAAGTTATTTATTTCGAATGTAAGCTTTTAAGTAAAATAAATATTCTTTTGAGAAAATAACAGAGTTCTGAAACAGATGTGGGCGTTCATAGGTTCATAGAAGCATAGTCGGCTGACCACACCGACAGTAGTCGAACACTTACCGAAGTTTGATGGTTATCAGTAACAAAAGTTCGAATTAGTGGCTGCTCAGCTGTGTTAGGAGAAGTTACACGTCGTTTTGTGAATATTGCATTGGGTGTTTGAATTAATGCATAGCGTTACTTGTTTGTTTATTGTGCAAAAAGGTTTACTTATTCTCGTAAGACCGACTTGTCTTTAGAAACAAACCAAGTATTCACACGTTTTTTGCCATCTTCATAAGAAGTGAAGCATTCGTCAGACAGGTCATGGGTCATCGATAGAAAACGGGTGGTTATCATGTGGAGCGCTGTATGAAGAATACGGCGAGTGTGGTTTAACCACCCATTTGAGCATTTCGATGTAGGATTTGATGGCAAAATGATTTTGGCGTGTCAAACGCCATCAGTTGAGTTCGGCAACAGTGCCACGTAATCGCTTCATAAGGTTTGAGCCAGCTCATAATAGATCACACCACGCTGATCATGCTAAATACTTCCATGGATATTTGGCATCACCGTTAATGTTGATGGTTAGCTGGGCTTCACCCATGACTTATTTTTGTTTGGGAATGTCGTAGAGTTTACAGTCACAAAAACCTCTTTCTTTTCTGACGTTCAAGCAGCTGTTCAGAGGTGAAAAAATCTTTTCCATGACTTTTGGTTTCAATCACATGGGACATAAATTCCTTGCTTTTTGATCATTTCCATGTCTTTGAAGTGTTTGTTCACTGTTGAAAATTATTCAGCTAATTCTTGAAGCGTCTGACATGGATCTTCATCGAGCAATGACTCCAATTCTTCAACTTCAATTTTTTTATTTTTTTTTTAATCAATCCCATGGCTTTTAGACGTTTACTGACTGTCGACTCATCCACTTCCTATGATTCTGACAACTCCTGAAGCATTTGGCATTGGTCCACATAGAGCAATGATTCCAATTCTTCGTCTTCGATCTTTTGGGGTTGTCCTTCTGTTCCTTATCTTCGAGCTCAAAATCACCACTTTTAAAGCGACCAACCCTAAAATATTTTAAGAAATTGGTTAGCTTTCATTTTTTGGAATAACTACCGAAAGTAACATATTTTCCAAAATGTAGTGTATACAAAGTTCTGTATATACTAAACAAAGCTTAACTCTTATATTCGCATTCGAATAAATTTCTAGCCGAAGAGTATGCTACGACAAGCGAGTCGCATGAAGTATAATTTTTACAATATACTTTTCAACCAATCTATCGATTATCTAACAAGAAATTCGCCCAACTCTATGCTTTCAAATTGCTTCCATTCCATCCATACTTGTATGAACTACTTCAAACTTCAATTAAAAGTAAAATTTTTCGATTGACTGCGCAACCACAGCATTAATTTCTACAAATTTCCAAACTCTCTAATCGAACTGCACGTCTGACTAAATCTATGCAATTTAGTTTTTTATCAGCAAAATACATCAATCTGCCATCAGCCATTCGCTCATTATAGATAATTACACTAAACAACACTATCCTCAAGAACTTTTTCTACTCTTTTATACATACGAAGTATAAGAAAGGACTTCTGAAATGGTGTTAAGCAGCAACTCAACTTAGTATACAGCTTTGATTTGTGTTTCCCACTCGGAATTCGAATCCAAAGCATCTCACAGACAAATTCGAAACTCATTAATTAAACAGCAAATTAAGGCAAACTTTTTTTTTTTTTTTTTGCTTCTAGTAGAACAAAAAAACCGAGCCATGAATCTGTAGAAATTATGTAAAACATTTGTGCTGGATTCGCAGGCAAATGATTTATTAAGCCTTATAAATTGTGATTATTAATGACAAATGTTATTTGAAATACTTTTATATTTTGCTGTTGTTGTTGTTGTTTGAGTTTATTGCTAATTAATGTGAACAGAACACGTGCCTCGAAATGAATATCAATGTTTTTATAATTGTTTATAAATAATGTAAAATGTGTTTCGGTAACAACTTTAATTTGTTTATCAGTTAATGAGTTGTCATAAGCTTGACAGGTTTTTATATATGCGAAGTGTATAAATTTGTTTTGAATTTATGTTCCAAATGCATCAAATGCTTCATAAAAAATGGAGCTTAAATTCATGACTATTTGAGAGCATCATTTATGGCATTAGTTGCACTGAAAAATGGTGTTCTCGGTATGGATAATAGCTGAGATTGTAAAAATTACACAAAATCTGCTATAATAATCTCTATTTCTAGCTACGTCTTCAGTAAAATTCAAACTAAGTCACTAACATTTAAGGGGCATGCATTTGCAGATGTGCAGAATGTATATTTTATTAAAATAGATTGTATAGTTTGTACATAAATGACTTAAGCAATCGTCACACATACAACGTATCAAACACACATAAGTTTTACATTAAGTACAAACGCACACATAGAAATATTAAACAATAGCATGCGAACAGCCAGTTACAAGTTATTAAGACTCTGCAAGCGTGAAAGAATGCATATTTTACTTTGTATGCGCTTCGCTAATATTTTGGTAACTCTTTATTTGTAGTTATTGTGATTGGCGCGCAACGTAAAAGCCATAACAAATGCAAATAATAAATAAAAAATTTTACAATGTACTACAAAAATTACACCAATGGAACCGTAGAGGCATTTTCTTTAGCTTGTTACTGAAACCTTAGAATTCTGGAATTCCGAAAAAGATTCGGCCATAATTGATTTAATGACTCAGAGTAACTGGAACCACTCGTTTCTGATAAATCTAGACTGATTCTGACTACGCTGAAACAATTTCAGCTGAAAGTGAAATAAAACCTAGACATCTGAAAAGATTTGGAAAAGAATAGTGTAGAACTTCAAGCCAATACGAAATTATTCTGCAGGCTCAGGACTGATTTTAACGTATGGGGAACTATCTTAGCAGACTTCTAGACCATTATACAGAGGATCTGGATTCCTATAACGCAAATGTCTTTCTTTGTCTCCTATTTACGGCTATACAATTAGACAAATTATGAAATGTGATATACTACAAATTTTCAATAAATGCCAAACTGCATTTGAAACACGAGCACATCTCTTCAAACTGCTTCCTAATGGTTTCGAAGAATCCAGACTGGACATTTTTTGTTTGAGAATAAGTCTCGAAAAGGTCGTTCAAAATCTTCGACCGACGGTTGACGAAGATCGAGGATTTTTACAAGAAATATTTGCTGAGGAACTGGTAATAAATGCCATGGCTCTGTTACAGTTATTGAAAAATTATATTCTGTACAAGAAGAAATCTTTTCGATGGGTTCCACGAATTTTGAATGAGCTCCGAAAAGAGGGACGACTTCATTTTGTCCAATATTTCGTCGAACAATATTTTCTCCAGTACCACCCATTGTTAAGATGCCTCAAACAAAATCTTAAACAGAATTTGCAAAAATATTGACCTATAAAAAAATTTGGTTTCAATAATTGAAAAAATAAAATACAAACATTTTCTATTTACACAAGTGCTTTAAGATCGGCAGTTCTCTTTAGAAAAAATACGACATATGTGTACAAAGTGACATAGCTAGAACCGAATTTATCATAATATTTATACATGCGACACAAGCAACACAATTAGTTCTTAAACTTTGCCAAAATTCAAGGTTAGACTTTTAGAAAATCTATAAAAACAAAATTCAATGAAACAAGTAAAAGTGTGGTTGATTGTATAGCAAGTGTTTTGTTAAGATGAAATTGATATTTGTATTGTGTTTATATTTTGTATTTTCAACGCTTATAATTGCGCAAAATAGTTCGGTAGGAAAAAGCCGGCGCAGAATACGGCATACTTTTTTTTTCGAATACGGTGACCTGTGCACGTTTGGCACGTGCAAATATCTGTCGTCGTTTTACTAATGATTGTATGAGAAAACTTGCGAATTGTAGACAACCCGGTGAGTTTCTATTCAACTTCGATTTTTTTGTTTTCGGGGTTCTGAGTCCGTATTTTGACAGAGTTTCCAAGAATATCGATTTTCACCACACATCGTTATGAAATACATAGTATTATTAATATTTATTTAATGTTTCAGTTTTCAGACGTGTCGATGTAGCACAGTGTCGTGATTTGAATACGAGTCAACCGCAGCCGTGTAGACTGGGCAGCAGTAATACCAGCATTAATTTTCCAACTTCTGCGAGGCCTTCATTGAGACCGGTTATAATAAGTGCTTAGAAATGTATATATAAATTAACTTAAATCTTACTAACTACTAGTAGGGAGTTTTATTTTGTTGAATAGGTTAAACTGTTGAATCGGTAGCTTGAAGTAAAATTGATCTAGTTAGCTGACTTACCTAGCCGAGAAGTAAGATCAATTTAACTGAGCACAACCACTAGAAGCTAGAAGAAACTCTGCTAATTCTAAAAACAGGCCGAATCTTCTATTTTACCGCTTCAACTGACGTCCACAAATTACCGTTTCAACAGTGCCATATAATTCATTCAAACCTACCATAACCGTTTGCTGAAAGCTATGAATCAATATAGGAATTCTTATTTAGAAATAATCTACGTTTTTCGCTTTGATAATGGTAAAATGTTGTGTGTTTTTAGGAAGTCAAATAAATCTTGAACGATTTTGTTACTGTTTCGTCAACCAAAACGTTATTGTGAATTTGTTCGTTTGCTCGGAGCTTCCGAAAGTACGGTCTCAAGCACAATTTGTCGATTTAAGGACCTTGGCTAAGTTGGTGACCATCCAGGACCATCCGAAGTAGAAAGCGCACACTAGAAACCACCAGATCACCAAAAAAACGAGTTAAGCGAAATTGAAGTGTTTCCATGCTCGTGAGACCGAGGGAACTTCGACTACAAGCTATAAAAAGTCCAGTTCGTTATGGATAGAAACAAGTGCGTCAACTCAAATGTCAAGCTGCAGGTTTGATTTACAACAGAGAGTTTTTCATCGTGACAAACGACAGATTCAACGAGTTTCGTTGCATCTCTGGAATTGCCGAACACCGTCAAAATTCGAAGTTGGCCATATTTAGGGTTGGAATTTGCACGAGGGCAGGGCACCGATTGTTTTCGTGGATCAAGCGATCAGAATCATGCAAGAAGGTTACCACCGCGACACGTGGTATTTCCGTGGGCTTACCAACACTTCGGAATTGACAATACGGCAGAACTCAACGTCCATCCATAAAGTAAAAATGACTTAGAATTGATGCCGGGTACATATTCCGAAATTTAATGAAAACAATTTAACACATTAAAGAGAAAAAACTCTTTTTCAAATGTTGGGACTCAATAGAACTTTGGTACTGCGGTCGATACCAAATTTAGAGTCGACTTTTTGAAGATATGAATTTCAAACATTTATCACCACAAAATCGTTTTAGAGTCGAGTTTTTAAGCTGAATTCATATTCAATTTATTTATTATATAGTAAGCCATTACTTATGCTATTGATGGCCCATACTGATGCCATAAAATCTTCATTTTCTAGCTCCTAATAAGGCCTTCCACACGTGAATCATTCCGTATGAATTATAAATCTCAAAACTTTTTTGTTCTTCAATGTACGTATGTATCTCTATCAATTATTTATCTAGAGTGAGTATAGCGAGCCTCCTACTACTTATTGCTGGAAGATGGCATTATACATAGGTACTCAATAGTTTGCTATTCATAAGCAATCTCACAGCTTTTTGGAAGCCAACTTTAAGCCAAATTGTGCGTCTTTCTATGAAACAATATGCCATGACTGTTGAAGTAAATTTTTTCAGAATTTACTATTACAACGTTTTGATTGTTGGTGGAGGAAGTATTCAAAGCCTCAATGCTTACTAGATGTTATAAATGATATAAACTATATATGCATACTGCTCTAAAATTCTTGATAGCCTACAATGAAGATTCAATTAACAAACAAAAAAGTTTAAACAAATGGTTTCTATTGAACTATATTTATATAAATTTAAACGGCTTCGTAGTTGTTTGGCCTCAGAATATACATAAGCAAAACCTTACAAAACAGGCAGTCTGTATATTTTATATTACAATTTATTTATGTTTTAATAAACTGCTCAAACGGCTCATATTTCACAAAGTAAATATGCACAAGAACAGATAAGTAGCAAAATCAAGACTTCAGCAACACTATATAAGCCAAGAACTGCAGCAAGAGAAAGTCAATCATTTGCAACGAGCTCTTAAGAAACAGTGCAGCGAACTATCATTATAAAATCGAACTAATTAATTAAAAAAACAAAAATGAAAGTAACAATATTACTTGGTATATTACTGCTAGTGCTGATCACATTTGCACTGGTTGAAATCTCTGCCGAAAGAACTACAGAAACGACAGCACATCCTGCACATCATTCGGCTAAGCCAAAGAAGCCTTTGGCTAATAACAAACAACGCCAGTCAAATAATAAAAAACGCATACAGCTTTGTTTGAATAAAGTACGCCGGACATGTAATTCAACAAAGCCAACGTGTGCGCGTTTTGCCCGGGCAAATCTTTGTCGCCATTTCAATAATGATTGTGCACGTTTAAGTGAGAATTGCAAGCAACCAACCCGTGGTAAGCGATGGAATGATGTGAAACTGTTCGCAACTTATGAAGTTTAAATTTTTTCACCAATACATTTCGACTCTACTGGTTAGTCTGCTACATGGTGATAATATGTTAATTTTTTAACAGAAGAAAAAGCATGCTTTTTCGTCGTTTAGCTGTGAAAAAAATAACATTCTGAAGTAGACACACGAGAAGAGTCAAAATGTATTGGTGGAAACATAAAACTGTGTTCTAATATTGGACGTCAAGCCTGCTAAAACTTTATATTAAACATAAAAAGGTCGCTAGCAACAACAAAACTAATTTTCTTTGCTTATTTTAATTTCAGTCTACACTGTTGTGGATATCAATAAGTGTCATGGTGTAACCTCAACTCGTACGTTGCCATGTCGAAGTGGTGCTTCTTCTGATAGCAAAAATCCATCATCGACTACTAGCAAGCCAACAACATCATCAACAACCACATCAGCAAAGCCATCAACAACAACGAAGCCAACCACAACAAAGCGAACAACTAGCAAGCCATCATATGTGTATTATTATTAAAATTGTATACAAAATATGACCACAATCATATTTTTGCTTAACTACAATTATAAATAAATGGTTCGAAAGCAATTGGTGCATCTCAATTTGTCTTCAATTAGCCAGGAAATGAGTGTACTTTGATAGCATATTTATCTGTCGTTTCAGGTGGCAACGCTGTCAGTCTTCGACATTTGTGTTCGGTCATAGTCACCATTGTAGCATTTTTACATTGATTTGGTTCTGGAGCAGTTGGAAACGAATCCATAATTTGGTGAAAAAATCATCTACAGTGTGAAGCACATTTTTGTTTCAACGGCTTTGTGAACAATACAACCGGAGAATTGGAGAACAACATCAATCGGAGATCCTGCCCGAATTATACAAAATTTGACCTTTCGGATTGAGCTCTGTAACCGGATATTCAAACCCCAATAAAGGTTTTTGGCCTATCTCAAACACAACTCTCTTTATTTAATTTCGAAGTTTTAAAGTTTAGACGTGCACGCCGGATAACCGCTATTATGTAAATATTTCTCGATACAAAAGATGATTTTCAGTTATCAAAAAGTTCATAGGGGAACTGCTGGCTTGGCGAGGGGGTATGGGGTAGGCGGCTGGGGCAGTAGGATAGGGGGAAGTCGAGCAGAGGGAAGGGCAGCCAACTAGTATAATATATATATATATATATATATATATATATATATATATATATATATATATATATATATATATATATATATATATATATATATATATATATATATATATATATATATATATATATATATATATATATATATATATATATATATATATATATATATATATATATATATATATACTCTTTATCAATATCGGAAGTCTATATAGATATGTCCGTTAGTCCGTCCGTCCGTCCATCCGACCGTTTGAACGAAAACTTCTCGGAGACTATAAAAGCAAGAGATATTTGAATATAGATAGACTCTCCTTTTCCCTCTTCGGATAACAAGTCAACATGCCAACCCCACTTTAAGGGTGTAGCTTCCATACAACCCTGTCACCAAATTTTAAAGTTTTTGTATATAAATTAATTTGGTTTTGTTGTCAATTACACCATAAACACCATATTTGACATATCTAAATAATAATATAATACAAATAACAAGTCTAGATCGAAAAACTGTTCTCCCTTTTTAAGTTTTTGTATATAATTTATTTGTTTTTATATTTAACTAGCTGGTACCCGGCACGTAGCTGCCCTGCCCTTTGACTCTCCCTTCTCCTGTCATTACTTCCCCATGCCCCTTTACTCTACCTCCAATTCTCTTACCCCTCTTCATCTGTTCCTTCCACCCCTTCAACCACCCCTTCAACCACCCCTTCAACCACCCCTTCAACCACCCCTTACGCTGCTCTCCATTCCCCTGCCAGCTTCACCTACCTCTCCTTACTTTACCACCCCTTTTCCCATTAACATGTATACAACATTTCATCCCTCTACCCATTTTCATTTCATCATGGTACCCAGCGCGTTGCTTTACCTTTACCCCTCCTTCCCTATGATCTCTTACCCTATCACCCATTCTAATTCCTCTACGCCTCTTCTACCCCTCTTCTACCCCTCTTCTACCCCTCCTCTACCCCTCTTCTACCCCTCCTCTACCCCTCTTCTACGCCTCTTCTACGCCTATTCTACCCCTCTTCTATCACTCTTCTACCCCTCTTCTATTCCTCTTCTATTCCTCTTCTACCCCTCTTCTACCCCTCTTCTACCCCTCTTCTAACCCTCTTCAAACCCCTCTTCAACCACTCTTCTACCCGTCTTCTACCCCATTCCCAACACTCCCCGTTCCCTTCCCCCATTCCCCTACCACCTTTTCCTTTTTAAAATTAACCCGGCGCGTTGCTGACCTTTCCCACACCTCTCCTTCCCCTGCCCCTCCTGCCCCATTCCCATACCACTTCTCAAACTCACCTCTTTGTAATATTAGTATAGATTATTTCTAAATATGCAACAATTCTAATAAAATATGTCTGCATATGTTCAGATTGGACCACTATAGAATATAATCTAGAGTTCATATAAGGCGCCTTAAACAAAGTAATGGAAACTGCATCGTTTTTAATTGTTTAAAAATGTTTCATAGCTATTAAGTTATCTAACAAACATTTTTCGATGTTTTTCAATGTATTTTTCGAGTTTAGGTTCTTCTAAGATTTCTAAATAAATTCTAATGTTGTCCATGTTTAAATTATATATGCTATTTATTATTTCCTTAAAAACTTTTATTAAACAACAAAATTAAATCAAAGACATTTTATTAAAATGTCTTTGACAATAACAATCTAACCAGAAATAATGATTGGTGTAACACTGGATCCTGAGGTGGATGTGTCACTACAGCGTGCACGTTGATTGACTGCAATGCTGGAACAGCGTGAAAGATTAACTTTGCGGTATTCTGTAAAGAAAAAAAAAATTATTAATAATACAACACTACATTAAAAACTCAATTCAATTAAAATTAGCTATTAAACTCAGGCGTTAGATATCTGACAAATTTAAAAATCTTCGTTAAGTTTGCTGTCACTTTTAGTTAAATTTTGTAGTTATTTGACACGATTTTAAACTATCTGAATATATATATATATATATATATATATGAATATATATAGCTTAACTTACGTGTGGTTGACGCACAATTATCAATGCCCCATTGGCATGCATTTCTATAGCGTTTGCATAGATTCGATTGTCCAAATTGCGCACAGATTGGTGCATTTGTGGAGCAATTGTTCTGCACACGTATTATGCAAACTCTGGCGCCCGAGCTGCTGCTGCTGCCGCCCCATGATAATGCCATGGACACAACAGTCAAAGCCAAAAGGATTGCGCTTACAATGAATGTTTTCATAATTATTTTTTTCTATTTCAAACGGAAACGTTGCATTTGCTGAACTGAATTTCAAACCAAATTGTGGCGATTTTATAATAAAATTTTGTGACCTTGTTATACATAATTATACGTAGCAAAAATGCGTCTAATTAGTTATTTATTTAGTTACTTTTGCCAAAAGCCACTTGAGTAAATAAAGGCTTTTTTTGTTTTAATTTATTGGTAAAGATAAACTTAAGTTGTATACATTTTGTTTACGTTTGAATAAAAATGAATTTAGTCTATTTTACGCTAGAAATCTTTATGAATGTATGGTTTTTATTATTATTTTGTAGAACTATTTGTACGAATTAAGTTAAATTTAAACGCTTTTTATAATTTGTAGCCCTTGATTTGGGAACAAAAAAGGTCAGCCTAAAAGTATGCAATGTGCGTTGGAATGAGTTAAGTTTAGTGATGGACTTGACTTATGATTTTAAGACATGCTAATAATTCCAACAGTCAATACATCGACCGATTTGTGGAGATAGCAGAAAGTTTTTTACTTTTAAGAAACAAAAAAAAAGCAAAAGTATAACGGAAAAAGTCTTAGTTTTGTTGATGTAACGGTTTGATTAGAGCCTGACGTTTGTTTCCTTGTTGGTTTCTGTCTTTCTCTCATTTGTTTGTTTTTCAACTGTCGCCTCTGTGCACTTTTAGAAAATTTTTTAGGAAATATGTTTTTTTAGTTTAAATCTATTTATTGTTTATCTGTGACTTAAAATTTAAACCATTGGCGGATCCAGGGGGTGGGAGGTTTGTGGAACTGGGGAACGTTTCCCATCCACCTGCATTTTTGTTCAGTACAAAATTTTTTTTTCTTACGCAATTTTCATAAAAATTTTGATAGCTCCATTTTATATTAAATGATTGTAGAGTTTTTGGAAGCTCTTAATAAGATGAGATATTGTTTCAATTCAGCCACAAGTTCAACTTCTAGAGCAAGTCAGACTCTGTCGAATGTCTGTTAAATGTCTATCAGAACAACAGAGTAATACTAATTATTATCGATTTAATAGCTTGAACGCCATAGACTGGAGACTTGGATGATTACATATTGAATTGCCTGGATGTAAACTTCTGATATAGGCAAAGCTATCTACACGAAAAGAAAGGCATTCTATAATTTTGAAATTCTTGTTTTTATGCGAAATTAAGTACGATTTGTACTCCACATGATTGAATCAAGTATAAAATTCTTGAAATAAGTATAAAAATCTAGTTCTAAGAACAAATATGTACGTAAGTCAAGTACAAAAGGGTCAGAGTATAAAATAAGTACTTTTTGACTTGAAGTAAGTAGAAAATTATTAAATCAAACTCTGAGAGGAGAAAAAAAAACTGAGAACAAAGTCAAATTTACTCTCTCAGCTGCTCAAATGTTTTCGCACCGACAGTAAATGGTAAAAACAATGTGTTGTGATTCGGCTTTCCGGGTGCCTGCTAGCCGAGTTAGTTAAGACGTGGGCACTACTCACACTCATATTTTGAACAGGTGACAGTGTATTAGTCGGTAAATCAGCTTATTTTAGGAACTCGAGGAGTGACTGTTCACGAACCTGTGAAGTAAGCTTTTATATAAGAATGCTCTATAGATTTTAATGTTATAAATTTCTACTGATACGCTTGTTCTATAATTAAATTTGAAGTGAAGCTAATTAATTAAATTAATCAAGTGCATTAAATTTATTTAGTTATTGTTAAAAAATATGAAATGCAAGAGTCGACTTCAATTTACTAAATATGTTACACTTAAAACTAAGTGCTTTCATTTTGATTTCAATATTTTTTGGGTCTATGATGAGCGTACCTAGTAAGTGTCTGTTGTTGTTATTATCTATAAACATAAAATTTTTAAATGCTGAAAATGTTATTTCAATTTTAGCACCGGAACAGAGATGTTTGGAACGTCGTTCCTTATTAAAAAAAAGATGCCCGAATAAGGTTGCTTATCATAAATTTACCAAATATAAACATAAATGTGAAACTGTACAACGATGTGAGAAGAATTTTCAGCATCTGAAGGATATACTCTTTTCAACGCTGCAGGATTGTAAAACAGCATGCAAACCGTATATGTAAATAAAAGTATCTTAGAAGTATAAATAGAGAATAACAAGTTAAAATTTTTTCCATTTTTTATTTAATCTTCTATTTGTAATACAAACATATATGTGCATTGCTTAATTTTGAAACACTTACACATATACGATTGAGCTGAAATTTTTTTTTCTTGAAAAAATAATTTTATATAAGTACTTAAGTTACTTTTCCATAGCACAACTAACCGGTTTTCTTTACTTCAGTTGATTTTTTAGTTAAAACATCACTTATGAAAAGCACTAAAATTGGTATAACAATTAGTATAGCAATCAATGGCACTAATATTCTTTTACTAATTGCATATGTAAAAATTTGATATAAGACTTTATCTGCTTCGAAATCATAAACTGGCCGCACTGTTTCGGCCCAGCTATGTTCAAGATATGCACCTTTAGCAAATTCAATTAAACTTTTTACGCTGAAATCCTCTGAATTGTAACGATAAAATCTACCCTTACTTATATAGATAAATTCTGGTGATTTAACAATACGAAAACGTTTTGCTGTCTTTTTGCCATCCTCCAAACGATTTATTTTGGCCACTGTTAAATGGTTTTTTAATAGGCTACCAACAGTTTCCCAGACTGCTGTCATACGTTGACAAATTGTACAATCATCCGTATAGAATAATACAAACCAATCGCCTTTAGTTGCAGCCGAGAAAGCCTGCGTTAAACGCTCAAAATTTGCATCCAATAATTCCTGTACAAAGTAATTTCTGTTGTCACTGAAGAACTTCAGCATGTGCTCGCCAATGGGTTCGCCAACATAAAGTATGGGTATAGTATGTCTGAAGTATATGACAGCCGGCGCCTTAACTGGATTGTATATGCTGCCAAATTTACCTTCGTATACTTGAACCACCTTACAACTTAATGATTGCTCCAAATCTGTTTTTATATTTTTAACAACATTTTCAAATAGCAAACATGACTCACAATTTACTTTAGTGAACATTACAATATGATCAGCGTCCTCTACCAATAACTTGTAGAGTTCTGTATCGTAAACGATCTCCAGATCCTCTGTACTGCAACGTACTGATGTGAAGCAAATCGTTAACAAAAGCACAAAAATATTTAGCATTTTACACTTGAACATGTAACAACAGACTGTAGGAAATGATTTAAGCTTAGTTTGTACAAAGATATACTAAGTGAAACTAATTAATATATTAAAATACTGAAAAAATTAACTGTGACTAATAAATTATAAAAGGTTGGAAGAAAAGCATTCGTCATGTTATTGACAACTCTAATTATGTTTACTTTCAAATCGTGTCTGAAAGCAAGTACACAGCTTTGCAAGAAATGAGCGTTTAGGCACACATGCCAAGAAAAAATGGCTCGCAAACGGGCTTAGAAACGAGTGTTAAGCGTGCAAAAAACGACAACATCAAAAGTTTCGGCAATGTGTTATGTGGTTGTTTTACTTAGTATGTCTTCGGTATGCGTTGCAAAATCGTATAATTTTCGTTCGGTAGTTCACGAAGTTGTCACTTTAAAGATCGAAAATAAAAATGTTGTTTTGTATTTGCGACAACAGTCAAGGAGTAGAGCCAAATGATAGTGATTTTGTAAATCGATGAGTTGGTTAGCTGTTAGCTGAAGTAGCTAAGATGATGAGACTTTACACTCAGCGCCGTTTCTCTTGTCGTAGTTCAAATACCAGCTTTCAGAGAGAATACCAGCTTTCTCTAGCAGACAAAATTATTCTAAATCGACATAAACTCATTGTTTTGTTTAAAACTTTAAATTTAGACAATATTTTAATGACATTAATGAACTCCTTACTGAATGTTCATTTTTTCAGCACTTTTATAATAATTTGAGTTCGTATCTCATGCGTAGTGTGGCCGATGTTGGCTGAAATCTACATAGGTGGCTATTTCATATGACCAACGATTTCAAGTATGCATCACAGAAAGTAGTGCCAGATCACACAATCTTGCGGGCGATGCATTATGTTCGTTTCTGAAGCATATGTTTCCGTCAAAATCTTCTCGCAAAAAGTCAATGGTTTGTCCAGAAGTATGACAAGTGGTTTCAACCTATTGAAACCAAATGCCTTGCAGATCATGTTACCGTAATTTTGGAAACAAAAAGTCGTCCAACATGGCACCATGTCGCTGCATTTTTTAGGGTGTATCGGTAGCTGATGGATCACCATAGAAATTTTCAAGCATTAGATGCGATAATTTACCTTTTTGACAAAAGGCATTAAAGCCTCTTTTCCTGAACAAAATTTTCTCAAATTAAGTTTTTGAATTAATTGCACTTTTTTTACATTCTACCACAGTGTACGCCTGCCAGTCCGTTAGTCCGTCTATATAGATTCGGGTTCAAATGAAACTACTACTAATTCTCCAAATTTGTCAAACCTAGAGCTACAAGATAATTTCTTATGTATGTAAAACTAGTTGTGAATTATAAGCGCCTTGAAGTTTCAAATAACACCTGTCCGTCCATACGTCCGTCTATATAGATTATGGGTTCTAATGAAGCTAATACTAGTCCTCCAAATTTGCCAAACCTAGAGCTACCAAATAAATACTTATGTATGTAAAATTAGTTGTGAATTATAAGCGCCTTGTAGCTTTAAATTAAAGTTTATACATATAAACCAACATGAAAACCCATAAAGTTTATATTTTCATAATAAGCTCGGGGAATTTAGTCGATTTAGCCATGTTCTTCTGTCGTATTTTCTATAAATCGATAAGAAGTTTATGTAGTTTCGGTAAAAGCTTTAAATCTTCAAACTTTTTGTAGTACTTGACAATTTAGCTTTTAAATATCAGCAATTTGAATAAAATATAAAGAAAAGCTAGATTGAATTAAAGCGTTTTAATAAAAACAATATTTTTTATACCACAAATGGTAAACCAAAACATTCATTTATCGTTGATTAAACAATTTATTATAATTTCTTTAAGCAAAACGTAATTGTAAGTCTTTACATACACACATCATACTATGTATCTAAAGACTTTTGTTTTGTTTTTGACTTGCTATTATTTTAATAAGTTTCCATAAAATTATGTATAATTTAATAATCAGTGAAGTTGGTAATTGCCAACGCTTGAGTTGCATTTAAGAAATAATTTCTAATTAGTTTTTTAAGTTTGCTATTTAAGTCTTTTGTTTGGCATTCAAAAATAAACTAAAGCAATAAAAATAATTAGCAAGAAAAGTAAAATTGATTGAAGACAGTCTTTAAAGTTGTCACATTAAATCTTGTTATTCGCTTTCTTTCGAGTAAGTTAAGAAAAAATACTTTAAATGAAGTCATTTATTTACTTATTGTAACAACAAAAATGAGAATGCGTTTATGGAAAGTGAACTCAATTTCACTATCTTTGAGAAGTGCCCCAGATTTTGTGAAATAAAAAAATTGAATAATGAATTAGAAAAGAACAGAGAAAACTTCTTCATTTTTTGCAGCGTGCATATTAAGTTCCAAATCATTTAATAAAAAAATTGAAGTATTTTTTAAACATAACCAGAAATAACGCTGCAAGATTTCGAAGTACTCTGTACCTTGAATAAAGCTTTCGATGTGAACCATTGTTTTGTATGGGTCTATAAGAGGCAGAAGGAGAGATTCAACTCTTATAGTTTCATTTTGTAGCTCAAACAGGCTGACGAACAGATGTGGACGAACGAACGAACGGACAGATAATGACATACGGACATGTCTATATCGACGCGACTTTTGGTGCTGATCAAGAATATATGTATATACAGTACTTTATAGGGTCTATCACATCTGCTTGTATATAAATACATTTGCACAGACTAAATATACCCTGTCCCCCCTATGCGTGGCTAGTATAAAAAATCAAATCAATATAAACAAATACAAATAAACAAATTTTAATTGTATACAGACCTTGAATTACGCTACGCGCCAAAGCCTAAAAGCATTCAAGAGACGCGTTTATGGAATTATAAAATAAATTAAAGTTGGCTGTTTGGGCTCAGGTTTGTTTTCAACTTTGCGCATCGACAGACAGATACGTAGACAGTTGGATGAATGAATGGATGTATGTATGATTGTATGGATAGACATTTTGATATGCGGCCAAGAAACAGAAATCAGAAATCAGTTAAAACAAAAAAACAAACAGTTGACTATGCCTCAGAAATTTAATATGAACTGGCATTGTACTATCGCAGTTGTTTAAGGCATGAAGTGAAGTCGCCCGCCGCTTGGCAACGTATTAAGACTTTGTACTTGTAGTTTTATACGAGTATACTTACTAGTAAACTCATACATCAAGTGATGATGTCAATTATTTAGATAGATTGAATAAAGTTCATGCATAGTTGTAAGTCTGCCAGATCCACTGTTATATACATACATATAAGTATAACAACATCCACACTAGCTAAGTATGTTAAATTTAATGTCTTTTAAGCTGTTGTGTATGTTGTTTTTTACATCAAAAACATGAAATAAATTTGCTTTGGGTAGTTATTATTACACAAAACATTTGCTCCATTTTCTATATAAATTGAAGCATTAAATGTAAAGTTCAATAGATTTGTTCCAATTTATATATACAAAGCAAAATCAAACCATAGCAGAAGAGAGCATATAGGCATTACTCTGCACACATTGAAGGCGTAAATGTGTGTTGAAGAAGGCGTAAGTGTGTGTTCAAAAGCGACGGACGTGTTTCGCCGCAGCTCCGGTTTGTCCTGCCTTGTGAAACATTAAGTATGTTGCTGTTCTCAGGTTAGATCTCCAAAGTGGAGTAAAGATCATTGGCTTCGCAGATGGCATAGCTATTGTTGGAGTAGCGAAGACTATTCAGCAAGCTGAAAGTAACTGCAATATGGCTATATTGCGAATCTACGACTGGCTGAAGTTGGTTAGGCTGCAGCACTTGCAGAACATAAAACGGAAGCTGTTCTTATCAGCACTCGCAAAAAAGTTGAACAAGCGTGTGTCATTGTTGGTGAAACCAGGATAGTCTCTAAACGAGCTATAAAATACCTTGGAATTTTAATAGATACTCGCCTTTGCTACAATGAGCTCCTTCTCTATATGAAGCAGAAGGCATCGAAGTCCTGTAGATCGCTCTCCAGAATTATGCTTAATATTTGAGGACCCAAACAAGGCAGAAGATTACTGCAGCATGGTGTAACTAAAAACATTATGCTGTACGGTACTCCAGTCTGGGCTAAAGCAATGCACACAAAAAAACTACCGAAAGGGCCTGGAGGCAACATACCGATTAAGCGCTGTGCGAGTGTGCAGTGCATTCCGAACTGTGCCCGAGGATGCCGCACTTGTGCTTTCTTATATGATCCCGATTGATATCTTAGCTACAGAAGCGAAACATATTTATGATAACTTGCAGCTGATGGAAGCACAGCCAAGTTTAATGCGCTTGAGGGCAAGAACAGAGAGTATAAACTCCTGGCAAAACCGGTGGGACACCTCCGAAAAACGACGCTGTACTTATCGTCTGATACCCAAAGTTGGAATGAGGCTCGGGCGATCGAACGGTGAAATAAACTTTCACATCACGCAGCTCGTATCTGAGCATGGGTGCTTTAAAAGCTATCTGCATAGATTTGGGCATGAGGACTCGCCAGTATATGCATACATACTATTTAGGCGAAAATGTAGAGGACGCTGAGCATGTCCTTACCAAATGTGGTAGATTCGATCAAGCACATCGCGTACTGACTAAAGCCCTGGGAGAACTTCCGACAGTGGAGAACTTCGTGGGGCGTATGGTGGAAAACCCACAAAAATGGTGTGCGGCATGCAGTTTTACGGCTTCTGTGTTGACTACACTGCGCTCTCTTGAAAGATCTCGCAGAATACAAAGTGCAGGCTAGTAGCCGGCATCATCTCTACGAAGCAATGCTTTACGGCGGTACCGTAGAGATATTGGTGCACAAAATCTTAGAATAAATTTGCTTTATTATAAGTGTATATATATATATATATATATATATATATATATATATATATATATATATATATATATATATATATATATATATATATATATATATATATATATATATATATATATATATATATATATATATATATATATATATATATATATATATATATATATATATATATATATATATATATATATATATATATATATATATATATATATATATATATATATATATATATATATATATATATATATATATATATATATAGAGAGAGAGAGAGAGAGAGAGAGAGAGAGAGAGAGAGAGAGAGAGAGAGAGAGAGAGAGAGAGAGAGATATATATATATATATATATATATATATATATATAATTGGTATTTAAATTACAAAAAGTTGCCAGAGAAATGAAATGAAAAAAAATAAAATTGCTGGAAATTTAATCAACAATTTTAAATTGAAACAATTAACGCCACCAACTCAATATGGCAGAGCAATCAATTAAATTATTGTCCATCAAAGGCGAAAAATGGCAACTAGGAGATGAGATGACGTTGATGTTGTCCATGTTGTCTGATAGATGTTTGATATTGCTGATGATGATGATGTTGTGGTTTATATTTTGTTGACTATAGCTTGTTAACAACTTGTATAAATATTTCCTTCATTCAAAGCGGTTTTCAAATTTATTATTATTTAAAAGAGAAAAAAAAAGCCTTGCGCCGCCTGACGCAATCGCCGGTGGATATCCGGCGATTGCATATATATATATATATATATATATATATATATATATATATATATATATATATATATATATATATATATATATATATATATATATATATATATATATATATATATATATATATATATATATATATATATATATATATATATATATATATATATATATATATATATATATATATATATATAAAAAAAATATATATATATATATATATATATATATATATATATATATATATATATATATATATATATATATATATATATATATATATATATATATATATATATATATATATATATATATATATATATATATATATATATATATATATATATATATATATATATAAGTGTATATATTTTTATTATTTATACTTAGTATACCTAGTCTTATTGTACAAGACTGTGACTATATTGACTATATGTGACCCAGTGCATTCGAAAGTTTCATATTTTCCTTACTATCAGGCTAAACTTCATGAAATTTGGTAATACAACACAATTCACTTTAAATCAATGCAAAATCGACAAGCAAACATACAAATCAATTTGCACAAGAATAGTTAATAAATAGTTTATAGTATCATCTCCATAGAGTTTCAAAGAAAAATTTACGACCAATATGACACAACGGATGCCAATAAGCAGCTGTGAAATCGTATCGCACAAAAATAAAAAAAAAATAAAAACAAAAGCCAAGTTGGAAAAAAAACCGGAAAAAAAGCAGCAGAAAACTAAATTGAAGATTGTCGAAGTTTGAAGTCCACTGTTGGTGTACCCCCAAAAAACCGGATATCCACCGGCGATTGCATCAGGCGGCGCAAGGCTTTTTTTTTCTCTTTTAAATAATAATAAATTTGAAAACCGCTTTGAATGAAGGAAATATTTATACAAGTTGTTAACAAGCTATAGTCAACAAAATATAAACCACAACATCATCATCATCAGCAATATCAAACATCTATCAGACAACATGGACAACATCAACGTCATCTCATCTCCTAGTTGCCATTTTTCGCCTTTGATGGACAATAATTTAATTGATTGCTCTGCCATATTGAGTTGGTGGCGTTAATTGTTTCAATTTAAAATTGTTGATTAAATTTCCAGCAATTTTATTTTTTTTCATTTCATTTCTCTGGCAACTTTTTGTAATTTAAATACCAATTATTTTGTTTTTTTTTTCTCTCGTCTTCTTCTTCTTCTTCTTCTTCTGTTTTTTAATGCAATTTTGCACTGTACAATTTATTGCTGCCGGATTCTGTTAGCAACGTTTAATTTTTAAACAGAAATTGCTTTTCCTAGTTTGGATGTTGATTTAAGTTGGCAACACTTAGGAAGCAATCCATTGGACAGACAGACAGACAGACAGTCACAATAACAGGTGACGTTGATAATGGGTTAAAGTGTGTATCTTAGCGTTTGGAAAATGAATACAGACTTTCACTTTCATACGTTGTTGAGCTATCAAGCTATCACATTGCATTTGCTGCAGTTCACTCAGGTTCAGGCATTGTTAATCGTTTTTGGGCAGGTCAGTTTTTTAATGTATTTTTCTTTTCGATATTGCCACTTTTGCTGTTGTTTTTGTTGTTGTTGTTGTTGTTGTTGTTGCTATTGATTTTATAATTCGAAAAACATCGAGAAGATTGACTTCAATTGGTTTCCTTTAACGATCTGCGCCTTTGAAAACATACCGTAGAGTCAATGATATGCCAAAGTTTCCTTCTTCAAAGTTACTTCAAAGTATGACTTACCAAGAAATCGGCTGCATTTTCTTAAAAGTTAAATGCAGTCACATAGAGGGTGTTGTATATTTTGCATCTCAATTCCATCATCAAAGCTACGACAGAAGTCCTGGTAGCAAATCATACAGTACTCTGTTAGGTCTCTCATCAACATCAACATCAACATTGATCCTCTTCTTGTGCTCTTCAGAGGCCGGCACAGTAGCTCACTGATTCTCTGGTGGTTGTAAGAGCATCTCTTGAAAAGGTCTATGAACATCCATCATCGCAAAAGCCGATGGCAGCGCTGATTTATTCCTGGCATACTCATCCGCCATCTAGTTTCCTGGTATGCTAGAATAGCTAGGAACTCAGATGAGTTCAACTGTAGAACTGTAGAACATGGTTTATGGCTGCCAATGTGTTCCGGATGAATTTGCTTTTTTTCTTATGCGAAAACAGAGGCTTAATTGTTGCCTGACTGTAGATGTAGATTGATATGTGCCTTGGGGTTTAATCCAGTGTGATAATCAGTTTAGCCGACTGCCAGACTGCCTGGAACAAGCTGCCACACTCGAGTAGTCTGTACGAAAATTGTATTACCAGTTTTTCCAAAATGACGCACCGGTGTAAACTTACTTTGTCATTTTACTTGAACTCTGGAATACAGCAGTCACTCTCCTTGACTTTTGTACGGTTCACCACAAAATGTAGGATGGTGCAGAGTTTAGTTGCGTTCCAAGCTGGCGTGTGCTTTAGAAAAATGGTACAGGTTCCGTATTCAAAAGGGCATCTATAACCGCTTAGGGGGATGGGGCAAATCCAGTTAAGCCAAGGCATGTTCCTCTTTGTATCTTGTGGAGGTTAAATATATGACATTTTGTACCAAAGCTCCATAGGTTAGTATAACCCTGAAGGCGGCTTTCTTCTTTGCACGGAGTTTCTGCTCCATGAGAGTTTTGAATCTAGGACTACACCAAGATACTTCTTTAGTTAATTTCAGCTCAATTTGCCTTCAGAAACTGGAGTCTCAGAATCTTATACTTTTCTGATGATTTTGGTTTTGTGGTTTGGCCTCAAAACCATTCTATTGTGCACATTTTTGGGTAGAGTCAAGTGTATTTTCTAAAAGTTCATTAACTACGTCCAAAATTCATTATTTTAGCCATAGATTTATATGTTATCTGATTTACTACGATTTTTGCAGCTGTACCTGAATCGATTTATCGATTGTAACTCATGAAAATATAACGAACATTGCTATATTAACTCAACTTTTGATATCGTTCAAGAAATTAAAAAAAAAACACAAAATTCCAATGATTTCGGAATAAATCACTTACTAATTAATATTTATGCTTGTAATCAACAAAAACATAAACTTTTTTCTTCAAATATCAAACACTAAACTCATTAGTAGGCAAAAAAAATAAAAATACTCAAGTCACAAGTGCATAAAGTCGGTCAAATCACACTCCTATGAACATAAATGTATCTTGTATCTGGGCATGCCATTTTGAATGAAGTTGTCTTTCAGTCGGTTGGTCATGCAACAACTACCAGCTACCGGCTAGCTTGTTAATTGAATCTCTCTATATACACAGCTGTTGTCAACTATAATTTGTGTATGGGTGAGTGAGTTGACAACCGAAAATTGACCAATACCAATGACCAAAAACTGAACCGAACTGAACCGAACCAAACCAAACCAAGTACTGCAAGTAATTAATTGTCATTTGTTTTCAATGCTGCTGATGATGCTGCTTCTGCTACTGCAGAGGTTGATGTTGATGTTGATGTTGCTGTTTGATGTTCGTTGACCAAAATGCGCAAATTAATGCAATCTGGGCTGACTCTTGACTGTTGCAATATGAGACATTCGGTATTCGACATTCGGCATTCGGTATTCGACATATGACTCGCTTCGGTTGTGGCCTAGTATGTCCATAAAATGCTATGAATATACAATACATATGCACCTATATACTATATTGCAAGTATTTCTGCAACGCAGCTGTTGAGGTTTGCCGACTGCGCTTACCCAGCAAGTAGATACTTACCGCTTAATTATACGATTTTTTTTTTTATTACTTTTTTCTCTTGCATTAATCGTAATTAGTATTACAACATTAAACGTGTCTTTAGTTTTGGTATTTCAACTCAAAAAATTCTTGAAATAAATTTTAAGAGTGGCTGGAAATTCTTCGATTGTGTAAAACGGCGATTGTGATTTTATAAATATGCAATATGTGATTATATGTTAGATATTCAACTGATATAAGGGGTATACACAGTCGCTAAGAAAAGTATAGAGTTAAGTAAAATAAGGCAAAATTTCATAATTCAGCTGCTTAACTGAATAAAGCTAGAATAGACTAGACTAGAATATAATATAGTATATAGAGATAAGCGATTAATCAATTGTTTGAAATCTATTGCTCTTGATAATTGTATTGTGCTTCTTTGTATTATTTTATGAGAGATGTGCGAGATGAACCAAACCGTTAACCACACCAATTCGATAAGAAAAGAAAACTATCTCCACGGTATCTCCACAGTATGAGTGTATTAGATAATCTAGTTCTTTATTTGTCTATGAAGACTGTTGCCCTAAGATGCCACATTATGCCAAACCATGGATTTAAACTGGAATTGCCAAACCGATAGTCATGAATGGAATTTGAGTTTGGTGCCCGATTCTTAATAAAAAATACGGTTCTCAAACTAACGTACATCGTTCAACAGACCCATGCATCTCGAGCGTTCTTCATGCATCTTCAATAGATGCTCGAAACACTATTCTTAATATTCTGCCGTTTGACTTGATGGGAAAACTATTATCAACTACTGGAGCTTAAAAAATAAGAGAGGTCAAATACATGTCTAGGGGCTTGTAACAATATGCACTATAGAACCATTTATATTTAGTTGCAGTAAATGACTTCTGCATCCGCACAGAACAAACCATCAAATCGTTTGATACACTTCTTCCTTTTGGTATCTTGCAAACCGTGGCTCTCAAATCCAATATGTATACATATACACTGACGAATACAAAAGCTGTATAGACTGCTAGGCGATAGACGCTATTCTGCTGAACTATACTAATATGAAGGAAAACTGTTTAAAGTACAAGTTCCTTAATCGCGAACATTTCGAACACGAATCGAACTCATGGTTCTAAACTGCAGAAGAAGCATATGGTGCAACTTTATGTAGTGTGTGCATATGCCAGCAGATTAAATATCGTATCGTTTTTTGCTGAAACTGCTGGGATAGTCGACTAAACCAGTGGTTAGTTTAGTGTATTTCTGAAAAACTGGTTTGGGATTACTAAATTTCTGGACTACCAGAAATGCGAAATAGCTTTGAAGCGTGCCATTATCTGTCTGTCCCTATGAAATTTACATACAAACTCCACTATGTATTGTATTGTGTTATCGGAAAAGTGTTGGTTTTCAAGAATCATATATTACAAGTTCAATCAACAATACATTGACCATCTTGATCGTTGACTTTTTGCTATATTTTGTTATATTTCTGTCATTAACTTAAATAAAAAATGTTTCCACTTTGCATCTTTGCATCGTTGCAAAATAAGTGCTGCAAAATAGCATGAAAATTTAGCAAGTGATAGCGAATTTCGCTATTTTTTTGTACATTTGGTATTTTTCGTGGTAATACAGACACTGAACACAAAAAAAAGGAAAAGTAATAGCAGTTCGAAACAAACAATCCAAAGACAAAACCAGCTCACTGTGCAGAGTTGCACTAACTTATTTTGCACACGGTTCTTAGCTGAATCGTGTTTGTGCACTTTTGCACTATTGCAAGACCTTGTGTACAACCTAATTGATATTTACTCATTACAAGTTTATGTCGGATTTTAAATCTTAAACTACTCGTCTTCAAACTCAATCGAACATGTTGTATTGTGTTAGTCACTTAAGCCTAAAAACATCAAACTTGTGCGTTGAAGTTTTTTTTTTTTTTTTCACCTAAAAATAATTTATGCATAATAAAAAAGTCAACAAAAAACAAGTACTGTTGCCAAATTTGTCTGAAAATGTTTCTTTAACGGTCTTCAATTGACCGACAAACTTGGAACATGCGTAAAATCCAAAAGAACAGTACCAGACTATAAACTACAGACTACGAACTACGTGTCTGGTTTAATAATTTTGCATACTATATTTACAGACTGTAGATACTTTTAACAGTTTGTGTGCGAAATTCAAATATATTTTAATTCAATGAGAACTGTAAATTTTATGCGAAATTGACAATGAGATACGCGCATACAAGTAGATATTATATACGTTAAATATTGTTTGAAGACTAGAACTCTAATGTGTGTCTTAACTAATTTAGATACTTTTTTTTTTTTTACTTAAAAGCATTTGATTTTATTGTACTGCATAAATTTTGTAGCCATAAAGTTATTATTATAGGCAACTTCAAGTGATTTATGTCAGCTGTCTATTTTAGTTTTGTATCTAGATACTTTTGTATCTGCTTACATTATGTATGCGTGTATCTACGTACAAAACTCTTAAGCACAGACAATGCATTTGATGTGGGTTCATCTGCATTTCATTGTTATATCCAAATTTGGTTTCGGTTTTGTCTAGAATTGATTTATTAGGGGGTGTCTATCCGCTTTATGTACAATAGTTTAGAAAGATGCGTCATTTGTTAAATTAAATACAGTATATAATTTACAGAAATCTTACTTTTGTTTTGTCTAAAACATATAGTATACTTCCAAATTTTTTTATAAATAGTAACTTTGACGTCAATTTAGTTTTTTTTTTTACTTACATTTCTAATATGCTCTCATATATTCACAAGAAAAACACTTTGATGAGCTCATCAGGTAGCATTCTTTCGTAGTTTATATTTTATATGGTTTGTCAACAATTGGTTTCGATTTCCAAACATAAACAAACAAGTATCACTTTGCTATCAAATTGATTTGCATAAAAATTTGCTATTTCCTTATACGTTATGTATGATAAACTCGAAGATGTTCTTGATTTTGTAGACATACAAAGTAAAACAGCGCAAGAAATTGAATTTAATAAAAACTTTGAAAGGTGTTAAAAGTGGCACGCGTGTTCAATAATAATGATGAATGCTAAGAAAAATATTTTTTATAGATTTGTATAAAAAAAAGCAAATAACTTAAGAAACAAAAACAAAAAGCTTATAAATAAACAATAAAAGCTGACAAATATTCAAGATCAATATCATCATCATCATCATCATCATGGTTATATATACATAGGTATTTGATTTCTAACATTAAGTCTTGAGACGTACTCATAGCAAAAATACATGAGCAATAAATGTTAAATTGAGTTTAATTGAAGCGCTTATACCCTTTATACATATCACTTGCTTAAACAATTTGGGAAACTATAAGTGAGTTCAATTTTTTCATAACCAAATGTAACGTTATACATACTCGTACTATAGGGAAAATGTGCACATTTTTGTTGCACAAATTAATACTCAAGTATTAAGCCAGATTTTTTGGTTAGGTAGTGTTTTGAACAAAGTGCAACCGATTGCAACACCTTTTTTTCATCTGATTTTCAATTGGTTTTCACAAATAGACTGGCAGGTTTCCGATCAAGGTTTAGCTATATGTACATACAGGTAAGTGTTTGGTTTAGCTAATTAATGATAAATTAATTGATATATTCGATTAAGTTGTGCGGTTCATGGAACAGCTGATGCATCATCAAAATGGCAACAACATAATTACCCGATTGACACTTTCCCGATTGGTACTACTTCCGAACCGGGCAGCCATTTTACTTTTATTTTTGTCGCAAACACAAAATTTAATTTAAATTTAATTAAATTTCCCTGTCATGTCTGTATTTAATCTACAAACTCAGAAACTACTGCGAGGAATTTCATTTGGTTTTCACAATTAGATAGGCAGGTTCCCCAGCAATGTTTATGCAAGTATATATTAGGCGGTAGCACGCCAGCTATATAAGAGAAATTCCAAATGTCTCAGCAACTATTTGATGGATATTTCGTACATTTCCCAAAAATAAAATTTCTTGACAACATTGGTTTTGAGACAATATGCACTCACTGTAATTGGTCTTTGTCGTTCTGTATAATCGGTTATGTTCTTACCTTTAAATTCTGGCAGTAGATCGTGTAAAGAAAATAATACAGCAGGAGCGATTTATTAACTCCATACAAGTATCAAATTTCTGAAATCTTCCACATCGCTACATGACAAACTATGCTACAAACTACAACTACTCGTACAAGCACGGTGTGTAGCGTATTATAAACAAATTTAACAACAGAAGCTTGTCCAAAAATGTGTGAAAATTAAATCCGTACTTTGTGCGAAATTTTATTTATTTTATTTCTGCAGCATTTTGTTCAATTAGCAGCATCAAACAAAACTTTTTTTTTTCTCAGCTAATATTATTAGTGCGTATCATAAAAGCTATTTATCATTAGTGCTGGCTGAATTTTTTTTTTGTCAGCTTGTTAAGTAGTTTTATAGGAAATGGCACTGCAAAAGCTCAAAGAAAAATAAACAGTTTTACTTAAAACAAATTCATAAAAAGTAACAGATACTTTTTTACACAATAATTTTTGGAAATTTGTTCAATGCTTCAAGCAAAAAAAGATATCATTAATAAAATAGGTATATGATATTATAGTGATATTTTTTAACAGATTTTCTACAACACCGAAACTGACCTTGTGACATTTAAGTGACTTGTGAACAGCTGTGATTAGATTTGTAACAAACGCATCACTTTGGTGTGATAATTACTAAATAAATATTTCAAATGCGTTAGAGTTATCATTAACAAAAAGAAAAAAAGCTTAGTTGTACACTTAAAGAAACTTGCTTGAATAACTTAAATAAAATGTAATTGTCTAGAGCACTTTTTATGTCGTGAGAAAATACTTAAGTAACAAAAAGTTTTGTTACATTTCCAATTGTGTGTTTATATCTTTGAGATACATCTAGAGTATTTCATTCACGGAAAGATTTTCTATTTATAATATGCGTGAAAAATGCATTAATGGCTACTTTTAGGCGTGTATAATATTTGTTTGATAGACAAGTACATGTTAATCATTAACAATAAACTCGTTGATAGCTGCTGTTACCTTGAGTTGGTTTTCAATAATGTTTATATAGCTCTGCCAAGCATATTTTATCAATTCTGAACTCGCAGCTAAATACACAAAATTAGCGAGTAGTGCCTAACGAATAAAACGAGCGCAACGAGTAAGACGAAATTCACGAAATGTAAATAAAACGACGCGTAGGACAAAACTAACGAGTACGGCGAAGTAACGAGAGTAAGAAAACGAAACAGCTTTAATCATGAGTCTTATTTGGAGAATTTTCGATTTTAAGAAATATGCATTTGCTTACAAATCTATTAAAAATTAACTAATAATCAAATACAATAATAAAAAACAATAATTTAATATTGATTTAATGCACTAACAATGGAAATACTGCTCATAGATTTCTTTAAATCGCAGATCTGTTAGTTGAACTTCTAGAACTGAATAGTGACTTATTTCACAATTTTAAAATAATTTCCGCCGCTATTTATAAGCAGCTTTCAATTGATTCATTTGAATTCGAAGCATTGTTCCAGAGTTAAATGTTATGTAACTCTTACGTTCTTGGCCTCCCATGCATTTAAAGTTTCTTAAAATCATTAGTCACGAAGAAGATATCATAAAAGTAAGTAATAGTCAAGGCAATTAATTGATATCGCTATTCACTCAAATAGCCAGGCTGCGTTGAAGGCACCTAACTCAAACGTAGTTGGGACAAAGCTAGTGATTGAAGCGAATGGTCTAGTTGAAAAACTACTGTTATGTGGGTGCCTGGTCATAACAATATTCCAGGAAATGAACAAACGAACAAACTTACAAGACAAGGATTACCTTGTGGCATCGGTAGACATACTATAACGGAAGTAATCCGCAAGAAGAAGGATAAAGGAAGTGAACAACACTGGGCTACAAGCCAAGCATCAAGACTAGCAAAGTTACTTCGAGAGTGTTACAAGCCGAGCAGATCGAAAACTATGCACCAACTAGGTAGGAACCAATTAAGAATGCTAACAGGACTGCTAACAGGCCACTGTAGACTGAAGAAACATTTATGTATATGTTTTGGGTATACATAACTCATCCGAATGCAGATTCTGTGACCACGAAGAGGAGACTTCTCTTCACATTCTTACTGAATGTGAAGCTGTAGCTAGAAGCAGCCTGCAGATGCTAGGTAATCACTTTATTAGAAAGGAGCAACTGAGAAGTTTGGATCCCAGGAAAGTACTACGATTCATTCCACATATAGGCTTAGCGCAGGTCAACTAACTCAGTAGGACAAACAATAGAGCTTTTAGGTCGTAGTTTTTTATAAATATGTCCCCATTTTAAATAAATAAATAAATAAATAAATAAATAATGGCAATTACAAAGCATGGTTGGAAAATTAGAACAAACTGCAAAAAAATTAATTTTGATATGCACTCTCGATCATAACTGAGTATATGTTTGTTTGACTCTGTTTTGTTTTGTTTGTTATGCTCCATGGAAATAACTCAAATGCTTACTTTTGGTCTGGTGTTGGTTCAGATTTATATTTGCTTAATGCATTTTTATTAATTTATTCTCTTTGAGTTGTTTAAACTATAGCTATTCTGTTACATTTTTGTTTTTTTTTTGTTTGATTTTACTCTTTTGGCGAGTTAAATGTCATTCAAAAATACATTCACTCTTGTTCTCCTCATTATAATTCATTACTCTATGATAATTTCGCATGCAGCCTCATACAGCTTGATTGAGCATTTTGGCGCCCAACGTGGGGCCAATAGCTGTAGTTTACAAAACTTAGCTATTTTCAAACTTCAACTGTGCATAATGTGAAATTCTTGTATGATATAATTTTTCTGAATTCGTACTCATGCATCTCAGCATCAAATAGTCAATAGGAATCAGCTACAGCGTTTTTTAACCATTCAGTGTTAATTGATGAACGTTTTTATTAACCATTTCAGATGAGGTGAACTGTTTTGGATAGTCGGTTGAAATTGAGTTCTGCAATATATTATGGTATATATCGAGTAAGCAAAATCTTCATAAACGTTTTGCAAATTTGTCATATCTCAGCAACTTTGTGAGTGTTTCACTGTCGTTGAGGCTATATAGCATTTGGTAAAAATAAAAAAAAATACTGTTATATCAGTTAAATCCATATAGCAGAAAACAAAAGTGTGCATAACAACGCACGCCGGGTATGCTAACTTATGTACTTTGTAGCTAAATTTTGCTATATACAGAGTAATGAGCTGAGTTTAAAAGCATTTTATTAAATAATCAAATCAAATCGGATCAAATTGTAATAATTTCAATATTAATCATACAGCATGCAAAGGCAGACATTGAACTTGTCGTCACTAAAAAAAAAAAGAAAAAAACAAATGCCGTGATCAAATTATATGAAAATCACGAATCAGGCACCAAACAAAGAAACACTTCCAAAGCGCAGAGATGCATTTCAAGTTCAAGAAACCCTTATTATGCTGGCATGTAATTAAATAATGGTTGAACTCTATTGTTAAATAAACATAAACCAGCAACATTATTCATATTCATGTTGAATGTGTGCATGATAACAATTTGTTGTATTTGAATTACAATTTTCAATGCGTTTCAAGTTTTAATTTGAAGTGCGGATTTCCGTGTAAAAATGTGAAAAATGTTTGAATTTAATTCGAGATATTTTTGTAATAATTCATTTATTTATTATAATCTTTTAAGCGCATTTTCGTATTTGTTATAGCAATGAACTTTAAAGCACTATTTGATGCAAGTTTTCAGCGTTTTAAGTAAATTCAATTTTGCAATCGATTTTCTAGCACAGAATTTGAAAGTATCTCAAGACAAGTTTCATATAAGCTACAAAAATATAGCCAGAAACTCAGGAACAACAACAACAAAATTCAACCGGTTTCAAAGTGGCTGTTATAATATTTACTTATATAGATCTGTCAGCATTAAAAGTCTTTTTTCATAAGTTTTTTTTTTTGCAAGCCTTTTAAACCCAAAATTGATCGTTTCTTTTGCACAAACAACACTCGCCAAACAAATTTGGGTCGATTTGGCGCGTAAAGTAATTTTATACCATTTTCAAAAATTGCTCTTAAATGTACAAGAAAACTGCTGCACAAATAGACGACGACTAGACACCATCCATAAACATAGTCAAATCCATGCAGAGCCATAGCCGTGGAGTCATGGTGTACTTCAAAATGCGTGCTTTGTGCCGCTTCCATGTTGCAACTTGCGTGCCGCGCGTCATTTTGGTTGAATGAACTAAACGACAGCGTTGCACGTAGCACCAAAAAAAACGCGCTTTTTACTATTATTATTTTTTATTATTATATTTTCTACATATTTTGTTGTAGATTAAGTGACTCTTTGACATGAAACGCAATTTATATGCGAACATTTATGTATATTTGGTATATAGGTACATGTATCTACCTACTACCAATTACCAACTAGCAACTACAACTTAACGTACATTTTAATAACAATTTTTCAGTCTGAAATCGGTTCATTTACCCCGGAGGGAGTTTCGTTGTATCGTATGTACCTGTCCATCATAGTATATCATGCACTGCATGATGTTTATTAAAGTAAAATTAAATCCATTAGGCAAAGTATGTATGTATGTATGTATGTTCCCTATAGACTCCGAAACCGCTTAACCGAGCGGTGGCAATATTCAAAATAGTCCCGTGCATAATCCTGTGAGTTTCGTTGTTTCGTCGTTGAGTGGCAGAGGGAAGGAGAGGCAGCAACGCGCCGGATACCAGCTAGTCATCTATAGAAAGTAGAATATGATTTCGAAAATGAAAAAATTATGTGCAATTTTTTGAGTATCTTACTTAACTACTCTCAACTTGAGCTTGACGCAAAAATATAGAAATTTACTTACTATAAATACGGTATTCACAATTTCTTGAAACAGTGCTTTAGAGCAAGAAAAATGTTACAGATTCCACAGCAATTTCCAATAAAAAATCATACAGTGCTGCAAAAAATCACAAAAGTTTAGCAAGTGGTATTGCGAAGTTTGGTATTTTTTTTTGGATACACTGTAATTGAACAGCTGCTTTTTTACAAAGAAGTAAAAGTAATTGCAGTTCGAAACAAACAAACAAATGCATCAAAGTATCAAACAGCTGACAGTGCAGAGTTGCATTACTTTATTTTGGGCGCCATTCATGCATTTTTGCACTATTGCACAATTGCAAGACTTTTTTGTTTAAATGTTTTATGCAATAAATGTAACAAGCTCGCATTATATACTTCTCTAAACAGTTCCAGCAGGTTCTATTTACCAATTGCTTCAGCAGTTTAAAAATAAACTCTATAATATCGTAAAAAATTCCGATAAAATTTGCCTGTGGAAAGTTAAAGACTTTCATGCCATCAACACCATCCTGCCCAATGGAGCTTGAGAATATAGTCAAAACAATATAGCGAAAACTTAACAAAAACATTGCCTATACGAGTCAAAATCACTATTCAATTCTCTATTCGTAGTCACCAGTTACTGCTACAGATATGTTCATAACTACAAATAGAATGATAGATAGTAAAGCACCTGTATGTGAGTGCCAAAAAATTTTGTGAAGCATAGGAACTCTTTAGCACAAAGCAAAGAAGTCATATTTAAGATGCAGAAAGCCAACATACAGACTCTGAGTACTTCTCATATGTTCGGCTTTTAAAATAGTCACTGAAGAAACAGTAATAGCGGAAATGGCACCCAAAAGCCTCCGGGCAACGGGTTCAACAACCATATAAGAAGAAGAACATTATAAAGTGGCAAGATAGATAAGATAATGCGACAAAATTGGGTGTTGGAAATAAGTTTGCATACTTGATATTAAAATGTATACATATATAGCGAAACCAGGGAAAAGTAGACTTCTACTTAACTCAGTTGCTGAGTAGCCACGTACACACAATTTCAAGCACGAATCGACAATTAAACGCTGCCACACCACTGCTTGACGGCAGTTCCGCAAGTAGTTTTCAAATAACACACACATCTTATAATTAAGATGAGTTTTAATTTAGTTGTAACCATATAATATATGAACAAAAACACACAAACACACAAATGTTTTGTTCCTTTCTCTCTCTCTCACACACACAAAAATTAACAGACAGATACATGTAATGTAAATCTACAGCTTTTTTTTAATAGGCAGGGGGTTTTAATGGGTTTAAGATTTTCAAAATATATCTGAAAATATAATTAACTTTTAAGCTCTGATTAGCTTAAACATCTTATTCTGTTAACCGTAACTATCAGGGAGCCACTTTCTGTATCTCTCTCTCTCTATTTCTCTAACACGCTGGCGCTATTAAAAGTAACCAAATGCTCAGGACCGATTTTCTGTGTCTATTCATAGAATTTGGATACAGATTCGAAAGTTACGAAAGGCATGTTTTGAACAAACTGAAACAAATGCCTTTAATAGTATCTGGAATATTTTAGAAATAACTTTAAGTATCTTGAATATTTTTGAAAGATTTTAAATTTAAAAAATTACAAAAACTATCCGACAGATTTGAGAAGCTTTACAAGAAACTGAAAGAATTTCGAAAGGTCTCAAACAACAAGAATGTTCTGAAACATTTTCAAATGTTCAGCAGTAGATCAAACGATCTGAGATACTTTTATAAAAGTGTTAGAATCACTTAGTATGGAACTGATTTGAAGAAACAGAGACATTTTCAACTGATAAGCAGCATTCATCGAAGAATTTGTGTCAGTTTTTTAGGAGTATTGTCATAATTTATGAGCGTTCTCCACCCCTTGCGCCAACTTCTACGCTTATGCTCTTATCACTCTATCTGTTTCTATTTTTCTTTATACTACTATCTATTTTTTTTTAACTTTCTGTCTCACTCCATGTATCTTTGCACCCTTTGTGTCCCTTTTACTCTATTACTGTAGCTAGTTTAATAAACACAATTTTATACACGGAAGTTAACAATTACTATACATGAAAGTAAATGAAGTTTACTAATATTAAAAAAAAATTCGATACAATACGCATCATTACTGCTGCCACAAATCGCTTATGTCTGCTTTAGGGACTTAAAATTACTATAATTGAATTAAACGCAGTTAGAAATTATTATAAATTTAATGGAATTTGATTACAGCAATTTTCAATGCATTTTTAACATTTCGATTCGAATCTTAAGCAACTATTACTAAAAATTGGCGCAGTCTCAGATTACATAAGCATAGCACTACTATGTATAATAAAACACTGCATTCAATGCAACTATACGTACTACTTCAAAGTATTACCTAAAAGAAGCCAATTGCATTCACAAACAATATAAAAAGACTGCGGACTGCAATTTTTGTTATATTTCATTAAACTTTGTCTTAAAACACTTTTTCGACTATTCGTTGAATATTTTGAATAGTCAGTGAAGCGTTTTACTTGAGGCGCATGCGCAACAGATACTTTTATGCCTAAGAAAAAAAACTGACCTGCCCAAAATATATTGTAAAATAAAAAAATAAGAGCGCAATTTTCTATGAAGTTTTATGTTGAAGTGAAAGTTTCAATTTCGTTTCTCTTAAAAAATTGATTTTGTATTCTAGCTAAAAATTATAAATTTTGCACATTGCCTAAATGAGTTTTTAATTGTTGCCAAACGAAATTCATGACACGATGGTAGACGGTATAATAAAAGATACGTAGAGAGTCCAAACTATGCGAAGGTCTACACCCTGTGGCTGCCAATGACTCTAACTGTTGGAATTTTACGCTGCTTTATTTGGTTAGCTACTAGTTTCATTTATTTATTTATTTATTGTATTGATTTCATTATGCTTCTGCGAGAATTTGCCGCTAAGTTTGTCAAATAAGTCTTCTTTAATCGAACAGCATACAAAAAAAGCGTCTTTGAAACATTATCAAACCGCATGCTCCATCGAACTTGGCTCGTTCGAACCAAATGCAACCAAGTGTGCGCAAATATGGCTTTTATAATAAAACTTATTTCAGTTTGTGGTAAAACTTTAAGCGAGAGTGTCGTGGTTTGTCGTATCAAACGCGATTAACGCGTTCAAAACGCTTTTAAAACGCTATCGATTTCGGTTCTAATTGGCAACTAGCTAAATGCACTTAGAAAAATTATGGAGAAAATTGAATGCAAATTCGATTTAAGAGCACTTACAATTGTTTGATAAACAAAATAACTATATAACTAGTACACAGATTATCAAAGATCATTTCTGTTTGATAATATTTAAGTGGCTTCAGTTGGTTTGTTAATCAACTTCACTTCTCAAATAGGATTATTATATTACGGCAAACAAGTAAGTATAATGCTTTTATAATTTAGAATTAGCTTTCCATAACTATTTATGTAGTATTCGAAGTTTTAACCATGAACATCTTTCAGGAACAGACATTAACTTTGTAAATCTATTTTGAAGTTCAGATGTCTTCTAATAAATTTAAATCTACCAAGAATGCAGAAGGAATTACTAAATTCTAGCGCTTTCAGAAAAAAATCGAAAACGCGTATGCCTTCTTTCGGTTACCAATTCTATATTTTACTCACAAATTTAGTTGCTATAAAACCATTTAAGTTTTAGAACGTTCAAGTTTTAAATTTAATAAAATATTTGTTTGTTTTAAATAGGTCAAATCAATCGCAGAACTCCGAAACTCGAAACTTTCTGCAGACATAAAGCACTCTTTAGCACTAACTCCACTACTCCGTGCTTCTTTTCTTTTTACATTTTAAACACACACTATTTAATTGAAATTTTTGTACAGCATAATATTTTTCAGCATAATATTTGAGAGAACATTAAGTTTTCAAACAAATAGTCTTTAATTTATCAAAGTCTACAATAACATATACTGACGAAGCTATTCAAGTTTTTCCAATGGAATAAAATATTCGTTTAGCTATTATTTTTTGTTCTTGCAAACGAAAACGGTGACTGGCTAAACAAAAACACGTTGGTAAGGCTTACAAATGATTGTTGAACGATGATCTCTTAAGTTTGTAAATCGAACCGACCAGCAGTAAATGGCTAGCATTCTGACTTGGCTCTTTTCTTCAAAGCGCTTTTCTATTGTTGATATTTCTTGGTGGAATCATTTACCAACCATATTCGTCGCTGAGTTGACGGAGTTTTTCTGTGCAGCATACCAAATGACATTTCAGCCGGAGGTTCGACTACAAAGAATTAATTCTATTCGAAAAATTTCATAAAAAAGTAGACTACAAAGAATTAATTCTATTCGAAAAGTTTCATAACACTTCGCAGGTTTTTATTTGACTTTATTTGACATTTAAGGGCGGTCATGTGCGGACGTAGGAAGGCATATCAGTGCGCCTGGTGCCAGTTGTTGTTAATACGGACGTTTGTCAGTTGCTTGAGCTGTTTGCAAAATAATCGTTTTTAAACATTCCCAAGTGAATGGCAATTAATAACCATCCACACTAATGTGCACTTCTTCAAAATACCCTATCCTCAGCACGATACAAATATAATTATATTTCTCCGAAAATTTTGGTGATTTCTTCAAAAAAGTATACCAAATTCCCCATCACTATCAATGTTTAAACTTCATTTTATTATGCAAATTGTTTTGTAGATTTGTACGTTGCTTATGAGCTCGGAAACTATTCGATCAATTTCGTTAAAATTTTTATGGTATATTTTTTAACGAGAGAGGAAGGTTATAGGCTATGCTAGGGCTCAATTGATTGAGCTGATACTACCTCTATTAGCCCTATGATTGACAATATTTTAGCATAGTGCCAAAATCTCATAAGCCTGCGCAGTCTGCCGTCAAAGATCTAGCCGTATATCACATGATGTTCTGTTTACTTTCAATATAAAGCATGATTCCAATGCGCAAAATTTCTTATCGAACCATTTAATGGTGAATTTGCGATTAAATAGAATATCTTATTTCTCCTTGTCGTTATGTATCTTGGCATGAACAATAGAGATTAACTCTGTATTCAGGCAGAGCGCCGTATCTGACAAATATCCATGGTTGAATTTCCTTAGTTTTCAACTGAATTTCTAGATGAAGTGGTTTTAGATCAAGAATTGCTTGCAACATGCTAGACTTTGTTTGTCAGTGACTGTTATCCCTTTCATACCATGCAATTATGCTATTTCGGCTTGCACTATTTCCATCTCCACCTGATTTGCCTGCCATCTTCTAGTATAACATAATAATACCGCTTGAAACTATCCAATAACGCTAAACTCAAATCTTCAGTGAAAGTAAAAGTTACATTCCTCTCACCTCAGCTCGGATTTCACACAGCTTAAGAAATTTACTACGCATTTTTTTGTTTGTTTTTTTTTTTTTGTAGCAGCAAAGACAAATGCATAAATTCATTTAAAACCGCCAACAAACTGAAGACGTCACCGAACTACTCCCAACCGCAGCTGACAGCAGTTGGAGATGCATGATGCAAAATGTGGTAACAACATTCGAGCTTCAAATTGTGAACAATTGAAGTTCACTTGTCGACAAGATTTATCAAAGCTGACGCAAACTCAGAGTTGAATGAATGAAACGACGCATGCTGCTGCATGCTGAGTTTCAAATGTGGTTCGGAGTCATCCCAATGATTATTTCAGTACCTGTCATTGTACCGGTTTTCTTTGGTCTGGCTTTAATAGTTTCCTCCACTCGGTTCAAGTTTAAAGTTGATGTGACGCAATCTTCAACGCCTCTTGTAGCACATTTCATTTTGGTTTACAATTTCGAATCTGAGTATCTTATTCCCAGCTGGTTTTTGAGTTGCACTTCATATGGCAAGTGGCGCATGAGAGCAAAAGATAAAATTAATAAAAATTTATCTACCGTTGACGTTTTTTTTTTTTTTGCTAATAGCCATTGGCATTTATTTTGTGTATGTAAATTTACATACTATTTGTAGCTAATGATATAATCAGTTGTTTTGCGTTTAATTAGGTGTAAATTAATTAGTTGTGGGTAGATAGATAGTTACTTGAACTTAAACAAATTGTCGAAGACAATGGTTCATGAACTTGTTTTTTTTTTCGAACAAATTGTTGTTTGTACAATAGAAGAAGTACAATAGAAAAAGATACTACATACTACGAGTACTTGCAGTTGTATTAAGCTACAATCTTTCAATCCATTAACAACGCTTCCAACATATCTATCGTACTATACACTTCATTAATTTCTGTGCATCTCAAATGCTAAACACTTTGTTTCAAACGTTATTGTTTTCTTTTGTTATTGCAACATACAATCAGTTCAAGTATCTCAAAGATACATATTTGCAACTTGCAATATCAAAGAAGATTTTCACTTTGGTTGGTGTTGTTATTGTTGTTGTTGTTTTTGAAGGCCTTCAACTTCATTGTTTTGGTATTGCTAGTAGTTGCTTGGTTTTTATATATGTAGATACATATATATATATAAAGTAGGTACACATATAGTTACATAGTCGTATACATAGTAGATACACTTGCATTTACGAGCATTTATTTTTCCGCTGCATTGCATTTTGCACTTGAAAAACTTAAAAAATTGACGTCTTTATGTTTTTTTTTTTGTTGTTTAGCTGCAGCGAGAAAATATTTTTATTATAAAGATGAAAATATTTATTTTTTGCTGTTAATAGCTTGTTACCATTTTAAAGTGTTGTTTCTACATTTTTCAGCTCATTAAATATTAAATGTGAAATTATTGAAGCAGAGTTTAGCCAATAGCTGGCATAGCTTGAAAAATCTTCGATGCAATGCAATGAACTTTGAGTTTATTATCAAAAGATACGACATTTCCCATAGCAGATTGTTTTTCAGTGAAACTACTTCAACATAAAGTAACTATGTAACTTGATTTAATGCAACTTAGCAAATATTTAAAGCGTAATAATCTAGAGTATATATACGAGTATGTATGTATTTGAATTTCGACTAATAATGAAATTCAATACTTTTTTAATAAATAAAAGATACAAATAATTTCGCTGACGCATGCCACAAGCCAAAATTCAAGCAAATAATTCACGTACACGTGCAAAAAGATAGGAAATGCGCATTTAAATGTTCAAGCAAATCTGTGAATTGTAAAATCATATAAAAGCTACAATTCGAACATTGAATTACAACATTGCATGTAACACTGTGTGCAACACCATTTCTGCACTTACATATATAAAATTAATTTTTCTTATTTTATCTCCTTCAAAGTTATTCCCTTCTTCCAATCTTTGAAACTCTATGCATAATCCGATTTATGTAATAACTCTCAGAGCTCTTCGCTAATGTTCTGTTTTCAGCCCAATCCGATCAAAACGCTCTCCGCGGAGTGGTAACTTGAATTATGGTAGCAGAAAAAAGCCAAACGAGAACATGCCCAGATCAACACGGAGCTTGCGGAATGACATTAACATTCTTTTTGGTCAAATAATCGCAAATAACAAGTGCAGGATATCTGCAAAAAGTTAAGCCATCTCGGCACAAGTCGCGTTAAAATACATCTCATGCCCAAAAAATAGCGAATAATGCTCCGCGTCAATGCTATCTCCCTAACGATTTTCAATCATAATTTTTTTTATTTACGTTTTTATCAGTCGAAGAGGGGAATAGACGCTCACTCAGAAGGAGGCAAATCATCAATTACACAGCAGTACGATTTGAACTCTGTGTAGAACTCGTATGCTGTTGTTTTTGTCAGTGTTTACACTCCGTAGACATTCTTCAACATTTAGCGGCACACAATTTTAGATGAACTTCGCAGGGTGTCTCAAAAGAAAGTTCACATTTAAAAAATCGATAAAAAAAGAAAGTAAGTAGTTTATTGAAAAAATGTTTATTACTCCTACATATTAAAATACACACTTTGGGAATTTATTTCTTAAAAATGATATTGTTCAAATGTAAACCGTTGCGTTCACGGCATTTATTTAATCGAGCACTAAAATTTCCTATGACGGCTCGGCAGGTATTCTCCGTGATGGCTGCCATTTCGTGACGGATATTTCCTTTTAATTGTGCCGGGGAAATCGATTTGTTGCCGTAAACTTTAGATTAGACGTAACTCAACAAGAAAAAATTCATAGGGGTTAAATCGGGACTTCGTGGAGGCCAATTTATGTCACTTCTCCTGGAGATCAATTTGCCGGTTAAAATTTCATGAACTCGTGGTAGAGACCTGTGTGTGAAGTTGCTAAAAATGCGAAACAATGATGATCTATGCACGTTTAAAGCAACAGCACACTTCCGCATCGAAAGGTGCGGTTTGTCACGAATAGACTGAGTAACACTGTCTACGTTTTCGAACGTTCTCGAAGACCTTGTATGTTAGGATTTTGATTTTTCCAGCGTTGAACCGGTCTCTTCAAACTTCTGCACCCATTTTCCAATGAGTCGAGGGCTTGGCGCATCATTTAAATGACGAACATGTCGAATACTGCAGAATTTTCTATGCGCTACAGTCGCTGAATTACCGTTTTTGTAAAACTCACCCTGTATCTCCACTTAGGGTTAACCAATTTAGTTAAGTAAAACATCAAATCAAAGATAGTTAGATTTCATATAATTTTGTTCAATCGGCTTGATAGTTACCGAGCAATAGTAAGAAATGTAGCGAAAGTAATTGTGTTTGTCATAATTTAAATCGAAAATTCTTTAAATTGACATTCACTCTATCGTTCATAACTTCGTTTTCCTTCCATGAATTTCTATCAACAGTAGGCAATTTATCATCTACGATTTGTTACTTCACTTAACTAAATCGATTAACCCTACGTTGAGATATATTAAAATAAATAAGACTAGAACGAAAAATGGAGAAAAAAAGACATTTTTTTTTGTTGCATAGTGTAATTGACAAGCTTTTTTCTGCGCTACCAAAGTACAATAAGTGATACAAAAACAACAATTCACACATGTAGATACATTTTCATAGACAAATATTTTAAAGATATAAAGCAAGGTATAGTAAAGGAGGTTTTCCTTTGCCTTTTTTTTTTTTTTTTTGTGGCTTATGGAATATTTGGCGCAAGCAGCTGCAGCAGAAAAAAATATGAACAGACAACCGGTTGCACGTAGACTTGCCGATCGAAGTTATAGTTATGACTGCATAGATACAAGTTACCTGTGACTTAGATCTTTATTTATGTTTGCAAAATTTATTTATTTAGGTCGTGCTTGAATTGCTAAAACAGGAAAGGAAATTGTAAGTGTAAGTTATTTTGTCGTTAGGTGTTTGAAAGGCGATAACAATTTTTATATAATATTTGTGATTTATGTAGCTAGCTAGCTTATGCAAGAGATACATAAATCTAAAGCCATTATATGACTATAAATCTATGTATAGTAAAGACGTTGATGCTGTGTTCCGAATCTAGTACTTAACTTTGCTGCATTATGCTGTATTCAACAAAAAATTAATGAAAATCTGTAGATACTTTAGCAAAATTTAGTTATAATTGAATTTAATTAATTGTTTAAACAACTTGTTTACAGTAATCGATTCTGATTATTCATTATTATTACTTCTCTCATATATATAACATAAAAATCTATCTGGCAGTTCAAGCATATGAAATCGTTTCAGTCTTCTAAAATCTAAAATGTTATCTGCTAAGTTTAAAGCTAAGTTATTACGAGTGTGATTAAGGAGTCTCGCTTTTGCTACAAACGCCCATTTTTTCTTGTATGAAGGGTATCTTAAGAAGAATTTCAATGTTTGAGTTACTCACCGTACCCCAAAGTTGAATGGCATAAGTCCAAACATGCTTTACGAGTAGTATAGTTTTGTACAGCATTACCATGTTCTCTAGACTAAGTTGAGATTTTCTTCCAATGACCCAGTACATTGTTTTTATCTTTATATTGAGCTGTTTTACTTTTGTTCTGTTATGATGTTTTCAAACAAGCCGGTACTCGAAGATTACTGAGTCATTTTGCGGAATTTCAGAGCCACATTTTCACAATTTGCTCTCCTCAACGCAAATGCAGTAAAGATGTAAAGATTTTTATGGATTTATTTTTATCTTCAAAAGAGTTAACCATTTCTCTAATGAGCTCAGCTCAGCCTGCTGATCTTGAGAAGCTTCTAATGATGAACTGCTATTATGTATCATGGCTGTATCAACAACATATATTGACACACGTATTGACGGGCATGTCGGCTGTATACTCGGTTGCTATATGGTATAAAACCCAGCACCCAAAACACTACATTCCGGAATGCCTCCGTTTATAGGCAAAATTTGTATCATTTTGATATTTTCAAACATTTCACAACGGTCTTTTTTAACATAAATATAACATATAAATATAAATATTCAGGCATACATACAGTTTATTATTTATTTGCGTAGTAGCTTCGTCATAAAATTTATTAGCATGTATTTACTTTTGTTGAATTTTTGCCGATTTGGAAAAATTTTCTCAAGGCGGAGGAGCTGGCATTCGAACCACAACAACACTTGATGCAACGACGCTGGCTTGCAGCAATGCTGCATCAGCTTAACAAACTTGTCTCATAGACAACCAACAAGTCGAGTAGTCAGTCGAGAGTCAGAAAAATATTGCATTTATCGTATTGTACGAATGTCATTAGGAGTTCAACAACAGTAGATCCGAGGGATGCACTTTTTTTAAGTCTACTTCAAGACTAATTCGACTGCAGAGCTGAGACCAATCGGTTGCGTACTTTAGTAACTTGAGGAATGTTACAACCATTATAGCGAATAAGTGGACTACTGCATTGTTTTGTTCAGCAAAGCGTTCCAAATGCGGCTGCAAACAGTCCGCAGCGCAAACAGGCGATGAAGCGGTGTTTTCTGCATACGATTATATGATTATCATTATGTGATCATCGTTCGTAGTTGGCATGTCAGCTGTATATATTGTGTAGAGCATGGGTTGAAAAACACTGACTTAGAAAACGCCTGCATGAACATTACGTTAGACAGTTACGATTTCAGCATTCGAAACTGTGCTTTTTATTGCAGTTTAATAGAGTATTAAGATTGACCCGCCTCGCACACTTTTTAGCGTAGCCCCCATACAAACTGCCCAGTTTTGATTTTTTGTATGAAAAATTAATAATTGACATGGTTACTTGTAGTGGTCGGATGGTTGACACATACATTAACCAATATTTTAGGGTAGCTCCCATACAAACCTACTGCCCACTTTTGACTTTTTTTATGAAAACTTCTTTATTAAAGTCAATATTGGGTTGAAATGCGATATGGTGCAATTTTATAGACAGCCACTTAACATACATAGACTAATGGGCGTGGCCCGCCCACTTTTTGGGGTAACACCCATACAAACCCACCGTGAAATTTTTTGTTTTTTTTTTTTATGAAAAAATTCTTCATTTACATCAATATTAGCTTGAAATTCGATTTGGTTGATTTTACTTCACAACCGCTTCATATACATATACAAATGCGCGTTTCCCGCCCACTTTTTGAGGTGGTCCCATATAAACCCACAGCTAACTTTTTTACTTTTGCATGGAAAACGTCAATATCAACTTGAAATTCGATACGGCGGCATCTTACACAACTACTACATTGCTTCATACACATCTACTAGTGGACGTGTACCGTCCACTTTTTGGGGTAGTCCCTATTTAAACCCCCACTTTTATGTTTTACAATACTATTTAAAATTTCGTCTGAATGGTATTAGAGCTTCGGTTCGAGTGAAGTTAACGTTTTTTCTTGTTTTTTTTTTTAACTTCGTCTCTTTTGGTTTTCTTATTTTTGTAGTGCGCCATGATAGATCAGTTTTCCATATTAGTTGGAAAAGTTCTCATATCATTTCATTATATGAAAAATGTGATATTGATCTTGATATGAAAACAATGATATTTGAAAATTGATGTGACAATATCAAATTGATATTGATCTTTTTGCGCTGTTTAGGCACATTTACATTGAGCATAGTAACTGAACATAGTAATTTCTTCAAATAAAAACCCATTTAATTTCAATAATTTATTTAAAGCACATGAACAGCACTGTAAATCAAATACATATTGCAGCATTGAACGTTTTATTAATAATAATAATAAAAAAAAGCATTAAAAAACACACCGCAGAAATACCTTTATCCAAAACTTACATAACATTTATGGGTTTATTTGGGTTTTTTCATTTTACAACATAAGTGAAATGCCGAAGTCTCCGATTTGAATTGGTCAAGCCAGCAGTTAACAGCTCACCATGGCGTCGACTGGTTTAATTAGCAAAAATTATTGATCGATTCATTGGCACGAGTTGTTATGAAAAAATTAATTTTCAATAAAAATTACTTTCATTATAAGAAATGGATTTTATGCTATAGCGCAATGTATGAAATTGCGCTTTGATAATTGCAAAAAAAAAATAAAAAAAGATACTTTTATATAAAATTAAAAGATATGTACATATAAAGCAATTCAAAAAAATAAAACTTAAATCAAGTGAAAAACACACCCAGTTGTAAAACCTACACATAAACAGAGAGTTGTGCAAATAAAAAATACAAATTAAAACCAAAAAAAAAAAAAAAAAAACAAACAAACTTCAAAGATACTTTTTTGGTTTTTTTTTTTTTTTTTTAAATCGCATAGATACATTGCAGTGTTTAGTTAAACTTTGACCAAATTATGTTCAAGTTGTCTAAGAAATGCAGCATTTTAAGCGTTTTAGTGATTTAACTTAACTTAAGTTGAATTGAATTGAGTTGAGTTGGAGCTTAATCTTTTTTCTTTGTGTTTGCTCGAATGATGCCAAAGTTGATGTTCAAGTTGTTTTGATGGCTCATAGTATACGAGTAAGATTATTATATTGACGTTGTATTTCAGTACAAAAGATGCAAAAAAAAAGAAAAAAATAAATAAAATATCTTAACAAAAAGAAGCTTTTCTGTTATTATTGTTGCTGTCAATTGTGTTGAAGCGTCTTCATCTGCTGTTGACTGCTTCAACATTTTGCGGACCCTTTACACTCACAGCTCAGCTCAGCTCAGCTCATCACAACTCATCGACGTCCACATCGAATGACGCTTTATTGTTACATAATTACTTTATTGAGTAACTTTATTGTGAATCGTTGCTTTTTGTAGATCTTTCAGTTTGGCTTTAATGTACTATACAGAAATTTTGATGTAGTTATTTGCATTTTTCCTGCAATTTATTTTAACAGATAATTTGATTTTAGTTTGTTTTTTTTTTTTTTTGTTTTGTTACAATAGCTAAATAAATTTGTTGTTAGCTGCAATACATATCGAAAATTGAGATACATTTCAACAATTATGCAAACAACTTGTGCTTTTTAATGTTTTCGAGAGAGCAGTAAAAAAGAAAGACATATATCGAGAGAAAAAGAGAGAGAGAGAGAGAGAGAGAGAGAGATCAGAAACAGTGCTGAGCGTAATCTAAAGTACACGTGCCACCACAGTAATGTGCTAATTTAGATCACCAAGGTCAAACGCTAGCCTTAATAAATCAAATGCTCAGCTAATATATCGGGTGATACAAATGAAGGTACTCTATCAATAAGTATGTTTGGACAGATGCCGCCTGACAACTGTCAAGTTGTAACATTTGTTCAACTCAGCATTGGTGACAAGTTTTTAGTATGTAGGCGCTGGAAAAGCTTATTGGTGATTCATTCTTTTCTCGACGATGAACTCCATTTCGACTGTTGAGCAACCCGAAGTCTATCTCGAAACGTATACGTAGATTCACAGATATTCCATTTTTAGTGTGTTTTATGGAATGGTGGAATCATCGGTCCGAATGATATCACACCGCTCGACTTTTTTCTTTGAGAATAAGTGAAGTCAATAGTCTTCGCAGACAAGTCAAATTCGCCTTAGAAATCCAATACTATTCGCGTTATTGAACAGATTTTGGTCGGTTCGCTCGAAAAAATTAATGAAAATTTGACCTTTAAATAGTACCAGCTAAAGCATGGCCAATCCCTGCATTCAAATGAAAATATCTTCAAAAAGTAAGTGGCATCGATGGATTTTTCGAATGAGTAAACGTCGAGTTGAATCATTCCTTAAGTGAACAAGTCGAAATTGAGTTAGTGCTTAGCAGAAATGTGAAAAAATTTGATGTACTATTACAGAAAAACATAAAATAAACAAAACAAATTCCATTTAAGCTTAAAAGAACAAGTACATTAGCTTAGTTTATACTACTGCGAGTGAAATATAACCATAATTTAACCATGTAAAGTAAACAAACGCAGTTTATGGGTTTAATTAGTTTTGTCTCAAAGTATTTTTAAAGAATAGTCCGTGATTTCTTATTTGGCTCAACCGAATTTTTTGAAACACTGCAACTTTTATAACTTTTGCGGATTAAGCAAGAGCTCTATACAAAGCTGCAGCTGTTTAAAATAAGAAAAAGCTTTTCAGTCAGTTAATACATGGTTTTCAATTTTTGTTTCGGAATGTATTTTTTTATAATTCGCAATCAGTTAATGTTGGTTTCTTGTACTTAAAGAAAAAACTTGGAGAAGACGACTCTACAGGAGTGGAAGATTGTTTAGACGTTTCTGTTGCAGCGTATTATATAACGCTCATATATAAAAAAAAAGTTTGATCGCATGTTTGGCACCTCATAAAGTCTAGACAAATTGGTTAGTGTTGCAACATGGAAATCATCTTACAAAGCATTCGATTGTAATTTAATTTCTTTGCTTTAAGCACGAGAGCCCCAAAGAAAATCTGTTTGTAAACGATCATTTATTAACTTAATTAAACATTATAGTAATTTGTTACTTCCCTTGATTTAATGCTAAACTGAGTTAATAATCTGTTAATAAATACTTCAATTTGATTAATGAGTTATTAACTTCTGAAGATTTCTAATATCCAAGCACATACATATGTACGTTCGAACCGATCAACAGAACGAACCGAACTGTACAACGCTCAAACATGTTACAAGTCGCAAACAAAGAAGTTGGAACGATCAATTTGAAGCAACATGTTCGATGTGAAATGAAACCTTCAAACAAAAACACTTCACTGCACTTTATGGCTTAAAGAAGCCGTTAGTTGAACGCAACACGTTCGTTTGTCTAGACGCGTTTGCGCGCATGCGCACAAAGTTTAAATTAAAAATTGTTTAATTTTTTTTTCATTTCGGACAATTTCCGCCTGCGCAGACGCATTTTGCATAAAAAAAATCAAAGAAAAAAAAAACGAAAAAAAGAAGTTAAAATGTAAATGCTTATGACGGCATAACGGTTTTGTGTGCTAACCAAAAACGTCCACAAAGTATCTAGAACGCCAAAGTGACAAAGTCTTGTGGGCAGTTTATCTTAAGTGAAGTGAGAGTTCTGACACAAAAATATAAAAAAGATACAAAAATTCTAAACAAATCGAATTGTGCGAAAACTTGTGTTTCCAGTTTGAAAAAAACTTGAGGTGAATATTTAAATATTTATCTTAATGTACCCGTAGAAAGTTTTAGGCTTATCTGTGATTTTTGATGTCGAAGTTTACGCATTTGTATTTAAATATAAAAACAAACAAAAAAACAAGAAAGAATGCTGCAGTCGAGTGTGTGAGACTACGAGATACCCTTTAGCTTGTGTCAGGCTACTTATATGAATCATAGATTATAGACTGTTACATCTGAACATATGCAGGGCAGGTGAGCCGATCTGAGCCTATATGGAATATTTTGTAAGAATTGATGTTAGCTACATCATTTATAGCTTCATTTAGAACAAAACCTAAAAAAAGTTCATACAAAAACTTAAAAATTGCGGTCAAGTTTGTGTGCGGACTACCCCTCAGAATGGTCCGTTCCGGAGTATATTTTATTATGTGATTTACGTTAAATAAACTAAATTTGGCATTTCCAGCGTAATAAACAACAAAACCAAAAAAAGGTGAACACCACATAAAAACTTTAAAATGGGCGCCAGGTTTATATGGGGGCAACCGCTTAAAGTAGTGTTGGCATGCTCATTTAGTACTACTACTCTCTGTTCAAATTTGAAGTTTCTATATATTATAGTCTCCGAGAGCTGTTCGTTCAAATGGGCTGTCAGTCAGGCGGACGGACAGACGGACATGTTTCAATCGACGGACATGTTAATATATTCCGATGCTGCTCAATATATATATTCTACCTTATTGGATCTCCTACACCTCATTTTGCCTATTATATGTACTATTTGCACAAACACCATATAAGCTTCTAACCTAAGTGCGTAGGGTATAAAAATCTTAAGTTTGTTTCGTTTGAAATTATAAGCATGTGCTAGCTTGTATCTTATACAATTTATATGCATTACATTTCAAATATAAACCCACATTCGCAGCATCTTCAATGCTCAATACTCAATTATTAATGCCTTTTTAGGTAACTCGTAACTTGTATCTCATTTCATGCAGCAGTCTTTTATCTTCCTCCCGCAATGTTCTTTATTTTCAATGGCACGTAGATTCGGTTTTTATTTTTTTTAAATTTAATTTAATGTATGCTCAAAAGAATTTATGTCAAGCAGCATTCTGTGAATTTCTGATTCACTTCGATTTGTTTTGTATCTCATGGGTACGGCAGACAAGCAGGTGTATCTTATGGCTTTTATATGGCTTGAAAGAAAGTCAAAAATGTATATTTATATACGTTTAATTGCGCACTGATGTGTAAGAGATAATTTTGTTCTGGCTGGAAAATAAAATTCTTTTCAAAAATATATTTGAACATATTCAATTTCGGGCAGTGACAAATTTTAATAAGTATTTAATAAATTGTGCCTAAAATGCTGTTGTCAACTTAAGTTTCATATGACACAATAATAAAATATATTTCAATTATTATGCAAAACTCAGCCAAATTATTTTTTAAACTGGTTTAAATATTTGCCAATACCGTTTGATATTTGATAAAAAAAAACAAACCAAATCCGTTTAAAATTTTAATTCATTTATTCATTTTTATAAGCATGATATCTGCTTATAGCGCTTTATGCTTTACAAGGTCTTTCAAAGTTATTTAAAAATTTGTCAAAAAATTTGTCAAAAAATTTGTCACAAAATTTGCCAAAAAAGCGACAACAGCAAACTTCGCTTTAGAATAACTAATACCAAATAATTTATCTCTTTTTTCTTTTTTTTTTTTTTGGTTAAGAAACCATTTGCATAAATATTTTGCAAATAATAATTTGCTTCAATAGAAATACGATACAGATACTATACAATCTCACAGATACAATATCTTGTCGTCGTTGTTGTTGTTGTTGTTGGCAGCTCTACGCAGTTGCTCATTCATTAAAACTAGCTTTTGCAGCAACCTGATATCGACGAGTCCAATTAAAATTTAATTTTATGCGTACACAAGCAGAAAATTTTAATTCAATATCTCATTATGACGCACACAAAAAGTATCTTTTTGTAGATAGTTTTTGTTACTGTTAAATTGTACAAATTGTTTATAAATAGCTACCTCTATTTATAAAGCTACTACTGCAAACTATTATATTATAAAATTGCTATTTAATTTTGTTATATATCAATTTATGGAGTTTACAAAAATCTTCTTTGGTGTAGGAAAATAGTGTTCGAACAACAACAACAACCAACAGCACTAAACGTATAGTCTCAGAATCTTAGCTATTTGAGTTAACTGGTATCCTACTCATCGATTTGCTGAATAAACGACAGTTGCTTTTTCTTCTTAACTGTCACTATGCAAGGGCGATAATATCCGTTTCTTCTATTGCCGGTGGCTGTCGATCAAAAAATGGTAGCAGAAGGCGATACTTTAGGTTTCAAAGTTCGATAACTGTTAGATTAGCAGCAAGACATACCATACCATACGCATTATAAACAGGGTGTCTCAAAAGAGAGTTCACATTTGATTCGCTGATTGCGTGAACGAAACTATTCCGAGGGGCGCGGGGGTATGTCAATCGGTAGCCTAGCTTTTGGGAATTTAGTCGCTATAGAGCGTTTCTCGGGAGCAGACCGTGCATTGTGCGTACGTGGGTTTTACAAAAACGCTTATTCAGCGACTGTAACGCATAGAAAATGTTGCAGTATTCGAAATGTTCGTCATTTAAATGATGCGCCTAGCCTTCGACTCATTGGAAAATGGGTCGAGAAGTTTGAAGAGACCGGTTCAACGCTGAAAAAATCAAAATCCGGGTGTCCAAGGTTTTCGAGAACGTTCGAAAACGTAGACAGTGTTACTCAGTCTGTTCGTGACAAACCGCACCTTTCGATTCGGAAGCGTGCTGTTGCTTTAAACGTGCACAGATCATCATTGTTCCGCATTTTTAGCAACTTCACACACGTCCAACAGTTCTCTAACACGAGTGCATGAAATTTTTCCTGGCAAATTGATCTCCAGGAGAGGTGACATAAATTGGCATTCACGAAGTCTCGATTTAACCCCTATGGACATTTTCCTGTGGGGTTACGTCAAATCTATAGTTTACGGCAACAAACCGACTTCCCTGCCACAATTAAATGGAAATATACGTCACGAAATGGCAGCCATCACGGAGAATACCTGCCGAGCCGTCATAGGAAATTTTAGTGCTCGATTAAATAAATGCCGTGAACGCAACGGTTTACATTTGGAGAATATCATTTTTAGCAATAAATTACCAAAGTGTGTATTTTAATATGTACGAGTAATAAACATTTTTTCAATAAACTACTTACTTTTTTTTATCGATTTTTTAAATGTGAACTTTCTTTTGAGACACCCTGTATTTCTTTCTCTGCTCTTATTGTTGTTACTTATACGCAGAGACCGCGTTTCAATGAATATCAATGATTCTCATGCGCAGTTACTTATTTAAGTGGCTTATGTGTCTATAGAAGTGTTGTACACATAAAGAAGTTCAAAGTTAAAGCATTTTAGTAAAATTATACAACAAGAAGAGCGCTTTAATATTATTTTGTGCTATGTGCCCAGACCAGCACAGCGCATTTAATAGCTTTATGAGCCTCACTATTTGAAACAGCACCAATTGCAGATAAATATACAATGCGCTGCAGTGGTAAGAGTAGTAGATTAAGTTTGTGCCTGTTGATCTCACTTATTTACATTTCTCTAACAGATTTTGCACTTAAATAATGTAAATATTATTTAAAAGTCGATTTCGAGTATCTAGTATCAATAATAAACAATTTTGTACAGATACAATATACAAATCAATAACCCTATTGCCATTGAAACTCAATCTAACCTTTATGAATTTTTAATAAAATATGAGAAATAATATATGAGTATATATAAAAAAGAAGAAATATTAAATTAAATTACAACTCAAAGCAAATGCCACAAATGAAAACGTGGTATCTGTGTAAAGAGAAAAGCAAAAAAGTATCTGCAACAAAAAATTTTCAATTTACAATTTTCAAAAGCAAGCTAAGCAAATACGAGTATTTGTATTATTATTTAGTATTTGCCAAGCTCAATTTATTCAAGCGTAGCGAGCTTTTATTTGATTTCTGATATTGTGATGAACAATTGCATACAGAAATCACATATTTCAAATGATTTTAGTGTATAAGATACAAATACTCTTTTGCGGTTTTCATTGATTGATTGTAATTATTTGAACAAAATGTTTAACAAATTAAATTTGCATAAGTTTAAATAGTGAAAACCAATACACAAAGACAATGAACTTAATGCGTTAAGCGCATTTAGAGTTCAAGCAACTTGAAAATATAACTTGTATCTCATGGGTGTATGCCATTGTTTCATGTGCTACTTAAATCACCCACACTCACTCAGCTTCCGTGTTAATAGTTCAACATTTTTTTTTTATTTTAGTTTAGTTTACGCTTAGTATATACAAATATGTATCTTGAAAGTAGCTCAAATGTAACTTATACTCGTACAAGTTTACAGCTTCTACACATGAGATAAATAAAATAAAACACAACGCGCTTATCACACACTTCATTAATTTTTGTTTTTTCTGGCCATATATTTTTTCTGTTTAGAAAATTTTACGCTATTGCATGTGAAACTGCAGTTGTAAATAATTGTGCAGTTACTGCATCTGCTAGATAAAAAACACGCGCAAGTATCTGTAAGATACATTAAAACAAATGCAGTGCACGTCTCGAATCGAGTTTCACTTTTTTGCCATGCGCAGGCCTTCAACTTACGATTTTGAAAATGAAATTTCAAGCCTTCAAATTGTGCGTAGATGCGTTGAGCCGTTCTAGTAAAACATATACATATGTATGTATCTAACAGATACAAATGCTTGAAGCTCGTTTATTGCTGTAGCTAACAAAATTTATGAAGCGTGTAATAGAAGTCTATGTCGGCGTTACATTGCACAATTCTTAGAAGTCTTTTTAATTAGCGAACCTTGATCTTTTTGCATAATTTCATAATAATTTTCATTGCTGAATATTGAATTTGAAACTAGTTTAAGTGCTTTGGCATATTTTAATAGCATTTTTAATTGAAGTATCTGTTTGATTCGTAGCTATATATAATTTATTGAATTACCTAATAGTATGAAATAGCAAACAAAAAATTTCATTGATTATTTGCAAATCAAATATTTAGCTACATAAATAAAATAAATACAATTCACGCTGACCAAACCCAGTGGCAGAGATAGCAAAAGGTGTATTTAAATTTCAAGCTGCTAAATAAAAACTTAAACATTAGCTGAAAATATTATGTGAGCCGTAAGCGATACTTCTGCATGTTGAGCAAATTATGTCGAAAAAAAATCTTTTGCAAGTTGGTGAGAAAGAAGCTTCAATGACTGACTGACTGACTGTGTGACTGACTGTGTGACTGACTGTGTGACTGTGCGACTGTATAACAGTTGCATTAATGTATCTGATGATGTCTCTAGTCTGGCGTAGCTGTATCTGCTGATTTCTGACATCCATTGCTATTCCACAGTTGCAGCCCTTTTATCTATTGTCTTTGTATAATTTGCTGATGACTCTTAATTATTTTGAAATTGCTTCATTGAGCAATCATTTTGTAGCACAACAATTACAAGCGCAGACTTTGTTTGTTCGGTTTTATCTTTATTTGCATTTCAATTAATAAAATTTGCATTTTTACAAATATTTTCGATACGTATTTGATTTGTTTTCCTTAATAGACACCTTTCGGGCATAATTAATGACAATAGCTGGGAAATTTGATTGTATTGATTTGTTTAAATTGTTTTATTTTATATATTTTTTTTTTTTTTGTCACAGCTCGTTGACAAAAATTTTTGTTTGCATATGAAATTTTATGCAAATTCAATTGTTTTAGTTTAGTTTTACTAGTTGCTTTAATTGGATATTGTTGTAGTTTATTTTAGTTTGAAACTATGAAATGACTTAAACTTGTTCAGTCGAAAATATTAGATTGTGTAGAAACGATAAAATAAATTAGTTTATTTTTTTCTCTTATTTTTGGGAAAAACCTTTCAAATTTAATTGAAATCAATGACAATTTAAAGTTTTCGCTATGAGTTTTATAGTTTACTTATTAAGATTTAAAACAATCGAGCACACAAATTAACAAATTGAAGTTATAAATACATTTTCAGGGTATTCACGTCTATTCGTATATGTGCATAACACAGACAAATAAAATTTATGCAGTTTATAATAATTTATATATATTTATATTTTCAATATTTAAATCAATCTTTTACTTAAATACATGGAATACTATAGTTACTCTGCTTGTGTTCCGTGAGAATCCCTTTCTTTAAAAATTAGCTGTTCAAAAACTTCCAAAAATTTGGTTGACTGCCATATGGTCTAGATCCCTGCTCGGGCGCCAATTAATTGCAACTATATGTTAAATGTAATTAAAATGATTTATTTTGTAGCGTTATGAGTTTCTTGTTTGAGTGCTTAAAAATATGTTGGACTCTATTAGAGCTTACTCTTTTAACTCTCGCTTAACAGATAAATAGACCATATTTAATTTCAGTCGCACTAATCGGTAGATTGTGCAATTTGTCTAAAGATAGCGAATGAAGATTTGCAAGTTTCGGGTGATAGCTTATATAAATGATGCACTGAATGAGCGCTTTATATTAGCAAATATCAATCAAACAAATGTTCAAACAGCTGTGCTGACGGCATTCACGATATTCACAAAGTATCTTCTACATGTTTTCACTCTCTCTCTAAATTTCCTTCTTTCTTTCTCTCCCAGTCACTGAAACGCGCCATAACCAACCAAGTTGAGCTTGCTGCTGTCTGCAATGGTCTGAACATTCATATTTAAGCGTTACATCAAGTATTCCACATACGCGACATATATTGGCATCAGATAGGCAGGCCAATCTTTTAGCTGAGATTGCAGTACTCAATGAGATATTCTGAAAGTATTTTGCTATTTATTAGGCAAGAACAGTAGTTTTGACGTACCCATTGCTGAGAAAAGAAACATATCTTTGGTCTTTGGTATGTAAATTTGGTCTATACGCAATTTCCAATACTTTCCGCTTTTTATGTTCTTTGGTTAAATTACAAAAGTTTCTGGATCGTTAAAGTTTCTGGATCCATAAAGTTTATGGAAAATGGCACTTAAGCTCTCTGTTAAACTATTTATCTGCCAATGCAACAGTAAGATTTCTTCCCATCTGTCTTTCTATCCATGCCATGTCTGCCACTCTCTGTATAGTCCCTCTGTATAATCTTTTCTTATAGATAAAGTTTTCACCATCTTATTTCTGAGATCTTTCTATGCGACGTTGATCTTTTAATGCCATATTTTGAAAGATACTTTAAACTCAAATACAGTTTTTTATTAGCTTAATTTCATTTAAGTACTTTATAAGCATTTCTATATGATTTCTTTTCAAAAAATTATATAAATCTTGCGCATAAATCTTGTGAATAAATAAGTCATAAAAATTCCAAATGCAAAGTTTTAAGAAGTAAAATATGCTGCTAATGGATCCAGTTCTGTATGTAAATGCTAACTCGATATATATATAGAACAACTTGACTCAGTGGACAGCTGCATTTGAACGCAATAGTAAAGACGAAGGTGAACCGCTGATATTTAAGACAGCACAGTAAACTTGTGCCATATAGAGTCATATAGTATAGTTAAGATAATAATACGAGTATGCTTTGGAGTCAATGGAAAATATGTTGCTGCCGGTCTTCTAACTTGCACAAACAAAACGACAAACAGCGTGTGAAAATACTGAAGTAAATGCCACACAACAAACTGTAAGATGTGGTACGACAATTTATGTGCCACATATTTACAATGTTCAATTAAGCGGCAGCGATAAAAACTGGTTACCGGTGTAATCAGCGCATCGGAAGCGGTTTCCAATCAAGTTTGCGGAAGATATTTTTGCATGCCATTAAACGATAGTGTTATATGTTTATTATATAAGATTTGAAACAAGTTTTGCAGACATTGAAAACAATATTTAATATGTGACTTTGAAATTTCTTTTCTTTATTGCAGTTTTTCGCTGTGTTACTACAGTAATTATAAAGAAATATGCTCGAACGCAGTCAGACAACACCACGCAGACGCAAAGGACCCAAACAACCACTACCAGCTCGTAACAATGACTATGATCTGCAACCATTTGAGCGTATAATCGCAACCGAATCACCATATTATACCATAGATAATACCGAAGATATTTATGGTACTACACTATTGCCCTCACAGCGTTGTTATGTAGACCCCTGGGATCTGGAGAATTATGATTATGTACGCAAGAAGGTTGCTGATGTAACCATGATTCAGCCACAAAATGATTATTATGAAACTTCATTAACACCAAGTCCTGTAGAGTTAATAGAGGAAGCCGGTTATGGTTATGGTAGCTATATGCCACAAAAGCAGCAGCAAGATTTAAGAGGCATGAGTGCAACAATGCCGCGTACAACGCATATACGACGTACTTCACGTTTTCAATGTCAATTGGAATGCTGTGCAGCACAATTGCCACATGCTACAAGTGGCAACAACAACAACAACAACCAGAACAGGAGCAGCAGCAACAGTATGCCACGTTCCAATCGCAGTCGTAGTCGTAGTCGACGCTATCTGGAGCAGGATGCTTATGCAGCACGTTCTGAACTATATGGCATGGCAGCAACAAATCGTTATGATGATTATATTTCACATATGACAAGACAATTGCAGCTAGATGATGATGTTGAAGACACAGAGCTCTATCTACCGCTGCAGCAGCAACAACATCAACAACAACATCAACAACATCAACAACATCAACAACATCAACAGCAGCAGCAACCGCTCTACAATGGTTTTGGTACTCGAAATTGTATTTAAAACTAATATTCTTATACTCAACTTCTAACTTATACACTTTTCGTTCTCCCCTCTCTCTCTCTCTCTCTCTACAGGTTTTTCCAGCGCTTCCTCCACTGAGCAACAACACTCCTCCATTGGCAGTGATGATCCATATAATTCTACTGCAACACTACAGCGTCGCAAACCATCCAGTAATATACAATATAGCGGCTATAGCACGGCACCGTTGCCTACACGTCGTAAAACCAGCAATTTACATGCCTCGAATTCCACGCCTTCCAACTCGAATACATCCTCTCCAAAACCTGCGCCACATATTGACTTTCCTGCACCGCCACCGCTCTCGCCGGCACCGTATGATTATTGCAATCCCTATTCTACATTGCCCTATTGTAGCATACCGGATTGCTATGAATGCCAGGAGCATGCCACATCACTGATCTATGCCGCGCCTGCCTCGCTCTATGCAACACGTAAGTCGCAAACTTTGGAGCGTAATCGCGCCGGTCCCAGATCCGTGCGTGAGCGTGATAGCGCTTCGCCCATTTCTGGTAATACAATATATGCAGATTCATCGCTCTACGCTGGAATTTATGCCAATAAATTTGCCTTGAGCAAAAAGGGTCTGCTACAAATTGATTATTCATGCAGTTGGAATGATCTGGATCGTGTTATGGGACGTAATTATTGACAAAAATAAAAAAAATGGGGTACTTGCACTTGTTATATTAAATGTGTGTAATTTTTAGTTTTTTTTTTTTTTTTTTTATTTGAGCCTAAGTCTGTCACAATGAAGTTATTATGGAAGTATACATATATTTACATAAATGTATTTTGAAGAACACAAGAACTCTCTTTATAAAGAAGTCACATACACGTATATAAAAGTACTTCTAAACACATGAGCAACCAAATGATGTTGAATAGTTTTAGTTTTGATTTTGTCTTACTTTGTAGTAGCTTGTGCAAATATCGTTGATGTTAATGCAATAAAAATATATTTTATACTTAGTTGCAGAAGTTTTTTTTATTATTTAAAGATGTATGTCCTATATGCATTTTAGCTGGCTCAAGGTTAATTTTACATTAAGAAATACAAACAATGCAAAAACAGAATAGAATAGTAAGGTAAAGAACAAAAAAAAAAAAAAATTTAAGAAGTTAAGAAGTTAAACAGGCGCGATATAACGGGTAGCTTAGATCTTTTTATAACGGAAGTAACTTGTTTCACGCGGAAATTAAGTTTAGTAAAAAAAATTGTCATGCGTTCGTAAATCAACTATTGGTCATGCATTTAAGTGCGCGCGTATTAAGTCTAAGCTAAGCATTTTAAAGCTGCAAACGAAAAAAAGAGGTGCGTTTAACCTTTACCTTGATGTAAAAATTCTTTGGCTGTTGCGGCAGGTATTACTAAAAAGATAAAACTTAAAATAAATACATATGTCGAAGCAGTGCCATCTACTGTCCGTTGGAGGGTGCAAACACCACTGTTGTCGCCATCTACTAATTAAATTTGTATACCCTGCGCTGGACGGCCACGGTTATGCTTAGTTTGTGAAGACAAGATAAACTACATACGCATACTATTGATCAGTGTCAAAAGTTGAGCGAGATCTCGGAGACTATGAAAGAGAGAATCTATATTTTATAGATTCGCCTGATACAAACTCAACTGGTTGTTTATTTTTTTCGTTCAACCATATACGATGAAGTTGTGTAGAATGTTCTAGGCTTGAGATGGCCCTTTTCCAAACGCTGGAAAAATAGAAAAATTACGATTCTTTCGACATTTTGGGCCAAAAGACCCCTAAGAGCAGATATTTTAGATTTAGTATATTTGCAACAGTTGAAGTCTGGAAAATTTAAAAAAAAAAAATCTTCTCAAAGATGGGTATGAAACCATTGTGGTAACTTGCAAAACTAATTTGTTTTATTAGACTAGAAATATGCTAAAAAAAATATTAATTAAAATATAACAAATTTTATAGCTATATACAGAGCTCGCAAAATATGCTCAACCAAATTTTTCTATGCTGTCTACTCATCGAAAAGACATAACAAAATGAAGCAGACTCGCTCACTGTCTCAACAGAACACTTCATTTTTATTCTTCCATGTCTTCTGTTTCATGCTACTCGATGCTGTTTTACGATAATAGCTTCATGGGGACACTTTCGTTCGTTTCTCAGCAACTGAGCAAAAACGAGCCAAGGTGGAGTGTCGTCTTTGTTGTTGTTGCGTTAGGTTGTTGTTGTTGCTTTAATCGCAAGGAAAGCGTATAAGAGGGAGGGAGATAGAGAGAGGATGCTAAATTGTGTGCATATGTTAATATTTAAGTAACACACATACATGCGCTAAAGACACTTTCGGCCAAGTTTGCGCAGCAAAGTGTCTTTTGTGAACAAACGCATAAAGTGAGCGACAAAAAAATCTCGTTTCTTGAACAAAGACCATTTGAAAAAGAAACATGGTTGAAATGTCTCTTCGCTTTTATTTTAAATCGAGTCCGCACGCAACTGTGTTTTTTTTTTTTTCTGACTGCCTGTAAAAAAAGACCACTTCTTGCGAGCTCTGGTTATACATTGACTGATATTAATTGTACTTATCTGGCCAATTTAATAGTATACTTTTAAGTGATTGGCACATTTATAAAGTAAGCAAATTGACCAGACTGGAAGTCCAAAGTCAATCATTCCACATAAATTGAAGTTGGAGACGGTAATGAAAATGTAATTAAATGAGTTTTTTCAATAAAACTCGCGCCCAAATTGATATTTCACTTTAGGTGAAGTAACTGAAAAAGAAAATAAAAATGAGTTTAAACGGAAAATTTATTACTCAATAGAATCGACGTGCAATTACTTGACCTGTTGAACAATTTCCAATTTAAGATAAAACTAGCTGCACAGAAATGTTCTTCAGGTGGCTCTCCAATAGTACTCGTACAGCTTAATACAAGTTATGTCAAGGACAAATTGTTGAAACTTACTGTAAGTTATGCAGCTACAGGAAACACAAGAAATATGAAAAAACGCCAATTAGAATAAATAGTATTTGAGAAACTTTCGAAAGCCTTAAAGTGTTGCCAAGGTGCTGAAAGATGGCATATCAAATAACATATGTACCTATCGAGATAATAACAAATATAATTGGACGCGTTTACCATTGAACAAGAAATTGAAAGAGTGTCAACATCTTTCAATTTGTTAGTTCGAAAGTTATTGATTGCTATTCGCTTGGGAATGGCCAAAAATTGTTATTTTGCAACGGATCAAGCAGCTTAGAAACGTCCGTTGGGACATGTATTCCCTGGGTAGACTCTGAATATCCATTATGAGGTGTGCAAATGGTGTGAAGACCACTTAATTAGTGATAGGAGTTCATAACTTAAATTTTTCTAAACTTTCGAAATTATTGGGTTGTTTTAAGACTCGTACATAGACAGCTGTTTGAAATTCTTATAGCATGTAATACTTACTTAATTCATTTTTTAGCACTAAACTTCTACATACGACAAGAATTTTAAAGTGTACTATTTCAAAGGAGCACACCTCTAAAGAGTAGTTTACAAAAATTACACATACATTAAATTGCCTTAAACACTTCAGTTAATTGCAGTTTGCTATTAACTCTAAATGACAACTGACGTCACAATTAATTAATACAAAATGTTATCGCATTGGGTGCAATACGCATAAATTAATGCCTTCTTCCATTAATTCAGTTATTAAATAGTACAACATTAACTCGTATGCCATTTGTTAAAACTCCATGGACAGCCTTCATTCGCTTAGTAGGCTTACGTCAGTCAATTAGTTGCCGAAAATGTAATGAAAAGACTTTCTTTGAATCCTCTGGAGTGCTTTTTGTTTGTAGCCTTTCGTCACTTTTGTGAAAAATTGCATGAGGTCATAGGAGTATAATTATTTGACATATTTCGCTTGTGTTTCCTTGGAGTTTTTGTATTTTTTTTAGATAGCTTTTACACTAATATGCTGTAATTAAATAATACGCACTGAAGTGTAATTATTTAATTAATTTTGGTTAAGTATGCGCAGTTTTGTGCTTTATATATTATGCATAACATATATACATATTTCAATACTGGAGTTGAAAGATTCATAACTTTCAATCTAATATGTAAAGGGCTTTTCAATACGGACAAAACAATTTTGTATTTAAATAAAAAACTGAATAATTGAGCTATTGCGCTGAAATTTATTCCATAACTTTTTTATATTATCACCGCGAGCACCTCTTTGAAGAAGATTTTGCACCACTCGTTCATACATATCCGCCGGAACGTTGGAAATTTCGCATTCGATATTGTTCCTGACCTCCTCTAATGTTGTTGGTTTGTTGGCATAAACTAAAGACTTAATGCAGCACCTTAAATAGAAATCCAATGGTGTTACATCGCATAAGCGAGGTGCCCATTCGACCAAAGCATTTCTCGAGATTTCATGGTTACCTAACTTTCCCTTCAATAGTTCAATTGTGGCTGTGTGTCATGTGGCAGGATTTTCTATGAACCACATACCACTGATGTCAAGTCCATTTAATTCTGGTTAAAAATAATCTTCCAACACATGGCACAATAGCCAACTTCATTCACTTTAACATGGCGAATATTTTCATCGATGAAAAAAATATGATACAATCATAGTTCCGGCATGAAATCCACACCACACAGTCATTTTCTGTGGATGCAATGAAGTCTATTGAAGCACGTATGGGTTTGTGGATGTTAAATAACGCATATTTTGCTTATTGGAAAAACTATTAAGCAAATTTTGAGCATCATCGCTGAAGATGGTTTTTCATTGAAATTTAAGATTTTCTTCAAAGTTTTTCAGAGTTCAATCGGAAAAGCCTTTTCAAATGATGAAAAGGCTTCAGTTCTTGCATTATTTTTAACTTGACGGGTAGTAGGTCAAGATCTTTGTGCAAAATTCGCTACAATGTGGTTATGGAGGTTCATGTGTATGGCGCGGAATTGACAGATTTGAACTCATTGGCAGGAAAAACATCCAAAAGTTAATTTGTTGACTCGAATTCATGCTGGTGTCTGGTGGGCCAATTAATGCGACCGAAAATTGTAGTAAGCGACTCCAACTCCGACACAGAATTTCTACAGAAATGTTTAACAATTTCCAAAATTAGCTCGTTCATGAACTTATTTCTTTTAAAACTAATATCTACTAGCAAAGCTATGCCATTTCTACTAACAAATGCATAAAGCCAAAAAAAAAAATGTACTACATCGCCTAAAATTATGCTACATATTCCAAAAAATTTATATTAACAACGAAAGGCGTTACCAAAATTCTGCAAACTATTTTCGAAATAACACACATACACAGCCATGAACACACTTCAAAACTATTTCTTATAATTCAATTTGCTATTAAATTATTTTAAAATAATTTTCGCAACCACGCACACATTTTCAAGCCACCTAAAAGTATGCTAAGCGCTGTTATTTTACACTTTTTGTAGCTTGTTAGTTTAGATAGGTTAGTTTAGGTTAGGTTAGCTGCACGTAGGAGCTATATGGCCTGCCTGACTATCGTAATTTATGCTTAATAAGACAGCCACTTTGCATAAACCATAAATCCCAAAGGTGTAGTTGGCAACGCGACGTCCATAAATAAGACAGCAAAGTACACTAGGGTGCAAAAGAACTACACACATACCTAGTATATACGCATTAGAATGCAACGCTGTGCTTTTTTGTATACCTTTCGCACATAGTTTGAAATGGTATTATCAGTTTGTGTGAACGTTTGTAACGCATTAGAGGAGGAAGCGTAGACCCCTAAAAGTATATATATATTCTCGATAAGCTCGACGAGATGAGTCGATCTAGCTATGTCCGTCCGTTTTAATTTTTAAGATAACGAGTTGTAAATCGTCATCTAGAGTTCAATGCAGACAATATCAAAATTTGATATAGTGGCTTTCTATGGAAGAACGCTTCACATAAATATCACGGGAAGTGTCCTCCTACCTATCTATTCGTCTGACTGTCTGTCTGTCTGTCTAAGCTAGCGCTACAATACACTTTAAACTTAATAGCACTTATAATTCACAAATAGTTTTTACATATTCTTTGTTATTTTTAAAATCCAAGCATCATTTCAAAAATTTAAAATATGAAGTAAAACACCAGCAAAAGTGTGAAGAGTATTAAAGCTTCGGTTTTAGCGATTTATCATGTTTTTGTTGTTGTTATTTTTGTAAACCACAAGGAGCAGCGCGAAGTAGTTGGTACGAGTACTATGTAGTTAGTTTAGAATATCACAGTGTGCTGTTGCAACTACTAAAATGGCTTGCCTTGAATTTTAATGCAAGTCGCTTGGTATATTTGTCAAAGGACGAACACGAGTACACACACACAAATACACACACACACACACAAGCACATGTACACTCGCTCTGCGCCTAAATATAGGCTAGCAAAAAAATATGTTTCTAATTTCTAGCAAAGGTCACACCGTGCTCAATGCTGACTGAGCTGGTCACTTTTGGCTTTTTACTTGGATTTTTCTTCGGGTTTTTTCATGATTTCTTTTTTTTTTTTTATCTTTGCTGTTGCCACTTTTGCACTCTGATTACTAGTTTCTTAAAACACACATTCATGTTCTACTTAAGTTTTATTTTTCATTTTTTATTTGAAAGCAAAGTTTTCTAAATTGAAAAGTTCTTACTGAGCTGTTTCTGGTTTTTTACTTTTCTACAACTTTTTTAATTTTGGCTGCCAGAACTAATGGATTTCTATGACTACTTATTTTGGTGTTTGTTAGTTTGAGGGTTTTTTTTAACAAGAAAAAAATTTTGTGGAACAAAATTAAAAGTATGATTCTAATTTTTCTTTCTCTTCAGCCAATAACAATACTTAGTTAAGCAACTATAAACGAGTAGATATAGTAGGTATAATTATGCAACTAGCGCAGCCACTACGTCTGCAAAGCTATACACATAAAGTTAGAATACTATTGCTCTGAGTGGTAGTGAGGGTTGTCCAACACAAAAAGCACCGGCGGTCTCGTTAGTACGAAAACTCATATTATAGTGCTCATTTTTCTGAAATAGATCGAAAAAAAATTGCGCCAAGTACGAGGTTCGCGTAGTCAGAAGTTTCCTTCTCGAGTAAGGAAAAACAACAACTGAATTTTTTTTCACATATTAAAACTGTTATGAACTGAAGTAACGTGTTTGAGTGGTGTCGTGAGTTTAATCAAAGAAGAACGATTGTTCACACCGATCAGATTAGTGAAAGGCCTTCAAATTTGACTGATGAGTTGATGCAACAAATTGAGAAAACTATTCGTGAAGACCAACGGTTGACAGTGGATGAAACTTCTGCGATGTTTCCACAACTCTCCAGATTGGTTTTATACGAATTAATTTCAGAAGCAATGACAATATTGATGAAGGGAGTGTGCTTGTTGCAACACTACGCTCGCCTGCAAACGTCCAATACCACCAAAACGCTTTTCATCTCATTTGGTTGTAACATTGTGAACCACAACGCATATTCCCCAGATTTGGCGAATGGGGAATATGCATCTTCCGTTGTAATATTGTAAAAGGATTTACATTCTTTATTTTGTAGAAACCATCAAAAAAGTTACATTACAACTAAAAGAGTTTTAATGCGCTGTTGCACAAATAAATTGATATCCAATTGATATAAAATCGCTGCTGTCCTTTGTGATATAGTATGTAGGTAATTTCATATAAATAAGACTTCATTGTATACGCTCGCAAGTGCACCTAGTAAACTTTCTAATGACCATTTTGAAAATATCTAAAGGCATGCAAAAAATGCTGCAACTCAATTTAAGCATTGCTTCTTTTTCGTATTACTCCAACGAGCACAAATACAACAGCTTCTAGCGCTTCAAATGGATTAGTTGCAATCGACGACGCTCACTTGGCCTGTGAAATTAACTTATTCATTAGCAAATGGCAACCTAGGGAATAATTTATATATATCTATAAACAACAATAGCAACGCAGTACAGCAACAGCGACGCAGCTACTACCAGCAAAATGCTTCAAGTATCTAGATACATTCACGTAAACAAACAAACACATTCCGCGGCTATTACTTCATGCGTTGTTGTTGTTGTTGTACTAACTTGTAACATTTTCCAGCATTTTAATTAAAAAAAAAAAATAGGAAAAAATAGAAAAACAGAAAACATTTTATTGAAATTTTCCAGCTGAGTTCGAAGGTGCAGCCTTGTGCATTTGCAAATGAAAGCGTTTTGAAGCGCGTCCTCGTATAGGTACACGTACATCGAGTAGGCAAAGGCAGTGAATTTGTGTAATGGGCGTGTTTCTATTTATGCGAGTTGGGCGTGTAGTGTGCAGCAAAGTCCTGACTCTATTTACGCAACAAAGTTGACATTATTATCAAAGATTTGCACTCCCAGTCTCTCTGACTATTTACTAGAATTATTTTGGCTGCGAGTCATTTTTACGTTTGCGTAATCGCAATGAGAAATTTGACAAATTTTGCTTGTTAGTAAACAAATTTTTGAACAATTTTGTGTACGCTTTAAACACATATATTGTGTGGAACATGGAAGTGACAACATAAAATACTCGATTAAGTATAAAACTACAGAAACAAGAGTGATTACATACAGTTTTTCACTCATGATCGGTACATATTGCCATCGTAAACCATACAAACCTAGATTTCAGAAACTGAGTAGAATAACCATAAGCTAGAGTCACCGAAAACTAAATCTATCTATTGCTCTCGTAACAATTGTATGAACTGAAGTCAATATAAACTGCGGTCACCACAAAATTTATTGAATTGACTTTTAACTAATACCATAATTAACTAAAGGCACCATACATGCATAAGCTGGTGTCACCATTAAATTTTATGTGCAACGATTGTAATCTCATCGTTGTTTGTCCTGACTTCAAGAAAGAAGACACAGCTGTCAGCGCCAACTACCGTGGAATACGTCTACTTTCCAGTGACCAAATTTTCAAAGCGTCGTCTGAGTAGGATATAACCTCTCCGTACTCTTTAATACCAAGAGAGGTTACAGGCAGACTGATGATTTATCGTGCGCTTTTTTTCAATCTCGTGATGAAGTACATTCTACGTCAAATGCCCATACGTAGAACGGTCGAGCACAATCATCCATAAGGAAGTGTTGCTACTCTCTTACGCTGATGACATTGACATCATCGGCGTTCTCGGAGATTGACAAACAGTCACGGCCTAGCAGTGATCGAGGACAAGACGAAGTACTTGGTGTTCAAAATCGCAGACCATCAATTGGTCTTAGACGGTCTGTGAGTATGGAGAATTTCAACATCAATGTTGTAGAGAATTTAGTCAGCCTGGGACCAGGCAGTCTACCAGGGAACAGACAGCAACAGCGTCAGCCTTCAGATCAGACGAAGGATCACGCTTGCCAACCGCAACATATACAGAGTCTTTGGCAGTGTTCGGGAGAAAGATTCTTCGTAGGATTTGTGGTCCTCTTAGAGTTGACGTCGAGTAGTTGGCGTAAGGACCCGTATGAACCACGAGCTTTATGATGAGATTGACATAGTCCAGTGCATACAATATGCTGTTCCATATATTATGCTAAGCAGCTACTATCTTCAATTATAATTTCTAAAATTTACTATTTTTAGTATTAATTAAAAGCTAAATCCAAGCTCATACTAGTAACACCATATTGCTAATCAATTAAAAACACTGTAAATGCGCAATACATAATTAAAATGTCAGCTAAATAAGTAATGAATGAGTTAGGCATAATACGATGTATTACAAACAAATATATCCCTGATATACATATATAATTAAGCAACAAGAAAGCTCAATCTAAGCACAAACATATTTGCTGAATTGAATTAAGATGTGTTGCTGCTGCATTTAGAAATCCACCAGATTCACCATGAGACAAAGATTGAAATGAAAATAGATGCGAGCAATGTAGAAAGGACGTTATTATGGAGCTCTTGCATATTGAATTGTCATTCGTAGAGTGTTGCATGCAAGGTATTCAGAAGGAATGCCAATATTGTTTTCTGCCTGGGTCTGAGCTTGGGCGCTGCTTTTATAGTATGTTATTCCTTTCATTAATGCAAACAGACAAGACAGGTTAGGACGGGACAGGACAGCACATTGGCATGGCGCTACGTGAGCAAACTAACGAAGCCAACTTGCGAAGGACGTCAAGTAAACAATCCAATCAGCAGCAGCAACAGCAACAGCAGTAGATGAAGATGAAGATGTTTGCCTTAGCACAGCTCTAGTGACGATAGACAGCCCCAAAGGTGATAGATACAATATACTTACTTACAATATATGTATCTATATAAGTAGATAGGTAAGTATTTGGGTAGCGCTGCATAGCGACACATTACTGCATCTTGCTGACGACAGGATTTCTGCACAGCATTCTTAGGCTGAGTATTGTTGTTGTTGTTGTTGTTGTTGTTGTTGTTGTTGTTGTAGGTGTGGGTGTGTGTCTGTGTGAGTGCATATCTGTGCTGCGTGCTTGGCATATTAATAGCTTGCATTGTACTGAAGTAAAGTGCTAGAAGATTTAAGTTTTACAGATATTGCGTCATTTCCAAAAAGGTAACTTTATAGTAATAATATCCTATGAGCTAATACGTTGTAATAAAAGAAACTTCATGTTGCTACAGCTACTGAAATTGGTAACACCTTGTGCTGTGGTCTCGTTCATCACGTCAACCACTTTCTCACTTTATGTTTGAAACCAAGGCGTATTACGCCAAGCTGTTGTTTTTTCCATTCGCTTTCTTTATTTTCAGTTGGCAGAATAAAGGTAAACATATTCTTTATTTCTATCTCTGTACATAATTATATGCATACACAATTGCAACTGCGTCATTCATACATACTAGAGTACAAACCATCAAATTCAATATACATGTTTTTGGAAGATGTCAAAAGGAAAGGGGGGAGATACAGGCGAACAGAGAATAAATAAATAAACAAAAAAAAAATCCTTATATGCTTTTAATAAAAATCCAATCTAATTTTCCTGCACACTCCCTGTCAATTTCAATTTCACTTACGTAGTAAGATCTTTGAAACCATTCACACAGTGTTACGATATATGGCAATACGTTCTCAAAGCGACAGCTATCATTAAATTTGAATTAAATGTATCTACACCTCGAACTCTGTTGTGCTGTATCTTTGGTGACATCAAACTCGTTACCTTTACTTACACAGTATATATACAGAACGAACGTTGCCACTTTGGCATCCCAATAAAGCTTATGGAGCACAAAATTGGATTTGCATATATTATTGACAAAAGAAAAAGAAGAAAAATCGAGTAGAAAATACTTGATGTGTGCTCTTCTTCCAGTCATGTTTAACATTTGCTGTCGTTTCGTTTGATTTCCTGAAGCTGTTTCTGCCTACTGGGTTATAAATAAAACGTTAATGGAAATACTTTAGACTTCGTTTCCACTTATATGTACTACGCCCTCATTACTACACTAATCTGTATACATCAAATTGGATTAGCTTTGAATTGCTGAGTGTGTTTCATGTTTGACTTGTAGGTAATTGCAAAATGAGTATGAAAGTCTATTACGTAAATAAATTATTACTGATTAAATTTGTGCACGCTTTTTGATGAGGTTAATCGAAGCTTTAATGCAATGACTAAACATGACCTTGTAATAAATTTAACCATTTAATTAATTGGATTAAAGTAGATACATAGTTACAATGTTGAAAGCAGCTGTTTAAAATTTCACAAATCAGCTGTTTAACTTATCAGTCAGCTGTAGCTAATGCAGAAGTAGACTGTCGCAAACCGAAGGTGCGAAATTACACCATTGAAATGTTTTCTTTTATTTTATAAACCCGACCAAAAGCCACCAGCATAACTGAAGACAGTAAAGTACATAAAAGTGCAAATATTTGTACAAAATTCACCCATTTTGTGACATAAAAATTGCAAAAATATATTCGTATATGTTTAAAAGAAATAAAATCATAAAAATTGCATACATATACTCTTATTTCAATAAAAAAGAGATGAAACTTACAACGAAAATAAAATTATTTTTTTATCTGCATGTAAACTAAACTGATTTCATTTTTATTCGATGTTCCTTTCAAGCGAATTTGGAGCATTTGCATGCAAATATGTGCAGAGTGCTAAAGGTTTAGTTGACTGCTAGAGATGTGCATCGATGTGAACAACTAAATAGCGTGAGTATGAGATGGTATGCTAGTAGAAACTATTCAAATTGTGTACTCATGTATTGTATATGCACAAGAAGATGGCATGTAGATTATTTGAATATTAGATTATAGCACCGCGGTTCATTGTAGCATAGCTTTACATTATAGCAACTAAATATAATCATTATAGTATCGTTGTAACGTTAATCGTTATAGCATTACAAATTGGTATAGCATCGTTAGGCTACACTGGTCTCGTGAAGATTTGGGCATACGGTCTCAGACATAATGGTGTGCCAAAGTGAGACTTAGTATAAGCACACAGAAGGTTTATCTTAGTGCACTTCTCTAAGAAGTTAAAATTGGTTCCAGTTTACATTCAAAACACTCTTTTTTGGTCGAATTGATGGTCTCTACATCGTTTACTTTGTTGCAATACCGTTCATGATCATTTGAATGGTATTAATTTTTATTAAACTACATCTACATGTGATTCAGTTTTGAAGTGTGCTCTTGCTACTGAATGTTCGGAAAGTGCATTAGATATACATACATACATACATTCTAGCCTCGATCTGCTTTATAGATACTACTACATTGTTAGACCTCATCGCTTTCATGGTGGAGCAATTATAGCATAGATATCTATTATAGCAATATCTTCATGGAAGCAACTATTCAACGTTCATCATTGCTCATCACTAAGCCCAAATTGGGTACAGCTAAAAAGTAAAAATGCTGCCTTAGACGAGTATATATGTCACTGCTTTCCAGTGCACAACCTTCTCTATCCTTCATTTATTTTGCATTTCCATTTCTTTTTGAATTTTTTTGATGTTCAAACATTTTATGCAAAAATATCGAAACGAAAAAATACTTCACGCTTCGCAATTCAAATAAAGCAAAAACGGTTAAAAAATTTATCCAAACAAACAAAAAAAGAAGAAATTGAACGCTTTTTGTTGAAACGACATCGATAAAATCGACGAAATCTCAATTTGTACAGTTTTTTATCCCATTCACACATAGTGTAAAATGGTATTATTAGTTTGTCTGAGAGTTTGTAACGCATTAAACTAGGCATCGTAGGATCCATAAAGTACTACCTTCATCAACTCGACGAGACGAGTCTGTCTGTCCATTTGTCTGTCCATCTGTCCGTCCGTCTGGCTGTCGTTACGCAGTTTTTGGAGACAAGAATTTTAAGATATTCAGTTGAAAGTCGGTGTCAGGACTATGCCACGCCCACTTTTTGGCATAGCAGCCATACCAGCGCCCACTCAATATTAACTTTAAATTTGATATCGTGGCTTTCTATATGCATAACAAAAATATGAAAGCAGCTTTTCCACCCACTTTTAGGAGTAGCCGCCATACAAATCCACTGCTCAATTTTGGGTTTTTTATGAACAAATTTTTTATTATACACAATATGAACTTTAATTTCGATATGGTCGACGAACGCTTCACATATACAAGTATATAAATAGGTATGATCCCCTTTTATGGGGGTATTTCGCCGCTATTTTTGGAAATTACATGAAAACCTTTCTCATCAAAGGCAAAATCAATTTACAATTGAATACGGTGACTTCTTATGGACTTACACTTCACATAATTATTAAGGGGCATCTTCCGCCCAGTTTTAGGAGTAACACCCAAAAAACTATCTACGCACGTTAAGCTTGTTAGGGGTATTACAATTATTTTTATATACCGGCTTTATACACAACATAAAACTGCGTGTGAACGCTATTAAAGCTTCGGTTCGACCGAAGTTAACGTTTTTTCTTGACTTTATTTCTTGTTTGTTTGCTTTGTTCGTACAATTGAGTTGCTTTGTATGTGTGCAACTGAAATCTTGATCGAAATTTCAGTTCTGCAACTGAAGTATTACACCTGTACCCTTTCCAAGGCATTCAACATATATTTTTTGTCACATTTTTTTTTTTTTTTTTGGAATGGCGAACGCGTTCTAGTTACAATAACAACATCTCACCTTTCATTGAAGGCGTTGCACAAAATTTCACTCCAGCAACAAATTTCCGTAGCCAAATTTTAACTAAGCTGCTTTTTCTGTGTAAAGAGTATAAGTGTAAATGTTAGCTGAGAAGTATATGCAAAGTTTTAATGCACTATACAGTCTACTTTTTGTTTGTTTTTATAACAATTTTGCATTAGTTTTAAGTAAACTTATTTTGTTCAATTAGCTTATAGATGTATTCTACACTATTCTCTTGTTTTCACGCAGAAAATCATATCTGATGTGTGAGTTTATGCTCTGTCCCTCTGTAATTCATTCAAATCTATTACTGATGACTGCGTCTGCTCTGCTGAATAAAATTTGCTCGCACACTCACACTGAATGATATTCTATTACTCTCGAACTCACTTAAAACCATTGCTGATGTGTGAGTGTGCTGAATTTGCTTTTTGTGTGCAAGTTTTACTAACAAACTGACATAACACATTTAGAAGCCATCTCTGTAGCGCATAGAACTAAGCGAAAAATGGCGGCTTTACAACGCACAAACATTTGAAATGTCACCATAGGATTTTCTCGTATTCTACATGTTCAAATATTTGTTCAATCCATTTCAATTTCTATATATACCTACAAAATTCTTTTCTTTATCGGATTTACACAGTTAAATCGGTTTTCTTTTAAAGGTTGTTTAAATATTTCACGCTTAAATTGCGTGCATTTATCGAAATGTTTCATCAAATGGATTCTTATACGAGTATACTACATGCATATAATGTGCAAGGTTTAATGGATTTCTGGTGCAGTGAAGCATATTCAGTATGAATAATCGCAGAATATGCAGTGAATGCAGTGAATTTTGAAATAGTAAAATATTATAAAATTTGCACTAAGAAGCTATAAAAAAGTAAAAAAGCGACAACTCTGAAAAGCTTAATTTGAGGTTTGAAGCGCAAAAACATAGAATAAATGTTTGCTGTAAATTGTTAAATAACAAAATATTCATTTTTGCATTATGGAGCTATACAAAAGTACAAAGTGACAACCCTGAATAACTTAATATGAGGTTTGAAGCATGAAAACATAGAATAAATGTTTGCTGTAAATTGTTAAATAGCAAAATAACAAACGTTTCATTTAGAAGCCATAAAAATAGTAGTAAACGACAACCCTAAAATGCTTAATATGATGTTTGAAGCACTCAAAGTTTCATTAATGTTCAGTAATTTTAGCTAAATCTCACAAATTGCATCTATTCTATTTGAATTTTAAACATACATTGCTTCCAAAAACTTGTCTCACTCGCACTCAATGCTTTTCAATGCAATTAATTTATTAGTACGTCCATTTATATTTTTTTACATAAAAGGATGACATATAGCTTCACACTCATCTAAAGATTTAAAAATAAGATTACGATAGAACCATGTAACGCTAGAACATGTCAATATAAGTCTACACTGTTTTTTCTCACTATCAAAAACGATGGCCGATTCCTGATGTGCACATATACTCTTTAACAAAAATCCACCTTTGAAACATATTTCATCAGTTGCTAAAATCAGATTTTGAACACAATTTGTTATTATAGTTCATCATTAGTTGTTCATTTTCGGGTTTGTAGGTACTATATTATTAAACACTTACATTTCCATACTGCAAATACTGAGAATATTAGAAGCATAAAAACAACAGCACTTAGTTTGGGGAACATTTTATATAAATTGAAGTCCAATTTCAAGCTTTTTCCTTAACTTAATTAATATACTCGAAATTTTAATAACCGTTTATAATCATTTATCCATAGAAAATTTGTTTTTAATTTATATATGAGTAAAAATAAAATAATATACTTACTTAACAACGTCATGTCGAAATGACTTATTATGACTAATCGTTTCGTATAGACTCTTGGATTTATTTACCCAAAATCAGTATAGAGTTCTTGAGAAAAGTAGAGTCAGTAGAGATTAACATATATGCGTGTGTAACCAGCAGATTCAGGTAGATTCACTATTTTAATTATATCTGGATCTTTAGATTCGTTTGCAACAGAAAATCCTCAAAAAAATGTCCAACCAAATGTCCCCCCTTTTCATTCGTTTGCACCTTTAGAATTCTTAGCTCAGCCTTAATACGCGCGAGCACATGAAAGCCTGGATATGCTATAGTTGATTTACGAACGCATGACCAATTCTTTGTTTCCGTCCGAAAACATTACTTTCGTTATAAAAAGATCTGAGTTACTCGCCATACTATAGAAGTTTTACAAAAAAAAAAAAAAAGACTTCCCTAGTTGCCAATATCCAATGCACTTCACGACCCTTATGAAATTTTAATTATAGATACTATATTGGGACCATGCATTTAGTTACTTAGTTGAGCATATGATACGCATACTTAAGCGAATTTAAATATCTTATTGCGATGCTTTCATTAGCATACTAAGTGAAGAATTCTAATGAATTGAATTAATTGCTGTTTGTTTGTAGCTAATTAAAACAGAAAACAGAAATTCAATTATGACTGTTTAATGTGTACAACGGCAAGCGACTGTCTGCATCATCTAACCAACAATCTAACCATGGTCCTTACTGTGAGAGGACACACCTCGATTGAGTGAATAATTACAGCCGGACATGATGACGTTCAGAAGACTATTTATTGCAATGCAGACGCTGTACGACTAGCGATTTTTAATAACGATGACGCAGTTGGCAGTTGATGTTGACAGGACAGTTTGCTTTGACCTTAAGCAACATATTGTAATATTTATAAGGATACGGCAACTCCTTCGCATCACAACACGCTGTTTTGCTGCCATCAACGACATTTCTAAAACGCTATGAAGTAATTATTGCGCCGCTACTCTGATGTCCTTCGACGTGCGTACATTTCTTTCAGAACTTGTTGCACTTGAAGAAGCACGCCTTTAAGCATGTTTCTTGACCGTCACTAATAAATCAGCGCAATTATTCTTCTTCAGTTCTAAAATGTTTCTTGCTTTGACAATTGATTTATGGCTGAGGCATCCATACTCCCAAAAAAAAATAAAAAACTAAAAAATAAAAAAATAATGGAGCACTGCAGCAAATAATTTTTACTTAGCCAAGTCAATGCCATTGCTTCCTTTCTATCCTTTGTTAGGCTTTAAAGCGCTTAGGCGTTCGTTATATACAAAACATATGGTGTTTTTTAGAGGTGTAGAACAATTCAAGCCAAACTCGAGAGGAGCACGCTAAAACCTTGAAAATGACTTAACAAGCGACCCTCTGAAGCTCATGGGTATGGGAGAAAAAACAAGGAAATTGGGTTCCATTTGTACTCAAGCCAAAAGACGTCGAACGTCATTTTTTCATTCGCGAACAATTGCTCCAAAGGCAAAATGAGAAGCGGTTTTTCAGCTCGCGCAGTGCTCTACTATGAGCTACTTCAGCCCCACAAAACCATCACTGGGAAATATTAAACCATTGATGTTTTAGCGTTAGTCTATTCATAATAAAATGGCAAACCAAACAGAGCACATATGACAATAGCGTTGCCAGATCTGCAAATTATGCTAGTTTAATCATTATCCGAATATATAACCCAAAAAAAATACCCCTTATGCAGAGTGCACTACCCCGCTCCCGGCTCTTTTATGGCAGTCAAGTGGACGCCATTTTATGTAAAATGTTTTCATGTCCAAGTCCAAGTCGTCTCTTTTGTTCATCGAATATTGCTCGCCTGCAGCGTAATTTAAAATTTTCTAGCGTACTTCTAGGCGCTGTGACAATGCATGTATGCGTGAGTCTTTATCCTTTAACTATATATATATATATATATATATATATATATATATATATATATATATATATATATATATATATATATATATATATATATATATATATATATATATATATATATTATATATATATATATATATATATATATATATATATATATATATATATATATGTGTGTGTGTGTGTGTGTGTGTGTGTGTGCTTGTGCCTCCCGGACTGCCTTTGTTACTCAGCGTCAGCATGTCGACGCATTTTAAGACAGACTGGCAGACAGGCGACGCTTGGCAACGCATTTAATTTTTATATACCCTACTTAGACATAGTGTGTAGTGGCTATTAACAGTTTCTCAGACGATATGTAATGCAGTGAAGTAACTAACAAAAAAAAAAATATTAATTGTTTTTTTTTTAATTTTATGTGTCCCAACTTAGGCGACATTAAATTTGTTCTTTTTTTTTTAAGAAATTATGGGTTGTCCCAACTTAGGCGACAGTAAGTTAAATATTTTTTTTTTTTTATTAATTCATATATATTCTGGAATATTACATTTATAACTTACTTTCACAATGAGTTATTGGTTTGATGGGGTGTCACAATATACTAGACGACAAGAAAAAATCGACGCCAACTCTAAGGGGACCAAAAATCCTACGAAGAATCTTTCTCTGGAACACTCCTAAAGACTCTGTATCCGTTGATGTCAGTGTCCATGCTTCTGCGCCATACAGCAGGACCGGGATTATCAGTGTCTTATAGATTTTTATCTTCGTAGTTCGAGAGAGGGCTCTACTTTTAATTTGCTTGCTGAGCCCAAAGTAGCAGCGATTATCAAGCGTGACTCTTCGTCTGATCTCTCGGCTAACATTGTTGTCGCTGGTAACTACTGTTCCCAGATAGACGAAGTTTTCTACAACATTGAAGTTGAAATTCTCCATACTCACAGACCGTCCAAGACGCGCTGATGGTCTGCGAGTGGACACCAAGTACTTCGTCTTGTCCTCGTTCACCGCTAGGCCCATGAGACGTGACTATTTCTCAATCTCCGAGAACGCCCTGCTTACTCGCCGTTCGTTGATGCCTATGATGTCTATATCATCAGCAAATGCGAGTAGGATGTACTCCATCAGGAGATTAAAAAGGTCGCACGATAAAACTTCAGTCTGCCTGTAACCTCTTTTGGTATTAAAGGGTTCGGAGAGGTTCTTTCCTACTCTGAACCATACATAGCAAGCATATAAAAGATTCGTTCCAACCGCTGCAATTGATATTTTTTTCTTAAATATTCTTGCATTTTTGTTCTATTTTTTTCGCTTAAGTTTTACAAGAAATTTCCATTTTGTTGCTTTTAATTTTGCAGCTTACTCTTAATGCACTGTAGTGTGTCGGTTTAGCCATTTTAGCCTTTTTCTTCGAATTGTTTTTGTGCATTTTGCTGTTTATTTTCATTTTATGGTCGTTTCGAACGCGTGTTTTTACTTAAAAAATGGTTTAATAGTGCGTTAAATTGTAAAGCACTCCATGCGCCCATATTGTAGATACAAGCAAAAAAGTGCATTTTTAAGCATGCTGTTTATGCATAAATAAAATTAAAATAGTCACCAAGCGTGCTGTTTCATTTAACGTACTTAAATTGTATTATAATTATACTCTTCAGACAGAGTGTGAATTTAGAGTTATAATTTAGTCACAATGTTTGTAATGACCATTAAGTTTATATATTGTATTTGTGATCAACATGACAAGATGACTCGATCGTGCCATGTGCGTCTGTCTGGCTTTGCGTTCCACTCCGCCCCATTCCCTCAATCTTTAAAATATTGATCGAACATGTTGGAATTAAAGCAATTATTAATCTTAAAATTATAATTGTTTTTAAATTGGTCAATTACATACAAAAGGTGAATCCAATATTGATATCACTAAACATTAAAGCATTGCTAAAATGCATTCGAAAAGCCAAACAAGGCATTTACCGACTACATGACAAATTTTTCGTATGTTTTCGTTTGACAAAACAAATCAAAGTAAGCAATCTGCACATTTATCAAAAACCAAATGGTTATGGTATATACATACATACAAATGTGCACAGAGATACGGAAAATTTTTGTCTTCATTGTGCCAACTGAAAATAAAAAAACTGAAACGAACAAAAAGATAGCAGCTAGGCTTAATACGTCATGGTTTCAAACATAAAATGAGATAGACATGGACGAATCATTCGTTAATTCGCATTGTAGATTCTTTTGGTTTGATCTATTGGTCGTATCGAACCAAATCACCATAACTTACAACATTTGGTTTGATCTATTGGTCGTATCGAACCAAATCACCATAACTTACAACATGTTTGAAGTTGTTTGGTTCGTTTTCAAAATTTTTTAAGAAACCAAATGAAAATAAAAACTCTTAAATCGAAACATAGTACCTTAAAAAATTTAAAAACAGCAGTAAAACACCAGTGTTGCCAAGCAAGAAATGCAAGTGTGAAGAGTAGAATTAAAACTTCGGTTCCACTGAAGTTAAAATTTTTTCATCTTTTATTTATTTAAGATTTTAAATGATAGAAATCGATTTTAACAAATTTAATTGACGTCTGACACATGAGTAGTAAATATTTATTTGCCAAATTAGCTTCAGTATATTTTCTCCATTCGAAGTTTTTAAGCGAGTCAAGAATTCTTTTATGGTTTTCACAGACTGTACTGTATCTATAATTACTATTTAATTTTTCAATTTAAATATTTTACTATCTGTTAAACTCAATTAACCCATTTCATTTCATTTAGCAACTCTAATAAAGCAAATTAATCAAATTGATATATTATATATGAATAAATAACGTTGTCATACAAATTAATTAACAAGCATGTATCAACAATCTACTATCAATAGTATGTATCTAAGTAATTGTTGTAGTAGTAGTTATACTATACAATATATGCCATAGATACCTGTATGTACACAGCATGTATGTATCTATAATATTGCACAAAATGCATGCCCAGTTGTTTACCTACATACATATATGTATCTCTTGACATCTCTTCATTGCTACTCTTCATGAAAATCCAATTTGCAACAAGCTACTTTTATTATGCTTTCAACCGCATCGGTTAGTATGCCTACCTGTCGACTGTATCTGTATCTGTAGCTGCAGTTGCAAATGTATCTGTATTTTTTATATATAGTTGTAGCATTGCATGTCCGTCTGTCTGACTGTCTGTATGTCTACTTGTCGTTGGCATGTAGTTTATACATGAAATGTATTTGCTTGTTTAGATTTTGTACTTTAAAACTAGTTGCTTTTTTTGTTTTTTGTTTTCTACTTTTTTTTTTTTTGACATCTACAACTTGCTGTGAAATTTTCGTGCGCAGTAGCATCTTCAGCTACAAATTCTGTATCTGTTTGTATATTTTCTTATTTTTATTTTCGCCATTTTGTTCAGTTCCGGTTGAAGCAGTTGAAGTACATATACTCAACATGTACATTTGCTCCGATGTACACTTTTTGTTGATATTTTCAATTTAATTTACTTGAATTCCCTTTTCGTTAGCACATTTTCTTCTTGCATATTCATAGATAGATAGATAAGTTTTCTTACATTTACTCGTACTTATATTGTATTTCAAAGTAGTTTATTTCTTGAATTACTTCACAAAAGTTTAAATTTTATAATGAAATGCAGTTTAAGTAAATTTGGAGAAAGGTCTTTTGTTATATTGTATATTACTTCTGCAGAGTTTCAGCTAAAGTTTTCAATAATAAATTTAGTTTGAAATTTTATTTTAAATGTATTCGATCAGATATTTTATACTACAAATATGTATGGACACCGATCGACTCAATCGACCGCAATCTTGAAACAATTTTGATGTGAAACATCTAATGGCGCGTTAGGATGGAAGTAAAAATGTACTGATGGCAAGTACGAGTAGCGTCGTCCCGTTTTAGGCAGCTTCACGTTTCGTCGGCTCTTTTCGACGAGATGCTTAGCTGAACGCCCGAATCTCTATATTTATGCTGTATGCTAGCCTCTGTACTAGACAACACACTAACTACTTTACGTATGTGTTGGTGTATCAGCGTGGTTTCATTAAAACGCATTGTGCATATCTGCCGCATGCTACAATAATCGCCTCTCAAAACTCCATTGCATAGAAGAACATTATAGGTACATTACATATCCATATACTCGTAAGTGGAAAGTTGTGAAATTTATCTATTGAAAATTTTGTTTTCAGTTTGGAAGAGAAGAAGTTTGTTCTTGGTTTGAGACAAGTTTTTCACTTTTACCTTTAACAAGGTAAGCACTCTTTTCTCAATAAAAATGTTAGCACAGGCCAACAAAATAGCTCATATTTTTGTCATTTCATAACCAAAATCATCTCATTCCACATTTTGTGGTATTAAAATAGTGAAAGAAGGTTTTTTCTTGATATAAGTCCTAAAGTTCTTGAAAACATACCACAGCAAACTTTCATCAATCCGTTATTGACGAACTTTTGACAAAAGATGTGCTTGATTCAAGCACAATGTTCCCGCTTTTTCCACACTGTGTACATCAGTTTATGTAATGTCTGTTATTATTAATTGGATTGAACTTTTGTATGTTGAGCAATTTGGAAAAAAAATTTATCATTTCAAACATGTTCGATACAACAAAATAAATACAAAATGTTTTTGTAAAAAACCTATAACTTCTAATGTCTAAATCGCGATAATTTTTGAACTTGTGGTTACAAAAAGTCTTCATAGGAAAAAAAATTTATCATTTCAAACATGTTCGATACAACAAAATAAATACAAAATGTTTTTGTAAAAAACCTATAACTTCTAATGTCTAAATCGCGGTAATTTTTGAACTTGTGGTTTCAAAAAGTCTTCATAGCAACTTTCGAACTAACATTACAAAGAGTGACGAAATAGGGCAGGGCGAAACGCAAAGCTAGACAGACGAATATGGCTAGACTCGTTGCTTCCTTTAAGTCGTTGCAAGCATTGTGACTAAATTATAATAGATATAGATAGAAGTTAGTACATTTACTAGGCTCTAAGTCTCAAATTTCACTGCGAGCATATGTGGTGTTCCTCTCATAGGCTACGCTGATATCATCCGTTTTCTCTTGCTTTCTTTATAACGCCATAAATTAATATATTTTATAGATTTGCTTACACAAATACAATAAATACATCACTAATTTATAGCACAACTATAAAAAATGACCATCAATTTGAAACACATAAATAGTAGTAACATATCAAAAGGCAAAGACAATCTCTATTGAATTTTATGCGACTTTTTTATGTATTATATTTTCTATCGTATACGTATACGAATATTAAGTTTATCATGACTCAAACTTATTGTTTATTATTAATTTGTGTATCTGTTCTTGTAACATGAAGAAGCGCTTAGAAGAAGTTCTATAATCAAGAACATCATGGAGCGAAACATGCTTGCTGTTATTCTCTGTTGTTTGCTTTGACAGCAAATGACAAACTTTTTGACAAACCAAAACTTTTCCATGCTCTTGAACATTTTGAATGTTGACAATTTAACTTTAGATTTGAGCACAGCGCTGAAAAACAAAGACAAACTCTGAAATTCACTTTAATACCATAAGAAAAAGAGAAACAAAAAAGGAAGAAAAAAAAACACATCAAAGTAAATGTATCTAGTACTCACTCGTTTAGATGTAGTTGACTACTGACTGACTGACTGCGATGCCACGCCCAGCTCTAATTTTTCGTACAGCTCAGCTGTGATATCTTGTTAACAAAGTTTTTTTTCTTTTGCTCAGATGCTTTTTTTTTCTGTTCACAAATCCCAACAGCAGGCTCTGAGGTTTGAGTTCAGTTGAGATTTGTTTGTCATACGCTGTTCTTGTGACCTTGTTAGCGAATATTTTTTTATCCTGGCACTTATTCACAGCTCAACAGATTATTTTTTTTTTGCGTGTTTAGGTAGACTATGAGAGTTTTTACAAAGTTTAGTTTTTATTTTGTTGTTTGTTTAGAAACTTTTCTGTTTTGTTTCTTGTAAATTGGCTAATTGGATTGCTATAGCGAAGTATGTAAAGGGATTTTATTAATTTTGTGGTATATTTTTTTTTTTTTTATGTATTACATACAGGATTTAGGATTCTTTGTTGTAATTGTGTAATGGTAACTTAAGAATTCAATGGTAATATGGCTGTTTGTTCGAGAAGATATAAATTGTATTTAGAAAGTCGCATTATAAAGAGTCGATACAACTATGTATGTCCCTCTGTTCCGTTGTCTATATGAATAGCAACATCTTGAGTCATCACATATTTGCATATTTACTATTCCAAAGTGAGTCTTATTCTATGAAACAAGCAAGTTAACTCTATAAAGTGTAATGGGTAGCATTAAATTTTTGTAAAATAAAAACCTCAACATAGTCCAAGTCCAATTAAATATTTCATAATGGCGGCAAAATGCGGAAAAACTATTAATACCATATTCTAAAGCACATTTCAATACAAAATAAAGCGTTAATAGTTTTAGTAATATGGTGTAATACAACCACTTCTGCTGCACGTAACACAGCTACTTCAAGCAAAAACATAAAAATTCACAACAAAGTTATAATATTTTTTTTCTTACAACTACTTCTGTATACCATTAAACACAGAATGACTCAATGAAATCGATAAAAACCAAAATTTGGTGGCTGAAATCACCCGACAATACATTATAACATAATATATACTAAAGACTAGTGCCTTGTATTAAAGTTTACATTTTGGCAAACACTTTTGATTAACATTTAAAGCGTTCTCTTCAAACAACTGCCATAAAAATTTGTAATATCTGTCAGTTTATTAATATTTTATGAACATGATAAAATACTTAAAAATTAAAATTCCAATTAAATATACTTTAAAATGTACCTGTACAAATTCTGTCATTGCTTTTTGTCATTGTTCGCATGGGAATTCTGCAAATATACGTACAATACAATACATATATACATCAGCGTATAGAAAAAGGTGTCTGTGTTAAGAAGTTTTTCCAAGAAATACAAATTTGTAAAAAAGAAAACGTGCGCAAAAAGTGTCACATACATATACGAGGGTTGTCATGTATATATATATGGAACGCCTTGGCAACCCTAAATGTTCGACATTTTTTTAGCATAAACGTACGTAGAATGTTTTGATGTACGAGCACTTTTTGGGTTATTTATTGTGACGCGATAAACTCATCTCATGAAAAGTTGTTCGTACAATGATTAATTACGATTTTCGTTGTGGATTATCAAGATGGTGCAAAGAAACGTAATGGTTTAAAGTACGTCTATGACCTCGAAATATATGCAATAGAGCAAAATACAAATGAAGCACTTCGAATAGAATGGTCGCCTCATTTTTTTCGGAAAACTGATCACGTCGCAAAATTTTCACTGGCCTTTTTTTTTTTTTTTTTTTATTTTCTTTCTTAATATGATTGCTGTGTGTGTGTGTGTTTATTTTTGGTTTAGCTGCTGTCGTTTCCTGATGTCATACTGAAACCAACATTGCCACTTGCAGATAGTACCAAACACTTTGGATTTTGCCTGCTCCTGTTGCTGTTATGATGTGTGTCCTGCGGGTGTGGTTTACCGTGCGTTTATTGTATCTCACTTAGAGTAACATAGGACAGTAATTTCTAAATGTTTAAAAGTTTTCAGAGAATTGAGAAAAAGTAAACACCGAAGACGGTTCATTCTCCACCACGACAATGTGAGTTCTTACACTTCTGTTCACGCAAGAGAGTTTTTGAACATTAACAACATCGTATTGATGGGTCATCCACTTTATAACGCTGACTTGCTACCCAATAACTTATTTTTGTTTCTGCAAATCAAACAACAAAAAAAAGAAAAAAAAAGCAAGATCAACGTTTCTCGATGCCTGAAGACGCTGCTGAAGCATTTAATCATCACGTTTTGTAGGTACCAATTTCTGAGTGGCAAAAGTGCTTCGATAATTGATTGAAACGCATTGAAAACAAGATAACCATTTTCAATAATAAATTATGTTTTTTTTTTTTGTTTTTCATTGTTATGCCCAAAATATAGGAATCAACTCTCGTATTATACTTTAAAAACAGCCGAGAAATAAGAAAAGCCGAACAAAATTTATAAAGAAATACGCATTATATACACATAATGTCTACGTCTACGGCAGCTTGAACCTTTCATTTTTCTGCTTTACACTGCATTACTTTACACGTAATGTGTATGTATAGTATTGTAATTTTTTTATGAAGTTTGTAACGCATTAAAGCTTGTACCGAAGACCTATATATTCTTGATTAGACAAATCGAACTAGCCATGTCAAACTGTTTGTCTGTCCGTCTGTCCCCCGTTTTTATGAATCAAAACTAGTCACACAGTGTTTTGGATATAGTTCTAAAATCTGGCATAGAGACGTGCTTTCTTCTTAGACTGAATATATATCACAGTGGCCATGCCACGATCACTTTTTTTGGTAGCCCCCATACAAACGTACTGCCCACTTTTGAATTTGTTGTATGAAAAACGTCTATTAGGTTAAAATGATATGTGATGTCTTTTCATGGACAGCCGCTTAACATACATAGACTAATGGACGTGTCTCGCCCACTTTTTGAGGTGGTCCCTTACAGACACACAGGTCACTTTTATGCATTTGTAAGAGAAACCTCAATATCAACTTGAAATTCGATATGGCGGCATCTTACAAGTAGATGGTTGCTTCATACACATCTATTAGTGAGCGTGTACCGCCCACTTTTTGGAGTAGTCCCTATTTAAACCGCCCACGTTTATGTTTTACAATACGATTTATATTTTCGTGTGAATGGTATTATAGCTTCGGTTCAACCAAAGTTAACGTTTTTTTTGGTTTTAACGGGCTTTTTTGCGCCTAATGCTTGGTGCAATATTTATTTTTCATATTTGTTAAATTAATTTCATAGAGAAAGCAAAGGGCAAAAAAAAACAAAATATTTATTATGCAAAAGGTACAACGAACGAGTGAGCTACTTCAATTTAGGCCAATGTACCGTTATCAGTTTCAAGTAGAATTGCCAGATTAGAAAAAAAAAAACAAAATGTATAATAAGCTTTGTTTATTCAATGAGTTTGGTTACCTTTAGTATGCCAAAGTTTTTGCTTGCTACTGACATATTTATAAACAAAAAGGTTTTAATTACTGGCAAAACGACAAATGGACGGACAGGTATAAGGACAGACATTGTAGATGAGTGAGAGTATAGTTGAAAGTGATGTGCTTTTGTTAGATTTAACGAATGATACCAAAAAAAAAACTTGCAATAAAAATGTCACAAGCAAACCGCAAAATCGTATAGAAATGTTTACTGGAAGGACAAACTTGTATACGAAAATGTCTCGTTGTTAATAGAACAAAAGCTGTGCTGCAAAAAAAAAACCAAAACAACAAACAGACAAAGTTTTATGACAAAATTGGGCTTAAGGTGTAAGGGTGCATGAATTTAGAATAATGCCAACCTCCTTTTTGTCACACACACTAGCAAAGTTTAGAGTGAGATACAATAAACGCACGGTAAACCACACCCGCAGGACACACATCATAACAGCAACAGGAGCAGGCAAAATCCAAAGTGTTTGGTACTATCTGCAAGTGGCAATGTTGGTTTCAGTATGACATCAGGAAACGACAGCAGCTAAACCAAAAATAAACACACACACACACACACACACACAAAACCCAAAGCAGCAATCACATTAAGAAAGAAAATAAAAAAAAAAAACAAAAGGCCAGTGAAAATTTTGCTTCCATTTTCGAAAACACAAATGTACATACACAGCTTAAAAAGTGAAGATGAGAATTTGTCGTTGGCATCGGAAATGACATGAATAATCAATATCCTTTGTAGCATAAAACTGATGAGGCTTTTCATACGCTTGAGGCGCACGGTAAATAGCTGTTCAATGAATATCGCTAGAATCCGACTGTCTTAAAGTATTTTGTTTGAAAAATAGAATTTTTTAAAATTGAGTTTTCATGGCGCCCGAGCAGGGACAAGTTGATGAAGACTAAAGGCATAAATAACATTAGTTTATCAACTATTGAAGGGAAAAGATCGTTTCGCTTGATTTATCATTATTATCAGCCAATAACAAAAGCAAGAGCAAGACAAGAACGAAGCGACAAAGCAGTTTCGATAATTAGACTCTAATAGGCCGATCTATGCAGAAGCTGTCAAAACAGCGAAGAGTGCGATAGCTTTCAACACGTGCCAGCTAAAAAGACAGACTATGAATAAATAGTGATACATGCATTTGGTAGAGTACTTTCTAGAGGACGTTTCGTAATGCTCCAACATTGCGTTCTGTAACATAGTAGAAGAACGAGTGATCTTTCTCAAAATAAAAGATTTCTAGTACCACAATGGCGGTCTTTGGCCCAAGTGATGGTGGTTATCTTCCCACCGGCCATTTAATCTTACCAAAACTAGTAATTCTAAAACCAGTTTTTCAAAATCCAAAAGATGCACTTAGTTTTTTTCTAAATACAAAGCCAAATTAAAGCTGTGTAATTTATCTAAGGCACAGCTACATAAAATACAAAAAACATTGCATTGCAGACTACAGATGTGATATACGTCGTTTGTGTATCTACGGCGACGTGTGTTGATATATTGCTAAGATATCAAAGCTATAAACGTGTGCCACATGCCTGCCAACAAACCATCTAACCATTCAACCAACCAGTATGCCAAATAGCATGTGGCAAACGTGAGATAGTAAGCTTTTTTCCCCTACTCGTACACATTGAGCTTAAAACGTGCCAAAACGAAGCTCAGAGTAGGTTGTATTAGGTAGGTATAGGTTGGAATGTGGTTGCGAAGAACAAATGGTAGCCGTGGCAACCAAAGGTGCGCACTGCACTCGTTGTATTGTGTGGGCGTGCAATATGCGTCTTCTGCTCTCTGTTAACTGAGGCTCACCTGCTTGTTACCTTGCAGGTATTTACATTTTTGGCCTACTCTGGCCACAGAAGCTTCAATCAATGCGCAAAAAGGAGGTTTGTTGATTTTCAATTATTTTGCCATAAAAAAAAAGAAGAAAAACTCAGTAGGAAAGTTAAATCGAAGCATAACAAGCGAAAATGTAATAAACGAGTTTGAACAAGCTTTAAATAAAACATAATAGAAAATTTGTTGTAGTCGTAGTTAATTTTATGTGCTAATAAATATCTATACTGAGTTGCAATACAATTCCAATTTTAAATACTTATCTACATATTAAATATATGAAACATCACTGATTTTTATGCAGATGCTGACTCCCTCACTTTTAAATGCCTAAATCATCTTACTCAATATTTAACTTAAATCTCAATGAACTTTTCAAGTGAACATGCATCAGCTTAAATAAACAATTTCAATTCAAGAGTCTACTACTTAAAAAACTAAAAACTAAAAAAGAAAAAAAAATTAAAGAACATTTCAAACATGTGCCTTTTATTTCAATGATGCTAAGCGATATTGCTAAGATACTCTCGTACATTGAATACACACAAAAAGATGCAAACAAAAAGTCATCTTCAGTGGCAACGAAATGTTAATAACCTTCGCATATTCTATACAAGACTGCAAGCATGTCTACGGGTTAGTTCAGATAATAGTAATAGGTTGAACACATGAGCGCTTATATAGAGAAGTCATTATTTTCCCGCAATGAAGACAAAATGTTGTGATTTTAATAGTCACCAAGGTGAAAGTAAGCCGAGCACATGTGTTCACATGAAAATTAAATCAGCACGGACACATGACCACACAGCGCGATCCTGGTGAATCGGTAAACCAACCCAGTTCGAATTAGAACCATGACCACACAGTGTGATCTCGGTGAATCGGTAAAACAACCCGTTTCGAATTAGAACGCGGAACGAGAAAAGTATAAAAATCGAAGCACAGGCAGGAAAAGTGCAGTTGTTCTGCAGCCGGTACTCAAGTACAGTAAGTTGCGTAGTGCTAAGTATAAAAAAAGAACGGACTGGTATAAATAATAATTAAATATATTAAACTATTTGGTGCTTGTTAGCTAAGCAGTATTGGGCGTGAATCATGACTGCTCCGTCGATCTCGATTGACATGCTAATAACAGAGAGGGCGTTAATCCCAACTACTTCGGTGAGATGCAAATAATCGAATATATGGGGCGTTAAATATAAAAGGTAAGAGTTAACGAGCCACGAATAAGACATTCCAGATAGTTAGGTTGGCAACACGATTCACGAGAGTTTCGGTGTACTACGGTAAAGACGTTTATAGATTGCCAACAGAACTCAGAAGGCTTATCAGAAATCCACATATTCAAAAAAACTCATTTGTGACTTTTTGATGGTGTTCCCTCTGTAAGAACTTTTCGCTTTATGGCGCTATTGCTCTTGCCTTTTTGTTTCTAAGTTTGTATAATTTTTGTTTTTTACCCAAAATGTTAATTCTCATAGACTTTCAACCTCGATATTTTTGTTTAGTGTATCATGCTTCAGATGTAGCCGATTTAGTTGGCATATTTGTTATATGACGATTGATAACTCAGTGACTTTTTGAATCAATTCGATTATTGATTTGAAGATAGTCCCTAATTTTTCGAATTATATTGATTTGAGGGTAGTCCCTGAAGTACCCAATCTGCATTATTAAGTTTGTGTTTATAGCCATTGAAAGCAGACATGAAAGGCCGACAAAAATGCAGACAGACGTACAGAAAGTAGCACGGTGTCGAAATTGACCTTAAACGTAATCTTGTGATAACTTCGAAGTAGTTGTGTGACCTTGGTTAACTGCTATATTTTCAAGTATTTGCGCGGTTTCATGAACGTAGATATAATACAATATGAATCAATTGCAATATGAATCAGCGACCAAACAGTAAATGAAACAGCGGCTTTCCGATTTCTTCCCGTCTGTCTACCTTTCATATATGATTTCTATGGCTGTCAAACACATACTTAATAATGCAGATTACTTAAAATTGTACCATAGTATATTAACAGTTGGCAATTGACAGTTGACAGGAGCCCTGTTGTATTCAAAGTAAGTATGCGGGAAACCATATGTCCCATAGTTCCCCATATTTTACTATTACTCAACTTTCGCTACAAACTGAGCGAAGAAAACAAACTATATCTTTGAAATTTGCACATATTATGGCTCGTTTTATTACGTATTTTCGAACTTCCGAAAACAGTCTTAATAGTACAGCAATGAATGCTTTTAATTTATAACACTCGCATATATGATAGTGTACGCTGGACCATAAATAACTATAATGTACATCTAATCATCTTTCGCCATTAAGTCTAGTACTTTTGAGACAGGTCTCGTTATTATATATTTCACTTTTTGCATCATGTATTCTATGTTGCCAGCTGCAGTGTTACAAACGTTCTGACTTAACGAATAATACCACTCACAAACTATGTAAGAAGGATATAGTAGAAAAACAGTGTGCAAAGTGAGCAAAAAGCAACATCAGGTGCGCCTGGATAAACACAAATAGATGCCACTCAAGACGCAAAATAAAGCAAGTAGCAATGCAAAATGTTTATGTTTGAGTAGTGACAGTTTGTTTTTTTTTTTTCTTTTTTTCAGTATATTCAATAGTATCTGCGACAAATCGACAAGTGAACTTGGCTGCAGATACGTAAATACATAAGCAGGCATGCATTCACGGCATTTAACTAATCCTTGCGTACACATATTTCTTGTGTATATACCTATATATAATATTTTACCCCTAGAAATATAAAAAGCGCTGCTGCGGTAGTTTTCTTAAAACAAAAAAAAAATATATAAAAAAGTCAAGGTTTAGCGCATAGTATCTAGTAGTAGTATGTAGCAGTATCCTTTTGTCTTTTTGCGTAGCATACTTTAGGGCGCTGAGCTCCTTGACGTTTTCGCAAGTTCATTCTTTCTTCGTACGTTGCTTTCATTTCGTTTTGTTACCTTTTTGCATAGACATTCCTTTTGATTCCCTTCACACAGAATGTGAATAGTATTATAATTTAGTCAATATGTTTGCAACGCCTGAAAGAAACTGTGTATACACATTCGTGATCTACATAACAAGGCGAGTCGATTTAGCCATGTCCATCTGTTTGTCCGTCCAACTGTCCATCTGTCTGTCAATATATCTATCTGTCTGTGCGTAACTGTTTGTCCTATTCCCTCAATCTTTGAAATATTAGTTTGCAAGTTGGTATGAAGTCCTTTTTAACCAGAAGCAACTCAAGTTTGAAAATTACTGCGATTTGTCCACTAGAAGGTATAGCTCCCATACAAATAAAATTTGTATTTATTTTGTTGCATCGAACATGTTTGAAGCAATTATTAATGTTAAAAAAATAATAATTTTTAAATTGATCAAATGCACTAATTTGCATAAATTGTATTATATAAATTCTGCTGAAACTACATGTCGTCCAGATCTGTACCGTCAAGTGGAGACCACAAGAACTCTATTTTCAGGTTGCTATTTTCATGTTGCCATTTTCATTTTGCTATTTTCATGTTGCATTCACAGAAGTAAGGCCCAATCACGCCACCTGACCAAAATCCATACCAGATAGTTGCACATTGTGGATAAATTTGTTTCTCATGGCTCACGAACAGAATTTCTGAGCCCCAAACTCGACAAACTTCTTTGTTGACGAACACATTCAGATGAAAGATGATTTTTTTTCGAAAAATTGGGTTGTCACAATGATAACACGTTGTATAATTGTGAATTTTATTAATCGGAACAATCGTAGATGCCAGCTTTTAAATTCCAGAGTTGCCACCTGCACAGACAAAATAAAATGGCGCCAAATTCGAGCCGTGCGCTCTTGTTGGGACACCCTGTATTATAAATGTTTAAATCTAAGAATCCATTTTAAAAATTAAAGTAAAACCAACGTGGCCCAGCGAAAAGGGAGAAATGTGAATAGCATTAAAGCTTCGCTTCTACCGAAGTTCACATGTTTTATTGTTATATTTTCGTATGCTTTGTATCTATGTAGAGGTGGGTAAACTATTATATTTTATGCTACCGTAAATGTAACAAACAGCAAAAGGCGAAAAAAGGATGTTTTCTATTATTTTTTTCTCTTATGTGCTTTGTTTCTATTTTTTACTACCGTACAACAACAAAAACAAATGCATAATATTTAAAATTTTTTTCTTAGTTTTTCGTTTTTTCTTCTGTTTCATACCATTTTGCGCATTTTTGTTGCCTTTAGCCTCAAAAATGCCGTTCATTTTTGGATATATTTTGCAAGGCCTTTTAAATTTTGTATATGCTTTGCTTTAGTGACTTTCTTAAAACTTCAATCAAGCCAAATGCTGCTAAGTAATTCCACCTTTTATCTTACTTATATGTAAATTATATCTGGTTGGATATTCCAGTTTAGTATCTAAGCAAGTGTGAAGGATTTCAAATAAAAACACGTTCAAGGAACTTTCTATTTGTGTATTATAGTATTTGTAAACGAATAGCAAGAGTGAACAGAAAAGCTGTGCATGAGGATGGGAGAAACAAATTATAAATACAACTTTGTAGTATTGTGTAGGAAAAACTGGCGAGCAGCAGCGGTTGACGACCAAAATAGAAGGTAAGATAATTGGAACTAATAAATAGTTAGTAGTGCTCCGCAAATGGAACCAAATTACGTTGAGGCGTTTCTGGTCCGCAAATAACACAGGATTTCGGTTAGCGTCAGTATTGGGATTAACGACAAGAGTGGTAAAGGCTGTAATCTGGCCATATACTTGGAAACCAAGTATATCTTGTTAGAGTAGTGGTTCTTCTAGTCTGCAAAGAGAACCACATTAAGGGTAGGCGTTCCGGGTCTTAATAAAATGCAATAGTTCAGTTAAAGTAGTGACTCATCTGGTCATGTGAGGTATTACGGGTCCGCAACGAACGGGTATTATAAGACAGCGTAAGCAGAATCCCACCTACGGGATTTCGCCTGACAATTAAAGTACAAGTAAGCATTATCTCATATAATCATGTAAAATAAGTTCTTCTTTTATAACCAATAAAAGCATTTCATTATAATCTAAAACGTATATCTTCCGTCTTAGTCGGAATATCAAACAAATTTCTGTCGCGAAAAAAACTCTGGACAAACTCTGTGACGTCGTTATATCTTCTTTCAATAAAGCACACATCAAGAAATTTAAATAATGGAGGAACTATAAAGCGAAGGATGTAGCTTGTTTATTCAAAGTATTGAAAGGAGACTTATTCCACGGTAGTTCGTGTAGACAGTGGGGTCTCCTTTTCGTGAATATATGACAAAGAACACTAATATTCTAATCATTGGACATGCATTTATCGCACCATATCTTCTATAAGAGTTGGTGCACACGTCTTACCAACACTTGAATAACTCAGCTGGTATCACATCAGAACACATCAGAGTCTAGCTCCAGAAGTATTTCTCTAGCAACGGCATTGTTCGCTTCACAACCTCCAACTATGTTCGGGAAGTGGCTTTACTATAGTCTCAGTTATTCCTGTGCAGCTGTAACCAACCTTCCATTTTTGTTCTTGCAGTAAGAAACTTCGGGTTTAAAACCTTAGGTCAGTCGCTTTCAAACGCTGTCTGCACCAATTTGCTTAAGAATGCGCCAGAGCGATATATGTACGAGTATATATGTATAAGTATTCCTTCTTCAATTATATGTGTTCCAGCATACAAAGAAAACACAGACGACCAAAAACACCAGCTACAGATTCAAGTCATTTATTTTCATTTGCCATTTGCGCAGCTAAAATAAAATAAAACGTAAAATACGAAATTCGAAAATCCGTTGAAAATCCTTTTTAACTTTTAATGATGGCTGCGGTGAAGGCATTGGTTGACTTTCACTCCCTCGACGTGGTTCTACCTTACTTAGTTACTGCTTACTTTGTCTGGCATTAGAACTCAGCGCCTTGCCGAAAATGTTATACCCATGGGATTTGTTTAAAGTATCTGCTAAAAGCTTGCTTCATTTTCCAACAAACGAAACCAAAATAACCGCTACGCAAACCGAAAGCCGAAAAACATTGAGTACGAGTATAATAAAAATAGCAGCATTAGATGTGGAACAACGGCAAGAACATCAACGATTACAACGATAAAGACGACGTTTATATATCTAAAAAAAATTCCATTCTTTAGATTAATCTAAAGAAATGAAAATGAACAAAAATTTCTTCTCTTTTGTTTGCTGTTTTATGTTCCTTGAACCCGAATGAAGTCCAACGAAATGTGGCGGAGTTTAGCGTTTGGATTGAAGTTTTTAATGTTTCACTCGGCAGCGCTCAGTGGAGTTTAAATACAAAACTAATTTTCGGTTAAATCGAGCTAAGCTGTAATGTGTAAATGCTAAATTTTGAATGACGTTTAGGATTTGCTTTGACAAGTTGGAAGGTTTTTGCGAGATTTCCCTTTTTTCAATTGCGAGCATATATTTAAAAAGGATTTTCTGCATGATTTATATGAAGTGTTGTATGGAAAGTTCAGAGTGTAATAAACGCATAATTCCTATGATAACATATCCTGCTGCACAAAGCGAATTAACTGAAAATACTTTACTATCAAATAGCTTAGGTCGATTTTACAGAAGTAAAATGAAAACTTTTATCGAATTCAATAATATGCTGCATGTACTACCTACCAATTGACTTGCATGCTAAAACATCACGTCACTAACAATGCTAAGACTTGTGCACTTTCTAAACTAAGAGTCTATTACTCAAAAATATTCTTTTCTACAGAAACTTCCTAAATAATTTGACAAATCTAAAATCTAAATGAAAAGTAACAGAGTTATTCCCGATGGCCTTGGTGTAGTACATCGCTTTTCAATTACCATTCTTATATGGCAAAACCTTCGCTCGTCTTGTATCCAGTGTCTCCAGTACTTCAAAAATAAAAGAAAATGTTTTCAAGCATTTCATCCGGCAAGTTTTCGACATTGATACTCTACAACAAAATGCAGTATGGTCGACTGAAGATTAGATTCCAGAATATTCCATGGTTTTTTCATATGAATACACTTAAATTAATATATAAAATTTTTTTAATTTATACAAAACGCAGCTGCATAAAACTTATTTTTTTTTTGTTGTTTTAAACCTTAAAACTTTCAATTGCAAGTTTGACTTTTGAATGCAAAATTTATGCATGCCAGCACTAAACAAACAAAGTCGAAATAAAATTTCGCAATGTGAACCAAACTGGCTGCGTGAAAATGTTAGTCGGAACATTGTTGTAAATCCTTTAATCAAAATTAATGCAAAGCTGCAAAATTCCAAAAAGCAAAACGTAAACTACAAACTTATAAAGTAATCTTGAGTTTGAAACGTTTAAAAAAACAAAAGTTTCTCTCACACACACACAGCTGAAGTCATAAACCAAGCTGCAGCGGAAGTTCAGCCATTTTTAGCGCTTCCGGCAGATAAAACAGTAAAGAGAAAATGTTTTAACGGATAAAGAAACAAAAAAAAACAAAATATTTACTTCGGTCGAACCGCAGCTTCAATACACTTCATATGCATTTAAAAAATGTCTGTTAAGACTTTGAATGAATGTTATGGTGTTTATTTTAAGCCTTCATTTCGTATTTTAGATGGTTAGCTCAACAAACAAGAAAGTTTTAACTGCAAGAACCACAATGTGGTACTTATGGGAATAATACACCCTATGGCAATCAACAAAACTCAAGGATAGACTTTAATCATGGTGAACTTGGTTCGATGCCAGAAACGAAAAAACCGAATGAGAAGACAGACGCAACATACACAGCAGTCTTTCGATTCACATACCATTCAATATTGCTTGTCTCGTCCGTCTCTCTTTTACTTACGCGCTAACCATTGAAGAAACAGATAAATATAAAAAAAAAATCGAAAAACAAAAGGAATGCTGCAAGGAGAACGAATTGTAGTGAGCGCAGTGCATGTTTCTTAATTATTTTGGTCTGTTCTTCTGCAATTAAGATTGTTTTTACCTTAACTCATGCACATTTGTGCTTTTTTTTAAAGAACAATTTGGTTCTTGTTTCAAGCACGGCAACTTATTTTTCGAACGGCATTTGTCTCGCTGTGTATGTAAAAGTCAGAAGAAACTTCTGGTGACCTCATTAGGTACATACATATTTCTTATATACATATTATATTCAACGTAGAAAGGCTATATAATCATCATCTGAAAAACTGAGCGACTAGTTTGCAACCGCACAGACAGAGGAAAGACAGACAGGCGGACATGGCTAGATCGATTTAAATCGACGAGCTGATAAAGAATTTTAATATATACTGTGCCTATCACCACTATGTTTTTTAATGTGTTACAAACTCCATGACAAACTTATAATACTATTAGAATATAGTTGTGAAATTCGGCCAAAGAAATAACAGAGACGCTAAATTATAAGAAACTATAACCGCAACAGTCAGGATCAACACACACTCACACACACACGAAGCTAACAGAAGGATACAACTTAAGTAGAATAGTGCAAGCAGTAGTAGTTGAATAAGAAACTAGCGGAAAAACAATGCAGTAAACTTTTATTTGCCAAATTTTCTATTTGAATGGTTAGATTTTTCGACCCCTGCTGCTATACAATTTTAGCAGCATCGAATGTGAATAGCGGAAAACTTTTATTTTGCAAGTTTTCTTATACTAGTTCCGGAAAATGTAGCCACAACAACAGCCACTGTCCATGCCTTCATCCGTTCCTTCATCCGCTCCATAGCAGTCCACTAGCTGACGGAAAACGTGGGCTGTCGGGCATCATAAATAAGTAAAAATTGCATGCTTCAACTATTCCATACAACAATAATTCAGTGTGGGTGTGTTGCCATTGGCTTCGGACGTCGTAGTTTGAATTGCGGCAATGTAAGCATGAACTTCTTCTACTTCTTCTTCTGGACAGACTGTCCAAAAGTTAGCCAAAAATTGATGGTTTTGTATATATTAGCCAACACTTTGAACTTTAAATTCATAATAAATACTTAGCACAAGTTTGTTGCATACACCATATATTTCCTTAATGGAAGACATTCGTTTTCTTCAAAGTTCCGTTGCTTGTCAAGGACATTGCTTATTTGGTTTTAAGTATGTAGCTAGTTACTTGTAAATTAAAGTTAATTAAAACATGAAAGTATGCCTCGTTATCCAACAAGAAAAAAAAACATCCCTTTTGCAGTATTATTCTCTCACCATTTGAACATCACACTCGATTAAACACCACAAGCATGCTTTCATCTATAGGCCAAATTAAATGTTGCATAATTAAAATATTGTAGGAGTACGTGCGTCTGTGCAACCATAGAGCTGCGGTTACGTTCCTTTTCCTCTCACACTCACACTCTCTCTCTCTCTCTCTCTCTCTCTCTCTCTCTCTCTCTCTCTCTCTCTCTCTCTCTCTCTATCTCTAACCAATTTCCAAATGATTGCGCAATTTATAGTTACAAAGTATTCGAGCCGTTCTATGCTGCCTTCTCTGACCTTCAATGGTGTTTCGTTTCATTACGTTTCGGTTCAGTACATCTTCGAATTCGCCTTCGAATCACGGTCAAAAATCAAAATCATGACGTTCAATAGGCTGGAATAATTTTCGCCTTTTTGCCATTAAGCACAGAACGCAATAAAAATGTAATATTGCTTGCTAGTGGTTGATTAAAGTGGGAGTTAGGCTTGGGTAGATGACATGAATTTAATGAGGCGTTAATGAAATAATTATTGTTGAAACAAATTGTTAAGGGAACAATAAAAAACGAACACACAATCAATAAAATGTGAAAGGCGTTGTAGCTGAGTTGAGAAGGAGAAGAGTTAAGATTGGTTAAACTCAAATTGCCTATTGACATTAGCTTCTGAATCTTAGAACCTGCTTTTTCAACTACTTAAGAAAAAACTTTTAAACTGGACAAAAAGACTTTCTATTCGTAGCTGTGATAACTATTTCACAGACTTTAAGGAGTTGAAAAAGCTAATTAGGAAGCTAATGATGTCAATAGGCAATTTGAGTTTAACCAATCTTAACTCTTCTCCTTCTCTACTCAGCTACAACTCCTTTCACATTTTATTGATTGTGTGTTCGTTTTTTATTGTTCCCTTAACAATTTATTTCAACAATAATTATTTCATTAACGCCTCACTTAATTCATGTCATCTACCCAAGCCTAACTATCAGCATAAAATAAAGAAGGTAAAACGTAACTTAAGTGCTTCACAATGATACTATTATACTATTGGAACTTTAGTTCCGTTCGTTTTTTTTTTTCCATTTTAACGGCATAGCAGAAGTCCAGCGAGTCCAACTCCTTGCCCAATGCCTTAACTTATGATTTAACTGTTATTGCTTCGAAGTTGAAATAAGTGTAACAAAGCAGATGTTAAATATGCTGTAAAAAACTTCGCCATACGCTAGCTTGTGTTTTTCGTTTTCTCCATTGAATGTTTCAATGCTTATAGTGGCAAATAAGAAGTTGAGAAGTGCGTAACTTCTTTCCTAACTCATGCTTTTAATGGTGCCCCTAAGATGCTTCAACGTAGTAATAGAACTTCAGCAGAGCGTAACTCTCAGTTTAAAGCGTATGCTCGTGTTTTCAATGTTCTTTCTTCAAGGTTTCGAAGCTTATAATGCCAAATAAGTAGTCCAGAAGTGTGAAACTTCCTGCTAATTGCCTGAACTTGTGTTTTTAATGTTATCTCTCAGTAGTTGGGATGCTCTAAGGCAGAAGTGGAACTTCAGCATATCTCATCGCGCTGCTAACACAATGATACCCGAATCCAACAACTGAGTCGTGTTCAGCGATTACTATAGAAAAGTGTTGCGAAAAAAAATGTATTAAACAAATTGACGACCATTGGAACATAGTCAGATTGGGTGGTCGCGTAGGTGCTCGAAGTGGAGGATCCTTTTTTTTTTATTGAAACCAGGAAGGTAGTCCGAATCTTCTCTAAACAAAAAAACTTTGAAGAGTACTCGCCTACCCACCTCTAAAATGTTGTAGCAAGAAGAAGGAGCAGAAAAAGTTAAGTTTTTATCAAGTTTATTTTGATCTGCTAGGCAAAAGCATGAGTCAGCCCTTGAGTGGTTGTCAAATCATGTTTCAGTGTTCTGCAGACTTTAATATTCATAATGACAAAAGGGAAGTCCTTCAGAGCCTAAACCACTTCTTAATAGGTGAAAATTGTATTTTCAATATACTCATTCTGAATTCTTGATACTTTAACAAGAAAAAAGAGGAACAGCAGAGCCTGTACTTCGAAGTTTAGCAGAATCAAATGTCCATCGATATGCTCTCTTCGAGTTTAAACAGTACCTACATTCAAATTTAAAACCTAAATTCAAATTTTAAATGTTCTCCTTCTAAGACTCTCTTCGATCTCCCACAGATTCATATGCCAGCTACTCAAATGCAGCGGACCGATGCCTCATGTGCTGGTGTAGCTGCTCACTTTGAGCCAATTTTTTTGAAGCACAGCATTCTTTTGGCACAGTTTATTGTTGTTCTTTGTTCAACTTGGAAACTGTATACATTCAATAAACGCACATTTTATTCATTAACATCAATGAACCAGCACGAAGAATGAAGAAAAATATAAATAAAAAAACTATCAACTTAATTTATGAGCATCATTTATGCGCCACAATTCATGGACAAATCCCACACTTGAATAATGAACACTTGGTAATTGTGCTGCACATATAAGACTTCGCAGCTGAACATCAATTTTTATCAACCATCAATATAAAGGCGCGCGAGTGCGTCAGATTATCACATCATCAACAATTTTAGTACAGCACTTATGGCGGACTAAATATTATACTAGATACTCGTATATGCAGTAAGCAGCCGCCGAGTGCTTAGCCGTATATTTGACAGGACAGCCAAATGGACATCGAAATTCATATATGTATGGGAAAAAAAAACAGAAGAAATGTAACCATCCAAAAAAGAAAAAAAACGCACTAAGTCGGTCACACTAAAACACACAGCAGGCAAACTTGTACAATAGATATATAGAATGACAGGATATTCACTCTCTCCCACGCTCGTAAACTCGGAAATTGCGCAGCAAACATTTGGAAATTTTATCGCTAATCTGCAAATACCAGAAGAATCCGATATCACATCCATGCATGCATGCATACATACATATATGCCTTCTACAGATAGCATTTGAGGATTGTAAGTATAAAGTCAGCTTGCTCTGGTTCTTGTCCTTGTTCCTGTTGTTGTTGTTGTTGTTGTTATTGTTGTTATTGTTGTTATTGTTGTTGTTGTTCATATGTTTCATGCTTGAATGTCGTGCAACGTAAAATTTCTAGCTAACAAACCACAGCAACGCAACAGCAGCTGTGTGTATCATGTGGGCGTATTTGGCTGTTGAGGGTCCTTCAAGCTAAAACAAGTTGACCACTGAGTGTGCTTCACTGGTATACTTCCATTCCGCTCGTTGTCAACGTATTTCATAATGTACGCGTTAAATGCGCGCTCAAGGATTTGCACAGCCGACGCCGCACAGTGGTTCAAGAATGTAAAACATTGGAGCCGCTCAAGATCTCTTTTTTTTATTTTTTTTTGATTAGAAATCACGTAAAGTTTCAGAAAGTAAAGAAATATTTGAACATTGTAAATTGAGTAAGTGATACCGTAGATATAGAAAGCCAATCAGAATTTCGTAAATAATTTTAGATGTCATACACCTGTAAGCCATATTAATTTAGCTAAGAAGCTGATTTTTGGTCAGTATTGACATATTATGCTATTTGGCAGGTGTGCAAAATTTGAATGCAATCGTTCAATGTTCAGGTATATTTCGCTAACATGCACAATTTTCCATACCTGAATACACCTGAGTAAACCTGGTAGCTACAACAACTAAAATACGGTGTAAAATTTTTGTCACACTACTTTCGCTAATTCTTTCCTTATGTCTGTTAAGTTTCAAGTCAATCGAATTTCATTTAGATATAGCTCCCATGTAAAAGCTATTTTAACACGCTTTTGTTAGCTTGGCCTGTATTTAGTCTAATTTTAAAAGGAAAACCATATACACATTATATAAATTAATTAGCTTCGAAAATGGTTGCAAGGTATATATCTTTGTTTCTTTGTTTCTTTTTTTCCTCTGCTTTCTCAGACAATTCTTCTAGTGGAAAGAAATAATTTTGAATATTATTGTCATCGTAAAAATTGTGTAAACTGTTGGGGACATGTTTCTCCAACGGTATTTCTCATTATATAGTTCAGATCTACATTCGTCATGGACTTGCTTTTTCTTAAAGCTCCTTTTTTGTTTATTCTCATCTCCTCTTATAGTACTAGTCGATCCAATGTCTAAGTAATATCATAGTTTTCACTAGCTTACAGTATTTTGTATATAATATAGTTTACTAAAAAAAAATTCGATAGCTTATAATGCACGTTTTACCCTACTACTAAGGATCACTTGGGATTTTTTTTGCGGTTCTCGATAAAAAATTGACAAAGTTTCAGAGGTTGTAAAATTTAAATTTGTGAATATTTCTAAACAATATTTTGTATAGCTTATTTTATGGACTTAAACAGTTGATTAAGCTAAAAAAAAAGTGTACATTAACAAAAATATGTAAATATGTCCAATGTTATTTGCTCTTGAACCACTGTGCGACACCGCACTTACAAGCATACAAACGATACGTCCTGCGTCCTTTCATTTGCTCGGTCGCTCTTGTCGAATCTTGTAATCGCAAATAATCGTCCACTTAATGTCATGAAACTTTATGTCCTGAATAGCTGCTCCTGCTGCTGTGCTGCGGCTGTTTGGAGTAGTTACCATGTCCGCCTATTGTCCACTTGGGCAAGTGCGTGTCCTGCATTTGTTAAGGACTGCCCGAACGCCGCCTGCCTTAAATATAACGTAGACAGTTGCTAGGTCTATAACTGTGTTTATTATGAAAGGCCATCAAGGACATGCAAAGCCTATTGCGTACAGCATTTCAAGTACGCGTTTCGACATGAAGTACATATGTAAAAGTATATAATACTAGATGGGATGGTTTGGTTGGTCAGCTTGATGTAATAAGCGTGAATTGCCCGGATGTGCGTAACATGTTGGCTACGCAATATTGTGCGTTTCTTAGGCAACCTTCCATTTGCTTCGCAGTATCGTAATAAACTCGTACGTTTATGAACTGTTAAGAAAACTATAACAGACAGCACAAGGAGTCAAAGTTGATAACTGAGTGAACACGTGCTATGAAACCTTACGGCTTTTAATGTGCATTAACCTAAGTTAACTTAAACAGAGAATGAAATCTTGAGAAGAAAGGCACAATGAGGAACAATGATTGCTTCATGCTTTTCGAAACACCTAGTTGGAGGAAAGAGTAGCTTTCTGCGTTTCAAATGACGCCGACAACGCATTATAATCTACTCTCGTAGTAAATAACACAGCGCCTCCAATGTGCTTCTGAATATTATGGAAGTCTCTTATAATACATCTAATTCTCCTTTCGATTTTAGTAGATATATGTTACAATAGTACTGAACGGCAGTACTAGAAATGATAGGAAGTGTAAACTCACATTCATCGGAGCGCAAGCATCATCCACCATAGAACATTGTCAAATTGGAGGTAGTGGATGCTATGTAAAGGACCTGCAAGCAACGAGCGAAATATTCTCTGATCATATGCCACTCAGAATTCTTGATAAACGCAGCAATTCAAACGTCTGACAGCAGCCTACAATAAAATCTTCAACTCAACTAAATGTGGCTGATAGCTTTATGAGAAAGATTATCGTTCGATATTATGAACAGAAAAAATAACTCCCTGAAGCTAATAACGGGTATAAACAAATTTAGATGTTAAACTGTTATACTAGGGTAGAGTTGCTATCATTAAACTTTCTTTAGCACAGATCAAACCAGAATGATGAATGCACCATCTGTAATCTGCGTGACAGAAAAGACGCCGTCCATTTTATCGAAACGTTTTCAATGCTGAAGGAATTCACAATTATGTTCATTGAACAACTCAACCACGACAATGTATGTTTCAAGGAATCATAAACTGTCTGCGAATTATAAAGCTGAAACTATTGCATTTATTTTAAAGTAAAACGAAGTAAGCAGTTTATTGACAAGACTGTAGCATAATATCGTACGAGGCCAATTTGGTAAGAGAGTAAGTGACTTTTTAATTTCGAATTATTTAGATGTGAGTGTAGTTCCTGAATTTTCGAATTATATTAATTTTAGGGTAGACCCTGATGTAATCAATCTGCATTTTTAAGTTTGAGTTTGACGCAACTGTCTTTCATATCTGCTGTCAATGGCTGTCAAACACATAGTTAATGATGCAGATTGCTTAAAATTTTACCATAGTATATCAACAGAAGGTAGTTAACAAGAGCAGAGTTGCATTTAAAGCTACTACGCAGGAAATGTAAAAATTTAATGACTTAACAAATTGTCCCCCATAGATTAGGCATTCAAACTTGTTCGATCCCCAACAAACGGAAACCTAATTCATATATTTACCTTTAAATAGAAGACAATTGATGATAAAAGTTATTGTACATTTGAATTAATATAAATAGGCCGCCTCGAAATTCACTTATATAAATCTTTTCAATCCAAAAACGCAACTTTCGCTTCACACATTCAGCACAAAAACTGATTGTTAATTAAATCATGCAATGTAACTAACTAAGTACTATGTAGGAATGTACTTCCAAAATCCCAAATAATACATTTCATTGTGCGTGCACTAATTTACAAGCTCAGCGATTCTTTTGTATCCAAAAATTACGCACAAACCGCATTAGCAGCCTTAAATGCCACTCACGCTCCAACTCACTCCACAACAAATGGTAAAAAATGCAATATTCATTGCGGCTAATGGCAATTGTAAGTTCTAATATCGAAAGCTGCAAATATCACTTGACAATCATCAACAGGAGCGAGGAACAGCTGCGCCTATATTGGCTAATGTAGTACATTTAGCTGTCTATCTAACAATACAAGGATGCGATGGTAGTGTAGCAGGGTAGGGTGCAAGCGTAGCCAACGCTAATTAGCAACAGCAGCCAATATAGTACAAAACGACGAATATATTTAATTATACTAGAGCAGTTTAAATGAATGCCAACGACGATATAATATATTGTTGTCCACTGCTGGCAGGCATTGAATTTCCTTCTTTAATATTTTTTTTTTCTTTTCATTCTCCATGCCAAATCGATTTTAATATGTGCTACATTGTTTGAGGGAAGTAGGGTATTTTACGTTTGGTGCAACGTTTGTCATTCACTGCTGTATCACCAAGGTATTTCGTCGTCTATAATCCTAGTTAGTGCTGCTTTGTGAGAAAACTTCTTTATCACTTTATCACATGATGAAGTTTTTCGAAAAATTTATGAGACACCCTGTATTATACATTTTATTCAAGATCACGCTAAAGGAACTTTTCACGAATTTTGTGATGCAAACACATATTTAAGATAAAAAAAAAATAATATAGAAGAATGTCGCTTTCAATATTCAAAACCATCAATTTGCAAAAACGAGTCTATTCAGAACTCGTTCGTAATCTGTTTTTGATGAACGAATTTTGAGTGCGATGTTTCTCTACTGCAATTAATCGCCATCATGGACACGTAAATTCGAAGTAGTATACCAGTATTTAGAGAATTTAAACGAAAATTGTCCCTGTCGTAAGCTCACACAAACATCCAATTTTCTGGGAGAAATGCAACTTCCATCAATTTCTTACACCTCCAAGTTATTTCAGACATCAAAATATCAACCGCCTGGATAATATTGTTCCGTACTCCTTGCTTTACTGAAATATTTGGTCCATCTTCCCATCTTCTCCTTACACGTACCAATGTTATCCTTTCTTATTTCTTGAACTCTTAAACGAATTTTCCATTTACAGAGTAACTGCTAATGTGCAGACGCGTTGAAATTTGTCTCCTAATTCTCCATTGGAAATTTCGTGCAATGAATTTCTCAATCTCTGAACTAGGTGAGTAGCTTTTTGCAAAGACAAATTTTGCATTTGCAGAGTGATGGATACTCGTTGAAAGGAAATGAACTTTAGATCAATATTTTGTAGCACTTTATAAATTTCCTTCAGTTTAGAATTCAGTGGTGCATTCACTTTCGATGACCACCTTGTATCTGTATGCACTTTCAAAGAAATTCTCGAAGTCTCCAACAAGGTTGTCCATCGTGAAGTAAAATGAGAAAAAAAAGCTATACAATATACGATATATTAGACCATTCGCAGTCTCTCTGTAGTACATAAAAGTTTCGGCGTTAGCCATTTCGTCCGACATTTCTTCACATTGTTTGCTACACTTCGTATACTTAAATTTTTTTTTTTTCTCATCTGGCTCTGCTAAAGCTTTTAGTTGGCAATTTTTTATTAAAGAAGTTTTTCCATGTGCACGCACACCACGATGACGACAACGACAACGACAACAGCAACAACAATAACAACAACAACAACAACAACATTTAATGTATTACACACAGTGGACTTTATTGCACATGCTTCTCTGGTTCTTCTCCATGTCATCATGCTTACGTCGGGGTCACCCTTTACCCGCACAACAGCCGCACCATTGGCAGCGTTCAATTTAAGAAATTAATGCGAATTCTTTTACGGTCGAAAACAGCGTGCTGGCAATAAATCCAACGTCACGTGAAGCCGCCATTAGCTCATGCATCCCAATGCCATCGCCAACAGGCATTGCCTCATCTGAATCGCGTATGGATGACAAGCAAGTAAGCAGCGCCAACAAAAGAACGTTGTCAGATAATAGTACCAACTGAATTGTAAACGCTGCTGCTGTGTATGCGTCTCCCTATCTCTCTCTCTCTCACAGTCGTTGTTGTTGCTATTATTTTATCGCTCACTGTTTCATTCACTCGCTTCAAGCGGAAACGGATGCCGAAACGCAAACACAGCAAAACGGAAGCCAAAGTTCAGATGCTAAGCGCGTTGCTCAATAGTTCTATCTCTTTTCTATGCCATATATCCTGTCATTGTACTCTATCTCTATCTCCTGTGTATGTGTGTTTAATTTTTTTTTTCATTTTTTTAGGCACTGTTCAGCATCCTTGCGCTTGCATATCGCATGCACCCTACGCACGATTCTGCATGCGTTACTTTTATGTTGTTTAATACAGTAGTTAATTACTTTTATTAGCAAATGGTAGCGCCAATTTGATATTTTTTATTGTTTGAGCTTTTCCAACTGTGTTTTTGGGAACAAAAAAACAATTTAAGTTAACAGCACCTACAGTTTTTCAATTTGTGACAAGCTACTTTTGAAGAAAATTTATGGAAAGATAACGAAGTTATGAACATTTGAGCGAAGTTACCAAAATTCGACTTAGTATTTATTTTGCAGATTGTGTACTTCAGGTACTCCATCAAATCAATATACTTCAAAAATTCATTCATTCACGCTCACAACAATATAATTCTATATGCAAAAAGTCACTGACTTATCAAATTTCACTCGTATTTCGTTACAGTATCCCTCACAGCGTTCTCCGTGGGTTTAATTTGTTGACGAAATGTTCATCGTGTTCATTTTGTGCATTGCAAAAAGATTTTTGCATATTTCTTGAGCAAGTTACGAATAATTACTTTGTATTACGGAATACTATCGTTTTCAAAAAAAATCAGAAACGAACTAAAAAAAAAAACAATCGCAACGAAATTCAGATTGCATTCTCATCGTCAACTTGAAATCAACTTCTCAAAATCAACTTGAAATTTGGCATGTTGGCTTCTTATGGTCGGATACCTCACTTAAGCGGCATGTCGTATCCAGTTTTAGCGGCAGGCCCCAAAAAACTTAACACTCATGTTTAGTTTATTAGATTTGTTTTCAAAACAATGCAACCTAAACCAACAAATTCTAAATTCTCAATAAAATGTTGCCTTACTATTGAATTTAACTAGAGTAGAATCACTGATTAATTCACTTCCTTAATTTAACAAGTTCCTTTTCAGTATTTATTCACCAGTATTTATACACCACACATCGGCGTTGATTTTCAACACTTTAAACTTCTCTCAACATGCTTCAATTTCACCTAACTCTCCAAGTATTACAAATGGTTTTTGAGCACTATTAAATTCAAATTTTACTTCATTTATACTATACAGCATACACCAAAGTGGTATATGATGCATGCCGCTGTGGAGGCACGTCGTCTTTAGTATAAATTCACCATGGCATATACCACTGACTACCTCTTGCTCTCATGGCATTATATTACCCTTAGACAACTCATACAACCTTGGCCGCCTACTATAAACTTATACCAAAAATAAAAATATGTTAATTAAATACCGACCTTCATAGGTTATAAAATTGTCAAGGCAACCGAATGCGAAATGCTTTCAATGCGCTGCCGCTTGCTGTTTTATATCAAACAGTTTTCTTTTCATACATTTCTATTTTTTCTTTCTTTTTTATTTCTACTTTGTATTTTGCTGCTATATTTCTGGCATACTTGGCATCCTTATTGTGTCCTTATTTCAGGCAATAAAAAAGTCACCAGAGAAAACTCATCGCATATATTTTGTAGCGTCCCAAAAGACGACAGCACCAAACAAAAAACAGAAGAAAAAAAAAGGCTAGAGAGAAAAATGTCAGCTAATAAACACATTTCAAAGCAAAAGGCAGCAAAGTGATGATGTTCCATCCAACCGAAATAAGCTAACCCATTTCAGGACGACATACTTTTCAGCTACTATCCAACTCAAGCGCAAATATTTTCATTATTGAAATAAATTCAGTCCATATACTACTACAAGTATGTTACTATGTGAATAGCCTTCGTCAGTGCAAATATTTGAAATAATTCTCGTTTAATTTTTACCTATTTACCTCGAAAAGCACACTTGAAAAACTATGGCACACTCATTGCCCGAACAGAGAGATACTTTGGCATGTAGCTAAATATTTGAAAACATTTCCTCAACATTCGCTTCAGTTGGCAGTTCGTATACAGTTGGGTATTCGGCGCGGTTTGGGATTCAGTTTGGTATGCATTTTGGCTTGGGTTTTCATTTGACTTGATGCTATACAAAAATTAGCATAATTATAGCGCGCTTGTTGTGCTTCAGAAAACGCCCCCGAACACGACACAGCAGCAACAAAGCTACATTTAACAACCAACCCAAACCAAACCAAACCGTACATTTTAACGCAAGTTATAGTAGCTATAGTAACGTTTAGTTTAGCATGGTATGGCAGGTAAACTACTTTTCATTCGAAAAATTTAACATGAATATTTTCGTTTTTGTTTGCACAGGATTTGTGCGTTAAATAAAATTTTTACGGTTACGGAATTTCTACTGTAGACTCAATACGCATAAACGAACCAGCCGTAATATAAATTTATTTGTTCACTCCCAAAACATTGTAGTAAAATATAATTTCATTCCCTTTACACTCATTAGCTGTGAGTACAAAAAACAGAAGCGACCCACTCATTCGTGTACGCTTTCATTTCAATATTTCATGGAAAGTCGCACGGTCGGTCACAGCTGTGAGGCAAGTGGATGGGTAGAGTAGCTAACATGCGCGTTAAATTGGGTGAAAGTGATTTTTAAATTCCCTGTAAAAAGTTTTTTTGAATTAGATACACAACAGAGATACTTACAGCATAGATAGATATACACGAGTATATAGATAGATAGATATGTAGATACAATAAACAACACACACGCAATGGAATCAATAAGGACAGACACAACATATATATGTATAGAGATATATAACATTCTACCTAAAGCAGTTACAGACATAACTAAACCAGATACAACAGAGACAAATATAACATAGAAAGATATAACAGAGCCAGATGTAACAAATTATGTTGAATCTATTTTACTTGCTATTACTAACATTTGCTAAGAAATGTGCCTGCTCAACATTTTTTCCACAATATTTGCTTAAATAAAAACTCCATTTAAATTTAATTGCATCAATATTTATATCAAGCCTGTTTCGGTTTTCATTTTCAGAAAGATTTTGCAATAAAATGTTAAATTTTTCACATTTTGAACGATTTCACACTTTGAATTCACACAATCCAAGTGAATTCAAATTGCAGAATCATGCAATACGCAACAAAATTTCTCATTTTATCTAATTCACTTTGGCAAATCTTTTCCGAAAGTGAGTACCGGCACAGGCCTGTATACGGGTTTGTTTATTTATACTATAAACTGTTAAGGCATATTTTGAATACCAATAAAAAATTTATGTTTAAATTTCTTAACGTGCCATATAGGGCATACAGGCCCTATCCTCACATTCGTAGATCGTTTGGAAGCCACGTGGACGCAAATGTTCTACAGTCTTCCAGCACTCATCACGCGTAACGCATGTTTTTATATTTTTATCAAAATAATGAAATGAAATAGAAAACTAACGGAATATGAACAACGAAATTTAATACTAAAATGAATCATTGACAATATTACGGATAAAGTAGCTCAAATTTCAAGCAAAGTTCACAAAACAATCATTTGAATTAATCTTTTTTTGCTATATACTTTTTAAGAATATTAAAAAACTAATTAAATAATATAGATTCTTAAGTAACAGGAAATGAATCAATAACAATATTAGTCAAAAGATCTCAAATTTCAAGAATGGCGTCATTTTAGTTTAGTCATTTCTAAAATTTGTAACTAAAATTTTGTTGTACAAATTGTTAGTGGATGCAAAACATATATAAAAAATTCAGATAAATCTACATAACTATTGACGATATCGAAGTTTTGTCTTTGCGAAAAAGAAAGTTCGGAAAATTTAGTTAAACAAAATTACGTAAAACTTGTCTATATGTGGTATCGTTTTCGAGAAAATATCAACGAAATAAAGAAATAAAAAATAATTTTTTTTCTTAAAATCTGTCATTAATTATGAGCATCATAAACATTTCCTTTCGGTCACAGTTGAATAAAAGGTTTCGCCTGTTATAGTGCAACAAGTGATTTAAAGTAAGAGAATACCGGAATATAACCTTCAAAGGCTTTCAAAGTTAATTTTACTTAAAACCAGTGCTTCTCTATTACAGTTCTTGGATACTCTTATATACATACTTAGATGGTTACAAATTACACTATAAAATTTGAATAGCATATAAATAAAGTAAACCATCAACCATAACTACATAACAACTGAACTGTCCTTTACATTCAATACACTCTCCTCTCTATTCCATACCCAAAAGCTTCGTTACGCTTCTATGCATCAACTTTTGCTCCATAATGATGTGCAGATAAAACTCGTACTTTGCCTTTTTGTTTTAATATTTTTATAGTTTTGAGCGCTTTTGTTCATTAGAAGTGCTGCCAGGCGCAACCACCCTCGCCTCTTAACTCTGCCTGTCTTGTAAGAAGATTTCAACTTTGCGTTTGTCCTTTTCCGTTTTAATTTTTCCCGGGTTTTCTGCTTATGTCTTCCCACCATTATTGTTTTTTTTTTTTTTTTGTACGCTCAGCTGATTTTTTCCATGATATTTTTTTTTTCTTCTGTTTTTTGTATATTTTGCTACTGTTTTAACTTAACTTGAAAATCTACTTAATGTACCGTTAAGCAGCATTTCTTGCGTTATCTCACGCACTTGCTCTCTCCCTCAAACTCTCTTCAACTTCTTCTGCAACATTGCCGCTCTTCATCTAACTGTAATAATAAAGTCGACCAGTGTTGTCACCAATGTAAAAATTATTCCAGCGATTTATTTTGCAAAAGTTTTTGTTGTAATTTTAAATGAAATTATTTTAGGTACTACAAAACAAAAAAATGAAAAATAATAAAGAAAATAAAGAAAATAAAGAAAAGCTGACGAAACAAATTTAAAATAATAAATAAGTTTTGCCGTACATAATTGAAACTTGAGACGGCGTGAAATGCTTTGAGAAACTGTGAGTTGCCTTCTTTTATTTTATTTTTAGCGTTAAATAAATTTAAAACTTGTGCACTTTGAATGTGAGCCGTAGTTTTTAGTAGCGGAAATCTTCGACTTTTGGAATTTTATGTAGACTTGTACTACACAACAAGTGTTTATTATATAAAGTTTCACTAATTATAAAGTTCTTAATTTAATTAATGAAAAATAAACTGACAGTTCAAAAGTTTGAGAGACAGCTTAAGAGATAGACGTTTAGACAGTTAGATATGAAAGGTTGAAAGTTTGAACAGAATAAGACTGATTGACTGATGACCTGATTGAAAAGCTTTGTGATTGGTAGAATGTGGTGTAATAAATAATTTGAAAGGTTTACAGTTTGGTAGTTGGTCACTTAAACCTACTAAAAAATGGTCAGGTTGACATATAGTATGACGGACCATTGTTTAAGGTGATGTACATGTTGGGCCATCTTGACTTGACCTATCAGACAACACTATAATTTTGACAACTTTCATTCTTCAGTCCAATGAAATTTTGTAACATAGAGCAGTCACAAAACTTTATTTATCATATGCAAAATAATTAAGTTTTTAATTGAAACAGTTGAGTTCTGAAAGAGAGATCATTGTATGCACTTTATTAACTTTAAACCATAACTAATATATGAAATAAGCGCATAAATCAATACAATACGCATATAAATGCTTTATTTTGTAGCATTTCCATACGGTTCAAATTACAAATTCACTTAGAATAATATTACCAACGAATCAAAATGTACATTAAATATATACTCGTAACTATACTAATTCTAATAATATATACAGCAGTTGCAATTAAATTGCCTCGTTGGATATCAAGTAAGTTGAAATGTGTAAAAATATTTTAAAATAAATAAATTTTATAATTTTGTACTTAACTATTTTTTACTATATTTTCGTAGCAAATAAAACCAAGTGTATGGGATTAAAAATCATGACTCTAGCAACAACTTGTAGCAAAGTTCCCAATTCCTATTATTACTTCAGTCAAGAGAAGAAAATCTGTAGGCAAATTAATGATTGTAACGAGAAATATTATACTTACATATTTCCTAATCATAATTCATGTAATTTGACTTGTATGGCATTTATGTCAAAAAAACGTCCATAAAATGTAATTATAACTGAAACAGTAGTCATTCTAAGAAAAGATCGAGATGGTATTCGACAATTGCCTGAGAGGTAGGAAAAAGTAATACCGAGCGATGTAATTTACTTTGATTAAGCTTTTCATTCATTCAATCAGTCGCATTTTTGAGCACATAAAATCGGAAAAAAATTGGACTTCCAATATTTATATTTGGTTTAAAATTGAAGATATTAACAAAATACTAAAAAACCTTAAGTTTCACTACCAAAATTTCAAAAATACTACAACTCTGGTAACTTCTATTTTAACTCTTTGTGTTGAAACAAAAAATAAAGATATTAAAATCAATCAATCTGCTTTTTAGTTCTTTACATTTGTTCAAACATTGCCGGACTTATGAAGGTTTACAGAAAAAAATTCTTTTTCATTTCTTTATTTGGTTGATATTTTCTCGAAAACGATACCACATATAGACAAGTTTTACGTAGTATTTTTTAAGTAAATTTTCCGAACTTTCTTTTTCGCACAGACAAAACTTCGATATCGTCAATAGTTATGGAGATATAAGTTGAAACGCTGGCAAGCGCCATTCAACGTGACAGATTTATCTGAATTTTTTATATATGTTTTGCATCCACTAACAATTTGTACAACAAAATTTTAGTTACAAATTTTAGAAATGACTAAACTAAAATGACGCCATTCTTGAAATTTGAGATCTTTTGACTAATATTGTTATTGATTCATTTCCTGTTACTTAAGAATCTATATTATTTAATTAGTTTTTCAATATTCTTAAAAAGTATATAGCAAAAAATGATTAATTCAAATGACTGTTTTGTGAACTTTGCTTGAAATTTGAGCTACTTTATCCGTAATATTGTCACTGATTCATTTTAGTATTAAATTTCGTTGTTCATATTCCGTTAGTTTTCTATAAAAGCGGCTCGCAATGTACTACCAGTAAACATTCTCAGTCTACAGCCACAACGCTGCACAGAACTTTACGTAATCATCTTGAAAAATAAAATTTTTACATACTTCAAAATGTACTTCAAAGGCAGTTTCGGTGTAATTTTGATACTACTAGCTTTTGCTACGCTGCTGTCTGCTTACAGTAAGTAAACAATGTTCAACCAGGCGATACTCACTTTCCGATATTCACTTTCGAATAGATTTTGCGAAATTGAATTCGTTAAAATGGTAAATACTTCACGTTTGGCACGAATTCGTCACTTGAATTCAGTTGACATGTAAGTTCTAAGCTCTAAATCAACACCTACGTGAAATATTTACGATTTTAACGAATTCACTTACGCAAAAATTTTACCGAAACTGAAACCCGGAACATGCCTTGTATAATTATTTAATTATTTATTTTAAATTAAGGCATTTTTATTATTTTTTAACAACAGCCAACGAGCAGAAATGTCTGGACGACAAGCAGACCTATCATTTCAATTGTTATCCCACAACGCCATTTCATTATTTTGATAAAAATATAAAAAAATGCGTTACGCGTGATGAGTGCTGGAAGACTGTAGAACATTTGCGTCCACGTGGCTTCCAAACGATCTACGAATGTGAGGAGGCCTGTATGCCCTATATGGCACGTTAAGAAATTTAAACATAAATTTTTTATTGGTATTCAAAATATGCCTAAACAGTTTATAGTATAAATAAACAAACCCGTATACAGGCCTGTGCCGGTATTCACTTTCGGAAAAGTTTTGCCAAAGTGAATTAGATAAAATGAGAAATTTTGTTGCGTATTGCATGATTCTGCAATTTGAATTCACTTGCATTGTGTGAATTCAAAGTGTGAAATCGTTCAAAATGTGAAAAATTTAACATTTTATTGCAAAATCTTTCTGAAAATGAAAACCGAAACAGGCTTGATATAAATATTGATGCAATTAAATTTAAATGGAGTTTTTATTTAAGCAAATTTTGTGGAAAAAATGTTGAGCAGGCACATTTCTTAGCAAATGTTAGTAATAGTAAGAAAGAGACAGATTCAACATAATTAAGAGTATTTTTAAACTTTGTTATACAAAATGCGAATTTTTATTTAGTTTTTCTTATAATTAATTTATTTACTTACATTTTGTTGTTAGTTTATTTTTAATTTTCAAGGTTTGTAGTTGTTCTGTTGGCGTGGTTTACTCAAGCATTTATTCTTGAGTTATTTTATGGTTATTTCACATTTTTTTTTTGTGTTTTTTTCTTTCTTGTAACATGCAATACAAGGATTATTTAATCGATATTACACATACTTTGGCAGAAAAAAAAATTATTTTATAAGAAAAATCCTTCGAAGAAATGTCAGCAGTTCAGCAGAGATTAACATTAGCAAAAGAAAGATTTTAAATACAAAATTTAGATACATAAATATAAAATACAGTCATGGCAAATATTTTAAGCAAGTTTTACAAAGTTTTCCTTTCATATTTTAGTAATAGAGAACAAAATTCAAAATATTATTTGCAAAACTGACTTAATTGCTTTTCAAATTATACTACATGAAGATCAACACACAGTTTCAACCATTTTTTTTTTTTTTTTTCATAGCACTGTCTTCTCATAAACATTTTTCTGTTGAGGTACCATTTAATTCACTCGAGGTACACAGACCGCCAAAGCATTTTCAGCCAAACTCTTCCAACTTTTTCTGAAACTCTCTCCGGCTTCGGAAGATATATGTGAGCAGTGGAGGCATATCTCACACAACTTATCTCCCACGCACTCTTGGTATGACGAGGAGTATTGCCAAGCTACTGCGGAGAAAGATGCTGCCAACAAAAGAAATCTGCATCGGATGCAAAGTGAGCTGTTAGAGAGCGATATAGGGAGAAATGAAGATATGATAAACGCTTTTTCAGACGCAAAAGAAATGGAACGCAAAAGACGTGAGCTTGCGGATGTTGATGAGTTATGTAATAGAAATGTTAACTTCAATTTAAACAAAGAATTTGCAAAAACTATTTGTGAATTATAAGTGCTATTAAGTTTTAAGTTTATGGGAGCTATACCTTCTACATATATGTTAAATCGCGCTCATTTTGATACTAGTGTTGCTTATGGCTATAAAAAATCTACCTACCAACTTTCTAACCAATATTTCAAAGATTGACGGAAAAAGGCTCTCACAGACAGACAGACATGGCCAGATTAACTCGTCTTTTTGTGCTGATCAGGAATATATATTTGTAATTTATGGGGCCTCCATTGCTTCCTTTACGCTGTTACAAACATTGGGACTAAATTATAATACAGATATTCCATTATATAAAAAAAATTTTATTCAAAAGGAATGTTTAAATAATCTAAGTATGATTCTTTGTGAATTAAGAATTAAAAATTAATAATTTTTTTACAGTTCCAATATGTACTAAGTACGTGTAGGGTATAGCTAAATTAAAATGCCTAAAATGAAGCGTATACAAATTAAGCTAAGCCGTTCAAGTAAAAAACCACCCTCATATAAAAGGTTATTTTTGTTTCGCAATAAATTTCTTGCTTTAGCACAAATAAAATATTTGTCACCAATTGGCAAAAAGCAGTCGTGGCCGAGTGGTTAAGGCGTCTGACTCGAAATCAGATTCCCTCTGGGAGCGTAGGTTCGAATCCTACCGGCTGCGAAATTTTTTCTTTCATTTTTTCACATACTATTTATTTTTTTCTTATGATTTTAATAGAAAATTAACAAATGAATTTTAAAATACGGATTATTTAGGTTATGCTGGCTGACCTTTTGACAGAGGTCACACATGGACCAATTTAAATTGACAGGAAAAACTAAAAAAAAAAAAAATATCGCAGCCGGTAGGATTCGAACCTACGCTCCCAGAGGGAATCTGATTTCGAGTCAGACGCCTTAACCACTCGGCCACGACTGCTTCATTCGTTGCACTTGATAAATACGTTATTTAAACTAAAGAGAAATATGCAAATTGAAAAGTAACAAATACAAACGTAATATAACACATTATACTTAATATAACACAAGCTTTAAATATTTTTATTTTACAAGGCATCATTCAAAACTTTCAAATTATAAGTTTATAGTTAAAAAGTTCAATAAACAAATCAATTTCAGAGAATTTATTTATAGAAAGTCTTTAGCAAAATCAAATTGTTACTGAGGAAAAAATATGCTTTTATTTTATAGTTTCTCCACCCTCTTTCCGCAAATCTGGTGTGGTTATCTTATTCACTTACTTCATACTATTTATTCTTAAAATTATTTATATTATTTAAAAAGTAAATAAAAAAAAATCGCAGCCGGTAGGATTCGAACCTACGCTCCCAGAGGGAATCTGATTTCGAGTCAGACGCCTTAACCACTCGGCCACGACTGCTTCATACCGTTAGTGGACGAAAGCGCCACCTACTTGATTGAGATGCCAAAAAAAAACAGTTTTTAGTTTAAAAATTTTTTGCGACTGCAATTAATTTTAATGTTTAAACGACATTATTATTAGTTTTTTTTAGCAACAAAAGAAAATTAATGAATGTAAGCAATTGCGACATTAATTTTTATTTAAAAAACTATCGCACTCTTTCACACTTTCTGCCGTAGAATAAAGCAAAAAAGAACAAGCATTTTTACAGGTTAAGGTCAATGAGTAGCAGCAGCAGAAGACAGATTTATAAACTTGTATCTATAATATATATATATATATATAAATATATAATTATATATATTTGTATCTGCACATGTATATACACGAGTATTTTATGCTGCAGCCGATAAAACGATTGCAGCTGTTGGGTAGAGCAGTCAACGTTTATGCCGATGTCCTTGCTGCACTTCGCTCATTTGCTGCATTAACAAGGATATGACTGTGAAAATAAAACCGCAATACGCGCAGTATACGACGAAATAGGCAGACAGATACAACAGTGGCGTAGCGCCAAAATCTGCGCCATAGAACTATTTGAGTTATATGTGAAATGATAATTGATAATCAAAATGGTATTTATATAAAAGAAGTATTCGCATGGAAGCATTTTGAAAGATTATCTATAAAAAAAAAACTGACCAACAAATGAAGTCTTGGTCTTGCTTAGAAACTATGGTTGTTCAGACTACAGAAGCATTTGAAAAGGTGTTTCTTCTTGTGTGTTTTTTATATCATGTACCCATAGTGCAAAATATCATATGTAAGAGGGTGTATGTGACAGGCTGAAGGATTCTTGGGAGACCCTATAAATATATATACTCTTGAACAGCATCGGAAGACGAGTCGATATATGTAGATATGTGAGCCTGTCCGTCAGAAAGTCTGTTTGAACGCACAGATTTTGAAGACTATAAGAGATATAGACTTTAAGTTTAGATGTTTCGACTCTCCTTTACACTATTCAGAAAACTAGTTGGACATGAACATGCCAGCTTCACTTTAAGAAATAGCTCCATGCAAAGCACCCCCATTTTTAAGTTTCTGTATGCAAAATATTTTGGTTTTGTTGTTAATTATGCTAGTTATGCTAAATTTGGTGTATCTGACGTAAATCGTTATAAAATATATGCCATAGGTTTAGATCGGACCACTGTAAGAGGTAACCCACATAAAAACTTGCCTTCCAGTTTTAGGTTCTTTTAATGAAATTTTATTTGTTTTTATTCTTAATTAAGACAAAAATGCCAAATTGTGGCTACTGAACTTTTCCCAATAAAAGCAACTTTTTTTTTAGCAATCGTATTTATTTTTGGCATTGGCCTTGTTTATATTGACTTATATTCTTAATGCCTTCCAGACTCCTTCCAATAAACATGAAATTTGGTAGGTAACGACGGTGCTACGCCCCTGACATACACACGAACGCACACACAGCAACGCACACATACAAGTATACCAAGAAGAATGCGCCATTTTGTGCTGCTGCAGTGCGCCTTCATTCATCTTCTTCATCTTCTTGCGTATGCTCCCATGGAGCATGGCATCCCCGTAAACCGATTTATAGTTTGCAATAAAATTCCTGAGGCATTATTTCGCCTTGGAATTACTTGTACAACAAGAACAACAACAAGAACAACAAATTTCAAGGGCAAGTGCAAGCAACAAACATATAAAGACATAAACATATATACATAGTTACATAGATATAGGCACATACAAGTATATACATATGCAGTACTACTTACTTTCCTTTACGATGTTGTGCTCAACACTTGTTTATGTTGTCATTATTTTTAATCCGACATCTAATTTTTTTTCTTTCAGTTTAACTTTTTTTTTCTTTGCTGGAATTGTGTTTAATCTTTGCACAATGACAGATATTTTAATCCGTCTTTTTTTCCCTTCGTTCTTGAAATCTGAGTAATGTCAAGGCGTGCTTGAATTCAAGTTGGCGTAAGTGCAGCATAAAATATAGAAAACGGCGTGGCTTAGTGTTGAGCAAGGATCTCTTGAATATTGCTGAAAACTTTGATCTGAAAAAGTGCTACAGAATTATTAGCTAATTTAAACTACTATACATACTTTACGTATATAATTAGCTGCATTTAAGCATTGGAAAATGTTTTAAACATTAAATGCAGTATGAAAACATGCATGGTTATATCTCAATTATTTTGACCCTAACACTAAACCCCAATTTTGAATGAATTATATAGACTTATAGGCCGTTTACATGCAGAGAACTAGAAAGGAACTAGCAAAGAGAACTAACAGTTCCTAAAACGGAACTAATGAACAGCTGATTTTGTTTACATGTCAACGACATATATGATGGATGAGACTTTACCAAAGCATGCCATACAAACCACTATTTTCTATAAATTTTCCAATGCAACCAACTAAAAACCTGAAGCCACAATGATTGCGACCGACTTAGTGGCACGTAAATCAAATTCAATTGGCATGTTACTCATATTCTAGGGTCTACAGCCGACTTTTGAGGGCCATGACGAGCTTTTGCTAGTTTCTTTCTAGTTCTCTGCATGTAAATGAGATATTAAGGGACAAAAATTAATTAGTTTGAAAATTCAAATTAATAAGTTTAGTATTACATAATGCAATTGTTACGTATAACTTCCTAAAGTGCCTAAATAAATTTGGTTTATAAAACATCACTCCAGAACTAGATTTGAAGTAAGTTTACTTCGAGTTGAATTTTTAGCTGGCTAAAGTTCGTTTTTCCAATATTTGATGTGACTTTTAGTTGAAATTTGTACATATTTAAAACTATTTTCAATGCAGTATGATAAATGCATCAGACACATATGACCGTCTGGGCAGGGATTTACTTTAAAACGTAACAAAATGTCACTAAAAGCGACAGTAAACTCAACCTAAACTTAATAATTCTATAATCTGATAGCTTGGTACTGTTTCGAATTTGTTTGATTTATGATTCAATTTGAAATCATTTTGTATTACTGGCTAAATATTACAATTGCTTCTTAGTACAAATGTTTTAATTCCGCTCATGTTTTAGCTTTCAAATTTTAATTTATGCGTAAGGAAAGCCATTTACGTAAGGTTTTGTTCATTATTGGTGTTGGTCCATTATTTCGATTCTGGGCGTAGAAAGTAAAAAATATGTTTTATTTTTAATTGAGATCCTGTTCAGAATTTTTTTAATACTGTCTACAAAGTATCAACCAATTAAATATATCTAAGAAAAACATTTAGTTTTTGATTAGAAACAGCGCATTAAGAAATAGAAGAAATATTAAAGCATTAAAAGCGTGTAAAAACCAGCTGTACAGAAGAATATGTACTGCATAAATAAACAGTATAAACGTTTTTTATATGTATTTGTATTATAGTTAAATAGTTTATTCTATTGGCAGCACAAAGCTAATTAATTTATATACTGTATTATATGTATGTCTTTAATTCAAAACATAATTTAAATCTTCAATTAAAATAAAACTGCTCTCCAACGACCGATAACACAACGATAACAAAAGATGCAACACTGTCCCACGTACGCACACAGCACACCCCACGCTTTACAACACTGTAACGCACAAATTCTGATACTTTCGCACACTAATTTGACAGCTCTTTCTTTCCTTTTGCACCAACATGGCCGATCAGGTAAGAAACGAAAATGTGCTTAAAAATTACAAATTTCTGTGGTATAAAGTGCACAATGCTATGCAATGAATTATTAAATGCTGGCGCAACATTATGCTGCTTATTTAACTAATTGAAACAATGCATTTAATAATTAAATGCGAGCAAAAGAAATTTGTAATTCAAACTAACCTCAATTTTACGCGTGGTACTCCAAAAAAACGACAGCAAGTTGAACGTTCATTCAGCAAGCAACAATCCGTGCCAACAACGTGCCGTAAAAGTACTAATTTAAAAAAGAAACCACAGCGTTTACATCGCAATATCGGGTTGGGCTTTAAAACGCCACCCGAGGTAAGTGGCAGCAGTGCAGAATATACTAATCTCGTGTTTTTGTTTTTCCCTCTTTGTTTCTTTGCATTCATCATTCCGGCCGGAACAAAAAAAAAAAAAAAATACAAACTGCATGTTTTTTTTTTTAACTTTTAAAAAAAATCATACAAAAAAACACTACACACACAAACACGTTCCTGCATTGTATTACAATTTGTGCGTCACACTCCACTCCAAAAACAAACAAAAAATGTATCAACTCAATTAACTGCAAATAGAACGAGAGAGCCTTCCAGAAACAATTCGGTGTTAACCTAAACCGTAAACAGAAACCCGGTCTTGTCAAGAAGAAGATTCTGCGTCGTTATCGCGATGTAGGCTTGGGTTTCAAGACTCCACGTGAGGTATGTGTAACCCAACTAACCGTCAGTTCCAAAACATTTCCAATACAAGCAGCAGCATACATCATAAATGATTTTTTATTTATTTAGTTTTATGGTAATACTACGGAAGCGGTGCGAAATCTAAACGAAAAATGTAATTACTATTTTGATAAGTTCTATAAGTTTCCGTCGTCCACTAGTTTCGCACCGGGAATCATAGTATTGCCAGTTTTAATAAATTTATTTAACTAATGTAAATATTCTCTACTACACTTTTCACAGGCCATTGATGGCACCTACATTGACAAGAAGTGCCCCTGGACCGGCAATGTCAGAATTCGTGGACGCATTCTGACCGGTGTTGTACGCAAAACTAAAATGCAGCGCACCATTGTCATACGCCGTGATTATTTGCATTTTGTGCGTAAATATTCACGTTTTGAGAAGCGTCACAGAAACATGAGCGTGCACTGCTCGCCTGCCTTCAGGTGTGTGTATATAGATAATGATTAATATTTATATACCGTATTTCTTAATATATGATGATAATATCATGACGGTCTTCATAAAACAAATTGCTGAAGAAACGTGACTATATATGTAACACTGACTTTTTTTAATAATAGTTTAATACACTTATTGTGTAGTTTAAAGTGCTTTTAGTAATATACAATTTCTATTTAGTAATAAACAATTTCTATTTAATTCACAGAGATGTCGAGCATGGTGATATTGTCACTATTGGTGAGTGCCGTCCACTCTCAAAGACCGTGCGTTTCAATGTACTGAAAGTGAGCAAGGGTCAGGGCGCCAAGAAGAACTTCAAGAAGTTTTAAGTAGCATGTTTTGTGTAACACTCTATTCAACATGGAATAATAAATAACTTTAATTCTTAAAACATCTTTTTTTTTTAAAGTCTTTTTCAAAAATAACACCTACTTGTAGTTCTCTCCAACAACAACGTATTTCAGTGAAGCGACTTCAAAATTCTACAAATGAAGGTGAGTTTTATGTAATTTAATGAACTATTTAATTTATAGCGTTGGAATTTTTGCATTTCGTCGTTTAGATGAACACAGTAATCGATACTGTTCGTCTAAAATGTCTTATTCTATTCCATTACTCCTTTTTTATATGATGATAATATCATGACGGTCTTCATAAACATAATTGCTGAAGAAACATGTACTACCTAATTAGTATACTGATTATTTTATTCAAATAGAAATTCAATTATTATAAAATATGATCCCAACTAATTCAATTATTTCTCTTCTATCTTTACAGGTTCTCACTTTATACAACAAAAATTTTGCTACAAATAAAAACAAATCAAATGAAACATAAAATTCAACTTATTTTTATTTTCGAGTCGTTAAAATAGAAACTTATCTATACATTTTTTGAGAACACCCAGTGTTGTAATCGGCTATCTAGTTAATCGCACAAGTGATTATTTATTTAAACAAACATAAATTAAAACTGAGTTTACGATAAACAATTATTTTTTTTATACATTCAGTACAGCCAGAATAGGACGCACCAAATCAGTGAACAACAGCGTGTTATATACGGGTCAGTAAACTCTGATTTGACTACCTTATAATTTAGAATCCATCATCACTCCGAGATCACAAAAATTGTCTACTTTTTTGAAGCACTGCCGCCAATGCAATTGAACGAGTTTACGACTTTGAAAAGATATACACTTGCACTTTTTCTCGTTAAGATATAATTTATTTGTGTTACACCGTAGAACTATGCGATCTAAATCATTTTGCAGTAGAGAACATTGAGATTCAAGATTAATATGAAGAAAAATCTTAACATACTCCGAGTACATTAGTAGGAGATCATTTAGAAATAGCAAGAACAGTGCTGGGCCCGAATGATTACCTTGTGGGACTCCAGTTGTTGTATTTATCATTAAGAAGTCGCTGCAGTGAAAATTACTCTAAGCTTCTGAAGCACAGATCCGGGGGTGAAGCCGCTTCAGTCTTCACATGTGCAGGCTGTTGTCTAGCAAATTCACCGCATAGTACACGTCTAGAATCGTGAGATTCTAGGCGTGTACACAGTACCGATTGCTGAACCTTACAATTACCTCCTTTACAGTTGGGATCAGTAAGTCACGATGGATAACTAAATGAGTTTTTGGCATAGTATGAAGCACCAACAAGTCTACGCAGAAGGTTTAACTGAAACCTTTGCGCGATATTCGCATTAGGGTTGGAAGCCATGCCCTTGAGCTTTATGCCGTATGTTCATATCGGCTTTGTTATTGTCTTGTAAAACAGGATCTTGTTCCTCAAACTCAGTTGAGAACTTAAATTCAGCAGCCAGTTCATCTTGAAGAGTTTGAGATCCAACTACTTTCTCTTTAGCTTTATGTGAGGTTGCCAAGTAAGCCGTCTATCTAATTTTAGGCCAAGATGCTTTGCTGCGGTTCTCATTGGGCAGTAGTCTGCCGAACTAAAGGTTTATTCTATGCCTTAGTCTATCTCTTAGTCAAATTTATTCTTGTTCCATGAGACAGTGGTTTGGACAGCTTTATGCAATGAAAACAATTTAGTTTAGTGATGATGCACATTTCTGGTTCAATGGATACGTCAATAAACAAAATTGCCGCATTTGGGCTGATGATGAAAATGCAATGTTTCTTGTGAATATAAGCGTCAATAGTGAGCGATACCGCAACATGATAACCGAATTTTTGTTGCCTGAAATTGAGCACCTACTGCGTAATCGCGGCCAAAATTTAATTGAAATTATAATTAAAAAGTAAATGGTAGAAATGGTTCTTTCGGGAAATAGTAAAAATTCCGACGTACAATAATTTATTAAGTGTTTTAATTTAAAAAAAAAACAACTAAATGAATCTACCGTTGGTAAGGGAGATATGGCTTAACGACAAACAATTGTTATTTGTAGTTTTAACGCTATTTTTATACAGTTAAAATAATTTTCTCGTATAGTCGAAGTTAAATATAAATACATTGAATTATATTCTAGAAAAAGGATATTTAAAATAGATTATTTCAAATTTCATTTCTAGCCAACTTTAAAAATGTTTAACGGTCTCAAACAAACAAAAAAATACAACAATGCAAACATAAAAAAATTATATGCAACTCATGGTCAGCTGTTTAGTGTCAAATAAACGAGTTGGCAACTCTATCGCATATTTATTTACAAAAAACGGAAAAAGTTTAATAAGAAATGGCATCAACAGCGGCAGAAGAAATTGGTAATTATTAACAAAATAAATGCACAAATTGTTATTAACATTAAAGGTTTAGTAAAGTCAATAAATAAATAATCAATAACCGTCGTGTGATGTGCTCTACTGGAGCATTAAAACTTTTCGTCATAAAAAAGGGAAACATTTTGCTGCAGACAACAACAACAACAAAAGAAAATGCAATTCATCAAAATGACTAAATTTACAAATATTGTATATAATTAATTTTGTAGAACTTTTGGAGCGTGTTTTGCTACGGCTTGGCTGCATTGATGAGGATGACAAACTGGAAGCAACTGTGGGTAAATTCCTGACACCAGTCATACTTAAAATAAACTCACCGCATGAGAATGTGCGCACAAAGGTAAATAATGGTGCTACGGAAGTGGATGCTGAATACATATATATTATAATATATCCTTTAACTGCATATTACAGGTTGTCGAAGTACTGACGCACATTAAGCGACGTGTCACATCACGCGCGCAGATACAAATACCAGTGGAAGCGCTATTAGATCAATATACTGCGCCGGGTAGCACCATGTTTCTGAAGAACTTTGCTATAATTTTTATAACAATGGGTTTTACACGTTTACCGCTGGAGCAGCAGGCGGCACTGGCAGCGAAGGTGGTGGGCTGTGAAGATAAGCTGGAGAACTATCAGGATAAGTGAGTAGTGCATGTTTTTATACCCTGTACCCATAGGGTAAATGGGTGTATGTTTTTGCGTATGAATGTAACCAACAACAGTAGGCTTGGGTGTAGTCGATATAGATGTGTCCTTTCGACCGTCATAGCTACTTAAAATGTAGATATTTGAGTCTCTTACTCTCTTCAGATTCTTACTTAAATGGACCTACAACCAAATATCTGCCATGGCCGCAAGTTGAAAGAAGCACCCGTCCTAGTCTTTGAATATACCAAGCTTGTGAGGCCTCCCAGACCTGGTATTTCCAACGCAAGCTCAGACGGCCACTCTGACGTAGTCCACCACCTAGGTTTAGCTTCCCCATGTAAACCTTCCGTGCTGAAGTTTCGGGGTTCATCCGTTGGACTATGTCCATCTCATCATACAGCTCGTGGTTCATGCCCGTGGTTTTTTACGGATGGAAGCTACACATCGTTGTTAATAGGCGTGTTATGTTCACTTTTAGAGTTAGTCCACACAAACCCCAACGATTCACTTTATGGTTTTTATAGTTACAATTTTTTTATACGCCGAGGTAACCACATTAAAAATTGAATGAAGGCGTCAAATTATCACAAAACCATTAAAAGACTTGAAATTTATTTGTTAGATGCTTGTGAAGAGTATTGCAACTTCGGTTATACCGAAGTAAACGTTTTCTCTTTTTGTTAAAAAGGCAAATGTTAAAAAAATGTCGCACATAGTACCAGATCCGGCCATTATAAAGGGAAGCACCCATACAAACATACTCCCATTTTTAGGTTTATGTATGCAAGTTTTAGCATATCTTGGTTCTTATAAGGAGCTTTAAACAAGATACAGGGTATCTCGAAGTCGAGCACACGCCCTCTTATTTTTATATATAAACTCTAATAAATTCCTTCATTATAGGCTCTTTATGCTGCTGCTACCCATACTGGGTGATATGAAAATACCCGATGATCCAGCAAAATATAAGGAAGTACTCAAATTAGATAATAAACCGACTATACGCAAGAATTTCTTAACGCTGCTGCAGGATGTCTTACTGCTGCCATATGGCGTTACACAGGAACAAGATGTGCCACCGGGCATGAGTACACATTCCTTTAAACGTGTCATTATAAATAATTGGCGTGCTGAAGAGCTGGAGAAGATAAAGAAGGGCATAGTACGTTTCATCAGTACTGGCATGTTTAGTGATATGGAAATCTTTATATTGCTCGTATTGGCATCATCCGATACACGTTTTAGCGTTGCAACGCCAGCAATTGCTGAGCTGAGTAAAGTTTGCACCATGTTGGACTTTGGTAATCCGCACGTTGCAGCGCCACTCTATACGCTCTTTTCCGGCAATAATAGTCAGCTAACAGAGCGTAAAACTACGCCATGCTGTGCACGTGTGCGTCAAAAGTTGTTGCAGTATTTAATTAAATGTCGGGATAAGAGCATTATAGTGCCCAAGGGTATACAGGTAATATTCGAAGGATTATTTGGTGTCAATACAAATCAGAAGTGTAAAGTGTTGGCGCTGCAATTTGCAGAGATTTTAATACGCGAGTAAGTATATACTCAATATATAAATTAACTATTATTTATACTACTCCACTCTTTGTTGCAGCGGTCCCTCTGAGATTGTCTCAAAGGTTGCTAAAGTTATACTGACCGGCATAACAAAAGTTATTGAACGTGATTCGAATGAACCAAATGATGTACAGAATGCAGCCTATTCTGCGCTAGCGCAACTTGCAAGCAAATATCCGGAAGTTATTAATCAGGATTTAAAAATTGTGCTCTCGTATTTTAATAATTTAGCAACTTGTGCACCGGATTTACATACATCCATACGTGAAGCTTTGGTTGCCATGGCGCCTGCATTTACATGGAAGTCGAAGTCTACGGATATGTCGCTGGATGATGCAGAGCAGCTAAAGCTGAGTGGACAACAACATTTGCTATTGGCTATGTTGTTGGATAATGCCGAATCGAAAATACAAATTGTGCAGAATGTTACGAGTGTCTTTTTGACCACTTGCTATCCGGAATTCTATGCACCGTCACGTTATCTATTGCTGCTCATAGTAGGCGAACGGTAAGTTTTTCGCATTGATATGAAAGTGAAGCACTGCTAACTATTATTTAAATTGCAGCAACTCATTGCGCGAAAATATTACAAATTATTTATACGGCGCTACTAAGAAGGATCACATTGCTTATAATATGCTCTCCTCCATTGAGCATTTAAGTGCGGAAAAAGCGCCAGCAACAAATAAAGAACAGCGTCGCATAATTCTACCCGGTTTTCGAACGATGATGCAGCATGTCTACGAAATGAGCACTAAACGTTTGGATAAATCTTCCACTTCTGTTGTAGTTGGACGCACTAAGCTGCCATTTAGACTGGAGACATATGAAGAGGTATAATTTAATTCGGAGCGTATATATGTAAAATTCTATAGCTTATTTTGCATATTATAGATACTCGACTATTTACGGTTATGTCTTTGGTATTCCGCTGGCGTTGTTGGTGCACCTGGTGATGAGAAACATGTACAGCAGCTTAAAAAGTATATAAGTCTTAATTATGAGCAAAGCGAACGCAATGAGCTGCATCAATATTTGCTGTTTATACAACGCAGCATTGAAGCCAAGCGTAGTAAGTATTTGTATTGGTTTATATTTACTGTAGAGTATATATTAATCTGCTCGCCATTTTTTGGGACGGCAGTTACGCATACAGTATACGTACAACCGGTTTTAACAAAAAATATAGCATTGGAAAGGTATTCACAGTCTAAATTTTATTAAAATTGTTTGAATAGTTTGGCTGTAAAAGGCTCAAACAATTATCACTCACATTACTAATCAAACATAGGTTTCATATGCAATACAAATGCACACACACATATATTAGACGGTAGCATAAAAACAACCAGTTGCAGGTTGATCACATTGTGAGCGCGAAAGAGTTAGAAGTTTGTATACGCTTCGATTTTAATTTGGTGACTCTCTGTTTGTAGTTGTTATGATTGGAGAGCGTTGAAATAGAAATCATCAGAAACGCATAAACACAATAATATACAAAATTATTTCTACATTCCGCTCGATTAGGTCGATCGCTGGCCGTACATACTACTTTAGCTTATGACATTATTTGACATATTATTACGTATTTTCTAAACACAATGTTTGCAATGTATAAGTGCTCGTCACTTGCATGGACTGCCGTTACAGTGAGATACCGCTCCAATCTACCAGTAAATTTAAATTGTGGTTACCAATAATCGATGTCTTCTCATGCAAATCGAAGCATACACTGTCCATTAAAAGAGCATGAGTACTCAATTGATTATATGACGAAATTATTTACTTCCCTGCCAAATAAGTTGCACGTGATTATAATAAGCCGGAATTTTGAAGTATTAGCTGTAACTTCTATCTATTCTACTACTAAATTTACAGCCGAATCCAATTTACTCTGTCTCTACGATCTGCTCAATGCGGCACCTCAGCTTTTTGCCAAATCTCAACTAACGCTGCTGGAACCTTTGAGTCAATCGCTAAAGGATGTTTCCGAAGTAATGCGTATTAATGTGGCACAGGTTTATGGCATACTGCTGGCTTATGGTTATGATGATGCAGCATACAATCAAGAGGTTATTACCTAAAAAAATATAACATTTTAACTAAACTTTAACTAAAACTTGTGCTAAAACACAGATTACAGATGTGCTTGCTGCAATACCACAAAAATCGCTGGAGAATAAGCATGGCTGGCTACTGGTTCTAGGACACAGCTTCAATAAACGCATTAATTATCTGCATGAAACGAAAACTGTTAAAGATTATAGTGCATGGACACAATTCGTAGATAGTGTGAAAGTAATTGGTAAGTTATTATAGACAATTTAACTATTTATAATTAATTTCTTCGCTTTTAAACAGCTAAGATGCTTTGCGAAACACATTGGTTGCTGGTCTCCGCTGCCGTTAAATGTGTCTCCATGATTGGTAAAACAGTGGAGATACCCAATGTTGAGGTGGAGATACAAATACAATGCAACAACGATGACGATGATGAGGAATTGGCAGAGTACAAAAGTATTTGTTTGCATTTCTGCATTACATTCTATGAAATATAATATCTTTTCCAATTTTACAGCTGCAACTGCCTCTACGAAGCTGCTTATTTTCGGTGTAGTCTTTCAGTTGATGCGCAGCACCTCAGTGCGTGCCAAGATACGTGAAGAGGCCGCTAAATGTCTAGGTTATTTGGCAATCGGTGATGGTGCCTACTTTACGCAACGTAATTTGGATAAATTTGTTTCGTTAACTAAAGTACCAAAGGATGCTGCGCTGAACATAGCCATCTCGGAGGCTATAGTCTGTACTTTATGTGGTTTTGATGTCAGCGCTGGTGCGCCTACTGAGTCTTATATGAATAAGCATTGTACAGATGCAGCTTTTGAGAAGTTTTTGAATGCATTAATACGCCTAGTTACCGAACCGAATCCCAACTCAAGACAAGCGACATCTGTCTGGCTGTTGTCTGTAGTCAAACACTGTAGCTATCGTGCTGCAGTGTTACATCATAAGCAATTGTTGCAGTTTGCATTTACAGAACTGCTGTCAGATGATAGTGGTGGGTTCTTTTTAACTTAATACAATACTACAAGAATTTATTTTTATTATTTATGTTTTACAGAATTTGTGCAAGATGTTGCCTCACGCGGTTTAGGACTCGTCTACACACTCTCCGATGCAAATAGTCAAAGCGATTTGGCTAACTCGCTGCTAGATCAATTAATTGGTGGCAAACGCAAAGTAAATCAAGTCAGCGAGGATACGGAACTCTTTGCTGAGGGCATGCTTGGCAAAACACCCACCGGTGGCAATATAACCACCTACAAGGAACTCTGTTCACTGGCTTCCGATCTCAACAAACCCGATATGATCTATCAATTTATGCAGTTGGCAAATCATAATGCCGCTTGGACTAGTAAATTGGGCGCTGCATTTGGTCTCAAGACACTCTCGGCTGAATCGCGTCTACAAATGCAACCATATTTGGGTAAAATTATACCCAGATTATATCGCTATAAATATGATCCAACGCCAAAGATACAAAATTCTATGATCTCCATTTGGGATTCAATTGTTACGGATTCGAAGGAAGTTACGGAGCAATACTATTGGGAGATATTGCGTGAACTATTGGATAATGTGGTTTTCAAGGAGTGGCGTGTACGCATTGCTTGCTGTTTAGCTATAAGAGATTTATTGAAGCGTCCAGGTGGACTGCGTCTGCGTACTGAGGATAATCGTCTAAAGAGTGGTGGTAATGTAAAGCATACAGACGAGCGTGCTTCATCAAGCATGGAAGTGGGTGAGTTAAATATGTGTAATATTGAGTGTAACAGAAAGTTTTCGTCTTTTTTTCTGTTGCCAGCTTTTACTTTAAAGAACGGAATGCTATGCGAAAGCCAAAATTTTAGTTTCGATAACTGACAACATCACTCAATAAGCTTATGTTGAGATTTTGAACCCTCTTGATTAGGTCGTTATATTTTATGATTCCACTTATATTTAAATGTTGATCTTTATGTTAAAAAAACCCGAAACTTTCCAAAACACCCAAGATATAAAAAAAATATAACACTACTAATAAAACTCTTTTTGTGCCACACAGATGAAGTACCCGAACCGGAACTGAAAGAACTCTGGTTTCAACTGTTTCGTGTTATGGATGATATACACGAGGGCACACGGCTAGCAGCACAGGGCACTGTAGCCTTTTTGGCCAAGCTTTGCGTCATTGCTGCTTCTGCAGAGCATGGTAAAGCGGGCAGTGCTGTAGCCTCTTCCATACTGCCGTATTTGCTTGAAACTGGCGTGGGACACAAAGTGGCCGATATACGTAAAGTCAGCATTAAAACTATATCGGATATGATTGATACATCGGGCGCTTTAATAGCACCGCATCTGCCTACATTGATACCCTGTCTGCTGCAGGCAACCGGTGAACTTGAATCAACAAAGCTTTCGTATCTTTCAACGCGTCTTGGTGCCGACAATGATGCACAGGAAGCGGTGGATACACTACGCGCGGAGGCTGCTAAATCACATCACACTATGGAAACTATAAATAAGGTATTTAAAGGCTTTTAAGTTAGCTATACAATATGCTGTAATAAATATTTTTTATCTATGTACGTATCTGCACAGTGCGTACGTTTCATTGATTATCCCGCGCTGGAGCAAATGACGCCGTCGGTGTTGGAGCAGCTTAAGACAAGCGTTAATCTGGGCACTAAAATTGCTAGCGCGCATTTCGTTTGTCTGGTAAATAAATAGTACTACTTTAATGTCTTTGAATAAATCAATTAGTTTACCTATTTTAGATCTCCATACGTTTGGGCAAAGAAATGACACCACTTGTAGGCAAATATCTTGGCGCTTGTTTTGTTGGACTCAAGGATCGTAATGCTACGGTGCGCAAGTATAATGCCAGCGCTATTGGACATCTTATGGGCATTGCCAAAGAACAATCCATAAAGAATCTTTTTACAAAACTCGATGAACTCTATATGGAAAATCCTGCCAATCGTTCCATAGTGCTCACCATACAAGCTGTTAATAAGCGTCATCATGAATTACTCAAGGACTATATGGATAGCATGCTGCCGTTGGTATTTTTTGCTATGCATGAAGAACAAACTGAAGAATCTAAACCAAATATTGAACTCTGGAAAGATTTATGGAACGATATAAGTCCCGGTGATGCTGGTATACGCTTGAATTTGCATGTCATCATACCAAAATTAGAAGCTTCGCTCGTCGATGCCAGTTGGTCACGCAAGGCACAGGCTGCAAATGCTATACAAACCATAGCAACACGTTTGAATACTACACTGCAGCAGAATGATCGTATACCGTTGATTAAGTTGTTACTGAGCGGTTTGCAAGGACGCACGTTCCAAGGCAAGGAACGGCTCCTACAAGCATTGGCAGCGCTCTCTAAAGGCCTAGATCATGAACATGAGATATGTGCCGTTGTTATTGAGGCAGCCATGCGGGAGGCGCGCAAAGAGGAACCATTATATCGTACACTAGCACTAAGCGCACTTGGTGATATACTAGAAGAACTGCAAGCAGATCGTTTCGAGGAAGTTTATAATATGATTTGGTATCTGCTAGAGAAAAAGAATCTGCGCCGCACAACATCAGCGTCCGATGATGACGATGATGAAGAGAATGCTGTTGATAAGGATAAAGATCTGACAGCAGATGAGCGCAATAAACGTGCGAATATATTGAATAAACTAAAGGAAGTTATCTGTGAAACGCTGGGTAAATCATGGCCCAAAAAAGCGCTTGTTACACAACATAAATATCAGCTTCAATTTGCCGAGCATTGTGCACGCATACTAAAGGATAGCACTCGTATAGTGCAGGTCAGTTTACTCGGTGCGCTAACAAAGTATGTAGAACGTTTGCAAATCTTCGAGGCGAATGCTCAGCTACCCGATATGGTGCAAGTGAATACCGAGAAAAAAGTGAAAGTCGATGAACTACAAACTCGTGAAGCTATAGTTGCAAAAATCTGCACAGATGTGCTCTCAACAGTGACATATGCAGCAGGACTGCCACACACCGGACTCAAGAAGGAAGCGCTCAACATAGTGCTCATGCTAACCAAACGTCTCAGCGAGGCTAATGACAAAAAGAGTCTGCAGCAGATTAAACAGAATTTCGAAGAAAACTTAACGAAATTCCAGAAAGACTCAGCACCCGAAGTGCGCTGTCGCATCAAGGATATTGAGGAGAAATTTGGTAAAATTAATATCTAATTTATTATATTATACTATATTTTATACTATATATAGTTTATTCGCGCGCTCTCCAACGCTGTGTCTAACGAATAAATAAAATGCATGCAAACATTTTGACGTTTGCATATGCTATACAATTAATTCTATTGTAATTATTAAGTATAATCCCTTATGATTGACAGTCAGTTTCAATATTAACCAATTAGTTGGGTAGTAATTGGTTACAGCGCACACGTTTTAACAAAGTTGCGTGTATTTCAATTCTAGACGGTTTCAACAAAGTTGCGTTAAGTGGCGAGTATTTTAATTCTAAATGGCTAAACTTTCTTTTCATTTGTACTTTAGAAATTACTACGTTTGAAGCTTGAACTACTTTTAAAAGTAGTAAAAGTAGTAAAACTTATTATTAAACAACTAGTTATGACAACAAACTCATAGATTATTTGTTTGTTGAGAGACTGACACTGTTGATAAACATATTTAGTACGCTACTGTACACAAACATTTTCATCGAGCTGTTCAAAATTATATAAGATGTATGTGTTGATGTCTATCGTTCTACAAAAGATGACTTTATTAATATAATAACACCCGATTTCTTAAACCAACCAAAAAGAAGCAATCACGGGGTATCGCTACCTAAAACTATTGATGAATTTAAGCCGATCATTGAAAGAAAAACGGTCGCAATGGAGCTGAGAAGAGAAGTCTAGCCTAACTACTGTATGCTCAACCTATTGCTTTTTCCGACTATCACTCATGACATGGCTGATAAGCACTTTCATTCGTATGACGTTGACAAAGAAAGGGTCGGTTCCTGGTTAGTCAGCCTCAAAAGATAAACTTAATTTGTCGGAATTTGGAATTCTAATGCGATTTAAAATATGGGAAAGTAGTAGCTAACGCAAATGTACCGTTAACATTAAAACAAAAACGATGGAAATTAATAAGTGCTTTTTGGGATCTCCGTTTCGTTTTGTAATACGTTTAATACAAACACCGTAAAAAAAGTATAATTTTATAAAAAGAGTACCAAAGATGTAACCCATGCAACGTGAGAGAAACTGCAGTCATTTTAAATTGGAATGAAAGATCTTTGCGCATTATAGGGATGTGGGGGATGTTCATCATCAGTAGTTTTTATTTGCTGCCTTGTTTGCTTTATTGAGTTTTGTTTTTGTTTGCTTGTTTTAAAAAACAGTCTGACAATAGTTCTACTTTTCTAGCTTCTTCTCTAAAGGGACGGTATAGGATTTCATTATTCTCTTCAAATACTGCACGTTTTTGTTCTCAGAGAATTTACTAAACGCGACATTGGTAACCCCGACTTGCAAGTAAGCAGAAAATCTTTCATCCAGCCATCTCCAAAGAAAGATCAAACAAACACACACTATTCTATATATACGAGTATAATATTAATTTTAATAGATATATTTCAAATATACACAGCCACATACATATTTTTACAACTTAAAACTAAAAATACGCACATAATACAATATCAGCTCTTACATAAATCATCTTTCACAAATCTTAAATTGATCTCATCCACTGATTCCAGCATGAAAGTCTTTGGATTAAAACGTATAGCTTCAATAGTGCTGGCACAGGTTTCAACATAATAGCCACGCAAAAAATGCACCAAGCCCAATTTAACTTGTAACAGACCCAAACGACTGCCAATGCAACCATGTGGTCCGGCGCCGAAAGGTATAAAGGTCATAGGATGTATCGACGGCAATTTAGCAGCAGCGAACCGTTCAGGATTAAATGTATGCGGTGCAGGCCAATACTGTAAGTTGTATTTAAAAGACATTTATAAAGTTTTATAGTTAGTAGTGAGTTTTGTATAATTAGGCATATATGTATATATATTTATATATGTATTTTATTATGGGTATTTCTTTAAACTCTAAAACCGTGGAAACCTCATCAATTCGCTTTCTAATGCCATTTTTGTTTTGTTTTTTTTTTTTTTGGAGTGGATTGGTTAAAATTGATATTAGAAGCAATCAGAGAGAGTGGAAGATAATATAAATCATTTGGCTTCGGTAAAACAAGTGTTCCTTATAGAAACCTCACGAATTGGGGCCCGTAGATGGTGTTTTAGGTAGTCATCCGTTGGAACTATCAGAAAGCAGCCGTTCATTTTATACACCAATCGCTAGTTTGGGTTACGGTGCAGTTACGAGTTTAGAGAAATACGCATATTGTATTATTGAATTTTTTCTACACACCTTTGGATCCCGTTGTATGCCTAATATAGAAATATATGCAGGCATACCTTTCGGTATAAAAAAATCGGAATATGGTGCCAGCGAGCAACCCGTCTCACCTTTACCCGGCGTACACTCACGATTTATAAATGATGCAGCAGGATACATGCGTAGTGTCTCATTGACGACCATTGTTAGATATGGTAAATTATAGAGCTGTTCATAGCTTAAATATGTTTGATTTGTGGCTTTAAATGCCTTTTGCAATTCCAAACGTAAACGTTTTTGTATCTCCGGCTGTTTAGCCAATTCGTAGAGCGTGAAACTTATTGAAGACGATGAAGTCTCAAAGCCCGCCAGTAGTATAATAGCCGCCTGTGATGCTATGAAGTCCGCATGCTGTGCATAATGTGTACGTGGCATCTCAGCTTGAAAATCATGCATTTCTGCTATTAAATCTTGTGCCGCCGCTGCCGCACACAACTTACGTCGACGCGCAGCTATAATTCTATGCACCAAATTGCGCATAAAATTTGCATATTTTGTGGTATAAACTTTTGCTCTCAAGAGACTTGCGTATTGTGGCAGAAAGAATACAATCATAAAATGTAACACCTTCAAAAAATCGGCTTTAAATAATGCTTTCGTTTGTTGTCGCAATGCTGAAGCACCATTTTTCAAACTGTGCGCTTCGACGCTATAAAATAATATGGCGGTTATATCGGTCGTATATAGTGTACAGATTTCTTTTACTTCCAGTACAGCGACCTCTCCCACTCCGCCACCATTGAAGAGATACTGCTGCGCCAGATGTTGCTCCAAATCGCATGCCACTTGTAACATCAGCGGATACATGCGTCGCTTTATGTTACCCGTTGTAAATAGTTCCGACATACGTTTACGGCTTTGTTTCCACTGCGGATATTTGGCTAATGGCAGCGTTAGTGCACCGATGGCATCATGTACAGGATCTGCTGCTTCATAGCGATTTAAGAATGAATTGAAATTTTTAATGAGTATCAGACGTATAATCTCAGGATCGCGTATTATCAATGCTGGTGTATGGAAGATATAGAAACCTGCGATTTTAGCATTGCTTAACGCGCGATGTGCATAGATTTTTTGAAAGAGTTCACCAAAGGATACATTTAATGTTAATATTTGCCTTAAATTGCCCACAGGTATTGTGGGTTTCAAGTGGGCTATATTTTGACGATGCCAATAACCGTAACGTCGTCGATACCATAGGTAAATTGTCAGCATACCAAGTGTGCTAAGTGTAAGTAGTATATATAAAGTTAGCTGTAACATGTTTTGAAGGCTGTAAAGATAATAGTTCCATAAATTTATTAATAACTTTTAATGGAAAGAGAGTTCTTAATATGCGTGTTGTGTAATTTTACAGCACTTGGGAATATACATAAGTAGTTTTATTATAACGGGTGATTTCAAAATCGTAGGGCTGTCTGAAATCCATAATCTATCAAACTTATCTGTCATTCCAAGAGTAATTTTATTACTTTCATAATAATTTTATAAATACAATAAGAGATCGTTTAGGTTTCATGACTTGAAGATCATGTGGTTTCAATAAAATGATACCACAAGTCACACAACTCGATCGATTTTGGGGTTATTATCCAGGAAGCGTAATTTATCGTTTTCTTGAAGTTGATTGGTCCACAAGCTCATGCGAATTTACGTCGTTGGGTTTCCTTATGGGTAGGCATATGACGCATTCCAATTTCGATCCATTATCGGTGGCATTTTGGCGTTCTGAGCCTCAATTATGACAATTCACATCGAAACTTTCGTTCGAAATCGATCGCACCCCTGTTAGTCTCAGCTCAGTCAAATTATGTTCTAAAATTTAGTTCTAAACTTTTAACGTTCAAACAATATAATGTTTTGTGTTTATACGTCTGGAATTGGCGAACAAAAGGTCATTGTGCAACTTTTGATGCTGATTCTGCGAGTTTTCCAAGCCTGAATTGGGCTGTTGCATATATTTCCACCAACTAGATAGACCACTATATTGTAAATTAATTGACTGATAATTCTAAAAATGTTTTGCTACAATTTCATAAACATTTGAGCTACTTGAAACCCATTACCTGTACTTGTACACCACTATGTTGTTTAGATTTAAGTAAAATTTCTTGAAATTTCCATATGAATATACAATACATAACTATAAATAAAGACTTCAAATAGATTTCTAAATAAAGATTATGCTGGCATTGTATCTAGTGACCCTATGACTTGTGAAAAACTGTACAAAAAAAGTTTTCAAGCGTGTGAACGCCAACACATCTCGGCAGTTCGAAAAGACAAAGCAAAGCGAAATGTATCTGGAGACACTGGTACTTTGCTTAATGCTGTTATGCTTGCTATACTATCTACTGTGGTATCACTACAACTATTGGGCGCGTCAAGGAGTAGCCTACCTAAAACCACGCTTCATAATAGGCAATTTAGCAGGTTTACTGAGCATGCAAACAAGTCCTGCGGATTTTATAAGTGCACTCTACAATCATCCAATGGCGGTGAATGAACCATTTGTTGGTATACATGTCTTTCATAAACCGGCAATTTTAGTACGTGATCCGGAACTGATAAAACGTGTTATGATCAAGGACTTTCAAAAGTTTTCAAATCGGTATGTACAACAATTAAAATGAAATTTGAAATTAATTATTGAGCATACTTTACTTTAAAAGCTATTCGAATTCGGACTATAAAGGTGATCCATTGGGTTCGCAAAATATATTCTTTCTCAAGAATCCTGCATGGAAGGAAGTGCGCTATAAACTATCACCATTTTTTACAAGTACTAAACTAAAACATATGTTTAACTTGATTGAAGAGGTTGGCAATTAATATTTTTTAGAAAATAAAAAAAAATAACTTTTTCAAAACTTCTCCGCAGGTTGCCTCCAATCTTGATGTTTATCTACGCAATAGACCACTGGATAATGAGAAAACACGAAGCTTCCAGCTGGAAATGAAAGAACTTTGTGCACTCTATACGACAGATGTCATTGCGACGGTGGCTTATGGTGTAGAAGCGAATAGTTTTAAGCAACCGAATAGTGAATTTCGTCGGCATGGACGTTCTGTATTCGAATTTAAACTCTTACGTGCGGCCGAATTTACATTGGTGTTCTTTCTGCCACATTTGGTGCCATATTTTGGCTTTAAAGTGGTGCCACCGGAGGCTACAAAATTTCTACGTAATACCATTAACTATGTCATGGCAGAACGTGAACGTACCGGTTGCACACGTAATGATTTAATCGATATACTCATTGAATTTCGTAATGCTTCGCGTGCTTCGGAGTCAAAGGATAAATTTGTTTTTGAAGGTGATATACTTGTTGCACAGGCAGTGCTATTCTTTACTGCCGGCTTTGAATCATCTTCTTCGACTATGGCCTTTGCACTTTACGAACTGGCTAAGCATCCCGAGATACAGACGCGATTGCGTGCTGAAATTAAACAAGCGCTGAACACGAGCGCTGGTCAAGTAACACAAAAACTGATTGATTCATTGGAGTACATGCAAATGATACTATATGAAGTTTTACGTTTATATCCACCGCTACCGTTTCTCGATCGTGAATGCACCATTGACAAAGATAATGATAATGCCGATGTTGCCGACTATTCGATGGAACCATTTCATAAACATTTTCGTATGCCACGTGGCATGCCCGTGTATATACCGGTCTATGGTTTACAAAGAGATCCACAGGTAGACTATTTTTTATTTGGAACTACTTAAAAACTACATATACACTAAGCTTATCATTATATGTATTTCAGTACTATCCACAACCGCATTGCTTCAAACCGGAACGTTTTGCACCGGAACATAAGAAACTATTAACACCTTATACCTATATGCCCTTTGGACTGGGTCCACATGGTTGCATTGGTGAAAGATTTGCATTTCTGCAAACGAAAATCGGTTTGGTTTACTTTCTAAGAAATCATTATGTCACCACATGTGAACGTACACCGCATATAATGAAACTAGACTCAAAGGCACTTATACTACAGGCCAAGGGTGGCATACATCTCAAGATTGTACGCGAACCGTTGGATATTTAAAAGCGAGTTCCATAAAGTTTGTATTTAAAAACTGTTTGGCAATATTTATTAGACTTTTAAAAAAAAATATTTTCCGAATTTAAGCTTAGCATAATATGGTATACTTTTGTTTTATTATTATAATTTTCAAGCACCTTTTGAACAAATATTTTACACAGTTCTCACTCAACTCACAATTTCTTTATTTACAATAAGATTTCTAAAAATTCTTCTCACTTTTCTTCTTACGAAGTATATAGGAAAAATGAACTTCCACTCTGTTGCAATTGTTTTACATAACTGCTGAAAGTTCAACGTAGATCTTTGGTTTTAAGCTGAAAATATGGCGGAGAATCTTGCTTGATTTTTGCGTGACACGTTTATTAGGCATAAATCAGTGTTGTTTCGTACTCGTGTTGGACGGCGACGATAACGACGGACGGCATCGGTGATTTTCACTTAAATTGTTTTGTTCAATTTAAGCATGCAATAGTAAATATTTTGCTTAAATTTGAAAACTAAAAAAAAACTATCCAAAAATCAGTCGAAAATAAAAATTCTTGTTGCATAAGTGCAACTAATTTAAGTTCATAAGTTAATAAAATTATTATCTATAGATAGATAGATAGTTAACTTTGAGTGGGAACTTTCTAACGCAAGTTAAAGAAGCCTTTTTGATATGGCTTGAAGTTGGTCAAAGATCCCAGTGTGCTTTAAAGAACTGCAGATTTTTAAATTGAAATAAAGCACGCTCAAATAAATGGAATGAGTCAATTTATTTTTTGACGTAGATCATTTTATGTCGTTAATGATGGAAAATTATTTCGGGCATATGTGCCAATTTTCCACCACTTTTTCAATAATTTAAGGACGTATTTCACAAATAGTGCACTTTATATTGTCTTCCAAAGCTGAAATCAATGCTGCGGTAGAATACACGATCTTGCAGACCGGACAATGAATCCATTTCTGGAGACTATATCGTCATCAAACTCTATGCTCAATAAGTCGATGGTTACTCCTAAAGTATGGCATGTGGTGTCATCCTGTTGAAACCAAAGGCCTTCGAGACCATGTTCTCGCCATATTGACGTTTCGTTTTTGAAGAAGTATGACCCGATGATGCTACCAGCTCATAAACCGTGCTTATAAACGGTATATTTTTTGAGCTGCGTCAAAAGCTGTTGGATCATCATTGGAATTTGCCTGCTCTTAAACTTGACAAAGCCGCTGAAGAAGAAGTGAGCTTCATTACTAAATAGAAAAGTAATAGAAAATTGGACATGAGTAAAATGATGTACATGATACATCGGCTTTTCGATAAACGATAAACTTATTAAATGTTATCACACATTAAACAACTTACCTAACTAAAAAAACACCATAAATGTTTTTTACCAATTCGACAAAATGAGTAAATTTTATCGAATCTTTCTTAAATCCAGTACGAAGATTTTCTAGGATTGGCATTCGTATAGCATTTCCAAATCTGTATGCCTAGCACACTTTTAGGGTTAGTCCACATGCCATTTTTGGATTGTTCTACAAGGTTTATAAAAACCTACGGTTAACATTCATTTGTATACCCTGTACCCATAGGGTAAATATAAAGTTGATGTCAAGGTATTTAACAAGCATAAAAGTGCGTACCAGACTCTTTTAAGTATTTTATATATTCTTGATCAAGATCAAAATGCTTTTCCGTCTGTTTGAACGAAGCGATGTCGGATACTATAAAAAATAGAGCCTTCAAGTTTAAATATTTAGATTCTCCTATTTTCTCTTCAGATAAAGTGTATTAAATAAATTTGGTATCCCTACTATAAAGGGAGCCCTCTCCCGTTCTAACCTCCCTTTTTGAGTTTTTCTACAGTAAATATTATCTCCGTTATAGAGCTAGATCAGAATTTTTGGATGAAGCCGAGCAACTTTCAAAATTGCCGCACTCCAAAGCACTGATTTATATACCCATAGGGATTTCCTCTAACTATATTAATTATATGAATATTATATTCTATAAATTTATTAAGTGACTCTCGTAAATATACTACGAATATATCTACAATAGTATTGTATTAAGTAATTTCGACGCCATATATCATCTATTTTTCAATTCTATTACAATACATCTAAACAGATACAGAAGTATCATCATTGTCTATTGATCATTGTCTGATAATAGCAACTTAATTTGATGACATTAAGAACTATTAAGCTTATTTTCGAAACAAAGTCTATTGAAATTAGAAAGTGATTGCAAAAATTACATGAAGCGTCGAGAATATGGCACTCTTCCATGTGAAACATATGAAAATAAAATACTTTACTACTATATCACTAAATTAAAATTATGTTTAATAGGCCAATACAAGTTATTTAAATGTGTGGCAAATGAAACTATTTAGTCTATAAGGGGAAGTTAGGGTTTATCTGTATACGGGCATGCAAAGCTTAAGCATAAAAGCTGGAACTTAAGTTAATCAATCAAACTGACAACCGCATCGAATCAAAAACGATTTTCAAATACAATGTAATGTAAGTCTAAGGTCGAGCTTAGTAAATAAATAATATATATAATTGAATGTAAAAAATAATATTTATTTCGCTTTAATTTTATTATCATACAACTGATCATTAACGATCTCGAGATGTAAGCCACAATCCGATTGTAGAATGAAAGCTTGCGGATCAAATTGAATCTGCTCAACAGATTTTTCGCTGGGACGTACATAATGATTCTTCAACAAGTGTACCAAGCCCATTTTCGATTGTAGCAGACCAATGCGACTGCCGATGCAATTGTGTGGACCCACGCCAAAGGGTAAATAAGCCATGGAATTTATGGATTTCTTGTTTTCTGGCGAAAAACGTTCAGGATCAAAGGTATTCGGATTGGACCAGTACTATAAAAAGGAAAAACAAATTGCATTATAAAATATAGCTTCAGAAATTAAAATCTTTCCTAACAACATACTTTCGGATCACGTTGTAGTCCAAAGATCGGTATATAGATTGGCGTACCATTCTCCAGCTCATAATTATAATATGGCTTCAGAGAGTACTGCTGCTCTCCGGGCTCTGCATAATATTCACGTTCCAAAAATGGCAGCACAGGATACAGACGCAAAACTTCATCCACAACCATCGAAAGATATTGCAATGATTGAATTTTCTCATATGAAAGTTTACCATGCTCCGCAACGAGCGCCTCATTGATCTCAGTTCTCAAGCGTGTTTGCAATTCTGGACGCTTGGACAATTCATACAAGGCAAATGACATGGTCGACGAAGAGGTTTCAAAGCCAGCAGTAAAGAAGACACCAGCTTGCGCTACCAAGAAATCATGATTCTTGGCATAATATGTGGGATCTTTTTCCAATGCAGCCTCCTTCTTCAAATTGATCAATATATCAATCAAATCATTACGTATGGTGCCACTACGTTCACGTTCATTCATGACATAGGTAATTGTGTCTCGCATAAACTTTGAGAATTTCTCCGTAAAGAATTTCACACGGAACAACGAAACCAATTTGGGCAAAAAGAAAGCCACAAAGATGTTCATTGCACGTGGCACTGTAAAATTAAAGAATTCACGTCCCTGATGACGAAATTCGGCCTTCGGATTCTCTAGACTATTTGCACGTATGCCAAATGCAACTGTTGCTATCATGTCTGTGGTGAAGGATGCACTGATCTCTTTGATTTCAGCAGTAAATTTATTTGCATTGGTTTTATCTTGGCGTGCAAGACACTTTTCCAAATCGTCGGCAATCTGTATATAAAGGGAAATTATTATCAATAAATACTGCAGCATATCTTAATAGACATCACTCACCTCCTGCATCAATGGATACATTTGCTTCACCTTGCCACTTGTAAAGACTGGCGTCAATTTAGTGCGTATCTCCTTCCATTGCGGGTTACGTACAAAGAAGAGATTATATGAACCAAGTGCATCACCATGCGGATCACAGCGTCCATGACGGTTTGAGAATTTATTGAAATCTTTTATCAATACGGATTTAATCAATTCCGTATCACGTATAATCAACGAAGGTATATTTACTGTATAAATGCCCACAACTGCTTCATTTTGCATAGCGGGATCGTTGTAGATATCGGATAGATGCAATACAAAGCTTCGTTTTAACTGCAACATTTCTTTGATATTGCCTATGAGAAATGTGGGTTTTATATACGGTATACCCTTTCGCTTCCAATATGAGTGGTTGTGTTTGGACCAAAAATAAATTGCAACCAAGACGCTGGCTAATATAAAGAGTATCTCAGTGAAAGCCATTTTTATAGCTAAAAAAGTAGAGTGTGAAAAATTCTTTTAATTAGTCAAATTATATAAGAGATGCTTTACTACATTATATAAAATTCTAAATCTAAACTTTGTATTTAAATAATTTGAAGTTAGTCAAAATATTCTTTGAATGAAGCATCTATGTATATAAAAATTAATGCTGTTTTACAGGTTGCGCCATCTGGACGTTCGGTATTCGGTCAACATTCAATAACTCTGTAAATTTTCAGCCGCTTACGACAAATGTATCTAAAACGTCATTCAACACCATTTTATCCAGCGGACCAGCCGCGTCGCTTGCAATATGGAAATATTGTCGCAAGAATGATCCATGTCGAGACTTTTTGGCACAAAAGTTTGACGACGGACTCCCTGGCAGAGTCAATAAACAAAACTGTTGAATTTGAAGAACAGCGAACCCACACGTCATTTACGAAACACCACTGCACGATGATCACGGTTTGGTGCACAAAAACCATTATCGAACCATTTTTCATTATAGTTGGAGAGAACGTCGACGGCTTTGGATGTTGGCGCTATTCGTGTGTCTGCAAATGCGTGAAAAAGGTCTGACAAATAACTTATTTTCAATAAATTCTATTCACAAGGAAGCCGCTACGATGCAGTTCTTGCAGCGCAAGTTCTCGAGACACTGTGTGTCGAAAAATTTGTGATTTGGACTCGACTCTTCGTATTCCGCATTTAAATCCTCAGGGCTTTTTTTATGCCAGCAAGCCGAAGAGAAAAACCATAGGGGCTAGTACTCTATATAAATATTATACTTTATAATAATTCTTTTGTGCGCCATAATATTCTTATCAATTTGTTTGTTAGTCAAAAAGGCATTCATTTGTGTTTATCGAGTTGAATATTAGTTATCAATGCTTATTACAATAAATAATTTATTTATTGGCTTCAACTAAATTTAGATTAAGTAGTCAGACAAGCATAGCTACTAAATAACATAAATCAATTTACCATAAAATACTATATTGAAGTGATACAAAAAAATTTGAACAGCTAGAACGATAAGATCTTAAAATTTTGAAGGTTTATAGACAAACTGAAGAGCTCTTTATCAAAAATGTTGTAATATAAACAAGTCTATTGTACTTATATAACAACTCTTTATACAGTTATAGTGATAATTTTTATGTTTGTATTGTAGTACATTGTACAGGTACTTAATAAATTTGGCAACTCAAAATCAATGAACTGAAGTATATATTTCGTGTAGATATGGTATAGTTTTTAATTTAACATTGCAAGGTCCAAATCTATGAGTTTGAGTGGTATGTTGGATGTAGAATTTGAAATTATAATTTTTACAATAGTAAGAAAAATACTTTTAAACATCAAAATAAGCAACTAAAATAATGAAATCTTAGTTTTAAAATCAGTTCTCAGTTTGAACTCAATGAAAATTACAAATCCTAATCGATTGATTTCATAAAGTGATTATTTTGGCAAGCCTAGGTGGCTTGCCAAAATAATCACTTTATGATATGTGATATGCCAGATTTATGATATATGCCAGATTTAACTTCCCCTATATGGTGCTTGTGGAAATATTTGAACAGCCAGGTTTATGCTAAGAAACTTGATTCTCTTCCGCAATTTAGGCCACGAAAACGCAGTGATTATTCTCGTATCACAAACTCTTCAAAAACGGATTGAAAACAGCGAAAAAAAGGCACGCTGTAAGTGTGACTGTAGAAGGCAGTCTTTTACGAGACAATATTTTCAAAAAATAACAAATTGTAAAGATGCAAATTTACATAAAATAAACAAATCATACAGAATTATCGATGTTTGTTTAAATTATTTAAAAAAAAAAACTTAGGTTAGCACAAAAAAGTACTCAGTATTTGAGTACTGATAAAATTGGCATGGACTCGCTCATTTTACCAGTGGTACTTATTGCTTCCATGGTCCAGATCTATTGATTTTACTTTATAGATGTGGTACCATCCATTTTTTTGGTTCCGAACAAGGCTTAAGACCTTTCCCTTGCGTCCAATATATATATATATATAAAGCTGTTTTTGTCATCTGCATCTGGACAGTTTGAAAATATAATACGCAAAAAATGAACTGCTTGAAACTTTTTCAAGATTTTAATGGCGTTGGAAAGCTGAGAGTCTACCATTAGTATTGGAATATGACATCATTCAAATCGGCACCCCGCCGGGGCTTGGTGAACTTCACACTTTTTGGCATAAATGCGTCTATCCAACAAAAAGTCCACACCAAAGAGTGATTTTTTACGAATATAGTGAAGTCTCCAATATCTTCATGTGACTATTTTACTTGCTTGCATGCACATTGTTCGATTTTAGAAACATTTTCAATTATATTTAAACAGAGTTTATAGATTTTTCTACTTTTCAGTAGTAATTCTTTACTTAAAACCTACTTTATACTTATTTTTTTGCGTATGTACACTGCAACCGACCTCAAATGCAATTATAAAACTGGTTTTTAATGCACTTCCACTTTTTCAAGTATGTTTTGAAGTCTAATTTCAATTCAATTTAACGCGTGAATTTGCGAATTGTTCGCATCCAATGTAACACTAAACTGAATATTTATTTTCAATGCGTATTTATACTCGAACAACATTATCAAAGCTCGTTTTTTTTCCTCTCTGTTTTGCGTAATGAATTTTCATGCCAAAATTAGCATTTTTAGCATGATGGGAAATTTGTAATGCGATCTCAGTATCAGGGATCTTGAGTATTTTGCAAACTCATTTTGTCTCCATTTTGTTTGGTGTTATAGTATTTTTCCTAAGTGAACTAATGAAATTCGTATAATCATTATTTTGCGGTTTCAAGTTTTTTTTTTTTTAGTGTAGAATTTTCAGGTTTAGAAATTTTTATATGTTTAATAGGTATTTATGAAGCTAAACTTTAAACTTTAAAAAATAGCTGTGATCTCGACATGGTACAACTTTTTTCTACCTTTTTTTCGGATCTAGTCTTATATATTTTAACATAACTCGACTTAGAGTTAATTGATTTAGTAAACTGATATACAAAATCAAAGCTAATTAAATTTCCTAAATTTTTGTTTCAAGTACTTGGTCAATCGGCTTGGTAGTTACGGAGCAATTGGATAAAATGTGACATAAAAGCTCTTTTGTTTCTGTCAAAATTTGCATCGAAAAATTATTAAATCGACGGGAAATAAATCGAAAAGTGTAAAAAATTATCGAAGAAGAATCTTCTGCGAAAAAACAAGCTATTGTTGAAGGAAATCCATGGAAAGATAACGAAGTTATAAACTTTGTACTGATTTTTAAAATCTTTATTTTGACAGTTGTCTTTCGCAGCATGCTCCCGATAGTGTTAATACAGTTTAAATTTTGTCGGTTTATTTACTTCTATTGACCTAACACTGTGAACGTTTGCACCAACAAATTAATACCATGATGCAGAAATCCTGGAATGAAAATATTGCGATTTTATTTGGTTTCGCATACGACGAATGAATTCTTTTAACTGTAAGAGAAAATAGATCCAATAATTGTTTTAATACTACACTCGTATGTCATACCTTATGAAAATACTTGAAAAAAAAAACAAACTTCAGACGAGTTCAAATTGAACTATCCGAAATAAAATGGAAAAAGCCAACAAAATAAAAATTGTATAAAATTGAATTTAGATACCATCGCTCAATTGCACATAACTCTGTTAACTTCCCATGGATTTCCTTCAAAAGTAGCTTGTTTTATCCGTAGAAGGTAATAGATCCCATACGCTAAAAATTTATATTAAAAAATTCGGAATTCTAAAAAACCAATAGCTAAATGTTAATAGGCTACATTTTAACCATATGGAATCGTACAAAACTTAAAATTGTAGCGTATAAAAGCTTTTCTGCAATATTTTAAATCAAATGTTTCCGCTTCAACTATTTTGTTTTTAATTCTAAAGCCATTTTATTATTGTATCATATATGAGATTAAATATTGCGTAAAAATTAATTACTCTATTGACATGCACAACGATAATTTGCATGCGGAGTTCTGTATTTGAACGTATAGACAATATTTAAGTTGTCAAGCCAATAATGAACTTTATAAATGTTTTCGTAGCTCATCACAATAGCATATAGATTTTGCCATGAAGTTTGAACTTTAATAAGTGAAAAATTGCAGACCTCTTAAATATCTAGCCACGCCCGTCTGTCTGCCTGTCTGTTATAGGTAACTCATAGTATTACAAAGCTTTTATACATTGGTGGATTCAGGAGAGGGGAACATATAATCTTGCTTTACGGCGGGCAACCTAGCCCATCTCTGATCTGGTCTCTTCCACATTCCGTCAGTCAGTGTGACTATTTCATGTTCTTACTCATTTTCACAACACGTGCGCAGCTTTATTTCTGATTGACATGCAAATTCTTGAACACCTCTCTCCAATGATGATGCACGCACATCTACTATATAATAATTAATAAACCAAACTAACAATCAATCAAACAGACAGGCAGACAGACATCATATCAAATCAAAAATGCTTTATAAATATTAAACACACGTTTCAAGTTTGAGTTCCATCGACCAATTTGTAGACTTTTTGAGCTTTCCAAGTATAGAAACGCATACAATTTAAACGGTTTGGAATATTTTATTTAATTTTCATTTACTTTGATATCATACAGATGATCATTCACCAACTCAAGATGTAAGCCGCAATCCGATTGTAATACAAAAACTTTAGTATCAAATTTAATCTGCTTAGTAGTCTCTTCGCAAGGACGCACATAGTGGTTCTTGAAGAAATGCACCAAACCCATTTTCGTTTGCAGCAGACCAATGCGACTGCCGATGCAATTGTGTGGAGCCAGACCAAAGAGCATATAAGCCATGACATTTATGGATTTCTTGTTCTCCGGCGAAAAACGTTCTGGATCGAAGGTATTCGGTTTGGAGCAGTACTATAGAAGAAATATGTATTAAAAATAGCATGCCTTAGAAATTAATATCTTTCATAACAACATATCTTTGGATCACGTTGTAGTCCAAAGACCCGTATAAATATTGGCGTACCATTTTCCAGGTCATAAAATATAATGTGGCTTCAGTGAGTACTGCTGCTCTCCGGACGCGATCACGATCCAAAAATGGTAGCACAGAATACTTCATCCACAACCATCGAAAGATATTCCAACGATTAAATTTTCTCATACGTTAGTTTACCAAGCTCCGGAATTAGCGCCTCATTGATTTCAGTTCTTAAACGCGCTTGCAAATCGGTATGCTTAGCTAATTCAAATAGCGCAAGAGGTTTCATAACCAGCCGTATACAAAGCGCCAGCTTGTGCCACCAGAAAATCAGGATCTTTGGCATATAAAAATGTATAATATGATTAAAACATCGATCAAATCGTTTCGTGTGGGGCCACTACTTTCACGTTCATGCATGACAAAACCAATAGTTTCTCTTAAGAATTTAGCAAATTCTTTTGTAATAAAGCTAGCATGTAGCACTGTCACCAGACTGGGTACAAAGAACCCAATAAAGAATTTCATAGCACGTATTAACGAAAATTTAAACAGTAAACGTCCTTGACTACGAAATTCGGCATTAGGATCTTGAAGACTATTGGCGCGTAGACCAAAAGCAATTGTGGCAATCATATCCGTGGTAAACAGACTTCATTAACGTCATTGGCAAATGTGCCATGGAAATTGGCATTACGTTGCAAATGTTGCTCCAAATCGACAGCGATCTATAGAAAAAAAATAAAAATAAAAAAATTAAATAGAAGTATTTCTGCAACTATACAGTATGTGTATAATTTGTGTTAATGGATACATTTGCTTCACTTTGCTACTTGTAAAGACCGGCGTCAATTTCGTACCTTCTTCACGCCATTGTGGATTACGCAGGAAGAAGATATTTTATGCGCTAAGTGGATTACCACGTTTTGCACAGCGTCCATGATGATTGCAAAATTTTTAAAGTCTTTTATTAAAATTGATTTAATTAATTCTGTATTGCGTAGTATGTAGTATGGCAGGTTGATTTAGCTTATAAATTCCAACAGCAGCTTCATTTTTCATGGTCGGATCGTTATAGATGGTCGATAAATGCAAACCAAAGGAATTCTGAATTCTTCATTTTCTAATAGTTTCTTCGACAATAATTACACACTAAATAAGCATCAAAAATCAAAGAATTCTTGTCAAAGCTTTTATATACTCCAACGCGATTAGCTACTTCAAAAGCTCATTTTCGAAAAGATAAAATAAACATAAAACAATGAAATTAAGTCGTATCGGCCTAAGCGACAGAGTTATACACTGCACAATATACAAAATTAGTTGTGAAATTTCAAGATTATAGAACTAATAAAGATTTCAAATTTATTTAACAGACTAGGAAAAGAATAACGAGCGTTTAAAAGCTATGTAATTATTATTCCGCCAATTTTGCTGTCAATTCGCTGTGTTTTTGCTATGAAGCTGCGTAAGACGTGTTATTGTTTAGTTTCAGCTGTTCTTGAAGTATTAACGTAGCTATGAAGCTGACGAAGATGTGACTTATGTTATTATTCAAATGCACTCGGAGTAGATGCAAACACGGCGTGCGTTGCTTCGGGTGACACACAGAAATACATCATCTGGTTGTAGATGCTCCGATTCTAATTTGTCGAATGCGTGATTCATATACATCTGGCGCTTAAGCCGCTCTTGTTTCTTGATTACGTGACTGGTTGCATACTAAACGGTCTTCAGGTTGTTGAGGCTGTGTATGTATGTTGACTCGACGTAGTCAAAACTGAAGACAAGTAGTTACGCTAATAAAGCAAACCATCGATACCGCAAACTTACAGATTACAGAAACTGAACTTGCAGCCCACTGTGCGAGCTGAGTTCATGCTCCAGACTTCACACATCAAGCGAACCATTATGGTAAACGGTACCTGCTAGAAACACTCCAGCTGAACGTAGATTTAACTACAAAGCAGACACAGAAAAGGCACAGAAAACCTTTCGCCACATGATAGCTGAGGTGAATATGTACACTGTTTGTTCTTACGCCATTTGCACAAGTGGTACCATTTCCGAGAAATACGGGATAAAAGTAATGCGTACTATATATTTGAAAATGATAAAATCAAGCTCCAATTTCCATTCATATCAACGAGAAACAAAAATTGCTATTCACTGTTGTGAATGGCAAAAAATCATACATCCCAGCAAGAAGTAAAAAAGTGCAACTAACAATTTCAATTTGTAGCAAGTTTTTCAAAATGGCTGCCAGAAAAAAAATTCAAGCAACGCCAAATGCAGATTCAATAAAACGAGCTATGTATGTATATGTTGGCTTTAACTGTGTATTAATATGTTGTCATAATTTAATTATAAATATGTACGTACATATGGTACTTCTGCAGATACGTATGTACATATTTATAATTAGTTATTAAAATTATACAATGCACTTAATTTTAGTACATAATACGCTGATATGATTCTTATGACTGGTCATCAGAACCAAGGAACTTAATTGAATCTTCAAAAAGTGCGAGAATTTTTGCATTTCCCACCGGATCTTCTAGGACTAATGCCAAAAAATCTCGAATAGTGTAAACAGGTTCATTGTTCGAGGCATCCATAGGTGGCGCAGCATAAGCAACATTAGGAACTTCGTCACCGTCACCGTCAGCCTCATTGAAATTTTCGAAGGCGTCAAAGCCCAGCGGATTTTGCTAAATAAAAAAAAAAAAAAATAATAAAAAAAAATTTAAATATGCAATATTTTTCTGGAATACTGCTTACCTTCGGAGCCATCTTGTCTATTCTATTGACTGTCGACTACTGCCGCTGAACGAATTTAGAAGAATAATAAAATAACTGTCTCTATATTTTTTTGTTTTGTTTTTTGTTTTTAGTCTAGATGTGAATGTTGTCAACTTTCTGTAAATTAGAGCTGCAAAACATTCGATATCATTTCGATTGTTTTATTTTGACACCATTTGTCGATAGTACTTGCCCAATGTCGATAGTTTTCTGAATTTTTATTTTATTTTTATTTTGCAAATTATTGGCGGATCCGGGGGGAGGCGGCCGTAAATATTTCGGTCTACGAACTCATAATATGAACATCCTTTGCGCCGTATGTTCGGTCAATAGACCAAACATCAATTGCAAGTCAACCCACTGTATATCACAATATTCTTTCCAGTGATTAGACCCATTTTTGCCTCAATGAACATTATCAATAAGCAAATTTGTTGCATTTGCAGAGCAGACATGGAGTGGTACGTTAGTTTCTCAAGGCACCATCAGATCCACAAAAAAATCCACTTTTTGATGCACTTCATGTAATCATTGGTACTTACAACTTTAAAAATGTTGCCGGTGGGATCGTTAACGTCAACGGCGAGTGCTACAGAGCCGTAATTAGCGTTTATTTCGTGCCCCAATTGATTGGCCTGCTTACTGCAGACTTGTTTTTCCAATAGACTGGCGCCACATGCAACGTACAGAGTGTCAAACTATCGACTTACCAAACATCAATTGCAAGTCAACCCACTGTATATCACAATATTCTTTCCAGTGATTAGACCCATTTTTGCCTCAATGAACATTATCAATAAGCAAATTTGTTGCATTTGCAGAGCAGACATGGAGTGGTACGTTAGTTTCTCAAGGCACCATCAGATCCACAAAAAAATCCACTTTTTGATGCACTTCATGTAATCATTGGTACTTACAACTTTAAAAATGTTGCCGGTGGGATCGTTAACGTCAACGGCGAGTGCTACAGAGCCGTAATTAGCGTTTATTTCGTGCCCCAATTGATTGGCCTGCTTACTGCAGACTTGTTTTTCCAATAGACTGGCGCCACATGCAACGTACAGAGTGTCAAACAATCGACTTACCAAACATCAATTGCAAGTCAACCCACTGTATATCACAATATTCTTTCCAGTGATTAGACCCATTTTTGCCTCAATGAACATTATCAATAAGCAAATTTGTTGCATTTGCAGAGCAGACATGGAGTGGTACGTTAGTTTCTCAAGGCACCATCAGATCCACAAAAAAATCCACTTTTTGATGCACTTCATGTAATCATTGGTACTTACAACTTTAAAAATGTTGCCGGTGGGATCGTTAACGTCAACGGCGAGTGCTACAGAGCCGTAATTAGCGTTTATTTCGTGCCCCAATTGATTGGCCTGCTTACTGCAGACTTGTTTTTCCAATAGACTGGCGCCACATGCAACGTACAGAGTGTCAAACAATCGACTTACCAAACATCAATTGCAAGTCAACCCACTGTATATCACAATATTCTTTCCAGTGATTAGACCCATTTTTGCCTCAATGAACATTATCAATAAGCAAATTTGTTGCATTTGCAGAGCAGACATGGAGTGGTACGTTAGTTTCTCAAGGCACCATCAGATCCACAAAAAAATCCACTTTTTGATGCACTTCATGTAATCATTGGTACTTACAACTTTAAAAATGTTGCCGGTGGGATCGTTAACGTCAACGGCGAGTGCTACAGAGCCGTAATTAGCGTTTATTTCGTGCCCCAATTGATTGGCCTGCTTACTGCAGACTTGTTTTTCCAATAGACTGGCGCCACATGCAACGTACAGAGTGTCAAACAATCGACTTACCAAACATCAATTGCAAGTCAACCCACTGTATATCACAATATTATTTTCACTGATGTTATTTGAAGTCATTGGTTTTTGCTTACAAACTAGCAACTTTCGACCACTTGGAGAACAGCATTGTACAAGCTATTGTCTAGATGTAGCACCCATTGTATTTTAGCATTTCAAATCAATTCAAATAGATAAAAAACCTCCTATATATGTACACATTTTATTTATACATACATATCTATGTCTGTACATATCACAGATCCTAGTTGTTAAAATTATACAATGCATTTAATTTGAGTACATAATATGTTGATATTCTTAAGACTATTCATCGCGACGTAAAAAAACTTGTATAAACTCATTACGCAAAGCTTCGTGTCTAGCTGGATCTACGAGAAAGGCGAAACGTGCTCCTGCATTCTCGACCAATTCGTCATTGACTGGCCTGTTTAGAAAGGCTGCAAGCAAATCTCCATTAAATATAAGAGCCACATTGTTTGGGCCAACCAAAGGTGCTGCTGCAAGTGGTGGTGCTACAAAAGCAGCATTAGGAACTTCGTCACCGTCATCTCTATGGAAATTAACTTCGGAGTCATAGCGCGGCGGATTTTGCTATACAATTAAAAATATAACAAAAAACCATTAAAATATGCAATATGTTTATGAAATGCTACGCAAAATGCTTACTCTCGGAGTCATATTGAATCAACTTCCACTGACTTTCGTCTACCGCTCCGCTAAAAGTACTTAGGATGATGAATAACAGAAATATATGTTTATTTTGTTTTGTTGTTGCAACTAGAGTTGTCAATTAGAGCTTGAAAACTATCGATGACACTATCGATAGTTTTATTTCGTTGTCACCATCGATACTCTTTGATCAATATCGGTTCGCTAAAAGAAGAAAATATAATTTGACAATTAAAAAAAAAAAAAATATGTGTAATTATTTACGTATTGCATTTAGCTTAGCGGTTACGACACTTGACCCAGTTGACCTAAAATCCGCAAAGCAAAATCTACGGAACTACGGATGTTCGCTTGCTGGCGAACTTTTTGTCAACTGGGTTTGTTTTAGCAGTGCAGTCAAACATGTAAGGCTCACACATGCGCTTTCACTTTGGCTGATTTCTTTCCACCAATCTATAGAGGTATCATACCATAGCGGTAGCATTCCAGCGGAGACAGAACGTTGGCTAAACCAATACTTTTTGAATAACTATCAATTCAATACAATTTTGAAATTTAAAAAAAAATACTATTAATTATTATTATTGTATTTCTTAAGATTTTAATTGAAAGTATCAAATCAAGCTCCATTTTTAATGCATCTCTATAAAATACAGTGTCAAGTATTCACAATTGCGAATGTCAAAATAATAAACATATGTTTCAAGCAAGATGTAAACAATTAAAGGCGCCATTTTTTGTTGTCTTTTTTTTTGTTGTTGTTGCAATTTTCCAAGTTTGATGTGAAAAAAATAAGCTGATATTCTTATTCTGTACTAGGAGAGTTAAAGGAAGCCTTCATAGCATCGAAAATTATATCATGGTATGAATCGCGCTGAGCTGTATCGTCGAAGATGGTGCCGAAGAATGCTCTCAAGTTCACGCTCAATTCGTCTAGGTTATTCCTGAAGTCGGGTGTGTTTTGCAATACTAACACTAAATTGGTAATAAGTGAATTGAAAGTCAAAGGTGCTCGTCTAGCTCTATTGGAAGCACGTCTATTTAACTGATTGTTGGCTTGATTGCCGTTCTTTTCTTGCTATAAAAAAAAAAAAAAAAATTGAAACAATTAAAATATGCAAAATTTCTTTTAAAACAAAATGCTTACTTTTGGCGCCATGTTGCTTCAACGTACACTGACTTTTGCCGACAGCTCCGCTGAGAGCGAAAAAATAAGAAAAATAGCTGTTTTGGTTGTTTTTGTTTTGACATGTGAATGTCGTCCTCAATTGAGTGTCAATTAATTCAGTGTTGCAAAAAACGTTGAATGTAGTTTAAAAAACAAACCAGTACAACTTGAGCGATACTTTCAAAATAAATATTTGTTTTGCGTTCCTAAAAAAATTACAAAAAAGTGTGACGTGTAAAAAAAACAAAGTGTGAGTGGTTTTGTTGTGAAACATGTTGATAAGTATTATTATTTTCAAGGTTCTTTTACATTTCCTCAATGCACTTTTTGTTTACACAGATAAATGATCGGCTTCCGATATATGTGTTTCAGGGTATGCGAAATCCATTATGATAGCTATTATACTACGCTTAATTGAAAATCGACTTGTGTACTTCATTATATTTTCCCTTATCCAATGCAACGAAAAAAAAATATGGTAACTACAATTAAATCTAATATACGTTGGTCACACAGAAATCTCTTACGCCTCAAAATCTTCAAATTTCATTCATAAAACTAAAGAAAGAGATTTCTGTGCACCATCGTATATTATAGTTGGAATATTGAGATTTTGAGACTAAAGAGATTTTGAATGAATTTGAACAACTTTTCTACTTGGAGCTATTGGTGCAACTTAAATTTTTCTGGTTTCAGCAAATTTTCGGCATTTCTGCTAAGATTTGCAGCAATTCTAGCTTGCTCAATTGACTCGCATGAATCGACTGTAATTGTATTTGACTTTTTTCGTTCTATGATAAAAGACTGAACCGACTTTATACGATCGATGCATCCAACAAAAGAATATGTTTTGTAATTAACTAAACGCAATTTCATAGCTTTAGCTATTTAAAGGAGCAGTTAGAAGTAAATGTAGAAAATCGTTTGCAATGGACCGATGAGCAAAAACAATGGGTAAGAGAGAAAACAGTTAAATTAAATTGAAATTAGCCCATTACGGGACAAAAATATTAGTGTTTCACGTAAAGAAAATTAAAAAAGATAAAAACGTAACATCTACTATTAAAACAGTTAATAAAACAACTTCTATATGGTGTAGCGTATATACAGAAAGCTTTTTTAGCCAACAATTTAAAGTTTTTCGTTTTAAGCTTTTCATAAGCTCATGCAAAGTATTTTGCTTGGCAAAGAAGTTTTTTATATTGTTTTTCCTTTTGTTGTTGTTTTTTGATTGTTTTTTTTTTTTAATATAGCGCTGGTTTTATTAAAATACAAGGTGTCCCAACAAGTGCGCATGATTCATTCGATTCTTTGAAAATGAGGTAGCAGCAACTATGAAGTGCGTTCGTTACAGGAACATGATAACGTAGTTCTTGTGCTCTCAACTGGAAGGTATGAATCTTGATAACTTATAGTTTCAGCAGGACGGTGCAACCTGCCACACCGCGCATGTAACAATCAATTTAACGCCGTGCGATGTCTTTATTTGGGGTTTTCTGAAATCTCAGGTGTATGTAAATAAACCACAAAGAATTTATAAGCTCACAGCTCAGATCCACCGCATCATCAATGAGTTAGAATCACATCTTTATCAAAATGTCATAAAAAATTTCATGAAAAAAAGCAACGGTCTGTGTTCAGAGCTGGGGATATTTAATTCCATACATAATGGGCACATGTCTACTTTACAATGCAATATTTTTTAATTAAATCGTGCACTTTTGTTTGGACACCCTATACAATCTCAATGCCCAATTTTGCAACACCTTTTCGAGCTATTGAAATCGTACATAGGCAATAACGTGCCCAATTTTGGCTTCCAAGTGTTCTATCGTCTCTATCGTCAACTTCAACAGAACACAACAGCAAATAATTTAAGTTAAAGCAATTCACACGAATTTGGAATCCAATTCACAGGTTAATAAAATGTAATTATATGCAGAATGAAGATTTTCTTCAATGATTTGACTGTGGTGTGCGCTCTTTGGTATACTGTGCAAAACTCAAACATCTTTCGTTCAATTAGGAAACGAAATACTCAGCACACTCCTTTCAATGTAATGCTCTGGTATGCCAACAGCCCATGAAGCATACCATACAGTGACTTTTTGTGTTTGTAATAATGGTTTATGGATTTTCTTTTATTCAAATGCGGTACATTTGCTTGTTCACTTTTCCATTTAATCAAAATATTAGGCCTCCAGATTATCTTTTAAGCAATATCAAAGAAAACACAATTTTCTTCATTTTATGTGCTTAATTTCATTTTAAATTTGTATATCTCAAACAACAAAAAATACTATAAAACAATCGCTATCGTTTATATATAACGCTTCGTTTTTTTCGCTGGCGCAATTTAATCGTTCAAAGTTCTCAAAATAATTATGGTGACGCGTGATATTTTTTATTATAAGAAGCAGTCGTGGCCGAGTGGTTAAGGCGTCTGACTCGAAATCAGATTCCCTCTGGGAGCGTAGGTTCGAATCCTACCGGCTGCGAATTACTATTTTTATAAAATATGATTTTTGTACAATAACTTGTTCTACGGAATTACGATGCACCGTCATATCATATTCTTGTCGGTCGAAGATTTTGAGCCGAAATTCTCGAGGCACTTTCACTAACGAAAAATGTTCAGACGACTGTATTCTGCAGAACCACTTGGAAATAGTTTTAAGAGAGGTCTAACAATGCATTCTAACAACTTACACGCAACAATCTGTTAAATACGTTGACAGGTTTTTATTTATTTACCAAATATTTATAATATAAACATAGAAACTGAATCGATTTTTTATGACAACATATTAGCATGATAATATTGTTATGGAACTGTTGAATTAAATGGAGAATCTTATACATTATTGTGATGTTCTTTACTATAAAAAAAGTTAACTTAGCTTTAACAAAACTTCAATTATCTCTAGCCCTATACTAAACAATCAAAATAAATGTTCCAGACAATTTGATATGTATCTGGCATTGTTTTCTAGTTATCGTAGTCCCAAAACGTGCCATGTTAAACGATACTGACCAACTACAATATTTATACGATTAAAATCGATAAGATTGTGTATTTTTGATGTTTTCTATAAATGGGTTACAAAGCTTCAATAGCATTATATACATAGCTATATTATATAGCCTAAAAGCAATTAAAAGATAAAACAAAACAAAAATCGAAATAAAGTAATAACAAAATTTATTACGCAGTAACTTTATCATCATACAAACGATCATTAATAATATCCATAGCATCAGCCTATAGCAGAAACGCTTTGGGATCGAATTTCATTTCATTAATGGTCTTCTCACAGCGACATACATAGTGATTCTTAAAGAAGTGTCGTTTATCGCGATAACTCATATAAAGTAAAGGTCATTGTTGACGAGGATGTTTCAAAGCCTGCAGCAAAGAAATTACCCGCTTGTCCTACTAGAAAATCAAAATCTCTGCCAAAATGTTGCTTCTCCGGCTCCAAAGCCGCCTCCTTCTTGAGATTCACTAAAATATCGATTAAATCATTATGCAGTGTGCCGCTACTTTCACGTTCTTGCATTACATAGCTGATGGTTTTTCGCAAGAACTGCGAAAAATCCTTTGAAAAAAATTTCACTTTGGACAAAGTTACCAAGAGTATTAGACTCGGATGCAATTCATTTTAATACACAGAAGCTCTCATCTGAATGGGTTCAGCATCTTTATGAGCCAGATGGTAACTATTATTTTCACGATTTAAGAAAGCAGAAGCATTACTGGCATTGTTGCCATAGTTGAGAAGGTGCTTTGTGATGGTGTAGAAAGAATCATCAATATCAGATCTACATCTTAAAAATTGAGCGACTAACTAACTAACGACGACTAAATCTAAGAACAAATATGTACTTAAGTCAAGTACAAAAGTCTAAGAATGTCAAAGAAGCCATTTTCGACCTGAGGTAAGTAGAAAAATTTTAAATCAATCTCTGAGAGGAGAACAAAACCTGAGTTCAAATTTACTTTCTCAGCTGCTCCAATTTCTTCGCACCGACAATAAATGGGTTTTGATTTGGCTGCTCAATGTGTCGGGTGCCTGTTAGCCAAGGTAGTGAAATCTATGGCACTTTGTCATGTCATGCTTTGATACCAGTTACCAACTAAATTAAATAAGAATTTTCTAAAAAAAATAGAACGAAAAACAGCCACTCAAATCAATCATATTTTTTCTTAAAATCAAGCTCAGTAGAGCTTGCAGAGGGCTAAATTTAAGAATTTCAACTCCGCATTTGAAACAAGAATTTGCACTTGGTTTAAGAAAATCCGTCCTCATCATACTTTTGATACCGTTCGGAAGTTCTGTTTTTCTTATCAGTGTAGTTGTATTCATACAGATAAGATATAGACAGACGGGCATGGCTAGTTCGATTCTTCTCCTTGCGCTGATCAAGAATATATATACGCAAAATCAATAAAAATTTAAAGGTTTAAGTGAAGCATAACAAAAAATTACAAATTTATTTCGCAGCAACTGTATCGTCATACAAACGATCATTAACAATATCTAGATATATAGGAGTTTCGGGCTTAAGTAGAAACGCTTTGGGATTGAATTTCATTTCCTCAATGGTCTTCTCACAGGTACGCACATAATGATTCTTTAGCAAGTGTACCAAACCAATTTTTGTCTGCAATAGACCAATGCGACTACCTATGCAATTACGTGGACCCACACCAAAGGGCATATAAGTCATGGGATCAATAGACTTTTTCTTCTCAGGTGAAAACCGTTCAGGATCAAAGTTATGCGGATTAGGCCAGTACTGCAAATTAATAATAAAATTATGTAAGTTTTAATAAAAAGAAACACATTTTTAACCTACTTTTTCATCACGTTGTATACCATAGACTGGTATGAAAATAGGTGTACCATGCTCCAGTTTATAGTCATAGTGCGGCTTCAGTGTAAATTCCTCATCCGCTTGACGTTCATATTCGCGATCCAAGAATGGTAGTATGGGATACATGCGTAATACTTCATCAATAACCATTGAAAGATATTCCAACGATTGTATTGTCTCATACGAAAGTTTACCATGCTCTGCAATTAGAGCCTCATGGATTTCAGATCTTAAACGTTCCTGTATCTCCGGGTTTCGAGATAATTCGTATAAAACAAAAGCCATTGTCGATGATGCTGTCTCGAAGCCTGCAACAAAGAAATTACCCGCTTGTGCTACTAGAAAATCAAAATCTCTGCCGTAATGTTTCTTTTCCGGCTCCAAAGCAGCCTCCTTCTTGAGACTCACTAAAATATCAATTAAATCATTACGAATTATGCCACTTCTTTCACGTTCTTGCACTACATAGCTAATAGTTTGACGAATGAAGTTTGTAAAATCCTTTGGAAAGTTTTTCACTCGGAACAAAGTTACCAATTTCGGTAAGAAAAATGCAATACAATTATCAATAGCACGCAATAGTGTAAAATTAAAGAATTTGCGTCCTTCTTCACGAAATTCGGCTGCGGGATTCTCAAGACTATTAGCGCGCACACCAAAAGCTATTGTGGCAATCATATCGGTGGTGAAGCAGGCACAGACTTCTTCAATTTCACTGGTAAATGAGTTAGAGGATTTCAAACTGCGCTTCAAATGCAACTCCAATTCGTTGGCGATCTATAACGGGGAAAATGTAAAAATGAAATTTATGGTTTTTTTCTTTCAATTTTTGAATTTGAATCCATACCTCCAACATCAGCGAATACGTTTGCTTGACCTTGCCACTGGTGAAGACTGGCGTCAATTTGGAACGTACTTCCCTCCAGTCAGGATTATTTAGAAAGAAGAGCGCACTCGAGCCCAGCTTATCACCATGTGGGTCACTGCTTGCGTAACGATTTGAAAATTTTTGAAAATCTTTAATCAATATCGATTTCATTAGCTCTTTATCGCGTATAATCAAGGTAGGCTTGTGCAGTGTATAAATGCCTACAGCGGCTTCATTCTCCATATCTGGATTTTTGTAGATATTGGATAAATGCAAACCAAAATTGGTTTTTTGCTGAAAAGCTTCTTTCATGTTGCCTATGAGAAATGTAGGCTTAATGTATGGTATGCCCTTGCGCTTCCAATATGTTTGATTATATTTGTTCCAGAAGTAAATGGCGCCCAGTAGACTGGCAATAATAATTAATGCCTCGGTTAGCGCCATATTTTTTGCTGTTGGGTTCTAGAGAAACAGTTTAAATAATTAGATAATTTGTTATCAGTGTAAAATCTGAAATTATTTAGCGGAACTACACTTTTCACCTAATCTAATTCATAATTTAAATGTGTATAAATTTCTACTATGTATTTTTGACGTGATAACATCTATTAAATCGATGAACGCCGCCACATACGAAAGTCTCCATGCCCATTTGTCACATACCTTTGGCGCCGTGCGTGCAAGCGAGAGCGCGGAACAAGCGGTCTCGCTCGTTAAAAGCGTTCGGCTTGTGAAGCATTGGCTTGTGAAAGCTATAGTTATGTGTGTGTGTCTGTTTGCTGCCTGATGCAACAACTGTGTCGCGAACAACGCAAAAGATAGCGAATGATAAAAAAAATAAAATAAAAGATGAAATAGCCGACATTGTGCATAGTGGTGGAGCAACTGCTACAAGAAATTTTTTAAGAGTGACGAAAAAGATTTACAACTATATGATTTAATTGTAGGCCTGAAATCGATGGATTTCCAACGTTCAACCGCTACAAACATTTTGAGCAAACTAAACACATTGTTTTGCGAGTTCGGCATAAATAATTTGGATAAAATAAAGTTTGTTACTGACAGAGGCACCAATATTTTAAATGCCTTGGAATACAACGTTAGATTAAACGTTAGATTTTGAGGTAGCCGAACTTGTGGAAACGTGCAAAAAAATTGTTAGGTACTCTAAAAAAAGCAAGCCTCAACTGAAAACTTCATTGAAAAACCATTGCCCAACACGATGGAACTCAAACTGCGCAATGTTTAAGTCAATTGTAGATAATTGGTTTAACATTAACGAAATTCTAAAAGAGAAGCAAGAAAGCCAACGACTGTTGCTAATAAATATATGCACGCTTCAACAATTAGTGGACTTATGCAGCGATTTCGAAGTTATATTTAAAAAACAACAACTTTGCAGTTCTCCTTTGCTATGCTATGTCGTGGCATCGATTAACAAAATGCGGCATCTATGTGAGCCACAAGCGACAGATGTAACTGCTATATTGGCATTAAAAGAAAAAATCATAAATAATGTTGATCAAATTTGGGTTCCAAATATTGATCTGTGGCATAAAGCAGCATTTTTTTCCGCCTGCTTTAAACGTACAATCAAATGATCAAAGCGATATTAAACAATTTTGTATTTCATAAATTAACTTCTTCGGCATAAATCCATCAACATTATCTTCTGTTCCAGCAAGTCCATATACACAACTTTCGGATACCGTGTCTCAATTTTCATTTGAAAGCAGTGGTTCAGTTGACTCGCTTGATTCAACAAATACCTCAGTAAATAAGCGAAAAGATGTTCACTTTTGTTCCCTGAACTTTTTAAAAACTCAAAATTAAATACGTTGAAAACACCTACAGATAAAATGGAAAGCTTCTGTAAGGAAATTGTGGAAATAACGGACGACTTTAATATATTAAAATGGTGGAAAACTAATGAAAAAACGCGTATCAAACACTAACTAAATTGGCTCTAATCTGTAGATAGCCCAAAATCTGTAGATAGCTTACATTTTTTAAAGTCATATTTCAAGACTTTTAAAAATTAGATAATTATAATAATAATAATGGAAATATATGTAAGTATTAAGTCATAATTATGAATTTGTTAATATTAAGTATGAAGTCAATATGTGTTCCTTTTCTTGGCATTGCCATATAAGCCATGTAATATTATATTTTAATAATTAATAAGAATGAATTATTTCTTTAAGTGTGAAATTAATTTGAATGACAAAGGTATCTGCCATTGCCATTGATAATTCAATATGAAAATATACATACATATGTATGTATGTACTTTGTTGTGAAATTACGTAATTTGATTTTTATCTGTTTCACACTCACATCCACAAAAAAATATACATACGTATGTATGTATGTACTATGTTGTGAAATTACGTAATTTGATTTTTTTTCTGTTTCACACCCACATGCACAAACTCATACGAGTTTATTTTTGCCTTTTGAGTTTTTTCTTTATTCAACTCAAGCAATGCTTGATCGGTTGAGCCGAATGGCTCGTCGGCTATTGTTCGTATATGGTACATGGTTCGTTCTCTGATACATACATATTTATATATATATATATATGTATTTAATACATATTGATAAAAAAAAAAACAAAAAAATTTTTCGAAAATTTTATATATATATGTTTGACGTCATCACCTAAAAGTATCGTCCATAAACCGACTTTACAGACAACCATTTTTTGGTTTTTTTATCAATATGTATTATATACAAAAACTTTTATGGTGATTCTTATGCGGAATATAAAATAGTTTAAGTTTATTCACTATTTTTATGCACTGTATGCTTTTTTACATAAATATTTCTTTCAAAACCGATAACTATTACACAATTCAGGAAGTTAACGATACATTTAAGTAGTTATTAGACATGTTCTTATTTAAACTTAAAGCTCTTCAAAGATTTTATAAATAAAATAAGTCGTTTATTCATTCAGAACTACAATAATTCTGCGCAAATATTAAGGATGATTTGAATGTTTGTGTTCAACCGACCTTCTTTGCACCGACCTTCTTTCCACGAATGCTTTCAAATCGTTACTGAAAGTAAAATTATGTGCTAGTCGGTTATATACTCTCTCTTCAGAGTCTTATGTGAGTGCTCTTCAGAGTCTTATGTGAGTACTTCGGCCTCGCATTCAATTTCACTCAACGCATTTTAAGCATTGTTCATTTAAACGTGGTTCTTTTGCTATTCATCGGATCATTTGAGTTCCAAATACATATTTCACAATAGAGTTAAAAATTGCAAAGCTATCTGCTACTAATTTTATTATATACATACATACATAAATGACACAGCAATAATTTTGATATCAATATAATTGAAAGTCATCAAACTAAAAAAAAAAAAAACACTAAACTTAGTTCTTTTTTTTATACCTTATAGCCATAGAGTAAATGGATGTATTAAGTTTATGCTAATGTATGTAACCTGCAGAAGAATGTTTGTCAGATCCTATAAAGTATATACTCGTATATATTTCATTAACATTGGAAGACGAGCCGATATAGACATGTCCGTCCGTCTGTTTGAATGAACAGATTTTGGAGACTATAAGAGATTGACAGATTGGTGGACGGTGTCAGAGAGGACTCAAGATGGCAAGATCAGTTTTATGATGACCTGAAGAAGCTTCGGATTGGTGCCGGCGTGCACTAAACTACACCGAATGGTGCACTTTCCTACGAGCGGCCTTGACCGATAGACAATTGTAGAACCTAGGTGGTAGTAAGTAAGTATAAGAGATACGAGACTTCAAATTCTGAAATTTAGTTTTGAATTGTTGTATGAACATTTTTTATTTTTACATTTGATTCTAATTTTTCATCAATTCTAATAAAATATTCTGCATATGTCTATGAAGCATATAATCTATGGTTCTTATAAGTACACTTTCTTGTTTATGAATTATTTTCCATGCCTAATTTTTCAGTGCTACAATAGCAAAATGTCTTGGTGATATCACCGCATCGAATAGCGATATTAGATAACTACGTTCATAGCCCAATTCCTTTAAATATAAAAGCCTATCGAGCAGTATTAATGCTTCTAGAACCGGCGCAAAAGACATGCGCAGCAAATAGAACAGGTCCAAATAATGTTTATCCATTTGATGCTGTTGCGCAGCTTCTGCAATTTCCTTCGCCGTCAGATCGTGCAGCACAGACGCCTCCAACTTTTTGGCACACAAAGCAACGTATTCATTAAAATCGCTAAATTTACGTATTTTGCCCACTTGTAGTGTATCCTTTAAATCCGGTTGCCGTCCACAAATGAGCACTTCGAGTAGCGCCCGATAATAGAGTGATATATTTGGTAATTCACGCGCGGCTGTAGTGCGTTCAATCGATTGTGCTGCCAACATGCGCGCATTGCGTCCCAGTGAAGTGCGTCGTTCCTTCAAATATGCACTGAGTGGAAAACCAGTAGTTGTCTGTTGCGACATGAGCGCTTTATTGCCAAAGAACTCCGGACCGGAATAGGCTTCTTTCAGCAGATGATAACAGCAGCCAATGTTGCATAGTATTTTACACGCGGTTTGTGCATGAAATACTTGCAGACAAGTGGCAGCTAAATTGCCGCAGGTATGCAAACCAGTTAGGCACACTTGCGCATTTTGCGTATGGAAATATTCTTGCATTAGTTCAGTTAGATTTAAATCGGTTGTTATATATTTGGCAGTTGTTTTATAGTTCTCAGCGTACTTGTTGTTATTTACGGCATTTGTGCTGTCATTTGTGGACTTCTTACCACGTCGTGGTGGTGTTTTGCCCTGACGTTGCAGCTCCGCGCGTTCTGTTAGACCATTCCAAGCGCGCTGTAAGTACAATTTTGAGTGAGATATATTTATTAAATGCTTTTATTTAACTTATTTAGTCTTTTGTTGCAACAATTTGAGAGTTTATGTCTTGGTTTTTTTTCAACATCTTTAAGGATCAAAGTTTTAAGTATGTCGGAAATAATTTACGTTAAGACTGTTTTAGAATGGGTAATTGTAAGCAATATGTAATGGCCGTATGATACTTTTGTTTATGTTTTATTAAAATATAAAGAATCAATAGATAAAAGCATTTTAAAAATGCATGCATTGAGTGTAATCAACATTTGCACATGACATGCCAAAGCAATTGTCTTTGCATTAATTTCCTGTTTGATTTTCGTTTCACTTTTTAATGAAACTATATTTCAACCTCTCGCACCTGTAGAATTTTTGCTTTTGTCTATGTTCTAATCTGCTCTAACAACAATGAAGGGGAAAACAATTTGCTGATTGTATTCGTGTGCCATACGGCCATTAGTCTATCTCTAGAACTGGTAGTATTCAAAAGCATACCGTATTATTGGCTTTAAATCTAATAGCAAACATACAGACGGACGAACAGACGAACAGACTAGAGCCACCTTGATTCGATGCTGATCAAGAATGTAATGGTAGAGAAAAGTGTTAGAAAAAAGGTGACTTTTCAAATTTCGCGGGCTGCGAACATTCTAAATTTGATGTTTTTTATGTTACATTACTCTAATGCACCTGCACATTGCCGTAATCATGTATCAGCTACTGTATTCTCCGGAGTTGGCCCTCTGGGACTTTTTCCCGTTCCCAAAACTGCAAAAAGTGCGTATCGCAAAAGTGGTTCGATTATTAGAGAAAGCTTATGGCCCAAAGAGTTCATATAATGCCTCGTTTACATACACGCGACAGTTACGCAACTTGCAACAACTGGTAGTTGCAGGCAACAAAACGCAACATTTCATAGTAAAATATGTCAGTTACATTTGAATTTCGAGTAGAAGTTGCGAAACAATTTCTGAATACAACTGTGTTTTTGATTAAAAACACTAAAATTGTAGCAAAAAGTGATTTACAACACTGAAATTTCGTCGATTATCAGCTGTTTGAATAATAAAGCAAAAGTAAGTACAATTAGCATAATTGTTATAAATTGATAATTATATTTAACTATTGTAAGTGGAGCGTAAAATAAACGACAAGTTACAGTAGAATGATTGAGAAGCTCTCTAACATTATGTATGGACTCTATATATGCTGGCATAACTCAAAGAATTCAAACAATATATTCAACAAATCAGCTGATCGAGTTGAGTTTGACTTGCTACTTCAATGTAAACACTTTTTCGCAACTACAAGTTGCAGTTGCTAGTTGCTAAAATGTTGCGTGTATGTAAACGAGGCATAAGGTGCATAATATAGTTGAGAATCTCGACTGTAACTCTCGCCTTGTTTTTTTTTTCAAATGAAACTTTTTAAATAACTGCCAAATAGTAGTGTTTACCAACACAGCAATACGT